>CM062806.1:582289399-583780437 GCA_031772625.1 Pinus tabuliformis
CCATCAAGACATTCAAGACACCAGAACAGCAAGGAAGCAAGACCCATACCCATTTATTGCATAAAGTCACTGCAGCAAGCCACCGAGGACAGCATCATTCATTCAGTTTTGACACATCGGCCCTGAGCACGGCCCGAGACATCTTTGCATTTTATTTCTAGATAGGATTAGGTCAAGTAGTCATTTTTTGTGACCTAATTAGGTCAAGATGTAATAAAGGAAACTCTGCAGAGTTTTGCCCGATATATACCACCCTCTGTATAGTTTTAAGGGTTGGTCAATTGGTAATTTTCACTAGAGACTCGTTGTGTATACCTGAACTTTTCTGTAATCAAAGATTGCTTAAGGCTTGGAGAGCGAACGGTCTGTGTTGATGAATGTGTTGAAGAGTTGGAGATGGAATTCCTGCGCTGCGGCCTGAAGCAATAAGTGCCTCTTATCTCTGTTTATGTGTTTGCCATTATCTAAGTAGCAGGAAGAAAGAATAGCCTAGAATTAGTTAAATACTCTCTATGCTCAATTCCTGCTATTTCTTGATGTTTTCTTCTGAATGAATTGGTTATGAACATTGAATTCCTTCTGGCTCATGTTTACCCCAGTTCACCTGTGCTGGCCAATTATCTAGGGATTCTTAACTGCTCCTAGGTAGCGCCTTGTTGTTTCCTCTGCTAATTTGTTGGAGAGATTCTTAACTGCCTCTCTTTCTTTAGCATTCTTGCCATCCCTTGAACCTGAAAGTTGCTTCTGCTTCAGTTATCTTGCTCCATTTTCCCCTCACTGTTATTAAAGAAAAACACCAGCAGTTCCCCTCCTCGACTCCACGCCCAATGGTTTGAAACATTCAGACTATACTCAGCCTCTCTACCTGAAAGTGCCAGTTTTCCCGCCAAAACTCAATCAAAACCCTATGCATCATAACTAGCCTAAAATCACCCCTTTCAACAAAGCTAAATCATAAAGAGAGAGCCCTCTCTGACTGCAGGCAGGCTAGGGCCTGCAGTCCAAAGTTGGTTTGTGGTTACCTCGGTCGTATCCCTTTGGGAGTCAAAAGGGACAACCTGAGTGATAACAGTAGGTCGCTAACTATGTTGGCTCTGTCAGTATGGCAGCAATAGAACATTGGATATTCCTTCAATCCATGCTCCTCCAACAACAAATGTCACCTGGATTTCCAAGTACCAATGTTTGATGCACCATCAAGTCTAACTTGATCCTTCAAACCAGCTAAAGCCATCTCTAAAACCCTCAAACAATAAACACCAATAAATCTGAAGAGATATGAAAATCTACTTCTGTGAAAACATTTGATTTTGTTGAATTTGTAGCCATGGTCACCATTTCCATCAATAAAAATTGAAGGGAGAAAAAGAAAGTAAAAATGTAAATTTGAATTTATACTTTCCCTCCAAATTTTCAAATCAGCCTCAAATTGTATTAGGTCAGCTGGGCCCTAAGAGGCACCATTCAACCCCCTCAAAAGTCTATATAAAGAGAGACTTCCTCCATCATTTTGTCACATCGATTTATCTTTCATGAGCTCTGATCCAACGATGTTGGGAACAGGAGGAAGGACTGAAGTTGCAAGGAGGGCCGAAATTTCAAGGGCTTGGTTTTTGTCTTGCCATTTGATCATGATCTTGGTTAATGATTTGGCTATCATCTTGCTATTGTTATTTCTGATGTACTGATGTAACTTGAACACTCTCTCTCTCACATAAGGAAGAATTTTTGGGTTTTCCCCTATGGGTTTTTCCCTGGCCTCAGGCCTAAATCTATGTGTCTCGTCTCATTGTCTCATGGATATTTTACCGCGTTTTCATGTGTAATGGTTTATGTTTTTAACTCCTTAATGATGCCAAAAGTTGTATGAAATCTAATGCTAATAATTTTTTGAAGCTATGATCTGTGTGAATAAATGGTTCTTGTTATGCCAAGTCAATCTTAACATGGTATCAAATCCAAGGGGGAATTGAAGAGCAGGTTTTGAAAGGTAAGTGAAGGTCTGAGCATAATATTGCACAAACTCTATAACATATCACTATTTCAGGGTATCTTGTGGAGGGCAAAAACTTTTGTAGCTACTAGAACCTGCTTTGGAAGGTTGTATAGTCTCGCATGTTAATGGAGCTAGGCCACATATGAAGAGGTATCAGCGCAAGATTTTAGAGAGTGGTTTGTTCAGAATTTGAAGAGTTGTACCATCTGGTCTATAACCCTAGAAGAGGACTCACTCTGTCTCAGATGAGCGAAAAGGTTCGGCCTAAACGAGGATTGTTTCATCTAAGACTTGAGATTAATTTTAATTCGAAATTTTGTGTCGTGTAGGAGCAGGGATGAGGTACAAAGCCTCTACTACAATAGGTATAAAGGTATGTCCTTGACCTTGTTTCTCATGCCATCCGAAGTCTGAGCTAATATAGGTCCAAAGTATTGAGGTCTAAAGCCTTAAGAAATACATTCTGTGATCCAATTTTAAAGGTCTATGGAGAATTGCTTAAGGTCTAAGGCATATCTTTCTATGGTATATGAACTTACTAAGGCACCATAACCTCTGAAGAATGTGAGCTAAAAGGAGGACTGTAATCTTAGTGATGCAAAGTTCTTGTGATGCAACCTTAGTAATACGAGCTTCTGTGATAAGTAAACTTTGCGATGCGAGTTCCTAGCTCAATGATGTGAGTTATCTAAGTCTTGCGAACAATCTTTGTGGTGCTAGTCTAAAATTTTGACAGTGATAAAGCATCTGATCTGATCTCTGAGGTGATCTCCTATCTATATATATATATATATATATATATATATATATTTATATATATATATATATATAATATATATATATATATATATATATATATATATATATATATATATATATATATAAATGAGCTCATTTAGCAAGCCGAATTGAATATATATAGATATCACCAGATGAATAGCATGAGATCGTTATCATGGCCTACGACAACTTATTCGGAGTTGTTGACCCTAGAGGTATTGCATGTTGATTTGGGGTAGCATTGAATGTGCTCTAGCCATGAAATTTGGTGGAGAGGTTGGGGCACATGATATCTCCAATACCCAGAAAGGGTTTGGGCAGATTCGAAACAGTTCAGGAGATATTACAATAATTAATATTTTAATGGAGTCCCTAAGTCTAAACTTAGGGAAATTAAAATATTAATGTGGATTAATATAAAATTGAGTTAGAATGGTCCAAAAGACATGGATCAAGCCAGATCTAATCTTATCCGTTAATTAGGGACTTAATCTCGATCGTTGATATTTCAATGAAAGAAGTATAAGAGGGGGCTTAAGTGTCACTTGGATAGTACACCAGAGTGATCAGCCATTCTATTCTCTAAAGCGGGGTTTGCTAAGAGAGATAGAATTAGTGATCAGAGTTGCAGCTGAGGGGCATTGAGTACAGAGAGACAGAGAGGCAGAGATAGTGTCAGGAGAGCAGCGCAAGAACCAAAGAGAGTG
This sequence comes from Pinus tabuliformis, assembly GCA_031772625.1. NCBI lineage: Eukaryota > Viridiplantae > Streptophyta > Pinopsida > Pinales > Pinaceae > Pinus > Pinus tabuliformis. The sequence goes on from CM062806.1 coordinate 582,292,883, forward strand.
ACACAGTAGCAGCCAGGGCCACGCAGAGGTAGTCGGGAGCTGACGCAGTGCTTAAGAGAGGCCAGCATTGCTGACGCAGAGGGACAGAAGGTTGACGCAGGGCCTCCTGAGGCTGACGTAGACCCATTCAGGGTAATGCAGGGCCAGCGCTGGGCAGAGAGAGGCTGACACAATCTAGAAAGGAAGAAGTCGAGGTTTCTGTGGCAGATTGGAGTTGAGGAGCTGCCAGAAGGTGTTTCCGGGGTTTTAGCCGAGATATTTGTCTCAAACTGAGAGGTATTATTGCCAAGGAAATTCTCTGTTGGGTAAGCCGGATTTGGCACCCAGATTGTACTTTGATATTGCTTAATAAGAAAACCCTCAGATAGCTGCACCGATTTTCCCACATTGGGTTTTTCCGGGGACATTGGTCCAAAAATAACAGTGTCATTTGGTGTGATTGTTTATGTTTCCTTCAGTTGTTGATCTGTAATATGTTGAGCATGCACTAGTGTTTATTTTCAGTATTTACATTGTAAATAACTTGTTAAGTAACGGAACAAGTAGGTAGGAATAAATCAGATAAAGTGCATGGAGGGTTTCTAACTGGTAGACTTAGAAACTTCAACATTGCAATTTATTTTTTAAGGTTTCTTTACCATATGGTTGACATGCTACATTAAAAAGGGAAGGTTGTGTTTCAATGAGGTGACCTGTTCAAATTGAATGGTGGCATTAAGAATAAGGCCAATCATATTATACTTTTAAATCCTTCTCTTGTATCTACAATGTCCACCTGCAATTGTCATTATTGAAGTATCATGGCCTTGGAAATGACTTTATCTTGGTCAACTATTGAGATTCCATATCTCTGGAGTAGGCTATCAAATTATCAAAATTCCGGAGTCAGGGCTGATGGATTCATTTTTTCTATGCCTGGAATTAATGGCACCTAGTCCATGCAAATATTCAACTTTGATGACAACAAGCTTGAGATGTGCGGAAACGGAATGGCTTGTTTGCAGGCGCTAGTCAAATTGTTCCTTAGATTCATATGGATGGATAGGTGATGGTTGATATGGGCCAATCAATTTTGACTACTTCAAATATACCTTTCTAGCTTCCAAATCAAAAAACTAAAGTAGTTGTTAAGACTAAATTGTTGATGGGAAATTCTAGATAGATTGAAAAAGGTCTATTTTCATTGTAAAAGCTCATTCTTGATTTAAAGTTATAATGCCTCTCTGAAATTTGTTGTATTAAAGACAATCGAGTTCCTTTTTAAATTTTGCAATTGATGTTACACCTGTTGAGTCTCTATCGCTTCTAATCAATGGCTTGGAAGACTAAAATGATTGATAGTAGGAATGGAATTCATGAATTTTGATCAAGAACAATATATATACATATTATGGTTTGGGATCAAAACCCCTATCAAGTTAAAAAGGGGTTGCAAATGAAAACCTAGGCCTGTGGATTGATTGCTTCCGCTTAAATAAATGAACCCTAGCACATTTCAACATCATGAAGTTATTGCCAATATGTTTTCTCTCCATCTCTAGAGAACAAATTTTGTATATTGAGCTAACCATTGCATTGGTATTAAATTGTGAGATATGGCTTTGATCACCCTAGCTTGATTAGGGTATTTTTGACATATGGAATATTTTATGGATTATGTCTCCTAGTGGAACGCTGCTCTTGTGCACTCATGTTAGGTGCTTGGCTATTATTCTGTTAGTGATCTAATATGGTGAGAAGATTAGCCTCTCCATGATATGATCTAGGACATATCTAAAGGAAAATTTTGTTGTAGGAAGCAGTTTTGATAATATCGGCATCAACAAAATATCGGCAAGGGTCCTGAAAACATCTTTTCGACAATATCGGCGAAAATATCAAAAAAATTCGGAAAACATTAAAAATGCATAATATGTTCATTTTTTTTTCATTTTTTTAAACATATAAAGCAACAACAACATGAAATAAACACATTGGCACATAAATATGAAGAAAGCACTCATATTTATGATGTAGTGTATGTCAAATAAAAATGATACATCAAAGGCGATACCAAATCCTATTGATCCCCGATAAATGTCCAATCAAGGACTCAAATGTTCAGAACCAATACAAAAAAACATCACATATATAAAAGTATCTCATCATCATGAGTTATATGTAGCAAAACAAACAAAACTAGCATCTATATATATGAGATCAGTTCCCTCTCCCCCTTTTACAAGAAAAGATGATGGGTTATTTCACAGGCGTCCCCCAAATAGTATAAGGTCATGGCCCTACACCTAATGTCAAATTATGACTACTAGGTATGGAGTTGTGTTATCTTATATATATAGTAGATGGTGTTGTCGTTGATGCTCCCACAGTCTCCTCCTCCTCCTCCTGCTATCACTCCCTCAAGTCCTTCTCCTCTTGCTACCCCTGTACTAATGGTTCCTCCTCTCACCATGTAGGTGACTCCTCCATGATGGGAACCTCAAACTCTACCTTGCACTTAGAAATTCTTCTTTTATGTTCTTCAAAGTTCAGCAGAGAAAGAGAGAGAGAGAGAGATAGTACATTTACAACAGAAGTCAACACTTTGACTTATCTAGATCTAGCATATATCATTTCGTATAACGATGAGATCAAGTGAAGACATTCTGCTTCAACTGATTCTCCAAGGTGACTCCTTCACCTATCATCGTGCTGCATCTCGTCCATTTGCTGCACCTGACCGTGTAGCACCATCATGCTGCATCATGCATTATCATGCTGCTCATGATCTCATACATCACACTGCCCATACATCATGCTGCTGCCCTTGCTCCATGTATCATTGTGCTGCCCATGCACATGATTACATTTACCATGATGCTCATGATCTCATACATCATGCATCATGCTACTCATACTACTACCCATTATGCAGCTCATCATGCTGCTCATAATACTGTTCTGTTGCTTCATTATGGAGGTCATATACATATCAGCCTTAGCTGCTTGCTATGGCTTGCAGCCTAGCAAAGCAGCTAGGCTATAGTTCCACGCAATCCCATTATGCACAACGTATTGGTATTCCTCCAATACCATGACTACATTTACTTCATCACTGTGGCTTGATGACAGTGGTCCATTAATGACTACCTGACTAGTGTATATACATGTCCAGCGTATATATATAACTTATGTACTGCAGTGTATATTGTCCAGCGTTTTCATTACTGCCCAGCGTATATACTGTCCAACGTATATATGTAACCTATGTACTACAGCGTATATACTCCAGTGTTTTCTGACCAGCATATATACTGTCCAGCATATATATGTAACCTATGTACTGCAGCATATATACTCCAACGTTTTCTGCCTAACGTATATATTGTCCAGTGGTATTGCAGCATATATACTCCAACGTTTACATTACAGCGAGGTATATTAAATGACTGCGTGGCATTCATTCCCATATGTGTATTATAACTGCGTGGTATGACTGCGTTCCCATATGCGTATTATATCTGCATGGTATTATATGACTGTGTGGTATATTATATGACTGCCCAGCGTATATATTTCTATGAGTGCCCAGCGTATCCACCTGCGTTGTGCATATATATATTCATTGAGTTGCTGCGTGTAATCCATGTAATATCTGCGTGTAATATCTATGCCATTGCTGCGTGCCATTGCTGCGTTCCATTGACCGTGAATCATGAACAACGTTATGTGCGGCTCTTCAGGAGCAGATTAGGGCAACGTATCACTGCGGCTTCCATGGCTCCCTTCTACTGCGTCTTCCATCTACCGTGGCTGCGTATATGGCATCATGTTTTACTGTGTATGCTGTGCGTTAGAATTAGGGCATCATAGGCCAGCATACATTTTCATGGTGTCTCTCTCCTGCTCCAAAAACCCAAGACGTGGAGAGGAGGAGATCACATGAAGAATGTATCTACCAAATGACATCAAATCCTCTTTTATTTATACTAAAAACGTAGATGATGAATAGACACGTCCATTGGGTTTCTGAGCCTACGTAAGATGCTGGCCGACTTAACAATTTGTCCACAACATAAATAAATTCATAACTTCATAAATACTTATCGGAATCGGATGATCTTTAGATCAATCCTACACCTCTCGATGAGAGGGATCCAATAAAAATATCAGCTGCCATAAATAAGATGACCCACATGGAGTTTTTCCCTAGTTGCCAATTTAACACTCGCTCTCAACTAGGGAGAACTCCATCCGCTAATCCATAAGTCCGACTGTACTGCCTTTGCCATCAGTGCCTTGCACTGCTCTGCCCAGCTTTGCTCAGCTTTGCTGGCTCTACTTTGCTCTATTCAGCTCTGTTGGTTTTGCTCTGCTCTGTTCAGCTTTGCTGGCCTCTGCTCAGCTCTGTTGGCTTTGCTCTGCTCTGCTGAACTCTGCTCAGCTATGCTGAACTATGAAGAAGAAGAATTGATCAAGAATGTCTCATACCATTCTCCACTGACCCGAAGTCAATCTCAGAGTGCGTACCACTCCTACCACTACTCCCAGACCAGTATCATTGATACCAGGTCAATGGAGGTCATCCTAGCGTAGGGAGTACGGTAGATACAACGATGCGTCCATCGGTAGTACTATGGTACCTAACTTCATTTCCCTGCTCATTGATCAGATGAGAGGTACTTCCCATGAGTCCCAGACTGCATGGGTAGGATGTCTCGACAGGAGAACTTAATCAATCCGGTCCTCACAGGAGAACACATCAATCAAAGCCCCACAGGAGAACACATCAATCCTGCTACAATCGCCATGGAGAACACATCAATCCAAGCCTCACAGGAGAACACATCAATCCTGCTACAATCACCATGGAGAACACATCAATCCAGGCCTCACAGGAGAACACATCAATCCTGCTACAATCGCCATGGAGAACACATCAATCCAGGCCTCACAGGAGAACACATCATCCTGCTACACAGGAGAGCAAATCATCCTATTCCACAAGAGAGCGAATCATCTTGTCCCACAAGAGAGCGAATCATCTTGTCCCAGTGCGTACCACCAGGGGAGGGTGAGTCACCCTGTGGTCGTACGTTGCTCCAGTAAGAACCGCAAGCCCTCAGAGCTCCCAGAGCTCAATGTATGCAACATGCAGGACCCTTGTACAAGGGTTTCTCGACGACTCCAAGTCGTTCGGGAAAAATCACAAATTTGATCTTTCCCTAGGGCTCTGACCTGTACATCATCTCAATGTGATGGAGCCTCCTTTCTCATTGACTTACCATATCCTAAATAAGGCAGTATCTGATTTCTATTTGCTGGAGAAATCATTGAATATGGGATTCCTCAATAATCGAATCCCACCTCTGGTTGTCATAGAGAATCACAGTGGTATTCATCATGTGTACTCACTGAAGAGTTTCCACAACCAGGCAACTTCATATGATCTGATAATCACCCTATGAGTGACCTCAGTGAAAGATTTATTAAACAGAAAGGTATTACAGACTCATGTGATGGTGTGTGTTGTGTGTTTTTGAAACAACAGATCGATCAGATTGCCAATACACAGAAAATAAGTGGAAAGACAGCAGAGAAATACAGTAAGCAACACAAAGACACAAACAGTTTTTAATAAGGAGTTCACCCTATTCTCCAGGGCTACATCTCCGGTCCAGCTTCAGTGGTGGCCTTGTTTTATTGTGTCTTTCAACAAAGAAATTACAATACAGGGACTCAATATGAGTTCTCTTGAAGCAGATTTTGCTTGGCAGGGTGGTTCTTGGATTCCCCAAGCCACTCGGAGTACACAGACTCTTGTTCTTCCTACCAGCTCTATGACCCTTGGTCTACAGTGGAAAGAGCCAACTGTGATGCTCAATCCGGACAGATTCCTCTATGGGAAGGCTTGATTCTTCAAGCTCTCTAGTGCTCGATGCTGCCTGTGGTTAGCTCGGCCCTCTGTCTCCTCTGCTTGGCTTTACTGCTCTCTGTGCTCAGTCCTCCTCTCAGGGTTCACTGTTCACTATCTCTCTTGGTCGCTTGGACTCTTCGCTCTCTCTCTTTCTGAATCTCCATTCGGCTGTCTCTGTTCATGGCTTTAGCCATTTGACCTCCATGCCTATTCGGTTCCTCTCCCGCCTGCGTCGATTCGCCTACCGCCTGCGTGCTTGGAGTTCCCCATTCGGCGTCAGCATGAACGCTTAGGAAGTAGCCATGTGTCCTCATTGGAACAGCGCCAGCCTGTTCGTCGATTCATTTCTTCGGTTATGTCGTGGATACGTTCTTTCTCCACCGTGGCGGTCAACGGATTCCAAATCCCCTTAAATCGCGGCTTAATTCCCTGTCGATTTCACTTCTGTCTATTAGACGAAATCTCAGCTGTCCAATCTGGGCTCCTCTAGATCCAACGTCATACACACGTTGAGCGCAGTTGACTTGCTCGACCGATAACGCGCGATCACGGCGGTTTTTCTCTCACCTCCGCTGCCACGCGTCGATCGCTGAGTGGGATTGCTCCACTCCCCTCCAAAACCTCTTACCATTCAAGGGCGCCCCGATCAATACTGCCGGTTTCCAGGTTGTGGGTCCCACCTTCGTACGATGGCGCTTTTCGTTTCTCCGCCCATGGTCCTCTGGCTCCCAATGTGACCGAGTGTTTAAGGCTCTACCATTTCAGCCTTGTTCGCCCAGCGCTAATCGTGCATCGAAAATCAGCTCCTTTTCCAATTCCGGAGCTCCCAAGGGCTACATCGACCTCCTGCGCAGTCTCCATGGGCCTTGGTCAGCGCACTTTGACCGAGGTCCTCTTCTTTCCACGCCAGTTGCCATGGCCACTGGTTCAGGGTGTTTTCGATTGTTGTTTTGGATTTCATTCGAGATTTGTTTCGTCCCGATACAGTCATGGTTCTATGACAGTCGTTTATGGATCCGATTTGGATCACGGCCTCCCTACTAAAAAGATTTTGGACCACCAAAAGTTGGTTTTCTTCAAGCATCGACTAAGTGAGGAAACTGTTGTCTCACTTGTCCAATCTCAATCCACTTCGCACTGCTCAGCTTCGAACCTTTAAGCCCAATCTTGAGGTATTCCACCTATCCACTGCGCATCGTCCTTACCTTCCTGTCCAGCACTGTATCTTCCTGCAACTCATTAAGATATTCAGGTAGCAGGTCATCAACAGAAGGCAATTGACTCTGCTCTTCAGGGTCCTCAATCATTGAAGGTTCAAACAACCTCAAGCAATCTGCATTCACGACTGAGTAGATGTGCATGTAAGCTGGCAGATCAAGGCGAAAAGCATTTTCACCAATCTTTTCAAGTATCCTGAAGGGTCCATACCTGATAGGTTTTAGCTTCTTGCCTTCACCTTGCATCTTGTCCTTGCTGATATACAGCCAGACTTGGTCTCCAACTTGAAAACTATGCTCCATCCGATGCTTATCATGCCTAGCCTTGTACTTGGCCTGGCTCTTTTCCAGCTGTTCCTGTACTGCCTGGTGGATCTCCTGGATCTGTTCAATGAACCTAGTTGCCCTATCCACATCACTGTGTCCATCAACCATGGTATCTTTACCAAAGACAAAATCCAAGGGAGACCTTGGTATGAAACCAAAGCAGGTCTCAAAAGGAGATCTCTGGGTAGAAGAGTGTTTGGCTCTATTGTAAGCATGCTGCACATAACACAAGTGCTCATCCCAAAGCTTAGGGTGTTTGCTGCAATATCCTCTCAGTAATTGGATCACTGTCCTGTTAACTACTTCTGTCTGGCCATCTGTTTGTGGATGAAAAGCTGTGCTTTTCTTTAATTTGGTGTCCATTAGTTCCCACAGACTAGACCAAAACTTTCCCACAAATCGGGTGTCTTGATCAGATATAATAGAAGTGGGTAATTGAACCCATACATGTTCAAAGAATAATTTTGCAGTTTGTTCAGCTGTAATCTGTTTACTACAGGGTATCAAAATACACATTTTGCTGAACCTATCCACAACAACATATAGATAATCATGACCTTTCCTAGATTTAGGCAGTCCTCCAACAAAATCCATGGAAATGCTTTCCCAAGGGTGAGAAGGAACTGGCAATGGAGTGTACAAGCCTAGTTTTCTGTTGCTGGGCTTGCTTTTAGCACACATAGCACCCTCTTTACATATCTAGAAACTATCTCGCTCATTCTTGGCCAATAGCAGAACCTTTGCAGCTGTGCAACTGTTTTACTTACCCCAAAGTGACCTGATATCAGAGAAGTGTGTGCTTCCCTAATTATCTTTGCTCTCTCAGTTTGTGGAATGCAGAGTTTCCCACAATGATATAAGAGTCGGTCCTTCACATGATAGTCCAATTCTTCTACTCTTTTGCCTTGACTCAAAGTTGCATATACATCTTTAAAGTCCATGTCCTGAGCATACTGTTCTATGTAGCTTTCATGCAGCACAAAATTATGCTTAAGTATGGTAGATGCATTTATAATGGGTCTAGATAACATGTCTGCAACCTTGTTATGTATGCCCTTTTTATATCTGATGACTAAATGAAACTGTTGTAGAAAACCCATCCATCTATAATGTCTTGATTGTTGCAACTTAGTTTGGGAGTGTAGATATTGAAGTGGTTGATGATCAGTATGTATTACTGTTTCTTTGCCCATTAAGTAATGTTTCCACTTTTTCACACTCTGAACTAATGCATACAATTCCTTATCATATGTAGGATAGTTAACTACTGCAGGATTAAAAGTCTCAGAATGATAACATATGGGTTTACCGTGTTGTGTCAACACTGCTCCCATGGCATAGTCACTGGCATTAGTTTGGATCTCAAATGGTCTTTGTAGATTTGGCAGTGCTAGTACAGGTGTTGTACTAATTTTTTCTTTCAAGGTGTCGAAGGCTTTCTGCTGTTTGCCTCCCCACTGAAACACCTTGTTCAATCCTGTCAAAGCATGTAAGGGAGCTGCAATTGAGGAAAAATTTGAAATGAACTTCCTCCAATACTGTGCTGCTCCTAAGAAGCTTCTCACTTCTGTAGTAGACTTGGGTTTAGGCCAGTTTACAATGACTGCCACTTTAGAGGGATCTATTTTCAATTCACCTCCCCCTACTATATGACCCAAGTAATTTAGAGAGGTTTTGCCAAATTCACATTTGGAGAGTTTAACATAAAGTTTTTCTCTTTTCAAAACATCTAATGTCTGCTTAACATGCTTTAAATGTTCTTCCCACGTTTTACTAAAAATCAGAATGTCATCCAGATACACAATAACAAAATCATCAAGAAAAGGTCTGAGTACATCATTCATTAATCTCATGAAAGTAGCAAGGGCATTGGTCAAGCCAAAAGGCATAACCAACCATTCATACAATCCCTGCTTTGTTTTGAAAGCAGTCTTCCATGCATCTTACTCTGCAACTCTGACCTGATGGTATCACTGTACAAATCCAGCTTGGTGAAATAAACAACTTCCTTCAGTTGATCTAAAAGATCATCTATGCGAGGAAGGGGATAACGATTTTTTATCGTTATTTTATTCAGTGCTCGATAATCAATGCACATTCTCCACGAGCCATCTTTCTTTCTCACCAAAACGATTGGTGACCCACATGGTGATGTGCTAGGCCTGATGAATCCTTTCTCGAGCAACTCCTGCACCTGCTTCTTGATTTCAGCATTCTCTAAAGCAGATAACCTGTACATCCCAATGTTAGGCAAAGGAACATCTTGCTGCAAAATAATATCATGTACTATTCCCTTTTTGGGTGGCAGACCTTGAGGTTCTTGAAAAAAGACATCATACTCAGAAACAATCTTTTCTATATCAGCTTGCTGATCAGAATTACAGCCCTCAAATACATTGGTTTTATCAGTTTTCTTTTCCTTTACAACCATCAGTAAGAACTGTTTGCATGAATTTATCATTCTTTTCATCTGTCCTGAGTTTATGAGAGTATAATTATTCTTGAGCTTATGAGCTCTTACAAAGTATTCGATTCCATCTTTAACAAGTAGATACTTGTTCTCGGCTCTATAGAAAACAACCTTTCTATCATACAAGTAAGGACTCCCTAAAACAATTCCACATATATCCAAAGGAATTACATCTAACTCAACCTCATCTACAAATGCTGACCCAAAAGAAAACTTGAGTTTGCACTGTCTAGTCACTTGTAGTTGTGCTTTATCATTCAACCATCCTAATGGGTATGGCTTCTTATGAGGTGTAGTTGCTAATCCCAATTTCTTTACAATTGCTTCAGAAATCAGATTTACTTGTGAGCCACTATCAAACAAAGTATCAATCTTTTGATTTTTGGAAACAACTCGAATATGGAAAAGCTCATGCCTTTTTCTCTCATGTTCTTCATCAATAACAGATTGAGCAAAATTACTAGTAGATGCTTCAGAATTCTTACCTTTTATACCTGTGGCTGCAATGATTGTTTCATCTCCCGAGTCTGACCCCAAATCTTTCTGAATAGCTGTAGCAGTCTTCTTCTTCTTGCCCTCGGACTTCTTAGGTCTCAGCTCTGGATGCAGAATCCAACAGTGCTCATCATCATGCCCCTCCTTTTTACAGTGAGTGCATGAGGCTTTGCCTTTCTATGCAGTGTTAGCCTTCCTTGCTTTCCACTTCTGCTTTCTTTTCTCCTTGCTCTTGCTTACAGTGGGTTGGGATGGTCCCCCAACTTCTGGATTTCCATTCTTTCCTCTAGCTTCTAGATGAGTAGCTTGTACAGATACCTCATCTATACTAGTGGGATTAAACATGAGGATGGTATGCCTCATGTAGCTGTGTAGACCACCAATGTACTTCAAAAGAGTTTCTGGTGAGTCTAATGAAATACCCAACATCAATGCTCTCTTTCGGAACTCTTGAGTATACCCTTGTACACTTTGCCCTTTCAACTGCCGAAGAGTTTGCCAACTCATCATGGCTTGTTGCATGTAGGCCAATGGATAGAACTGCTTTTTGATTGCAGTAACAAATTCACTCCAGACAGAGATGGTCTTACCATGCTTCCTCATATCAGCTTGGGTTCTACCTTCCCACCAAACCAAGGCAGTGCCCCCTAGGTGAAGGCTTGCCAGCTGAATCTTGCTCTTGTCTGAGTCTATATTTTGTACTCTGCAATACACATCAATTTGTTTAATCCAATTGTCCAACTTTTCAGCATTTAGCTCTCCATCATATATATGCAAATCAAATTTAACATCTAAATTAATCAAAGATAATTTCTTATTATGCACAAGGCTACTAGGAGGTGTAGGGAAGCTTTCTTCTTTCCCCTTTCCTTTGGAGTGGTCATGGGAATGAGATTCATCTTCTTCTTTATCTTGCTTAGAGCCTGATGAATCTTCACCCTTATGCTTTCTAAAGTCCCTATACATTTCCTCTACCATAGACTTTATAGCTAGGAAACTTTCTATGAATTGAGGGTCTGGCCCTATAGAACCTTCTTCTGACATTGTCTTCCGAGAATAGACTCTCCCAATTTCAAGATTAGTTTCCACCAACTCTCCTTCTCCTAATTTGAGCTTTGATCTAGTGAGCATTCACAGCTAAACCAACACAAGCTTGTCTAACCTTACAGCCTAGAGCTCTGATACCACTTGATCTGATAATCACCCTATGAGTGACCTCAGTGAAATATTTATTAAACAGAAAGGTATTACAGACTCATGTGATGGTGTGTGTTCTGTGTTATTGAAACAACGGATTGATCAGATTTCCAATACACAGAAATAAGTGGAAAGACAGCAGAGAAATACAATAAGCAACACAAAGACACAAACAGTTTTTAATAAGGAGTTCACCCTATTCTCCAGGGCTACGTCTCCGGTCCAGCTTCAGTGGTGGCCTTGTTTTATTGTGTCTTTCAGCAGAGAAATTACAATACAGGGACTCAATATGAGTTCTCCTGAAGCAAATTTTGCTTGGTAGGGTGGTTCTTGGATTCCCCAAGCCACTCGAAGTACACAGACTCTTGTTCTTCCTACCAGCTCTGTGACCCTTGGTCTACAGTGGAAAGAGCCAACTGTGATGCTCAATCTGGACAGATTCCTCTATGGGAAGGCTTGATTCTTCAAGCTCTCTGGTGCTCGATGCTGCCTGTGGTCAGCTCGGCCCTCTGTCTCCTCTGCTTGGCTTTACTGCTCTCTGTGCTCAGTCCTCCTCTCAGGGTTCACTGTTCACTGTCTCTCTTGGTCGCTTGGACTCTTCGCTCTCTCTCTTTCTGAATCTCCATTCGGTTGTCTCTGTTCATGGCTTTAGCCATTCGACCTCCATGCCTGTTCAGTTCCTCTCCCACCTTCGTCGATTCGCCTACCGCCTGCGTGCTTGGAGTTCCCCATTCAGCGTCAGCATGAACGCTCAGGAAGTAGCCACGTGTCCTCATTGGAACAGCGCCAGCCTGTTCGTCGATTCATTTCTTCGGTTATGTCGTGGATATGTTCTTTCTCCACCATGGCAGTCAACGGATTCCAAATCCCCTTAAATCGCGGCTTAATTCCCTGTCGATTCTGCTTCTGTCTATCGGGCGCAATCTCAGCCGTCCGATCTGGGCTCCTCCAGATCCAACGTCATACGCACGTCGAGCGCGGTTGACTTGCTCGACCGATAACGTGCGATCACGGCGGTTTTTCTCTCACCTCCGCTGCCACGCGTCGATCGCTAAGTGGGATCGCTCCACTCTCCTCCAAAACCTCTTATCGTTCAAGGGCGCCCCGATCAATACCATCGGTTTCTAGGTTGTGGGTCCCACCTTCGTACGATGGCGCTTTTCGTTTCTCTGCCCACGGTCCTCTGGCTCCCAACATGACCGAGTGCTTAAGGCTCTACCATTTCAGCCCTGTTCGCCCAGCGCTAATCGCGCATCGAAAATCAGCTCCTTTTCCCATTCCGGGGCCCAGGGGCTACATCGACCTCCTGCGCAGTCTCCATGGGCCTCGGTCAGCGCGCTTTGACCGAGGTCCTCGTTGTTCCACATCGGCTGCCATGGCCACTGGTTCAAGGTGTTTTCGATTGTTGTCTTGGATTTCATTCGAGATTTGTTCCGTCCCGATACAGTCATGGTTCTATGGCAGTCGTTTATGGATCCGATTTGGATTATCATACGAGGTCATACTCGTAGTTATGTATCCGGTCTCGACGGTACTTATAAAAACCGATTTCTGCTTCTTGCTCATCCGTGATATCGAAGCAGAATCCAAAGAGAAACAACACTAAGAAGTGCTCCAGTGATCCTCCACACTGTCTACCCAATCAGCATTCGAATAATCATGCAGTTTCATATTTCCAGTAGTGTATCTCAATCCATGAGAGATTGTGCCCTGAAGACATCTCAGAAGATTCTTGGCACCAATCCAGTGAGGCTCAACCAAATATGAGTTCCTTGCAAAACATATGTCCAGAATCCAACTCCCTCTTACTTCTGCAAATGAGAGGGTCTGCAACTGTCAGAAATAGTTCGTCCACATAAGATGTCGGTATGAGAGGTCTATCATCCACAGCCTTCGGATAATGGTTTGGATCGGTTTCACTCCTTAGTGAATCTCAGCTTCATCAAACAGCTATCAGTCCTCTCATACTATGCCCGGGGTGTTTTGCTTCAAGCCATAGAGGGCTTTCTTCCACCTGCATACATGAGATTCCCGTTCATGAATCTCAAACTCCACGGGTTGTTTCAAACCTGTGGAACTGCTACATGAGGGGGATGGTCCCCTTGTAAGATTTTCCTTCGGTACATCTCAGACATGTACTTTCATGCTCCTTTTGAATTCAGGCTTCCCTGTCACCATCTGACTCACAGACCTCCGGTGCTATGTGTCAATGGACATGGTCCCCAGTGGACTTCCTGTAACTTAATACATCCCTGAACTCAAAAACATCTTTGAAAATTCTATTTTCAAACACGTACCTTTCCATCGACGAATGTCACCTTTGAACCTTCGACTTCCATTACTGGGGTTCCTTGCTTCCTTGAAGAGTCGGCCGTGTCTTTGATGACCTGCATCTCTGTCATTCGGACACTCCTTCGCATAAGGGTCGAACTTATCATCAAGACATCTACCTTTCCTTAGATCCGAACTTCCCAGATCTTTTAGGTAGGCCATCAGAAACTTCCGCTGCGTCATTCTGATAACATTCTCTGCTTCAACTTCACTCTAGGTGAATTATGAGGAACCCATTGATCCTTCTGTCTTGTCCCAACTGTCTTCGGTGATTGCTCTTTCACTCTTGCTTGGACATTATCTTCACCTCAGCTCTGACACCATGTTAAGTTTAGGTATGTTCTATGCTAGAGCAATTTACTAATTTCTTTTCCATATTAGCACTCATATCAGCATAAAGTAAATTGCAGATAGAACATAAATATAAATCGCAAAAGACAAGCCAAGACAAGAGGACACAGGGTGTGGCGCAAGCCAGGGACAAACCCCACAATGTGGGGAAACCCTTGACCAATTCTTCTTTTATGTTCTTCAAAGTTCAGCAGAGAAAGAGAGAGAGAGAGATAGTACATTTACAATAGAAGTCAACACTTTGACTTATCTAGATCTAGCATATATCATTTCGTATAACGATGAGATCAGGTGAAGACATTCTGCTTCAACTGATTCTCCAAGGTGACTCCTCCACCTATCATCGTGCTGCATCTCGTCCATTAGCTGCACCTGACCGTGTAGCACCATCATGCTGCATCATGCATTATCATGCTGCTTATGATCTCATACATCACGCTGCCCGTACATCATGCTGTTGCCCTTGCTCCATGTATCATTGTGTTGCCCATGCACATGATTACATTTACCATGATGCTCATGATCTCATACATCATGCATCATGCTGCTCATACTACTACCCATTATGCAGCTCATCATGCTACTCATAATACCGTTCTGTTGCTTCATTATGGAGGTCATATACATATCAACCTTAGCTGCTTGCTATGGCTTGCAGCCTAGCAAAGCAGCTAGGCTATAGTTCCACGCAATCCCATTATGCACAGCGTATTGGTATTCCTCCAATACCATGACTACATTTACTTCTTCATCACTGCGGCTTGATGACAGTGGTCCATTAATGACTACCTGACTAGTGTATATATAACCATGACTGCCCAGTGTATATACATGTCCAGCGTATATATATAACCTATGTACTGCAGCGTATATTGTCCAGCGTTTTCATTACTGCCCAGCGTATATACTGTCCAGCATATATATGTAACCTATGTATTGCAGCATATATACTCCAGCGTTTTCTGCCCAGCGTATATATGTAACCTATGTACTGCAGCGTATATACTCCAGCGTTTTCTACCCAGCGTATATATTGTCCAGCGGTACTGCAGCGTATATACTCCAGCGTTTACATTATAGCAAGGTATATTAAATGACTGCGTGGCATTCATTCCCATATGTGTATTATAATTGCGTGGTATGACTGCGTTCCCATATGCGTATTATATCTGCGTGGTATATTATATGACTGCCCAACGTATATATTTCTATGAGTGCCCAGCGTATCCACCTGCGTTGTGCATATATATTCATTGAGTTGTTTCGTGTAATCCATGTAATATCTGCATGTAATATCTATGCCATTGCTGCGTGCCATTGACAGTGAATCATGAACAGCGTTATGTGCGGCTCTTCAGGAGCAGATTAGGGCAATGTATCATTGTGGCTTCCATGGCTCCCTTCTACTGCGTCTTCCATCTACCGTGGTTGCGTATATGGCATCATGTTTTACTGTGTATGTTGTGCGTTAGAATTAGGGCATCATAGGCCAACGTACATTTTCATGGTGTCTCTCTCCTGCTCCAAAAACCCAAGACGTGGAGAGGAGGAGATCACATGAATAATGTATCTACCAAATGACATCAAATCCTCTTTTATTTATACTAAAAACGTAGATGATGAATAGACACGTCCATTGGGCTTCTGAGCCTACGTAAGATGCTGGCCGACTTAACAATTTGTCCACAACATAAATAAATTCATAACTTCATAAATACTTATCGGAATCGGATGATCTTTAGATCAATCCTACACCTCTCGACGAGAGGGATCCAATAAAAATATCAGTTTCCATAAATAAGATGACCCACATAGAGTTTGGCCCTAGTTGCCAATTTAACACCTGACCATCGACTATCAATCTCATCCCATAACATCATTTGTCTATTAAACCCAACCAAACCCTTGTTTGTATAATAAGCATGAATTTTCTCCTTGGACCTATCTATGGCCTCATACAAATAAGCCATTGTAGGTTTATCCCCATCTACCAATCTCAGAACCTTCACTATAGGATCACTAACTGAGCACACTTCTTCTACTCGCCAAAATGTGTCAGTGTCCACCATTTTTGCAATCACTCTCCCATCCCATCTCTTGTTGTATATACAATCACGCCACTCATCAGAAACAAACATTTGCTTCAACCCAAACTAACATCGAAGCAAAGACTGAATAATAATAAAGTTGGTGGCAAAACGTGTGATTTCAGGACTCCACAACTCCCTGTTTCTCGTGTATCTCCTCACGAGGCTAAGAAAAAAAGCATGGTTATATATAAACTTTGGGATACTCCTCGCCATATCAATCACCTCCTTGATGAAAGAGAGTTTCCCCATATCCTCAAGCAACAAATTGATACAATGTGTTGCACATGGAGTCTACAACAATGCGTAGTTCCTATCCATAAGCATCCTGCCAATAGCCACATAGTTAGTTGCATCACTGTTATGACTTGCACCACTTTTTGCACACCAATCTCTCAGATGAACCCATTTAACAACTCCCAAATCAATGTTGCATCTTTTATATGTGTTGATGCATCCACTAATTTAATAAACATGGTTTAGGACAATGTACCATGAAATTTAGAAGGGTCCTACCCTTGCTATCTGTCCATCCATCAAACATCACTATGCATCGAGAAACCTCCCATGTCTGCTTCAACTCTGCCAATCTAGAGTTGATGGCTTGCATTTTTGCTTGAAGGATTGGGCCCCGCAACTCCTCATATGTAGCACTTTTGTACCCTGGACCCACAATAGCAATAACATCACACATTGGCTTCCAAAATGGATTGTTTTTGGTGATGTTGAGAGGTAAGTCACTCCAGAAAAGAAACCTCCCCATAAGTCTCTTTGCTTCTTGCTTCTCCTTTTTTTAACAACTGACTTTATGGAAGGTTGTGCTCCACGTCTGGTTCATGGAACAAAAAGGTTGTACTCCATGTGTTGTTCTGGGCTAATACTAGCCCTAAATCAGACTTGTGGCTCCTCCTTTTGCTATGGTAAGGAGCTCAACCCTCCTTCAACTTCCAATATAGACCTATGCTCCTTGTTTAGTGACCTGCCCACACAAAACAACCTTCAAACACTGCCCAAAATTGTCCATTGAGACCTCGTCCTGCCTCTGCTCCTACTCAGCCCCTGAAATAGACATGAACAGACCTGAAATAGTCCTCTTCCTAGCCTCAGCCTTCCTTCTAGAGTTGTGGCTACCTCACTTGATGTGTAGACTATGAAAGATGCTCCTTGGATGTGATAAAATGACTCCACAATGACTTCTATTTATATTTTTCTTAAGGGCTTCATCAAACTGCCCTTGTGGGCTTGTCCTACTGTCATTAGGCCTCCTAACAGCTAGGCCAACTTGATCTTTTCTTGTGCAAGCCCAACAGTGACAATGAAAAATTAATATCTCATGCTAGACAACTCAGATTTGAGTGATTTTCAGGGTCCTCTAACACCTCCATGTGTCGAATCACTCAACTGCCTTGTGGTTCCACACCCACCAGATTGGGTGCAAAGCCCACACAATTGGGTTCCAAGCCCCCAAATCACTTCTATGGCACTCCAACCTCCAAACCCCAAACCCTAGGGCTTGGAGTATTTCCCATGCTACCAAATCTCAACAGGGACCACATCCATGTATTTTGGGCTAAAATGCTCTTCCTGAAACCACAATAATGCTTTTGAGACCAACCCCACACATTTAGAACCAAAATAATGCATTTCAAGTTTAATTCAATCATTTGGAGCCAAAACGGTGAAATTCAAGACCAAATGAATTATTTTGTCGCCTTTAAATATATGTATATGACAGACAAATTAAATCATTCTTGATCAAATTCATCAATTAAGGGTGAAATTAATCAATTAGAATCCCAGTTAACATATAATTAAGGTCAAAACCATCCATTTAAGGGACAACCCTAAACCACGCAATTGAGCCTAACCTGTGCATTTGAGGGACGGCATTTCAGTTTGATCCTAAACTATTAAAAAATTTCTAAAAGCGAGAACCATTAGCTTGCTTCCACCCTACTCTGAAAAATGACTGAATAAGTATCACAATCCCTTGTAGAAGGTCCATTATAAGTTTAATAAAAAGGAATTGACTTGGACTCATTGTTTTAGTGCATGCAAAATCGTTTGCAAATCTTTTTCTCACCTTTCCACTATATGCACAGGGCAAAGGCAGCAACGATAATGTACTGGATATGATTTCTAAGATTATGATCCGTAAAGACCCCAGATATTCCACAGAATTAGGGACGACAGAAGTGATTTCACATATCTATATTATTTTGTACATGAGATTTTTCCATCATGCAACATATACATTTAATTTATAAGTGATAGTCCACAATTTCCTTTCTAATTGTTGTGTTGAGTTATTGTTTTACCAGTTCTTTGGCAATCAAATCAAAACATGAGTAATTGCACATAAATTTTGTACCATTAAACATAAAATCAAAATACGTAAGTTGTATATCTTTGTACAGTAATGCAAATACAAGATGCATTTTTCCAGAAAAAAAGAGAAGAAAACACTAATTTTCTAAATTCCCTTCTTCTGTTTCCCATCATGCTTCTTGCCCCTCATTTCAATTCCATAAACACAAATTCCTTTCTCAGATATCCATACCCTGATTCACGTGACATATATGCTCACCATTATTCGTATTTATTAGACAAAAGATATATATATATATAGGGCTTATACCTTCAAAAGATGTGCCATTCATTACTGGAATATGCAGACATTGAACCTCAAACAATCTGCATACAAAAAAAGATATTGGTATTTAGAAGAAAAAAAAGTCATAGGCTGACATTAATTATACTTGAAAAAAAACCTATTGTCATATTCCATTCAAATATTCATTAGATGCTGGGCATATTACACATGAAAGAGACTTACTCTCCAAGAGACTGATGATGCGATGCCATTCCCAAACCAGTTCCATCTATACCTGCATATTTACATGAGTTGAGAAATATGCTGTAAACAGATCTTTAGACTTTATCGTACTTTACAAACTTATATTTGTTAAGATAGTCAATTATAAAATTTTGACAATGACACTTTGGTTCACTGGTGAGGTTGATGGACTACTAAACCATCCACAGCATTCCAATGCGTTTCTGGTATGCCCTTGAATGACATGTCAGAGAGGGATGAGAATGGGTACAATTACAAACCATTTTGGTGGAATACATACCCCTGAGATCCAGAACCTAACCAGAAGGGAGTCTTTGTTATGTGATGCAGCCCCAAATATTGGGGCATGTTTCTCAAAGAAACTTCCAAAAACAATATTTATCAAATTTTCACAAAAAGGATTGTCCACCAATGTTTACTAGAGATGGGGAAGAATGATCCCTGCCCCTATGTTGGTAAAATATCGAGAACTGGTAAGGGTCTTATTAAGCCCTCAAGCCCCTAGCTTAACAGATTCAATACAAAATTGTAATCTTGCTATCAATCTCCAACAGTGAATAATGTCTGCCAAAGCTGTTTAACATAAGTGATCCTTTCTTTATATTTGATGGGCACCAGTCTGTCCAAGTACAAAAAATAATTTCTAATGACAAAAATATGAATATTCATTGAATTCCAGTGAAATGAATGTAAATAATATGCAGAATGTTTTGTTTTTGGTTCTTTTTCCAGTATATCAATGTTGGGGAGGACACTCTTGAGACATTCTCAGCAGACGTTGGAGTTCAAGCCTCAAAATATAGTTTCTGAATAGTTTCTTGATTAAAAGGGATAATTGTCCAAATAAGAATAATTGTTTCAACCATAGTTGGAAAAAAAGTTGTCAATTCCTAGTACTCCCCTGTCAACTCAGATCAGCCCTACTGCCAGGGTTTGACTCTCTGTTAGCAAGTCAAACTCACCAACAGCAAGTATGATCCACGTGCAACACAGGCTATTTTCTGCCTGAGAAGTCAAACATAGGGGTGGATGAAAAACTGATCCATGTTAATATAAATGCCAAAAGAAAAGAAAACCCTCATTTTTTTAAGATTGGCCATTGTTGAGTTTTTGTTGAGACCAAGTTGAACACTTACACTGCAGCCTGATAGAGTAAATTGGCAAGGCAAAATTTGCAACATTGATGTTGTCTTGACAGATGATGTTATATTTTAATCTATGCGTAAGTGCACCAGCTGAGATGTTAACATAGTAGATTCTGGATGTCTAGTTGAGTTGTTGGTACACGAAAATATTGTTGTTTCACAGAAAAGTCTAATACCAGTCTATCCTTCATGATCTTGACTCAAAATCAAACCAGTCCCAAAGTTCAAGAACCTATGAAACTTCTGTTATCTGTCATTTTGCATGAGGTAAATGTGTGATTTCAATCACATGACAGATTTTCAGGGGTAATTTACAGGGATGCTGATAGGCTAGCGATACAGACCTTCCAATTTTTTTCTTGGCAATGGTACATAATGATAGGGCATATCTGTAATTATGGATCCTCTTACTTTGCCTTGATGTTGCATGAAATGTTGAATCAGCGGGTTATGTGGTGGCGTGTCTTGGTTCATGTTTCTTACTTCATGGCCAAGCTTGACACGTCATATGGATAGTCATGGTATACTCTTTGGTGCTATGATATTTCTGCTTTAATCTTCATATAGCATGCTTTATCTGCATGAGTTTACTTGATGATGCTGCTAGTTTTAGGGAGGCCTGGTCATAGCATTGACATGATGAGACATGGATCTTGTAGAGAAGCACCCTAGTGTCTATTTCACTCTTATGATGATGTTTGATAGAATATACAAGTATTTTCATGGAGTAGCCACCTTCTTGCCACATATATTGGCATGCATGCTGCTTGATGCTTGTAATGGAGCACCCTAACATGTGGAGTGCCTATTGTTCTTCTATCGTGATATTTGATATAAACGACAATCATTTTCCTAAGGCACTCATCCTCTTGTATAGTTGGACTTCATGATGGAGCAACCTACAATTTCAGGCTAACATCAATATGGTTGATGGCATCATACATCTTGTTGAGGAAGCCCTATGGTTTAATGTGTCTATCATACCCTTATATGGATGTATGATTAGATAGAAAGTCATTTTTGGTGAGAGATCCATTCTCTATGGATATCAGCACTTGGCACAACATTAAAGTGATTTTCATCCTCTAGATGAGGATTGATTGTATGGAACTGATGATTTGGGGTAGCATCGGATGTGCTCTAGCCACGGAATTTGGTGGAGAGGTTGGGGCACATGAGATATCCAATACCCAGAAAGGGTTTGGGTAGATTCTAAACAGTTCAGGAGATATTAAAATAATTAATATTTTTAAAATATTAATGTGTATTAATATGAAACTGGGTTAGAATGGTCCAAAAGACATGGATCATGCCAGATCTAATCTTAGCCGTTGATTAGGGACTTAATCTCGGCCATTGAGATGTCAACAGGAAAAGTATAAGAGGAGGCTTGAGGGTCACTTGGAGAATACACCAGAGTGATCAGTCATTCTATTCTCTAGAGCAGGGTTTGCTAAGAGAGGTAGAATCAGTGATCAGGAGATCAGCTGAGGGGCATTGAGTATAGAGAAACAGAGAAGCTAGAGATTGTGCCGGTAGAGCAGCGCAATAGCCAAGGAGAGTGACGCAGAGCTAGCAAGGCTCCCGCAGGGCCACGCAGATGCAGCCAAGTGCTATGCAGAGTACCAGAGGGGCCAGCGTAGCTGACGCAGAGGCTCCTATAGCTAACGCATGGCCTCCTGGGGCTGACGCAGGCCAAGGAAGGCTGACGCAGGGCCAGCGTTGGGCTAGGAGAGGCTGATGCAGTCCAGATTGGGCAAATGCTGGGGTTGCAGAGCAGTTTTGTGCTAAGGAATTACCGAAAGGATTTTCAGGGATTCAGCCAAGAGATTTCTCTCAAACTATGAGGCATAGCTGCTAAAGAAATTCTCTGTTGGGTAGGCCAGTTTCGGCACCCAAATTGTACTCTGATATTACTTAATAAGAAAACCCTCAGATAGCTGCATCGGTTTTCCCGCATTGGGTTTTTCTAGGGACATTGATCCAAAAATAATGGTGTCATGTGGTGTGTTTGTTCTTGTTTCTTTTAGTTGCTGATCTGTAATATGTTGAGCATGCACTGGTGTTTATTTTCAGTATTTACTTTGTAAATAACTTGTTAAGGAAAAATAACAAGTAGGTAGGAATAAATCAGATAAAGTGCATGAAGGGTTTCTAAACTAAGTAAAATTAGAAACTTCAACATGGTATCAGAGGGTGATTGCAAATCACAGGAGGACTAAAAGACATCAGCCAAGCGGAGCAATAGCAGCAGAAAATAGCTGTCCCGAGGTGACAGAAGCTATTTCTAGCAGCGCAGAAGCCAAGAAGTGTGATGCAGAGCCAGCTAGAGCCACGCAAAAGAAGTTGGGAGCTGCACAGAGCCTCAAAGAGGCCAGCGTTGATGACGCAAAGGGCTAGAGGGCTGACACGGGGCATCCCAAGGCTGACACAGACCCATCTGGGGTGACGTAGAGCCAGCGTGAGGCAGAGAGGGGCTGACGCAGTTCACAGAGAGGCAGTTGTTGGAGTTTAGAAGGCTGCATAAATATTGCAGAGTGGAGTTGGTGAGGTACTGTAATCGAAACAATACCTGACAGAGCAGGGCCAGAGGAGTTGTTATCAAGGGTTTCTAGCCGAGGAACCTAGATCAGCAGTGCAATGCACAAAACGATCAAAGTAGGGGACATCTCGACAAACGGCAGAAGGATTTCCAGGAGGGAAATCAGGACTCAGAGGGAGTCCAGAAGAGAACTTCCAGACGGGAAGTAGAGACTCAAAGGAGTCAAACAAAAAAATTTCAAGAGGGAAGTAGAGGAGCGTCATGGCACTACACGGGGTAAGAGACCAAGATAGACTGGACGGAGCATCGAACTTCGCAGTCTGGAAGGCCAGAATCTTATCAGTGCTTGACAGGAATCGTGTCAAGAACTTCACCTTGAAAGTTATAGCTATCCTAGTCGACCCCAATGATAACGACAAGTACGAAGAGGCGATGGCGAGGGCCAAGTGCATTATCCTTGACAGGGTCAAGGATCATGTGGTACCACATATAGCCGAGAAGGAAATGGCAGTTGAGATGTGGGAGGCTCTCAAGAACCTGTACCAGTGTACTTCTGTGCAGAGAAGAACGCTGCTCGAGAACTAGATGAGGTCGTATCAGATGAATAAGGGTCAATGGATTAACATCTTCCTCGGAGGACTGAATGAGATCCGAGACCAGTTGATTGCTATAGGAGTGACACCGGGTCAGGAGCTTAAGGTGAGGACAACCCTAAATGTTGTCTCAGAAGATTGGGAAGTGTTTGTCCAGAGTATCCTGGGCAGAGGGACTCTCCCACCTTGGGACGATATGTGGGCAGCTCTTCACTAGGAAGAGATCAGAAGGCAGTCGAAGATAGGTAGTAGTAGCAAAGGGATCAAGGTCAAGCAGGAGGAGGAGGATGTGGCCCTAGCATCTAAGGGAAAGCAGGAGAAGTGGAAGAAGAAAGATATCTCCAAGATCAAGTGCTTCCACTATGGGGAGATGGGTCATCATGCGACCCAGTGCCTAAGGAAGAAGAGTAAGGGAGAGTCTTCCGAGACTAAGGTAGCACTAGCACGGGCAGAGAAGGAAGTTTTGACAGATGATGACTGTGCCAGTAGTGCACACGCGCCACTTGAACGGAAGTGGGGAGACATCGAGCTATAGTCAGGCAGACTACAAGCGATGAGGGGCAGGATCCTTGAGGTACCTAGCCTCTTGGATTAGACATTGCTACGGGAGCCCCGATGAGGAGTAGCAGGACTGGCTGAGTGGGTAGAGATGGATGCGGATGGAGCAGCAGAGAGAGCTATAGTGCAGGAGTCCCGAGACAGTGCAGAGCTAGCAGGCTGCAGCAGTGTGAGAGGCACAAGAGTGTTGCACCAGTGCAGGATGGCACAGAGAGGTGTGCAACGGTGTGAGATGCAGGGAGTTGTTGCAGCAGTGCAGAGGTCAGAGAGAGGGAGCACTTGTCAGCGACAGAGGGAGCTTCAGCATCAATGGGTGTTTCTAGCCCAACAGGGAGGTCAGTTGGGAGATCAGTTACTTACTTCTCAGTAACTGAGTTGCAGTGCAGCAGTGGGCAGTGTGATGCAGCATGATGAGAGGAGGTGCAGTGCAGATGCAGTGTTGGGAGAAAGAACCAGCAGCAGCACAGATGCAGAGGGAGCTGTTGTATAGATGCAGCAGTGGCAATGGTAGAACCATGGGTAGCAGTACAGGAGGAAATAGTGCAGAGGATGTTGGGCAGGAAGGCCTAGCATTAGCACAGGTACCGATGCCGGATGATCAGAGTAATACTCAGTGAGGAGTATTGTTAGAGCATAGTCCTCGCTAAGAGGCACTGTTGATTTGGGGTAGCATCGGATGTTCTCTAGTCACGAAATTTGGTGGAGAGGTTGGGGCACATGAGATATCCAATACCCAGAAAGAGTTTGGGTAGATTCTAAACAGTTCAGGAGATATTAAAATAATTAATGTTTTTAATGGAGTCCCTAAATCTAAACTTAGGGAAAATAAAATATTAATGTGTATTAATATGAAACTGTGTTAGAATGGTCCAAAAGACATGGATCAAGCCAGATCTAATCTTAGCCATTGATTAGGGACTTAATCTTGACCGTTGAGATGTCAACAGGAAAAATATAAGAGGAGGCTTGAGGGTCACTTGGAGAATACACCAGAGTGATCAGTCATTCTATTCTCTAGAGCGAGGTTTGCTAAGAGAGGTAGAATCAGTTATCAGGAGAGCAACTGAGGGGCATTGAGTACAGAGAAACAAAGAATGCAGATATTGTGTCGGGAGAGCAGCACAGCAGCCAAGGATAGTGACGCAAAGCCAGTAAGGGCTCACGCAGGGCCACGCAGAGGCAGCCAAGTACTGCGCAGAGCACCCGAGGGGCCAGCGTAGCTGACGCAGAGGCTCCTAGAGCTGGTGCAGGGCCTCCTGGGGCTGACGCAGGCCACGGAAGGCTGACGCAGGGCCAACGTTGGGCTAGGAGAGGTTGACGCAGTCTAGATTGGGCAAACACTAGGGTTGCAGAGAAATTTTGTGATGAGGAACTGCCGGAAGGATTTTTCGGGGTTTCAGCCAGGATATTTCTCTCAAACTGTGAGGCATAGTTGCTAAGGAAATTCTTTGTTGGATAGGCCAGTTTCGACACCCAGATTGTACTTTGATATTGCTTAATAAGAAAACCCTTAGATAGCTACACCGGTTTTCCCGCATTGGGTTTTTCCAGGGACATTGGTCCAAAAATATTGGTGTCATGTGGTGTGTTTGTTCTTGTTTCTTTTAGTTACTAATCTGTAATATGTTGAGCATGCACTGGTGTTTATTTTCAGTATTTACTTTGTAAATAACTTGTTAAGGAAGAATAACAAGTAGGTAGGAATAAATTAGATAAAGTGCATAAAGGGTTTCTAAACTAAGTAAAATTAAAAACTTCAACAGGAACCTATTGATGAGGGCACATTAGAGTTTGTGGTGTCCACTTTCTATTATGTTCTTATGGTGATAATTGATGAGAGGGCCATTCACTCATGGAGAATGCTCCAGTCTAGCATGGATTTTTAGGCTTGCATCCATGCTTGGAGGGGCCTATTTCCCTTTTAGAAACTACTTTAGAGACACTCATATGGTGTGATTTGTTCCTACTTTGATGAGATTTCTGCTCATCAACATGATCTGTTATTCTCCCTACATGAGTTGCATTCATCAATCTTCACACATTCAGCCCTATGCTTTCTATTTGAGAAATGCTAGATAATGTTCCATGATGCTTGTTGCTGCACAAACTAGCAGGCCTTATGGAGAGGCAAAAGCTAGAGGGCACAACAACACTAGGGATAGAGGCGCACTATCACCACAACCTAAGTCCCCTACTCTTCTCGGATTTTCATTGACGAGAGGAGTCCAGTATTACTCACTTGTGATAGTTGTCTTTGTGATAGGTTTGAAGTGAGACAAGGTAGCTCATTCAATGGAAAGTTCAACAAAGGTGCAAACCTTGGGAGAGGTTAGAAATACCTTCCACGAAAAACCCCTTTATAATAGGCTACACGAAACCTAGGGTTGAGATAGAACAGGAGTTATAGGTAATATCCTAGGTTAAGGTAGATAGGAGAAAAGGAAATGATAGATTTACTTCAATAAGTACCAAAATTTTACCTCCAAGAGTCCCCAAGTTGAAGGATTAGCCTACTAGGGTTCCCTCTTGGTTGGAAAACTAGGGCTTTCAAATTTATGTATGAAATCTAGGTGGACACCCACCAAATTTGGTGAGGAGGTAGTCCTACACCTTATATTGATGTTTAGGCTCCTAGATTTTTGAAAGAGTGCCCTCCTTGAATTTTGCACCAAGCCCTAGATATGACCTCATTATCCTTAAGAGAACGAAAATATTGGTTGAAAGAGAAATAATTCGAATTTTGGTGACCACCAATGAAATTCAACCAATGCCTAGACCCTTTGGAGTTTTGGAGTCATGAATGATCTTGATATGGGCAATTCGCTCTTCAAGGAGACCTAAAGGAACAATTTCGCTACCCCTTTAGATATTTATACTTCTTAGACACTTGTTAATGGAGTTTCAAGGATAAAATGCAATAATCCCCTAGGAACATTCATTCATTCACTATCAAATGAGTAACACATGCAAAATTCCCAATAGTTACAATTTTGAAACAATACTTCAACAATTAGGGCACATTAATAACCATGAGACATTATTCCATGCATTAGACATTAGCAAAAATCATAAATTCATCATAAAGAGCACTTACAAGATAGTGAAGAGTATATCCATCCATAACAATGCCATATAGAAGCTCCAAAAATGAGACAAAATTTATCCACACATCAAAATGCATCCTGTTACCCACCACCTGTGGGTAGTATCCACAGGAGAAAATTTTCTCCCATGTGGTCCCTTTCCCATCTGTTATGATCGTATGTTTGAAGGTGGGCCTCCTGACCCCAAAGGTATGACTTTTCATTCGTGTAGTTGAGTAATTTTTTTTACTTATCATGGACACTTTTGGGCATGAATTGGTGGGCGCATTTGGCGTAAAGAGTGGGCTAGGTATGTACTCTTGTCTCCTCTTCCTGATTTGGCGGTTAGTCTTATATCCTAGTCCCGTGGGATCTCCTTTACTGGCTATTAGGTTTAGGATTGGCACTACATGGGAAACCCCAATTTTTTTTGTGTGATCCCGCTTCCCGACTCCATATACATCACTCTCCTCCACTCATTTTAACTCCATTTATCACTTTTCCCATCTGGGTCCACATTTTTCGAATGGGTCCACAAAGGGTTAACCTCCCCCTCCCCTTGCTAACACCTTGGGTCGAGCTTGGAATGGTGCCCGGAGGTTGATGTAGCTAAAAAGAAAAGAAAAAGCATAATTTGGCCACTTTCAACAGGAAATATACCACAAAATTCAATATATGGCTAGGACATACAAATTTAGCATGTGGGCAAAAGCCAAACATGGGCTCTGCTACCCACCATTTTGTGGGCGATATTCATAGGAGATTTTTTTTCTCTAAGATGGTCCTCAGTTGGCAGCCCCTTTCAGCCACCAGCTAGCTCATTGTGCCATTTCTCCGCCACCTGAGCCAGCCATCTGGTCCCTCACCCATCTGCCATGATCGTATGTTTGAAGGTGGGCCTCCCAAACCTAAAGGTGTTCCTTGTCATTTGGTAATTTAGTATTGTAGTTTGCTTATCATGGACACTTTTGGGCATGGATTAATGGGGGGATTCGGTGGAAAGAATGGGTTAGGTCTTTGCCCTTATCCCCTCGACCCCTTTTGGATATTAACCTTGCGTTCTAGTCCCGTGGAATCTCTTTTATTGACCATTTGGCTTTAGGGATGTTATTTCATGGGAAAACCCAATTTTGGTTGCATGATCTCGCTCCCTTATCCGCTCATCTTACCCCCTTTCCACTCATTATTACCCCGTTCATCATTTCTCCCCCCTGGGTCCACATAGGGTTAGCTCGCCCCTTTGCCTTGCCCACACCTTGGATCAAGTTTGGAATGATGCCCCAGAGGTTGATGCAGCTAAAAAGAAAGATAAAAGCATATTTGGCCACATTCAACATGAAAATGTACCACAAAATCAAAAGATGGTCGAGACAAACACATTTAGTACGTGGGAAAAAGCCAATGCATGAGTTCTACCCCATTATCATGGCCATCACCCTGGTTCCTACAAGTTCTATGAGCCTCTTTCATCATATAGGAACTCATGATTGTCCCAACCCCTAGTGGGCAATGAACCACCCTACCTTAAAATGGGGTATTCACTGCTATATCTTATGCATCATGCTCTTACCCCTTGAGCCCCGAGCAGTTAATCAAAGAAAATCATAAAAAGGCAAAAGGCATATAAAGAAGGGTGGAAAAATCAAGGTTGGGGCACCTCATGTACCACGATTTCTTCCTCCTATACATTATACACACAAGTGTGGGCTTCCCTCTTATTATCTACCCTTGTACCCCAGCATGTGACCCAGGGATGCCCCTTCTCATCCCCTACTTTATTCACCTATCTATCACATGCCACCACCTTTTGAAGGATGTACCTTGAACATATTATCCTATTTAGAAGTAGAAACCACCTAATAGGATACTTGGTTAACCCCATTTGGATTTTAGAAGACAATGGCACATCCCGAAGCCCATTATGGAAGGGAAGGCCATTATGTAGTCCCCACCTATGGTCCACGATTGGTAAGCTCATTTACTCGATTTCTATAATGAATTTTTGTACTGGAAGGCTAGGGGACGCATTAAATCTTATGCAGGATTACAGATGATCTCCATCTTGGGTTTGGTCTCCCTATACAAGGTGTTAATCCTCTAGAGGACTACATTGGCACATGTAGGGTGTGTGTTGAGAGCCATGGGCATCCACAACAGTAGAAAGCACTCCATGGATCCTTGAGGATGGTCAGAGATGCTCGAGATACTCCCATTGGACAAGGAAAGTGAACCTGGTTCATTTTTGCCCAGTCGGCCCCACAGATGTATCATGCACTTCGCAGCTGACCCAGGACTTGTAGGACGATGTGGGATCCCCTACATCATCATCAGATCCCTTGCACATGATCTACAGGCATCTTCGACTCATTTGGAGACCCATGAGGTTATTATTGTGCCCCCACACCCATTAGGAGCACCACAGGTTTATTGTTTGGAGAACAAGGGGCCAACCCCTTGTCCATCACTTTTGAGGGTCCTACTCTTCATTATGGCACCCATGGACCTCATTAGGCCTCTTAGAGTACCCTACGACATGCATAAATAATTATCTGACCTCTTGAGAGGCTTATTCTTTCATTTATGAACTAGTTTGGTGGGCTTGTCACCAAAGGTTAGATTATTAGAACATTATTTTATTTTTGGGGATTATGTAGGCTAAGGAGGCTAATTTGAGCTCCTCATTAGTGTATAAATACAAGTGAGATGAGTTCATTATCTCATCATCACATTGGATTGGATTTCTTCTCTCTCTTGAGAATTTCACACTTTTTCTTAGTGGATGAATTGGAGCTTTATGGATGAATTTTGATGTGTGGATTTGGTCTATCTTAACTTGGAGCTTCTCTCTTGTTAAATTGTGGATGGTTGGGTATATTCTATTACATGTAAGTACATGACTTTAATGTTATTCTTGTTTTACTTTGTCATATACATTGGATTGGGATTTCTACTTTTTGTCACTATTCAGCTCGCAAGAGACCACTAGGGATTTCAAGCCAGACTTCTGTGGATTCAGAAGAAGCTTGATTACTGATAAGAGAAGGAGAAATCTACTCTAGGAGAAAGCTTGTCTACTGCAATAAGGAAAATGATAGTAATCCTATGCTAAAAACACACCATTCTCTAACTAACTACTGAGAAACTATGCTTTACAAGAATGTCAAATTAACATGTATGAAATGCCACTTTCCTAAGCATGGAAGTTCAAAACGTCAAACATCACTACTGTGCATGTAAAGTACTGAAATAAATTTGTTTTCTTCTTTTTATTCTTTTTATGGAAACTCAAGTGTAAACCCTAATCTCTTTTGGTGATGTGGTCGGTGGATTAGAGATGCTGGTGGATAGTTGGGAGATTTGGGATACCCTCAAGTACCCTTATGTGGATTCCTAGAGGTTTTCCCTCAATTCGGCCTCGAAATAGGCCACAAAAGGAAAACCTACAGGATGTCCTAAAAATCTACAAGATTCCCTGTATTTCTACAGGATACAACCGAAAGGAAAACGATGGGTGTTGGAGGTGGTGGAAAGCTTAGGGAAGGTGGTTGGTAGGTGGAATGGAATAAGAAAATGCCTAGGGTCACTCATAACTCAAAACCAAGGTTAGGAGATGGTTGGATTTTCTCAACATGCTTGGAGGAGTTTCTATGTAAAATGATGAAATTGGTGAAGGTCTTGGTGAAAGCAAGGAATGATTATGGATGGATGAAGTTGGAAGGTGGTTGCTTGCTATGGGATCTCTCTCTACTTCTGAAACACCTACTCTACATCAAACATTGATATTTGCAAAAAACATCATGTAAACAAGAAGAATTCTAATAAGCTAGAAAACAGAGTTTAATGAGCTAGCTGTCTACTTCATGCATGAGGAAAATTGTAGAATAAAATGGAATCATTGATGAGATCTACTGTAAGACTGAAGATGGAAGAGATGGTAATTAAATCCTACACTTGCAAACTGATCAAATGCTGGTTCAAGTACAATAAACTCTAAATTCTATGAGAAAATAGAAATCTGTCTTTTTGGGGTTGCATAGGGGTCCTTTCCTCAAGTCATGATCCCTGAAGGAAGAAGTGAGGCCAAGACACCTACTGACAGATTTGTGATGCTTTTTCCCTTCTAACTTGTTGTTGAAGTAAAACACAAATGGAAGCAAATTAATAAACAAACTAATCAAATCTACATTGCCTGCAACGAAATGCTTCTAAGCAAAATTTAATCATGAATCTATGAAACTAATCTAAGCATACAGATACAAGAAGAGGAGTCTTTGCTGCTAGGGTTGGGCCCTAACCCAAGAGCTTCAACCCTCTGAGTTAACTCAGTACTGGATCATGAAAAAGCTCATTCTCATTATCAAAACATAAAATTACATAGCAATGTATTCCACAAGTCTGGATCTCAAGAACAAATAGTGCTTTTACAACAAAAATTTGAATCTTAATGAGGCTCTAGGGAGGCTCGACTCTCAAACTCGAGATGAACTAACTCTTTGACTATCACTTGCTCGGATGCCTTTTGATCTTCATGACTTGGCTGATGTACTCCGAGCTGGTGTATTTGACGGAGGAATATTCGAATGAGGGAGTAAATGAGGAGGATTTACCTCCTACAATTTCTCTCCCTTGTCCCATTCGAGTTTCAAACCTTAATCTTGCCAAAATTCCTTGATTTTCTCTTTGAAACCCGCATTCAATGCATACTAGTCCACTAGGCATAATATCTCACTTTAACTCATCTCATTAAACAAAATATAATCAAAACATGTAATAAATTGTGAGAAGAGTTGATTTGACTAAGTTAGGAGGTGACTTAAGGTCCATATAGTTACCCAATGATGAGGCTCATCATCACCCCCAACTGAAAGTGTTTCTCATCCTCTGAGCAAATCAATCAATATCCATGTCTTTCATAGCTCTAGTGGCCTCGTTGACATCCCATGCTTCTGCTATGGTTTCCTCTTCCTGTGCATAGAATCCTGCTTTCCTTTCTACCTCCTCCCACTGCTTTCTTTTTTCCTCTTTCTTCCATCCTTCTAACATCCCAAGAGCAATGGTGGACTAAGTCTCAAGCCAATCCAATTGAATTTGAGCCTTTGGATGGTTTATTTGTACATGGGTGTCTTGTTCAGTGCTTCTCTCATCCTTTGAGGAGAATGGTACTCTATGATTTTCAAACTATATGGCAAAGTATTCCATCTCCTTTGGCAAGATTGCATGTTGTCATCCCCTAACAGTCTGAACATATCCTCAAAATGTGTAATTGCTTGCTCTTGGGCAGCAAGATACCTGGGTGCAAGTTGAGGATCATTTTCAATTAAATTATGTGTGCTAATGACAACCATTGGATTGGACTGCTCAGCTCTTATCATGAGAGGCTCAGTTTGTTCCCTTGCCAATATCTTCTTCATTTCTACAGCCCTTGCTTCCTCATGGTTCATCCATGATGCCAAAGACATCAACTGTAAATCCCCCAGCTTTGCATTAGGGTCCCATACATTCATATCTGTCAAAGCCATGTTATGCAAGTAGAACTCAGACATCTTAGCCCTATCCTCTAATGTACTTTGATCACAAAGATCAATGAATTGTCTATAATCTTGGAATGGCATAGTGCCTCTCTGTGCTAGGGTCTTGATTTGGAACTGTAGCCACTGTTCCTTAAGGTATAATGCATAGGACTTAGCTAGCATCTTGCACTAGATTTCTTCCAAAGATAGATTGGCCATGGATGCCAATTGATTCTCTCTTTCTTGCAACTGTCCTTTCAACCATGCATTTTTTGTCTCCAACTGAGCTTTCATTATGGCCTCTCTGTCCCTCAGGCTACTTAGTTCTCTGCCCATCTCTTTGAGCTTTTCCTCCATGTGACCAATGTCCTCCACTCCCTTGGACTTGGCAATATGCATCCATCTATGTGTTCTGGCTCTTTATTTGTCAAGATCAAAGAATAATGGAATGGAAAATTTTTGTGGAATGACCGTGGCCCCCTCAATAAATCTGTAGTAGGAGTCAAGGTTAGGTTGAGGACTACGTTCCCTTAGCTCTGGGTCCTCTCTCTTTGTTTCTGGCTGCATACTTCCTTCATCATCCAATTTTTGAGTTTCCTGTAGGTTTAGCAGAGTTTCCTGTAGGTGTAGGTCCTGCTATGTATCCTGTAGGATGTCTTTTCCTTTGGATGAGGTAGATCTGGTTACAGGGCTTCTCACATAGGTGATAGGAGACTTAGGGGAGGTTTGTGCTGAGGATCCTTCTTCTTGAGTTTTTATAAGAGGAGACATCTTCCCATGCTGTTTAGGTGAGTCCTCAATAACAATGGGGACCTTGGTTGGAGTTTGGGGCTTTCCTTGCCTTATCCTTGTACTTTTTCTTGTTCTAAAGTATAAGGGGCTTTGCCTCTGTCTTTTGCATTGTGTTTAATAGGGGTGCTAAGTGCAGTGAGGGTAGTTGCTGCCTCTTTCTTAGTGGGTTTTGGAGACACCCTGGGTGACTCCCCCTTTTCTTCAGCCTCTTCTTTTCCATTGCCCTTTTCACCTTTGTCTTTCCCCTCTTCTTCTCCCTCTAGATCCTAATCTTGCTTATTAGTGTTTGCCTTGACATCTTCCTCTGTTTCTTCATCCCTTATTCCTCTTTCTCTTCCTCTTCATCCTCATCTATCTCCTCTTCATCCCTCTCTACTTCTTCTCCATCTATTTTAGTGTCTTCTTCATCCTTTTCACTGACAATAGGGCTAATATCATATGTGAGGGCTTTGATATCCTCATTTGTCTGCATGTCTATGAAAATTTCCCATTGGATAGGAATTCTGAGGTTTTGGAGGGCATCTTCTATGATGATTCTAATTAACCCATGGTGGGCTAACTATTGGTAGTTTCCTTCCTGCACCTTTATGCTTGTATCTATCAGTGATTGCATAAGGAAGTATGGTATGTTGAGCCTGTGGTGAGGAGGTGTTTCTGCTCCAAAATTCAATTCTTCAAGAAGCCTAAAGTGATATCCATAAACCACACTATACCTACCTTCACATGATATGTATTTTATAAGGTGGTAGATTACCTCATTCTAGGGGTATGGTAGGCTTGTTCTCCTTACTCCATTCTTGTCTTCAATGGGCTCCTCTCCCTCTAAAAAGAATTTCCTTTTGGCAGTTTGGCTGTCCCCCTTGTCTTCCTTTCATTAAGGCACTCCTAGGGGAAGTGTGCTAATTATGCTTATGAGTTCAGAGGTGAGCTCTATGGAGTGGCCTCCCCACAACAGTGGCATGGGTTCTTGTCAGTGGAATGAGGGAGAGAGAAAAATATCGGGCTACTTCATCATCATACCCCCTTAATTTCTCAAAATACCCCATTCAATTATGCTTTGTGAAGATTTATAGCAGAGGAGGATGTTGGTGAATCCTCACAGTGTTGATGGGCTCCCTTCTATTAAACCCCCCTGTCATTTTTTCTGGTGAATTTTGAGGAGCAGAGATGTATGATACAAATTTTAATGAAGGAGGAAATGGGACTAAAATACTTGTGGAACTATCCCCTTACACAACTATTAAATTCAATCAAACTAGGAGATTTTTCTGTTCTTTTCACTTGGAAAAATGGAATGAAATGTAGAGCCTACCTCCTCATGGGGCTTGTTGTAGCCAACCCCTGTGTTTCCTCCTCTGAAACTACTCCCTGCCAATCTTGTAGACTACCTGACTGTATCCTGTAGGATTTCCTGTGTGATCCAGTAGGAATTCCTGCGCGGGAGAAAGATGAGATTTTTCTCTTCTGTAGGTCGCTTAGGTACGAGAGCGACTTTGCTAGAGTGATCCTCGAGAATATGAGTGCATGAGTGCATGGGGATCAACATTTATTTCCTCTTATGGTCGAGTTGAGTGAGGTGGTGTGCTGGTAGTCGAGGTACGATTTTCTATTTTTGGACCGTTGGTCCCCACTACCACATCATCATTCCCCTCTCCTCGTAATCAACTCCCACTTCGGGCATCCATAGTCTCAACTACTTTTGACCTCATTCTCCTTTTCTTTGACTTGATTGTTGCCATGTGTGTGGGGACTAACTGTTTTGTCCTCACTGATTGAACAAAGGTGGCCAAGTTAACTGGCCACCTTTCGCTTATAAACCAACTTGTCCACAATATTTACATCTTTTGATTACATTATGCAAATGAGAGAGTGAAGCGAGATACTTACCTGTGGTGATAATACCTTGCTACAGTTTGTTGAGGACATGAGGTGCTTGCTGTGTGTTGGCTGCATGTTATTTCTCCCTCCTTTTTTTATAATATTATATATATTTCCCTTTGATGAATTCCTTGATATGCAAGTACCTCGTGTTGAAGATGATTGTGTTGCTGCTGCTCTGGAGCTTCTTCTACCCTTGGATCTCCATGCTGGAAGCTCGCTGCAACTCATGATTTTTATTCTATGGGATAGGCTGCTACAGGATTTCCTACAGGATGTCCTGTAGCTGCTTCTCCCTCAGAATTTTTAATCATTTCCACTATTAGGACTTGAGGATGATGACATGGATAGAGAGGAGATATACCAGTGTGAATAATGAGAAATAAATTCAGGTGTTATTCCCCTCTGCTCTCTGTTTCATCTTTTCTCTGTGTTTTCTCTTGAAGACTGTGAATTTTTTGAAAACTGATTTTTTTTTTTTTGATGAATGCAGGGGTGATCAAGGTGGAGAGAGGTATGGTAATGAAATTGTGATGCAGGTTTTCTATTTTTTTTTACATGAGCAGGTCATTTCCTTTCCCTAGGGTTACTCACTTTAGGATTTCGAAGCCACTGTAATTCCTACAAGATCATCCTGTAGGTTTTCAGGGGATCCTGTAGGTTTACAAGAAATCATGTAGAAAACACAGTACCCTTGCAAACTGAGGCAAATGAGTGAAAAAAATGAAAGGAATGGTAGAGTGATGAAGGATAATGAATGGTGAAATAAAAATATGATTGGAACAGGTCCCTTTTGGCTCTCCTTTGCTCTTTGATCGTCCTCCTACTGACCTGCAAACAATTTTCATGATTTTTCTTTTTTCTTTTTTTATTTTATTTTATTTTTTGAAACAACTAGTCTGCCTCCAAGAAGTTTTCATTCTAGCTACTTGCTCTAGGCACCTCAAGAGAGGTTTTCACCCAAAGATCTTTTTATTTCTCCATTTTCTTTTTTCTTTTGACACCATTGGGCCCCCCAAGAGGTTTTCAGCCCAATTGTGGGACTCAGGCGCCTCATGGAGGTTTTCACCTAAGTCTCCTCATTAAATATTTGATTGCAGCATGGTCAGTATGTACAAATGTTTGATATCCATATAATGCCTAAATTTGTTCAATGAATGCACGACAGGCAAGAGCTCCATTTCGATCACTGTGTAGTTCAGTTCGGCCTTTGACAAATTCTTACTGATAAAGTAAATGGCATAAGGCAATTTTTCATCTATCTGGCCTAGGGCTACTCCTATGGCTTTGTGTGAGGCATCAGCATGAATATGAAAAGGGCGGGCCAAATTTGGGCCTTGGAGAATCAGTGCAGTGGTTAACTTGTCCTTTAGGGTGTCCAGGGCCTCTTGATAGCTTTTTGACCATACAAATTCAGAGTCTTTGGCCAACAACCCAAATAAAGGAGAAGCCAACTCGCTGAAGTCTTTTATGAACCTTCAGTAGTATCCAGCTAACCCTAGGAAACTTCTGACATCTCTCAACTTTTGTGGAGGTGGGACCCTTTGGATGATAGCTATTTTGTTTGGGTCCACCTACAGTCCTTGCTGAGATATTGAATGACCTAACACGATCCCTGCAATCATCAAGAATTCACAATTTTCGAGACTGAGAGACAGGTTCATTTCAATGCATTTGTGTAGCACCTTACCTAAGTTGGACAAAGCTTCCTGGAAATCACCTCCATAAGGTGTAAAATCATCCATATAAATTTCTACCGCATCATGGATTAACTCAACAAAGATACTCAGGATTTCTCTTTGAAAAGTGGCAAGAGCATTGCATAGGCCAAAAGGAAGGATCCTATAGGTGAAAGTACCCCAAGGACAAGTGAAGCTGGCTTTATCCCGGTCTTCCGAGCTGACATGGATTTGATTGTACCGGTTGAATCCATCTAGGAAAGAGAAAAACTTTTTCCCTGCCAGGCCATCTAGCACTTGGTCGATGAAAGGTAGAGGGAAATGGTCCTTCTTTGTGGCTTTGTTTAACTCCCTGTAATCGACAAAAATCCTCCACTTACCATTTTTCTTTGGAACCAACACCAAAGAAGAGACCCACTCACTATCTGAGATAGGGTAAATGAATCATGTATCTAGCAGCTTTTGCATTTCTTCTTTGACTATATCTTTAAGACATGGATTCATCCTCCTTTGGGGTTGCCAGACTGGCTTGCAACCTTCTTTGATATAAATGTGGTGAGTACACACTGAGGGGTTCACTCCCTTCATTTCTTTGTAACTCCAAGCAAAGGCATCTCGATGTTCCTTTAGCATGTTGCACAACTTTTCTTCTTGAAGAACAAAAAGAGATGGATTGATTTTCAAAGCTCTCTCGGGACCTAATTCTATGGTTTTGACACGGAGAAGGTTGGAATCGGCCAAGCATAGATCAAGTTGATGGTTGTTTTGGGTTTCCTTTACTACTTCTAAGGACAATGTACTGGACGTTGGACTTTGGAGTATGTATTCAATCAAATCATCTTCATCGTGTTGTCCCCCTCCCATTATCGTTTCTAAGGTATATGGTTGGGCAGAGTAAACTTCATCTTCTTCCTCCTCTTCCAGCCACAAAGGCAAGTCATGTTCTAAAGATGGCTAAGCAAGAGGGTATATGACTAACTGCTTGGACATATGCCCATTCTTGATGCTCATATTTCCAGCTCTGCAGTGAATGTAAGCATCGACAGTGGCTAACCAGGGCCTCGCAAGGATGAGAGGGTAACCAGTAAGCTTAGCCTTAGGCTGGAAACAAGGAAATCTACAGGGTATTCCCAAGAATCAATGGAGACCATCACATCCTCCACCATCCCCTCAGGGGTCACTATGGAGCGGTCTACAAGTTGCATAACTGTTGTAGTCTTTCTCAATGAACCTTGGAGGTTGAGCTTGAGCATGGTGTCCTTGGTCATCACATTAATGGCAACCCCAAGATCGATCAAAGTGTGTGGGACAATGGTGCCATTGATGTGCACATCTACTACAGGGCTTCCAGGGTCCAAATACTTTGGACAGATTACCTGCCCCAGCATTAAGTCAGACAATTATCCAATGACATTAATGGTAGGGGCATCTCTTCTTCGCCTCCCTAGATGCTTGAAGCACTTCTCCTTAATCAACTTGTTGTAAATAGGTACATCTTTAATAGCTTGGAGAAGTGGAATTTTGACACATAGGTTTTTCAATTCTCCCAAAAGTTCAATCTCTTCTGGGGTAGGCTGGAGTGGTTGGGTTAATCTCTCAGGAAAGGGTGGTGGATTTACTTTAAGCATGATTTCCTCTCTTTCTTCCTTAACCTCCCTAGGTGGAGGTAGAGGTTGGTTGTTCGGAAGTACTCTCCCAGATCTCAGGTTGATTTCTTGAATTTCCACAGCATAAGCTGGATAGGATGTCTCTCCACTATATATTTTTTGTGCCTGTTTGTTGTTCGGGTTTGGATTTGGCTGGGCAAGCATCTGGGGTTGTTTAGGTGGAGTAGAGTGTAAAAGGTGTGGTTGAACAGGTGGTGAAGGCAATAAAGCTGGAACATTTTTGTATGGGGGCCTCCACCCTTGGGGCGGTGCATTCCACTAAGGTTGTGGCAGAGCATATGGTTGAAATGACTAGCTAGCTAGCTGGGAATGATACTGAGGTGTAAAGGACCAAGGAGGAGGTGTAGACCAAGAAGGATGAGCAAGGACCCCCTAACAATGTATGGATGTGGCCTAGTTGGGGTTGTAATATGCATTGGATGACCCTTGCATGCCCTGCTGGTATGGCCTAAGCCCATGAGGTCTCCTTTGGTTTATGTAGCAGAGCTGCTCAGTGACCCCTTTAGCTCCTTGATATACAACTTTTAGTCCAGGTAGAGAAGGACACTTGTCTGTGGAGTGGTTTTCTTCATAGACTGAGCAGATTTCAATAGAATTCAATGGACATTCATTCCTAGGGTGCCTCCTGGTGCATCTAGGACAGAAAATGGCCAAGGCTCTCTCTGCTTCCTCCTACTTTCTCTTAATGTGCATAGTGTCCATCTGTAGGGCAAGGGTTTGCAGCATCTCACTCTTGAAATCCTCCAACATATTTCCAATTTCACCCTTGATGGATGAATTGGAAGAGGATGGACTGACCATAGGTTGACTACCCCTACCCTTTTTCCTAGTTGCCCTAGAATGGTTTCTATTATCTAAAGACAGTCTTGATATCTCGTAGGGTAACTGGTAGATATCCCCTCCTGCTAACAAGTGTACGATATCCAGAAGATCTTCCCTTGCTCCTCTAAGCAGGACCAGCTTCAGTGACTCAGGGTCAAGTGTGCACCTGGCCCTTTTGTAGCTAAGCTGGAATGTTTCTTCATAATCCTCTAGGGATTCATCATTGCCTAAGGTCATCTTAAAAATTTCCTCTTTAGTGTCTTTAGACCTACAGTAGTTTCGATACTTGTTGTTGAAGGCTTGCTACATCTGAGCCCAAGTTGTGATGCTATCTCTAGGTAAACCCATGAACCGGCGCAAAGTTGCATCCTTGAGAGTGGATGGAAATAGTTGCAACTTCTGCTCATTATTTGTATAGTCATAGTTTCTTAGTTTCGGCATATGACAACAAACTCAAATAAGAAAGTGTCTGGGTCTTTTGTGGTTAGGCCATGGAAATGAGGAAGGGCAGAGGGGCTTATATTTTTCATCTTAGTATCCCCATTGGTTTCCTTGATGGGGAAGGTACCCTCAACTCTTTCTCTATTTCCTCTGTCATTTTTATTTTCAGCCATTGGTTCAGTAGGAATGGGTTCTTCTTCTTCTTCTTCCCCTGTAGGTTCTTCAAATATGTTTGGTTGCTCACCTAAGGGTTCCTCCAGTTCACAGCCACCAAAGAAGAGGGAAGGTTGGATGTTTGAAGCAGTGGGGGTATTTGGCAAAAATTTCCCTAAGTTATCCCTATTCCTATGAGGCATGAAAAAAATGATTTTGTTTTGTTTTGTGTTTTTTTCATACTTTGAAAGTAATTGCAAAATTGAAATTGCAGACTGAATGAAAAATTAACTACTTGATTGAAATATTACTTGCAGAATGGAAAGGAAAGCAAAGAATGCAACATGGAAAAGGAAGCAATCTAAATTACTTTTGCAGAAATGAAACTAATAGTAGAATATCATAAACAAGAAATGGAAGAAAGAAAGCAATAATCACATGTTATTTAGACACCACCCTGGCAATGGCACCAAATAGTGATGAGCACCAGTATTGCAACAAGAATGCTGCAACTCCTAGAGCTACCAACTTTACTTTATCAATCCAGGGTTCGTACAAACTTGGAGGTGACAGTGTTGTATACACAAGTAAAAGTGTTGGTTTTGCCTTTTGTCATTGTTCAGCTAGTGAGAAACCACTAGGTCTTTCAAGCCAAACTTCTATGGATTCAGAAGAAGCTTGATTTCTGATGAGAGAAAGAGAAATCTACTCTAGGAGAAAGCCTGTCTACTGCAATAAGGAAAATGATTGACATCCTATGCTAAAAACACACCGTTCTTTAACTAACTGTTGAGGAACTATGCTTTACAAGAATGCCAAGATAACATGTATGAAATGCTACTGTCCTAAGAATGGAAGTTCAAAACATCAAACATCACTACTGTGCATGTAAAGGATTGAAATAAATCTGTTTTTTTCTTTTTATTCTTTTTATGGAAAATCAAGTGTAAACCCTAATCTCTTTTGGTGATGTGGCAGGTGGCTTAGGGATGTTGGTGGATGGTTGGGAGGTTTGGGAGACCCTCAGGTACCCTTGTGTGGCTTCCTAGAGGTTTTCCCTCAATTCGGCCTCAAAACAGGCCACTACAGGAAAACCTACAAGATGTCCTAAAAACCTACAGGATTCCCTGTATTTCTACAGGATACAGCCGAGAGAAAAACAATGGGTGCTGGAGGTGATGAAAGGCTTAGGAAGGTGGTTGGTAGGTGGAATGGAGTGAGAAAATGCCTAGGGTCACTCAGAACTCAAAACCAAGGTTAGGAGATGGTTGGATTTTCTCAACATGCTTGGAGGAGTTTCTATGTAAAATGATGAAATTGGTGAAGGTCTTGGTGAAAGCAAGGAATGATTATGGATGGATGAAGTTGGAAGGTGGTTTCTTGCTATGGGATCTCTCTCTACTTCTGAAACACCTACTCTGCATCAAACATTGATATTTTCCAAAAACATCATGTAAACAAGAGGAATTCTAATAAGCTAGAAAAAC
Organism: Pinus tabuliformis; assembly: GCA_031772625.1. Taxonomy (NCBI): domain Eukaryota; kingdom Viridiplantae; phylum Streptophyta; class Pinopsida; order Pinales; family Pinaceae; genus Pinus; species Pinus tabuliformis. Next base: position 582,334,461 of record CM062806.1, read on the forward strand.
AGAGTTTAATGAGCTAGTTGTCTACTTCATACATGAGGAAAATTGCAGAATAAAACGGAATCATTGATGAGATATACTGTAAGATTGAAGATGGAAGAGATGGTAATTAAATCCTACACTTGCAAACTGATCAAATGCTGGTTCAAGTACAGTGAACTCTAAATTCTATGAGAAAATAGAAATTTGTCTTTTAGGGGCTGCATAGGGGTCCTTTCCTCAAGTAATGATCCCTGAAGGAAGAAGTGAGGCCAAGACACCTACTGAAAATTTTGTGATTCTTTTTCCCTTCCAACCTGCTGCTGAAGTAAAGCACAAATGGAATCAAACTAATAAAAAATCTAATCAAATCTACACTGCCTGCAATGAAATGCTTCTAAGGACAATTTAATCATGAACCTATGAAATTAATCTAAGCATACAGATATAAGAAGAGGAGCCTTTGCTGCTAGGGTTGGGCCCTAACCCAAGAGCTTCAACCCTTTGAGTTAACTTAGTATTGGATCATGAAAAATCTCATTCTCGTTATCAAAACAGAAAATTACATAGCAATGTCTTCTACAAGTTCGGAGCTCAAGAATAACTAGTGTTTTTACAAAAAAAAATCAAATCCTAATGAGGCTCTAGGCCTCTTTATTTATACAACTGAAGTCCCCAATGACTTCCTTAAATCTAGGAAGGCTTAACTCCCAAACTCGAGATGAACTAACTCTTTGACTATCACTTCCTCGACTGCTTTTCGATCTTTATGACTTGGTTGCTTGTACTCTGAGCTAGTGTGATTAATGGAGGAAAATTCGAATGAGGGAGGAGTAAATGAAGAGGATTTACCTCCTAGAATCTCTCTCCCTTGTCCCATTCGAGTTTCAAACCTTAATCTTGCCAAAATTCCTCGATTTTCTCTTTGAAACCTGCATTCAATGCATGTTAGTCCACTAGGCATAATCTCTCACTTTAACTCATCTCATTAAACAAAATATAATCAAAACATGTAATAAATTGTGATAAGAGTTGATTTGACTAAGCTAGGAGGTGACTTAAGGTCCATATAGTTACCCAATGATGAGTCCCATCGACAGTCTCAACCATCTACAGATCAATAACTGAAAGAAATAGAAAACACACAAGTGACACTGTTATTTTTGGGAAACTCGTCCTCGGAAAAACCCAACTTGGGAAAACTGGTGCAACAATTCTGAGGGTTTATTTTACTATGCAATCTGTCCTTGAGTACAAATGGGTGCCAAACTAGCTCACCCAATAGAGAAAATAATCTTGCAGTAATACCTCTCTATTCGAAAGCACATATTCAGAAAATCTGCCCCACGAACCCCTCTCTAGCACAACTGAAGCTCAGTGTCAGCCCACCTAGCCTCAATGTCAACCTAGAACCCTCTGCGTCAGCCCTCTAAGGCACTACGCAGCCTCTACGACCCTGCAGGTGGGAAAACAAGAGACCCATATGCCATAGAAAGGAACCCTAGGAGAATGAAAATACACCAGTCGAGAGGATTGGATTTGATCCTCTAACCTGGAGATTGAAATGTCAATGACCAAGTATACGAATCTTTGATGAAGAACTATCCTTGGCCTATCATCCTTCGGGTAAGAAAGAGTGAAAGACTCATACATGTTTAGGATGATGCTATTTTTGTCATTGGGAAAACAAGAAGTGGACTCATCATTGTATATGGGGAAAAACCATGATTCTTGGTTCTTCATGGGGGAAAGAAACTCTTCATCAAGACTAGAATGAAAATCATCACAAATATCTATTTCCAGGGTGGGAGGAATGCTCAAACATGAAGAAAAACCCATTATCAGTGGCATGGCCTAGGGAAGCATCTTCCTCAATTTATTCTATATTAGAATCATTAGAATTTCCCACAATCTTGGAAGGCTCTTCTTTGATTGAATCATCTCGGAACGTAAAGAAGAGACATTTCCAACCACTAGGAAGGGCTTTATAAGGAGCAAATTTGTTATTTAGAAGGGGTGGAGCATTTTCTTCTTCCTTTAGTTCATTCTTATGGACTTGAGAAACCATGGGGTATTCATTTCTATGATCTTACCCAATTCCCCAATCAACAACCCAAAAACTACTCATATATTCTTCATTTATTTTACTATCATGATCTTCCTCAGAATTCTCCTATTCTTCGCTATATACTTGGTGTTGATTAGGAAGCCATTCATTCTCTTCTTTCGACAGGGAGGACTTTTCCTCCTTCCTTCGCTCCCGAAGAATTATCTCCAAGGTATTTACTACATGATTTTGATAAAATTCCTCAAGAACAAGGTAACCAATAGGACTTTCTTTATGTTCACTCTTCGTGTTACAGAGCCTTTCTGATTGCTCACAATAGTAGGATAAAATATCTTGGGAGTTATATGTGGCTATCAGTTTCCTGCAAGACTTTTCATATTCCATCATCCATTCTTGCAATTTCTAAAGGCTTTCTGGATTGAGATCTTCCTCATTATCCTTAGAGGACATGCTTTCCAATTCATGGGGCTTTTCTTTGGCACCATCCTTAAAGTATGAATCAATAAGACACTCGTCGTCAAGCATAAAACCATATTCAATAAGTTCCTCCTCTCGAAGGTCCACGTCTAACATTTGGCATACATCTCTATGAGATTGGAAACCTGGCCCTTCATGTAACAAGAAGTGCATAGTCAACATTGGAAGAGAAAGAATGCTTTTAGGTTCACATGATTCAAGCCAATCAGTATTTGGGGAAATGGATAGGAAAAATAATTCCATTTGGTCACAAGTTTGAGTTATATTTTTCTTTGAAAGATACCTTATGAACCTTACAATGTGATTGGCTGCGGAATGTGGATACCCATCGAACATTGGCATATTCTTCATGCATTCTAATGAGGGAATCTATAGAATCCCTATCACTTTTATGGCGGGAATATATGTGGTCAACATGTTGTTGGGTCCTTAATGACCTGGGAGTCACCAGGGTCAATGAAATTGCCTTGACAAATGCTTGCTTCACCCTACAAGCATTGACTTTAAAGAGCAATGAAGAACAAGGGCTTCGTTCTTCCAATGGAGTCACCAATAATGATATTTCAATATGTCGTATGGGAAACCAAGCACATGTTTCGTGTCCCAGGCAACGACGCCAAAATGTTACCACTCAAACTAGCAGGGGGCCTAAAAGGGACTTTTAAGGGACAATTACTAGATCAAGGGAAACAATGGAGACTTAGCCCAATGTCACCTAAGATAAGACTCCCTACTCTTCACGGACTTTCACCGATGGGAGGAGAGTCGATATATGGAAAGTCACTTGTGAAGGATGAATCAATAAATGGATGTCAAGTACCCTAATGATCCTTTTCCTAGAAGGAGGTCAAGAATGGAGCTTGCTTGCTCTTTAAGAAAGGTACGAAGCTTTCTAGGAGAAGAAGGTGATTATTTAAGGGCTAGGTTGAGAGGATGAAGCGAACAAAGTTCCTTCTACAAATTAATTACTCCAAAAGACTTGGAATGTCAAGATATCCATTTAGGATATAAATATTATATTAAATAAAAATGAATAAGAATGAATGATAATGATTTACAATGAGAACAAGAGGCTTGCTTATATATCACGCAAGCGTCTCTTCATGAAGAGTCATGTCTTATTAGACATGCCTCTTCAACCTAATTATTAGCTTAACTTAACTATTATTTATGATTATTATCTTTTACATTATATTTATATTATTTATATATTTTATTCGTTACATTGCCTCCTTCCTCAAAAAGCTTTGTCCTCAAAGCTTGTCGACGAAAAAAAGCTTGATCTCTTTTTCGGCTTTGAAAGTCTTTCTGTTTTGGAATAGTCATCCTCGTCGATACAAGTTGATATGATCTTCTTAGTGACAAACAAAATTTTCGCACCGAGAAGGGATCAGACCATCCCAGATTAATCTATGTATAGCATTCTGATCACTGGAATTTTGTGACGACTTGTTAGCATAACACTGGATTGAGATTACATCACTATTATCCGGAACATCAGTTTGTTGTTTCGGTTCTGACTTGTTCAAATATGTAGCATGGTTGATTCGTCTGTTCTCATGATTCAGATGCCGATATGGAACCTTTTTTGTTTGATTTTTCCTTACTGGGCATGTGCCAATTTTTATATTTTCTTCTGGCGAAGATGTTGTTGAGTTGGTTATGAAACATTCACTGGGGATGTTCATTGTTTGAACTGCAACATCCAAGCGTGTGTTTTCTTCAACTTGCTCGTCTTCTTCCTGAGTTGTGACATTCACTGAATCGATATTTTTTGTTTTGTCATCAACTTGAATTCCTACATTTGATGCTTCCTTCTTGATAAGTTGTTGGACCTGGCTTTCTAATGACTTCTTATCCTTCTTAAGTTTCTTAATTTGTGTCAGCAATTTTTCGCTATGGTTTTTAAATCGAGAAACTTCTTCATTTTTGTCAACATTGATTTTGTCAATTTCTTTTTGCATATTTTGTAATAGCTTTTTACCTTCTTGAGACATTACTTTTGAAATATCTGAGATATCTTCTGGTGTTACTGAATTTGGTTTTAGTGTAAAATCTTGGAGCGTTATTTTCTTCTTCTTGTAAGAAAATGTTAAAAACTTCTTCTTTGTATTTAGAATAAAGGAACCTAGAGTTTCCATCCAAGGTAACCCCAAAACAATGTCACTATCAATGTCACTATCGAAAAAACGTAAGGTTTTCACGGTGAATTTTGAGGTAAAAGTATAATCTCCAATATTTAGGTGTAAATTGCTTATGTCCTATTGTTTTTCATATTCGCCAAAAGTATTCTTTTCAACTATATTTGATTCAGGAATCACCAATTGGTTAGCACATTTAGGACTAACATAATTACTTTTTTCAGCAGGACTGATAGTGATTATGATATCTCTTCCTGCGAGTGATCCTTTGATTTTAAATAATGTATCAACACTTTTACTAAAGGTTTTAGCAAACCTTTCATTACTAGTCTCCATTTTACTCTTTAAATATTAAATACCTTTTTAAATCACTCTTTTTTTTATAATAGTTTTTTTATAAAACCCTTTTTTTTTCTTTTTTTAAATTTTATATATTCTCTTAATTTGTAAAATATATTTCCACTTCTCTCTTATAAAAATCTAATATATATATATATATATATATATATATATCTATATATATTTCAAATATTCTCTTCTTCTTCTTCTTCTTTTTTCACTCTTTTAATAAATTTTTTTATATAATAATAATTTTTTTTTTTATATATAATTATAAATTATATATATTATATAATTTTAATTTATATATATTATAGAATTATAATTATATAAAATTTATATATGCTTTTTTGAGACCCACTTTTCCTTTTATATGTAACTATATAAGGCTTATATAGTATCCTTTTTTATAATTATAATAATATTTTTTTTTCGAAAATTTGGATGAGTCTTAGATTTGAACGATTAAAATTATTTAGATCACACCTTTTTTCTCCAATGTTAACAAAATATCTTTTACTTTTAAAATACCATGGGCTATTACCATGGGTTGTTTTTAAAACCTCCTGTAAAAAATAATATTTAATATTTACGTTTCACGTAAGAGCTTTTGTACCCTTGTTTTTTCTTTAACTTTTAAAATACCATGGGCTATTACCGTGGGTTGTTTTTAAAACCTCCGTTAAAATGTTCTCCACGTAAAAAGTAAAACGTATTCCTTTTGTTTTTTGTTTTTCTTTCTTTTTCTTTTAACTTTCTAAAATACCATGGGCAATTACCATGGGTTGTTTTTAAAACCGCGGGCTTCTCCATGTAACTTTATCTTTATTATGCACTTTTATCAATAATGTAAAACCCTTATATATATATATATATATATTTTTTTTATTTTTTTTTTTCACTTTTTCTTCGGAATATATTATTTCCTTTCCTCTTTTTTTTATATACTCTTCTTCTTTATTTTTTATTTTTTTTTTTAAATAATGGCCAAAGACCTAAAAAATGGAGAATATCCCAATATGTAGCGAAACACTTCAATTATGACAGCAACGAAGTTGATGATAGGTTGATAGCCAAAGGCCTGGTGATCAGCCAACGTGGCTCTGATACCACATGAAGCGAACAAAGTTCCTTCTACAGATTAATTACTCCAAAAGACTTGGAATGTCAAGATATCCATTTAAGATATAAATATTATATTAAATAAAAATGAATAAGAATGAATGATAATGATTTACAATGAGAACAAGAGGCTTGCTTATATATCACGCAAGCGTCTCTTCATGAAGACTCATGTCTTATTAGACATGCCTCTTCAACCTAATTATTAGCTTAACTTAACTATTATTTATGATTATTATCTTTTACATTATATTTATATTATTTATATATTTTATTCGTTACAGGGGATATGACTTGTAAAGGATTTTCCCAATCCCTCAAATCCTTATTGAACTTAGTATCCCAAGTGGTTCTTGAAGACTTGACTTTTCTAAGGTATGGGACCACACGGGACGAAGTGGACCCATCGTAGGTTAGGCTGAGGGAGTTTAGCTAACCAATGATGATCTTAACCCAAACAAGGAAGGGGAAAGGATCAAAACAATAATTTCCACTTAAAGTTTTCAAATTGATCTTATGAGGGACTAGCCTAGGGAACATTAGGGAAAAGTTTGAAACTTTGATCTCAGAGCTAGGGCTTGGGATATCTCACAATCCCACCGTCGTAATTTCTTCAAATTTGGAGGAGGCCTTGAGGAAATGCCAACGCAGTAGAGGCTAGGAGATCAAACTTTTTCTATGGCTACTTTGTCAGGAAAGTGATGCACTAGGTGACCAACTTAGTTAGACCTAGAAGAGAAAGGGAAAGGTGAAGAAAAAATGGTTCTTCAAGTGACCACCTATTGGTAGACCAGTGTCTAATCCCTTGGGGAGAATAGATTCTAGGAGAATAATGAGAAAGGACTTTGTTTCTCGGTCAAGGAGGCCTTATGGACTACTCCGCTTGGCCTTTAGGGAAAGAATAAGTGACTCAAAGCTTTATACTTTGATTTTCAAAAAGAGATGGCTTATCAAGATAAATTCAATGGTAAAATTATCCTAGGAGATTTCATTCAACATACATGGACAGATACTATATAGAAACAATAATTCAACAATTTCACATTTATGCAATGTAGTAATTAGACCTAGTATAGCAAAAAACTCATTCCAATGCATATGACAAAGTAAAACAAGACTAGCATTAAATGTGTGTACTTACAAGTAAGAGAAAATATCCAACCATCAATAATTTGACAATAAAGAAGCCCCTAGATAAGATAACCCAATCCAAACATCAAAATTCATCCATGCTCCAATTCATCCTCCAAGAAAGAAGTGTGAAATTCTCAAGAGAGAAGAATGATTCAATCCAAGGTGATGATATAAATGAATTCATATCTCTCCTATTTATACATTCATTAGCAGTTCGAATTACCTAATTTGAGCCTACATTAGCCCATCAGCTAAAATAATGTGCAAATAACTATCTATTAGTGACAAGCTCACATAACTAGCTCATAAATAAAATAATAAGCCTCCCAAGAGGTCAAATAATGATTAATGCATATTGTTGGGCTCTCTAACAGGCCTGGTGAAGTCCATAAGTTCCAAAATGATGAGTTGGACGTCCAAAGTAATGGACAAGGGGTTGACCCCTTGTTCTCCACGTAATAAACCTGTGGTTCTCCCAATGGCTGTGATGACACACACGTGACCTCATGGGACTCCAAGTAAGTCAAAGATTCTTGTAGACCATTTGCAAGGGCTTAGTAATGCCAGAACAACATACAAGTCTTGGGTCATCTACCAAGTGCATGGTACATATGTGGGGTTGGCTGGGCAAACATGAACGAGGTACATCTTCTTCATCCAATAGGTGAATCTCGAGCAATCTCTAAAATCCTTTGGGGATCCATGGGGTGTTGTCTACTACTACAGAGGCCCATGTCTCTCAACACACACTCTACATGTGCCAATGTAGTCCTTTGGAGGTTAGGACCCCATATCGGGAGACCAAACCCAAGATGGAGACTGATGAGCCCCAGAAATGGGTAATTATATGGGCTCATTTTGCCTCTTAATTTGACTTAATCCACCATTCTCATTAGTTTATTGCATGTTTTTTATTATATTTATGCTAATAGAGTGAATTGGGTTAGTCATTATGCCAAAAAGTCTAATGTGTGTTTTATGTAGATTTTTGGTCAATTTTGAGACAAAATCAAAGGTTTAATGAGCATTTGGTAGCCAAATTCATGGAAGAACAAGGGAGAGGATTTGTAGGAGGGTGTCCCCTTCATTTATGAGCCCTTACCTCAAATTCTCCATCAAAAATTCGAAGCACAAAGCCAAGGGGCATCCAAGCAAGTTAAGTAGGACTGTTGTTATCTTCAGTTCCAGGAAGTTGAGTTCCTTGATTTTAGGAGGATTGTTGGAGGTCCCCATTTGTATAAATAAGAAGGCTCAGGGCCTTAGTTTAGTTAGTCAGATTTTAGTTAGATTTTAGCTATTGAACAGTCTATTTTCGCACTTTAGTGCAGCTCTGCATTCAGCTCATTTTCGAGCTCTTTCTGTAAATAGTTTTGTGATATGACTAGTATTTTTTGATCAATGAAGATGAATTCAGCCTTGAACCAGAACTGATCTTTCTAAGGGGGCTGTAGCTCTTGGGGTTGGGCCCAACCCAAGTGCCCAGTACCTCCTTCTTGTATTTATATGTGTTTTTCTTGCATTCATGAAATAATTTCTGTTATTTAGATTAAATCTTGCTTTATTACTTAGGTTGTTTTTTATGATTAAAATAGTTGTTCTTACTTCAGGTTGATTAGTTAGTTTGCTGCAATAATAGAAAAGATCCACAAAAAGGCTACCAAGTAAGCTTTGAGCTCCTTTCTCCCTCTTTGGGACCATGAATTCAGACCAAAACACTCTTGTTGCCACCAAAACATTGTTTTTGCTTTCCAATGCATTTGCTAGTGTGTGAATTCGAGTTGGGGAAGTTGATATTAGTTGTATTTAGATGCTTGGATGTTTCCTTATTTAGTTTTCACAGCTTTCTTGCATCATATCCTGTCCATAAAATTATGTTCAACACTTTTTTGTTTTTAGGTCAGAATTAGGTTAAAACAGGTAAAACTCCGTTTTTTTAATTCTCCCTAAATCAGTTTTTAGAAGCAGGTGTGCAGTTCACTCCAATACCATCCCAGCTTATCATCCTTTCATCCCCCAACCTGCTCCGGTCCATTTCTCAAGGTTTTCTCCACTCATTTGCCACACTTTCCCAAACAGCCCTAATTTCTACGTTTTTGTGCAAAATCACTTTCTTATTCCTTGAACCAATCCAACCATCTCCTGCATGTGTGATCTTCATTGACAGAGTTCTAGATCCTCTAACACCCGCATCCAACCTTCATTTCCTTTTACCACCATTTTTTCTCCTCCAAACCTTCAAAAATCACTTTTGGCCTACTCCTGTAGAACTTCCTGTAGATCCCTTGCAGACTTCCTGTAGAAGTTCATGCGAGCGATTTTTCGAAATTTGATCACCATGGAATTCTCCAGAAGGGTGCTAGGGACTCCTTAGGTCCTCTCCACACCTTCCTCATCATCTGCAACAGCCAAATCCATCTCCTTTCGCCACCAAACCTCTGCACAGTCAAGTAGTTAAAACACAACCATAATAATTCTGCATACAATTGCTCAAAAGTACAAAAAGATGGTTCTTCCACATTTTCCTTCAGAAGTAGCTTGAGTACATGCATTTTACCTTGACAGTAGTCCATGGCATCCATTTCTGTAGTTTCATCTCTTTTTCTTGCAAAAGTAGGGTTAGTGGGTAAAACTAGGGTTTGCTAGGGTTTGCATTTCCTTTCAGCTTTCATCCTCTTTCTACAAGTAAAATAGCCCCTTTTGAGTTAACTTTCTTCCATCACAATTAAAAGCTTCTTCTGAGAACTCATAGAAGTTGGCTTGAGCTCCTAGCGAACTTGTGCCAGCAGATCAAGAAACAGCCTGCAGTAAGAGCTAGTACTTGTGCATACAGCATCGTTGCTTCCAAATTTGTTATGAACTACTGGGTTGATAAAAGTAAATAAGGGAGTCTCAAGAGTTGCAGCACCATTGCTGCAATACTAGAGCCCACCATCATTTTGGCACCGTTACCGGTGAAGTGTCAGAGTATTTGTGATTACTTCTTTTCTTCTATTTTTTTACAGCAACCTTCCGCTAAGTAGTTTATTTCAACAAGAGTAGAGTAGTTGTTTCATTTCAATTCTACAAAAGTAAATCAAATATTTCCTGCTTTCATTTCAATTCCGCAATTTCATTTCAGCAAGCGTAGATTAGACCTTTCCTGCTTTTATTTCAATTCCGCAATTTCATTTCAGCGAGTGTAGGTTAGACTTTTCCTGCTTTCATTTCAATTCTGCAATTTCCATTTCAGCAAAATAGATTAGTCATTTCCTGCTTTCATTTCAATTCTGCAATTTCCATTCCAACAAAGTAAATTAGTCATTTCCTTGCTTTCATTTCAATTCTACAATTTCATTTCAGAAAGTCCATTTCAGTTTTATAGGTACAAGCAGAAAAAAACAAAAAAACACTAAAAAGATTTCCTTTCATGCCTCGTAGAAGTGGAGATAATTCAGAAAAATGTTTGCACAACACTTCCACTGCTTCACACAGTCAACCTTCTCTCTTCTTCGATGGCTGCAATCAAGAAACGCCCTTAGGTAATAGCTAGACATATTTGAAGAACCTATAGGGGAAGAAGAAGAAGAAAACATTCCTCTGGAGCCCATGGCTGAAAACAGAAATGTTGGGAGCAGTACCTTTTCTTCCAACTCACTCATTGAAGGTGAAATTGGAAACATGTGGGAAGATTTCAAAAGCGAGATGAGATAGACTATTTCCATGCAAATGGATACCTTGCGAATCCAAAAGAAGCAAGAGGAAGCTGAGAGGGCTTTGGCCATCTTTTGTCCCAGATGCACTAGAAAGCATCCTAGGAACGAATGTCCATTGCACTCCGTAGAAGTGTGTTTTGTCTGTGAAGAAGACCATCCTACAAATCAGTGCCCTTCCTTACCCGGAATCAAAGCTGCATATCAGAGGGCCAAAGGAGCCACTGAACCACTCTATTTCATAAACCAAAGGAGGCCACATGGACCCAGACCTTACCAACAGGGAATGCAAGGGACATATCAGATCTATTACAACCCCTATCAAGCCACTTCCATGTCTTCTTGGGGCCCCCCTGCTCATCCTTCTTGGTCCACACCTCCTCCTTGGTCCTTCACATCTCCATATTATGCCCAACCAGCTGCTCATCCATTTCACCCCTACGCTCAGCCACAGCCTCAGTGGAATGCACCTCAACAGGGGTGGAGGCCCCAATACAACTCTCCTCCCGATCTTTTGCTTCCATCACCTGCTCAACCACAACCATTACCTCCTGCTCCACCAAGGCAACCCCAAATACCTGCTCAACTGAACCCGAACCAAAATAATAGACAGGCCCAACAAGTATATAGTGGAGAACCACCATTTCCAAACCCGCACATTGGAGTAGCTCAACCCAATTGCAAAGCTGAGGTACAACACTTCTAAACAACTCCTCTTGAGCTCAATGATATTTACCATAACTCAGGAAGAGTATTGCAAATAAGAGATTATATTGATAGCATTGAAGGACCACATCCAACAAAAGAAGATCCAAAAGAGGAGATCAAAGGACCATGGGCTACACTTGATGAAGAGAAGACATCAAAATCAGAGATCGAGAGAGCTCCTTCATGGTTACCATCAAATCCTCCATGTATTCAAGAGAAAAATCAGCAAAAAGAGGAAGATGTGAAGGTCATGATAGAAGAAGACATGAAGAATGATCCAGATGAGCAAAAGGACCAAGGACACCACAGCTATATTGAGATATGGTTCCAGACAGTCACTAAGTTGCAGCAATACTCTCTTCCTCAACTATGCTTGATCCCTTCAAAGTCAAATCATTTGGTTTCTGAAATCCGGGTACCTGTCAAAGCATGCATTTCAAACCTCCACATCATTTTGTCTCTCATCTCGATGTGCACATGGCTCCATTGGAAGTATTCTTATACTTGAAAATGATTTTGTTTTTCAAGTAGGGTAGGGTAGAGAAAAAAAATGAAAAATAAGAGAAAAAAATAAAAATCTAAGGTGAAAACCTCCTCGGAGGCGCCTCAAATTGGCTCATTGATTGAAAACCTCCATGAGGCGGTCAATGGGTTGGAAAGAAGAGAAAAGAAAAAGAGAATAAGATCCCTGGGTGAAAACCTACCTTGGAGGCGCCCAGGGTAAGCCGTTAGAGTGAAAACCTCCTTGAGGCACCCTAGTTGTTTTCAAAAAAAAGAGAAAAAGAAAAAGAAAAAAATGAATTTCCAGTTGTATTGCAGGTTTGCAGGAGAACTTCAGTAAACAACAGAAGGTGCCAAGAAAGCTCTGAAACCAATAACAGCACCTATCCTACCTTCCCTCACCCTTCTCCATCATTCTTGACATTCTTTCCACCTCACTATGCTTCTTTTCTAAAAACTGTGTTTTCTACAAGAGGCTCCTGTAGAAATTACAGAGCTAGAAATGGACTTCAAAAGCAGTTTGGGGAACAGGGAAGCTTCATAAAGGGTTTATAAATCCCCCTGCAATCTTCAAACCTCTCTCCCATCAATTCCAAGTCTGCATTACAGCCCAAGCTCATTTTTTCTTACTGTGCAAAAACTGCAGAATGCTCTGATACAAAAATACATAGAGCAGAAATTTGTTTTTCCCTAACTTGAAAACTGTGCATCCATTTAAAAAATTGTTTCATGGGGAGTTGTATACGGATGATGGCAACATTCCCAAGCAATTTCAGCCAATTCTAGTGCACGGTTTCCAAGAAATCAGCCTCCATCACCTTCAGCCATTTTTGCATTTTCTCCATATCCGTGCATCCATTTAAAAACCTGTTTCATGGGGAGATGCATATGGGTGATAGTAACCTGCCCAAGCAATTTCAGCCAATTCTAGTGCACGGTTTCTGAGAAATTGACCTCGGTCACCTTCAGCCATTTTCAGTTTTCCTCAAAATTCGTGCATCCATTGACCACAATTTTTCTATGGGAGGTGCATAATAACGATGGAAACATGCTCAAAAAATTTCAGGTCAATCCAATCTATCGTTTGGGAGTTATGGACAAAACAAGTCGCTGTCCTGCAAAAATCTAGCATCAACAGCATGAGGGTGCAAATCTGAAGGTTGAAGCAGACTCCTGCAACTTAGATCCATCCAGAGGATACCTACACAAGAAAAATAGCCACATATCAGCAACTAGACAAGCATGCATCCACAGAAACAAAGGCATGTAGCAGAAGGAAAGGCCATAGCTCCTCACAGCAAACGCATTCGACTTCCAGGTAAGTGACTAAACCATTCCTCTGTTGCATGAATGTAATTTAAAACTGCATGGATAGTGAGATGGTTGTGATTAAACAATATCAGTGGCCAGCTAACTGGCCACCCTCGTCCAGTTCAGACAGCACCTCATCCAGTTCTACAGCACTCAGCCGAAAATCATACAGCACGTGTCTAGTCAACTCACAGGAAATCTAAAAAAACAGGTAGTGGCAGATGTTTTGAACTCCAGTGCAGATAATGGGAAGTGATTACAGGCAGAAAGCGTAAAGTCTCATGATGGCACTGCAGTAGGGACCAACAGTCCAAATAATGCCAACGCACATTTTTTCCAGCTCACCATCAACGGAAATATCTCACAGAAAACATAAGTACTCTGCCTCGAACTCATTCACCACCTTTGTTTCCATTTTATCATCATCCCTGCAGCTGCAACAAGCTCTATACCACCTCCATAGCCTCGAAACCATCGTTCTCTGTCATTTTTCTGCTATCGGCATTCTACAGGAAGCTGTAACAATTCTACAGCAAGGCCAGTGAGCAGTCTTGCAGAAGAAAAAATGGGATTCTCCTCCAAATTTGGGCTCGAAGAGGTAGGCAGTGCAAACCCACTTTGCATTTTCATATATACAAGGGGTGATGTGGTTGTAAGATAGAATGGAGCCTGAAAAGGGAGAGGAATTGCATTCAAAAGTCTGCCTGTTTCTTGAGAAAAACACAGTTTTCATCTGTTTCCTGTTTCTGCAAAAGAATTTTTGTCTCCTTTTCCACCTTTGATACTCACATATACAGTGAATGATGCAATTTTAGGGAAGAATTAAGCCTGAAGAGAAGAGTAATTGCATTAAATGAAAAAAAAAAATGTCTGTTTTTAAAGAAAAACACAGTTTTTTTTCTCTGTTTCCTAGTTTTTGAAAATTGTTGTCTCCCTCTTCACCTGAGATATTCTAGAAGACTCTGAACATCATGACAAGGAGATTTTTAGAAATATGGCAGGGGAAGATGAGGGGGAAACAGAAAAATAGGAAAAGACCAAAATAGAGAAAGAAGAACTTGAAACAGAGACGAAAAAGACCAGAGCAGAGAGGAGAAAACCCAGAACAGAAAAGGAAAAGACTAATCCAGAGAAGGAAAAGACTAAAGCAGAGAAGACAGAAACTAAACAAGATGAGAAGGAAACCAAAACAGAGTTTGAGGAAGCAAAGCTAACAGAGGCAGAGAAGGCAAAAGAAGAGAAAAAGAGGAAGAAAAAAGACAACAGTGGGAGGAGGTGGATAGAAAAGCAGGTTTCCATGATAAAAGAGGAAGATATTACATCAGAGGCATGGGATGTTCGGGAATCTATCAGAGCCATCAAGGATGAAGAGATAGATTAGTTTCTTAGAGGATGAGCAACACCTTCAGTAGGGGGGTGATGATGAGCCCCAGAAATGGGTAATTATATGGGCTCATTTTGCCTCTTAATTCAACTTAATCCACCATTCTCATTAGTTTATTGCATGTTTTTTATTATATTTATGCTAATAGAGTGAATTGAGTTAGTCATTATGCCAAAAAGTCTAACGTGTGCTTTATGCAGATTTTTGGTCAATTTTGACACAAAATCAAACGCTTAATGAGAATTTGGTAGCCAAATTCGTGGAAGAACAAGGGAGAGGATTTGTAGGAGGTTCATTTATGAGCCCTTACCTCGAATTCTCCATCAAAAACTCAAAGCACAAAGCCAAGGGGCAGCCAAGCAAGTCAAGTAGGACTGTTGTTATCTTCAGTTCCAGGAAGCCGAGTTCTTTGATTTTAGGAGGACTGTTGGAGGTCCCCATTTGTATAAATAAGAAGGCTTAGGGCCTCAGTTTAGTTAGTCAGATTTTAGTTAGATTTTAGCTATTGAACAGTCTATTTTCACACTTTAGTGCAGCTCTGCATTCAGCTAATTTTTGAGCTCTTTCTGTAAATAGTTTTGTGCTATGACTAGTATTTTTTGATCAATGAAGATGAATTCAGCCTTGAGCCGGAACTGATCTTTCTAAGGGGGTTGTAGCTCTTGGATTTGGGCCCAATCTAAGTGCCCAGTACCTCCTTCTTGTATTTATATGTGTTTTTCTTGCATTCATGAAACAATTTCTGTTATTTAGATTAAATCTTGCTTTATTACGTAGGTTGTTTTTGATGATTCGAATAGTTTTTCTTGCTTCAGGTTGATTAGTTAGTTTGCTGCAATAATAGAAAAGATCCACAAAAAGGCTACCAAGTAGGCTTTGAGCTCCTTTCTCCCTCTTTGGGATCATGAATTCAGACCAAAGCACTCTTGCTGCCACCAAAACACTATTTTTGCTTTCCAATGCAATTGCTAGTGTGTGAATTCGAGTTGGAGAAGTTGATATCAGTTGTATTTACATGCTTGGATGTTTCCTTGTTTAGTTTTCATAGCTTTCTTGCATCATTTCCTGTCCATAAAATTTTGTTCAGCACTTTTCTGTTTTTAGGTCAGAATTAGGTTAAAATAGGTAAAACTCTGTTTTTTTAATTCTCCTTGAATCAGTTTTTAGAAGCAAGTGTGCAACTCACTCAAATACCATCCCAGCTTATCATCCTCTCATCCCCCAACCTGCTCTGGTCCATTTCTCAAGGTTTTCTCCACTCATTCGCCACACTTTCCCAAACAGCCCTAATTTCTATGTTTTTGTGCAAAATCGCTTTCTTATCCCTTGAACCAATCCAACCATCTCCTGCATGGGTGATCTTCATTGACAGAGTCCTAGACCCTCTAACACCCTCATCCAACCTTCATTTCCTTTTCCCACCATTTTTTCTCCTCCAAACCTTCAAAAATCACTTTCGGCCTACTCCTGTAGAACTTCCTGTAGAATTTCCTGTAGATCCCTTGCAGACTTCCTGTAGAAGTTCATGCGAGTGATTTTTCGAAATCTGATCACCATGGAATTCTCCAGAAGGGTGCTAGGGACTCCTTAGGTCCTCTCCACACCTTCCTCATCCTCTGCAACAACCAAATCCATATCCTGTCGCCACCAAACCTCTGCACAATCAAGTAGTTAAAACACAACCATAATAATTCTGCATGCAATTGCTCAAAAGTACAAAAAGATGGTTCTTCCACATTTCCTTTAGAAGCAATGTTGCACGAAGCGGGAGCGAAGCGGAAGCGCGGAAGCGGAAACGGGAGCGCGGAAGCGTCATTTTCCAAAAATCTAGGAAGCGAAGCGTCCGCGGAAGCGTCTGCTATATATATATATATATATATATATATTTATATTTTTTTGCATTTATACTCAAAACAAACATCCCAAATACCAAATTAATTGTAGAAGACATGAAAACATGCATATTTTTGCATAAATCAAGATAGATATGGCATCCATGATTCCATTGTAGTTACTAGTATGTACAACAATCATCTATATTCTAGCTATTATAAACATACATCAAATTTTTAAGCATATTATAAAACATAAAACATTTAAGCATATTATAAAACATAAAACATAGAGCATATTATGATTTATCTAGCAAGTGAGCAACTGTCAACATTTGTCATGTCCAAAATTCAAATAATAATGTTTACAAAATATGTCACTTGGTCACCGCCAAGCCAAAAAGGTTCAAAATTCAAATTCACAAGTCTACAAGTCTAATGAGTAATCTATGACAAAAAGTAGTAGATTGTGAATATATCTACTAATCTCTCCTCCTTCCACCACGAATAGAACGTGATGGCGGGCCTCCACGTGGTGGCAATGAAGAAGATGGTCCCTGTGTAAGTCGTGGCACTGAAACTGATGAAGAAGAATCCCCTGCTGTTGGTGTTGAACCATGGAACCTAGGAACCAAGGGACCAGATGGGGGTGGGGGTGGTGGCATATCAACACGGTCATCATCATCCTAGAATCGCTCAAAAAATTCATGCAAAAAAAAAAAACAGTAGTTAACAAAAAAATTAAAAACATGAATTAGAGAAATGCTTTATAAGGAAAAATTGGAAAATTCATACCACAATGGACATACCTGGATAAGAGCATCCTCTAATTGCTCTAGTCATAACACTCCATCCTCCAAATTGGGTTCCTCTAGATTCTTGTCCCAAATCAACAAGTCTTTATTAGACTTTGCATCTTCACAGTAATGGGACAACAATCGCAAGTTGTAATGAACATAAACCAAGCTCTCTGCCCGGTCTAAATTCAACCTGTTCCTTTTAACACTGTGGATGAAAGAATAAGAGCTCCAACACCTCTCTGCAGAAGAAGTGTTTACCACCTGTGATAGCACCCGCAATGCCAAACTCTGTAGAAGTGGAGTACCCCCTCCATGCATGTTCCACCACTCAAGAGCAGAAAAAGTCTCTCGATCTTGAATTGCATGCATGCTCCCAAATGGACCAGTGTTGAGCGTATAGTTGCTCACTTGTCTCCGTACCAATGCAGCCTCCTCCTCATCAGGGATTAATTTACTCAATGCAGCCATATATTTTTCGTGAACCTCTCTATCTTGGTGTGGTTTTTTCCTGCTTCCCCCCCGAGGTGCTGGTGTTGAAAGCCATGATGGATGATAGTATTTAGGTGTCAAAACATATGCTAATGCATGCAATGGAATATTTAGCATTTCCCATCGGTTTTGCACCTCTACACGAATATAATTGTACAAGGTGGTATCTCTAGGCTCAACAATGTCTTTAATCTGCCCCAACATGCTATCCATTTGCTCATACACCTCCCCAATTACTGGTCGATCTGAATCTGCAAACTTGATCATGTAATAAATTGGTTTGGTGAATTGCAAAACATATTTAACCTGTGACCAAAAGTAACTGTCAAGAACAGTGTCCTTGACTACATTAGCACCATCTGTGTCAGTGTTAATTTCATCCCATGTTTCAGCACACACCAGATTAGTTAAAGCTTGTCTCACCCTCACTAGCCGCCTAAAGGTGAGGTAATAACTAGCAAATCTTGTCTTTGCAATTTTAAGCAATTGCAACTTGGAGTAAGTGCCATAGAAGTAGTTTACCCTTGTATGCCCTGTGATGAATTTAATGAGTTGCTTCCCTTTCCTGTAAACCTCAGCAATCCACCCACAATCTTTGTGTTTCACAATATCATGCATCAAAAGGTTCAATGTGTGAACCAGGCACCCAGACCAAAAGATGTGTGGATGAGTACGCTCAATAATTTTTCCTGTTGCCTTACAATTTGCTGCATTATCTATGATCACTTGAACCACATTATTCGGACCAACATCTTTGATTGATTTCAATAGGAGATCTGCAATGTTTTGTGGAGTTGCACTGATGGAGGAGGAGTCATGACATGCAATAAATACTGCACCACTAGAAGAAACACCAAGAACATTTATCAAATGTTGGTTTCTAATATTTGTCCACCCATTTGATACAATGGATACCCCAGAATCCACCCACTCATGTGTAAAACGTGTCAAAGCTCTTTGAACCTTAGCTTTTTCTCTTTCTAATAACATTGTTCTAGCTTTCTCATAGTTGGGGGCCTTGTATCCTTTTGGGGCTTCATTGATGGCCTTTACCATGTCATGCCAATAGGGAGAGCGAAGCACATTGAATGGTACACCGCAAGCACAAAGAAAACGGACTATCTTTCCATCCACATCATCCCTCCCAGCAACATTAAGGAAATCCCCTATTGTTCTTCTACCTCCAGAGGTTGCAGAAGTACCATGAGGAGATGGGCAACTACCAAATTTAGAGGTTGCACTTGATTCAGAATGAGTTTTTTGTTTCTTGTTTTTTTGTTGTGCAGCCATCTCTATTTGGATGTATTTTCTTCTTTCTTCAGTTGAAATGTTTGGGCAAATTTGTACCCCCACAGAACCCTTTTTTTCATCACTGTCCAGCACCCCACAAAGATGCCTCCTCAGACGGGTATATGAACCACAATATGGTTTTCCTTCATGACAACCATGAGGGCACACAAATTTGTAAGATCCACCACCCTTTCCCCCATCAAGTTTGGTCACATAGTTCCACAAGGGTGTTGATGTACCTTTCCCATCTTGTGCTTCAGTGTCCCCTTCAAGTTCATCCCCTTCCTCTTCAAACCCTTCCTCCTCATCATACATTGGGTCACTACTATTAGGACCAAGTTCATCCCCTTCCTCTTCCCTTCTATTCCTCACCCTTGCCATCATTAAAACCAAGAGTGGAATGATACATAGAAGCCAAAAGAACACCATCTTGGAATATGGATATAGGTGGTGGACAACCTGTAAATAAAGGAGCAAGTAGAAACAATGGGAAAGAGTAGGAGAGGGAGGAGAAAAATACAATTTTTTTTTCAAAAAAACAAGGGAGTTTGGGGTTTGAACTTACCTCTTTAGCTCTTGTAGATGAAGTCCTCCAAGCTCCTCCTCCTTCTCCTAGCGCCTCCTTCTTCACTCCTCCAAGCTCTCCTCTCTTCTCCTCTCCTTTCCTCTCTTCTCTTCTCCTCTCCTCTCTTCTCTTCTCCAACTCTCATAAACTCAAAGTGAGAAAATGAGGAATGAATGGGAGCTTTATGCTTTTCATTCCTCACCTAAACTCACCCTAAACTCACCCTAACCCACCCCCTCATTGCAAGTTAAGTTAACTTTTAAAAAAAATTAAAAAAAATTGAAGTGTCATTCCTTGCCCGCGCGGATTTTTCGGAAGCGCTCCGAAGCGCTCGTGAAGCGTGCGCTTCCGGGCCCGAAGCGCCCTCCGAAGCGCGCTTCGGGGGCAACGCTTCTCAAAAACCAGGAATCGCTCAAAAAATGCGGAATCGCACTTCGGAAAAAATGGAATCGCGCTTCCTTTGGCGCTTCCGGAACGCTTCCGTACGGGACGCGATTCCAGCCTAGGATCCGGGGGGGGCGCTTCCTGCAACACTGTTTAGAAGTAGCTTGAGTACATGCACTTTACCTTGACAATAGTCCATGGCATCCATTTTCGTAGTTTCATCTTTTTTTCTTGTGAAAGTAGGGTTAGTGGGTAAAACTAGGGTTTGCTAGGGTTTATATTTCCTTTCAGCTTTCATCCTCTTTCTGCAAGTAGAATAGCCCCTTTTAAATTAGCTTTCTTCCATCACAATTAAAAGCTTCTTCTGAGAACTCATAGAAGTTGGCTTGAACTCCTAGTGAACTTGTGCTAGCTGATCAAGTGACAACCTATAGTAAGAGCTAGTACTTGTGCATACAGCACCGTCGCTTCCAAGTTTGTTACGAACTACCGGGTTTATAAAAGTAAAGAAGGGAGTCCCAGGAGTTGCAGCATCATTGTTGCAATACTGGAGCCCACCAGAGACTACCTACAATCCTGCATAAGATCCAATGGGTCCCCTAGCCTTCCATTACAACAAGTCATCAAGGAAATCTAGTAAAAGGGCTTACAAACCATGGACCACAAGTGAGGACTTCATAATGGCCTGCCATTCCATAATGGGGTTTGGCAGGTGCTAATGTCTCCAAGTTCCAAATGGGGTTAACCAAGTATACCGTTAGGTGGTTTCTAATTCTAAAGGCGACAATATGTCCAAGGTACATCCTTCAAAAGATGGTGGCATGTGGTGAAGGGATGAATGGTGTAGGGAGTGAAAAGGGGCAACCTTGGGCCACATGTTGGGGTACAAGGGTAGCTAGTAAAAGGGAAGCCCACACTTGGGTATATAATGTATAGGACAGAGAAATCGTGGTACATGAGGTGCCCTGGTCTTGATGCTTCCACTCTTCTTTATATGCCTTTTGCCTTTTTGTGATTTTTCTTTAATTAATTGCTCGGGGCTTAAGGGGTAAGAGCATGATGTATGAGATATAACAGTGGATACCCCTTTTAAGGTAGGGTGGTTCATTTCCCACTAAGGGTTGGGACAATCATGGGTTCCTAAATGATAAAGGAGGCGCATCTAGGGACTATAGGAACCAGGGTGATGGCCATGAAGATGGGATAGAGCTCATGTATTGGCTTTTCCCACGTGCTAAATGTGTGCATTCCAACCATCTTTTGCATTTTGTGTTACATTTCCTGTTGAATGTGGCCAATTATGCTTTTACTTTCCTTTTTATCTGCATCAACCTCCAGGACATCATTCCAAGCCTGACCCAAGGTTTGGGCAAGGGGAAGGGGAGAGCTAACCCTATGTGGACCCAGTGGAGGAATGTGAACCCAGGTGGGAGAAATGATGAATGGTGTCATAATGAGTGGCAAGGGGGAAATATATGTGGATGCCATGCAACCAAAATCAGAGTTTACCATGAAGTACCATCCCTAAACCCAAAAGGTCAGTAAAAGAGATCCCACGGGACTAGAATCCAAGGATAACATCCAAAAAGGGTCTAGGGGGAAAGATCACAAACCTACCCCATTATTTCCGCCCAATATACCCATTAATCCATGCCCAAAAGTGTCCATGATAAGCAAACTACAATACTCAATTACCAAATGACAAGGCATACCTTTAGGTTCAGGAGGCCCACCTTCAAACATACGATCATGGAAGATGAGTGAGGGACCACATGGCTGGCTCAGGTGGCGAAGAAATGGCACAACGAGCTAGTTGGTGGATACAAGGGGATGTTGGCTATTGGCTGAGGACCATCTTGGAGAAAAAAATTCTCCTAGGGATATCACCCACAAAATGATGGGTAACAGACCTACCTAAGGAAAGAAGTTTGACCTATCTAAGGCATAAGAAAGTGAAAAGTACAGGAGTTAGGTTTTTTTTGTGTGGGTTCTTGGAGGTTCATTGGCACAAAATAGTTGCAAATGGAAAGAAAGTTCCATGAGAATCTTTAGGCTCGTACATGTAATATATTCTAAGCACCATCACCTAATATTTTCAGCCCTTACAAGGACTCTTTCTATAGGCTTGATCTTGCTCAAAAAATCGGCCCTGAGGGAAGTTTTGTTGCAATTTTTGGAATGGCTTTAATTTAGTTTTTGTGATGTGTTTGGCATTTTTTTGTTTTAAGAGTTGTTGAAGGTCTTCCAATAGTATTTGACCCTCTATTAGTGCACCCATTTCAGGACTAGTTAGGGCTTGAAGCATTGTATTTCGATCTCCCTTCTTAGGAAATTCACTCTGCAAAACAACAAAGTACTTGAGCCTTGATTCTTTAAGTTTTTATGGTTTCACCTTGAATTGGGAAATTAGTCATTAGGGCAAGATATTTTAATTTTTGTTTGGGGTTTTTGGGATCCATTTGTCACCACTATAGGCCTTTTCTTATAGACATTCATACCTAATTAGGGCTTAAACCTTGGAACCTTGCTTCATTTTAGGCCTGTGGTGTATTATTTCCTAAGCTTCAGGCCTTATCCAAAACATGATCTAGTTGTAGTCCTGTACATCAGTTGCAGACAAAGTTTGTTTTGACATTACACTTTTTTGTGTTTTTGTTTGGGTATTTGTATGTGTGCAAGAGTAGTTTTCTTGTTGAAGACTTTTAGTCCTCAACTAGGTTTGTCTTTGTGGCAACAAAGATCTAAAGCCTTGGCCTTAATAGCTTGACCTTAATACATGTATCTATCACCTCCATATCAAGCCTAAATCTCTTATATTCTTTTAGGATTCATTCAAAGCTAGAATAATCACTTAACCTTGGCTCAATATTATTCAAGTTACGGTGATCCTATAGTTGTCAGTATATGACAATAATTCTCACCGTAGTCTCATTATGTATCAGTGAACTTCAAGGATCAAATGCACTAAGCCAATGATTGACTTCTCACCTACATAATAACAGTTTACATAATAGTGATTTAGTGATTTGATATATAAACAAGATTTGATAGTGATGCAACCCTCAATGATATGGAAACTTTTACCTTGTACTGTGTGAAGCATCACATAGCAGTGTTGATCATTTTAATAATAAGTAAACAGTGAACTGATATATATATATATATATAGATATATATATATATATATATAGGCTTGAAAGTGACATTGTTCTTATTACCTGAGTAGTGACCTGACATACATTCTTATCAATGAATTGAAGTGAGTATAAGACATTGATGTGTCTTGACATATAAACATGATTTGAGTTGACTGATAGACCTGATATATATAGACACTTGGAATAGTAAGTTGACACCTTAACTTTGACTTGACATTACTTAGCAGTAATACATGACATAGACATATGACTATAATGACCTAGGATTTGACTAGATGTCTTATAGGATGACCTAGAGGGTATAAGTAGTAAGTGACTTAAATGTGACCTTACAGGGAAATAGGGCTTTGAAGACATATCACCTTATTATAAAGCTTATTGAAGTGAAAATGGACAGCAGTATATGAGTAGTGGTCAACAACAGTGAAAAGACATATATTGGTAGCTCTCCGTGGGCAGATCTTGAGAGCATTGGTAGCAAGTCATAGGGATGACTTGAGGCATCTTGGAGTATGCTATTATCAGACATTTGGGTTTAGTATTAGCAGCTTATAGGTAGTGTGGTACAGTGATGTTTGGTAACCAGTTTGTGAGCAGTGCAGTGGTCTTTGTGAGAAGTCACAGTGATGTGCAGTTATGAGTTTGTGCAGTTGACAGTTGATTTGGCAGTGTTGGCAATCATATTTTGATATGCAGTGATGTGACATGTTTGAGCAATGGTCAATGATGTGTAGTAATTGTTCAGTGGATTTATTTGGAAGTTGTCAGTTGAGCAATTTTGTACAACAGGATTTGATAGGATATTTGTATTGAGTAGAGTAGAGTAATCTTCTATATTGTTGAAGAACGTAACTAGGTTTGGTCATCATATTTATATTTGATTCAAACAATGAAAAAGAAATATTTATTATTATTACAATGACTTATTAAGTATGGGTTTCATGCTTGGGTCATCATTTTATAGGTCAAAGTCCCCATTAAGGACTTCTCGGTTTTATTCTGAGTCATTAGAGTCACTGTCCATTTAATTAAGACCCTTCTTGGGCTTTTGTATCATGTAAAAAGAATTATTATTGAGTAAAAAATGTAATTTGTCACCTCCACACCAAGTCAGCCCTAGCCTAATGAAGTCAGCCTACAAGAGGACAATTAGACCCACAAAAAAGGCTATATATACAAGAGAAGTTCGATCTATTTGGACATGAACTCAACAATTTCGATACACATCAAGGAAATACAGAAAAAAAAAGGTGCGAAGTTCAAGGAGAAGAAGGAAGAAGTGCAAGTCAAAGTTTCTAGGCTATCTCTCTCTCTCTTATGCCAAGTTACTGGGCTATTTACTGGGTCAAATTTCTATTGCTGGGAGGATCGAAATTCTAAATGTGATGGGTTGAAGATTCTGCTACTGGAAGGTCAAAATTCTGGATTTGCTAGCTCAAAGTGTTGTTGCTGCAAGGTCAAAGATCTAGATCGAAGTTGCTAAAAGGAAGGGATGACTTGGTGGTTGGAGGAGGTTTGTGTCTAGAATGAAGAGTCTTGGATTATCTTATCTTAACTACTAAAAGAAGAAGTTTGATTGGGTTTTCCCCTAGATAGGGGTTTTTCCCTGGCAGAGTGCCTACATCTTGTGTCTCTTGTTCTTGTGATCTTCATACACACATAATTTGGTAATTGCTTGATGAAAGATAATATAATAAAGAAATAAGAAGCCAACATAATTCACATGTATTTATCAAGAAAGAGAAATCTAACACTAATTCTACTAGGATTGGTTTCTCAACGTGGTTTCAGAGCTAAGGTCAAGGAAGATTGGAGATCACGCTATTGGCTTGAAAGAAAAGATTACTCCCTCTATGATAATATACTTGAAAATTGGATTCAACATTGCAAGAAGCTGGATCAAAAGAATCATCTACAACTTATTCAACAAGGTCAAAAGTAAAGGGTTTTTGGATGCACTCACATGTTCACTCAATGATGACAATGCATGGATTATTGATAATGGAGCATCAAGACACATGACAGGGGATAACAAACAAATTCACACTCTATCAAAGGAACAATCTTCTCATGCAATGGAATTGGAAGACAACAAAAGCTATGCTATTAAAGGCCTGGGATCAACTTCTTTGAAGCTGGACAATGGAGAAAAGCTACATCTCAATAATATACTCTATGTTCCAGGTTTGAAAAAGAATTTACTTTCATTTTATTTCTTATAAGATAAAGGTGATAGAGTTGCTTCTGTAGATGGAAATGTTTTGGCTTGAGGTAAATATTCAAGCATTGATAAAGCTAGAGTTATTGGAATTTGTGAAGTAAGTCTATATAGAGTAATAACACCATCTCCTAAAGATTTAGTTCACATGGAAATCAATCCCATTGAACTATGGCATAGAAGATATGGTCATTTACATTACAAGGTTATTCCCTCTCTCAACAAATTGATAAATGGAATTCCCAATTTTAAAGAAGATCGTGAAGGAATATGCAAGGGATATGCCTTGGGAGAGAATACAAGGAAACCATTTACAAGTAGTGAAACAAGGTCTAAAGAAATATTGGACCTTATCCATTCAGATGTATGTGGGCCTATGTCTGACAAATCACTTGGAGGTCATCTTTATTATGTAACCTGTTGACCTCTACTGGTCAACTACCCATGCAGTGCATCCCGTTTTTCTTGACAGAAAGAAGCAGCACCTGATCAACATGTCCGTGCCATCCTGCCATCATCAGCAGCTTGATCATTGTGATTGTAAACCCAGTCTGCATGTATTAATTGTAAATAATCTTAGCAGACATGAGTCATGTATGTAATTTGCCTAGGTGGACCTAACTTTCTGATGATAATCTACGTCCCGGAAGGTTTTTTGTCTCACCGATCCACGGATCGGCAGAGTTTTCCTTCAAACCTGACCCCAAAGCCGGGATTGATTTTGTCATTTGAACTTTAGGAGAATCCTAGTGTGTTGATCTGCTAGATTAT
This sequence comes from Pinus tabuliformis, assembly GCA_031772625.1. Classification (NCBI taxonomy): domain Eukaryota; kingdom Viridiplantae; phylum Streptophyta; class Pinopsida; order Pinales; family Pinaceae; genus Pinus; species Pinus tabuliformis. Next base: position 582,360,818 of record CM062806.1, read on the forward strand.
CGTTGTGTCGCAGAGCTGGGTGTTTTGTGAGGGTCTGTATTAAATGGGTTTGTCCCTTAAGATGTAATTTTGTAAAAGTCATGATGTAACGTGTCCTGAGGGTCGAGAAATGTTTTAAATCCCCTCATGAGTCCTAAGTCCTAGGTCCTAGGTGATGTTTCCGAAGGTTTAGTTCAGTGATCCATTTTAAAATGAATTAAAAAAATTAAAAAATGAATAAAAATAATAAAATAATGAAAAATAATAAAAAATTAAAAAAAAAATCAAGCAAAAACCCTAACTAATAAAATAATAATATTTTAAGTGAATAAATCGATGGATGAGATCAAGAGATGTCTTGATCCTCATCAACGGTCGAGATCATTTCCACATGGATCACTCGAACTAGCCGTTAGGATCATTTCCTTTATATAGGGTCTTAGGGGGTCATTTCAATTCATCTGATCTGTGAGTCTGTACTGAAAAAGCTCTCTTGTAAGCTGATTTTCTGGTTAATAAAAAGACTTTGGGGTCCAAATCGTGTTGGTGTTGCTCTCTGGAATTGCTGTGAGATCTTTAATTTTCTGCATTTTTCAGTTTTCAGCCATTAATCATAGCTTGTTTTTAGAGTAGTGTGAGCACAGGTATCTTGCTCACCTGCTAGGGTTTGAGGGCTGCTAGGGTTTCTGAAATAATGGCAGGTATCTCCATTATTTCCTGAGATCTAGCAGCTTTCTCTCTCTCTTTGCTGATGGTTGCTTGAGATGTGCAGGAAAACATTTTTTTGAAGGAAATTTTGTGGGCGTTCGGGGAAGTTCTCGGCTGAACCAGCCAACTCCCGCAAGCACTTTCTGTGCAGAGCCCAGCTGATTGTTCCCTGGGTTAATCATTAAGAGTTTCTTTTCTGTTTTACATTGAGAGATTTTCTTTCTGTTCACAGTGAAGTTCAAAATTTCTGATATACTGAAAAATATTTCTGCTCTTATTGTTAAATCTGGCTGTGTAGGGGCCAAAATCTGTAAACTATTAAGCTGTCTTAGGGTTTCAAATTTTTCTGTTCTAGGGTTACAATTTTTTTTCATTAGGGTTTTGTATTTCTATGTTTGCAGCCACAGGGTTTTCATCAAGAGCAAATTTTTTCAGAAAGAGATCGAGGCTGCCCAGATCATAGCATTCAGCTGCCAGGCTTTGGACGAGTTCTGAGATCTTTTCATACGCTGCCTCCTTCTGAGCCACATCTTGTCCCTACTTAATTAAAATCGTGGTCAGCCCTCAATATGATTTTCTGAAGCGCTGGATGTTTTCTTCAAGCCCTGGGTACTCCATCGAACAACATTCTTTCCGGGTGAAGATAAATCACGCTCAGGTAACTTTGGGTCAATTGTTATGCGAATTTTTTTTTGCTACCTACGTATTCGTATTGGGTCTTTAACGTGAGTGAAGTCTGGAGCATTCAACAAGGGTCGGGCGAGTTCATTCAGTCTGCTATCAAAATTGTCCTGGTAATTTTCTCACATAAAATCGATTTCCATTGCTGCCGCTTTTTGCACTGTGTATCTCTGCGTATCAGGTAAGCTACGCATCATTTTTGGCATGATTATCTCTCACCAGTCGAAATCAGAACCGATTTGCATATTTCTTCCTGCCCGTCCAGAACGTTGGCCTCCAACCTGCATTGCAAAACACACTTGTGTGGATTCGATTTAGAGCATCATTGTATGGTAGACATCGAATTTGTTTGCATGTCCAAAATTGACCCGCAGGCCTCTCAAACCCCCGCTGTTGACTGCGTCTTTGACCTAGTTTATCACTGCGTATCAGCTTTGAATCATTTTCGCTCCAGAGTCCGTGGCCCGGTGTATATCGAAGCTGTAATATTTCCGAAGTGCCCAGCGTATGTTCGATTTAGGTTTTTCCCTTTGCATATATCCCTATTGATTCGATGCGCGTTGGTTATTTGATTTTAGCGTATAGTGTAGGATAAATTTAAATGAGTTTGCATAGCCGTAGCTTTAGGATTTAGAAGGCGTATTTTAATCTTTGATTTTTATTTTCTATTTTTTAGATATATGTATGTACGTAGAGTTAGCGTAGTCTAATTTAGGATTTAGATTTAGTTTATTTTTTTTTTCTTTTTTAGATTTTAAATCTTATAAAAATAAAAAAAAACGAAAAAGAAAAAATGTCGTATTGTCATTTTAGGATTTAATTTTTTAAGTTTTATTTTTTCTATGTTGTTTAAAGTTAAGCATAGTTTTGGGTTGAGTTTCTTTTTAGTTTTAAATATTAGTTAGATTTTATTTTTCATCTAGAGTTTAGATTTAGGATATAGTTATGTATTATAGTTACATTTTAATTATTTTGTTTTAAAATAGTTTCATTTTATTTAAATATATTTTCATAAAAAAAATAAAAATAAAAAAATAATAATAAAAAAAAAATAATAATAATAATAATTTTGAAAAGGCATAAAAATTTTGCGGAAAATTTTCTTTGTCGGATCCAGTCATTTTCGGGAATTATATCTTTCATGCTGAGATCTAAATTTTTTTTTTTAAGTCGAGATACGAAATATGATATCTGGTTAATAATTTACGATTCTCGTGGTGGTTTTAAGCATTTATCTTTTCGACGTTTTCAATTGCTGGATATCGTTTTGGTCATGTGATTTAGCTGATGATAGATGGTTGTTGTTCATGGTCCATGTTTCTATATCATTTGAAAAGTAATCATTTAAACATTAACTCCACAAGGCACTGGTCTGCAATTTATCAAATCCATCGAGCCCTTTTATCATCGTATCTCGTGTCTCCCAACCAACTGGTCGACAGTTGGTCTCATCACCTCACAGGGTCTACCCCCCTTAGCCGCGGGAGACAGGCTTAAACGGAGGGATCGGGGATCAGAGTGACAGCCCCCGGTCTGAGCGTTGTCGTGTCAATCCGCGTGACAACATTTTTTGGCGCCGTTGCCGGGGATACTTTTTCTCGGTGTTTCAAACGACAAATCATTTTTCTCATTTCTTATCTCTTCATCTGGCCCGACAACGCCAACATTTTTGGCGCCGTTGCCGGGGACAGAGTTTTTCTGTTCCTGGAGTTTCATCGACATTCATCTTCTCTTCTTCTCATCTCTCATTTGAGCTGGCAGATTCAATATTTTGGCATCTTTTCATCACATATCAACAGCATCTCTTCGGTGTGTTTCTTGTTTGGGTGGCGACTCCATTTTCTTATTTTTTCCCAGACAAGAAGCCCCCCGCATATCTGTTTGTTGGTTACTTCTTGGATCTTAGAATCAGTTTTATTGTTCAAGTGGCGACTCCACTTCTTTCATCTTTTGATTTTCTTGAGCAAAGAGCTAGTTCTATCATCCATCTGATCCCTTATTGTTCATCATGGATTATTCATTTAAACCATGTCATTTTACTGATAATCTCCATGATCTTCCGAAAGAGGCCATTGGTAAATTACTTAAGTTCTCGGGTGATGATTCGGTCACTGTTAAAAGGCATTTAAACATGTTTACTTGTGTAATGATCTTATACTGTAGATTTCCTCAATATAATAATGAAGATTTCAAGATGCGTCTATTTGTCCGTTCTTTAGAGGGTGATGCCTTGAATTGGTTTAATAACTTTCCTAATGATTTTTTCACTTCTTTACAAGACATTCTCAATGCTTTTAAAGATAGATATGATAGTCCAAACAGCTGGCCTTCTACTTCTAAAATTGTTGAACAGAAAGAAAGTAATTCAGCTGTTGAAGAAAGATTTCAAGGTCAGAATGTGTCATCCACCGGAAATATTGCAGATCATCATAGTGAAAAATCAGGGATAAATGACAATGAAAAGGAGGAGCAAAAGCAAATAATACAAGATTTAAAGATGCTGGTGAAAAATCTGGAAAGCAACCAAACTAATCTTATCAATGATGTTAAAACTTTACGCACCCATCTGGAAAAACGTAATAAGGAGATTGAGGACACGCAAAATCAACATGCTAAGGAAATTGAGGCCATGAAAACTAAACATGAAACGGAAATTGGAAACATGCAAGCGAATCATGAAGAAGAAATAAATTCCATGCAGCATTGCTTGATGAACATAAAGGAAGAAAATGTTAAAGTAATAAAAGACATGGAAGAACATCATGCCAGACAAATTAGTGCTATAAAGGCTGAACACTCTAGACAGATGGATGCCATTAGAATACAGGTTCAAAAATTTGAGAAATTGGAAAATGAAAGAAAACAGATAACATCAATAGATCAGGAGCCTTCTCATTTGCCGCAACAAGTTCCATCTTACTATGAGGAGGTCATTAGGTGGATAATTGAAGGTGATCCAGATAAGCTTAAAAACGATAAAAATCAGATGCAAGACACAAAAGGACTTAGCATGCATATCTTACACACTTCATCTGATAGTTTCGAAACAGAAAGTTCCAGATCATCAGTAATTCATCCTGTCAGAAAGAAGAAGCGCAAGAGGAAGAAGATTAGACGAAGATTTGATGCATCAGACGGCCGTGAGCAGCTTGATTTTCGGATAGGAAGGAGTCCTACCATATGCAAAATTGGACATGGCACATCCGACAAGCAGCCAACAGATTTGCCTGAAAGCAGGCAAATGCTCAGTATGCACTATATTGAACACATCTGATGCCGTGAGACATTTTTTGTATTATATTTCTAACTCTACTCCTTGTCTTTTCAGCATTTCATTTTTGTTTTAGGATTAGATTTACTTTTCGTGTTATTAGATAGTTAATAAATGAAGAGCTTTTATCTTTCCTGTACTTAATGTATATGCTGATTTTTTGGGATGGACGCTACTTATTTTTGTGTTGTATGGATGCAGATTCTGGATTCTCACATTCCTGCAAGCAGCAACGTGTCCCCAAGTAGAGCCAGATGTTGACCTCTACTGGTCAACTACCCATGCAGTGCATCCCGTTTTTCTTGACAGAAAGAAGCAGCACCTGATCAACATGTCCGTGCCATCCTGCCATCATCAGCAGCTTGATCATTGTGATTGTAAACCCAGTCTGCATGTATTAATTGTAAATAATCTTAGCAGACATGAGTCATGTATGTAATTTGCCTAGGTGGACCTAACTTTCTGATGATAATCTACGTCCCGGAAGGTTTTTTGTCTCACCGATCCACGGATCGGCAGAGTTTTCCTTCAAACCTGACCCCAAAGCCGGGATTGATTTTGTCATTTGAACTTTAGGAGAATCCTAGTGTGTTGATCTGCTAGATTATCGTTGTGTCGCAGAGCTGGGTGTTTTGTGAGGGTCTGTATTAAATGGGTTTGTCCCTTAAGATGTAATTTTGTAAAAGTCATGATGTAACGTGTCCTGAGGGTCGAGAAATGTTTTAAATCCCCTCATGAGTCCTAAGTCCTAGGTCCTAGGTGATGTTTCCGAAGGTTTAGTTCAGTGATCCATTTTAAAATGAATTAAAAAAATTAAAAAATGAATAAAAATAATAAAATAATGAAAAATAATAAAAAATTAAAAAAAAAATCAAGCAAAAACCCTAACTAATAAAATAATAATATTTTAAGTGAATAAATCGATGGATGAGATCAAGAGATGTCTTGATCCTCATCAACGGTCGAGATCATTTCCACATGGATCACTCGAACTAGCCGTTAGGATCATTTCCTTTATATAGGGTCTTAGGGGGTCATTTCAATTCATCTGATCTGTGAGTCTGTACTGAAAAAGCTCTCTTGTAAGCTGATTTTCTGGTTAATAAAAAGACTTGGGGTCCAAATCGTGTTGGTGTTGCTCTCTGGAATTGCTGTGAGATCTTTAATTTTCTGCATTTTTCAGTTTTCAGCCATTAATCATAGCTTGTTTTTAGAGTAGTGTGAGCACAGGTATCTTGCTCACCTGCTAGGGTTTGAGGGCTGCTAGGGTTTCTGAAATAATGGCAGGTATCTCCATTATTTCCTGAGATCTAGCAGCTTTCTCTCTCTCTTTGCTGATGGTTGCTTGAGATGTGCAGGAAAACATTTTTTTGAAGGAAATTTTGTGGGCGTTCGGGGAAGTTCTCGGCTGAACCAGCCAACTCCCGCAAGCACTTTCTGTGCAGAGCCCAGCTGATTGTTCCCTGGGTTAATCATTAAGAGTTTCTTTTTTGTTTTACATTGAGAGATTTTCTTTCTGTTCACAGTGAAGTTCAAAATTTCTGATATACTGAAAAATATTTCTGCTCTTATTGTTAAATCTGGCTGTGTAGGGGCCAAAATCTGTAAACTATTAAGCTGTCTTAGGGTTTCAAATTTTTCTGTTCTAGGGTTACAATTTTTTTTCATTAGGGTTTTGTATTTCTATGTTTGCAGCCACAGGGTTTTCATCAAGAGCAAATTTTTTCAGAAAGAGATCGAGGCTGCCCAGATCATAGCATTCAGCTGCCAGGCTTTGGACGAGTTCTGAGATCTTTTCATACGCTGCCTCCTTCTGAGCCACATCTTGTCCCTACTTAATTAAAATCGTGGTCAGCCCTCAATATGATTTTCTGAAGCGCTGGATGTTTTCTTCAAGCCCTGGGTACTCCATCGAACAACATTCTTTCCAGGTGAAGATAAATCACGCTCAGGTAACTTTGGGTCAATTGTTATGCGATTTTTTTTTTTTGCTACCTACATATTCGTATTGGGTCTTTAACGTGAGTGAAGTCTGGAACATTCAACAAGGGTCGGGCGAGTTCATTCAGTCTGCTATCAAAATTGTCCTGGTAATTTTCTCACATAAAATCGATTTCCATTGCTGCCGCTTTTTGCACTGTGTATCTCTGCGTATCAGGTAAGCTACGCATCATTTTTGGCATGATTATCTCTCACCAGTCGAAATCAGAACCGATTTGCATATTTCTTCCTGCTCGTCCAAAACGTTGGCCTCCAAATTGCATTGCAAAACACACTTGTGTGGATTCGATTTAGAGCATCATTGTATGGTAGACATCAAATTTGTTTGCATGTCCAAAATTGACCCGCAGGCCTCTCAAACCCCCGTTGTTGACTGCGTCTTTGACCTAGTTTATCACTGCGTATCAGCTTTGAATCATTTTCGCTCCAGAGTCCGTGGCCCGGTGTATATCGAAGCTGTAAGGCTGTAATATTTCCGAAGTGCCCAGCGTATGTTCGATTCAGGTTTTTCCCTTTGCATATATCCCTATTGATTCGATGCGCGTTGGTTATTTGATCTTAGCGTATAGTGTAGGATAAATTTAAATGAGTTTGCATAGCCGTAGCTTTAGGATTTAGAAGGCGTATTTTAATCTTTGATTTTTATTTTCTATTTTTTAGATATATGTATGTACGTAGAGTTAGTGTAGTCTAATTTAGGATTTAGATTTAGTTTATTTTTTTTTTCTTTTTTAGATTTTAAATCTTATAAAAATAAAAATAAACGAAAAAGAAAAAATGTCGTATTGTCATTTTAGGATTTAATTTTTTAAGTTTTATTTTTTCTATGTTGTTTAAAGTTAAGCATAGTTTTGGGTTGAGTTTCTTTTTAGTTTTAAATATTAGTTAGATTTTATTTTTCATCTAGAGTTTAGATTTAGGATATAGTTATGTATTATAGTTAAATTTTAATTATTTTGTTTTAAAATAGTTTCATTTTATTTAAATATATTTTCATAAAAAAAATAAAAATAAAAAAATAATAATAAAAAAAAAAATAATAATAATAATTTTGAAAAGGCATAAAAATTTTGCGGAAAATTTTCTTTGTCGGATCCAGTCATTTTCGGGAATTATATCTTTCATGCTGAGATCTAAATTTATTTTTTTTTTAGTCGAGATACGAAATATGATATCTGGTTAATAATTTACGATTCTCGTGGTGGTTTTAAGCATTTATCTTTTCGACGTTTTCAATTGCTGGATATCGTTTTGGTCATGTGATTTAGCTGATGATAGATGGTTGCTGTTCATGGTCCATGTTTCTATATCATTTAAAAAGTAATCATTTAAACATTAACTCCACAAGGCACTGGTCTGCAATTTATCAAATCCATCGAGCCCTTTTATCATCGTATCTCGTGTCTCCCAACCAACTGGTCGACAGTTGGTCTCATCACCTCACAGGGTCTACCCCCCTTAGCCGCGGGAGACAGGCTTAAACGGAGGGATCGGGGATCAGAGTGACAGCCCCCGGTCTGAGCGTTGTCGTGTCAATCCGCGCGACAACATAACCTTCATTGATGATCACTCTATAAAAACATGGCTCTATCTACTAAAAACAAAGGACAAAGTATTTGAAAAGTTCAAGGAATTTATGTATGAAGTAGAAACCTTAACCGAAAGAAGGATAAAGACTTTGAGATATGATAATGGTGGAGAATACACTTCAAAAGAAATAATTTCATATTGCAAAAAAGAAGGAATTAAGAGGGAGCTCATTGTTCCCTACAATCCCGAACAAAATGGAGTTGCAGAAAGGAAAAATAGAACACTTGAAGAATGTATATGAACAATGATCTTTGATCAAGATATTCCTAAATTTCTATGGGGAGAAGCTGCAATGGCTGTTGTATATATACAAAATAGAAGTCCTCATAGAATCCTCAATAATATGACACCCAAAGAAGCATTCACAGGAAGGAAGCCATGTGTGGACCATCTCTAAACCTTTGGATGTCTCACCTATATCCATGTTCCAAAGGAAAAACGAAAGAAGTTAAATTCTACAAGCATTAAAGGGATTTTTCGTTGGCTACAGTCTTTATTCAAAAGCATATGGAATCTACATCAAGGAAGGAAGACATATTGAAGTAAGCAGGGGCGTTATATTTGATGAAAATCATGCCTACAAAAGATCCAAAGATATTCCTATTAATTATGATGATGAAGACATACGACTGTTTGAAGAAGAAGAGCATCATGACAATCTTACTACAAATCCAGAAGAAGAAGGACCAAGTGAGTCTATTCAACCTTTGATCATACCCGACACAAGGAAGAGGCCAAATTGGTTAAAAGCTTCTCTTGAAGATGTCGAAGGACATGGAGATGCAAAAGGAACTTTTAGAGAAAGCAAAAGACCAAAAGATATTCTGGATATGCCACATAAATGAAAAAATTAATAGAAGTTGAACCAACTACATTTGAGGAAGCTACTCATCAAGAAGTATGGAATAAGGCTATGCAGGAAGAATATCAGTCCATCATGAAGAATGGGGTTTGGAAAATCATTTCTATACCAAGTGACAAATCAGTTGTCATCTCAAAATGGATCTACAAGATCAAGCACACTATTGATGGAAGCATAGACAAGTACAAAGCTAGATTCATTGCAAGGGGTTTCTCTCGAAAGGAAGGCATAGATTATGAATAAATCTTTGCACCTACTGCAAAATATACGACTATAAGATCTTTGGTTTTGTTGGCTGCAACAATGGGATGGAATATCCATAAGATGGATGTAAAACCAACATTTCTGAATGGAACCATTGATGAAGAAGTATACATTGAACAAATTTAAGGCTTTGAAATAAATGGCAAAGTCACTCATGTTTGTACACTCAAGAAGGCCCTATATGGTTTGAAGCAAGCTCCTAGGGCATGGTATGCAAGAATGGATGCATACCTTCTAATAATCGTGTTCGTCAAAAGTTTTGTTGATCCAAATCTATATATCAAGGTTGTGGATAATGAACCAGTCATTATTCTACTATATGTGGATGATCTAATTATTACAGGTGTAGAGCAAAGGATACAAGAATGCAAGAAGATGCTGGTAGCTGAATTTGAGATGAAGGATCTGGGTCTAATGCATTATTACCTAGGATTGGAAGTATGCTAGAAACCTAAGGATATCTATCTGGGGAAGGGAAAGTATATAATTAAGTTATTGCAGAAATTCGGTATGATGGATTCCAAGCCCATGACTACATTCATGATCACCAATCTCAAGAAGTTGAGAAGCTCTGATTCAAGTCTAGTAGATCCTATCTCCTATCGAAAGTTGGTGGGTTCTCTGATAAATCTGGTAAACACTAGACCGAATATATGTTTTGTTGTGAAACTTCTTATTCAATTTCAGTTGGAGCCTCTTCATGATCATTGGATAGTTGTTGAGCATATATTAATATTTCTAAGTGGTACTATTCATCACTACCTAAAGTATGATAGCAAGAAGGTCAAGCTGACAGGTTATACAGATTTTGATTGGGGTGGCAGTGAGACGGATGGAAGAAGCACTACTGGTGGATGTTTTAGTTTGGGATTTGCTATTATTTCATGGATGAGTAAAAAACAAGATCCTGTTGCTTTAAGTAGTGTTGAAGATGAGTATGTGGTTGCATGTAAAGTAGGAAAGGAGGTTGTATGGTTAAGCAAACTTCTGTCAGATTTGTTTGAGAAACCTCTAAGTCCCACTGTGATAAATTGTGATAATCAAAGAAACATTAATATGTATGAATATCTCGTGTTCCATGCAAGGATGAAGCATATCAAATATAAGTACCACTATATTAGAAGTTTGGTACAAGATGGGATCGTGAAGCTACAACATGTTCTGACCGATGATCAGGTAGTTGATGTGTTAACAAAGTCTCTTCTAAATAAGAAGTTTGAATATTTAAGAAGCATCATTGGTTTAGTTGATATTACTAATTTCGTTAATGAAAGGTGTTTGCAACAAACTTGAGGAGGCATCTTGTGTGATAAAAAATGCCTAGGAGGACCTCTAGCCGACATATGTGTTGATGTCTAATTCCCAAAGTAGTGAGGGTGGCATTTGTCATAGAGATATGATCTTATGTTACACACCTAGTTCCCTAGGTTGATGGTTAGCAAGTAAGCCCAATGGTACCTAGAGAGGCTAAAAGATTTAGTCCACTTTAGTCCCACCTAGATAGATTGCCCTAGTCAGGAATCTAGTCTCTGGCACAGTGTGCGTTGAAATTCTTTGTAGTTATTATGTTTTGAGATCTTCCTTGTACTTGTATATATATGTGAAAATTATGAATACCTCCCTAGTTAAGAGGGAGTGTTGAAGAATGTAACTAGGTTCGGTCTTTATATTTATATTTGAGTCAAAGAATGAAAAATAATTTTTTATTATTATTACAATGACTTATTAAAGCATGGGTTTTATGCTTGGGTCATCATTTTATAGGTCAAAGTCCCCATTTGATCCGAATTGGATCATTATATTGTTTTTCAGCCATCTTGACTAATTTAGAGTGGAAAAAGTGGAGGCATCAGCTCACGAGATCGTTTTTACTAGCAGGACCCAATTTGGAAAAACGGGGTCTGAAATCTTCTGGGAGCATTTTGAGGCATCCAACAACCTTTTCATGCTATTATACATACAGTAATCTTTCCAATGGCGCAAGAATCGCGTCAACCGGAGTCCGTATGCAAAAGTTATGCCACTCAGAAGTTGACCTTGTTTTCACACCTATAGTTCGGGAGGATGTCGTGTCAGCCCCCATTATTCATGGAAAAGGGGCTAGCCACGTGTTTTTGATGTAAAATAATCTAGAAGAATCTATTTTGTAACTCTAGTTAAGAGTTGATGTAGTCAAACTTAACCACTAGTAGGCTATCAGGTTGTGTTATAACTGAGCCACTAGGAGGAAGAGGCATTCCATTCTTTCGAGAGCATTTTGTTCCATAGTTGAGCAAAGATAGCCAGGAGAGATAGGAGGTAGAGCACAGAGAGAGGATTTGTGCACTAGCCCATGGGCCACAAACATTACTTCTTTGTATCTACAACCATATTTCCAGATAGAGAAAGAGAGCGAAGTGGCCTCACCTTCCAGCTGGGTTTTCTCCCGAAAGGGTTTCCCAGAGAGCATATCTTGTCTATTATGTGTGTGTGGGCTTATTTTGTCGTTCTCTAATTTTCTTCTTGATTTAATTTTACATGCATGCACTAATAATAGTTAATTTTACAGATCTAGAAATTAAATAAAAATGTAATAGTGTAGAATCTCATATTTTTAATATAATATTATCCGATCTATTGTGACGAATTGTCGAGTGGGATATCCATGGCGATTTATGGATCACCATTGAGGACTTCTAGGTTTTATTATGATTCATTAGAGTCATTGTCTATTTAATAAGACCCTACTTGGGATTTTGTATCATGTAAAAAGAATTATTATTGAGTCAAAAATGTAATTTGTCACCTCTACACCAAGGTGGCCCTAGCCTGATGAATTCGGCCTACAAGAGAAAAATATGACCCACAAAAGAGGCTATATATACAAGAGCAGTTTGATCGATTTGGACATCAACTAAACAAGTTCGATACACATCAAGGAAGTGCAGAAAAAAGTGTGAAGTTCAAGGAGAAGAAGTGCAAGTCGAAGTTTCTAGGCTATCTCTCTCTCTCTCTCTTTTATGCCAAGTTACTAGGTTATTTACTGGGTCAAAGTTTTGCTGCTAGGAGGATCGAAATTCTAAATGTGCTAGGTTGAATATTATGCTGCTAGAAGGTCGAAATTCTAGATTTGTTGGGTCAAAGTGTTGTTATTGCAATGTCGAAGATCTAGATCGAAGTTGCTGGAAGGAGGTCTGTATCTAGGTTGAAGAGTCTTGGATTATCTCGTCTTAACTACTAAAGGAAGAATTTTGATTGGGTTTTACACTAAATAGGGGTTTTACTTTGGCAGAGTGTCGCATCTTGTGTCTCTTCTTCTTCTAATCTTCATACACACATAATTTGGTAATTGCTTGATGAAAGATAATATAATAAAGAAATAAAACCCTAATTCTACTAGCATTTATTTCTCAACATATACAACATTCTTATATTGATTCAGAGCACAAGGGGATCTAGTGTAAAATTGTGAAACATGGTCCGCCTGTTGATTAGGGTGTAGGGTGGTGCAAGGCAGGTGATTGGAGTCACCTTTAGGTTGGAGCTTGAGAACACTTCAGGGTGGCAGGGTGGTTCTAGGGCAGGTCTTAGCCTGCACAGGGCGTTGTGGTGTCCTTTCAGTTGTGGATAATAAATTACAGGGCAACGAAGCATCCCTTCGACAGCAGTTGGTAAATAGAGTGTTGGGGAACTCTTTAGGTTATGGCCTTGTTACCACTAAAACTAACAGGGGTCCTAGGAGGGGATCCTATAGAGAAACTACAAGGTCAGGTGGCAACAATGGTGCAATAGCCCATTGTCACCTCAGCTACAACTCCCTTCTCTTTATGGAGTTTCATCGATGGGAGGAGACCTAATATAAGAGGAATCACAAGGTTGAATATGTCAATAAATGGATGAAGAGTGATTCCTATAACCTATTCACAAGAGAGACTCAATTAAATGGCTCACTTACTTAAGAAGCAAGGTGATGGGCAAGGGGAGGGGGTGGCTAACCCCTTGTGGACCTAGTGGACAAATGTGGACCTAGATGGGAGAAATGATGAATGGGGTTGTAATGAGCGGAAGGGGAGTGATGTATATGGTTTTGGGAAGCGGTACCATGCAACTAAAATAAGGGTTTCCCATGTAGTGCCATCCCTAAAGCCTAGTCGCCAATAAAAGAGATATCACATGGACTAGAATACAAGGTTAACCACCAAAAGGGCAGAGGAGACAATAGTACAGACCTAGTCCACTCTTTCCGCTGAATCCCTCCACTAATACATGCCTAAAAGTGTCCATGATATGTAAACAAAAATACTCAATCACATAATGATAAGCCATACCTTCGAGGTTGAGAAGCCCACCTTCAAACATATGATCATAACAGATGGGCGAGGGACCACATGGATAGCTCAGGATGCAGACACAATGGCACATCGAGCTATAAGGGGCTGCTAGATGTCGACTGAGAACCATCTAGGAGAAAAAATCTCTCCTATGGATATCACCCACAAAGGAGTGTGTAACAGGCCTAACTCAGAGGGTGTTGGGGCGTCCTTCTGATTGCAACAGGTATTAGGGTGTAGTAGCATCCTTCATGTTGTAGCCTGTGAATTAGGGGTTTGACGTCTTCCTCCATTGTAGATTAAAAATTGATGTAATTACTTTTCATTTAAAGAGGAGGACAAGACAATTGCTAAGAAGCGTTTGGTGGTTTTTGACCCAAAGGGGGTTTTCCACCTAAAAATCTTGTGTCTATTGTCTTTATATTTCTGCATTGTTGTATGGTGTTGTTTATTGGTTTTTCTATTTGATACCGAGCTATAATAATATTGTTGAAGATTAACTAATGCTCCGAAAAAGATTAATAAAGTGTTGATTGCTAAGAAATATTGATTCACCCCCCCCCAAGTGTTTTCAACAATTGGTATCAGGTTCCTTTAGTAGCAACTTAACAGTTGGAAGGAAGATCTCAGAGAAAGATGCGGAAATCAAATAAGCAAGTTGTCAAGAATTCAAAGGAGGCAGAAGAAGGTTCAGATATTGTAACAGTCCCCCAATTTGAATGAAATCAGTGTTGTATATACGCTCCCAAATTTAATGAAGACACATATTGGATATGGGAATCTAGAACAAAAGTTCATCTGAAATCTCATCAATATGAAGTATGGAAGCCTATTGTCTCTAAGGATATGTCTACCAATGAATCTAGAAGGTACAATGTGGAAGCCATGTAGATAATTCTTGGTACTCTACCAGAAACTGGAAAAGCGAAAGTTAGTCAATGTTTAACAACCAAAGATCTTTTGAAAAGGCTCCATGATATCTACTCAAAGGAAGACGTAAGCCAAGAGCTAGATAAGTGATAATAACCATAAGGAAGTGTAGAATTTCCCACTGTAGATCAACAGATTATGCAATATACTAAAGCAAAATACTTGATCCACTTCTACAAACAAACTTGTGGAAGCTTAATCGATTATGAGCAAGATCAAATAGAACACATATAACAGAGAATGAGAAAGCAATCACACATAAACATAGAAAAATACTCTGGGGAAAGCCTCAGCTAAAAACCCCGATCTCTGTAATATCATACAAGTGGAAATATGTCTGGATTACACAAAGCTTTATCTCACAAGCTATCCAGTGATCAATACAATCCTACAATACAGCTCATAGACTGAATAGACACAACATATGCCTTCTCTCAGCCCTCCAAGCCTCCTATTTCCTTGCGCAGTTTCTCCTGGGGTCCAATGCTGCCACCTGTGTGAAAATTACCTTTCACACAACTCATCAAACTCAAAAGTAACTGCACATCTCCAAGGAATGAATTCCTTCTGCATGCAAGAGATATCCTCAATGGAATATTCCTGCAACTGATAGTACACTCTCCCATCATCTGATCTCAACTGGGTCTCTGACTGAACTGACACGCATGAGTTATTTATGAGAGAATATTCAGTTATTTCAAGTGCAGCAGTTACATGCATGCATGCATTAACTAACTGAACTCACAATCAGTTCCACAAACTGTTGGAACTAATCTAACTGAACTTAACTCAGATAACTGAGCTAACTAATTACAACTCATCCTGATCTCCTTAATCAAGGGATAAATTCCTCAATCAATGGAGAAACTGTTGCATGTCTTCACATAGACTTCATGTTTGATTTCCTACAACTAATTAACTCGATGAATTAATTAATTATTTTACAAACTGCTAAAAGATCAAATTCGAATTTTAATTCAGAGACTAACTAAAATTGGAATGTATCCCAAAATGCTATTTATAGTAGTGCTATTTTTAGCACTTCTATTTTTAGCATTTCTTGTTGTTATTTTCAACACTCCCTCTCAACAAGAAAGGGATTATCAGTCACCCCAATCCTGTCTCTATGGAACTCGAACTTGCATTTTGACAATGCCTTAGTCAAAAATATCTGCATCCTATTCCTCGGTCAAAACATACAACAAAAACATGATCCTCTTCACCACACAATCTCGAAGATGCTGGTACTAGATATCGATGTGCTTGGACCTGTCATGAAATACTGGATTCTCAGAGAGTTTGATACAACTCTGATTATCGCAGTAGATCACAGTTGGATCCATCCTCTGACCAAACAATCCAATTAGAATCTTCCGCATCCAAATGGCCTCACATGTATTCAGCCTCTACTGAGCTCAGTGCATCTGACCTCTGTTTCCTACTGTACCAAGAAACTACAGCTGAACCATGGTTGAAGATTCCTCCTGAAGTGCTCTTCTAGTCTGATGGACTCCCTGCCCAATTTTCATCTGTGAAGCCCTGAAGCTTTACTCCCTCTGTCCGCCTGTACCACAATCCATACTGAGATGTGCCTCTGAGGTATCTTAGCACATGCTTCGCTGCCTTCCAAAATAGCTTGGTAGGCTGAACCATAGCTTGACTCAGTTGGTTCACCGCAAAGCATAAGTTTGGTCGTGTGTTCATTAGATACATCAATGAACCCACAAGCTACAAATAAATAGCAGCAGCTACTACCTCACCTGAAGTAGCATCCTCCTTCCTCCAGTTACTAGCTAGAGGAGTCTGCATGGGCTTGCACTTCTCCATGTGGAACCGCCTGAGTATCTCATTGGCATACTTTCCTTGAGACACAAACACTTCCCCATCCTTCTGCCACACTTCCATGCCTAGAAAGTAGTGCATAAGACCCATGTCTTTCCTTTCGAACTTTGTTGCAAGGTCCTCCTTGCAAGACTTGATCAACTGATCATCACCTGTCAAAATCAGATCATCAACATAAAGAACAATGATCAATGGCTTACCTTCTACCATGATGTGGTAAAGGTTCGCATCTGCTTCACTCTTGGTGAAGCCCAACCCGGTGAAATAGCTGTCGATCCTGGTGTACCAAGCACGAGGTGCTTGCTTCAGCCCGTACAAAGCCCTCTTGAGTCGGCACACATGCGACTCACGATCGAAGGTCTCAAAACCTTCCAGTTGCTCAATGTACACCTCTTCCTCAATCTTCCCATTGAAGAACGCAATCTTCACATCCATCTGATGGATCTTCCAACCCATCTGAGCTGATAGTGCCAACATCGATTTGATAGATGAGTACCTTGCTACAGGATCAAAAGTCTCATCGTAGTCGATCCCCTCGACCTGTGAGAAACCACGGGCGACAAACCTTGCCTTATGTTTCTCAACATTGCCATCAGTTGCCTGCTTTACCTTGTAAGCCATCAGGAACTCACCACTGACTTGTCCTGAGGTCTTGGGACAACATCCCAAACACAGTTATGAACGATGGAGTCGTACTCCTCCACCATAGCATCAACCTAGACTGGTTGCTGCACTGCTTCTTCGAATGAAGAAGGTTCGAACTCTACACACTCCCCAACCAGGGCCATGTAACCAGTGTACCGCTCGGGTGAACTCCTCTGTCTGCACTGAGAAGATGGTTGTCCCACATTCTCTCTCACATCCAACATCAACCTGTCGGCTTCCCTTGAGCGTTTATGCCCATCTCTGGAAGACTCAGCATGAGTGGATGTCTCCACTCCCGGATCCTCTGCATGCGGCTGCTCCACATCAGTCTGAGGCTCCTCCTCCTTAGGAACTGAAAGTTCCTCCTCTGCATGCAACTTGAGCTCCCTCTCAAGTGATACTCACATGGCTTTCTGCTTGTCGAACTTCAGATCTCTGCGTACCACTGTCCTCTGACTGGTAAGCAAGAACACCCGATAGTTGTGGGGTGTATCAGTGTACCTCACAAGTATCCCCAACTCAGCTGTTGGATCTAGCTTCTTCCAGGCATCTTTGGTCACATGGTAATAAAATGATGATCCAAAGATCCTGAAGTGACTCACATTTGGTCTCTTTTGGGAAAAGGCTTCCATTGGTGTCTTCATTCCCAGTATATGGTGCGGGCTTCTGTTCTACAAGTATACTGCTGTATTGCATGCCTCAACCCACAAATGAAGTGGTAGGCTTTGGTCATGCAACATTGCTCGAGCTGCTCCCACAATCGATCTGTTCTTCCTTTCGGCCACCCCATTCTGCTGTGGGTTATGGGGTGTCGTCAACTCCTATTTAATTTCTTCTGCTGCGCAGAAGCCCTTAAACTGTTGGGAGACATACTCTCCATCATTGTCATATGCAAGGCCCTTATTTTCTTACTAGATTCTTTCTCTGCCAAGGCTTTAAACTTAAAAAACCTTGAGAAGGCCTGATCCTTCTTCTGCATAAAGTAGATCCAACATCTACAAGAAAAATCATCAATAAAAATAACATAGTACCTTTCTTTAGCGGTCGAGGCTGTAGAGAATGGTCCAGACACATCTATGTGAACTTGCTCCAAGATTGCTCTAGCTCTACTGTCTCGATCCTAAAAGGAAGATTTCGCATACTTACCCAAGGTACAACCTTTGACTGTATCCATCTGCTCTAGTTTTCCCTTGGGAAGTCCGGTAGAAATTTGCTGCATGATCTTCAAGGCCCCATAGTGCAAGTAGCCCAATCTTCTATGCCATAGCTCGCCAACATCTTGGCTCTGCACCAACTCTGCTTTGGAACACAATGCAACACAATCGTCTACCTCCTGCTTGTAGAGATTCTTTACTCGAATGCCAATCCTCTTGGTCTGTCCAGTGCCGATATGCCTCAGGAATACCTTTCCTTTACTAAAGACTACATCATAGCCTTTGTCTTCTAGCATAGCGACAAACATACGATTCTTCTTTAGACCTGGTACATACTTTACATTAGTTAGGGTGAGAGGAGCTCCATGCTCCCTTTTAAACACAACCGTACCTTCACCTGAAACACAGTACTTTCCATCATCGCCCATCTCAATCCGCATCTGGAGATCCTTCTCCTTCAAGGTACTGAAAAGATTCTTGTAGCCGTTCATGTGGAATGAAGCTCCACTGTACAGGTACCAAACGCATCCCACCATCGATGAAACCATGCATGCGATGAGGGAGAAATCCAATTTGAACTGTGAGGCCAGTGCCTCACCATCTGATCCCTTCAAGGATTTCTTCTGTGGACAATTCGTAGCATAATGGCACACCTCATGACAATGAAAGCATCTCACTTTCGATTTGTCAATATTCTTCCCACCATGGGAAGAACTAGATTTGGAATGGGATGCCTTCCCTTTCCCTTTCCTCGCCCTACTCGCTAAGGCTAGATTTTCTTCATCATCTTACTTTGATGAAGATCCATCTCTAGTGCTTCTCCTTATCTCCTCCTACATCAGATCCAACCAAAGTTGTTCCCAATCTGGCAGTTTCTCTCTTCCATTTACTGAGTCTTGGTAGCTATGCCAGCTCTTAGGAAGACCAAGGAGAGCAAGACTCACCATGTCATCAGCGGTTGTCATGATCCCTACACTTCCAAGCTCATCCCTGCAGGTGGTGAGCTTGTTCAGATATGTAGAGATCGTGTTGCCCTTTTCACACTTGATTTTCCGAAGCTTGTCTTTCAGCGCCAGCTTCCTCTGATCGTTGTTGTTCTGATATAGATCTTTCAATGTTTTCCACATTGAAAACGATGTCTCCTTCCCATGGAGACTCGAGACTATGTGGTATCGAACTCCCTCCAGAAGGATTCTCCTCGCTCTAGCCACACATTTCTTCCATTCCGCCAATTTTGTAGCATTAGTTGCTACTGGCTTGGGGACTTCTTGATCAATGAAGTCCTTCAAACCGTTGTCCTCTAATATTGCTTCCATGTGATCCTTCCAGGCTATATAATTCGAGCTGCCATCAAGGGCATACTCGAGTCTTAAACCGTTGAATGCCGTTGGTGAATTTGAGATGTGATAAGAATTCGAATTCTATAATCAGGAACTTCAACCTTTGAACTTCTCCCTTCTTTGTATATTGTTCTTCACTTTGATCAACTTGGATCTGATACCATATAGAATTTCCCACTGTAGATCAACAAATTATGCAATATACCAAAGCAAAATACTTGATCTACTTCTACAAACAAACTTGCGGAAGCTTAATCAATTATGAGAAAGATCAAATAGAACACAGTAAATAACTTGCATAGATTAACAAGTAGGAGAAGTAATATCAGTTTGTTGCAGTAGTGATTCGGGGATTCTCGAATTTTCACATGGTATCAGAGGGTAGGCGAAGCAAGAGAGTAGACCAAAAGAGTCCAACGTTGAAGAGAAGGAGAGAGATTGAATTGCTGCATAGGCAATAGATCGAATCCCGAGAGGGTTTGCGCAGTCCAAGCCAGGAGGGAAAGATTCTCAAGGAAAATCTCTCTGAGTGAGTTGATAGAGAGGTAAGATTTCAAGTTTGTGATTTGTCAGTGGCGAAGGGAGCAGCGTGGCAACAAATACAATGTCGATCAGTCTTCCGTTGATACATAGTTTTCTACAGTAGTTGCTGGGGTAGAAAAATGTCAGAAAAAGAAAAAGAGCACATACTGAGGGAATTATTTCCTCGAAGGACTTCTAGACAAGAAATTCAAATTTTCCTAGCAGAGCAATAGTAGTTGTGTGTAGAGTTTCTCACTCCAGAAGGGAATGCGAATAGCTAGCTAACAGCTGTGCAGAGGAGAAGAGAAGGAATTCGACGTTTTTGCTGAGATGGCCAAGATGGGTAGGATCCATGGAAGAGCAGCAAATTACATCCAGTTGCTGCAAATTTCTCACATGGATCAGTATCCTTGCTATAGGAGCCCAAAAAAATCAGTAGTAGGAGGATCACAGTGTCAGCAAACGCAACTAGTCATTCCAATGATAGTAGCATATCTAGTTGCAGTCAGTTCTCGAAAGACAGTTGCAGAACTAGTTGTAGTGACACACGCAGTGTGAATAGCCCAGTTGCAATATGTAGGTGCAATTCTAGCTATGAGATTCCCAGTGTAGAGCTTCGCAGTCCAATTTCCAGTACAGGAGAGCTGTGTGAGTTACCAGGAGGGATTAGAGAGATTTCACATAGGGAGATAGAGACTCAAAGGGAGTCTAGTTTCAAAGGGAGTAGCCCTATGGAATCTAGTACTTCATGATCTGGTGTTACAGGTCAATTTGGGCACATCAATCTCGACTTCCAAATCCGTATTATTAGGGTCCATCAAGCCCTAATTCAATTGTTTTCATTCCCTAATGAGGTCAACCTACATCATGCTTGCCTCCCAAGAGTTTCCATGACACCATTCATCCAAAAAAGTGTCCTTAAGGAGATCAGCGCAGGTAGCCTTCTATCAGGCTGCATTGCAATGCAGAAACTGCACTGACTGGGTGCACTGCAACACACTTAGCCTTTGTTTCACCTGTGCTGAGCGAGATTCATTGAATTTTTTAAATGAATCCATTGGATTCCTCATCCAATGGATACTTCTGGAAGTTTCCAGGTTGATTGAGCTCGCATTTGGATGAGGAAGAGGATGAATGAACCTCAATCCATTATCCCTTCCTCCATGGAACCACTTCCCAAATTTGGAAAAGCATTCATGAAGGCCATTAATGGCTTAACCTCCTCCATTCAACTATAAATTGACCAAGCATTCAAAGGCTAGTCTAGGTTGGAATTTATTGAGCTAAGGAGATGTTGTTTGAATGAGATTAGTGAGAGTATTGTAATGATGTTGAAGTGTTGCTTCATGAGGAGAGAAGGGATCAAAACTGGAAGGAAGACACTGAATCAAGCATGAACATTCATGGGTTGTAATCTTTCATTTTATCAATAAAGAATTCAAAGCTTTTTCCATTCATGTTCTTATATGATGTATGTTGTATTCTGGATTCTATGATATGTTTAATTAACAAATCTTTATTGTATGCTTTGATGGGTTTCTGCCTCGGCTTGTGTGCAAGTACTTTCCAAGCGAGTTAAGTACGTAAAGGAGCGGCGAAATCAGTCAAAGGAGAGAGGGAGTAAGCGAAAGCTACAGGTTGGTTTCTCTTCTTACCTCTCTTATCTGTTGATTAAAGAAAAGGTAGCAAATTACTTTGTATGTTGTTTCTAGGCTAGCTACTAAGTCTAGAGGGTTAGGCGTTTGATGAAACACTAAATTTGCACAAAAAATCTGGGTAGATCAAACTCATTATTGCAGTAGTTGCAGCAGCACTACAGAAGCATCAAAAGAGCAACAACAACAATATGATGAGTAGATCAGTTTTCGTGATGATGACAGCCATGCCTCTAGGAGTGAGGTGGGGTGATCTAGAGTTGTAGCCTCAGAGAGCTACAAGATGGGCAGGATCCTTGAGGAATCCACCTCTTGGATCAAGACCTTGCTACGGGAGCCCATAGTCAGCAATAGCAAGATGGACTAGTGTGAGGTGGTGCAATCAAGTGCCAGAGTGACAGATGTAGTGGCCAGTAGCAGTCTGATACTGAGCAACACAGAGCTGGTGTTGGCAGCAGTGTAGTTGGAACAAAGCAACGTCAACAGTAGCATAGAGACTTCAGTTACAATGCAGAAATAGCAACAGTCAGAACTCAGACGACAGATGCATCATACTGAACAGAGTTGGTTCAGTATTTTGGATGTTTTTCCGTTGCTGTTATTGCAGAAGGAAGCAACAACTGTTACAAATGGTTGTAGTGCAGATATAGTGTTGGCAGTGGTAGGGCTAGCAACAACATAGATGCAACATTTGCAAGGATTGCAGTGTTGGCAGTGGCAGGTCCAGTAGCAGCATGGATGCAACATTTACGCGGTAGTGGGTGGGCATTGATGTCAGACATCAACAATGCAGAGGGCGATGTTACAAAAAAGGGTAATGCTTCAGCAGGTTGCATTACTAGAGCATATTCCTCGCTAAGAGGGAGTGTTGATTTCTGGTAGCACCAGATGTGCTCTAAGCCTCAAAATTTGCAATGAGGGCAGGACACATGTATTCCAGAGTATCCGGAAATTGTTTTGGGAAATTCCACCAAGAGACAGTTTTATTAAAATAATTAATTATTTTAATGGACGCCTAAGTCTAAACTTAAGAAATTAAAATAATTAAAGAGTATTAATTAAACTGGGGGTGAAACTTCTAGAAGAAGAGAAGGATCAAGCCAAAATGATCTGAGCCAATGATTAGAATCTAATCTGGGCCATTGATTGATCAACGAGAGGATTATAAGAAGAGGCTTGATGGGCATTTGGAAAACACATCAAGTGAGAGATCAAGGGATCGATTTCTGAAGAGAGGAGCACAACAATTGTCGGAGAAGTGATCGAGGTGATTCATGTAGTGAGAAGTAGGGATAGTTTATGAATGAAGATTTCCTGATCCGGGGATACATTGCAAAGGAGGTAGAGAGAGATCCAGAAGAGGCAGTGCAAAGCCATGCTAGGCAGTGTAGGGCCACACTGAGGCAGTGCAGAGCCTAAGAGGAGATCCGAAATTTGCTGGAGATCGAGTTCCTAAGCCAGAAGCCAAGGTGTGAGATTGGAAGGGTAGAAATTCGAAGTTCCAAAGGCAAATCAATTAGCCTGAAGGAGTGATGCAGTTCCCAGAAGCTATGCCGCAGAGCAGAGCAGTGATTGTGCAAAAACTACGTAGAGGTAGCTAGGGGCTAGCCATTCAGTCATTGGATCGGTACTGGATCGCCAATGATAGTGTGAGGTATATCTCACTCATCTCTCTATCAGTCAGATTCCCTGTATTGGATAGCCAATAAGGCATCCAAAGATTGTATTCAGAAACTACTGCATAATAATACAAACCCTCAGCTGCTGCACTAGTTTTCCCACATTGTGTTTTTCCAGGGACATTGGTCCAAAAACAACAGTGTCATTTGTGTGTATTATTTCTTTCTTGCTCAGATTCTTGTTTCCTCTTATTATTTAAAGTTGTGAAGGATGTAGTTGTATTTACTTCGATATTTACAGTAGAACACAGTAAATAATTTTCATGGATAACACGTAGGAGAAGAAATATCAGTTTGTTGCAGTAGTGATTCGGGGATTCTCGAATTTTCACATGGTATCAGAGGGTAGGTGAAGCTAGAGAGCAGACCAGAAGAGCCCAAGTTTGAAGAGAAGGAGGGAGATCGAAGAGCTGCGTAGGCAACAGATCGAATCCCAAGAGGGATTACGCGGTCCAAGCCGGGATGGCAAAATTCTCGAGGAAAATATCTCTCTGAGTGAGTTGATAGAGAGGTAATATTTCTAGTTCGTGATTTGTCAGTGGCAAAGGGAGCAGCGCAGCAGCAGATCCAGCGCTGAACAGTCTTCAAGCGTGACGCAGTTTTCTGCAGCAGTTGTTGGGACAGAAAAACGTCAAAAAAAGAAAAAGAGCACATACTAAGGGAATTCTTTCCTTAGGGGACTTCTATACAAGATGTTCGAATTTTCCTAGCAAAGCAGTGGTAGTTGTGTGCAGAGTTTCTCAATCCATAAGGGAGTGCGAATAGCTGGGCAACAGCTGCACACAAGAGAAGAGGAGGAATTCGATGTTTTTGCTGAGATGGCCACAAATGGGCAGGATCCATGGAAGAGCAACAAATTAGATCTAGTTTTTGCATATTTCTGACATGGATCAGAATCCTTGCTACAAGAACCCAACATAATCAATAGCAGGAGGATCACAGTGTCAGAAGATGTAGCTAGTCATTCAAATGACAATTGCATAGCTAGTTTCAGTCAGTTCTCAAAAGACAGTTGCAAAACTAGTTGCAGTGACATAGGCAGTGTGAAATACCCAGTTGCACAATGCAGGTGCAGTTCCAGCCAGGAGATTCCCAATGCAGAGCTTTGCAGACCAATTTCCAATACAGTAGGACTGTGTGAGTTGCCAGGAGGGAGTAGAGAGATTTCCCATAGGAAGATCACTACTCAAAGGGAGTCAAGTTTTAAAGGGACCAGCCCTATGGAATCAAGTACTTCAGGATCTGGGAAGATCAAACTCATTATTGTAGTAGTTGTAACAACACTACAGAAGCATCATCAGAGCAACAACAATAGCAGTATGAGTAGATCAGATTTCGTGACGATGACAACCATGCCTCCATGAGTGAGGTAGGTTGATCTAGAGTTGTAGCCTCAAAGAGCTACAGGATGGGCAGGATCCTTGAGGAATCCACCTCTTCGATGAAGACCTTGCTACGGGAGCCCATAGTCAGCAGTAGCAAGATGGACCAGTGTCAGGTGGTACAGTCAGGTGCCAGAGTGACAGATGCATTGGCTAGTAGGAGTCAGACACTGAGCAGCGCAAATCTAGTGTTGGTAGCAATGCAGTTGGCATAGATCAGAGTCAGCAACAGCATAGAGACTTCAATGACAGCGTAGAGGCTAGCAGCATTCAGAACTCAGACGACAGATGCATCATACTGAACACAGTTGGTTCAGTATTTTGGATGTTCTTCCGTTACAGTTATTACAGAAGGCAATAGCAATAGTGAGAGAGGGTTGCAATGCAGATGCAGTGTTGGCAGAGGCAGGGCCAGAAGCAGCACATATCCAACATTTATGAGGGTTGCAGTGTTGGAAGTGGCAGGGCCAGCAACAGCATGGATGCAACATTTGCGCAGTAGTTGGTGGGAAGTGATGTTAGACTTAAGCAACGTAGAAGGAGATGTTACAAAAAAGGGTAATGCTTCAACAAGTTGCATTACTAGAGCACATTCCTCGCTAAGAGGGAGTTTTTATTTCTGGTAGCATCGGATGTTCTCTAAGCCTCAAAATTTGCAAGGAGGCTATGACACATGTATTCCAGAATACCCAGAAATAGTTTTCGGATATTCCACCCGGAGACAACATTAAAATAATTAATTATTTTTAATGGAGGCCTAAGTCTAAACATAGGAAATTAAAAGAATTAAAGAGTATTAATTAAAATGGGGGTGAAACTTCTAGAAGAAGACGAGGATCAAGCCAAAATGATCTAAGCCATTGATTAGAATCTAATCTGCGTCGTTGATTGATAAACGAGAGGATTATAAGAAGAGGCTTGATAGGCATTTGGAAAACACATCAAGTCAGAGATCAAGAGATCAATTTCTAAAGAGAGCAGTGCAGCAGTTGCTGGAGAAGTGATCGAAGTGATTTCTTGCAGTGGGGCGGGGATAGTTTCCAGAGGAAGATTTACTAATCTGGGGATACATTGCAGAGAAGGCAGAGAGAGATCTAGAAGAGGCATCCCAGAGCCATGCTGGGCGGTGTAAGGCCATGTTGAGGCAGCACAGAGCCTGAGAGGAGATCTGAAATTTGCTAGAGAATCGAGTTCTAAATCCAAAAGCCGGGGTGTGAGAATAAAAGGGTAGAAAGTCAAAGTTCCAGAGGCAAATGGATCAGCCTGAAGGAGTGATGAAGTTCCTAGAAGCTTTGACACAGAGCGGTGCAGTGATTTCGTAGAAATTGCGCAGAGGCAGCTAGGGGCTGAATGGCTGGATCATTACTGGATCACTAGTGATATTGTGAGGTATATCTCACTCATCTCTCCATCAGTTAGATACTCTGTATTGGATGGATAGTAAGGCATCCAAAGATTGTATTCATAAACTACTGCAAAATAATACAAACCCTCAGTTGTTGCATTGGTTTTCCCACATTAGGTTTTTACGGGGACATTGGTCCAACAACAACGGTGTCATTTGTGTGTGTTATTTATTTCTTGCTCAGATTCTTGTTTCCGCGTGTTATTTAAAGTTGTGAAGGCTACAGTTGTATTTACTTCGATATTTACAGTAGAACACAATAAATAACTTGCATAGATTAACAAGTAGGAGAAGTAATATGACCGGTTTGACAATGTTTGATCATTTTGTCTTAAACTAATATTGGCCCATGCCTATCAGTTTTTCTAGAATTTTCCCCGAAGTCCGAAACATACTTACTCTGGCTTTTCTTCCCGAAGTCCAGGTTGTGACTATTCTGATAGCCACAGTATACAGCAGTGTTGCAGGACTCTCCAATTTCTCGTGACTTTCTTGAGTTTGTCAGGTCACTAATTTTTCCATGTTCTTCTGAGTTTTCAAGTCCAAGATTATGATTCCCCAGTTCTGAAGTCTTTTTCCCATACTTTCCCAATTTTCCCAAATTTCCAATTTTAGCCCTCCGTGATTTATTCCTGATGCTAAGTTTTGCAGCAGTGATAAACGCTCAGAAGTCCTAGGCTATTGTCTAAGTAATTTATGACTAAAAACATTTTGGATTCTGCCTTGGCATATCAGGCAAACTGTCTTCAAACTAAACTAAACAAAAGTTGCTTAACAGAACATAACAATTTTCGTCAGTGAGAAACACCCATATTTTCAATCCTGTATGTGACATCATTTCTTCACAGGTGTTTTGAGTATTGAAAAAGAAAGAGAACCTGGAAGATAGAGAAGCAATGGAGCATTTGGTGGAGGCTTTCCACAGTCGAGAGGAGTGAACCAACGAGGAGGACCCTCCTCAGCAGATTTCCTCGTCATCTCCTTCGCCTGCTTTACAATTTCTTCAACTTTCTTCCCAGCAGATATACTTCTTTGACTCCAGCAAGAATTTGTTCTGAGTTTGAAGGCTTTTCTGTCTTGCAACTGCTTTGACTTCGAGTACTCAGTGAATGGTCTTCTGTAATGTAACTGTAACTGTTTTGGGTGCTCTCTAAAAGCACAGAAATACGCAGCATTGACCACAGTTGCCATCTGCACTGCTCGTCCGGATCGCTATTGCTTCAATCTGATGCGTGCCTTGAAGATTTTAGACGATGTGAGTGTCTCTGCCACCTTGTGAGAAAAAAAAATGTAAAATATCAAGAGCCACCTATTTTCTTTGCCAATCAAATCGAGCAAGATCTCAGTCACTGATTTGAGGGATCAAACTACTTTTCTGATTCTCCAATCAAACAATTACACTAATACTTTAAAGTTTGCGTTTGCATTTGATAATCAAGAGTCTCATTTTCATCCAACTACTCTGCATCGTCCCCCAACCCCAGTATGCAAAACACCAAGCTGGTGCATTACGTTTGATTAAAGAAATGGCGTGGATATACTCTACTTTGGCGAGCACAGAAAATATAATACAAATTACCTTCATGCGACAGGCACATTACAAATCACATCATGTCACATTATGCCACAGTTAAGATTTGAAAAAGAAAACAGTTAAAAGAAAATTTAAATTTAAATCTATCACTTCAGCGCAAGAATAATGATTAACTATGAGCAGTGAGGTGGTTTAGGATGGGATATCTTGTCATTAATCAACAATGTTATTTTTTTTTTTCAATTAATTAATATATGTGTTGGAGACATGTTTAATGGAGATGAATAATTTCTTTGTGCTTAATATATATATATATATATATATATATATATATAATTATATAATATAAAATATTTATTAATTAAAAAATATAAAAATATTTTATATATATATTTTTAAATGAAATAAAAAATATTTTTTAATTAAAAAATATAAAAATATTTATTTTAAATTAAAATATATTTAATTAATTAATTTTAGTTAAAAGCAAAATAAAATATCACTGATTTTGTTCTCAATTATTGAATTTCTTCATTCTTAATAATATATTTTATAAGAAAGAGATGCATAATATTAATTAAAAAAAAATATTTCACTTTCAATAAGTTTAGCCATAAATTTAATATTTTAGTGTTGATATTAAATAATAATTGAATTTTATAACAAATATATTTTATTAATAAATTTTTAATATATTTATATAATAAGATAAAATGTTAGGAAAAAATATATTTTAATATTAATTATAAAGAAAATATATTAATATCTATTTTAAATTAAATAAAAAATTAAAAATTTCAATTACTTCTGAATAAAAATTATATATATAATTAATTCAATTCTTAATATAAAGATGATATGTGACATTAAAAATATTAATAACAAAAAAGTTTCTAATGTGTCTTATAAATAAAATATTTCAATGTCATCCTACAACAAGGGCTCTTCACAGATTGGACAACTAGTCTGGCAATACCTCTTTTCAAGAGAAATGACATCAATAATCCCTCCAATTATAGGACCATCATGATAAACCCTTTGTTTGCAAAGCTATTTGGAAGCATGCTAGAAAATAAAATTAGCAAGTGGACAGAAGAAAGAGATAAGCTTGCTAAAGGGCAAACACATTTAGACCTAAACATTCCACAGTTGATCATTGTATAATTTTAAGGCACATTGATGCTATGTGATTCGTTCTCCACATTTCACTAGTTTCAATCCCACTTCTTCACCCCTGTGAGCATCACCCGATGCAATGAGTGCTAAGTGAACTATTCAAAAATCATGAGAAATTAGTCAGTTACGACTACCTCTCATGGAAATGGTCATACGTTTGAATGACTTACTTAACGCAGTTGAATCCCAAAAATGATATCTAATATAATGCACTGCGTAAATCCCCCATACTTAAATTCAAAAAGAGTCAAGGGATCTCTACTTGAATGGTTCATGAGGCACAATACTTGCTAAGGTTTTGCAAATGGGGTAGCAAGCTAAGTGGGCTTGATTGTGGGGAAAAACTCCACAGTTAAGCGCGCTTGAGCCAGAGGAGTTCTGGGATGGGTGACCTCCTGGGAAGTCCTGGTTACCGGGTGCAAGCCCCAGAAGTGATGATTGATGCTATGTGATTCGTTCTCCACATTTCACTAGTTTCAATCCCACTTCTTCACCCCTGTGAGCATCACCCGATGCAATGAGTGCTAAGTGAACTATTCAAAAATCATGAGAAATTAGTCAGTTACGACTACCTCTCATGGAAATGGTCATACGTTTGAATGACTTACTTAACGCAGTTGAATCCCAAAAATGATATCTAATATCATTGAAAAAGTTTGGAAGAAAAAGGAAGAAGTCTTTTGTTACTTTGTTGATTTGTTGATTTGATAAAAGCGTTTGACTCGGTTCCTAGGGATAACCTTTGGCATAGAATGGAGGAACTTGGAGTTCCTAAACATTGAGAGTAGTTGTGCATAGGTTGTATGAATAAGTGAAAGTTAAAATTAGAACTTCAACAGACATTTCTAAAAGTTTTAGAAGCGATATCAAGGTCAAGCAAGGTTTCCCACTCTCTCCTACCATTTTTGGTTTATATATCGACAAGCTTGAGGAGTGGTTAAATTCGCAAGGGGGTGATGGTATCTATTTGGGCAAGTTTGTTATAAGGCTTCTTTTGTATGCAGATGACCTTATTCTGATTGCTAAATCGACTCTTGGTTTGCAAGAGCACTTACTATCCCTTGAGCATTTTTGTAGAAGGGTGGGGATGCAAGTCAATATTAGCAAAACAAAAGTAGTGGTTTTCTCTAAAAAAAGAAAACATAACCAACATAATTTCTACTTTGAAGGCAACATTCTGGAAGAAGTTGCGGATTACAAATACCTCGGAATTGACTTCAACAAAAATCTAAGATGGGGTGGTTGTAGAAACAAAAGAACTTTGGGTGCTTGGAAAGCATTTTATGCTTTTCAAAATGGGTGTAGAGAGGGAGAGTTATGGGACTCGAAAACCACTCAGACACTTTTTGGGCTTCTAGTGATTTCGGTGATTCTCTATGGTTGTGAACTATGGGCCAGCAGTACATCTGACATGCAGTGGAGACAAATTGAGAAAATTCAGAAGCATTTGATTATAAACAAATTCAAGATAAAAAATGTAGTTCCTTATGATATCTTGTTCAGTGAAACAGGGGTTGCTCCTATTAAAGCAATTGCTATGGTGCGATTCATAAGGTATTTAAAAAAAATTGAGCAAATGGAAGAGGGTAGATGGCCTAAGGTTGTCTTTAATGACAGATTGTGCAACAAAAGAAAAAAACTTGGATACAACAAAATAACAAATGGTTTGGTAAATGAAGTATTTGCTTGAACGTGTGTCCCATAAACAACAAAAAGATAAAAGCTTTTGTTATGGAAAAGTTCCACAAGCATACTTGGGATAAGGAGCTACGAAGAAAGAAAAAGTACTATATTGAAGTGTTTAATCCCACTCATAGTCACCAATCAAAAGCATACATAGAGACCAATATCTCTTGGAGAGCCAAAATTCTTATTGCTCAATTAAGGACTAATTCTTGTCAACTCCGTTGTGAAACAAGGCATTGGAAAAGGCCAAAAGAAGTGTGGGAGGAAAGAGTATGCATATTTTCTCCTTCCAGAAAAGTGGAAATGGAAAAACATTTCATTTTAGAATGTGAGGCCTTCAAAGACAGCATGGAAAGTTATGAAAATGTACTAATAGCTAGCTACTCTTGGGATAATCTATTTAGCGAGCGGTTTGTCGAGAAGCTGGGAGCATTTATTGTGAAGCTTCAGAGAAAAGGGCCGAATACATCAAGCATATGAAGAAGCAATCTGTCCCATAGGCTATCTTTAGCCTCGTGGCCGTTAAAATAATTTCTTTCTTTCTTTCTTTCTATATAGAGAGGGTGTGTGGACAGTGTGGATATTTTATAAAGTAATTCAAAAAAAAATGTTATCCTTAAAACATTTTATATTATATATTTTGGCTCTTTTCTAGGTATATCTTTTCCTAAATTTTGTCAAATATTTATTAAAAAATTATTGGAATTGCAAGATTAAGTTGTGTAGTCTATATAGTGAGTATTAAAGAATATTTACGTTTAATTTATTTATGCTTTAAAATAATACAAGTTAAATAATGAAAAATTACAATGTAACTAAGAATTGTATTATTGGAACATTTTATTAGTGTGTTGCTCAAAATGAAGGAGATGTATAATTCACTCCATAGTCATGATAGAGTTGATACCCTTTATGAAAATTTATACTAAAAAATAGATTTATACCTCAAAGAATTTTATTTTTATTCTAAAATGAATCTACACTTATTTAATATTAGTTAAACCCTAAATTTATCAAATATTAATGAAATCAAATTTTTTGATTTGTAATTTCTTTTATCATTTATTTAAATTCATAACTTTTTATAAAACAAAAAACAAAATTGATTTGTAATTCCAAGAAAAAACAAAATTTTGTAGGTATATACCTTACAAAACTAACCACCAAAAAAAATGTCAACTATGACTAATTGATAATGCACTCCTTCATAATTGTGTAACGTTAATACATTTAGCTTTCAAGAATAGGAGAGGGTCACGTTTGACCATTGACTATTGATTTTTAAATCTCCCAATCTTAATTTACCCCCTTCATTAACACATAAATTTGCATGACATCACAGAGAACATGGAAATATGTTGTTGAAGAGAACCTTTTAGCTTCTTTCTTTATTCTTTTCATAAGACTTTATAATGTTTTTTCTCTAGGATAGGAGCCCTTCACCAAATGTTGAATAAGGAAGGAGTCTCCCAAAACAATGAGAGAACCTTCTGGTTGTTTTCCAGGCATCCACCATAGCTTCTGGTTGTTTTCCATGGATCCACTTGTAGAATTTGGCAAATAAATGATTAAGTGACTGAAACTTTTAGTCAAGATAACTAAAAATGACTAAATTATACTATTTTTTTGCAATATAACTATAAATGACTAAAATAAATAACTAATTTGATCGTGGAGTAAAAAACACATCTAAATAATTAGTCACGCAAATAAAAATGCCTAGATAAATTACAATTACTCCTTTAGACTAACATTTGGTAATTTGGAAATTAATATATATTATTTATTGTTATATATATCTTATGGTTTCTATTAAGATCTTTTTATATTAGACCATTTAGTAACCCATTCTCCAAGAAACAAAAGGGAATTATAATATAAAAGCTAGAGTAGCACTTACCATATTTATTTGGCTTTCCTCCATCATAAAACTTTACTATCAAATATGGAATCCATTCACTCAGTTTTCTATCACAACTAGTAAAACCTGGTGTCTTCATAAATAAACTAGTAAAACCCAATACCTTCATATTACTTTAATTTAATTTAATATATATATATATATATATATATATTTATTTATTTTATTTATATTTATTATATAATATTATCATAGGATAATATTTTAAACGATATGATATTAAAGTTGGTAGTATTATTTTCAATCCATATTACAAATATCTACAATGTATTACACTTTCCATTTGACATTATTATCCATAGGGTGGAAATTATCAATGGGAGTGGGAAGTATGAATTCGCTAATTCTATGGAATAGTGGGGAATATCAGTGATCTTTGGGGCATAATTCAAAATGAAGAGTACACCAGCCAATATAAAGAGCTTGTTAATTCATTAGTTGTGATAGGGGAGTGAGATTTTTTCTCTTCTTGTTGGGATTTTCAGGGGCGTAATTCAAAATAAAGAGTAAAACCACCAAAACAAAGAGCTTGTTAATTCATTAGTTGTGATACAATTATGGGAAGTGGGGTTCTTTCTCTTCTTGTTGGGAGAGGATTTGGAAGAAAGGAGTGAAGATTGGACTTGTTTCATTGTAGAAGACAATTCAAAAGAGTGGGAGAACATTATTTATGCAATGCATCTTTACAAACAGAATGAAAATTTGGTTTTACATTATAAATTCACATTTAAAGGATTTCATTTTTTTAACAATAATCAAGTAATCAATAATTAACAATTGCTCATTCATATATATAGAAAGAAGAAAAAAATAAATTATTTTTATGTTTATGAGGCTTAAGATAGCCTATAGGACAGATTACTTCTTCTTCCTTTGTTTAATGTATTTGGCTCTTTTTCTGTGAAGTGTCAAAATAAATGCTCCCAACTTCTCAAGGAACCCCTCACTATATATATTTGAACATCATGGTTATTGAAAAGTAATTTTAGCGGATTTGATTTTTTTTGGTTGACTTTAAAACGGGGAAAAGAATAAAGCTCTCATGGTTCCTTGGCGTCATAATGATCTATGCAATCTTAATGACAAAAATATAGAGAGCGTGATCGTGTTCCACCACGATTTTATTTCATTAAATGGGTAGGCTCCAATTGAATTTGTGTTTTGGGCCGATTGGGGGTTTGGTCACGGTTTGGGTTTGGTGCTATCAAATTTCGTTCATTTGAGGTAGGGTTTCATTCCATTGCTGAATTTCTAAACAGAGTGCCTTCGATGGTTGCGTTGAATCCTCTGTTTAGATGGCTGTGTTGAATTTGTCGAGGTGGTTTTTTTGGGTTACTTTCAGGGGAAGTCACGATTCTGAGTGATACATCAATCGGGTTAGATTTCCATCGATGTATCAGGAACTTTTGGCGGAGAAGCAGAGGACCATTTGGCGGAGGCTTTCCACAGTCGAGAGGAGTGAACCAACGAGGAGGATCCCCAGTTCAATTCAGAAAAGCCTTCAAACTCGGAATAAATTCTTGCTGGAGTCAAGGAAGTATATCTGGTGGGAAGAAAGTGGAAGAGATTGTAAAGCAGGCGAAGTAGATGATGAGGAGGATCCCCCGAGATTGTAAAGCAGGCGAAGTAGATGATGAGGCTCGGGGGATCCTCCTCATCATCTACTTCGCCTGCTTTACAATCTCTTCCACTTTCTTCCCACCAGATACAATTCAGAAAAGCCTTCAAACTCAGAATAAATTCTGACGCCTTCAAACTCAGAATAAATTGTAGTCAGAATTTATTCTGCGTTTGAAGGCTTTCTGAATTGTATCTGGTGGGAAGAAAGTGGAAGAGATTGTAAAGCAGGCGAAGTATATACTTCCTTGACTCCTGCAAGAATTTATTCTGAGTTTGAAGGCTTTTCTGAATTGTATCTGCTTTGAGTTGAAGTAATTGTATCTGCTTTGAGTTGAAGTATTCAGTGAATGGTTCTTCCCTAATGCAACTGTAACTGGGTGCTCTCTAAAAGCATACAGATGCATAGCATTGACTACAGTTGCCATCTGCACTGCTCGTCCTGCTCGCTATTACTTCCATCTGATGCGTGTCTGGAAGATTTAGATGATGTGAGTGTCTCTGCCATCTTGTGGGAAATAAAATGTAGACTATGAAGAGCTAGCTATTTTCGGTGCCAATGGAATCGTGCAAGATCCCAATCTCTGATTTGATGGATCAAACTACTTTTCGGATTCTCCAATCATACAATTACACTAAAACTTTAAAGTTTGTGTTTGCATTTGATAATCAAAAGTCTCATTTTCATCCAACTACTCTGCATTGTCCCCCAACTCATTGTACACAACACCAAGCTGGTGCATTACGTTTCATGAAAATTTAAATTTAAATTTATCAATTGACCACGAGGATAATAATTGAGTAACTATGAGTATGACCCGTTTTAGGATAGGGATACCTGTCATTAATCAACAATATTATTTCTATATATATTTGTTTCTGTGGGGTTAGAGATATGTTCAAAGAAAATAATATTTTTTTTAGTGTTTAATTTGATTTTTTTTTAATTTTAACGGTTTTTTTTTTTAAGTCAAGGTTTTTTATTAAGTTATGTTAAAGATACATCGTGACAAGTTTGAGTGCAAAAAGTTTCTCGGCTCATTTCTACTAGACTTGTTGGCGAGAAGGTAATGGAAAAAGGACATTGACAACAACATGAAAAACTGAGAGACCACATACAAATAGTCGAAACTAGCCAAAAAAACCCAAGAACCAAAATACAACCCACAGTCATCCTTGAGAAGCGAAATCACCTAGAGCTTGAGCATCCCATCCATTACAAGGTGAGGAAGGAGGACGAAAGGCTTCATGCACTTGAGCTTCCATGTGAACCATCCTACCTTTGAGGTGATCAAACCTCCCATGTATCATCTTTTACCCACGTTGTAGCAAGACCAACCTATCCATCATATGCCATTGATTCTCTTGGAGGTCATTCATGAAAAAAATAACCTCATTGTGGTCCTCATGTCGATCTCGAGCGAGCTGCTCCACCTTTGTGGAAACCTGTTCAATTTTCTAGGGAATCAATGGGGGGGGTAGGTCTATTCTCCCTCAAGAATTGGTGGGCTATTGGTCCACCTCCTCACTAAAGACCTAGTGTTACGTGTGGTGGGCGATGCCTTGGCCCCGAGGTCATGCACCCCTACGGGTGCATCCGAGTGCATCCCCTCTAGTGCTGCATATGTCTTCAATTATTTACCACACTCTGCCCACTCGGTGTCTTGAGCTTGATGTGCCAACTGTCATGAGGGGCCCAGGAAACCTCGCCTGTAAAAGAGACAAAACCAAATGCGCTATGCATGTCACTAGAATGCCCACTAATAAAATGAAAACCACCTTTCGCACTCTTATCATAGCAATGCCAACGACACCGATAACAAGCCACAACCAACATTAGAGAAAATTTGAGGTCTAAAATGGGCCTCCTAAGGAAAACTATAAAATAATAATGGAAATAATAAAATAAGATTAGGTACCTCAATCAAATTTTAGAGTGGAAAAAAAAAACCTTGTATTTTCAAATTATCTTCTTGGGATTTTACTCAAATTTCGAGCGGGAGCACTCGTTGGATGTGAAATTTAATTTCACATCTAAGGAGTACCTATGCTGAATACTTTCGATGGATCTTGTTGCACAAAAAACGAAAAATGCATGAAAAAACGTGATTGCAATCATGTTTTTCACATGATTGCAAGGAAATAATAAAATAAGATTAGATTACCTCAATCAAATTTTAGAGTGGAAAAAAAAAACCTTGTATTTTCAAATTATCTTCTTGGGATTTTACTCAAATTTCGAGCGGGAGCACTCGTTGGATGTGAAATTTAATTTCACATCTAAGGAGTACCCATGCTGAATACTTTCGATGGAAATAATAATGGAAATAATAAAATAAGATTAGATTACCTTAATCAAATTTTAGAGTGGAAAAAAAAAACCTTGTATTTTCAAATTATCTTCTTGGGATTTTACTCAAATTTCGAGCGGGAGCACTCGTTGGATGTGAAATTTAATTTCACATCTAAGGAGTACCCATGCCGAATACTTTCGATGGATCTTGCTGCACAAAAAACGAAAAATGCATGAAAAAACGTGATTGCAATCATGTTTTTCATGCATTTCTCATTTTTCGTGTAGTGGGTTCAATCAAAAGTATTTAACATGGGTACTCCTTGGATGCAAAGTTAAATTACGCATCCAACGAGTTTTCCCGCTTGAATTATGAGTAGAACCATAGGAGATAAGTTGAAAGTACAAGCTATAAAAGTAGTTTTTTCATTTAGTTTTTATCAATTTACCTTTTTACTCCAAAAATGGTGAATCGCCCCCCATGGTTGACGTCATCATATTCAATTCTATTGGTTCATAAAAAGTTGATTTTGGTTGTAATTTTTGTTTTGAGGCAAATTTTGACCTCAAAATTTCTTTAATGAGACATGACCTCTTTCAAGCCCCCCCGAGCTTCAGGAAGCTCCTAGACCCCACATGAAGAAACAAACTCATTGAGGGGACATAACTCCCCCCACTATTCCACCCGAGACAAATTGCAACAAAGGTGATGATAGGGTGCCGCAATTGAGCCTTTGCCACCCCCAACCACCTCTCCATCACACACTAGGAGCCCATTAAAAACCTTTACATTAATGTTATTAGACTAACCAAAGCACAATTCTTGGAAAAAAAAATGAAACCAAGCATGAAGTCTTTACCCGCAAGATGGAAAATACAGATACCTCAAGAGAAAATGTGAAGGCAACCTACCCTCCTTGGTGTCTTGCATGTCCGAATCTGGAACTTGTCCTCAACTAGCACAACCCTTGGCGAACCAAGGTCCCAAACAATTATGCCCTGAACCACCACCATGGCAGAGGTGCAACCATTGTTGTCGAAATTGTTGGTTGACGATGTTTTCGCAGAGCCGAGGGCAGGAGATGGCAGAGACATATAGCCACTATGCACTCCTAGAAAGATGATTCTCATTTTAGTCACGCAGCTCATTCCTTGAAGGCAACAATCAGAGCCATCGACTAACCAAATAAAAAATATATCCATAATGTTATCCAAAACCTTCAGTGCTTGCTCGACTACAATGGTTTCTGCAACACGCTTCATCATGTTAATTGGCACATAGGGAGGGGGTTAAATGCCTCGATTGTACCTTTTTCTTGTCCATTATCAACCCCATTGGCTTTTTAAGTAAAAATAAAATATTTATTTAATAAAAAATATGAAAATGTATTTCTTTTAAAATAAAATATGCATATTACAAAAGTATGAGAAACTGGAATTAAATACTAATGAGAAGTTATCTTAACAAATAGATATTCTTTCATTGCCCGCAGATGAGCTCTGCTAGGGTTACGAGCAAATAATGAAGCATTTGATAGCGTCAGATCTGCATTCTGCAACCAGTGTTTTCATACTAATATGCTCTGACAAGGGGATATGGGCGCCCGAGCTCGGGGGGAGAGATCTCCTCCTATCAAAGTGTAGTAGTAGGTGAAACCAGTGGAAAAATAGGAACACTGCATGGCCAAGGAGCTACCCTTAATGGGGGACATGTAATGGGAGCCCAATGAAAAGCTCGAATCTACGGGAAATGCCTCCCACACGCAACCAAGAAACCTAGATTCATGATACCCTCCAACAAACTGGAGAACCACTGCAAGTACATGAAGGATCATGCCCTTATCTGCAAATTTATTGGGATTTGGCCATCAAAAAAGGATTTGATCGAGTGGATCCAGCTAAATTGGAAAACCAAAGGCCATATAAATTTGAAACTTGGAGCTCAAGGGTTTTTTACAGTAATATTCGCCAGCCTAGAGGACAAGGAGAGGGTTTTCGAAAATGGACCATACTTTTACTACAATGTGGGGATTTTTATGAGATATTGGGAGTAATGCTACAATCCAGATTGGGGATAGTTTATGGCCGCCCCCATCTGGGTCACCTCTTCGCTCTACCAGTAGATTTCTGGGATCCAGAAATTCAGGAAGGGATAGGCAACTCCATTGGAAGATTCATGAAAGTAGTTGAATCGACCTGTCGGGGGAGATACACATTGTATGCCACATTTGTGTTTACATGAATATTAGTTAACCCCTCCCTGAATTTGTAGAACAGGAATACCAAGATGAGATCTGGCAGTTGCCTTTGGATTAAGAGCACATCCATTTTCAATGTTGTCATTGCCATGAGTATGGCCATTTGTATAAAGCTTTCTCGTTGAATCAAATAGAACCTGAAGCTAGATCTCAAGCCAAAGAGCAAACTTCACCGCAAGAGGATAATGAAAGTTTTCAAGAGGTCGCACATAAGAAGAAGAATGTGAAACATGCCCAAATGCATTTGGAAGCAAACAACGAAATCCAGATAATCAAAATCGTTATGGGGTTCTGCAGGATATGGGGGAAAGTTCTAAACCGCAGATCAACCGAAAGAATCAGCACGACGGAAAACCAACTAAAACAAATCCTAAGCCAAAACGAAAAGCCCACATGGAACCCTCGGACAAGGAAGAACGGGAGAAACCCACAAAACTCGATGTCATGGATATTGATACATCAAAGGAGGATTTGAACACCGAAGAACATATTTTGAAAAAAATTGTTGCATGAATGGAGGAATCTAGACGAGAGGTTCATTCCGAAGGATCAAAAGAAGCTTTACCGAGACACGTTCCAGCAATATCAGGCAAAGCAGAGTCAAAATCCACCTGATCCGCCAGATATCATCGGTTCCTAGTTGGGAGGCTCACAAGAACCCAAAAGCCAAAACAAGGGAGGTAAGAAACGTGGAAGGAAAAATCTTGAGGAATCAATCTAAATGGTGGGAGATTCATTAGTCAATTCTGGACGAGTGGTACCATTATCAATGATTTCCCACCAAATTAACAGAGTCTCTCAATGATTGTTATCTACTGGAATGTGAGGGGCCTCAACAACTGAGGTAAACAAAGATATCTGCAGGATCGCCTAAAAAAGGAAAAACCCCAAATAGCGCTGCTCTAGGAAACTAAGATTACAAGGGAAAGAATTGAAGCAATGCTTAGTCGGATATGTCCCAAGTACAAAGTAATAACTTTAGATGCAAGGGGTAGTGCAGGGGGCATTGCCATACTCTAGAACCCTACTTAGATTCTTTTTTACCATTGGATCAGTATGCCCCAGATTTTATCTCAAAGATTCAAACATATTGGGGCTAAAGAGTGGGTATTATTATTGGCAGTCTATGGTCCTCATATTCCAGGGGAGAAAGAAGATTTTGTCCAACATTTAGGAAATCTTCGCACAATGAGTGAGGAAAAACTTTGGTTGATTGGGGGAGATTTTAACCTCATAACCTCACTAGAAGAGAAAAAGGGCGGGATAAGATGGAAGGAGCCAGAAATGGACCTCTTCGAACTTGGATAACATATTTAAAAGTAGTAGATATTCCAACCATCAATGAAATATTCACATGGAACAACCGAAGAGGCAGAGCCCACCAAGTTGCGTCTAAGTTAGATAGATCCCTGGTCTCTGAAGACCTTATCGGTTGATCCCAAAACAAAAAAATTGACTATTTGCTCAATTTCACCAAATATTAACTAAGGTTTCTTTTATGTGAATGAATGAGAGAAAATTGAGTTTTTAAGTGCCTTAAACATAAACTTGAGAACTAAAAATGAGCATGAACAGTAGAAAGAAAAGAAGAAAACACATAAAACTTTGATGACGGAGTTTGTCCCTCCTAGACTACATCTCTGGGTTCGCTTCCAAGTGGGCATCCACTGTATTAGGAATGCTCAAAAGTCTCTTTACATCAGAATGCTTCTGTCAACTAATATCTCTCAGCCTCAGCTCTTCAACGCAACTTTCAGATTACAAAAAGGCCCAAGGATGGCCAAGTTATGCCCAAAAAGGAATTTGCAGGCACAAATATTACATAGTCTTCAGCCTCACTACACAACTTCCTTTTTCATGTTGCATTGGCATAGTTTTTTATAGGGCCATGGGTAGGTCCCGGGGTCAAATCTGTGGACCTCTCGGGCTTTGAATGGAAAACATAATATTTAGTTTTAATACATGGCACAATTTCATATGGTTAAAAACCATATGTTATTAATGTTATGGGTGGCGTTATATATATCTAAGGCATATATTGTAACCATACTCCGGTGGTGGAACCAAACTTCAACCCATGGCCCTTACTGTTGACATTTATGTCATGTGACCATACGTGCTCTTTGGTAGTTACGTATCTCCGACAGTGCTATAACGTGAAACCTCGTGGCATTGATGTGCCATAACTCCATTGCCACTTAAACTTCATGCTCTGTGCCATTTTGTATTATTGTTAGCGCCGCTTTACACCATATGATTGGGTTGGCGTGGCCGCTGGATGTGGTGGGCTCTGATAACCCTACCCCCACTTGCCATATTTCAAAAACGTAAATAGCATTCTGCGTCAATGTTTTAATAAATCAAACACATGGTGAATTGGTAAAGTTTTGCAATAACACAACGGAGGTCAGGGGTTCGACTTTGACCCATGCCAATTAGACCTTTTTTGACGTGTACCTTCATTGACTTTGACTACCTGCATTGACTTTGACCCTCTGTGTTGACTGCCACGTGTCCCTTTGAGAGACTGCCACTTGCCCTATAAAGGCCCAATTTTTCCTTGTTTGCCATAAACTTCAGAGTGTGATTTCTCCCTCATACGAAGGACATTTTGCAAACTGAATATACTATCAGAATCAGCATGACGAGCTCTTCAACTTGGTGTTGATTTTATGAGCATCTAACACTTTTGAACTTTGAGCATTTTGAGGATCCTCCTGGATCATCAGTAAGGACATTTTCTTCAAAGCCTTCATTCTGCCATGTCTAGGATCTAACCATTGGCCAATCCAGTTGGAAATGGACCTTAAGTTGAGCCAACGTAATCGACCCTCCAAGTTCGATTCCTTTTGGTTACGGGCTACATCCTTTCTAGACAAAGTAAAGGATTGGTGGACCTCCAACACGGTTTAGGGATGCAACTCTATGCACACCTTTCAATTATGCCTGAAGGATCTTAAGCAACATATAAAAAAAGGAACAAATAAAAATTTGTTCACATTCCGAAAGACTTGGAAATCACGCAAGCAAAGGTTACGATAGAAGATGATCAACCAAGGACATTCAGGGACCCTAATAGTAGAAGAAGGACAAATCCTAACTCAAATCGAGGAACGAATAAAGCAGGAGGAGATACTTTGGAAACAAAAACGCAGGGTTTAGTGGCTCTAGGAAGGGGAGAGAAACACTCATTTCTTTCACAAAGCTATGATCTAGCATAGGGAACACAATCATATCTTTTCCTTGTTTGATGTAGAGGGGAACCGACTAGTACGACATGAAGACATGGAAAACCTTCTGGTGGACCATTTTCATAACCTACTGTTTGAACCGGATCGGGATAGATAAAAAAGAAATGAGGCGCATTACAAGAAAAAACATCCCACAATTGTTTAGAAGAGACCAAAACATGGCACTGATGAGAGCCATCACTATGGAGCAAGTTGAGGTGGTAAGAAAAGGCTTGGTGAAGAACAAAGCCCCAAGACTTGATGGCTTCACTACATAATTCTTTTGGGTGGCTTGGCCTATTTTAGGTAAGGATATCTTGGAAGTGGTTGAAGAATCTCGGCTATCCCTGCAGGTACATCCCTCTCTTAACTCTACTTTTATAACCCTAATTCCGAAAACAACTCATTCTGAAGAACCTCAGTGATTCAGACCTATTGCTTTATGTAATGTCATATATAAAATTATCTCCACCATTATGGTCAATCGTCTTAAACCCCTTCTTCCTACCTTGATTTCTCCTAAGAAAATTGGTTTTTTCCAAGGCCACCAAATTTTGGATGGCATTTTCACCGCCCAGGAGGAAATTTACTCTCTTAAGAGCCTTAAATCAAAGGGCATGATGATAAAATTGGACTTATCCAAAGCCTATGATCGCCTGAGTTGTTCCTTTGTGATGAACATACTGAAAGCCTTTGGTTTTGACTAGCGATGGATCCAATGGATTTCCTCTCTCATTTCCTCCTCGATATTCTCGATCCTCATTAATGGATCTCCCTCCCGCACCTTGAATGCGTCCAGAGGCCTCTGTCAAGGTGACCCTATTTCACCCTTCCCCTTCATTTTGGCTGTGGAAGGGTGGGGAATATATATAAAATTAGTTGTTCAAGCTGGCCATTTAAAAGGAATTTTTCTATGGGGCAATGACCTTCCCTTATCCCACCAACAATTTGAGGATGATATAATGTTATTATGTCAAGTATCCCTTCGGGAATCCAGGGCTCTAAAATCCATCATGCAAGACTTTATGCAAGCTTCTGGTCCTCAGATCAATAATGAGAAATCTAATATCTTTTTCTTTAACACACCGGTTCCTTCTTGATCCTTCATGACTAGTCTTTTTGGATTTCTTATTGGCTCCCTTTCATCCAAATGCCTGGGAATTCCCCTAGTGACTAACTCTCTTAGGACACTCTGTTGGAAAACCCTCCTTGAGCGAATTCAATCTCGACTTCAAAACTGGTCTTTCTTATCCCTAAACATTGTTGGGAAGGTGGTTTTACTGAAGGTTGTGCACGTAATCAATCCCAATATATCAAATATTGGGCCTAGC
Source organism: Pinus tabuliformis (assembly GCA_031772625.1). NCBI lineage: Eukaryota > Viridiplantae > Streptophyta > Pinopsida > Pinales > Pinaceae > Pinus > Pinus tabuliformis. The sequence goes on from CM062806.1 coordinate 582,404,084, forward strand.
TGCTCCTAAAATTGCTTTATCTGATATGACAACTATCTTCAAAAAATTCATATGGCTAGGGGCTCAGGAAACTAAAAAATGGGCACTCCTTTCATGGAATCAATTGACTAAACCTAAAATGGCAGGGGGGTTATGTCTTCGGGATCCCTTTCTACTAAACCAAGTGATGGGGGAAAAGCTCCAGTGGCGATGGATTTAAGGTGGTACTGATCTCTGGAAGGTCATTTGGGGTTGGAAATATAACATGCCTTCAACTACAGAGGAAAGACTGAGAATGTAGGGAACTCCAAGAGGATCCTCAATTTGGAACTTAGCTTCTGAGAATAAAGAGTTAATATGTAACCATACATTCTGGGAAATCAAAGATGGGAGGAGAGCTCTATCCTGACCAGATTCGTGGAAGCAACGAGAAAAACTCTTGAGTCGCCAAAATTTGGCGGAGATCTTCCTTTTCACTAATAGACCGCACAACTTGACAGTTAATCAATTTTGGGACTCGACCCCCGGGAATCAATGGAGAAAGTGGAAAACAAAATAAGATTGTCACAACCCTCCTGGCTCAAATCAATGGGATATGTTTGATTCTGAGATGCGCACTAGAAGAATTGCATCGTTAGAAGGACATGAAATTCTCAGGCGGGGCTATAAAACCAAAGGTATGTTCACCATAAAAGAAGCTTACCAACTAGCAGCAGAGGAGCATCCAGATCAGTACAATCCACTCTGGAGTAAAATATGGACGGGACAATCTTGGCAGAAAGTAATGTACTTCCTGTTGTTAGTGTGTAATGGTAGGATTCTCACCTGGGACCAATTACAGAAGAGAGGAATACATGGGCCCTCTTTCTGCAGTATGTGTGCCCCTCAGACTGAAACCATAGAGAATCTCCTGAATTTATGCCCCTTCATAGCTCGGTTCTAGTAGAATATATATACTCTTTTTGGTCATCTAGACTATGTTTGGTCCCTATAATGCTAGTGATTACCCCATTACTATTGTAGTTGTACCCCTTATTAATATTGTTGTGCCCCTATTATCCCCATATTGTTATTACTGTGCCCCATAGAATCCATCTATTGTTATTTTTGTGGCTTTATATTATTATTGTTTGGTCGGCTGGGTTATATTGTGACTCCTTAGACTCATATATATAGAAAGGAGGTTTTGTCATTTGAATCATCGAAGAATTGTTCATTTATGTAACGTAAAGGAGGTTTCCCCCTCGAAGAGGCTGAATTCTAAGGCGTTGATCTATCTTTTCTATCTTTTCTTGAGCTGGTTTCATAACATCTAGTATCAGAGCTTTGGATTTTAGGGTTTCACTGCTCCAAATAGGTCATCGTGGCATTTTCGCTATAACTTTTTTTCTGCGACGTTTCAGAAGCTAAAAAAAAACCCATTTGAGAAGAAATCGCGCAGAATCTTGGATCCGAATTTCAGAGTTATTCGCGCTATGTTTGCGGAGATATGATCTGAGGAAGTTGGTCTTCTTCCAGACTCCTAAATTTCATTCCAAATAGGTGACCTGGGGAAAATTGTCATAACTTTCTCTCTGAGCATCTGATTGGAATTTCGTAAGAAGGTACAGAAAGAGGACGGACTGTAGTTTCTTGTATATATTTTTCAAAGCCAAAGGTCAAAATAGTGACTCGTGGTACGTCATACAAGTTCGCTCTACTACACTAGTCTATAATTAGGTCACTGTGGGAGATTTTGTATAACTCTTCCTTGGAGAATCCAATTTGGATCAGATTGGCAGCATTGGAAAGAGGACACAAAGGGCTACCTCAGGTTGCAATTTCAGCACTGGATGATCTGAAATTACAGAGATACATTAGGGGCAATATCGAGCTCCTACAAAGTGAAAAAAGGTGTGTAGATTCTTTTAAATTTTTGCTTAAGATTGGTTTGAAAATTTATTTTGAAGGAATTCAAAGGGCATAGTAGAACATTATTATCGGTAACGGATGCCCCGAGGAAAGAAAATGCAAACACCTAGTAAGGAACCTGAAAGCCCTAGCATGACTCATGAAGAAGAGGAGGAAATGCTACATGATATATCAAAATTACAAGAACAAGTGCAACAAATGTCACACTCACAAAAGCTAACATAGGCTAAGATAAATGGCATGGAATCTAAGATAAAGGGCATGGAAGCTAAGATGAATGGCATGGAAGTTAAGATGGACGATTGGAAAACAGATTTGAAGACAGACATGGAAGAATTGAAGATCAATATGAATAAGTTGCTACAAGAAATGGTCACTAATGGTGCAAGGGTAGTAAAGGGAACTCATGATGAGAACAAAAGAAATGTTAATCATGATTCCATAGACCCTAATGTTGGATCGAAGACCCACCATATTCCAAAAATCGATATGAGGAAGTTTGATGGCAAGGATCCCGCAACATGGATATTACAAATGGAGCAATTTTTGATCTCAATAATGTGCAAAACACACAAAAGGTACGTATTGCAACTTTATATTTGGAACCAAATCAGTTTGTATGGTATCAATGGCTTTGCTCTCGTAAACAAATTATCACTTGGGCAATTTTTACGGAAGAATTGACAGCACATTATGAGGATACAAAAAGCAACACTTTTTTTAGCCAATTGATAAGTCTCAAACAAAAGGGTTCAATAATGGAGCACATTGAGGAGTTCCAAAAATTGAACATAAGGGTAAAAAATATTCCAGAGGAGCATAGGATTGATGTGTTCATAGGAACTTTAAAGGATAATATCCAACATGATGTTCGCCTTTGGGAACCTGATTCATTAGAGAAGGCATTCAGGTTAGCCAGAAAAATGGAAAGCAAAATTATGGCAACCAGGAAGCATACCACTCACAACTATAAAGATGGAAGTGCTTTTGTACCTAGTCTTCCACAACCTATAAGGTTGACACCACAACAATTGGAAGAAAAAAGAGCAAAAGGGCTTTGTTACAGTTGTGATAGAAAATACACTAAAGGTCATAAGTGTGCTGAGAAGAAATTATTCTACATAGATTGTGAAGAGGAAGAAGAAAAAGAGCAAGAAAGGTCAAAAGAAGAGGATATACTCCAAGAACAAAGCCTAGATAAAGAAGAAATGAATCCAACCATATCTTGTAATGCATTGGCGGGAATTACCACTCCTCAAACCATCAAGATAGAAGGACAAATCAAGAAGAAAAAGGTAATAGTGTTGATTGATTCAGGAAGTACCCACAATTTTATTCATTGTAAGGTAGCAAAAGAATTGAATTGCTTCTTATATCCAGCACCAGAGTGTCAAGTGATGGTTGCAAATGGAGGAGCAATAAATTGCTCCGAAAAGTGCCATAATATCAAGCTATCCATGGGAGAATATGTATTGACTAGCCCAATGCTTTCCATTCCAATGGGAGGTGCTGATGTTGTACTAGGAGTGCAATGGCTACAATCCTTGGGTATAATAGCTTTTAATTTTCAAGAACTTTTCATGAAATATTTTGTGGAAGGAAAGGAAGTGGAATTAAGGCATATTGCAGGGAAATCGGGAAAGATAATCAGCTCCAACGATATGAAAAAGATTCTAAAAAAGGAACAAAGAGGTGTAATTGCACAATTATGTTCGCTAGATGTTCCCACATTGGAATCATCTATTTCTCCAGATCTCCAAAAAGTCTTGGACAATCATTCCAAGGTATTTGAGACTCCCAAAGGTCTCCCACCTATTCGTGATCATGATCATGCTATTCATCTAATTCCAGGAAGTGTTCCTCCAAACATCAGGCCGTACAGATATCCCTATGCCCAAAGAGTGAAATGAACAAATGATTGCAGAAATGCTAGAGGCTGGTATAATTCAACCGAGTCAAAGTTCTTTCTCTGCTCCAGTAGTATTGGTGCACAAGAAGGATGGATCATGGCGCATGTGTCCAGATTATAGGGAGCTCAACAAGCTCACTATTAAAGATAAGTTTCCCATTCCTGTGATTGATGAATTACTGGATGAATTGCATGGATCAATTTACTTCACCAAGTTGGATCTTCGTTCAGGATATCATCAAATCAGAATGAAGACTGAAGACATTCCGAAAACAACATTTAGAACTCATGAGGGTCATTATGAATTTTTGGTCATGCCTTTTGGCCTTACCAATGCACCTTCAACATTTCAAGGTTTGATGAATTCAATTTTCAAACCATTCCTTAGAAAATTTGTGTTAGTATTTTTTGATGATATACTAATCTATAGCAAGTCTTGGAAGGATCATGTTGAACATGTTGACAGGGTGCTACAACTATTGGAGGAGAAACAATTATATGCAAAAAGATCCAAATGTTTCTTTGGAGTACAAGAGGTGGAATATCTGGGTCATATTGTATCTCATGAAGGAGTTAAGGTAGACCCTAGCAAAATTAAAGCCATTAAGGAATGGAAAATTCCCACATCCATAAAGCATCTGCGAGGATTTCTCGGGTTGACAGGGTATTATCGCAAGTTTGTTAAGAATTATGGGAGAATAACATCACCTCTAACAACATTATTAAAGAAAGATGCATTTTCATGGACTCCAGAAGCAACAAAGGCATTCAAACATCTTAAAGAGGCAATGTGCCAAGCACCAGTCTTAGCTACACCGGACTTCACAAAAACCTTTATTGTGGAATGTGATGCTTCAGGAAATGGAATTGGTGTTGTTTTAATGCAAGATGAAAGACCCATTGCTTTTGAAAGTCGTCCAATCAAGGGAAAGTTTTTACACAAAGCTATTTATGAGAAGGAAATGTTGGCAATACTCCATGCACTTAAGAAATGGCGACCCTACCTAATGGGAAGACACTTCAAGGTAAAAATGGATCATGATAGCCTTAAATACTTTTTAGAACAAAGGTTATCCTCTAAAGAGCAACAAAAGTGGGTCACAAAGATGTTGGGTTATGACTTTGAAATCATCTACAAAAAAGGGAAGCAAAATGTGGTGGTAGATGCACTCTCAAGAAAGGATGAGGATGTGGAAGCATTGTTGTGTGCCATTTCTATTATCCAACCAGATTGGATAAACGAAGCAAGGGAGGAATGGAAGAATGACGAAAAAGTGTGGGCACTTATTCGAAAGTTACAACAAGATTCCAGTATGTCTGATACATTTAGCTGGAAAAATGATTCGTTATGGTACAAAGATCGCTTATACCTCTGTAAGAATTCCCAGCTAAAACAAAAGATTCTTATGGAATTGCACACTTCTCCCTTAGGAGGGCACTCAGGATTTTTAAAAACTTACCACAGGGTTAAGAAGGAATTTTTTTGGGATGGCCTTAAATCAAATATTCAAAAGTTTGTGGCGGAATGTTTGGTTTGCCAACAAAATAAAGTTGAAACAATTAAGACACCGGGTCTATTACAACCTTTATCCATTCCAAGCCAACGTTGGGAGGAGGTTTCAATAGATTTTATCACAGGTTTATCGAAGTCTGAGGGAAAGAGTGTCATCATGGTGGTAGTTGACAAACTTACCAAGTATGCACACTTTTGTGCATTATCACATCCATTTAGAGCCAGTACAGTTTCTACTGCATTTATGGAAACAATTCAAAAGCTACATGGAAACCCAAAGATTATTGTAAGTGACAGAGATCCCATTTTCACTGGAAATTTTTGGACATAATTATTTTCTTGTCTTGGTACTCAGTTAGCTCATAGCTCATCTTATCATCCTCAATCTGATGTGAAAACTGAGATAGTAAACAAATGTTTGGAAGGATATCTTCGTTGCTTTGTATCTGATAAATAGACACAATGGGTCAAATGGTTGCCTCTGACTGAATGGTGGTATAACACTTCCTTCCATACAGCAACAAAAATGACCCCATTTATGGCACTTTATGGGTATCAGCCACCATCCATCACATCATATTTAAGAGAAAATTCTAAGGTTCAAGCAGTGGAACATCACATCGAACATCAACAACAAGTCCTCCAACTCTTAAAGGATAACCTCGTGTTGGCACAAAATAGAATGAAACAACAGGTAGATCAACATCGCAGCGAAAGAAGTTTTGATGTAGGTGATTGGTTATTCCTACGGCTACAACCATATAAGCAAATGTCCCTCAAGCAAGCTAAGAAGGATAATGAATTATCACCAAAGTATTATGGTCCATACAAGGTGTTGCAAAAGATTGGTACTATGGCATACAAATTTCAGCTTCCTGCAGCTTCTCGATTGCACCCAGTTTTCCATGTTTCATGTTTAAAGAAGGTTATAGGCGACAAGCTCCTAGTTGAAACAATATTGCCAGAACTTGACGAGGAAGGAAAAATTATATTGGAACCGGAAGTAGTCACAGAAACAAGAACTCGACAGCTACGAAATAGATCAATTTCAGAGTATCTTATCAGTTGGAAGAACTTATCTGCTGAAGATTCCACATGGGAGGATGATAATTTTATGCAGAAGCATCCAGAACTTCTCAAGCGTTGAGGACAACGCTTTTTTGAAGGAGAGAGGCATGTTGGGTCCCTATAATACTAGTGATTACCCCATTACTATTGTAGCTGTACCCCTTATTAATATTGTTGTGCCCCTGTTATCCCCATATTGTTATTACTGTGCCTCATAGAATCCCTCTATTGTTATTTTTGTGGCTTTATAGTATTATTGTTAGGTCGGTTGGGTTATATTGTGACTCCTTAGACTCCTATATATAGAAAGGAGGTTTTGTCATTTGAATCATCGAAGAATTGTTCATTTATGTAACGTAAATGAGGTTGCCCCCTCGAAGAGGTTGAATTCTAAGGCGTTGATCTATCTTTTCTTGAGCTGGTTTCATAACAGACTACGATAATACTAATATCCGATCCACCATAGGGATTTGGAGGAAAGGAATCTCTTCCAGTCCGGTTGTAAATCGATCCTAGTGTCTATCTCTCGACTTTATTTTATGGGTGGTATGGAAGGAAAGGGATATAAAGATTTTCAAGGACCAGAAACTGTCACACTTGGAAATCTAGAAAGGAATTCTACAAAATGTCAAAGAATCTATACTAGCAGAGAAATGGAATTCTGATGATTGGAAGGTCAACCTCCAAGAAGTGTGGATACTGTCTACTCTTAACTTATCCACACAAATGCTTGTACCCTCATCTTGGAAATTAAAGTTGACTCCCAGCCAATCTCCTTCTCGCTTTTCATGCCCCTTTGAGGGCTTTCTCAAGCTAAACTTGGATGGGGCATCCAAAGGTAACCCTGGGGATGTGGGCTTTGGAGGGGTTATCAAGGATTCGTGGGGACGGGTTGTCCGAATTTATGCTTCGGATTGTGGCATGTCAGGTAACAATGAAGTTGAATTCAATGGTGTTAAACATGGTTTGATATTAGTCAGAAGGGAAAGATTGATAAAAATGGTGGTGGAAGGCGACTCTTATCTGGTCATTGATACTATTAAAAATATTAACTAGGGATCTCGGTGGGAAAATATTAGTAAAAGCTGGAGGAATTCTCACTTGATCTAGGATATCGGTGAACTTATTCAAGATTTAGAATATATTTTTCCCTCGCATGTGTGCCGCAATGGCAACAAAGCTGTTGAATTCTTAGCAAATTGGGGTTGTCTTCACCCAGGAGTGAATATACATAAGCCTTGGATAAGGGATATTGGGGAAGAAAGAATGGATCAATTGATTGTGATCCTGAACCAAGACGTGGCTCCTAATCAGATCCCCTGATCAGGGTGTGAAACAACTAGAGGCTTGCTTGGGTTGGATTGATATGACAAAGCCTTTAATGCTTTGGGACAGTGGGTGGTATCCCACATGCCCTCACACACGTAGTCACCGTGATAATATGCAATGTCACAAAGCTTGGGATATCCACGACATGAAGGTTGGTAATCCTTGGCGCTTACAGGTAGTGGGAGCGGAGGTGGAGTTAAGACCTTATATACGATGTATAAACTCGGGTCCTTAGCTTCTTAAGGAACCTAAGTGTGTTGGTTACAGATTCGAGGCGTCGGGAATGCGAGAGGTATACCTAGCTACTGCCTGTCTCTGTTCGAGGTTGGCACATAAAATCTGGTATGTTATAATGCTATCTCTGTATCCTGGGTGGGGGGCGGCTACTCGGGATAAACTTCACGCTCGGAGGGGAAAAGAAACACTGGTTAAATTAACAGTTTTTGTGATTGGCAATATAGGCCTTCTCAATTATATAATGGCAATTTCCATATTTTTTGGCAATATCCTTTCTCGCATGGGCATGTTTACTGATTTCCAGTTTTTTATCATGATGTTTTCTCTGCATGTTGATAATTGGGTTACCCAATTTAAGCTTGAATTGTCAGGGCAAGCCCTATGGAGAGCAAAGTTTTTGGAAAATGATCAGAGCCAAGTCTACGGACTCAGGGCCCAGGGGGGCATGGGGGACATCATTCTTATTATGGTGATACCTCCCACCTTCGAAGGGTTATTAATTATATATGCTTGCTAGCCTGGGTGGTGGAATTATGAAGGGACGTAGTATTTTCCAGCAATCCATTTGTTTTTATGACCATTCATTAAGTTAATTCTTGTTTTCCAGGTGGTTCTCTGTACAAATTATATTTCAGGTCCCCCTACATTGTCTTCACTTCTAGTCTCTGTACAGTGGGTTGGGTCATGAGCGGGGGAAGGTGGGAGAAGGGTGAAGAAAGAGGACCCAGGCATGGCATATATGGTGAAGTCTTAGCCTCGCGGTGGAGCCTTGGGTTGAGGCAGAAGGGGCATAATACACCAAGAAGAAAAAGGAAAAGACGTTGGTCCATCTTCCGGTCAGACTGAGTGGTAGAGGACTGTGTGACAGAGGACTAAGCGACAGGAGATTGTGCGGTAGGAACAAACTCGAAGAATCTTTAGGCCATGGCCCAGGCTTACTGTGAAGGGACCCTGATGCAGCTGAAACAATTGATTGCGAACTAGGAGGTAGATTTCAATTCGTAAGTTGCGCTTAAATCGCTAGCCGAAGACTAGGGGGAACTAATCATGGACCTTAGGTACATGTGCGGTCATCTCACCCTATTTAGACAATCCATTCATATTTACTGGTTAATGAAGTGCATAGTGGCCAAAGCAATCACTGTGCCCACCAACACAACGACACACAATGAGGCCGAGCCGAGCCTACAAGACATTCAAAATGATCTCCAGCTTATCCAACGTTAGTTGCAGAATCAGAACGCCCGTCTAGGTTGCATCGAATGACATATCCCATGTCTGCCACAATCTGAATTTCCAGGATCAAGTGCTAAAGATCCTGCTCCGGTGGAATCGTCAGATGATTAGTAGGTCAAAGATTTGACAATTAATTTTGGTTGTTTATGTCGGGTAGCATTTATGTTTTCAGTACGATGTTTATTAGTTGGTTTCCAGACTATCAACTTTATAAGGCTTGGCTAAAAAGACTCAAACTATTTATGTTTTGGATGGCTTATAATGTGATTCGGTGGCCAACAAATCTAGTTCCCCGTTGGGCAGGTTAAGGCCCCGAATGACAAATATATTTGTAACCTGCCTGTTTATAGATGAATGAATAAAAGGTACGACTAAGCTTACAATATATATATATATAATTTTAATTATAATATTATAAAATATCATTGATTTCACTTTTATTTATTGAGTTTCTTCATTTAACTTTAGTTTTAATAATATATCTTATAGAAAGACATGTGTAATGTTAATAAAAAAAAAATCAATAATGTTAGTCATAAATAAAATATTTTAATGTCCATAATTAAATAATAGAATTTTATAATAACTTAGTTATAAATAAAATATTTTAATGTTCATATTAAATAATAGAATTTTTATAAATTTTATTTAATGTTCATATTAAATAATAGAATTTTATAAAAACTTTATATATAAAAAAATAAAATAATTTGAAGTAATTTTATTTTATTTATTTTTTTATAGGTTGATGTGTAATTTTTTTCTTAAAAGGTATTTAAATATCTATATCAAAAATATATATTTCAATATCTTACATATATAGAGGGGATACTCTATAATGTCATTGAAAATGAAAAATTGTCATCCTTAAAACATTTTATGTTATACATTTTGGTTGTTTTCTAAGTATTTTTTTTTTGGTAAATTTTGTAATAAAAAATTATTGGAATTGTAAGATTAAGGATAATTTTTTCAAGGTATTTATTGATTTATGTGTTAAAAAATACAAGTTAAATAATTAAAATTACAATCTAACTAAAAATTGTATTATTGGAATATTTTATTAGTGTGTTGCTCAAAAAAAAGAAGATGTGTAATTCACTCCATATCTTATTTAAATTCATTTAACCCCTAAATTTATAAAATTAATAAAATCAAATTTTTAATGTGTATGCTTTCTTTTTTATTTATAAATTCGTAACTTTTTATGAAACACAATCTTTATTTATAGAAATCTATTATTTTTGCAATGATTTATGAGCTATACCATCACTAAAATATAGTTATTTAATTGTTATTATAATTTTATTATTAAATAATTATTTATATATTTCTTATTGAATTTGACATTTAAACATTAAACTCATTTATAATTTCTCATATACAAATCTTATATTTAATTGTATAGTGCATTTTTCCTACATAATTTATATTTATATAACGTTATTGTTATATTAATATATTAATTACTTTAAATAATAATAATATTATTTTAATTTAAATGAGAATTTTGTATTTATAAGTAAGTCTTTTTCTATATTGCAACAATAGATTGGGTAGTATATAGATGTACATTAAAAAAAAATATGAGCACTCTTATGTAACAAAGTTGTAATTTTTTCATGAGGAACTCCAAAATAGACAACAAAAAATAGGGTTTTTTAGGTATATATCTTACAAAACTGACCTACCAAAAAACAAAATTTACATGTCATATTAAAATTGATTAATGCAAGGAATGGTAAGAGTATTATCAGACTAGCATAATAGCAAGCAATTGTGGATGGAGTGTCTAAGGCAAGTCTGCGGCTTGGGCCTGCAGGCTTGAGAGCTGTTAGATCTAGCCGTAAGGAGATTTGCGTTGTCGTTTTTCCTTTTTGTAGTTGATTATTCTCTTCTCCGCTGATTCGCCGGGTGTTATCACTCAAAATCCTCTAGCCAAAAAATCAATCATGGTTGATTTGATTGCAACTTGTAACTCCCTTGTTATCACTGGCCCCAAGTTTCAGAGATAAGGCCCTTCCTGTTTTGTGAAAAGACTTGATGAAATACCAAAAGTCAAGATCAAATCTCCCCAAGCCCATATTTGTGCTCTTCAACTTGCAAATCGAGGTCTCATTTGGTAGTTTATGGGTCTTTGGCCCTCTCCTCGCATAGTCCGTACCTTGATCGAAAAGAATTAGAAACCCCTTATCAAGGGCGAAGTTATGTCCTCCTTATGTGGTAAGGGTTTCTTTACTTTTCATTTCAAGAATAAGCCTAATTGAGATCTAATTTTTAGAAGTGGTTCATACTTTATGGGAGCCCAATGTTTGTACCTTAATCACTGGAACCATAAACTTAACCTAGATTGTGACATCCCTACTATGGTCCTAGTCTGGGTACAACTCCCCTATTTTCCTTAGCATTGTTGGAATGATGCAACCTTCATATTTATTGGCAACTCTCTAGGTAAGTGCATTGACTGTGCAGAACCTAGAGGCGAACTATTTGTTTGTGTACATATATGTGTGGAAGTAGATTTAGATAAAGGGATGTTGACAATTATCAACCTTTGCATGGATAATTAGTCTCATGTGCAGGAAGTGACTATGATCAACTTCCTTTCAAGTGAAAAGTATGTCGTGAATATGGCAACTTTGCAAGAGGGTGCCCCAAAACATAAGTAACCCAAGACAAACAGGGTGAACATAATGAGCAATGGAAGTAAGCCAAAATGAGGGTCAATCATCAATAAGCACAAACAACTCAAGCTATCAAAAAGGCCCCTCCCAAGGAGGGATAAGGCACGAAGAATTCAAATCCATCCCCAGGTGGGTCTATCTGAGAGGGTAGTTCAGGTAATGGAGAAAATCATTATGCAGTTCTCTCAGGCATTCCGCAAGAGGGTGAACCATCCTAGCCTATCTCCAAAGAGACATCCCCTTAGAAAGGGTAGGATTCCTCCCCAAAAAAAGGTTTGATCCTAATTGAAATACCTCCCTCTGTTGAAGGTTCGAGCAGAAACTCTGAAGAGGATGAGGACGAATTTTTACCTTCCAAGGAAGTCACAGGTCTAACTATAAATTCTAGCTCAATGGATGAGAAGGAGAAAGAAAATGAGGTAGCAAGGAGGACCCATAAATCAGGATGCAAATCTAATAAATAGATCAATATTGAACAAACAAAAAAAGTAAGGATCTTGGATATCGACATACTATCCCTCGTCAGCTGAATGATCACGGAAACAAATGAGGGAAAAAAGGAGCTTTAGCAGGCCCCGGTAAGGGTGCATACTCCTCCAAAAGTAATTGATGAATATCATCTCCTGAAATTGTAGGCGTCTTGGATATGAAAACATAATAGAGGAAGAAGAGTCCCTGATCCTAAAAGAAAAACCCTCGGTGGCCCTCTTACAGGATTCGAAAGTGGGTGAGAGAAAAATCTCATCTAAACAAAGAAGAGTATGGAATCAAAGAAATTTGGTAGAAGTCGACTCTTGTGGCACCTCTGGAGGTCTCTGCACATTATGGAACCCAAACCAGGGGAAACTTTTTTTTCCATAAAAACCACACATTGGATCGCGACCTCCTTCAGGCTATCAGACATTCATCAAGTATGCACATTCATAAATTTATATATGCCAATTTATCTTCATGAAAAAAAAAATGTTCGAAATCCCTTATGGATCTAAAAAATAATGAATATAGTCAAAATTGCATCATCGGTAGGGATTTCAACACTATTATGAATCGAAAAGAAAAAAGAGTGGGTTATGTGGTTAGAGACCCCTTTCGAGAAGACATGGAAGACCTCATTTAGCCCATTAACCTTGTTGATGTCAAACCTCTTCAGTTTCAATACACCTGAAATTCTAATTATTCGTCATTTGAGAACCAATACCCCTCCAAAAGATAACATATTCAGTTTGTTGTTTCATCATATCAAAGGTATCCTCTAATCTTTCACTAGATCCCTGTCCTTTCATATTCTCAGAATCCTCAACTTTGAAGCATATCTCCTCACTAATAAGGCTCATATTTTGGCTAAAGGACAAACTTAAATCAATGGCATTGTTGGTTATGTTATTATCCCCTAATGATGCTCATGGTTGACATATGTATCCCCGATAACAGTTTTTGTTCCCATCCTCAATTAGTGCTAGTAATTGGCTCCCTATTAATCCCTCTCAATCATATGTCCCCCCTCCCTATTTCGATTCCCCTCCCATTTTCCCCAGTTCCTCATGATATAGTAATGCAAATTTTTATCTTGGCTCATCCACGAATGATTACAAGAAATTCCTTATGCCGACTCAACATGACATCTCTTGGGTGTTACCCTCATGCAAGTGTGTTGCATTTTTTAGCCCTTGCACATATCAATATCAATATTAGGAAATATTGTAAGAGTTCCCACAGTTGCATCTCTAACAATGTGCCTCATTTATTCATACTGGTGAAGACTAGATTGATGCTTAATCTCGAGCTCATGGCATATGAGGAAGGCATCTTTGTTATTTTTGTGATGATTACTATATCTCGAGAACTTGGAATCCATGATGTGGAGTTGCAAGATCGCATGTGGTTGTTTGATAGTAGTGTGAATAAATTGAGGAGCGAATGCACATCATTATTTACTCCTCTCAAGTAGGGCGGGTTATGGTCCAGTTACCCTCTGACAATTTGGCAAAGGAAAGTCTTGATAACGAGAGTGGAATCCAAATGGTGGAGAAATTGGAAGCTCAGTGATGAGCTTCAGGCAACTTCTCAAGTCTTCTTCCATGGTGAGCTCTATTTGGGGGTAAATCATAACTGCAGTTGGGAAGTGTGGCATCTAACTCTCTCTGGCTCGGAGGTAGCTATTTCAATTCTCCCCTTCTTTGGCTTTGTGTGAGCCCAAAGTAATTTTCTTTGTTCCAAGGCATTTGTTCATAGTTGGCATAAAGGTAGAGAATCACAATCAAGAATAACATGCCTTTCCTTTATGGGTTGTATCTTTATATTTGGGCTTGCAGCTTCTAATTTAGCTATCGGACCATTCGGCTGAAACCTTTTGAACATTGGAAAGTATATTGGTCATATTGTCATTGCTTTTATTCAAATGGTCCTTTATTTATCGCTTGAACTTGGTCTCAAAGTGATTCTCTCATGGATACAAGTTCATCAACTTTAGATTCTTCAACCTCATTTATATGTGATTATTACTGGAAATAACATGCAGTTATTAATTTTGAAATCTATAACTTGCATTTCATGCTTTACCAACAAAGGGCCTTTGATTGCAACACCCTAGACATAATTGATGCTCAACAACAACGAATTTCATGCCTGGAGGATGAGGTTGATCCTCTACGAAGGAATATTATGGAACTCAAGCTTCAGGGTGCCCAATCGACCAACCTAGTAAGGAAACCTCCTTGATACATTGACCTCAATTGCCCTGTAGACAATTTTGACTAAGCAATCATTTAATGTGTGTGTAACAACCCTAGTCAAAATTCCATGTACATAAAGTTAATAAAGGAAAAATAATAACGAAGGTCATGAGACACGTTTTCCAAGTTGAATGTTGGGAAAAACATCCTAGTGGGCATTCATTCAGTTTGTTATGGCTAAGTAAATTAGCAAAGGCAATGACAAAGGCATTAAAAAGGAAAAAAAGACATTATTTTACATTTTATATATGAAAATAAAGGAAATTAGGAGAAAAGGAAGGTGAAGGTCATAGGTTTCATGTGAGAAGGAAAATGAATAAAAATAATGGAAAATGAAGAAATTAGAGACCTCAATGATAAAAAGGCTTACAAGGATCAATTCATAGCTTTTTTCAGTTCAAGCTTTTATTAGTTCAATTTTGGAGCTCTCTCTCTCACACTCTTGGACACTTAAAGCATTCTTGGAGCACTCTAGCATTGGATCAAGGAAAGAAAAGAAAGGACCAAGAAGGAAAATGAAAGAAAAGATAAAGCAAGGAAGAACAAGATCAAGTGGCTACAAGAGGATTAATGGCATATATCGATTTTCATGTGTGATTTCCTTGTTAGATTTGGCATGCATGGTACATGCATGTGAACATTTGGTTATATTGCTATCGTTGGCATGGGTTTTGCCAAGTGTGATAGTGATTTTCAACCTTGCCTTGCCATCTCTAGATAGTGATGGTGTGATGGGTTCTCTTTTACTTGGTTAAGCTTGATTGTTGGATGGTTTTGAAATTGAGTGAGGTAGTCTCTGAAGAAGACCACAAGGCTTAGGAATCCCTGGATCGAAGAAGGTGGGATTGTGGTAAAGCCAAATGTTGTGTACCTTGATAGGCCTAGGAATCCTCAACCGGTGAATGGTGAGATATATGGTAAAGCCTAGTGGTGTGTTCCCTTGATCAAGCCTATGAATCCTTGACTGATGAATGGCAGGATATATAGTAAAGCCTGGAGGGTGGAGTCTCGATTAGGCCTAGGAATCCTTGACCAGTGAATGACAAGATATACAGTAAATCCTAGATACTAGGAGGCAGGAAAATTCTTCATGTTTTAGGTGGAGAAATTTGAAGGCATCCATGGTTGTTTAGGGCATAGTGAATCGGTGGGGATTGTGGTAAATCCAGAGGAAACATGGATTAGTTTTTTTGTGAGTCCCACATGCATGCTTGGAATATGGCATGGGGGTGATTAGCTTAAATAAATATTTGGTACAACCCAATCTATGGTCGGGTGGTGTAATGTCCCTTAATAATAAATAATAAATAATATAACATAATATTAAATAAATAATAAACAATAAATAAAAAAATAGTAATAGTAAATAAATAATAAATAATAATAAATTAATTACATGCTCTAAATAAATATAAATAAGAATAAACAGAAAAATAGTAAAAATCAGTAAAGCTATCAAAAAGTAAAAACAAAAGAATAAAACAAGAAAGCAATAAAGTTGCATGTTGACACATGGAGTGTGTGCATGTGGTTCCCCTTCCAATGTTTGCTCTATTTAATAGATGGGGAGGAAGATGAGAGGCATTCCATGATTCCATCATCCATTCTCTTGGGAGAATAGTGTAGTGAGACAAAGGATTCCCTGGTAGTAGTACGTTGATTAAGGGCTCGGGGGTGGCTAGTTGTAGCAAGATTTTGTGCAATTGAGCCTACGGTTGGGTAGAGAGTCGTCCCCAGAACTTTGTTGCAGTTAGCAGAATTCAACTAGCGTTCAACTAGCGTTCCATAGGTAAGTTGTCTCTCCTCACATTTCTTTTGAAATTTAATGTTAACTAGTTGATAAATTGTGTGTTGATTATAAATCGCTTGATTAATCTAATTAATTACGTGTTGTTATTTCAGGGCTGTTACATATGGTATCAGAGCCTAGGTTAAACTCTTAGGGCCTATAGACATTTTAATATAGAAAAATTCAATCTAAATGATTTATCGATTTCTTTTGGGAAGCCGTCAACATTTCTGAGTGAAATTTCCCATGTGATTTCTGCCCTGCCTAATTGTTTTTGGATTTTTCTTAATTTTTAATGATCTAAATGGGTTTTTGTTTTAGTGTGGCTTCCAGATCTACAGATCTGTTTGAGTGATGATAATTTTGACCTAATGCGGATCTTGGATTTTTGGTTCTAATAGTACAGCATGAGGTCTCCTAATTTTTTAATCTAATTTCAGATTTTATTTTTCCAAGATTTCTATTATAACCACCATAAATACATAAAGGGGTCGAGATTTCCATTTCGACTACCCAAAAAGCATGCATGTGTGCAAATGTGTTTCTCCTTCTCGTAGAACGAGGTCATTCCAAAGTCTTTATGTCGTGGATTCTTCAACTAGAGCTATTAATCGACTGATCGTGGTAAGAGCTATTAATTGCAGTAATTTTTTTTTATTTTTTTTATTTTTTAATCGTGGTTGATACATATTTTGTTGGCCTAAATGCTGGCAACTCCCTAATCACATCATCTCCAAAGAATTCCATGGATTTCACAATGAGAGCCTCTGCAAGCAAATTGATTCCAACCGTATTTAATTATCACTATCTACGTGTTGTTATCTTATGCCTAGTACCATGGAAGTTTAAAGGCACTGCATAAATTTTCTTCTTGTAAAAGTTTCTTAGGAGTTGCATAAATTAGTTTGTCCATCCCGACTTCATGGGAATTCCATTTCCCCATCTTCAGTCTCACGCGAATCTACAATCCACGGCCAACATGATTTTCCCCTTTAACTATGTTGATTTCAGGCACCAAGGGCCAGGTTTTCACTCTTTAGATCGACTTTCAAGACTGCGATGTTCTTCGTCCCATGGAAAGAAACTAGGAACAGAGTTGTCTGCCAAATTTAGGTTATATGTTGAAACCTTTACAAAAAAAAAAAAGTTATCATAATAAAAGGTCATCTTCTTGTTGGGATTCTCGACGTCTATTCACAGGATGAATTTTTACTTGAGATAAGAGTCTTTGGTGACATTGAATTTGGGGATCTGCATATATTTGGTGGATATAGACCTTACTGTTTTGACAGGTCCTGCGTTGAGCATATAACACATCTATTCTACCTAATGTGATAACATTAATTCTGTAGGGGCTAATTACATTTTTTTTGGGAGAGCCTAATCTTTCTAGGAACTGCCATATTTTTGTTAATTATTTTCTAAGGAAATGTCTGGGCTAGCCGTGAGTTTATTCTGACTTATTTTCATCAAGGCCTAGGGTTTCTAGGCCTCCTTTCTCCTCCAATCCGTGAGCAAATTTTTGAGATACTATTATCAAATTCATGGGAATTTTAGAGAGTATATTTGTCAAATATTTGAGGCATCTAAAGGTTTAAAGTAAAGTTGTTTGGGGAGTTTTACAGTCAAGTTGTCTAGGATATTTGTATCTATTACCTCATTGATCTCTTGTAGCTTGAGAAAAAAATTGTTGATTAGTTCATATTCAACAAGTTTATTGAGTGGGAAGTGCTCTTTTTCTTTCTAAATGGCCCCTCTCATTATAATTCTAGTGATTCTTCATTGTGTTGGGAAATTTGAAATCAAGGAGACAGCTTCACTGTGTATTCATCACTGGTTCAAAGCCAAGAATTTTCCAATTGATCACCACTGTTAACCAAATAAAATCCATGGTCCAAATGAAAACCCTTTATCACTCACTCTTTACCAATTTCTCTCAATTCGTTTTTTTTTTCAAATTGGCAAGCCATATAATCTTGCATCTAAATCTAAGAGAACAAAATTACACAGAAGTGATTGCCATAGTTATATGTACACAAAATTTCTTTTGCTTATCTCTACTTACTCATGCCTCAAGAAAATTACATATCATGCATTGTATTTTATAGTAGGGAACTACACAGTGATCTACAAAAATTTGCAAGTGTTGGTTATGCAAAATTACTTTTAGTCCTTTCTATGTATTTTCACCGGATGCATTGGAATTCTAAGCATTTTTTGTATCAGAACTTGATTCGGTTTTTCATTTGTTCCTATAATCACATTTGTCGGGATTGTGCAAATTAATGATGATTAATTCTACAGTATTTGGTTGATTCTCAGGGAAAATATGGTTCTGGACTTGATTAGGGTTAGATTATTGTTCTGGTTTGAATTTATATGAATTCTTTTTGGATTTCTATGAAATTGTTTAGGGAAAATGCCGTCCAATGTGGATCGAATCATGTCAGTTGGCGTATTGTTCAATCACAAGAAATGAATGTTTAGGATGTGAAATTCAGTTGTTTACAATGTTTAGAAATGACCATCATTCAAGATATGTTTAACATCATAGCATGGTATCATAGGATTCTCAAAGCAAAATTAATGTGAAAATAAGCTGATAGACAGAAAATATACCGATCTTTCAGAGAATTATACATCGTCAATTATGGGTAGATTATCACCATCCACGAGTTTATTAAGTGTGACCATAACGAGAGAGCAATAATTCAGAATTTATAGCCCATTCAATTACAGAAAAGCTCACTAAATCATTACCAGACCTTCGGTATATCATCTAAAGGGTACCTTACTTCGGGACTTGTATTTATTTGCTTATGCACAACTGTGGAGATTTAAGTATTCGATGTGTCAAAGAAACTGGACTTAAAAGTATGATTACAAAGCAGATTCTAAAATATGTGAAGTTTGAAGATTCTCAACTTCACTATTGATATATCAGATTGATTTCTTGTACGGTTAAGGCATTTCTTGACAGATTGGATAGCAAAACCTAATTAAGTAGTAAGGTGGATTTTCAGAAAAAACGTAGGATATGTAATGGAATCTTCCTAAATAGTCTTAGATCTCAGTTGATTTATTGCACTTGGGTATCATTCCTAGACTCTGACTAAGTTCTACAAAAATAGACTTGTTTTTTTTTTTTTTTCTTGGACCAACTTCTACTATTTAAATTGGGAATGCAGAGCATCATCAAAGCACTACCGAAATAGAAATTTTAATTTTCTAAATGTTAAAATTATTAGAAAATGTTGACACGTCTATGTTCCAGGGCTTGTTTGATACAAGGTTTACTGTTGTTATTGTCACTCTTCACTAGTTTCTGTTGAAATTCTTCAGTCGGTTTGACAAAGACAAAGCCAGACACCAGTGTCGTTTTACTTCCAGATTTTACTTGGAAAGGATGGGAAATAGGTTTTCGCCACAATAATGATGACGCAAATTCAAACCTCCGCCAGCATAGATTCCTGATTATGTGTATGAATTGGCCAATATTGACGATCCTGAATTAAATATCTGTGGCAGACTTTCTCATATCCTTTGCCTTCTAGAATTAAATTAGTGAATTCAAGGTGGGGTCACTCGTAAATTCATCATGAAATGCCACAACATGGATATGTAAAGTTAGAGACTGATATTCAAGCTGAAAAATTGGAAGAATTACTGATTTTAACGTTACATGCTAACCGTTTGACGAAATGTGTTCTTGAAAACTTTGCATCTACTCAACATCTAGGCTCAAATTTGTAGGTTGGAATGCCCACTTTATATGCAGGTTTAGACTCAAATTTGTAAGCTGGAATGCCTATTTTTTGTGCCTAAAAGTTTATAGTTCCATCACTATGTGTCACAACAGTTTTTGAATTTCTTAGAGTATTTTAATAAATTTGAAGAATATGCCAGCTGTAGCATGAGTCTTGGTATGGGAATTAACATTGACAAATCATAACAAATCCCTGGGCATATCTTCATTTGGATTATATTTGAACATTATTTCAGATTAGTGAAATCACTATGACTATCCTATTAGGATGGATGTATACAGACTATTCGATACAATGTATGAACGAAAATTTTCAGCTGCATGATGATTTTAGAGTTGAGATAGCAAGTGGGAATCTTTGCCTTTTTGATTCTTGAATCACTTTCAACACTTTGAAATTGCCTCATAATTTGACTTCTGAAACATTATACTTGCCATCAACGCTTGTCAAAGGATTATGTAAATGGTTGCATTGGTGTTTACATAAATAAATAACCAAAATTTGAACTAGGACCATTTTTTATTCCTGGGGGATTTCTTCAAATTCAAAGAAAATACATCTCAATTCTGTTTTAGATTTGTGACTCTGTCTTCTTGCTGTCCTATTTGAATGTTGTCCATGTATTTAGTAAACACGCTAATTTCAGAGATTCCTATGTTCTATTGCTATCTGAAAATATGTGCTTTGTTTTGATAATAGCTCCATTTGCATGATGGAAACAATAGTTTGATGATTAGTAACAAACTCATTAGTTTATGGATTTGTTTATCCACATTGAGAGCTATCCTACGTCTGCTGAAAATAGGCTATTTCCTTGCAGCACAGATACGAACTGAAATGCCATTTAAGAGTGTTATTTAGGGAAACCCCTAGTGGTGATTAGATTAGAGGGTGGAAAATCCGAAGTGATAGTGGTTTATCCGAGTTGTCAGTAGTGTGTCTGTCTATTTCGCTGAATGCACAAGTTGTGAGTTTTCTTTGATCTATGGTGATTGCACAAAGCATAGAAATAGGTGGGTTGACTGTGTTGTAGTATGCAAAGATCACTGCTTTGACATAATAGCTCTTCACTAAACCTCAATATGTTTTCTCTTTGGGCGAGTTGCCGAATGTATAAAAGCTTTGGCAATATAACGAGACTTGGATATTGCATATAGTGATAAGTTGTATGTTGCTAATGACGTTTGAAGATCTCTGATATTGACTGCAATAATATTCTTGTTCTAGTTTGAGGATCTCTAATATTCACTGCAATAATATTATTGTTCTAATGATAGAGTTACGTGACCTGTTTTGACAGAGTTATTTTAATGACAAGTATTGTGGGCAGGGTATATAATCCATAGAACAAAGGAAATCAAAAGTTAACCATTGCCTCAGATCCTTATATGCTACTGTTGTCTTGCTTATTTGTGTATTGAAGCTAATTGATGAATCTTTCTGATTGTAAACAGTATTCAAAATTTCATTTTATTTCATATTAGATATCTGGATTCTGAACCGAAGGTGAAGTGTTCGAATCTCGATTGATTATATTGTATATGAAAGGAAATTCAAGGTTCGATTCTGGACCCTGTCATACAAGAGTTTATTCTCAATACTATTGTCACAGTAAATCACATAGAAAGCGTTCAACCTATAATGGCACCGACTTACAATGTTCCAATGGCTTTGCTCTTTATGTAATTTTAACCATTATTTGATACCCTATCTTTATCATTCAGTGTTATATCATATCCAGATCATTTTGGCCCATTATCATATCCACATCCATGAAATGATATTCTCGGACGAGATCATTCCCAGAGAGCTCGGCTCGAATCTACATATAAAGGTCGTATCCTAACCAGTTTTTCTTTCACTGTACGCTGTTTGAAATGATGATTGCGTATCAAATTTATCCAACCTAAAGATTGTAGGTTCGGTTGCTCACATTGTTGTCACTGAATGTTCCTGTAATTAGCATTCGAAGTTCTATATTTTTGTTTCATTCATCACATATAGTCATTTTATTTCAAATTATTAAGTTAAAGGGTTCAATTCTAGCATATTTTAGTGGCTAAATAAAATATTATCCAATCATTATCCACTCAGTGTACAATGGCTCAAATGGGATTTTGATTATAAGGTGGACATAAATTGGAGTTTAATAAGGGATGCTTGGAGTTGCACGATATTTGTCATTATAGTATGGGTTTGTTATAGAAACTGTTAGGTTTTCTTTAATATCTTTAATATCCCTGTCTATTTTCTTTAATATGTTGACTTTTGTTTTTGTGATTGTTGTATGTTCAGAATTTTGTTACTTAATTGGAAATGGTCAATCATAGAAATATGTTCATGAATTTTACATTACTTTTAATTTACCCTCTACACTACTTTACCTTGTGCCTGGCAGATCATATTCTTCAAAATTTACATTGATGGATTTTAATGAGTAGATTGATTGCTTACTTAGCTAAGACAGATACTTTTATGGAGCATCTAAGGCATGTTTTATTGTTTAAACTTTATGATACATCTAAATCGTACACTATGATTTCAGTTTAGTTTAATTAACTGTTATGATGTTGAGTATAATGTTACACAAGGTTTCGTGATATAATGGTAGGAGGATAACGATGCACATGTGGTTCTTATAGTGATGATGTATCCTTATGATGATGATGATATGCATAGGCATTATGATGTTATGTCAAGATATATTGACATATTTATTTACTACGTGATGATAGGTATTTAATGTTGAATACTCATGATGGATATGATATGCATAACGTGGCATAGGAATTATGATGCTATAATATGAGGTTTATTGACATGTGGTTCATTTATTATGTGAAGTCATGATATGTCTTTGATGCAAATATGTTGATGTTATAACTTATGATGGTATTTCATGAGGTGAAGCATGTGATAGTTGCATACAAATTTATGACATGCATGAGCATGCAGTTCGTTATTATTCATAATGTTGCGATTAACAATGATGAATGTTCTCATGATGACATGCAAGACTTGGCATGTGCATAATTTTCTATGATACTATGATGGTGTAACTAATGCATTAGTTTCATGTTGAGGTGTGGTGATTCACAGGACTCCACAAATGGGCCGAGAGGGCCGGTTTATTTGATGATCTCATGTGAGCCCATACGCACGAGGGAGAATAAGTAACACCATATGGGCTAGGGACAAACTCAATCAACACTACATATGCCAGTGGTTCCTTTGTCTTGTATAGCTCTTGATGGATAGCTCTTGAGGGGCTATGGGACCATCTTGAGGAGGCCAAGTGCCTGATATTGTAGGCTAGGTGCCTAGCATTGTATTGGGATGCCGAAGTCTAGTGGGGGTGTAAGGACTTCGATGCCTAGGGTTGTGCACCTTAGTGAGTTGTGGAGGGAGTGTGCCAACCTTGCGAGATGCCCAGGGACATTGAGCACTGTATTGGATGCCTGCCTTGGGGTAGATGAGGTCTGAGTCAGGTGCGAGCCTTGGGGCCAGCCTTGGACTAGGATACAGACCGAGGAGGCTTATGCCTGATTCCAAAAGTGGGAAAAAGGACAGAGATTCCTTGGGATTTCTCGGGTGTTGTGAAACTTTCAATGCCTGCTGGTTATACTAGTTTAGCAAAGGGTGTCGGGATAGTTACATGAAGTAATAAATAACAAAATCAATGTAATGTCCCTTAATAATAAATAATAAATAATAAAAACTTAACTTCGGGACGAAGTTCCTTAAAGTGGGGGAGTATGTAATGTCCCTTAATAATAAATAATAAATAATAATAAATTAATAAATTAATTACATGCTCTAAATAAATATAAAGAAGAATAAACAGAAAAATAGTAAAAATCAGTAAAGCTATCAAAAAGTAAAAACAAAAGAATAAAACAAGAAAGCAATAAAGTTGCAAGTTGATACATGGAGTGTGTGCATGTGGTTCCACTTCCAATGTTTGCTCTATTTAATAGATGGGAAGGAAGATGAGAGGCATTCCATGATTCCATGATTCCATCATCCATTCTCTTGGGAGAATAGTGTAGTGAGACAAAGGATTCCCTGGCAGTAGTACGTTGAGTGAGGGATCGGGGGTGGCCAGTTGTAGCAAGATTTTATGCAATTGATCCTACGGTTGGGTGGAGAGTCGTCCCCAAAACTTTGTTGCAGTTAGCAGAATTCAACTAGCATTCCACAAGTATGTTGTCTCTCCTCACATTTCTTTTGAAATTTAATGTTAACTAGTTGATAAATTGCGTGTTGCTTATAAATCGCTTGATTAATCTAATTAATTACGTGTTGTTATTTTGGGGCTGTTACAGGTGGTTCATTGAAGTCTCTGACTTGGTTGGCTTATGAATTCATTAATAAGAGCTCCTTCTTCTTGGTATTACATGTGCAAATGTATTGGTTCATTTGTGATTTTTATGGTTCTTAGATCCTTGTTATTTATGTTGTTTATATGTTGGTTATGAGTATGTTTTATGACATACTTGATGTATGGATTTCATCATGTTTTGATTAGAAAATGAATGTACAATGAATATATGACCTAATAGATGATAATGCAAATATTGTGATAAGGAAACAATGCTTCTTTATTAATCTTACATAAGTATGAGACCCCTATGCTCAGATATGTTATTACAACATATAGATTACATATTTGTGACATTCTTGACGAAATGTCTATCATGTATAGTAGGAATCAGATCAAGTATTTGTACCAATGATTGCATTAGTAGCCTCATTCCATTGTTATTATTCATTTCTAGAAGTTTCATGAAGTTTTGGGCAGTGGCATGAGACCTAACCCTGAAAAAGTGGCTTAGAATCTGGGTTCATTGGCATAGAACTGCTTGGAAAGGTCCATGGTCACTGACATGCCTTGCTATGGGTGTGACTGGAAACCCTTAGTCACATGAATGGCTTGTCATGGGAGTGGTTGAGGGTCCCGATCAGTAAAATGCCAAGTTGTCTTAGGGGTTGGTCACCTAGAAGGGTTTGTTGGCTCCTGAAGGTTCTGTAGCATGTGTCGAAGGTTAGTTTGGTTTCATTATGTCAGTTCCACTTCCTTAATTGTACATGGGAAGTTGAATCACATCATAGTAACCTCTCGTCACATGTTTACCCCAATGGATCGATTAGCTTGGGTAAATGTGGGAGGAAGGTGTTACAATCCAGTTTCAAATGTTTATGGTTACCACTTCAATTTTTTTGTATATATACTACTAGAATAATTGTCGGGCCTCCAATTTGTCATGATTTTTCTAATCAAACCATCCATTTTTGCATCATTCCACTCACGCATTGTCATCATTCTTAACCATATTTCTTTATAAACACACCAAATTCCGTTATACATGTTTACATGTTTTATTATTATTATTCCCATTATTTTTAATGAGTTAAGAAGAAATTTGCTTGGTTTTACTAATGCTAGTTTTCACAATGTAAGTTTTTGCAGCTCAGTGAAGTTTTTGTATCTATCTCCATTGTTGAGGTAGTAACACCACTCTAGAATGAAATCTGGCACATGGAAATTGTTTCTAAAGGTTCCAATATGGATTTTTATTAGTTAAAGTCTACCCAGCTTGCATGTGTGGACCTCCAACATAAAATCAAAGGAAATATGCAGCAACTTTTACCAGTCAACTTCAACTGTGTTTTCTGAGAAAATGAAAGCGAATTTTGGAAAATGAAAAGGTGGGTTTTGTTCAAAATGCGCCCAACTAGGTTCTCATGAAGTGCTTTTCTCAAATTCGTTACCATTTGAGATATTTTCAAGGTTATTTGGAGCCTTATTTTGTAGATTACGTGGATAAACGCTTTTTCAATTCATCATTTAATGCATAGTCAACAAAGAGGCTAGAACGAGCTGTTCTTTAGAAAAATTGTGGCAAGAAGATCATTATGAACAGATTTGGGCTCATCGTTTATCCTAGAATCGTTCAAAACATATTTTATTTTATTCTCAAATTGATTTGTTGAGATCTCATGGCCATAATTAATGCAATGAAATTATGAGTTTCTAGTTGCTTCAAAAATCTATAAAACACTGTAATCTGCTTGATAAAGGGGGATATTTTCAATGTATTAAGCTGAGGCCTGAAGTTGTAATTATTTTTGAAAGTTATAATTTTGAAAACTTTGTTTCCACGCTGCAAATATTACAAACTCTGTCCATGGTGTTCATGTAGTTGTTAATTGCAATTCTCTTCTCTCGATCTGAATTTTCAACACCTCGCAGTCCTTAGGAAGGCCATCTAGAGATCTGTGAGAATAGTGCAGATGTTTTCGATTTCTTTCATTTAATTTCTTTCTACGCTACACTTGAATAAAAATTCTATTTCATTCTAATGCTTTGTTTCTTTAGACTGAATTCATTTCATTTTGTTTACTTGTTTGGCTCTATTTTTCCTATAGGACAAGCACTTGTTAAAAGACCGAAATCAAACAAAAATATTTACTTTGACTTCATTTTCTAGCTTAGTCTCAGATTTATGTTTAATATATTATGATTTTCTCTAGTTCAAGTTCATTCATCATAAGATTTGTTATTCCTACTTTCTAGATATATTTCCACAATAATGATAAACGAGGTTTATTTTTCAAGTCTCATAGACTAGCACTGCCTTTAATTCATAGACTAAAATTGATTTTTTGAATTTGATATATTAGGATTGAATTTGAATTTAATAGATTAGTTTTGATTTCAAGCATAATAAAATAGATTTGATTTTAATTAAAACATACTAGAATTTGCTTTTATGATTAATGACATAGAATTTCAAGAGCTTTTACAGTTTAGAATCGATTTGCTTTGAATCTCCTTACAATTGAATTCTCGATTTGATGTTTTTATTAGATAAATTCTTTGAAAAAAAATGTTCATGTGCTTACCAAGATCTCATAAATAGAATCTAATTTCTTTTTGAAGTTTCCAATTAATTTCAATTATGGTGTAGTGTACTTCACAAGCTCACATACCCAGATTGACATATAAATGCAAGTAATTTAACAATCAATTAAATTACCCAACATTTTGGTGCCATTGTTGGGGAAGTATACATAGGTGTTAGCTGTTAATTTCATCTCATTATTAGTTGTATCCATTTAGTTTCATAAGACTAATTTCATTTTAGTACATCCTAGAAGTAGATTCATTAAAAAAAAAAGACTTCAATCACCTACCACCCCACTATATCATGTGGTGCAATAAGAGACACGAGTCTACATCATGAATTCCTAGTTTTGTAGGTAGAAGAAGAGGTGACAAAGGAGGTAGAAGAAATGGTTGGAGATGATGACAATGAGGAAAATCCTTTTAGATTTCCCATTCAAGAAACTGATTTCAATGTCATATGAATAAAATCCTTCCATCCATACTTCTTAACTTCAAACGTATGCGATCATAAGACCCAGAAACATTTCTTTTTGAATTTGAAATATTTTTTAGACCTTATGGCTACTCATTACACCTTCAAAAATTGAATTTGTTTCCGGCAACATTGAAGGATAAATCTCTTAAATGGTTCATGACTATAGGAACAAATTCTATAAGGACATGGGATGATATGAAAAGAGTACTTTTGGAAAAATATAAAGATTATTTCATACACCATGACCTTAGAAATGAATTCTTTAAAATGAACCAAAAAGAGGATGAAGGTTTAGAAGATTTAGTGGAGAGATTTACTTATAATGTCAAAAGATCTAAATTGCATAATTTAGGATCAGACACATTAAAAACTCTCCTACTAAATGCTATAAGGGATGAATGGATTGATCTTCTTAACCTGGTGGGAAAAGGAGATGTCTCTCAATTTTCATTTCAAGAGATTTGTGAACTGTGCAAGAACATATCAAGAGGAAAAGCAAAGTATGGAAGATCCCCTCAGGATCTAGTTATGGAAAGAGTAAGTAAGTCGACATCAATATTGGTAAGTCAAACTATACTCAACAATTTTCTAGACATTTTTAGTAATTTAAATGAAAAAATTTATATGATAAGAATGAAAAACAAGAAAAAAATTGAGAATGTTGCTTCATTTATATTTTTCCATAAATTTATAAAGAAACATGCTTTGCATGAATGTCCACTTGATAACATTAAAATTCATGAAATCGGTGCAGGATCACATACTACTAAATATTGTCCATCATTACCAGGGTTAAAGGCAGTTTACCAAGGAGCAAATCAAACACTGGAAAAATCCTATTATGTAGCTACAAGAAGACTGTGGCAGCCTCATCAACCTGGTATGATGAAAGATATTAATTATAAATTTCAGGGTTATGTACAATAATCTCAAAGTAATTGGAAAACACCCTTGCCTTGGAAACCTTGGAAATCTCAATCCCAACCTCAAAACCAACCTTGGAAACCTTGGTCATCTCAATCCCAACCTCAAAACCAATATTGGAAACAAGGTTGGAAATGGAATTATAGAGGAAATCCACCATATCCTTAATCTTTTCCTCACTATCCTCAATACAAATATCAATGTTATGCACACCATTCACCTGCACCACAACCTAAATTTCACCCTCAGTTGACCTCAATTCAACCTTTCTCATTACCACGCACACAAGCACCCCAAAGATCCATTCCCACTCCACTACCTGCACATCCATTTCAGAGCTCCAATAATAAAATACCTCAATCCACTTACAATGTTGAGGTATTGAAAAA
This sequence comes from Pinus tabuliformis, assembly GCA_031772625.1. NCBI lineage: Eukaryota > Viridiplantae > Streptophyta > Pinopsida > Pinales > Pinaceae > Pinus > Pinus tabuliformis. The sequence goes on from CM062806.1 coordinate 582,432,936, forward strand.
TGATTCTCCAACTGTCATTAAAGAACAACAACTAGAAGAAGAAGAAGAAGAAAAGATCCAAGAACCATGGATTCCCGCTGAAGAAGAGAAATTTTTGGAACCTGCGATTGAAAAGTTTCATGCATGCCTATCACCAGATTCTAGGAATGGGGATCACATATTTGAAGCCTTGCATGGCATGATAGTAGGAAGCCAAGGAAGACAAGATTACGTTGAATCTTGGTTCAAGACAATCATTGGATCTTGGTACTCCATTCTTCAGTATCTTCTAACATCATTTCAATCAAGGCAATTGGTCTCTCATATACTAGTACATATCAAAGAGTATATTTCAAACCTACATACGAGTTTATCTATCATCTTGTTACACACATGGTTCCATTGGAATTATTCATATACTTGAATGAGATTTATATTTCAATTAGAGTAGGACATATAAAAAAAAAAGGTAAAGATAAAAATAAGTCCTATTGTGAAAACCAACTTTCTCGCACAATTGGACATGAGCTTTTCTTGAAAACTAGGCAACCGGCGAGCAAAGCTCACAATAAGTTCTGCAATTTTATGATGGTTTCAATCTTTTATTATGGTTTTTAAAATTATTTTTGGTTCTATGTGTTGGTTTCTAAATTTGTCTACTTTTTACCCGCCTTTTTATCCCCTTCTTGTACTCATTTCATGTCCTTGTTGTTCGATTTGTATTCTAAACAACAATGGTATACCTATTGTCATGTCTTTGTGAATTATTAATCGATGAAGCATAGTCGTAGGGGATTATTTCCTAAAGAGCATTGCTAACTTCAGTTTCTTTGTAGATTCAAAGGAAGGATGACCGAGACCATGATTCAACGTATGATGACTATCGAGATGGCAACATTATCTTTGGATATCAACTGCAATGGTGGTTCAACTTATTGACCATCACAAGTGTTATCTTTATATTTTGTTGTATCTTGAGAATCACTATGGATTTGTTGGAAGATAACTACCATAATATTAGGAATTGTCCATTGTTAAATGAAATGTATAAATAGTGTTATGGGGTTGGGAGAGCCACCACTAAGAGATACATGAGAATTCTGAGTTGTAACAATAGACCTCTGTAATGTTATTTTGATTAATGCAATTTTTGATCTTCTGATCATTTCATAGTTCTTGATCTTGTTGCAGGCCTGATCATGGAATTAGGTCCACTCTCCTGACTAGGCGTTGTTGGATTAGTTGTGTGCGTAGGTTTATTTATGTTGCACAATGATTTATCAATGTGTTGTAGTGAGTCTTAACTTTTTGTTACTCTGATTGTTGTTACAATTATTACTTGTTGTTAGACATTATTATGTTTATAATTGAACGTTCAATGTTGGGTAGGGAAACTGTGGCTGCATATACCTTGCATGACAACCTTGAAATAACCAATCGAGCTCCGGGTTGACAATTAATGTGGAATTGGGTGAATTGTATGATTCATATATGAACACCAACATTTTGGCATCGTTGCTAGGGAGGCTATAGAAGGCACAATAGTACAACCAGTATTGACCATAGGACCACTCCCTCATCTTGGGGAGGGAATTTTTTTCACCCTGCTCCAGGTCCGAAGCATTATATTGTTTTGTTTATGTCATAGTAACCACTCTCGTCCTGGGAAGGGAAGGTTTTTCACCCTGTTTTAGATCCTAAGCTTAGATTTTGTGGTTGGTTTGCTTTCCTTCTTTTTCTTTCTTTTTAAGGACCACTCTCTCGTCGTGGGGAGGGAGTTTTTCACCCTGATTTAGGTCTTGAGATTTCATTTTTCTTGAATGTTTTCCTTTTATTTTTTGAATGCATAAATCTAGATACAAAGAAAATGGGCAGAGGAAGACCCCCAAAAAGAGGAAGGAGAGATCTAGGCAGAATTACCTACATCTAAGTAATCATTTCAAAATATGAATAAGGAGAATTGTTGTGAGCTTTTATTAGGGTAAGATCTCATACGAGATCTAGAGGGAAGTGAGTGTCAAAACCAGAACCTCCCCCAATAACAGGAGCATAATTTGGGGAAGAAGAAGTAGCAAACAAAGAATCGGAGGAACTGAACATTGTGAGTTCAGAAGAAGAAGCCTTGAGGGAATTCTCTGCACCATTTGATGAAGAAGTGATGTCAAACATCCTCAATCGCGCATTATAGAACAACCATAACATGTTCATATTCCAAGAGGATATTGGAAGATATTCATGGCTCCTACAACTTCTTTGATCGAGTTCCCAATTGGAGATATCAGGGGTGATGCACCTATGAAGCCTATTGCTTTGACAACATTACCTAACTTCCATGGTCTTTATTTTGAAGATCCAGACACATCTCTATTTGAATTCAACGTTGTCTGTTGGGGGTATGACTACATTTCTGATGCCCAGAAATTGAAGATATTCCCGACCACTTTGAAGGGAACAACTTTGAGATGGTTCATGGGTTTAGGGGGAAGATCTATTACTACATGGGATGATATGAAGACGATTTTCCTCGAAAAATATCAAGACTACTGCAAATCCTGATATGTTAAGGAATAAATCTTTAAGATTATGTAGAAAGAGGATGAGAATATGGAGGACTTTGTGGAACATTTCAAATATAGTTTGCAAAGATCAGGCCATAGTGATCTGGATAAGGACATATTGAAGATATTTTTTCTTCGGTCACTAAGGGAGGAATCTTTGGAACTTTTGAACGTAGTAGGAAAGGAAGAGATATCAAAGGAAGAATTTGAAACCATCTACAAATTTTGCATTAAGTGTTCACGTGGAGCTGCGATGCAGAGGTAGGGGATCTGAACCCTGAAGACATCTAGTGGTGGAGTTACGAAAGAAGAAATCATAAACTTTCTAGACAACTTGAGGATCGATATATTGAGCACACTATCCTCACAGATGGATGTTTTACAGGCGAAATAGAAGCAGATGGAATCAGAGAAGGCTATGTCCATTTTCTTCCCTCAATGCAGGAAGATGCACTCGCAGAAGGAATGTCCATTGGATACTATCGAGACATGTGTGATATGTGAGCAGATTCATTCCACTAGCACTTCTCCATCTCTTCCTAGGCTGAAGGTAATTTTTCAGGGAGAAAATGAAGGGATATATCAATTGTACTTCATGGGATCAAGGAAACCATGGAAACCACGACCACATAACATGAACCAAGGTATGCCTCAAGACCCTTCTCAGTATTTTAATAATTTGAATTTTTGGCCTCAGTCTGAACCATTTTCACCTTCATGGTCGTATTCCTGTCAATATCCAATGCCCTAGCAACCATGGTTCCCTCAATTTGGTCCAACCTCTTCATGATCCCAAAATTGGCATGGAACTCCTCCTCCTTCAGGAAAATTCTCCCATCCTGTGCCACAACAACAGTTGCAACTGCCTTTTAGTGCCTCCACTAGTAGTCCTCTTCTTCATCCACAACTTCCTGTTTAATCCAACCCAAATCAAAACAATAAGGGGGCTCAACAAGTTGAGACACTCAACCTTCCTACATACAGTATTTCCACCATGGAATGTAATGAATTAAATCTCCAGTTTGGTCGGGTGGTAAATACTTAGACTTCACCAATAATTATTGAACATACTGATGATGAAGTCTCAAAACTAGAACCTAGGAATTCTGCTAGAACAACTGGAGATGAGTCAGGCAAAATCCTATGGAACAACAACCCCCTTCTAAAACAATTGTTACTAAAGGATGTTAGACTGGTCCACCTTATCCTGAGAGAATATCCTTGAGAAAATAGAGTCCCCGTCCTGAATTTGACTTTTTAGGGGAATTGAAAAATTTATTTTTCAAAATCTCGTTACTTCAGGCTATGAGGGATGTATTGATTTATTCCAAAATGATCAAAGAATATTACTCTAAGAAACCTGGAAGAAAACCAAAGGATCCACTCACTATTCATTTTATGGGAAAATTATCAGACATAATTTTGGGGAAGCCTACACCTGTTAAATACGGGGATCCAAGGGACCAGATTCTTACAGTACAGATTAATGGGGTTAATATCCCAAATGTGTTGGTAAACTTGTGGGAAACAATTAATGTCATAAATTTTGCAATTGTGATTACTTGGGCCTGTGAAACCTTAAACCAACTCCCACCGTCCTAGAATTGGTAGATTGGTCTACTATAAGACCGGTAGGGAAGTTGGAAGATATAACCATTTTAGTAGACTCATGGTAGTACCCTGTCGATATTTTGGTATTACATACCCAATCCCTAGCTGGTGGGCATCCTTTGATTTTAGGAAGACCATGGCTTGTGACTGCAGACACTTACATTGGGTGTCGGTAAGAAATATGGTAATATCCAATGGGGAAGTTACAAAGAATCTTATCCTTTATCCCCCTGCAGAACCGAGTTCACTAGATAAACCAAGATTTACCTTAATACAAAAATCTATACCTACGAAAGGGCTTGAACTTGAAAATGAAGAAATTAGACCAATTCTTACCATTGGTGAGGCCCTCTATTTTAAGGATGAAATGAAGGATGATGCCATTAGTACCTTTATCAACAACCCCAACTCTGTTTTTGATTCAACCTGCTAGTTATTAGAATCTGTTATGAGTTGAAATGTTCAGGAAGCCATTGAACCAGAGACTGAAGTTGAAAATGTTCATGTAATTGTACCCCTGTAATTGAACCAAGGAGAACGTTGAACGTTAATCCTGACCTTTCACCTTCCCTGTCTGAATGGTTAGTGAAAGTCCTTTGGGAATAGAAAGAAGCCTTTGCTTGAGAAGATATAGATATGAAAGGAATCCTTGTTGACTTATGTACTCATCACATATACATTAAAAAATAATGGTCATCTGTTAGGAAACCATAGAGAATAATGAATCTTGCTTTAAAGAACATTGTCAAAGACGAACTACAGAAGCTATTAGACAAGGGATTTATTTACCCAATCTTAGATAGTCAATGGGTATCCCCTCTAGTCATTGTTCTGAAGAAGAATGGAAAGTGGTAGAGTTGTGTTGATTACAGGGAATTAAATAAAGCAACTCATAAAGATCATTTTCCCTTACCCTTTATTGACCAGGTCCTTGATACGTTAGCCCGAAAGTTCTTCTCCTTCCTGGAAGGATTTAGTGGGCACAACCAGATCCAAATAGCTCATCAGGATTAATATAAAACTACCTTCACATGCCCTTGGGGAACCTTTGCATACCGAGTCCTCCCATTCGATCTCTATAATGCACCCACTACCTTCCAAAGGGTAATATTATGAATTTTTTTTGATCTAGTCAACGACATTGTTTAAATCTACATGGATGACTTCATCCCATATGGAGATTATTTTGAAAAAGATATGGAAAACTTAGAGAAAGTACTTAAAATATGTAAGAAAACACATGTTTCTCTTACTAAAATGAAATTCCATATGATGATGAAAGAAGGAATAGTGTTAGGACACCTACTTTTAGCTGCAGGAATTCAGGTTGATCCTACCAAGGTAGAGGTAATATTAAATTTTCCTACACCTAAGACACTAACATAGGTGCGTAGTTTCATCGGTTATGCTAGCTATTATAGACATTTTATAGAATTTTTTTCTAAGATAACATTCTCACTTTTTCAATTGTTACCTAAGGATGCAGAGTTTGTGTGGACAGATGAATGTGAAACAATCTTCATGGAAATCAAAGAACTAGTTTGCAAAGTTCTGATATTATGTAGTCCTGATTGGAAGCTCCTGTTTCATATCTCTACGAATGCTTCTCACACAAAAATAGGGGCAGTCTTGGGACAACAGGAAGACAAGAAACCGTACACGATCTATTATGTCAACAAGAATCTAACTCTTGCTGAACTGAGCTATACAGTAAATGAAAAAGAGATTTGGCTGTTATTTATGCTATTAATAAGTTTCGGCATTACATTATAGGGTATCCCACTTTCGTGCACACTAATCATACAACCATCAAGTATGTGATGAATAAATCGATAACTCCTAGTCATATTACGACATGGTTATTATTAATTCAAGAATTTGATATTACCATTGTAGATAAGCCATGGAAATATAATGTAGTCGCAAATTTCTTGTCTAGGTTGGTTACTAGTGACGAAGGTACACCTGTAGAGGATAGTTTTCCAGATGAAAATCCCTTTGCAATTTCTATTCACACTCCATGGTATGCAGATATTGCTAACTATCTTGCTACAAGAAAAGTACCTCAACACTTTCCATATAGAGAACAACGAAATATTATCCATCATAATGCCCGCTATTCGTGGATAGAGGAATAACTATTTTATATAGGACTTGATAAAAAAATTGGGCACTGCATAGGTGAAGATGACATCTATGATGTCCTGAAAGATGGTCACGATGGCCCTTGTGAAGGGAATTTTGCAGATAAGTGGATAGGTCATAAGGTGTTACAAATGGGGTACTATTGGCCCTCTATTTTTCATGATGCAAGGAAATATGTTCAAGGGTACGAGAGCTACCGGCAGATGGGACAACCTGGTTGATCATATGAGATGTCATTATAACCTCAACTACCTCTTGAGCCCTTTGAGAAATGGGCTATCAATTTCGTTGGGCCATTCAATCAGCCTTCTCATCAGAAATTCAACATTCTGGTCTGCAGAGATTATGTGATAAAGTAGGTAGAGGCCAAGGTTGTTGCGAAAGAAATAGAGTAGGTTGTGTCAGACTTCTTATTCAAAGAAATTTTCGCATGATATGGAGCTCCTAGAGAGATAGTTTAAGATGGAGGAGCGCGATTCACATCACATCTGATAGTAGGACTTATGAAGAAGTATGGAATCAAGCACAGGATGACATCTCCATATCATCCTTAGGCGAATGGTCAAGTTGAGAGTACAAATAAAGTGTTGGAGAATATCCTTATGAAGACTGTAGCAAACCATCACCGAAATTGGGCTGAAAAAATTCCTGGGACACTTTGGGTGTATAAAACAACATGGCGGAACACAACAAGATTTTCACCATACAAGCTTGTCTATGGGAAATCCCCTTTTTTTCTGGTGAAATTCAAAATTAATATGCTCAGGATATCCCTTGAAGTAGTTTTGGATATTTCAAAAGCCCAAAAACCCCGACTGGAATAGTTAAATGAGTTGGATGAAATTCATTTGATAGCTGCCCACAACACTGTTGCGATTCAACACCGGCAAACTAAATGGCATGATAAATTCATCAAGAAAAAGGTGTTTCAAAGAGGAGATTCGACATTTCTATATGACTTTCAGATCAAATATTTTAAGGGAAAACTATGCTCTATATGGATGGGATTGTATGAAGTTGACACAGTGTTTGATAATGAGACTATTAGACTTGTAACAATCAATGAGGCACATACTCCCCTGATTGTAAATGGACACTGCCTCAGATTGTATCACCATCCAACTTCTAAAGAATCCTTTATTAAACATCTCTCTAATAATTCTGGGTTTGAAATTGTTGGTGCAGAGAACTCTTCCTTTGCACCCTTTGTTTAATTAAAAAAATACACACACACACACACATGTGTGTGTGTATGTGTGTGTGTGTATAAACTATAATAAAATGTTGTTACTACTCTATCCTTATTTTTCTTATAGGTACTTCACTAGTACTGCTACTCCACTGGTGCTATTACTCCCCCGATGTTGTTACTCTGCAGATGTTGATTTCGTCTAAGTACTTCACTGGTATTGTTACTCCTTCAGTGTTGTTACTTCGTTCATGGCGATTTCATCTAAGTACTTCACTGTTGTTGTTACTCCTCCGATGTTATTACTCCGTTCATAGTGATTTTGTCAAAGTACTTCACTAGTACTGTTACTCCCTCGATGTTGTTACTCCTCTAGTGTTGTTACTCCATTCGTAGCGATTCCATCTAAGTACTCATCCAATGTTGTTACTTCGCCAAGGTAAGTTGCTAGGTACGTCCCCGACTGACATCATGGATTTGATTGATATTTCACCTATGACTTGACTAGACATGACTATGGATGGTCATCCCTTAGTTGTGGGTATCATATTTAATGTTAAAGATGTCGTATTTAAAAGAAATGATGATATGTCATTATTTTTGTTGAACCTCACACCAACTCGTACATTCCACGATCATTATTCTGATCCCCACCATACCTTGGACATTTATCCATATGCATTAGAACCTGAACCATGTACAATTGCATTGAATTACGGTAATTTCCAATGCATTGTAATAATTTCCATTATTACCATGATTTACCATGGATTTTCCCCATAACGTTTTCCCGAATTTCCTTATCACAACATCCTTTTCCACCGCAATCCTTGTCATTGCAACTTTACTCGATAACACTCTCCTCAACGGTTTTATTGTTAGTCTCAGTGCTGCTATAGAGAAACTAGTAGAATGGGTGGGCAAGCTATTGGGCACGAACCGGAAGATACAATGCAGTTCCGGCACCATCCGAATGTATGACAATTTATTCAAGATGCAAGATGACACAACTATTTTGAGAGGTTGTAGGGATTCGATGAAGCCGTTACAATCAAATTTGCATTACATTTGGACAGGAATTATTCCAGAGTTCATGGGTTGGACATTTTTGTAACTAAATAAATTATCTCGACTTTCAACAGATTGCCACAAGGAGGGTAGGAATGGTTCTCCCGGAAATCGCACTTACCAAAATTTCTGGAATTATTCTTGCAAGCAGGTGAAATCGTGGTTCAGAAGGGAAGGGGATATGATCGGAAATATTTTTCGCATCCATGGGACGAGGTTGCATACTTCTTTATGTGATACATTAATTGTGAAGGTAGGCTCTCTACCTTATTCAAATACCATTTTAAACTTCTTTCATGCATTCGGTTCCATCATGTTAATTCTCTGGATATGCCATATTTCTTATGGAATAACCTTCAATTAATGGTACGGTCTACTTGTTGCTCATGCCAAGCATTGGAGGTCCTCGCAAACCATGGTCTTGTCAAGCTATTGGTGGTGCATTTCCTGTCACAGACTTCCATGGCTTGGCCACAATTCACTAAATTAGTAGAAGAGGAACTTATGGCCATGCTGCTAGCAAGAGAGGAAGAAGAATTAATGGCAGAGGAAGAAGTTGAAGACGACGTTTCTACACAAGAACTAGCGTTGATTGTCAACCTGGAAGCAGGAGCAATGGAAGTGGAAGGAAGCGTAGGAAACGTTGTTACACAAGAACCAATGTCGACTGCTAAATTGATGGAATAATTGTTGGCAATGGAATAAAATGCAGGAGACATTGTTACACAAGAACCAAAGTATCTAGCCAAAGTGGTGGAGGAATTGGTGGAAGAAACGAGAGCCTTAGTTGACACTATTACGCAAGAACCAACATTCACTGTTGAGCAAGCAGCCGAAATAGAAGAACAGGTGGTGGAAGAAGCATTAACAGAAAAGGAGAAGAAGAGTGCAAAACATCAAGTAGATAAAAGGGAAGGAGAAATAATTGAATGACTTGAAGCAAAAGGTGCTGAAAGGATGGAGATTAAGGAGGATATCCTTGTTCTCTGCTTTTCGCTTCCCTGCCAAGAGGGGCAAGAAACTTTTTCTCCCCTAGACGTCAGTGAAAGAAAAGATCTCTCCCTTGATACTAAGATTTGTAGGGCTACGGGCACCATCGTCGACACTGTCACACAAGAACTAGTGTCGACTGGTGGACAAATTGGGAAAATTGAAGAAATGGTTGTTGACACTGTCACAAAATAACTAGTGTCGACCGAAGGGAAAGTTGAAGAAATTGTGGCTGATGTTGTTTCCACAGATCCATTGGAAAAAAATGTTGCTACTAGTACCAACCCACAAGGGCCAGAACCAATTTATGAGCAAATGGAAGAAGATGACTGGGCAACAGAGCAGCCACAGGAAAAGGGTGTTGAAAATTCTACTCCGCAAGGGCCTGCAATGGCTCTAGAGCCATTCAAGGAAGATATGGAGGTTCCAAGACTCGCATAAGAAGATGTTGGGGGTCGTCCCCCGAGTTGTGGAGCAAATAGAAGAAATAAGGGTGAAACAAGAGTTGGTTGATGAGTTCACTAACATCAATCCACCAAATCTGATAGCGGTCGTGAGACTAATGGAGGAGGTCGTTATGAAACAGGAATTCATTTAACAGTTTGCAAAGAGAAGGGCCCCCATCCAGGAAAGGTATTGGTCGCAGTTTAAGGAGAATATGCAATTAAAAATGGAAATTATTAAGCTAAGGAAGAAAGTGTTACGCTTACGGAGACGGGTGAGGGAGCATAAGAGAAATGTCGGTCAGGTTGCAGTAAATCATAGAGCTGAAACCACTTTAGCAACAATGTAGACTAAAGATAGGCCTACCTTCAACAAACACACTTACTGAGTCATTTTTGTATCTGTTTGAGTCGTGGGAATTCTTGTTAACCACAAAAATTCAGAAATGGCATGCTATTGCGTCTCGCCTTCAACAAGGGTCTATCCCTTTGGAAGCCCACCGAGAAGGAGTGAGAGTAATTCAAGAAAAAGTTGCAAAAGTGGTAACCGATTATATGACCTAGATAGAGAAAGAAAAGCATAAACAAGAGAAGCAATAGAAAAATATTGAGGAATTAGAAGAGAAAGTGCAACTAATGAAGGTTGACAAAGATGAAATGTTTTCTTTGGTGCAACTGACGATGGCGTGCCTACCTCCTGCTCATAGTTATGCTTTGTTCCTCCACGAAAAATACTTTTTCTTCCATGTGGAGAGCATCCATCAGGAGATAAGCCATGAAACCAAAATCCGATATAGTTTTTACGGATCCTGAGGTGTCACAATATCCTGAACCAACACTTAATGTGCGAACTCTACATGCATGTTTATTTTCTGGGGAACGATAAATCATTCAATCCAGTGCCATATGTGGGGGATATCCAGCTAAGAGCCTTCACCTCCTTCATAATTAACCATGTTAAATGGAATAAATCCTTCGACATGTTCGAAGAGAACTAAGCGAACATGCCACTTGTAATTCGAATGGAGCATTGTCAGGCTGTGAATATTTTTAACAAACATCGTACCTTCTTGGAAATAGAAGGATGGAAGGGTTAGATGCTGGCAACACATAAGTGGTGCACTGACATGTGTACAAAGCATATTTTTACTTGTCAAGAGGAGGCCCGAGACAACTATCAGAAATGATGGATGTTGTCATCATCAACAATAAGGACACGCGAACCTTTTGGGGCCCCTAATTTTGTTCAGGATTTGGAAAGAATACCATGATATATTGCATGTATTCAACATTGTGGGACCCAATGGATGGGTCTAAGATTTCAATTTCCCATTATTTGGCTGCTAGCCGAGCAGTACACACCAACTTATGTGGTAGACAAGGATTGGTGGAAAGAAGTCCTTCACATAGATGGATATAAGGTTCCTGGAACAAAAATGGCCGTGAGATATGACCTTGCACAACTTTATGCTGACCACAGTAGCTCTAACGCAGATCTTCACAGAAGACGAGCTACACGAGGACATGCAGAAAGGCTAGTTGGGGGGAGATGTTGGTTGCTAAATTTGCCTACTTTTTACCCACCTTTTGATCCCTTTCATGTACTCAGTTCATATCCTTGTTGGTTGATTTGTATTCTAAACAACAAAGGTATACCTATTATCATGTCTTTGTGAATTATTAATCGATGAAGTGTAGTGGTAGGAGATTATTTCCTAAAGTGAATTGCTAACTTAAGTTTCCTTGTAGATTCGAAGGAATGATGATCAAGACCATGATTTAATGTATGATGACTATCGAGATGGTAGTGTTATCTTTGGATATCAACTATAATGGTGGTTCAACTTATCGACCATCACAAGTGTTATCTTTATATTTTGTTGTATCTTGAGAATCACTATGTATTTGTAGGAAGACAACTACCGTAATCTTAGGAATTGTCCATTGTTAAATGAAATGTATAAGTAGTGTTATGGGGTTGGGAAAGCCACCGCTAAGAGATACATGAGAATTCTGAGTTGTAACAATAGACCTTTGTAATGTTATTTTGATTAATGCAATTTCTAATCTTCTGAGCATTTCATAGTTCTTGATATTTTTGCAGCCTTGATCAGGGAGTTGGGCCCACTCTCCTGACCAGGTGTTGTTGGATTAGTTGTGTGCGTAGGTTTATTTCTATTGCATTATTTTCTTGTTGTGTAATGATTTATCAGTGTGTTGCTATGAGTCTTAACTTGTTGTTACTATGATTGTTGTTACAATTATTACTTGTTGTTACACATTGTTATGTTTATGATTGAATTTTCAATGCTGGGTAGGGAAACTGTGGCCTGCATATACCTTGCATGACAACCTTGAAATAACCATTCAAGCCCCGGGTTGACAATTAATGTGGAATTGAGTTAATTGTATGATTCGTATCTGAAAACCAACACTATGCTTGAGGTGGAATGATGTGGGATTCCTTAAGGCCCACCTTCCAACAAATCTTGTACCATTGACCTCAACACCTTATTTGGGATCAAGATCAGAGATTAATTTGAGTGCCTTGGAACTTGCATACATCAATGTCAAGCCTTCTCGTTGACAACAATGGGATTGCAACAATGTTTCTTGATTGTCATATCTTGCAAGTGACTTGACTTCAACACATTCATTCGTCCCTGTCAAGATGCACTTAGGTACCTTGACACTCATTTACATTATTAGTGAGTTGTCTCGCATCGGTTAACGATTTTCATCATTGATCGGTAATCCAATGATTTATTCCCATGCTCAACTTCGACACACTCATTCACATGGTAACAATTGTACAATGAATTTTTGTTTTGATGAAGACTATATGGTTCTGGAATCAACAAAAACTTGCAGCAGTAGATTTTATTGGTTTCTTGTATCAGCATGTTCATCTTGTTTTCATTCAACAACATCATGATGGCACTATTGCAACTCGTTTTAATTCATTTCATTTTCAAGCAAAACAATAAAATTGGGTCTATTTTAGTCAATATGCATTATGTTTCATGGTTTCTACTTTAGCATGCAATACACAATCCAAATCAGCAGTTCAAACTTGGAGAAAACAACTTTTTGCAAAAAATGACATTTTCTGCAACAACTACGAAAAGTTGTAGTTTCTGCAGCTATTGCTGTAACAACTTTTTTTTTTGCTGTAGCAGCTTGTTCCAGAGGCAATTTTGGCACAAATATTGCAAGAGATTGGAGTAGAAATAAAAAATTCTGAGCTACTGGGTTTTCTCAAAATATGGTAAATTGAGATACACACAGGCAAAATTTTCAAAAAGTGCAATTTTCTAGGAATTTTCAGCAAGTTTTTAAGGTGGATTTTCATTTTTCATCACTGTGCACAAATTAGGTCAGATTTCTGTATGTTTCCACAACAAAATCTTTTCTTCATCAAAATGGGATTATGAGGGTATGTGGCAGTAAGAAAGGTAAAAATACACCATTTCCCTTTCGAAACACTCAATTTGGCCTTAAAATGAGTTTGTGGCATATGTTTTTGTTGCAACGTTGGGTAGCGTGAAGGGTGAAATAGGGCACAAATTGATTTGACCATATCTTGCAAACCGTGCATCTGTTGGTCCTGAAATTTTGATGGTAAATGCATTGAGGTAGGGTAAATAAATGCACAAAATTTCAAGAAATTCTAGTGTCTATTTTTCAAGAAATTAGTTTCTTTCACCTACAACAATTTCTCAATTTTCTCGGGATCCATGTACCCATTGGTTGAGATATTTTACGGGAATATGCATAAAACTAATGGTAACAACCTCAGAAAAATTTAGGAGAATTTTATTTTTCATTTGAGAGATATTGGAAAAAAATTCTATGGAACAAGGTCAAAGTGATGGTCAATGCATCATGCAATAATAGAGTATCTGAGCCAAATCAACACCTACAACCCCTACTTCAACATTTCAAGTTCTTCAAAAGGTAAAATTGAGGTAAAACTAGCATTAGACTTTTTAATTTGTTAAAATTTTTGGAAATTGTAATAAGAAAGCTATTGAAAACATGTGATCTATGTATTTCACCCTATCATATTCACATTCTTCAAACCATTTTTTTTTAATCCTTCATCCCTATTCTACTATTTTCAGCCCTCATACCTTATTGGATGCTCTACCAATGTTGTTATGACTGAGCCCCATACTATGGTTGCATAATATTTTCATGAGATCTTATGTTTACCTTTTCTCTTCTTGCTACCATATAAATTAATTCATGCTTCTTCGATGAACAATTTGACCTTTTGGCCTTCATTCATGCTTTCCTTAATGGTCCATCAACATGAAATTCTTGAGAAAAATAATTATTTTATAGATATAGCAAGCTTGACTTCATGGTACATGTTTGTAGCACATGATCAAAAGGTGGTGGTCTGTTTACATACAACATTCATGGTGCACATGGATATCATTCATTATTTGGGTTGGAAATAACATGGATGTAGTAAGAGTCTTATTGATGCATTCCTCACAATATGGCATGTTGGATATTCTACCAAGGATTAAACAATTTGTACACAATTGACTAAGTGACAAAAACTTCATAAATTGTTTCTAAGATTGCATTGTCAAAGGCTTTAACAACAATGACAAGTACTTGGATATGCTACTTTATGGACACCCTTGTCTTTCACACAAGTTGTATATGATAATGTGCAGGGGATTAATAAGTAATGCAAATATGTTTGTTTTATTAAAGAAGAACAAATTAGTAGGCATCATATCATTCATGAGTAGCATACTATGACAAGAATTTCAACAAGAGGATGGATAGCTCTTCTTTTTCATTTTGCAAATATCAAGAAACAAGTGTGGAAACAAACAATTATGCTACTAGATGTGTAATTTTGGAGAATGAATTCATTGGTTCACTGAACAAGAGAGAAAAATGAATCTTACCAAGATAGATGATCTACACCAATCCCTTGGAGCTTTGGTCAAGGATTTAGTTGAAATGGAAAAATAAAGGATTACCGAGAACTAGTTGAATTGTGAAATTTTGCAAATCTTTGTTTGCATGTTGGGCCTCCAATTTGTCATGATTTTGCTAATCAAACCATCCATTTTTGCATTATTCCACTCACTCATTTTCATCATTATTAACCATATTTCTTCATAAATTCACCCAATTTTGGCATACATGTTTACATGGTTTATTATTATTATTTCCATTATTTTTAATGGGTTAAGAATAACTTTGATTGGTTTTACTAATGATAGTTTTTCCATTGCAAGTTTCTCCAGTTCAATCAAGTTTCCATAATTAAATCCATGGTTGAGGTAGTAGCACCACTCTAGAAGGAAATCTGACACATGGACATTGTTTCTAAAGGTTCCAATATGGATTTTTATTAGTTAAATTCCACCCAGCTCGCATGTGTGGACCTCCAGCACCAAATCAAAGGAAATACACAACAGTTTTGACCAATCAACTTCAACCGCATTTTCTGAGCAAATGAAAGTGAATTTCGAAAAACGAAAACATGGGTTTTGTTCATCACGACCCCAATTAGGTTTCCACCTAGAAATTTTCTCAAATTTGTTACCATTTGAGATATTTTCGAGGTTATTTGGAGCCTTATTTTGCAGATTACGTGGATAAACAAATTTTCAATTTATCATTTAATGCAGAGTCAACAAAGAGGCCAGAACAAGTTGTTATTTAGAAAATTCATGGCAAGAAGATCATTATGAACGGATCTGGGCTCATATTTTATCCTAAATCCTTCAAAACATATTTGATTTTATTCTCAAATTGATTTGTTGAGATCTCATGGCCATAATTCATGCAATGAAATTATGAGTTTCTAGTTGCTTAAAAAATCTATAAAACATTGTAATCTATTTGATAAAGGGGGAGATTTTCAATGTATTAAGCTCAGGTATGAAGTTGTAATTATTTTTGAAAGTTATCATTGTGAAAACTCTGTTTACATGCTGCAAATAATACAAACTTTGTCCATGACATTCATGTAATTGTTAATTGGCAATTCTCTTCTCTTGATTTGAATATTCAACACCTCACAATCCTCAGGAGCCCCCCCTGGAGATCAGTGAGAATAGTGTAGATGTTTTCCATTTCTTTCATTTAATTTCTTTCTGCTCTACACTTAAATAAAAACTCTATTTCATTTTAATGCTTTGTTTCTTTAGATTGAATTCATTTCATTATGTTTGCTTGTTTGCCTATGTTTTTCCTACAGGACAAACGCTTGTTAAAAGACAAAAAAAAAACAAAAATATTTACTTTGACTTTATTTTTCTAGCTTAGTCTCAAATTTATGTTTAATAGGTTATGGTTTTCTCTAGTTCAAGTTCATCCATCATAAGATTCATTATTCCTGCTTTGTAGATATATTTCCACAATTATGATAATCAATGTTTATTTTCCAAGTCTCATAGATTAGTGTTGCGTTTAATTCATAGTCTAAAATTTCTTTTTTGAATTTGATAGATTAGGATTGAATTTGAATTTACTAGATTAGTTTTGATTTCGAGCATAATAAACTAAATTTGATTTTGATTAAAATAGACTAGCATTTTCTTTTATGATTAATAACATAGAATTTCAAGAGCTTTCATAGTTTAGAATCGAGTTGCTTTGAATATCCTTACAATTCAACTCTCAGTTTGATGTTTTTATCAGATAAAGTCTTTGATAAAAATACATGTGTATGTGCTTACGAAGATCTCATAAATAGAATCTAATTTCTTTTTGAAGTATCCAATTAATTTAAGTGATGCATAAATATTGAAAGCTAATCTCCTAACACATACAGTGTAGTGTACTTCGCAAGCTCATGTATCCTAATTGACATAAAAATGCAAGTAATTTAACAGTCAATTAATTTACCCAACACTAATAATGGTATTGATAGACTATGGGGATCTTGATGTAATCTGGGCAAGGGTATATAAATACAATTTAACATCCCAAATATCCATGAATAGATTAACAATGTAATTCTCCTAGGTATTTGCCACGACCGGACATGAATTTAATACAAAGAATACTCATTCCTGATAAAAAATAATAATAATAACTGATTAATAATGCAATTCTTCGTAATTGTGTAATGTCAATCTTTTGGAAAGAAAAAAGGACAATTGTGTAATGTAAATTCATTTAGCTTTAGGGAATAGGAGAGAGCTTGGTTCGACCATTGGTTTTTAAATCTCTGAATCTTAATTTACACCCTTCATTAGCACACAAGTCCCCATCTTTATTGAGATCACAAGAACATGGAAATATGTTGTTGAATAGAACCTTTCCACTACTTTCCCAATTCTTTTCATAAGACTCTTAATATTTTGTACCTCAGAGAGGAGCCCTTCACCAAATGTTGAATAAGGAGAGTGTCTCCCAAAACAATGAGAGAAGTTGTCTATTTTTCTTTGGCTAACTGAATCCCTGTTAGAGGGAATAAGTTGTATCTTGGCTATTGTCATGTGTCCTAATTATTATGAATAATATACAACTTTAATTTCCTCAAGTTCATAGAGCACCCCTCCCCCTTTTGTCATTGCTATTATTTTAAATATTATTGAGCCCAGAGGCTCATTCTACAATCTTGTATAAGGGAAATATGTAATTCCTTCAGTCCTCAACATGGAGTTGACACATGTCCCTTTTAAAGTGAAAATAAAATATTCTTTAAATTAAAAAAATAATGTCCACTATAATCAAAATAAGAAACAAATATACATATTTGATCATTTTTAATTAAAAGTATTATAAAATGTAGTCCCACTCTCATTGTGCTTGCATTATTGGTTGTTGATATTACAATCCAATACCAAAGACATATGGTAAAAATATTTCTCTCTCAC
Organism: Pinus tabuliformis; assembly: GCA_031772625.1. Lineage (NCBI taxonomy): Eukaryota > Viridiplantae > Streptophyta > Pinopsida > Pinales > Pinaceae > Pinus > Pinus tabuliformis. The sequence continues at coordinate 582,450,781 of CM062806.1, forward strand.
TCTTAGTTATAAATAAAATATTTCCATGTCCATATAAAATAATATAATTATATATCAACTTTTAAAATTCTTCTGAAGTAATTTTTTTTGATATTATTTATATTTTGATATTTCTATTGGATAAATAAATAAACCATTTTAATATCCATGTGAAATATTATTTTAATATTAACTTTAGAAAAAACATAAACATATATGAACCCCAATAAGATATTTCAATGTGCAAAGAGAATAAGCAATTGAAAGTAAAAGGATTCAATTCCCTCTTTATAACAATGATAAGAGTGAGATGTGTAATTAATTCAATTCTCAATATAAAATTAATATGTGACATTTAAAAAATATTAATAATAATTAAAAATTTCAATTTACATCATAAATAAAATATTTCAATATATAAAATTAAGTAATATTGAAATGTATTTAGAAATATATTAATAAAAGAAAACTTTAATGTGGATAATGTAATCCATAAATAAAATATATCAATGTTCATGTTATTTAAATTATTTCTGTGTTGCCAATTTGGGGTAGTTCAATTGGAAATGGTCGTGGAAATGAAGTCTCACTGAACTAGAAGCCTTAGGTTCAAATCGTGTGCTATCCCCCCGATCGAGGTGAGAAGTTGGACATGATGAAGATGTAGTCATACCAAACTTATAAAAAATAGATGTAGTGCGGTGAAGTGAAGTGTAGTGCGTAAAGTGTTTGATTTATTTACTTTTATGAGGTTGGTTGAGAGTGAACATCATTGTTGGATGGAGGATGAGAATGTATATGGTGGTCAAGATTCGGGTGCTTTTTCAGGGCATGAAGGGGTTGATTCTCTCATGCTATCTGATATGCTAGAAAGTTACTCATTACACTACAGGATCTGTAGGTTGTAACTTGCCAGTAACTTTCACGCGGTACGAGAACGAGGAGAAGGTAGCAGGCACAGTGCTATCCACTATTAAGCAGTTTTCAACAGTTTTCAAATCCAAAGGTAAGAGACTAGCCACCCATTGGTCCCATTGTTCCTAAGTATTTCTAAAACATATTCGCATAGTCGCATTTTTGGCTAGGCTGCATTTTCCGGTGACATCTCTAAGACTCTAAAATGTGATTTTGCGACTAGTCGCAAATATGGGGGAAAGCTAAATTTCGTATTTCAAGAATGCAATTGCTTTCTTGGAGGGTTCTGGAGTGCAGCACTAAGTGGGAAGAATGATACCATAAGCTAAGGGTGGAGCGTCTAATCACCCACTTTTCCACTGCTACCACTATCGTCATTTTTCCTGTCGACCTCCTCCCTTCTTCCTTCTTCCCTTTTGTCGAACAGTCACAATCGTCTCATCAAATCCCCTGTTCGGAAGAAAATTTTTTCACGATCTTAGAGCATTCACAATATTCAACAAGGAAGGATATGTCTGGTAGTGAGCTCTCTAGGTGGCCTTTAGCAGTTTTCAAATCCAAATGTAAGAGACGAGCCACCCATTGGTCCCACTATTCCTAAGTATTTCTAAAACATATTCGCATAGTCACATTTTTGGATGCATGGTCACATTTTTGGCCGCAGAGAAAGGAACTGCGACTTGTGAAGGTCACATAGTCACATTTTTGGCCAGGTCACATTTTTCAGTGATATCTTGAAGACTCTAAAATGTGATTTTGCGACTAGTTGCAAATATGGTGGAAAGGAACTGCGACTTGTGAAGGTCGCATAGTCGCATTTTTTTTTTGCCAAGCCGCATTTTCCAGTGACATCTCTAAGACTCTAAAATGTGATTTTGTGACTAGTCACAAATATAGTGAAGAGAGATAATGAGCTTGTCCAAGTCGTATTGTGGAAGTGTGACTGTTCAAGTTCATCCGCCAGGGTCGTTGGTGAACCCAAAGAAATATTTGTTGCTCTGCCATCAAATTCTTGACACAACAAAATTAGAGTTTATTCCTCTGCCATTAATCTTTTGCTCTTGGGTACACAACCATCTCACAGACGATCTTAAGCTCTTCGGACAAACAAACACCATAGTAATGTCCAAATCAGTTCCAAGATAAAAATCGTTGCAAGCTTGGGGAAGACCCCACCACATCGCACAACACATTTTCTGAAGGCTCTTAATACTCCTTTGAATAATTCTTCATTGTTGTCCTTGGATCATCATAGTTTTTTTTCAATATACATAGGCTATGGGAGCAGGGAAGTATGAGTAGTGTGATCAACATTGAGAGCAACGAGTAGTGAATAGTGAACAGTGTGAGAGCAGGGAGATTTTATGCAGTAGAAGTATCGAGTAGCGAGAAAGGAGCCGCGATAACCTGAAAAACAGGGAGCAATGCGAAGTAATCTTGGCATTTTATAGACCTACATATTTCTTGAAACAGGTTGGACGAAAAATGTATTAAAACATGACAAAGGAAAAAGAAATTTCAGAACATTTTAAGTCAAATGATTTAGGACAAGTGAAAATTTCCTCATCTGCCACAACTGGGAAGTGGGTTTGGGTCAATGCCAAACAATATCGGGGCATTTTAAAACGAAGAATAGCCCGCCTAAAATGGGCGAAAACAAGGAAGAAACAGTCTAAAAAGAAAAGTACTCGAGCCCTTCGAAAAAAGCACTCAAACAAGTATCCTCTACAAGCACGTCGCAACAAGAAGTCTAGAGGAAGAGGAAAAGTCATTGATGATTTTGCCTTATATAGTCCCACATCCACACCTCTCACCTGGTCATTTGATCTTTATGTGAAAGAATTGTTAAATGCAAAACAAAGGTTGGAGGTTTTAGAAGCTAAAAGAAAATAAAGAGATCATAAAATTCATATAATAACAACTGAGAACAAGGTTTTAGCAGAAAGAAATAGAGTTTTAAAATAACAAGTAGCATTGCTACAGGAAGCTCTCCTGATAAGGAAGACACAATGGCAACGCATGAAGGCGGATGTGAAAAACATAAAGAAATCTATAGTGGAAAGTACAGAGGTGGTGAATGTGAAATCATCCCAGGATAAAGGGAAAATGATTTCCCAAATAAACAACCAGGAATTGAACGTAAGAGAAGAAACGAAAGGAGATTCCACCAAAGTTTCTAAAACTTGGGCTCAAGTTATTAGCAATTCTGCTAATAAGGAAGGAGAAACAAAAATTCAGGTTGGCAACATAAAAGATAGTGAAGGCAAGGAAAGACAAAATAGGGCAGCAAACATAATTATTAAAGGGGTGAAAGGCTATGGGAAAAATGAATGTACTCTTGACCTTGCAAAGGACTTCTTGAAAGACCAGTTGCCATAGCAAGGACAAATATGCCAAGCATGGAGGGTGGGTAAGTTTAATGGGAGAGGGCCAGGCCCATAAAAGTCATTATTCTGAGCTTGCGTGATAAATATATCATTCTAAGCAGGAAACATCTCTTGAGGGGTTTCCGTTATTTCCTAGAAGAAGATTTAACTGTAAAACAACAGGATGAAAGAAGGAAGGAAATTTTAAAGGTTAGGGAAGCAAGAGAGCATGGATTTATAAAGGAAAAGTTGTGATAGCTCAATTTGGACCTCCTTCCAAAACAGAGCAGCAAGATGGTAATAAAGAAGAGGCAACAAACTATTCAATAGGAAATCAGAAAGCAAGGTCAGTATGGGAAAGAAGGGATGAAGACTCAAATGTGAGTCTTGCATGTCAAAATAAATAGCAATCAAGTCATACCCAAGTTTCCTTAAGATTAGTTTGTTGGAACTGCAGAGGTTACAGTTGGAGATGAGGACTTGGGTTAGGGCCTATTGCGGAAGATAGAGACATAATTTTCCTCATAGAAACACATGAGCATGAAGGGTGCAAGACACCTCCATTTGAAGGATACTGGAAGATGGCAGTGTGAAACAAGGTAGCAGGGAGTGGAAAATGGCATGAGGGCATCATGGTTTTATTAAGGGAGAAAGAAGGTTGTCTCATTCAGTTAGAAAAAGAAGACTCAAATAAGCAATTCATTTGGTTTAAAATATCAGAAAATGAAACCACATCAGAATTGCAGCATGTTATTTTGCGCCGCAGGTTTCAAAAATCTACAAAGATAGGGGGCTTGACCACAAAGATCCATTTGCAGCCTTAAAAGTGGATATTGCAACATATTCGCAACTAGGGGAAGTCCTTATAGTGGGTGATTTCAATGCTAGGACTGCAAGTGAGAAAGCTAGCATTCTTTGTTTTAAAGATAATTGTGACCCTATTTGGCTTACAGAAGAAAGTAATCATCAGTGGGAAAGAATTCCAGAGGACAAGGGCTGCAATATCTTTGGTGAACAATTGCTTACTCTATGTGGGGCCTTTGATTTAGTCATTGGTAATGGCTTGACTAGATGGGAAAAGTCCGGTAATTTCACTTGCAATACTTATAATGGAGCAAGTGTGGTAGATTACGTAATTTCCTCACATGGTTTGTGTGAGAAAATGGAGGAAGTTTTGATTGGAGATTAGCTGGGGGACTTGAAATCAGATCACAAGCCAATTCATTTATGTTTCTCTTGGATTGGAAAGAAATAATTAGAGTAAAAAATTCAGCATGCCCAACAAAATCCTCCACAGGGCATAATTCTTTTGACCCCAGAAAATTGTAATACCTCCAAAATGACTCTAGAGAGGCTCTTCGAGAAGGAGAAAATTACAATTCACAGCCTTCATAGTCATGAATTAACACATTTAATTTAATGCACACTTGTAAAGTGAAAAAGAGAAAAAATTAAGAAGTCTGAAACAAATTTCTTTCTGGTTAATGCTTGGTTTGACGGGGAATACAAAAAGGCAAGAAAAACGTGGAAAGAGTCAAACAACGATAACATAAAGATCAAAGCTTACAAGCAGGTATTAAGCAAGAAAAAGGCCAATTTCATGGTTTTAAGGAGGGAAGAACTAATCTTCCTTGGGAAAAATAATCCCAAATTATTTTGGAAGGAATTCCAACCGAAAAAGATACAAATTGGAAATAATATTACAACTTCTGTATGGTTTGACTATGCAAAACAACTCTATGAGCAGGTTCCCTATATTGATCCTCCCCCTTGGTCAACACTAATACTGAACTCTTCACAGTACAAGAGGTAGAGATGGGTATCAAGAAGTTGGGTGTTGGAAAAGAAAAAGACTTAGCCAAACTCCAAGCTGAATATCTAAATTGTGTGTCAAAGATTCTTGCACCTCACATTACAAAAATCTTCAACAACGTCATACAACAAGGGCTCCCTACAAATTGGACAACTAGTTTGGAAATACCTCTTTTCAAGAGTGGTGACGTCAATAATCCCTCCAATTATATGACCATCATGATAAACCCTTTATTTGCAAAGCTATTGGGAAGCATGCTAGAAAACAAAATTAGCAAGTGGGAAGAAGAAAGAGATAAGCGTGCTAAAGGGCGAGTAGTTTTTAGACCTAAACATTCCACAATTGATCATTGTATAACTTTAAGATACATCATTGAAAAAGTTTGGGAGAAAAAGGAAGAAGTGTTTTGTTTCTTTGTTGATTTCAGAAAATTGTTTGACTCGATTCCTAGGGATAAGATTTGGCATAGAATGGAGGAACTTGGGGTTCCTAAACATTTGAGAGCAGTTGTGCATAGCCTGTATGAAGAGGTGAAAGTCAAAATTAGAACTTTAGCAGGCATTTTTGAAATTTTTAGAAGCGATATCGAGGTCAAGCAAGGTTTCCCACTATCTCCTACCCTTTTTGGTTTATATAACGACAAGCTTGAGGAGTGGTTAAATTCATAATGGGGTGATGGTATCTATTTGGGAAAGTTTGTTACAAGGCTTCTTTTGTATGCAGATGACCTTATTTTGATTGCTAAATCGGTTCTTGGTTTGCAAGAGCACTTACTATCCCTTGAGCATTTTTGTAGAAGTGTGGGGATGCAAGTCAATATCAACAAAACGAAAGTAGTGGTCTTGTTTAAGAAAAGAAAACATAACCAACATAATTTCTACTTTGAAGGCAACATTATGGAAGAAGTTGCGGATTAAAAATACCTCGAAATTGACTTCAACAAAAATCTAAGTAGGAATGATTGTAGAAAGAAAATAACTTTGGGGGGGTTGGAAAGCATTTTATGCTTTTCAAAATCAGTGTAGAGAGGTAGAGTTATGGGACTGGAAAACCAATCAAACTCCTTTTGGGCTTCTAGTGATTCTGGTGATTCTCTGTGGTTGTGAACTATGGGCCAGCAGTACATCTGACATGCAGTGGAGACAAATTGAGAAAATTTAGAAGCGTTTGATTACAAACAAATTTAATATTAAAAGTGCAGTTTCTTATGATATCTCGTTAAGTGAAACAGGAACTGCTCCTATTGAAGCAATTACTATGGTGCGAGTCATAAGATATTTAAAAAAAATTGAGCAAATGGAAGAGGGAGATGGCCTAAGGTTGTCTTTAATGATAGATTGTGCAAGACAAAAAAAACTTGGATACAAATGGTTTAGTAAATGGGGTATTTGCTTGAACGTGTCTCTGATAAACAACAACGAGATAATTTTTTTTTTTTTTTTTTTTCTATGGAAAAGTTCCACAAGTGTACTTGGGATAAGGAGCTAGGAAGAAAGAAAAATTACTATATTGAAGTGTTTAATCCCACTCATAGTCATCAACCAAAAGCATACATAGAGGCAAATATCTCTTGGAGAGCCAAAATTCTTATTACTCAATTAAGGACTAATTCTCATCAACTCCGTTGAGAAACAAGGCATTGGAAAAGGCCAAAGGAAGTGTGGGAGGAAACAATATGCATTTTTTGTTCTTCCAGAAAAGTGGAAACAGAAAAACATTTCATTTTAGAATGTGAGGCCTTCAAAGACAACAGGGAAAGTTATGTAGATATGCTGGTAGCTAGCTCTTGGGATAATCTATTTAGCGAGGGGTTTGTCGAGAAGCTGGGAGCATTTATTTTGAAGCTTCATAGAAAAAAGACTGAATACATCAAGCAGATGAAGAAGTACTCTGTCCCATAGGCTATCTTTAGCCTCGTGGATGTTAAAATAATTTATTCTTCTTCTTATATATATATATATATATATATTCCAATATCAACAATTTACATCTTATATATGGTTTAAAATAATAATAATAATAAAAAAATATCTATATATTATATAAAATAATTGAAAAAATAAATTCTTATTGTTATAACATTTCAAGTATCATTATTTTACATTTTGACCCTTTTATTAAGGGTTAATTTTGAATGGAGAAAATATTTGTTGGAATTACATGTTTAAGCTATTTTATTCCATTTATTCAAGTGATTTTCAAGGGGTTGAATCATAATTTCAAAAAAGAAATATATATATATATATATATATATATATATATATATATATATATATACACCATTTATTCAAGGGATTTTCAAGGGGTTGAATCATAATTTCAAAAAATAAATTTAATATATATATATATATATATATATATATATATATATATATAGAGAGAGAGAGAGAGAGAGAGAGAGAGAGAGAGAGAGATTTTTTCATTTTGACCATCATTTTTCAAGTCTTTAGAAGGATGCAATTTTTTGAAGTTTTGCACTATAAAAAGGGTTTGCACAATTTGATCTCTTGGCTGTTACACTATCCATAGTTAAGATAAATATATACTAATTGAGTAAAAATTTAAAAATTTTATTTTTTTAACTCTCATTCAATATTATATATTATGAGTATGGTTATTTTTAATTAATTTGATGATTTGCATGCCATTTACTGTTAATATTTAAAAAGTTTGGATTTCTTGTTTTCTTTTTTATTATCATTTAAGTTTATATATTAATTTGATAGTTTGTATTTTATTTATTATTTATGACTAATATATTCAAGCTTTACACGGAATATTAAAATGAAATTTTATGGATTTAAATTATGTTGGTATTTTAAAATGTTTGATATTTTATATATTATTAAAAAATCAAATTTTAAGAAAGGTTTTTTTTGAATAAATACATTTTATATTCATCAAAAACAAGTTTACATGGATCTCTTAAGCATGAAGTACATGAAACTCCCAAAATACTATTTTTTCAAACATCCTTGGGATCTAAGATCCATGAAAGCATCATTACATAAATAAACATGTCCCAATTAACTTGAATCCGAATATTGACATCGGGAATTTAGAGTCATCAAAATAGGGGACAAAATCAAGGAGGGACACCATATAACTTAAAATGAAATGTGCTCCAACATGAATTTCCAAAGGCACAAATATAAGCAAGAACACATGAACCTAGATGAGACAAGAGCTATGAACCCATACTAATCATTGACAAAGGATAATATGCATGCACTACCAAAAGAAAACCCAAAACAAAGCCAACATAGTCGCCATTGATCCATCAACAAAGGTTTATCCATCATCCTAACAGCCTATCACCAAAGACAACCATAGAAATAACAACAATAGTAAAATGTCATGAATATGAGACATAATTGAAACCTTGCAAGTTGCGTCAACCACAAAAGGATTGCTCTTGTAAGTTGCACGTGCCACAAAGAACTTACCTAACAAACCCTGAGGTTCGCCATTATGCCCAATTTTTGGGACCAAAACCCAAGAAAAAATATTGCAAAACCTCGCTCATACCAAAACAAGTGTGAACCCAAAAACACCCCCAATTTAAACCACTAGCTCCACATATCCCTATAGAAGAGAGCAATAAAAGTGTCAGTAACCTCAAAACCAACTTGACAGAAAAGCTCAGAACTGTGATACCATGTTTTATTAGTAGTCGGATGAAATAATAATAAGGTCTGTTGTACTATCCATAAGTGGATTAGTTGGATCTCCAGGAGGGTTAGTAAGATCCACTGATGTAGAATCTGATACCACATAGCTCTCCACATGACTCAAACAAGATTCAATATCATTTAGGAAATATTTGATGTTCCATAAAATGTGCTTAATTTCTTCCAGTCCAGGAAAAACATTATAATTATCAACTTTCTTGTCCTTAAATACCAAGTGTAATAGAGTCACTGTCCATTTGTTGGTGCAAAGATAGAGAATGATGGAAATGAAATATCCTCACTTGAAATATTCCCAGGGCTAGAACCCATTTTAGGCCATCTTTACCAACTTCTGAATTAGAATGGTAGGAGAAATCCCCAAACTATTTCAATTCCAACAACAAAATATCGCTACTCACTTCAAGAGGGATTGAATCATAGTATGAGGCCACTGAGTCACAGGAAAACATTCGACAACGTTTAACACCAACACCACCCCTTCTACTCATCATTTCCTGACGAGTAGGCATGGTAGCCATTACAAGCAAACATTGTATACAACCAATTAGAGAACCACGACCATCAAAACAAGCAAAAGGATGAACTACTGCCCCTTTGAAACCCATTGAAATACAACCAGGTCGCCCCCTAAATTCCACACCAAGGAATTGAATTCAAGGAAGGCTTGAAATTCACTGCACTCAAAGGCATAAGGCATTGATAACCCCACCAACAAAGCAACACTCGACAACTGAGAATACCTAGATAAGCCACCAGAGCAAACCAAATTCTAGAGACAAATGACAACATAAACACAGTGGTGCCAAACTTGAAAAAACAATTGAAGTACACAATAAAGTAAACTAAACCCCAATTCACAAGAGAGAGGAGTGGAAGAGCCTTACACATGATAAATCTTAACAAAACCAAAATTACATATCAAACCTCCAACAATGCAATCAAAAAATCCCCTGCTTTAAAGCCGCACAAAAAAATGATCAGGATACCAATAGCCACAAACCAGAACCGGACATGGATAAGAAATACCTGTGAAATCGTTTAACAAAGGGGAAAATTTGAATAAACAACAACCAATTTAAAGATAGGCTTGAGCTCTATGACATGCAAGTATAGAACGAAAAGCATTGACCCCACCCTATCACCAACAAGAAGAAAATCACAAATAAGGATATCTATTTACCACTAGAGCCGAACTCATCAACAAGCATACCAAATCAAGCAATAGAAAAGCCAAATTTTACATATCTCACTGCACCTTAAAAACTGAAGCAAGAAGGTGAGGATTTCACCTCACTTCCACTATTGTGCACAACATACCTCCACCACCCCATATCTACGCTCATGCATTTGTAGTGAAAGGATGATGAGTTTAAAACCCAAGTCCACTTACCTCATCAGTGTCATGCCATTACCAAACAAAGACAAGTGTATGACCAACACTTCTTCCAAAAAAATGTCATTCCCTCCGTAAATCACACCCCATCAAGAAATAAAAAAAATTAACCAATAAATAAGATAAGAAACATTTTATTATATATATATCTATCTATCTATATACATACATACATACATACATACATACATACATACATACATACATACATACATACATACATACATACATACATACATACATACATACATACATACATACATATATATATATATATATATATATATATATATATATATATATATATAATACTAGTTATATGAAAAATAGTCTCTTCAGGGACATCTGATAAAATTGGAATGATATAGAGAAGATTAGCATGGCCCCTGTGCAAGGATGACACACAAAAATTGAGAAATGGTCCAAAAAACCCTAATGGTCAGGCGACCATGAGTTAGGCGGTGCAGGAAAACCAAAAACTACAGCAAGCGACAGACACAGAAACCAAGAACCAACAGAAATGACAGAGGAGGAGAGGAGGGGAGAGATCCCCTCCTATCGAGATGCAGTGGCAGGGGAAGGCCAAAACACCAGCAACCAGGTGGAAGAAACAAGAAAACTGGGACTTGTCCTTGGAGCACGATGGCAGGCAGGTAGCAGAGGCAAGTGTTTACCATGTGTAGTGGAGAAACCAAGATTTATAATCCCGATGAACAAACTGGAGAGATACAAAAGCTAGATGAAAGACCATGCACTAATTTGCAAATTCATTGAAGTTTGGCCGACAGAAAAAGACCTCACCAGATGGATCCAACAAAAATGGTGACCCCGAGGCCACATCAAGCTAAAGCTGGGAGCAAGAGGCTTCTTCATGGTAATCTTCTCGAACTTGAAAAATAAAGAAAAAGCGTTTGAAAATGGTCCATACTTTCATTATAATGCTAGACCGTTTATGAGATACTGGGAGGAATGTTATAACCCAGATAAGGAAAAATTCTTAGCAACCCCGGTATGGGTAAGGTTATTCAGGCTACCAATGGATTTTTGGGATCCAGAAATCCTAGAGGGTATAGGAAACACAATAGGAAGCTTTGTTAAAATAGCTAAAACTACAAAAAAGGGAAGATACACCTCATATGCTGGAATTTGTGTCTACATGAATATAGCTGACCCTATTCCAGATACAGTCAAGCTAGAGTATCATGAGGAAGTATGGCAGAAAACCCTTGACTATGAGCATATTCCATTCAGATGCAAAAGATGTCATGAGTATGGACATCTGTTCAAGGAATGCCCACTCAACATAGAAGAAGAGGAGCGAAGAAACAAACAATAGAGGAAAAATCAAGAAGACAAGGAAGGGTTTCAGGAAGTAAAAAGCAAAAGACGACACACAAGAGAGAACCCCAGTGAAGGAAGGAAAGAACAACAAACCCAACCAAGTAGTACAAATAGCTTTGAAATCCTACAAGAAGAAGAAGAAGATAATGAGACCCAAACAATGGATTATCAGGGAGAAAAGGGAAAGGAAAGCAACACAAGTCAAGGAAAATCACATACTAAGAGAAAGGCACAAAGTGAACCAACAAAGAAGGAGGAAAAGGAAGCGAGGGAGAAAAAGGACAACGCAGTAATGGAAATTGAGACAAGCAGAGGAGAAGAACTAAGCTAGGAATACGAAGTATTGTGGAAACTTCTAGATGAATGGAAACACCTGAATGAAAGATTCATTCTAGAAGAGAAAAAAAGAATATATAGAGAAACTTTTCAACAGTACCAAGCAAAACAGGGACAGGGAAAGTTGGAAATGGTAGAACAACTAGGCCTCCAACAGGATAATACTCAAGACCATCAAAGCAAAACAAAAGGCAGGAAAAAAAGAGGTAGGCGAAATATACAGGAATCGATACAGATCATGGGAGAAATGTTAGTGAACACCGGGAGAGTAGTTCCGCTCTCGGCGGTATTCCACCAGTCAAGCCAAGCACCCCAATGATAATCACATCCTGGAATATAAGAGGCCTGAATAGTAAAGGCAAACAGAGACACTTAGCAGAAAGGCTAAGAAAAGAAAAACCCCAACTAATGTTGTTATAGGAAACAAAAATCTCAGGAAGGAAAATGGAGGAAATCCTAAACAAAATCAAACCGAAATATGAATGCATGACCATAGATGTGAAAGGCAGTGCGGGAGGCATAACAATACTACGGAACCCTGTAAAAATCGCAACAGACTACTGGATAGGTATGAAAAGGATACTCACGGGGAAGTTTTGGTTAATAGGAAATAGAGAATGGTTTCTAGTTTCGGCAGTATACGACCCTCATACACCAGCGGAAAGAGGAAGCTTCCTCCTCCAACTTTAGCAGCTAGGAAACCTTCATGAAGAAAAGTTGTGGTTGATAGCAGGAGACTTTAACATGACAACATCAAAAGATGAGAAGAAAGGTGGACTGCAAAGAGAAGAGCCAGAGATGGAGAGATTCAGGGACCTTCAGGTAGAACTGAAAATGGTAGATATCCCAACCATAAATGGAAAATACACATGGAACAATCGACGAGGAGGGAGCAGACAAATAGCATCAAGGCTAGACAGATTCCTAGCAACAGAACACTTCATTGGAAAAGATATCTTCTATGAAGCAACAATCCTCCCATGTCTAGGGTTGGATCACTGGCCCATCAAATTAGAAATAGCTATGAACTAGCAGAACCAAAATAGACCCTTCAGGTTTGAGGCATTCTAGTTGAGAGATCCCACCTTAAAATGAAGAATTGGTGGAAGGAGACTGAGACTGGGATGGAAGGAAGAAATAAAATGCACACTCTCCAACTCAGATTAAAAGACCTAAAAGGAAGGATAAAGAAGTGGAACAGAGAAGAATTTGGAAATATTCAAAAGGAACAAGAAATGCTCCAGATAAAGATGAAAAGAATACAACAGAAAATCATAGTTGAAGGGAGAAATGAAGAACTAGCAGAAGAAGAAGGATTGGTGCTAAATAAACTGGAGGAAAGAAGAAAACAAGAGGAAATCTTATGGAAACAAAAATCGAGAATCCAATGGCTAAACGAAGGAGAGAGAAACACGAAATTCTTCCATAAGGCAATTCTACAGCATCGACATCAAAATAGAATATTCTCCCTAAAAGACAACCAAGGCAACAGGCTAACATAGAAAGCTGAAATGGAGAATTTGATGGTACAAAATTTTAAAGAGATCCTAACAGAACCCAATATCAGAAGGGAGGACGACATTGATAAAATCAATCAACATATCCCCAAAATAGTGACTAGAGACCAGAACTTGGCACTCCTAAGGGTCATAATGAAGGCAACGATGGAGGAGGTAATAAAAAAGATGGTAAAGAATAAAGCAGCTGTGCCGGATGGATTCACCTCTGGATTCTATCAAGCCACGTGGAACTTCATGAGTTAGGATATAGTGAATGTAGTAGAAGAGTCTCGATGCACCAAAAGAATGCACCTGGCCTTGAATGCTACATTCCTGGCCCTGATACCAAAGACTTTGAACTCAGAAGAACCACAAGGATTCCGATCGATAGTTCTATGCAACGTTATATATAAAATACTAGCTACAATCATGGTGAATAGACTAAAACCAATACTACCAAAGCTGATATCCTAGGAGCAGATGGGGTTTGTCAAAGGAAGACAAATAATAGATCGCATAGTGGTAGCACAAGAAGCACTCCACTCACTGAAAAATTCAAAAACCAAAGGGATGCTGATAAAACTAGACCTAGCTAAAGCTTATGACAGACTTAGTTGGGGATACCTCCAACAAATCCTAAAGGCATACGACTTTGACGATAGGTGGATAAACTGGGTAATGTCAATGATAACTACGCTAGTTATGTCAGTACTACTAAACGGGTCACCAACAGAAGCCTTCAATCCTTCCAGAGGACTCAGGCAGGGTGACCCGATATCCCCGTTCCTGTTTATCCTCGCAGCGGATGGACTAGGAAGACTAATAAAAGCTAAAGTTAATAGCAAACAACTGAAGGGATTACGACTATGGGGAAATGACCTACCTCTAACCCACCAACAATTTTTTGATGATGTTATGTTATATGGACAGGCAACACTCAAAGAAGCAAAAAAAATAATGGAAATTCTCACAGAATTCACAGGGGCCTTGGGGATAGAGATAAGTAAAGAAAAATCTGAAATTTATTTCTTCAATACCCAAGCTTCCTCCCAAGCCTTCCTGGCAAGAACCATGGGATTCAGAGTCAGGAAATTCCCTACAAAGTACTTAGGCATCCTGTTAAATGACAAGAAAAACAGAGTTGCTAATTGGGGAACCCTGATGGGTAAGATTCAAAAGAGAATGCAAAACTGGACATTCAGGGTGCTGAACATCCCGAGCTGCATAATCCTGCTAAAATCGATGCTCTAATCCATACCGATTTATCAATTAACTAGCCAAGCCACACCTAAAACAATCTGCCAAAAAATGGTAGATATGTTTAAAAAGTTCCTATGGCAAGGGTCAAGTAAGATAAAAAAATGGGCGCTTCTATCTTGGAGTTGGCTAAGTAAATCCCTAAAAGAAGGAGGATTAGGCCTGAGAGACCCATACATCCTGAACAATGTAATGGGGGAAAAGTTGTGGTGGGGATGGATATAGGGAGGGGACGACCTATGGAAAAAACTATGGGAGAGAAAATACGAGATGACCAGGTCTCCGTAAGGAAATCTAAGAAGCCAAACCGAGAAGAAAGGCTATGCAATTTGAGATTTGGCAAGAGCCAACATGTATCTGATTAGGGAGCATAGCTTCTGGGAAGTAAGAGAGGGGGATAAAGCAAATTTCTGGGAATAGGTGTGGAAACAGATAGAAAAATTCAACAAACAACCTCTACTCCAAGAGATCCACCAGTTCACTGTCCAAACTGACGGCGATACAGTACGAAAATACTAGAGCTCTGAGTCAGATGGATATTGGAGAAAGTGGAAACAAAAGGAAAACTAGCCAGAATCACTTGTAACAACTCACTGGGAAATATATGTAAAAGAAATGGTAACAAGGAAAGTAGCAGTCAAAGAAGAGACATACACTCTAAGATGGGGAAATAGAATCAAAGGTATGTTCACAATAGCAGAAGGATACATCTAAAAGCAAAATACAACAGGCACCCAGAAACAAAAAAATGGTAAAGCATATGGAAAACAAAAACATGGTTGAATGTAGCATTTTTTACCTAGATCTTGAGCCACGGGAGAGCACTAACATGGGACCAGCTGAGGAAAAAAGGAACGCAAGGCCCATCGTGATGCACCCTCTGCCGAGAACAAGAAGAAACCATGGAGCATTTAACCAACGTTTGCAAAGTCAACAACAACCTATGGAGACAACATCAACAACTTTTTGAAATTAGTGATAGAGACATAAACAACATGAAAATAATGATAGAGAATTGGAGGAACAAACCTTACCAGAATACAATTCTAAACAGGGCTTGGAAACTCTTAATAGGATTTGTTCTGTGGAACATCTGGAAAGAGAGGAACCACCCAATTTTCAAGGAGGATGGTAGAGAAAATAACGAGATATGGAACCAAATCATCCAGAATATAAGAGAGACCATTCTCACAGAGAGGTGGTACGAGGAGGATTGGAAAACTGACCAAACAGAGACAAGAATAATGACACGCCTGCAACTAAAGCCTAGTATGACAAATATGATAGCAAGGAAACACCAAACTAATGAGATGGAAGAGGTCAATCACTACAGAAATCCTCAACAGGGGTTCATCAAGTTGAATTTCGATGGGGCAGCAAAAGGAAACGTAGGAGAGGTAGGGACTGGCAGAGTATTCAGAGATAATAGGGGAACGACGCTTAGGATCTACGCGATGGACTACGACAATGCAACAAACAACGAAGCAGAGCTTCATGCACTGAAAAGAGGGCTGGAAATTTCCATAAGGGAGGAATACCAAAAGCTTCAGGTAGAAGGAGATGCAAAACTGGTAGTGGATATAGTCAAACAACTACAACAAGGAACACCAGCGGAAAAAATCAGCCGTAGCTGGAGAACTGCCTGGTGGTGAAGGAGGTAAGTAAATTCCTAAGACATGTAGCCTACATCCTTCCCACCCATGTGAGAAGGAAGGGCAACGAACCAACGGATAGTCTGGCAAATTGGGGTTGTAGGAATGGTGGAAGAATAATGGATGCAAGTGAGGCCGAGCTAATTCAGACGGAGGAGATGGAAAACTTAATGCAACTTATCAAAAGATAAAGAAGGAGAGAGGAACTCCAGAACCAGGAACACCATAGAAAATCCAGCGAGATCGGGGAGGCGTGGCGGGGAAGGGGAAGGAAGAGGACAGGTGGGGGAAAGGACAGCCGCAGAGAATGAAGTGAGTAGACAGGTAATCTGGCAGGTGATGGAGTAGGGCAGAGAAGGTACAACTCCTGAGAGTACGAGGGCGGTGACGGATGAGAATGACAGAGAGGAGGGCAGGGCAGAGAGCAGGAGGGTGGGCAGAAGAATGATACCAAGTGGCAGAACAAGGATAGTAGTAACATGGCAAGAGCAACCGAGAGAAAGTGTGGATTAATGAGAGGCGACGACAGAAAGGACAGAAGGGCAACATCCCGAGATGAGGGTGAAGGGATCTGTGCCGGTAACAAAGCTAGACAGGTGGCAGTAAAGACAAGGGACTGGAGGAAGAGAGGAATAAAACTTAACGAAAATAAGAATATAGCAAATTGCATGCAGACGAAGATGAGGAAAGCTGGCGAGAAGGAAGGTGGCAGAAGAGAGAAGACGCAGGCGGCAGAAGGAAGAGGAAATAGATCGGCAAGTTGGTATGTAGTCCTTTCGCTCCACATTCTTGCTAGACTCAAAAGTATTTTCAGTAGGAAAATAGGAAGACTGAGTTGGAACATGTATAAGACTGTAAAAAAGGATATCAGAACTTCCTGCGATAAGGGAAAAACCAATTCCACAGAGCATCTGAATTTCCAGGGCAGGGAGATTGGGAGGGAGGGTCTCGCACCCAGGAAGGGAGAGGGCCATCCTGGGAAAAAAGCCTGTAGTATTCCTCGAAATAACATGACCCTAGCTAGGTCCATATGAGTTGATGGGAGTGAGCTAGTAGACAAAGGGAAGAAACCTAGGAGGGAAAAAACCTAAGGATTAGAGGGAACCAGGCAATCCTGCAACCTAGGGGGAGGGTAGGAGAGCCGGCTCCAGGAAACTTATTGACAAGACAGGGAGACCCTGGGAAAGGTGAAAAAAAAACCTGACCTCATCCGGGGAGGAACCCATGAGGATGTCTAAATAGGAAAGGCAGGGCACAAATTGCTGCTAGGGGAGGAAAAAGGGAAGAAACCCAAGAAAATACCAAACCTTGACCAAAAATGGGACTGGCTCTAAACCTAATATGACCAAAAACCCAAAGGTAGCAAATACAGGAAAGGGAAAGAAAATGAGAAATTGGGAATGCATTGATTTTGTGATAGGTATATTAACATACTGGGGAAATCATAGTGAACACAACATAGAACACCAGGAAAAATATAGCTGCAGCCAGGCAGGGAGCAAAATGGCCCCCAGGAGAGGAAAGAGAGTAACCAAGACGGAAGAAGGAACAAGTGGACCGACCAGGAAAAGAGGTAGGAAACCAGGCAGTGAACATATGAAGACAATCATCGACGCCTACATGGCAGGGAATCTGCCGGACATTAGAGCCCAGATCGCGAGTTGGGAGAGGGAACTGAACGACAATATCAAGCACCAAGACATCCCCATGGAAGAATGGGAAAGCATGGTGCCGGACCCCAGGAACACTCGTGGGAGGCATTCCCTATTTAGGCAAACCATACAATAGTACTGGGTAATGAAGAACGTGGTGGCATAGGCCATGACCCTACATTGAGAACAAACTGCGGGAGAAGAAGCAGAGGCACAGGACAAGAACAAGGAAAAGGACCCAGTCAGGGCAGAACTACTCAGGGAGATAGCAACAATTCAGATACAGACCTACAGAAATAACCTGGCCTCGGGTAGAATTGAACAGAGTCTGAAAGACCTGAAGTGGAGAATTGAGCAGCGGAGCAAGATTTTAGGATCCAGTGTCAAGGCACCAGCACCGGTAATATCCTCAGATGAGGAGTGAAGTAGTGAACCAGTTTGATATCAACAATGGTCTCTTTTTGATGAAATGCATTTACATGTTTAATTTGCTTTCTAGGAACAGTAGTATTGATAGTCAAAAGAATGATGCTAGGTGGATAGCAATAAACCTATTTAAATTTTGGACAAGGTTTAAAGCTGACAGGTGGTTATCTGGTTTCCTTCGGGCAGGGAAACTACTTGGAGCAAATGGTTAAATTTTTTGAAAATAGAATATAAATAGAGGAACTGCCAAATTTACAAAAAAAACAAATTATACAAAAAATAATATAAAAAAAAAAATTATACTAAATCATTAAAATAGATAAAGAGAAAAGAAAAAAAATAATAAATTGGATAAAATAAATCAATTAAGGAAAAAAAATTATGAATATAAATAAAAAAATGAAATAAGTAACTAACTTATTTTTCTCAAAACTTATAAATAGATATTAACAGAAATGGAGGATAAATAATTTAATTTTCTATACACTAAATGTCTTACAAATTTACTTCAATTTATGAATTGCTCAAAATAATATAAAATAATATTTGTTGAATTGAGGCTTCTGTGATCCATAAAAGTTATAAGAACAATTTCGGCATAAATCACATGTTGAACACCTTTTTCGACGCGTTTCGAACTAACTAGTGTGGTTCATCGTTAGGACAAGTTGAGGAGTCAAATCATGGATTAAATAGGGAGAGCAGATCCTCCAAACGGCTAGGTTGACTAGGTTGACCATCAACGACTATATAGAAAATCGGCTAGATAATATTCTAAAGTTAAAAAATAAAAAATAATATTATAATTATAGTAATTAAATTATTATATCTTCGAATGTAATACCATTTTATTTTAGTCAAAAGGTAATAAAACCTAATATTATAATTATAGTAATTAAATTTTCTCCCTAATAAATAATTAAAAATATTATAATATATTATATATTTGAAAGTAATTCCATTTTATTTTATTCATATATTATTCTTTGGTTAATATTTAATTCCTTATATACTAGGGATAAGTAAAAGGGGGGTTTATAGAAAGTTTTTCTTTGGTTATTAAATTATTTTATTAATTCCCTAGGGACAAGAATGTTATTCTATTTTATTATATATTATTCTATGGTTGTTAAATTAACTTATTTAATTAATTATTTAAATCACTAGGGATAGGTAAAGGGGGTTTTTTAGGATTGATTAAGTGGAAATAATAAACTATTAATGAATATTGGTTAAATTTTTATTTATTTATTTATAAATATAAATATTTATTTATAAATGTAAATATTTATTTATTATGGTTGTTAAATTAACTTATATAATTAATTATTTAAATCACTAGGGATAAGTAAAGGGGGTTTTTTAAGAAAATTGATTTAATGGAAAAATAAACTATTAATGAATATTGGTTAAATTTTTATTTATTTATATCTTTCAAGAAAAAATAAATAGAATTAGCGACACATTTTAAAAAACAGGAAGGTCAAGAACATGACCAAAAGTAAACCACTGAGCCAAAGGAGAAACCCTAAGAGGAAGGAAAAGACATGGCTGAAAGGAGAAGGATCCGGGAAATTAAGGGGAAACATCAAAAGATCGAAAAGGTTAAAAGGGGGGGAGGGGGGAGAAGGAAAAGCAAGACTAAGAAGAAAGGACAGGGATCTAGCAGCTACTAATCTTCCAGCCGTCATCTCTATTGAGATTGTTAGGCCTTCTTTCAAATTCAATAACTTCCTTGAATTTATGGTGATGGAACTGCGCAACCTTGGCATCCTCTATACAAACCTGATGCTTGGTCTTTTCCACATGCTCTGCTAATGCTGAAGACTTGGTTCTCCCATGTCTTAGGTCAGCTGCATGTTCGTTGATCCTTTGATGGATTGAGCACCATGTTTCCCCGATATAGGGGGTCCCACAAGAACAAGGGATCAAGTAGACACCCTTCATGTCTTTAGGGTCGATGGGATATTTCACCGATCAGAGGGATTCTTGTCCCTAGGGAATTAATAAATTAATTTAATAACCAAAGAAAAAATTTCTAAAAACCCCCCTTTTACTTATCCCTAGTATATAAGGAATTAAATATATTAATAACCAAGGAATAATATATGAATAAAATAAAATGGAATTACTTTCGAATATATAATATATTATAATATTTTTAATTATTTATTAGGGAGAAAATTTAATTACTATAATTATAATATTAGGTTTTATTACCTTTTGACTAAAATAAAATGGTATTACATTTGAAGAAATAATAATTTAATTACTATAATTATAATATTATTTTTAATTTTTTAACTTTATAATATTATCTAGCCGTTTTCCTATATAGCCGTTGATGGTCAACCTAGTCAACCTAGCTGTTTGGAGGATCTGCTCTCCCTATTTAATATGCAGCCATGATTTGACTCCTCAACTTGTCCTGACGATGAACCACACTAGTTGGTTCGAAATGCGTCGACAAAGGTTTTCTACATGTGATTTATCAGATCCTTGCCATCAAACTTCCTCATATCACCTTTTCTTGATTTTAGGAGCTCGATCTTGAAACGACTATAACTCTGTAATTTCAGTTCTTCTAGATCTAAAATTGTGACCTGCAGTAGCCCTCTGTGTCCTCTTGATAATGCCACTAGTCTGATCCAAATTGGATTCTCCAAGAAAGAGTTATGCACAATCTCCCAAGATGACCTGATTATAGACCTTTCCAGAAGAGCGAACTTGTATGAAGTGCCACGTGTCACTGTTTCAACCTTTGGCTCTGAAAAATATCTACAAGAAACTTCAATCGATCCTCTTTCTGTACCTTCTTATGAAATTTCAATCCAATGCTTAGGGAAAAAGTTATGATGATTTTCCCCAGGTCACCTGTTTGGAATGTAATTCAAGAGTCTGCAAAAAGACCAACTTCCTCAGATCATATCTCTGCAAATATAGCACAAAAAGCTCTAAAATTCGGACCCGAGATTCAGCGCGATGTATTCTCAAATGGTTTTTTTTAGCTTCTGAAACGTCGCAGAAAAAAAGTTATAGCGAAAATGCCACGATGACCTGTTTGGAGCAGCGAAACCCTAGAATCCAAAGCTCTGATACCAAATGTTATGAAACCAGCTCACGAAAAGATAGAAAAGAGAGATCCACACCTTAGAATTTAGCCTCTTCGAGGGGGCAACCTCCTTTTCATTACATAAATGAGCAATTCTTGGATGATACAAATGAAAATACCTCCTTTCTATATATAGTAGTCTAAGGGGTCATAACATAATCAGAGATGACATAACAATAATAATGTAAGGGCACAATAATAACAAAAGTGGGCTTCTATGGGGCACAATAGTAACAATATGGGCATTACATGGGTACATCAATATAATAAGTGGGTTGTACTAATAACAATAAGGGGTTACACTAGTAGTATAGAGACCTAACAGTATGGACCTCATGAAGCTTTAAATCATAAACATCTTATCATGAAAATTATGCCATGGATGCAATAAAGTTAGTTTGTGTATTCCTAGAGGGCCATAAATCAAGTAAGCTCTCTTCTAAGCTCTTATAATGTTTTGATTGAATTATTGTTGTTTGTTCATCTACAGTTTCTTCTTTCTTAATGAGATTTACAACTAATATACCAAATATGTTAATTGGGAGTCTAAAGGGCACTCATTTCCATTCTCAGGCATGCTTAATAATATTACTGAGGTATGAATTCAAAATGTAGTATGGACTCTTCATCCATCGCATTGATGCACACAACAAATCCTCTCATATATGGTTGTCTATGAAAATAAGCACTGCATCAAAAGCATTATAATGTGCTTTTAACATTTGGATTTTTTTAAAAAGAAGTGTATGTGGTTGTATGGAAATTTATCTATTATTATCGCATCCAAAGATTACATTTACTAATATATTTATCAGTGTTTATTGATATGACAATTTAGTTATTTAGTGCTTAAATTTTAAAATTGGAAAAAATTGGAAGAGCAATATTTAAGTTAGTATGTTTTATGAAGTGTGTATATGGTGTAATGTTGTCAATTGAAGTGTAAAATTTTTTACAACTTTTATTATGGAATCGTGGAAGGGTTGGAAGAATATATACTAGTTAAATTTTAATTCGAGAATAGCATAGATCCATACTAACTACTATAAAGCACCAAGAAGGATTACAAAAAATGTGAGTATCACAATGCTTAAAAATATCAGGTTAAGTTGGATTTACCATGGTGTACATGTGCGCAACTACCTAAATAATTGAAATTGGTTTTGATAATATATCTTCATTATGTAATTGCATTTCATAACATATGATTATTATATAATTTCTTTTGACAATATTTAATCTTTATGTATGTGCGCACACACATTTTAGTATTCAATAGAGCTAAAGTTCAAATATTTTAATGTTCAAAGGATGCTTCTCCATATTTTTGGATGGGATCTATATTAAACTCTTCAACATACACTATTGTGCTTAACCTAGAGTGATTTGAACTATGCCTTTATTGCCACAATACTATCCAAATTCTGAACAAAATTGGTGAAAACCCATTGAACTAAATGCTTGGACATTATTAATTTTTTTTAATATGTATTAGTTTTTTTCTTCTGAATTTTCAACATTCCTCGTTAATAAACAAGTCATCTAAAACAATTATTTAAATTATGGTAAAATATAAATCATATAAAAGGCTCTTATGGTAAAAAAATAATTATCACCTTGTTACTTTTAAATTTTATTTATAGAATAAAGAATAAGAGTGTATCAAGAGAGAACCTAGCTATTTCCAAAAACTACAGGTGCCATTCCACCATTATTAATATGGAGATGCTCATCCTAAAATCCTTTGTCTATTACTCAAGGTACTTGAATAGTATCCATCCTTATCCTGCAAAACCATGAATCATTAGGTTGTCGTAGAAATGCCAATGTTGATGTTGTACTGAAATATACTAGGAACTTAAGAAAAATAAAATTCTCTTTCTTTTCTTTTCTTTTTTTTTCAAACCTTTCATATCATGGACTGGTATTTAGACATGATTTTATCTAGTTGTGCCCCAGACGGTTTTTCACAAACCATATAGAATTTTATTTGTTGGTGCTAGCCTTTTAACCATTTTTCCAACATCACCAAGCTAGTAGCACCTAAGAACATGTTTTCACTACCACATATTTTTTCTCTTTCTCTTTTTATTTTCCTTGTTTTCTCCCTTTTATTTATTTTTCTTTATATATGTCCATTGAAATTGGAAAAAAATTAGGGGGCTTTAGGCATTGGTGATGAAACCACCTTCCCTATGACCTTAGGATCCTCTTGATAAATCAATTCTTGAACTAATTTTTCTTTTTTACTTTGGTTTTAGATACATCCTTAATTGATAACCATTTTCCATCAATCCAGTCTCGTTCTCATCTATAAGATGAAGTTTAAGCGATTTATTATCATAAATAATGTCAACCTTGTATGGTCCCAATGATAAGGTGTAAAAATTATCTTCGAAATCCTTGTGTCTAGAATCGAAGAGAAGTGACCAATCTCTTTTGTTAAATTTCTTTCTCTTGATGAATTTGTCATACCACCTAACAATTTATTGGTAATAAAGAGTTGCATGTTTTATAGTGGCTTGTCAAATATCATCTAGCTCATTAATTGGTTTTAGTTGGTGCTTTTGGGCTTTTGAAATATCCAATCCCACTTGCAATGTGGTCCTTAATGTTTTAATTTCAAATTAAATTAGGAGTATCACACGTTTTTTGGAGTATCACACATTTACCATACATAGGTTCATAAGGTGTAAATCCCATGTTATTTCTCTAGGCAGTTATATAGGTCCCTAAAGCCTTTAGGAGTTTATCAACCTGGTCTTTATGGTGTTGTTGGATCATCTTTCTCAAAATAGCCTATAATACTTCACTAGTGTCTTCTACTTGCCCATTGGCCTACGATTGATGTAGAGTAAACATCGTGTGATTGATTTTGAATTGCTCAGTAATGGATTGAGGAAGTGTTGTGGCCACCAACAACCCCCCTCCTTATTTAGTATTAGCAATAACACTAGGTAAGTGGGGACCCTTAGTAAAAAATTCAAAAAATTCAATTAAGGCTCATGTATTTTACTCCTTAAGAAAACATTGCATTGCACAGAGAATGAGAGGACATTTCCTTATGAGCAAAAATGATAAACTGCGAAAGTGCGACGTGAATTCCATCGCATCGCATGCATTAAGAAACATTCACATTGGAAAACCTTAAAAGATTGTCGATATCCGATATGCGATATCGCATATCGCAATGACGCATAAAAAAACACATAACCATTTAACGATTCTAGTGATCCGAGATCTTGCGATAGTGCGATACTGCGATCCGCGATCTTGCAATAGCGCGATACTGTGATCCGCGATCTTGCGATAGCGTGATCGAGCAACCCTGCGATACCACATCTTAATCAAATTTGCGATAATGCAGTAATGCGATACTGCGATGCGAATCGCAGAAACATTCCATCGCAGATTATTCCCGGCTCAACATTCAAGAAAAGTTTTACATAAACCAAGAACTGGATACGCACTTTAATGATAATTAATGAATGATACGCCAGTTGTTAACGAAAGACGGTTCTGTGTTTTTCGAAGAGTCAGTTCACGTCAGGTGGCATGTTTTTGTACATCCATAGAGCTTAAAGTTGTCTTGCCGATTTTTATTACCATTACTCCCTCCTCATGTGTAAACTGCAGGAACGAAAAACAGAAACAACACAAAGCAATGTGTAGGAAGCCATGAAGGAAAAGGGTAAAGTTTCAATGCTCAGAGACAGAGAAGAAATGCCTTCATAAATGGATACCGCATGCAGCAGAGCCGCAGATTCACAAAACACTGTTGAGCTATCCATTACAGATCTTTCATTCATAGCCATGGTTGAACGAGTAGCTGAACAATGCTGATATCAACAGGCGGTTTAACACTCAAGGTAAGAAGCTCACAAAATCAGTATGTTTACAAAATTTTGAAGCTTATACCCGGTGAAGGAAAAGGCGCTAAAGGCGAAAAACGCATTAGAGAGGCCCGGATCAAAGAACGGAGGTAGTTTTCGATGCGCGATTAGCGCCTGGCGCTAATCGTGCATTGCTGAGAAAATTGCTCAAAAAGAAAAGCCTCTAACTGCTCAGTCACTTGTAAGCTCGGAAAACACAAGAAAGCAATGGTAAAGAACAAACTGGAAACATAAAGATGAAAGAAGAGGCAGAAGCAATTCGACGATTAACCAAGTGGAACTTGGATTATTACTGAGCACAGACAGTAAATCCACAAAGCCAGAGGATGACTCTCGAGTATATCATTGATTTTGCTGAAAATATGGTGCCAGCTCTTACCATTTCTGTTTGATTAGCTCAACCAAAAGCGGAAGACAGTCAGCCGCCCAGGCAAATATTGAATGCTCGCAACATTAAGGAGCAAATGCAGAAATAGTTAGATATTAGATTTAATTTTTAGAAATAGTTTTGCTTAAAAAAAGGGCAGTCATTTAAACCGTATCCTGAATCTGTGTAATTAAGTTATTTAGTTAGTAGTATTTAAACCCTTCTCATGCATTTAGAGAAGGGTCCAGAAATTTATCAAAAAATTGTCCTCAGAAGCACTTTTGCACCCTCAGAGGAGGTTTTGGTGAATGAATGGATCAAGATTTGTTGATGTTTGCATTTGATATATGCTACTGATGTTGCACTTCTGTACTCTTAGTGGATGTTAGAGCAAGGAGAGATAAATCATTGTTGCTTGAAGCTTATGAGTAGGACTAGTCATAAATGGTACTTTCATCTCTTGACCATTTATGCTTATATGTTAAAGTGATACACAGTTTTAGTTGTTTATGTATTATTGCATGAATGCTTGAGTTATCATTTGGCACTTTTGTATGGTGATAGCTATTTATTTATGCCTAATGTATGAATAGCTTATTATGCGATATGCTGTTCACAACTGTTTCGTCTAACATTTTATGCGAAGTGGTTCACCTTGATTGATTTCTTTTCTTATAATTGCTGAATGATCTTTATTACCAGTTGTTAGTTGAAATCTCTTTAGATCGCATAATAGAAGAATTACATCCCGGGTTAGTATAGATTTAGATGTGCTATTTATTAGATTACAATAGCATAGAATTAGATTAAAGTTTGAATTAGAATATCTTAGTTAGGAACTGTTAGATCAGCAAAATCAAATTCTACACACACACACACTCATAGATTGGGAAACCGGTCCCATTATCCCCAGTCGGACCCGCTATACCAAACGGATAAGGAGCTACCAACCAAGGTCCAGACCGCGTGGATATCCCCCTTGTTGTCGGCCCGATTTTCGGGGCTTCAACAGGAAGCTAAGAAGTAAATTGTGTACCTTGATTGGAAACAATTTATCAAGGCACTATGAAAAAAAAAAAAACAAAACAAAAACAAAAAATATTTATATAAGAAATTAGCCACAACTTTCTTGGTGGCTTTGGGTAGAGCCTTAGCTTCAACTCATTTAGTCATGTACTTAGTGCACACCAATACATACACATTTTGCTTATATGAAGGGTTGATTCGTCCTACAAATTTGTGGGCCCACTTATCAAATGGTTATATCTAGAGATGGGGTTATAATGGAATTTCATCTAATTGTACAGGTCTTCCCACATATTTACCTGTATTGTGTATTCTAAAGTATTTTGGGAATCTATAACTATGGTAAATGACCAATAATAACCCAAGTGCAATACTTTATTTTGAATTGCTCAGTAATAGATTGAGGAAGGTAAGAAGTAAATTGTGTACCTTGATTAGAAACAATTTCCCGAGGCACTATGAAATAGAAAAAAACTATTCGTATAAGAAATTAGCCACAACTTTCTCGGTGGATTTGGGTAGAGCCTTAGCTTCAACTCATTTAGCCATGTACTCAGTGCACACCAATACATACACATTTTTCTTAGATGGAGGGTTGATTCATCCTACAAATTGTGGGCCCACTTATCAAATGGTTATATCTAGAGATGGGGTTACAATGGCATTTCATCTAATTGTACAAGTCTTCCCACACATTGACCTGTATTGTGTATTCTAAAGTATTTTTGGGAATCTCAAACTATGGTAAATGACCAATAATATCCCAAGTGCAATACTTCATTTGCAGTACACTTGTTGGAAATGCCCTCCATAGGGCACATCATGACAAGCCTTGAGGATATGATTAATTTCATCCTCCCTTTCATATTGTCTAATAAAAAAAATATGATCTAGTATATAAGAGATATCCTTGTACTTAGAAGTGCTTTGCACTTTTTTTGATGACCTTTTGACTCTCCTAGGTGAGAGATGTTGGGATAGCTTCCCTGCAACCATATAATTAGAAATGTATGCAAACCATGGGGTGTTGATAGATAAAGAAAATAAATGTTCAACTAGAAAAATATCTTCAATAGGGATAACTCCTCATTATTATTAAATCTAGTGAGAAAATCAACAACCACATTTTCCTTCCCAAATTTATGAAGGATAGCAACATCAAAATCATACAATAAAAGCAACAATATTGTCACTTTCCCATTGTGTAATTAGTTTATTCATAAGATGATGAATGAAAAAGTGGCCCAAATGTATGAACATTGGGTATCATGCAATTTAATGATGAAACTTATTAATAGAATGGGCTAATAAAATGAATTCATTCTTACTATGTAATTTTTCCCCGTAGGAGTGAGATTCTTACTAATGAAATATATAGCATAAGAGTTTTTTTCCTCTTTTTGACCTAATATAGCCCCGATGGATATATTAGAAGCATTCATAGACATGAAAATAGGTAGAGACCAATTTGGGCCTCTTAAGATAAGAACCTTGATATTTTTTCTTCTAGTACATTTCAAATGTGGTATAACATTTATCAATCCAATAGAATTCAATTGAATTTGTCAATAACTAAAATAAAGGTGATGCCATTTTAGTAAAATTCTCAATAAATCTATAATAGTACCCAACATATCCCATAAAACTACAAACTACTTTTTGGGTTGTTGGAACTAGAATATTTTGAATAACTTCAATTTTGATAGGATCTACCCTGATCCCAATAGGTGATACATGGTGACCCAAGACGATCCCTTTGGTTAACAATATTTTATATTTCTTGTGATTGAGGGAAATTTTTGTCTACTAACATATAACAAGCACCTTTCTTAGATTATCTAATGCCTCCTGGAAGGTATCCATATACACTATAAAATCATCCACATAAATATTGACACAATAATTGGTTAGGTTAGTGAATATTCCTAGCACAACCTCTTTAAAAGTGGAAAGATAATTACATAGTCCAAAGGGGACTATTTGATATGCATACATTCCTCAAGGGTAGGTAAAGGTGGTATTTTCTTGGTCTAAAGGGGAAACCTAAATCTATTTATACCCACTAAATCCATCAAGAAAGGAAAACAATTTATTTCTTGCTAGGGTATCAAAGACTTGGTCAATGAAGGGTAGAGGAAAATAATTCTTAAGGATGCCTTTATTTAATTCTCAGCAATTAGCACAGACCCACCATTAACTATCATTCTTTGGCACAATATCTAGAGGTGAAACCCACTTGCTATCAAATATAGGATATACAGAATTTGCATTAAGTAGATTTAAGAATTTCTCCTTATCTATATCTTTAAGGGAATGTTTCATTCTTAGTGGGCATGTCGAATGCGTCAGGATCATTCGTTGATATAGATATGACGGGTACACAAAATTGGATGGATTAATTTCATATCCATTTAGTCCCATGAAAATTTCACTACTATGTTCTTGTAACATAAAGATAAGTTGTTCCTACTAAGATTTCTAAACTAGTGTTCATTTTTAATGTCTTTTCCAGATGGATTTCAATAGGGGAACTATGGCCCTTGGTTACAATATTAAAAATAAATTTTCAACATCAAGTTTTTGTACCATTTTTACTAAATCTAACTCTTCTGTGGATAATGAGTTGTTGGATGCATGGGGGTAAATTAGAGAAGCACAAACTAAATAATATTCAATATGGTCCTTACACATGACTACTTAATCGAATGTTAAAAAGGGTCACAAAACTTTCTTATCACTCTCTTCAACCCAAGGTGGGTCTTCTTAAATAGAGAAGGTTTAGAAAGGGTGTAAAGGGTCAATTTCTTAGTGGATTCCTCATGGAAAATGGTCACTTTTCTAAATCTTCACTAATATATGAATTAGTTGTTACCAACTAAGGTCTTCCTAAAATTAGAGGGGACCCTCCCATATTATCTTTAGGTTGTAAGATCATATAGTAACGAACAAGATTCGTATATGCACCATAAATATTTAGAGTATCTAAAATATAAGAATGTCCATGATAAGATGAATTACATATTTATATAAGAATGTTTGAATGCAATTTATATAATATGATTATAAACAAGGGCAACCTTATATACCAAGGCAGGTTCCCCTTCATTAACAGTCATGTCTTTAAGACATGGCTCTTCAGTAATTAATTATTATTATTATTTATATATATCATATTCATAACATTGCCTTCCTCTTCAAAAAACATTTTTCCTCAAAGCTTATTGTTAACAAGGTGTGTCATTTTGTTTCTTTGTATTGTAATCTATTAACATTTTTTCATATTTATTCAAGTTATCATATTCGATGATACAAGATGATAGGATCTTATGAGTGATAAAAAAAATAGTCCAACTAAGAAGGGATTTGACCATCCTAAATCAATATTTTGTGGAACCTTGTAGTTACTGGATATCTTAGATGATTATTTATCATAAGACTGAATTGTGGTGATGTCAACATTCTTTGGAGTTGTCTTTGGTTTGAGCGATATGGATTTGTAGATTGTTGAGATGTCTGCTTTTATGATTTGTGTTTAGATAAGGAGTTTTTTTAATCTGATTTCCCCTTATCTTGTTTGTGTCGATTTATTGATTTACTTAAATTATCTGATTTCCTTCAAGTATGGAAGTCGCTTAGTTAATTGCTATATGTTCACTTGAAATCTTCATCATTTTAACTTCAACATCTAAATATGCTTTTACTTCCATTGGTTTGTCATAATTTAGAGTTGTGATATTTAATGGATCGATATTTGTTCCTTTTTCTTCAACTTGGACAATTATGTCTAAAGAGTTCAATGCTTCTTTCGTAATAATTTCTTCTAGTTTGTTTTTCAATGATTTTTTTTTTTTATCATTTTTAAGTTTCTTAATTTGAGTGAGTAGAATTTGATTATGATTTTTGAGGCGTAAGAGTTCTACAGTTTCTGATTCATCAACCTTATTTTCAGTGCTTTGACATTCAACCTTTTCATTTTTTAAACCATTGATTGTTCTAATAACCTTTGATTAAGGTCTTTTAAGCACAAATTTTCTTCTTCTTTCTTTGATAGATTCTCGTTGAATTTTTCTCGAGATATTTATTTTTCTTGTTATAATTTTTTTCTTTGTAGAATTGGTCTTCTTGACCTGTGCAAGTATTTTATGACTATAATATTTTAAACAATAAATGTATTCATTTTTATTAGAGGTGACTTCTTCAACCTCTTCTTGCTTCTTTGATATGTTTTTTTTAATTGTCTTGAAGCATCAATTTCGAAATATCCTTAAAATATTACGATGAAGTCATTATCGATTCTGACTTGATTGTAATGTATCGTAATGTGATCATCTTCTCATATAAGGAAACATCAAGAATTTTTTTATATGTATTTCATAGGGATGTATCCAAATCTTTAAACCAAGGTAGACTGAGAATTATGTCAATATATTTATTAAACAGAGTTGCAATATTGAATTGAGATATTTATTGAGAATGATCAACCATCACTTGTAAATAATCAATTTCATAATTTTTCTCACCAAAAATGTTTTTTTTCTCCTATATTTTGCTCTAAATTGATGATTTGCTGGATTAATATTTATGTAATTTTCCTCGCCACTTGTGCTAATAAAAATATTAATCTCTTTACCTTGAATACTCCCTTTTAATATAAATAATATTTGATTTGTAATTGAAAGAACGTTATAGGAAAATCTTTCTTCCTTCATTCCTGAATTATAATCCATTCTTTTTTGTTCAAAGATTGACACCATTTTGTTTTGTTGATAATTTCATCAAATGATACTTTGTTTATGAAACTTACATATTCTCAGTGTGAGTGACTCGCTTCTTAAAAATATAATAGAGTCCCTTTTTTTCTTTTTCTTTTTGTAATAATATTTTTTATTTATTGACTTTTAACACCTAAATGTTCTCTTGTAATCAAATTTCCTTTTATCTTTAATATTTCAAAACTCCTAACTTCGAGGGTTAGCTAAATTTGTTGAGTTCCCATCGCTAAAACACCCCTCTAATGGGAGGTCATGGGGTCAATTCTCCTTGATGCCCTCGGGGTTAGGCTATGCTAATAAGCTGGTACAATGTGATCCCTTTAGGTGGATCTACCCAGATATTTCCTCGACAAAAAAAATATTTCAAAACTCATTTACATTCTTTTTTCTTCTATAAAAACTCTTTCTTCACTTTATATATATATATATACAATTCCCCCTTATACTTTGAATCAACCGCTTTTCTAAAATCACCTTTTTGAATATATTTTTCTCAAAGCACTAAATAGTATACCTTTTATATTTCTATCCAACAAGCAATAATAAGCTTCAATCACTACAAGGAAAAGACCTTCTAATGAAGGTTTTTTTGGAGGTCCCTATAAAAATAGCCCAAAAATTTGTTTATAGTGGAGGTCACTAGCAGAGGTTGGCGGGTAGATGTTTTAGTTGATGTTTCTTTGACGGTGCGTCTAAATTACTCAAGCACACCAATGATTTCTTATCAACACATGCACCAAAGCTGCATATAACATGGTGCACCATAGACATTTTTCTTTTGAAAAATAAAAACCACAATAAGCTAAATACACTAACGCACTGGTGCTTGAATATTTGCTAGCACTGGACTCCTTCATATAGTAAAATGTACTGGTCTTATTCGACAATATGTCTTGGCGCAGTAAACATATAACAACTCCCAAAGCGTCTGATAACGTGTATTGATAGGTGATTTCTAATTTCTAAAAAAAGACCAACGCTATTTTAAAACCATAGCACTAGTGTGTTACCAGTAACATAAAGCCTCAACGTGTCTCGATAAAGCACCACAATAATCTTAATTTTTAAAAAACATGGTGCTTTTGGATATAGCCCGCCTCGATGCACTTTGTGAAACGTACGAGAGGAGCGTTGAATAGAAAAGAACCTTCCCAACTGTAATTTTCATTTTTACCATATACAGTGTGGGAGAGCTTTGAAGTATCGGTGCCACTCTTGCCACGTAAAAGCGCCCTGACGTCAGTGCTTCTCTTGCTCACCACCCTTTATTACTATGCTCACTGTTTGAGTTTCCATTTTTTTCAAATGGTGTGAAAATTGGTTTTCTCCATTACATGTCCAAAATGCCTCCCCGACGACCAAATGTCTAGGTAATCTCTATGTTTCTTTCTAATTTAATTTTTTAGCAGATTAGAATTATAAATAGGTTGAATTCGTCATTGTTTTTTGCAAAAGAAAAATTTTCAACTTGTGGTGTGCTCGATTTGTTCGCATCGCACTGGTATTTGTGCGCCCTATAAATTTACAGTGTACACCATGTTTCAGTGTGTGAACATGACGCACTGCCATTGTGGCGGTACATTTTGTAAATATAAACGCACCGGGAAAGATGCGACATGCAGATTGGTGCACAAGTATGTCGCACCACTATGAAAAGCTAAATTTCTGAAACATCCGCGGTGCATCATACTTATGTGTGCACCATCATCGATGTTTTTATAGTTGAAAGTGCATCGACACTGGTGCATGTCTGTGTTTTGAGCATACCGACAATTTTTTTTTTTAGATTGAAAATTATGTTTCCATAGTTATAAATACATGTTTCATTTAATAAAAAAAAATTGTATTTTATATATGAGGCTGATGTATTTTATATGTCAATCATGTAGCATAGACATCAACAAAGGGAGTAGCAGTAGCAGCAGGAGGCGGAACCATAAAATATGGTCTGACCATGGTAGGCCAGAGAAAGGGAGAGGGATTTATACCCTTGTCCTATTATTGCAGTGCTCTTGAGGAATGTAGGCCTCCTCAAGTACTATGAGGAGGCTATATCCCTGAAGGCACATTCGGTCTTATTGGCACATTTGATCCACTGATGGAATGTCTAGTAGCAGGCGTTCCGTGTCGGTCTTGGGTTGTCACTGAGAAGGATATACACTTTATCGCTAACCTATCCAGGAGAGGGGAGGATTTTCCCCAGTTCCCTGATGTCCCCCATGGCGTTGCAACTGAGAGTCAAATTGCATACACTCTGAGATATGTCAGGCCTCATGCAATCCGTCCATCATATTTTCAGGTCCATGGTGGACAGTTACATATTTCTTTTGCTACAGAGGAGGCTAGGTGCCTCTCATTATTAGTCAGCGCCATTTCACATTCTTGTAGTGATGGGAAGTGCATTAGTTTCCCTCTTTTGTATTATGTTGATTCTTTGATTCAAGTGCCACGTTGCATCATATGGTTTGCCATTTTTTGAGGCATTTTTGCATGACTTTATATAGATGGTGTGTGTTATTGAGACAGGGGAGGGAGACCTTCCATTTTTCTTTCGAGCTTTTTTTATTATTTTTTGATAGGTTTCTAGAGTCGAGGCCTACATTTGATTTTTGCCCTCCTATGCCAATCACTGAGGCCTGGATGCACATGTGGGGGTAGATGATGCCCAAGAGGAGCAGGTCGGATTTTTCGGCCAAGATTTCAGACGAGGCACTAGAGATAGTGGCTAGTGTGGACGACCATGTGTTTGTCGTGTTGGGGTATCCATATATGGGGATTGATTGGAAAGGGTGTCAAAACATTTTCTTCACATCGGATGAGCCTCTAGATGATAGAGGTAATATTAATGTTTTATTTAAAATAATATAGTTTCATTTTCTTGTTTAATGAATTAGAATAAAATTTATTCTAGCATGTTTTATAACTTGTTTTATTAGATTGTTTAATGATATTGTCTAATTATTTTTGTGAATTATATATTTTGTAGGCATCGACTCATATGATGGGGATATGCCTCCTCCCCCACCGTCAGATGGAGGAGATGAGGAGATGGGCAAGGCCCAATAGGATGAGGGTGAGGCACATCCTTAGGAGGGAGTGGGTGTCTGAGGGTGGAGGCATGCTATGTGATGTTGGATGGACTATTGTGGTAGGTTGGAAAAAGTTTTGGTTAGATAGGGAGTCTGCCCTATGAGGCCTCGATATATCAGTGTGGATTCGATGTTCATGGATCTCTATAGGACTTGTCCATGGTATTTTATGTTTCTTATATATGCAACATGTTATCAGAGCTAGTACTTTACTGACAATGATGAGGGTTGCAGTGCATCATGCAACATCACATCCATCAAATGATGAGGATGGTCGTGATGATGATGAGGGTGATGATCATGATGTTGATGATGAGGATGGTGATGATGATGCTTCTAGTGGTTCCACCCCATCGGATCATGGCTGTTAGGGTGTCAGTGATTCTTCTGGTAGTACACATGCTCGTTATTCATCTGATGGTGTCGAGATTCCAGAGCTATAGGGTGTGTCGCATGTTTCTCCTGACATAGCAAACTGACCACCTCTCCTGTAGACTAGCTATGTCCTTATACTGCAGACCAGCCACCTCTTAGTCCTCCACCTCAATTGACTTCGACCTATGTACTTTGTTATCTCAAAATCAGACCCTGATAGGCTGCTGGTCAGGTTGACTCTAAGTAACTATTTCAGACCTACTTTAGGCTGAGGCTTAGCCTCCTCAACCTGAGAGGGCTCTCTCTTAAAGGATTAATGATTTTGATTAAAGATAAGATGGCTAACTCTTATAGAACAACTTTGAAAAATATGAATGCTGGAAATACATTAAACAACTATCCATTGGGCTTATGGAGTCAACAACACCTCAATATAATAGTGAACTCAACCTTACATAGAAGTCAGGGCACTCAGCATTTAGACATTCAGAACATAACTCATATGGAACCACAGTTTATAAATGCATACAGGAAATCAGAGCACATTTAGTGAATTCTGAGTGATTATACATCTATAACACTGTAAAAATTATGGAAAGGACAAGATCACATATTTTGAACATAAGAAATCCTTCATGAATCCTGAGAAGTAAAGTCAAAATTATATTACTGAAAATGAGTCTTTTACATAAGCCAAATACAAGCTGTATCATAAAATTT
Organism: Pinus tabuliformis; assembly: GCA_031772625.1. Taxonomy (NCBI): domain Eukaryota; kingdom Viridiplantae; phylum Streptophyta; class Pinopsida; order Pinales; family Pinaceae; genus Pinus; species Pinus tabuliformis. The sequence continues at coordinate 582,486,456 of CM062806.1, forward strand.
TCCAACCTTGATTACATTTCCGTTTCAGCTATATATAGAGTTCTTATTCTAGCTGATCGAGATTCCTCCTCCAGCATGAGGGGAATTCGAAAACTACTTCTAATGACACCTAATAAATACAACAAGGTGTTGACTGGAGTTTTTTAGAGATCTAAATCAACTATGACTGTAACTCCATATTACATGCATGATGGCTTCTCCTCGTTCTTTGACATCTGGTTTTCTTTCAGTTTGGCTGAGATGGGTGTTTAATGCTCCATGTTGACCTTGGATGCTGAATCTTCTTAACTGCCCAGAAATATTAGGAAACTATCCTTGCTTCTCGGCTTCAGTTTTCCCCAAAATATTCGAATGCAAAGAAGCAGGTCCTTTATCTTTTTAATCACCCAAAATGTAGAAGTCTGCCACGTCCTTGATGCGTTGCAAGCTTTTTCCCATGTACATGTGTGCAGGCAAAAGTTTCTTGTAAATTGTTTAACATATCCTGAACTGTGGTAAATTGCTCACTTTACGACAAAAATTTAAAGTTGGATTTTGAATATATCTTTTCTCCACCTGTCTTGACCTGGTTGACTGTTGATAGCTTCAAATGATTTCTTGTATACATTTTAGACGTTTCTCTTTCAAAATTCCCGCTTATAATTCAAAACTGCTTGATTTGCGTTAAAATCATCACCTTCAGCAGTTTCGTAGCGCGCTACGAAACTGCTGAGTTATTTAAAATAACTTGCTTTTAACCCGAGACCTTTATTAGTCGAGTACTTGATTGCCAAAAAATCCTTTAGACTTTCCACATGTCGAATAGGGATTTATATTTCCTCAGAAAGATAAAATCAAGCAAATTTGTCAAAACTTTAAAACAAAATCTTACTTGAAGTGAAAACTCATTTAGCAGGTAGCTGACTTAACTGTACCTTCAGATCTTCAATTTGTTTCCTCATAGCCTTATTCCCAGCTCTCAGTTGCATATTGATCCTTCTGATGTACTTGGCTTCTTTGATTGCTGGTACTGTCCATGTGTGAAATTGTGAATGGCCATCAACCACTGAATTCAGCTGAGCTTCTACAGTTTCATTCCCTTTCCATAGAGCTTTATAATACTTTGCGTGTATGATTGCATGTCTTCTAGCGGCTTTCTTCAATTTGGCAATCTCATATTTAGTTGATTCCAATTGTCTCTTTATGGTTGCGATATTATCTCCTTGAGATGTGATGACTGTTTTGTCAGCATTTTTCTGTGTCTCTTCCCCTGTTTCCTCTGTTCTTGGCAGTACTTTCTGTTCTTGTTGGAATCTCCTCGTCATAGGTCTTCTAGGTTTAAAAACGAACTCTTCAGCTGGCTCATCAAATTTAAGCCTTTTTGAGGCCTTGGATTTCTTGGTGCTTTCTTGTTCTGACTGTATTACCTCGATTTGAACTGGTAGAGACTGCTCAAATTCAATAGCCTGTAATAAGTCGTTTAAACTTGCCTTGGACACTGGACTTTCTTCAACTGCTATAGCTTTACCTTTTTCCTTATTTATCTGACTTCTTGTTCTTACCCTTGAGACTACTTCAGATGTGCTTTTTTCAGGTACAGTCTTTTTACCGTGAGCCTTTTCCTTAGTTGATTGCTGAGGTTGATCTTGGATGACGAGTGGCTTCACTTGTTTTCTTACTTGTGACTTTGGAACTCTTTTAGCTCTTACTTCTGTTTGGAGCTCAGCTATTGTAGAATCTCTAGCAGGTTGAGGAGTGAGGCCAGTCTGGCTTTTGAATCCAGCCATAAAAATGAATGAATTCCAATCTCTGTCTATCTTTTGGAGCCCATCTAAAACCAGTAGTTTGATTAAACAATGATGAAACAAAGAGGTTTCACAATCCTCTTTCCTCAGCTGTACCTTATCACACATCTTACTCAAACTACGGAACAGATAAAAAGGTAAGTCTATGGAGACCTTCCCGGTGAAATGCAAAAGGAGTTTAAAATGGTAAGAGTAAACCTTGTTATACCTTCCTTCACAAGTTAGATATTTATGTATGCAGGTGAGTAAGTGAGCATAATATTCTTTGACATAATTCCTGGGCACTGCCTTACTTAAATCTTCATTTACATAATCATCCTTCAAAAACTCCTTGCAAGGATTCATGTCAAATTTGAAATTTTTAAACCATTCCTCTTTTCCTCGTGGAATCTCTGTTACAGTAGATATCACTTCTGGCGAAACCTGCAATTCTAACATGGCTACCTTTGAATTCAAGCCTATGAAGTTAAGTGAAAATTCCTTAGTTACCTGTGCGTGTCCTCCTTGTAACTTTTTGCAAAACTTCCAGCACCCGGCCTTTTTAAATGCTTTCTTCACCTCTTCATTTCTCAGCGTTATATCCAGGCCTTCAGGCTCAGTTCTTAGAGGTTTGCCGGATCTGTGCTCCTTTTTCTCCATTGATTCTTCCAAATCCTCGCAAACAATAACTACCAGCTTTGGTTGGAATTGTGTTTTAGTCTCTATTTGAATTCAGCGTCGCTTGATTATGAGCCTCGCTTGATTATCAACTTTGCTTGAATTTTAAATTTTTCCGTTTAAAATCTTTCAAGATGTAACCTTGCAGATTTGTCATTCATGCAAGACTTACGACCATCATTAAGATTTATGCACGGTTATCTTTCTTGGGAATGATAATTCATGAGTATCAACTGATCTAGTGGTGGTGATAGTGGCAAGGAGTGGTGAAATGTGATAAGCGGGGTACATGAGCTGACATGAGAGGACACAACCTATGACTCACCTAACGGATTTGATATTTCGGGAAAGATTCTCTGCGAAAAGTACAAATCCATGATTTCGCAGCGCGGTCAGTTTTAAATTTGAATGATGCGCTGCGAAACTGCCTAATCATGATTGCGCTGCGAAACTGCCTAATCATGATTTCGCTGCGAAACTGCAAAAAGACACGGTGGCTATAAAACAATGGTAGATGGAGGATGGCTGATATAAGATAACAGGTGGCTATAAAGCAATGGTAGATGGAGGAGAACCAATGGGAGTTTAGAAAAACTTGACTCAAAAACTCTTGAAAACTCCAGATTCTAAGGGAAAAAATTAAAACCAAATTAAACTAGCACTGACCTTTGTCATCGGGCTAGGATAAAAAATTACATGTATCAATTTTAGTTCTAAGTGATAACATACTTGATCAAGAATTAATTGACCATCCATTGTCTTCTACAGTAGACCCTACTATGTCTATTGTATCGGATATTTGATTGTACTTATTTGACTTCATGATGTAGTTTTTTACTTCTTTGTGTATGTCTATATATATATATATATTTATTGCAATTTTTTTGTGCATGTTTATGTACTTAATTTATATGTTGGTTTTGATGTGTATATTGTTAGGTCATGTTAGATATGTTCATTTAATGTGCTTGAAGATCGATGTGTATTTGATAGCAGTTACTTGACATGAGATTTATATTAATTTGAGGATATATATATATATATATATATATATATATATATATATATATATATATATATATATATATATATATATATATATATATATATATATATATATCTATATATATATATATATATATATATATATATTGCATTTTTTTTGTTCATGTTTATGTACTTAATTTATATGTTGGTTTTGATGTGTATATTGTTAGGTCATGTTAGATATGTTCATTTAATGTGCTTGAAGATCGATGTGTATTTGATAGCAGTTACTTGACATGAGATTTATATTAATTTGAGGATGTGTGTGGTGATGATGTTAGATTACAATATTTGTGTTTTTTTAGATGTGATCATCAAGATGGTGCCCTGTTACATTATTAGATTTTTGTGCTAGCTAATGATGTTTATATGTACTACTAAAAGTGTATATAATTAGATGATGGTGGTGAATCTGAATGTGTATTTTAGATGATGTTTATTTTTGTTAGATGATTATTGTCATGATGTTTATTTTTATGAAATAATGTTTATTTTAGATTATGTATTGCTTAATTTATATCAAAGCTTTTATATATGAAATTGCATGTAAAGCTAATTAATTTAAAAAATTGCAAAGTTATTTTTATAAATTACAAAGTTTAGTATGGTTGAACTATGATTGTAAAATTACGATAAATATTTTTATATCTGTTACATAGTTCATTGATATTTAATCTAACTTAATTAGTAAAATATTTTAATACTCACAACGATAAAAGAACTAAAGTTAAAATAATTTAGTTAGTTCTTAAAAAGAAAAATGTGTAACTCATTCAAATTTGAATATAGTTTATTAATAATAATAAATTATTCATAAGTGAACTAAAATCGGGAGGCGAAGACATGGCCATCGCTGAGGGTTTCTATTGCACACGTAATGGTTCCACAGTCACTGCGGACGCTGGCGGTGGCGCTGCAGGGCTGGCCACAGATATTATCCCCCACTGGACCAGCCTCAAGAGCGTGCGCTCTGAGGTCCATCGATCTGCTGGCACGGGTTTAACCATGAGACCACACACTTGGGAAAGATCTGAAGCAACGAATTACCCTCGCCCAAACCATTATTTACTGGACGGGCCAGATGTACCAGAGACGGATCTGGAAGAGAAGCTCGCCAAGAGGCTTGAGAGCAGAAGTCTGCACACAGAAACGGTTTCCGGGTTCAGAATCCACCTCGAAGGCGGTCATGCGCCAGGGTTTGGCTTTACCATTCACGCAAACATTGTCCCTCTCCCCGCGTCGGCTGCATGCAAGGACGGGGACCTGAGGGTTGCAGATCCGACTCATCATATAACCGCCTGGCCTAAACTCAGCAGATTTAGGACGGATCTACCTGATCTGAGCCTCAATCTCTGCAGATCTAGGCCGGATCTAACAGTCCAAGAACCCAGGAGGCAGATAGGAGGGTATTCGCATCAAGTCAACAGAAGGCTTGCAGACCAAATGGGAGATCGTCTCACCAGGAGCCCTGATCCATCAGATCGGGCCAAACATTGTAGATCCGGGGTGGATCTATCAGATCTGGCCAGATCCAGGCAGAAGATAGATGGAAGTCTGCCAGATCCAGAACTCAAATCAGTAAAACGGGACTTGATCAAGGCAGACACAGCGGATCTGAAGCAAATCTTTATCAGATCAACAGAAGGCAGACACTTTTGTGTGCAGGTCTGGGAACGGATGAGTGTATTGGAGTTAAAAAAAGAGATCCAGGACAAACTGGGAATTCCAGTTGCATTACAAAATCTAGTATTTTCAGGGCTCTGCTTGCAGGATCAACACACACTCCAGCATTACAGGGTTGCAAAGGACTCAACTATTATCCTCAATCACCGATTGCGAGGTGGATCTAAGGGAGCTACCTCAAAACCTACAGGTACCTATCGCGACGCAGCCAAAGGGAAAGAACCTCCAAAGGGGAAAGAATCTACAACAGCTAATGTACCTCCAGGGCAGTATATCGTGGATCAATCGCCAGAGAGTCCCTCCATCTCTATGGATTTACCAGAGGTAAAGTACATATTCTCAGATCTACAAAAAAATGCTGTTATTTGTAGATTTAACGGCTTTTGGCCTAGAACCGATGCATTATACCAATGGATCCACACGGTCTGGACAAATAACTGCCAAATTCACCTATGCTCTAAGGGCTTCTTCATAGTAACTTTTCTCGTAGAAGAAGAAAGGGAAAAAATTCTCAATGAAGGGCCATGGTTCTGGGGCAGTGCGGGACTGTTTGTTACCCCATGGTTCCCGGAGTTTGACGCCAATACAATGGTGGTATCAAGGATGCCAGTATGGGTAAGGCTGCACAATCTCCCGATACATTTTTGGCACTCCAAGGCCTTATTAGTTATAGGGAATACCCTTGGAAGAACGTTAAAGATTGATACAGAGAGACACATAAAGGGAATCTTTACTTTTGCTAGAATATGTGTCGAGGTAGATCTTAGCCAAGGATTACCTGAAAGCATCATCTTGAACTTCAACAATTCACAGTGGAAACAATCTTTGGACTATGAGAATACAACCTTCAGATGCAGGGGATGTCAACAAACAGGTCATCTGTTCAATGCATGCAAAAGTCTCAACAAGAGCAAGCCACAACATAGGAAGCCCAAAGGATGGCAGAACATAGATGATGTCGTAAAGAAGAGAGTCCCGGGAAAGAAAGCCTCTTCGATATCAGAAGACGAAGAAGCAGAAGCAGAAGAGGATGATACCATCATAGAGGAAGCTGAAACAAGGAATCAGAAGGAAAACATATCAGACACCAAGGCTCCACAGTTTCATCCAAATCAGGCAGAGAAGATAAACGACGACCAGCATATGGGAGGGATAAAATGGCACCACCATTCAGACACATCAGATTCAGACAAGGAATCAGGCTTGCAGAAAGCTGAAACACAGTTAGTCATAGCCTCGATTGAGCCCACCCAAGGGGAGTGGCGCAAGGTCGAAAAGAAAAAAGGAAGAAAAACGTGAAGTATATTCAGTTTTTCTTCCTTTCATTTCTCTTCCTCTCTCTCTCTCTAATTTCTTCTCATCATTCTTTGCACGTTAGTCATATAACGGTGCGTCGGGTGCCATGGCACTGGAGCCCATTGGGCAGCTTATGGAAATGCATCATGCATCTGCAATTGTAACTTTTCATTCTTTAATAAAAAGTTACAGATTTTTTCCACTTGAAAAAAAATAATAATAAATTATTCAAAAATACAATTTAACTATTTCAATATTGGTTTATAATATTCAATCTATTATTAAATTAAAAAACTTAAGTAAATTTTTTTTACAACCTGCAGCCTAGATCCATCTTAACTCTGGATCTACCAAGCATCGAGAGGGATCAAATCTCTTGAGATGCAAACATCTTTTTGAGTGAAAAGATATTTGATCCCTCTAGGCGCTTGGTGGATCTAGGTAGCTGGTATATTAATATATATGTAGTTGACATTGAAATATTTTATTTATAATTCATGTTCTCCATATTAAAATGTTAAAATATGCCCCCTCATATTTTTTCCCTGTATGTATATATTTGCTTAGTTTTATTATTAATATTTTCTAAATTAATATTACATATCAAATCCATATTAAACATTGAAATTTTTACAAATATTCCTTATAAATTGAATTAGAAAGCAATTATTAATGGAATAAAAATTCTCCCAATATTTCTCACTAAAGTGAAAATATAAGAAATTTTTCAATTTAAATTACTTTATTTTTATTTATATAGAGTATCTATAAAATTATGTTATTTTACTTATGGTTGTCACCAAAATATTTTTTGTTATAAATATATTTTTGTTTAAATATCACATGTAAATAGAACATAGAGTGAATTACACATAATGTAATATCAATAATACTATTTCTTTAGATCATTTTGGGATTCAACTGCATTAAGTAAGTCATTCATGTATGACCATTTCCATGAGAGGTAGTCGTAACTGACTAATTTCTCATGATTTTTGAATAGTTCACTTAGCACTCATTGCATCGGGTGATGCTCACAGGGGTGAAGAAGTGGGATTGAAACTAGTGAAATGAATCACATAGCATCAATCATCACTTTCGGGGCTTGCACCCGGTAACCAGGACTTCCCAGGGGGTCACCCATCCCAGAACTCCTCTGGCTCAAGCACGCTTAACTGTGGAGTTTTCCCCACAATCAAGCCCACTTAGCTTGCTACCCCATTTGCAGTACTATTTCTTGTAGTAAAAAGTAAATTATATTTTTTTACTCATTTCATTTTTTCCTCATAATAAAAGATAAATTATTATTTATAATTTCGGTTACATTATATCTCTATATATAAGATTAAGGTGTAAAATGAAGTATTGTAATTATGGCAGACAATTTAATTTCTTATTACTATTTTTAATTTGTTAATTTCAATTGTTATTTTACTATTTTTAAATGTAATGTTATGTGACAACATCTCTCCCATACTGAGCTAGGGCCTCATGGCGCAATTAATTTAGATTTAAAACAAATTAAAAATTTGATATTTTATAAAATTGATTTTATTACTAAAGTTATGGGATTTTCAAGCAATTTAAATTTAATCTTTATAGAAACTCTTACCAATTTAAATTAAAAATTTCTTCTCTAAAGATGAGGATAAAGAAATGTAAAATAAGAGTTGTGATCAAGCTACTCGTAGTTGGGGGTTTTCTTTATTGGGAGTTCTCCCTTAAAGAGGCAAGTGAACTTTTTTCTAGTAATAAAGATTTAACATTTTGATGTTGTTTTGGATCTTTATTTGCTATTGTATTGGTTTAAATTTAACTCTTTTTAATAATAAATACGAGTTAAATAATACAAATTAAATTATCATGAGATATTCACTAAAATTCATGTTTTTCACATTTCTCCTCGCTAATATTACATCATGTTCACAATGATAAAGACATGTCTAATTTAAATAATTTAGTTACAGATACATAAAAAATAGATATTTATTTTACATAATCTAAACAGGTAAAAAAATGCATCACCAATTATACTTGAAACTCAAAAAAATGTATCTTAATCACCATCACAAATGTGGTGTGTTTAGTATGTTCTGATCACATAGGTGTTATCATATTTACCCAACGCACCATCAAATAATATTTAAAAATATAATCAATGTGTTAGATAATGTGAACGTCTGTCTCGATGCAAAAATGTTATACGTACGCACCGGTGCATAAGTGTGATGCACCACTCTGAAATTTTAAATTTGTGAACCAACAAAGGTACGTCGTAGGTATGTCTGCACTGTCTACGATGTGGTTGTGTTTGATAGTGCACCATATCTAATTCATGACTGTGTTTTTGGTGCAATGCTGATTTTTTTTTTTTTGTTTTGTTGAAAGTTATGTTTCCATATTAATAAATACATTTTTCATTTAATTAAAAAATGTATTTTATGTATGAGGTTGATGCATTTTATATTTCAATCATGTAGCAGAGACATCAGTAGAGAGAGAAGTAGCATGAGCAGGAGCAAATGTTGTACCCAACAATATGGTTCAATGATGGGAGGTCAGAGAGAGGGAGAACACTTGATTGTTGTCCTACAATACACACTTCAGGTGTCTTACCTAGATCTCAGAGGCCCCTACTACAAACCACCATGGCGCCATGGATTTCAAAAATGGAACTGTGAAAAATTTATACCTTTTTAAATGCTATAAGTTCAAATGGTAAAATAAGAATGAAATTATAAGGAAGTGGTATGGAGAAAAGATACCAGATTAGGGTTTCATGGGTCTTATCAGTCTCACACCAAACACTATGAAAACTTGCAGGCGTGCCTTTCATGCCATTGTCGTATCGTACAATTGAGGTCCTTCAAACTGATGACGTGATGTATATAATTTAGGCTCTTGGCTTTCAATGACATGATGTATATGGCTTGGGCTCATGACCTTCAATGATCATTTTAGGCAGGATATATTTTAATAATATATCACACACAACACCTTATTATGTAGCCTTATCACTTATTATTACCGAACTTATAAATACATGTATACTTTAAATAATTTAATTATAAATACATAAAAATATATATTTATTTTACATAATATAGATAGGAAAGGAAAACACATCACCAAATATATTTGAATGTCAAACAAATTCCTCTTAATCACCATCACATTATTTATCATTTAATTCTTAGCCTTAAAATATTTACTAATCCAATTTTCATTTATAATTACCATTGAAAAAAAAGTTAAAATTGTTCCATTATCCATGAAGAAAAAATCAAAACCTCTCATGCATCCATGTAAGCCCATTTTGTTCTCTTAATGTCCATACAAATATGTAATCACAATTTTATACATGCATAAGACCTCCTTTTAGTTTACAACGGTGTGCCATAGTTATGTGTGCACCGTCTATGGTGTGGTTGTGTTTTACAGAGCACCAAAGTCGGTGCATGACTGTGTTTTTGGCACACCGATAATGTTTTTTTTTAATGAAAGTTATGTTTCCATATTAATAAATGAATTTTTCATTTAATTAAAAAATTGCATTTTATGTATGAGGCTGATATATTTTATATGTCAATCATGTAGCAGAGACGTTAGTAGAGGGAGCAGTATCAATTGGAAATACTTAGCGAAATAATGAAAACAAAAACATACAACAATAGTATAAATGATGAAATAACACAAGTACATATCACTCTCCATTATCATCACCTTGATTATCTTCCTCAACGCTTGGAATGATAACATTTTTGTTCTCAAAAACATGTTTTGATCTAGGGTCGTGTCTTAATACGAACCACCAATCCCTATCTAACACATCTGGGTAAAAAAACACTTGGTTGTAGTGTTTTAGGAAAACATAAGGCTCCCTAGCTTCATGCCACATCTTTCTAGAGTTGATAGATATAGTCACACTATCGGGATCTTCCTTCACATTCTTCTGACCAAAGGTATCCCACCACTTGCACCTAAAAATAACACATTGGAATGAAGAGAAGTCAACTTGAATGATTTCTTATATCTTTCCAACATAACCTAATGTCCTTTGCATTAGGTTTTGATCGTAGTGGCTAGCATGACTAGATTGGTTGAACTCGACTTCCACTCCACAGTCTTGTGTCATGCATCCATCATTGGCATCCTCCATGCAAAAATGTTGCCCATATGCCCACATAGATGGGAACAAATGCACCTATAAAAAAGTGAAAATATCACAGTGTCATGTGTCTAATAACCCGAACACAATTAAAAATATAAAATATATATAGATGCTACAGTTAAAATGTGTAATATGAAGTTAAAATTGTACAAAAAAAGATTATAATTATCGAGTTCCTGCACCCAATCCCTATGTTTAATGCATCCTCTTCAACACGCGGTAACAACTAGATGCACTGTTTTTCTCTATGACTTGATCAACAACCCAACTGTTAGGGCATGTCATTGGCATATTTTATTTTAAATGATCAGGATAAGGCACGCTTCTACCATTCCACTGTTTGAATTATTTCCTGTCACTGTCCCATTTCCTCCTCTTCTCTTTGTACAATGAAACCCACGGTTGTGTCTCTTCCATATTGTAAAGAATGAATTTGTTGATGGCTTCAATTTCTGAATTTGCTGATGAAATCAAACCAACATATATATATATATATATATATATATATATATATATATAGATATATCTATCTATATATATATCTAGATATATATATATATATATATATATATATATATATATATATATATATATATATATATATATATATATATATATATATATATATATATATATATATATATATATATATATATATATATATATATATATAGTACTTATGAGATCAAAATATGCATTAATATGAAGTTAAGTGTGAATAGTTATTATGTAATAATTTTACAAATGATAAGCCACACTTACTCTTTATCATGTGGTTCTTTCCATTCATTTTGAGAAGCTCCCCTTCTCTTTTGCCTCCATCCCTTTCATCATCTAAATCATCACACCTAGTGTGTTGTCGATCTTCTTGATGTATTCACTAGCATAATAGAAAGACTCATACGATATATACCCTTGGGTTTTGCCCTTTGTCGAACAAAACCTTTCAATTTCTTCATGTACCTCTCTATGAAGAACATCCAATGACATGAAGCAACCCCAAATAATTCAACCTCATCTACTAGGTGAATTAGAAGATGAACCTGCAAGTCCATGAAACTCATCATCAGTTCCTTCTCAAACATACAAAAAATCTAAGTTGTCTCTTGACGCCACCGTGGAATGCTGGCCATGTGAAACTCCTTTGATGTGATCCAACATACAATGCATATAATTTAAATATGGCACACCGTAGGTCTTGGGGGAAGTCATGGTTCACACACCCACACACGAGTAGAGGATAATGAAACTGCATAGTAAATAGTAGATTATACAAAAATTAATTATAAAATATCCCATTACATAAAACTAAAAAATAAAAAAAATCATGTTTTTGACATACGTACTCTTAGAAGGTTCAAATAGTCATGCGATTTCAACCCCGAAAAATGGTCATCCATAGTGAAGCAATGTCATAGTGAAGACCCATATAAAGAAGGCACCCTCACATTCATTATAACTTCCTTTGCCAAAGAAAGATCATCTTTCTTTAAAATACATGGGACATCACCTTCTTTGAAAGACCAAGTAGGGCCAACCTCTATTCTAGTTTCTTGTCTGGGCCAATGTTTCTTTTTAGTTTATTAAGAAATAATATCTCTTCTAACAACACACATGTCACTTTATTTTGATGATATGTGCCTCCATAAAGAAGACGAAACATTTTTAAATATATGCATGGGATCTAGTAAGTGGGAAATCTTAAGATGCTCCCAATATGGGAGCTCATAAAAGACAAATTTCCTTTTCATCCCAATGGGAAATTTCTCAACATAAGTTTCAAAGAAATCTGGATCATCAAACATAGGTTCCCCATTTGAATCGAACATTTATGCAAATTCCTTCTCCTTCTCTATCTCATATCCTCTAAGCCATCTAATTGGTGTAGTTATTGTAGGTATTTGGGTTCTCTTTGGTTTACCATTGAAAGGGTGTTCTTCTGGGAGGAATACCATGGAGCAGTCATATACTGTCTTTTGTAGGTGTTCAAACCACCTAGCCTTCATAGAAGGTCCACAACATTTACATGCATGATACCCTTTTGTTACAAGACCTACGAAATTATTGTATACAGGCCGACACGTTAGCAACCATGAATCTATGAACAATTGCAAAGAATTAAATTAATATGCGAAACAATATTGTTGCTAAACAAATCAATAAGAATGCAATTTACTAGAGAAAACTCCTAAGCCTGGATAATCATGTATGGTGTAAGCACATATGCCATACAACGTAAAACTCCTCTCTGTTGCGATGGATCTTGATACATCGTACACATGTATCCCTTCCTGTAATTCCTTAAATTCATCTACCAATGGTTGTATGTAGACATCCATATTATTCACTTGTCTTCTACTAGATACTATGAGAGCCAACATAAGATGTTCAGTCTTCACGGACAACCATGGGGGGATATTGTTATTGATGGCTACTACAAGCCAAACATAATAGTTGGTGTTTTGGATGGAATATGGGTTGATTCCATCCATGAATATGCTGAGTCATGGGATCCATACTTCATCATTGAATTTTTCAGGCCATGTATCCTCTATATGCTTCATGGCTATTAAATCTGCTGGGATTCACATAACTCCTGAATCACTTCTATGTGAGGCATGCCATCCCTATAACATAGATAATTATTTGCAATGAAAGACTCTTTGAATTCTTGGGATTATAAGCATTTGATTCAATATCTTATGAGGAGGACCATGTGATTTACCAATTTTTGTTTTAATTACGGTACCTGTCATGCCCACATTTCAAACATATCTCTTTGTCCGCATATTCTCCTCTATATAGAATACAATCGTTCAGACATGCATGATATGATATGTATTCAATACCCAACATTTTCAACAACTTCTTTACATCTTCGTAGCTACCTGACAATACATTGTCACTCTAGAGAACCTTATCTTTGAATATCTTGTAGTTAGTGGGAATATAATTGTACAATTTCAATATATAACATTCATAAAATCAACCATTTTTAAATTTAATTGTGTGACAAAATACAAGGAACTTGATCAATCATGCAAGTCAATTACCTCAATATTATCGAGAAACATGCATTCGACATGCCAAAATTTGCTTTCACATTGTAAAACAACATCGTTGTCCCCTGTTGAGTAGACTTTGACTTGCTGCTAGGTCCAAAGAGAGGGGTGGTGGAAGAAGATTTCAAGCTTTCAAATAAGGTATCAGTGATATAAGAATCAACCCCTAGCTCATCGCTTTGGAATGCATCTAACAACATTTCCTCAATGGAAGTCGTATCCCATAAGTAATCATTCATACCAACCTCCATTTGATATCCTCCATTGCCAACTTGTGATGAAGGACACTATTATTGTAGTCATTCCTAATTGGTGAATCTGGATGTAGTGGAAATTGAATAAGTGGTTGATTCAACCATTCTTTGTATGATTCCTCTCCGAGTCTTGCTCTTAATTCAAATTTCTCTCGATTTGATGTTGTAGTAGGGTGCACCAAAAGATGGTAGGTGGGTCGCTCATCATCACTAGAATGCTAATTTCAAAAAATATCAAACGTCATTAGTACAATATCAATGATTATATTAGTAAGCATGGCAATGCAATTGGTTTGTTGAAAGTTCAATATACCAAAAAATTATTACCATCGTTGATCTAGGATTGTGACTAGATGATTCCATGTTCCAATTGGCAGGGTGAAGAGGTTTTCCATTTTCATCTACCAACTGCTTGCGATATGATGCTCCTGATAAGAGCTTCTGACATTTTTGAAAATAATATGGAGTAATATTTTCTACATCTGAACTCAATTATGAATTTGGATCCTACAAATAATTTGCATACATTTTTATTCAAATTGACATGTATTAAAAAAAGAAATCAATTAGATCATCAAAATATAAATAAAAGCTGAACTTACTCAAGATGGAAAGGTAGAGCTCTATGAAGGAGTTTGATCAACAAAATGGAATGAGATGGAATTTTAAGAATTGGTCATTCGGTATTATTGATATTTTGTCCCCGCATTTGAGAAAAATCAGAAATAAAATTTTGTGTGAATATCTAAAATTAATCTCGAGAACCATATAACCACAATCTGAATTTCAATATAGTTTTGAAACCATTTTTCAAGAACAAGGCGACTTTAAGTGGAAAATATATATTATGAACTACTGTAATTCATGTGGATGTGTCCTAAAGGATAATTTGAGATTAATATGCCATTTTATATGAAAATAAAAATTATGATAGCTTTAAAACCCCATTAGTGCGCTAATCAAAATAAACTACACCAGTCCATTTAAATAATATGCACATCGGTGCACAGTAGAAACAAAACATACAATTCATGTAACATGATGAAAAAAAGGGTTCTTGTGAAAATAAACAGTTTTACACAAAGTTGTAATGTTTGATGGGAGACTGCAACTTGAGCTAGGGTTGGAGTTGGTGCTAGGGTTTTGACTTAGGGGACCATGGCGAGATGTGCAGGGAGGAGTGCTGCTCCCTCCTACAGTCAGGTAGTTACAGAAGGAAGTAAGGACGCGGGAAAGAAGCATTTCAAAAAACCTCTGGAGAAGGTATCAGAGGCAAGAAGAAAGGGAACATTTGGAAGAAACAAACTTTAGGATTGGGAAGGGGATCAACAGGAAACAAGTAAAGAAAAGGAGAATGGAGGCAGAAGTGAAAAACCGACTTCCATAAGGACAACTGGGGTCTGCAAACCCAAGTCGAGCATTATTCTCTGGGTCATATTGAGTGATCTGACGATACAAGCGCATAGGGATCATATGATGGAACATGTGATCATATGCAAGTTCATGGGGTTATGTTGGGTCCCTATAATACTAGTGATTACCCCATTACTATTGTAGTTATACCCCTTATTAATATTTTTGTGCCCCTATTTCCCCATATTGTTATTAATGTGCCCCATAGAATCCCTCTATTGTTATTTTTGTGGCTTTATATTATTATTGTTAGGTCGGTTGGGTTATATTGTGACTCCTTAGACTCCTATATATAGAAAGGAGGTTTTGTCATTTGAATCATCCAAGAATTGTTCATTTATGTAATGTAAAGGAGGTTGCCCCCTCGAAGAGGTTGAATTCGAAGGCGTTGATCTATATTTTCTATCTTTTCTTGAGCTGGTTTCATAACATTTGGTATCAAAGCTTTGGATTCTAGGGTTTCGCTGCTCCAAACAGGTCATCGTGGAATTTTCGCTATAACTTTGCTTTTTCGATGTTTCAGAAGCTAAAAAAAAAACCCATTTGATAAGACATCGCGCTGAATCTCGGGTCCAAATTTCAGAGCTTTTTACACTATATTTGCGGAGATATGATTTGAGGAAGTTGGTCTTTTTGCAGACTCCTGAATTACATTCCAAACAGGTGACCTGGGGAAAATCATCATAACTTTTTCCCTGAGCATTGGATTGAAATTTCGTAAGAAGGTGCAGAAAGAGGACAGACTGTAGTTTCTTGTATATATTTTTCAGAGCCAAAGGACAAAACAATGACTCGTGGCACATCGTACAAGTTCACTCTACTGAACTAGTCTATAATCAGGTCACTATGGGAGATTTCGCATAACTCTTCCTTGGAGAATCCAAATTGGATCAGACTGGTGGCATTGGAAAGAGGACATAGAGGGCTACCATAGGTTGCAATTTCAGAACTGGATGATCTGAAAGTACAAAGATACATCAGAGGCAATATCGAGCTCCTACAAAGTGAAAAAAAGGTGTGTAGATTCTTTTAAATTTTTGCTTAAGAGTGGTTTGAAAATTTACTTTGAAGGAATTCAAAGGGCTAGTAGAGCATTATTATCGGTAACTGATGCCCTGAGGAAAGAAAATGCAAACACCTAGTAAGGGACCTGAAAGCTCTAGCATGACTCATGAAGAAGAAGAAGAAATGCTATATGATATATCAAAATTACAAGAACAAGTGCAACAAGTGTCACTTGCACAAAAAGCAACAGAATCTAAGATGGATGGTTTAAGGAAAGATGTAGAAGCTAAGATGGATGGTTTAAAGAAAGGTCTAGAAGCTAAGATGGATTGTTTAAAGAAAGGTGTAGAAGCTAAGATGGATGGCATGGAAGCTAAGGTGAATGGCATGGACGCTAAAATTGATGGCATGGATGATAAGATGGAAGAATTGAAGATAAATATGAATAAGTTGCTACAAGAAATGGTCACTAATGGTGAAAGAGTACTAAAGGAAACTCATGATGAGAAAAAAAGAAATGTTAATCATGATTCCATAGACTCTAATGTTGGATCGAAGACTCACCATATTCCAAAAATCGATATGAGGAAGTTTGATGGCAAGGATCCCGCCACATGGATATTACAGATGGAGCAATTCTTCGATCTCAATAATGTGCAAAACACACAAAAGGTACGTATGGCAACTTTATATTTGGAACCAAATCAGTTTGTATGGTATCAATGGCTTTTCTCTCGTAAACAATTTATCACTTGGGCAATTTTTACGGAAGAATTGATAGCACATTATGAGGATACAAAAAGCAACACTTTTTTTAGCCAATTGATAAGTCTCAAACAAAAGGGTTCAATAATGGAGCACATTGAGGAGTTCCAAAAATTGAACATAAGGGTAAAAGATATTCCAGAGGAGCATAGGATTGATGTGTTCATAGGGTCTTTAAAGGATAATATCCAACATGATGTTCGCCTTTGGGAACCTGATTCATTAGAGAAGGCATTCAGGTTAGCAAGAAAAATGGAAAGCAAAATTATGGCAACCAGGAAGCATACCACTCACAACTATAAAGATGGAAGTGTTGTTGCCCCTAGTCTTCCACAACCTATAAGGTTGACACCACAACAATTGGAAGAAAAAAGAGCAAAAGGGCTTTGTTACAGTTGTGATAGCAAATACACTAAAGGTCATAAGTGTGCTGAGAAGAAATTATTCTACATAGATTGTGAAGAGGAAGAAGAAAAGGAGCAAGAAAGGTCAAAAGAAGAGGATATACTCCAGGAACAAAGCCTAGATGAAGAACAAATAAATCCGACCATATCTTGTAATGCATTGGCGGGAATTACCACTCCTCAAACCATCAAGATAGAAGGACAAATCAAGAAGAAAAAGGTAATAGTGTTGATTGATTCAGGAAGCACCCACAATTTTATTCATTGTAAGGTAGCAAAAGAATTGAATTGCTTCCTATATCCAGCACCAGAGTGTCAAGTGATGATTGCAAATGGAGGAACAATAAATTGCTTTGGAAAGTGCCATAATATCAAGCTATCCATGGGAGAATATGTATTGACTAGCCCAATGCTTTCCATTCCAATGGGAGGTGCTGATGTTGTACTAGGAGTCCAATGGCTACAATCCTTGGGTACAATAGCTTTTAATTTTCAAGAACTTTTCATCAAATTTTCTATGGAAGGAAAGGAAGTTGAATTAAGGGGTATTGCAGGGAAACCAGGAAAGATAATCAGCTCTAATGGTATGACAAAGCTTCTAAAAAAGGAACAAGAGGTGTAATTGCACAATTATGTTCGCTAGATGTTTCCACATCGGAATCATCTATTTCTCCAGATCTCCAAAAAGTCCTGGACAATCATTCCAAGGTATTTGAGACTCCCAAAGGTCTCCCACCTATGCGTGATCATGATCATGCTATTCATCTGATTCCAGGAAGTGTTCCTCCAAACATCAGGCCGTACAGATATCCCTATGTCCAAAAGAGTGAAATTGAACGTATGGTTGCAGAAATGCTAGAGGCTGGTATAATTCAACCGAGTCAAAGTTCTTTCTCTGCTCCAGTAGTATTGGTGCACAAGAAGGATGGATCATGGCGCATGTGTCTAGATTATAGGGAGCTCAACAAGCTCACTATTAAAGATAAGTTCCCCATTCCTGTCATTGATGAATTACTAGATGAATTGCATGGATCAATTTACTTCACCAAGTTGGATCTTCGTTCAGGATATCATCAAATCAGAATGAAGACTGAAGACATTCCGAAAACAACATTTAGAACTCATGAGGGTCATTATGAATTTTTGGTCATGCCTTTTGGCCTTACCAATGCACCTTCAACATTTCAAGGTTTGATGAATTCAATTTTCAAACCATTCCTTAGAAAATTTGTGTTAGTATTTTTTGATGATATACTAATCTACAACAAGTCTTGGAAGGATCATGTTGAACATGTTGACAGGGTGCTACAACTATTGGAGGAGAAACAATTATATGCAAAAAGATCCAAATGTTTCTTTGGAGTCCAGGAGGTGGAATATCTGGGTCATATTGTATCTCATGAAGGAGTTAAGGTAGACCCTAGCAAAATTAAAGCCATTAAGGAATGGAAAATCCCCACATCCATAAAGCATCTGCGAGGATTTCTTGGGTTGACAGGGTATTATCGCAAGTTTGTTAAGAATTATGGGAGAATAGCAGCACCTCTAACAACATTATTGAAGAAAGATGCATTTTCATGGACTCCGGAAGCAACAAAGGCCTTTGAACATCTTAAAGAGGCAATGTGCCAAGCACCGGTCTTAGCTACAACAGACTTCACAAAAACCTTTATTGTGGAATGTGATGCTTCAGGAAATGGAATTGGTGCTGTTCTAATGCAAGATGAAAGACCCATTGCTTTTGAAAGTCGTCCAATCAAGGGAAAGTTTTTAAGCAAAGCTATTTATGAGAAGGAAATGTTGGCAATACTCCATGCACTTAAGAAATGGCGACCCTACCTAATGGGAAGACACTTCAAGGTAAAAACGGATCATGATAGCCTTAAATACTTTTTAGAACAAAGATTATCCTCTGAAGAGCAACAAAAGTGGGTCACAAAGATGTTGGGTTATGACTTTGAAATCATCTACAAAAAGGGAAGCAAAATGTGGTGGCAGATGCACTCTCAAGAAAGGATGAGGATGTGGAAGCATTGGTGTGCACCATTTCTATTATCCAACCAGATTGGATAAACGAAGCAAGGGAGGAATGGAAGAATGACGAAGAAGTGTGGGCACTTATTCGAAAGTTACAACAAGATTCCAGTACTTCTGATACATTTAGCTGGAAAAATGATTCGTTATGGTACAAAGATCGCTTATACCTCTGTAAGAATTCCCAGCTAAAACAAAAGATTCTTATGGAATTGCACACTTCTCCCTTAGGAGGGCACTCAGGATTTTTAAAAACTTACCACAGGGTTAAGAAGGAATTTTTTTGGGATGGCCTTAAATCAGATATTCAAAAGTTTGTGGCGGAATGTTTGGTTTGCCAACAAAATAAAGTTGAAACAATTAAGACACTGGGTCTATTACAACCTTTATCCATTCCAAGCCAACGTTGGAGGAGGTTTCAATGGATTTTATCACAGGTTTACCCAAGTCTGAGGGAAAGAGTGTCATCATGGTGGTAGTTGACAGACTTACCAAGTATGCACACTTTTGTGCATTATCACATCCATTTAAAGCCAATACAGTTTCTACTGCATTTATGGAAACAATTCAAAAGCTACATGGAAACCCAAAGATTATTGTAAGTGACAGAGATCCCATTTTCACTGGAAATTTTTGGACAAAATTATTTTCTTGTCTTGGTACTCAGTTAGCTCATAGCTCATCTTATCATCCTCAATCTGATGGGCAAACTGAGATAGTAAACAAATGTTTGGAAGGATATCTTCGTTGCTTTGTATCTGATAAACAGACACAATGGGTCAATTGGTTGCCTCTGGCTGAATGGTGGTATAACACTTCCTTCCATACAACAACAAAAATGACCCCATTTATGGCACTTTATGGGTATCAACCACCATCCATCACATCATATTTAAGAGAAAATTCTAAGGTTCAGGCAGTGGAACATCACATCGAACATCAACAACAAGTCCTCCAACTCTTAAAGGATAACCTCGTGTTGGCACAGAATAGAATGAAAAAACAGGCAGATCAACATCGCAATGAAAGAAGTTTTGATGTAGGTGATTGGGTATTCCTACGACTACAACCATATAAGAAAATGTCCCTCAAGCAAGCTAAGAAGGATAATAAATTATCACCAAAGTATTATGGTCCATACAAGGTGTTGCAAAAGATTGGTACTATGGCATACAAATTGGAGCTTCCTGCAGCTTCTCGATTGCACCCAGTTTTCCATGTTTCATGTTTAAAGAAGGTTATAGGCAACAAGCTCCCAGTTCAAACAATATTGCCAGAACTTGACGAGGAAGGAAAAATTATATTGGAACCGGAAGCAGTCACAGAAACAAGAACTTGACAGCTACGAAATCGATCAATTTCGGAGTATCTTATCAAGTGGAAGAACTTATCCATTGAAGATTCCACATGGGAGGATGAGAATTTTATACAGAAGTATCCATAACTACTCAAGCATTGAGGACAACACTTTTTTGAAGGAGAGGGGCATGTTGGGTCCCTATAATACTAGTGATTACCCCATTACTATTGTAGTTATACCCCTTACTAATATTGTTGTGCCCCTATTGCCCCCATATTGTTATTACTGTGCCCCATAGAATCCCTCTATTATTATTTTTGTGGCTTTATATTATTATTTTTAGGTTGGCTGGGTTATATTGTGACTCCTTAGACTCCTATATATAGAAAGGAGGTTTTGTCATTTGAATCATCCAAGAATTTTTCATTTATGTAATGTAAAGGAGGTTGCCCCTTCGAAGAGGCTGAATTCTAAGGCGTTGATCTATCTTTTCTATCTTTTCTTGAGCTGGTTTCATAACAGGTTATGGACGACGGAGAGGGCGTTACACATCTGGATAAGGAGCCATTGGAATCCAAAAGGCAAAATACATCTACATTTAGGTTCTAAGGGCTTCTTCGCAGAGGTGTTCACAAGCCTAGAGGACAAAGATAGAGTGTTTGAAGGGGGGCGATATTTCTATGCTGCGATAGGACTCTACATGTGGCCATGGATGATGAACTTTGTCCTGGAATGTGAAACATTCACATCAGTATCGGTTTGGATCAGAATTTACTCCCTTCCTTTGGATTATTGGCTACCAGAATCTTTGAAAACAATAGGTAACAAGCTGGGGCATTTTCTAAAGATCTCGGAGGCAACTCTGAAAGGAAAATATACCTCCTTCACCCAAATATGTGTGGAAATGGACTTATCTGGAGCCCTTCCAGAAGCGATAATTTTAGAAGTGTATGATGAAGAATGGGTGTAGACTGTGGACTATGAGCACATCCCATTTAGGTGCCGCAAATGCCATGAACATGGGCATCTATTCAGAGACTGCCCAACAATCAATATGGAAGGTAATGGGAAAACTACTGTGGATAGAGATCACGAGGGTTTCACCAAGGTTGGGGGAAAGGGAAAGGGGGTAAATGTCCACATAAGAAGATAAATGAGGATAGACATACAAGACACAATAGTTTCAAGATCCTAGAGGAAGAAGAGGGGAACAAGGATACAGTCCAGGACATGGAAAACATAACCAAGGAGCAGGATAAGGAAGCTGAAATGGAGGATATCACAGTAAACAACCAACAAAAGGATGATCTACCAAGCTACATGGAGATCAGTAGGGACCATGAGATGACTCCAAGTGAAGTGGGAATGGAGGACCATGAACTACAGGAGATTCTAGATAGGGAAAATCTAGATCTAGAGAAATTTCTGGAACAAGGAAAGAACATAGGAGTGGACTCCCTGCCGAAAGAGGATTATGACAGAGTACAACAACTCTTTCTATGGAGGTCACAATCGAAGGGAGCTAGATTCAAAAGAAATCATGAAAGTTAGGAACCAAGTGGGGTCAAAATGATGGAGAATTCATAGGCACAATCTGAAAAGAGCTTTGGCAGGAAAAGAGGAAGAAAAAGACAGAATGAGCTGCTGAATGAATGCATAAAACTATTGATCAACTCAAGTAAGATGAAAGATCTCACCAATTATTCCTTTACTAACCTTTCTTAATGAAGCTCACAACCTGGAATATTAGAGGCATAGGAAATATAAGGAAACAAAGAAATCTTAGCAACAGAATGAAAGAAGAAAAACCAGATATGGTTTTTATTTAGGAGACAAAATGTTCGATGGATAAGATAAGATAAATTCATAATAAGTGGTTAATCAAGTATGAGTATCTAGAGGTTAAGGCAAATAACTTGGTGGGGGGGATTCTCACACCGTAGGATCCACAGAAATTTGGAATCCTGGATGCTGAAGCATTTAGGAACTATCTTTCCTTGGTATGACAACCTGTAGGTGATAAGGAGATATACATGATCAAAAATATTTATGGAACTCAAAAGAAAGCAGACAAACTCAAGCTTCTCACCTCAGTAGAGGATCTAAGATCAAGACATCCCAATATGCCCTGGATCGTTGCAGGAGATTTCAATATGATAAGATCTCTTTCAGAGAAAAAAGGAGGTATTAGGCAGCTAGGCAGAGACTCCATGGCCTTACAGAACTTCATTATGAACATGGGACTAGTGGACACTGAAACAATAAATGGAACCTTCACATGGAACAACAAGAGGGGAGGGGTTTCTCAAGTTGCATCCAAACTTGCTAGATTTATTATTTCAGAGGACCTCCTTCTCAAAGGCCTTTCCATGACAGTTTCCATTTTTCCCTTTGAAGGATCGGATCACTGGCCAGTACAGCTGGAATCCACCTTTATGGGCACACTGAGACACAGACCTTTCAGGTTTGAAAATGCCTGGCTTTCACATCCTGAATTCACTAGTAACATTGATAAATGGTGGAGAGAGGAGTTTAACATTCAAGGCACTAAAATGTTCATGCTCCAACAGAAACTTAAACATATTAAATCCAGACTTAAAGCTTGGAACAAAAAGGAATTTGGCGATATCTTCAAAGCCAAAAGAGAAACTGAGTAGAAGCTCCAAGAGATCAATCAGATCAACATCACAGATGGCTTCACTGAAGAGCGGCAAAAACTAACTGACTCTTTGCAGGAAGAATGGGAAGATCGATGCTTACAAGAGGAAATTTTCTGGAGGCAGAAATCAAGGATACAATGGATTAGAGAGGGAGAAAGAAATACAAAGTTCTTTCACAAATCCACTATGGCTCACAGGGCACACAACAGAATCACAAAGATCAAAGATTCTCAAGGGATTGAGCTTGTCTCTCACAATGATATGGAATCAGTCCTTGTACAACACTTCTTCAATATTGCAAAGGAGCCACTGGAGGATAGATCTAGGTTCATTGACCATTTCACTCAGTATATCCCTCAGCTGGTTACCAGAGAGGACAACCACAATCTTAATAGGCCAGTGTCGGAAGAGGAGGTCAGTGAAGTAATTAATGAAATGTAGAATGGAAAAGCACCAGGCCTGGATGGATTCAATGTAGACTTCTTCAAAGCCTATTGGGAACAGTCAAACATGATATCCTTGAGGTTGTGGAAGAATCAAGAAAATCCAAAAAGGTTCTGAAGGCTCTTAATCCTTCCTTCATAGCTCTGATTCCAAAACAGGAAAATGCCATGACTCTGGATGGTTTTTGACCTATAGCCGTATGTAATGTGGTGTATATAATTATTTCCAAAGTAATATCCAATAGACTCAAGCCCCTTCTACCTTCTCTCATCTCAAGGGAGAAAACAGGCTATGTGGAAGGAAGAAAAGTCCTCAACAATATCATCCAAGCACATGAGGTGGTACACTCTCTCAAAAGCAACAAACAAGCATGTATGATCATTCAGTTGGACCTAGCGAAAGCCTGTGACAAGATAAGCTGGTCTTCCATAAGAGCAATTCTAAAAGCATATGGATTTGACCAAAATTGGATAAGATGGGTTATGGCACTAGTCACCACAACCAGTTTTTCCATACTGCTTAATAGAGCTCCATCAAGAACCTTCACACCCTCCAGAGGACTCAGACAGGGAGATCCGCTCTCACCCTTCCTCTTTTTTCTCATGATGGAAGGGCTAGGTAGATTGATCAAAAGGGAAAATGCTGAAGGACGAATCCAAGGTATCAAACTCACCTCGAATGGAGCGGCAAACACTCATCAATAATTTGTGGATGATACAATGTTGCAGGGTGTACCCACAATCAGGGAAGCCAGACCAATCAAAAACATCTTAAATGACTTTGCTATGGCAATAGGCATAGAGGTAAGCCTTAACATGTACAAAGTCTTTTTATTTAACACTAATATTGCTATTCAGAGAAACATTACTAGAATTATTGGGTTTCAAAGGGAACAACTACCTTCCAAATATCTTGGCATTCCTCTTACTAACAAACCTCTAAGAAAGAAAGTGTGGGAGCCAATATTAAATAAACTTCAGGACAAGGTCAGAAAATGAACATGCAGGTCACTCAATTTGGTAGGGCACCTTGTGCTCACACAGGCAGTCTTGCAGGCCATTCCAATTTTCATGTTTTCAGCTCTTCCTACTCCTTAAGGCATTAAGCAGCAGATAAGGAGCATACAAAGGGAATTTCTGTGGGGCAGAGGGGAAGAGAAAAATAAGTGGGATTTAGTAGCCTAGGACAATATTTGCAAGCCCAAAATCCATAGCAGCTTGTGGCTTCATGATCCTGAGACCCTCAGCAGAGTTTTGGGAGCTAAGCTTTGGTGCAGATGGATCAACGAGTCGACTGCTCCTTGGGCTAAGATTTTGAAATAAAAATATGCCAAGTATTGGCAGGAGAAGGATCACATTAGAATGTTAGGGAAAATCAAGGGCTCCCATATTTGGAACCTTGCTTGGGAAAATAAAAGTATTGTTCACCAACATTGTTTCTGGGAAATCCAAGCAGGGGACTTTGCTCGATTTTGGGAGGACAACTGGCAACAGGAACCCAACCTTTATAGGGATGAATTAGCAGCCCTCAAGAGTGACAAAGATAACAAAGGTTTGTTTTTGGTAAAAGACTTCTGGGACCAGGGAAGCAATAATGGAAAATGGAGGAATTGGAAGGATCTAGGACACAGTGATGAGAGTCCTCTGAAGGCCAAGGCAAATGCTCTCACCCAGGATCTAGTGCATAGAAGGATTCTGGTTTCCTCCTCACCTAACCAGGAAAAGAACACCGAAGGTAACTTTAACCTCAAAGAGGCTAAATAGAAAGTTACAGGATTTAACTATTTGAATCTTGATCAAGTTTGGAAGAAACTATGGCAAAGCCTTCACTGGATGAAAATAAAGTTATACATCTGGCTAGTGCATCAAAGGAAGATCTTAACTTGGGAGAATCTCCTAAAGAAAGGCTTCATTGGTCCTTCCGAATGTTACCTCTGTGGCTCACATGAGGAGACGATGGAACACCTTCTCAACCTCTATCCTTTCACCTCCAAGGTGTGGGACTGGGTGGCCTCAATCTTTAGACAAACTGATAGGGATAGTCTCAGCATATCCAACACTTTGAAGAACTGGAGGAGGAAATTCTCAGGGAATGATATTATTAATAAAGCCTGGATTCTGGTTCCAGGCTTTGTCATCTAGAATGTTTGGAAAGAGTGCAACAATCAGATCTTCAAAAACAAAACAAGCAAGCCCCAACACATAATTGATCAAATTCTAAGGCAGCTCAAAGACACAGTAAGAAGCTTGTTGAGGACACTTCCTAAGGATCCTCCTCTGCCCCAAGAGGAGAGTATTATCCTTCATTTGGGTCTCCAATCCATAAGTCCTCAGGGAATAATAAAGGGAGTGAATCAAATAAATACAGATGTTAACATTTGGAAGCCTCCTCCTTACAATTTCTTAAAGGTTAATATAGGTGGAGCATCCAAGGGCAACCCAAGATTAGCTGGCTTTGGGGGTGCCATAAGAGATGATCAGGGCAAATAAAGAAAATCTTCCATGGCCATTTTGGGAAGGCCACTAATAACATGGATGAGCTCATGGCATTAGAGCAATGCTTGGAAATCCTGGTGGTTTCAAATTAACATAATGTTATAATTGAAGCAGATTCAGAATTGATTATTAGAGCGGCCAAGAAAATATGCAATGGAACTTCTCCAGATAAAGTGTCGAAGCATTGGAATCTTTTGTAGGTCTTTCACCGTATCTACTCCCACCTGCAAACTCTAAAAACTGTTAGATTTGTCCCTGTGAAAAGGAGAGCTAACATGTTAGTGGATCATTTGGCAAATGAAGGAGTCACTAACAGGGATAGGGATTCTCGGTATGCTTGGGACTTGTTACCTACAGGAATACTGTGGGAGGACTGTCTCTGCCAGGTGAACAAAGGTATGGAACTATGGATTAACAAGATGGATCGAAGGGATTTAGGAGACAGGCGGGAGGATGGAGAACCCTCTGCCTTTTTTGGTTTTGGCTGCATTCCAAAGCTCTGATTTCTTTCGGTTGGATGGTGAAAGGACTGACTTGGGAAGTATCACAGGTTTGGTCATCCATTTTCATTTTTCTTAGATGGTGTTTGAAAGAGAATCTGGGTGGAAGGCTCAAGAACTGCCCGCTGGACTGGATTAACGGTTATCGCTTGGCGAAAGAGCGTGCATGCTTTTCTGCGAGACGATCGATTCAAAACCACAAGTGGTATATCGGGCAGGGTCTGAGTGGTTTCTGGTTTTTGGAGGTTGGCCCCCGATTCCACTCTTTGTGTGACACGTTGCGGCGAGAGGTGAGAGAAAACCTCCCTCATCAGGTGGTTAACCCTCGCGCTTCTCATCCACCCGATATCTACGAAGACCGTTGGATCTAAGTCGGGAGATCAATGGTGAATATTTGTTCGTGTTAGTTGGTTTGGTGTTTCAGACCCGAAAAAGTTTAGAGTGCTATGCCTAAAGTTTTCGTCGAGTCCGTAAGAAAGTTTTAAGTGTGGTTTGTTGTGGGATTTCTTGTGGACCCTCGGTGGGTCATTTGGCTTTTGTGGGCCTCAGTTCTGTGGACTCGTCTTCCAAGGAGTTCAAGGTTTCACTTGGTGCACGTTAGTACTACCAGATGGTCTATTGCTTGCTTTTTTCCCTATTTGTTTGGCTGAATCTCCCCGGTTTTTCTTGTTTAGGCTTCTCTTGGTTTTGGGTGCATGGTTCGGTTTATGCCTGCCCTGCTATCTGTTAAACTCTCACAGAGCGGGTGCGGCCTCATGTAAATTATGTATTATTGGCTAGTTTAATAGAAGGTCCTACTCTTACTTGATAAAAAAAAACATAAGCACACCGGTGGGTTTAAGTAATACCCGCACCGGTTTATGGCATTCCAAAAAAATAAACAAATAAGTTATCATATCAGTTCTCTTTCACATAAAAATGCATCAATATGTTTAAATAAGAAACAACATCGGTACACAAATTTTTCCTGAATTTTGGAAAATAAGAACGAATTACACCGTCTCGGTGCTGTTTTAAAGATATATCGCATTGTTGCATTAAAAACAAAATAATTGCACCATTTCGGGATTTTGAAAAGAAACAAAATTTAATCATGTTAGTGCATTGAAAAAATATGGTGCCCTGGAAATGTCAGTGCACTTTTTATATAAATTCACTGGTCTGCTTGAGTATCAAACGCACCGATGTGCGGAGAAATTGAATTTAAAAAGCGTGATTTTTTTTCTTATCTTTTAAATTTAAAAAACGAGCGACAATTGATTTTTTGAATTATAATTTCATAAGTCTTTTAAATAGTAAAAAGTTATTCACCATTTCATTATTTTACCCAAAATTTCAAGGTAGTGATTTGCAAGAGAGATATACCACTGTGCAGCAACAACAAATTACTTTGGAGCAGTAGAAATATTCAAAAGATCAGAAGCTAAAAGGTATGGCGATTCACTCAAAAACCTACATAATAAGTTTTAAATTTTATTGTTTATTTTACTAACAAAAAAATATACAATTTATGTTAGGGTTTAATTAAAAGAGAGATTACTTGCGAAGGAATATCAGATCAGAGTTGCAAAATATTTTGGATCCGTCGAAATATCAAAAGTTGAAAGGCATGGTGATTCACTTAAAACCCTGGATAACAAGAATCTTAAATTTTACAGTTAAAATATTTCACAATTCTGTTAGATTTATTCACAATTCAAAAAAATAAAAAATAAAATAAAATAAAAAATAAAAAGTAAAAATAAAAAATTAAAATTAAAATAAAAAAAGATAATAATAATTACGCCGTAAGGCGTTCCCTCTGAGAAAGACATCCCTAAAATGTGACGTGTGCAATCCTGAGCCATTGATTTTGTGTTTTAGATGATTGGTGTGTTTTCTGCCGTTCGTTTAATCTGTTTTTTCATAGAAAAAAAAAAATTCCCATGATAATAGGCCATGAAAGGCCAGGCTGCTCTGCTGGAGATGAGACTCTTCTGCTGGCGATGAAACTCTTCGCAGAGACACTCTTCGCAAAGACTGCCTGTTGGCCATGAGACTCTTGTGCTGGCGATGAGACTCTTCGCAGAGACTCTTCATGTCTTTTGCGACCAAGGATCCAAAGCTTTTCGATAGAGCGGATGAGTTTGTGCCCCGTCGGTTCATGGGTTCAGAAGGGGAGAAGATGCTCAAGTACGTTCTCTGGTCCAACGGTCGCGAAATGGATGAAACGTCCGCCGATAACAAGCAGTGTGGGGGCAAAGACATTGTTGTGATGGTGGCGCGGTTGTTTGTGGCGCACTTCTTCCTGCAATATGATTCGTATAGCATAGACCAGTCGTCCTCCGTCACGTTTACGGCGCTGAACAAGGCCACTTTCTAAGATCAGAATACGCGAATGCTGGGTTTGCAGAAAATAGTATTTGAATTCGTTTTAGATATTGCAGGTTCCATATGGATTTTAAATAAATTGCCTAAACTCTCACATCATTGTATGTATTGCATCATTTGTCTTTTTTGATGCTGCCTTGTATTGGTTACAGGGCTTTGTTATTTCAGATTGGCAAGGTATTGACAGAATAACTACCCCATCGAATGCTAATTATTCTTTGTCAGTCCTTGAAAGTGTGGGTGCAGGGATTGACATGGTAGTGTATTTCTCTTGCATGCTAGATAACATTCCTCAATTTTCCGTATCCTCAATTAAATACTGCATATACTTATGACAGTCTATTAAGTTTTATATCTATGAGATTCATGCCTAACTTTTTCTATTGGAAATCTGCTTCACAGGTGATGGTTCCCTTCAATTTTGCTGACTTTATTAACGACCTGACTTCTCAAGTTAAGGGTGGTTTCATACCTATGAGTAGAATAAATGATGTAGTTCAAAGAATTTTGACAGTAAAATTCACCATGGGACTCTTTGAACATCCTATGGGTGATCCAAGCTTAGCCAACCAACTTGGCAGCAAAGTGAATGTGCCATTTGTTATTCACGGACAGTTTCTTATGATCAATGGTTAATACCTATGCTGTTATGTATTTGACTATGTTCGTTTTCTCATAAATAGGCTTCGGTATTTTACTCTTCTTTAAAACCGTATCTTCCACAATATACCGTGTGTTCTCTCTTTTTTTGTTGGACTGGATATTAGTTTTTAATCGGATTTTTAACAAAAGCTCGTCTTTGATATTGATAATAGACCTTGCATAAAAAATTAATTACAATTGTCCATGGCTTTTGTGTGGACAACCTGGTGGGAGCTTGGAGCTTGCTTTGCAAGTTGCAATGCTTTGCTGTCATAACATATAACAGTTATTTTTGCAATAACAGGAGCACAGGGACTTGGCAAGAGAAGCTGTTAGGAAATCTTTGGTATTGTTGAAAAATGGAAAGTCTGCCAGCCAGCCTTTGCTTCCTTTGGATAAGAATGCTCCCAAGATTCTTGTTGCAGGGACTCATCCTAACAACCTAGGTTATCAATGTGGTGGATGGACGATAGAATGGCAAGATTTAAGTGGAAACATAACCATAGGTGAGTTCCATTGCATTCATGTCAGGTCAGCTACCTTTTATCGTAGACTAGCACCATAAGAACCAGAGATTCAATTGACTCTTCCGATATTTTTTTTTCTGCTATGCAGGAACAATAATTCTTTCAGAAATCCAATCTGCTGTTAGCTCCTCTACCGAGGTTGTTTATCAGCAAAATCCAGATGCAAACTATGTCAAAGAACAACGGTTTTCATATGTTATTGTGGTTGTGGGTGAGCCACCTTATGCAGAAATGTTTGGGGATAATCTCAATTTGACCATTCCTTTAGGCGGAGGTGATACGATTAACAATGTCTGTGGCTCCCTGAAATGCCTTGTAATATTGATATCTGGAAGGCCACTTGTTATCGAACCTTACCTTCCACTGGTGGATGCTTTTGTTGCGGCATGGCTTCCTGGCACAGAGGGCCAAGGTGTGACGGATGTGATTTTTGGAGATTATACTTTTCAAGGGAAGCTATCAAGAACATGGTTTAAAAGTGCTGATCAACTGCCCATGAATGCTGGGGACCAGCAGTACGATCCTCAGTTTCCCTTGGGTTTTGGACTGACCACAACAGTAGCAGAAAATATAAGGTAGTAATTCAGACTTGTCCTTTTTTACTTAAAAGAAGTCATGCATTGTTTACCAAATTTTGTCATTCAACGATAATTGGCAAAACCTTAAGAGGCTACTTTATTAAAAGGCTTACTTCAAGTAATTAGGGAAAGGAAGAGGGTGGGGCGCTGATTTTGTCGTGGTTGCAATTAGGGGAAGAAAGAAGGGGATGATTTTGTCCTTGTTTTTATTTGCAATCATGTTTCTTATCGTTTTGTGTTTTTTGTTGTAGGTCTTCATCATTTGGTGTTCTATCGAAGGAGGTCCCTAGCATGCTTGCCATGATTATTATCCCGTGCTTGCACATGTATACTCTGTAAAACTCTCTAAAACAGATACAGCTCAAATTCATTATAGTTTTCAGTTTTACTTTAAGGCATTCCTTATTATCAGCATGAGATTCAAAAAGATATTGTATCTGATATACACAAGGTAAGAATGAAGGTCATAGAACCAAAAATTGTACTATGAATTCACATCAGATAAGAATGAAAGTCATAGATGATAGAACCAATTGTTTGTAAAACAATAGAATAATATTGTACTTTATATCTGGAAAAATAGATATACATCTGTTTGCCTTGTCCTTGCATATTTCTTCTAATGCTGATGATGTCATTCATGTTAATTTTGCTAAAGGTGAAATGATAAATGTGGTACCTGAGGATACTGAGATTCAAATTGGACAGGGTTTATGCTTTTTTAGAATATCATTTTATTTTTAATATTGGTATGGATGTTGAATTATACATGAAGGCCACAATGGAAGAAATTATAGCAAAATAGGCCTGGTAACCATACACTGAGGTAAAGAAAGAAATGAAATAACATATACAGTACTGAAATAGCTTAATCAATTTTAAGCTTAAAAGAAGCCTGAAGTGTAAGGCACCTATTCTAAATAGGTTTTGAATATATCTACACTACTGTCATTCTAAATAAGTGCTCAATATAATTGTATTGTGCATCCTTTGTATCTCATCTTTTTAAAGTTAAAATAAACCTTCATACTTTACACTAAAATAAACCTTCATATTTTATATACATGGCTATTGTTAGTTAACTGGTTATATATAATTTTTTTTTACATTTATTCACTTTCCTTGCTGCCCATTTTCTACTCTTTGACATCAATTCATTAAAAGTTAAGAGAGTCGCTGCCGTTATAAATTAAAGTTATTAACATATGGAGATGATACAGAGTAACAGAACAGATAAGTTTTTGCCATACATGCACTTAACTCTAATAAAACATGTGAGGTTGTTGTTGAAATGCAATGCTAGGTGAAAGGTTATGTCTTAATATGTTACAGTATGAAAGAATATAAAGCTACGTTGCAAGAACATATCTTGCATTCAAAATAGAAAGTAAGTAGAAACATAATGAACACCTCCTGGACCATCATTTCCTTTAAGAATGTTAACGATCACTTATGTTTCAACATCAACTGATTCACTCTGATGACAGGAAGATTTATGCATTGACTCAGTTCCCTTCCTAATAGCACCGATGAGTAAATACTATCCGTGCTTTTTGTTGTAGTGCTCAATTCTAAAAGTGATTTTTATTGTAAAGATTCCCTTAAATTTGTAGATTCTCATGAGTCTCATTCAAGGTTTTTGATAATATGCCCTCATTTAAAAGTTCATGACTCGGTAATCTTTCCTCTATTCATTTGAAGACTAGCCATGAGAGACAAGATGGGTAGGTGAAAGTGGCTTGCTGCTACAGTTTCCACCAAGTTTTAATTTTCTTACATAGTGGTTTGCCCAAAGGTGGGCTGGTGTGGCCCCACAAGGGGCCACTGATCAGCTGATGCTGTCATCGCTGTTAAGTTGGGCTGGTGTCTGATCTGCTGATGCTCTCATGGCTGTTAAGTTGGGCTGGTTGGTCACATGATCAGATAGAGTCTATGGAAGTACCTACCTTATGAATGTTGATTAATGCTTGACAATTGAAGTATAAAGGAAGCATCTGTGGTCTTCCTTGTACTTACTGTTATCCTTCCTTGGATTGGAAGGTGGTTTATGCTTGGCACTTAAAAAGTATAAAGGAAGCATCTGTCGTTTTCAAGCCACAATATCAATTCCTTTTCTTTTACAACACTAACCATCTCTATCTCCAGTTCATGTTTCTTTTGAATATGTTTACAAAAACCTAGTTGTTCCGCTTTTTTCTTTACATTTTGAAGCTTCTTAGAAAGGATTCACATTTTTGTTCATGTAATGTGAGTGTCTTCATTTCACTAATACTGGATTTTATTTTCTATTTCTGGGTTGCCAAACTGCAGCTGTTCAGATGAAAATGGTATGTTTTTAGGCCTCTTCGTTTGAGAGGTCTAGATTCCAGATAGATAGGCAAGTGATCTGAAAGAATTACTTTGAAACTTCACATTTTTGTTCATGTAATGTGAGTGTCTTCATTTCACTAATACTGGATTTTATTTTCTATGTCTAGGTTGCCAAACTGCAGCTGTTCAAATGAAAATGGTATGTTTTTAGGCCTCTTCGTTTGAGAGGTCTAGACTCCAGATAGATAGGCAAGTGATCTGAAAGAATTAATTTGAAACTAAAGGATTCACAAGGCTTTTCTAATCTTACAGAAAATGGTCCGTCCATATTAAGCCATAAGGATGAAAACCAAGCAAGATAATAATCAGCTGATGCAAGTGACTATTGTTGATAAATATTTCTAACTCTCGTTTTACTTTGACATTATTTTGTAATCAAGAAAATGTGGGAAAGAAAGCTATATTACAAGCCCATTAGATGAAGTTGGGGTAGATTTTATGGTTTGAAACTAACTCAACTAAAATTTTCTACATTTTTTTTATCAATATGAAAGCCTGAGAAGATAGGTGCAGGTGAAGCAATGGAGTTTTGAAATGGGTAGATTTTATAGTCTAACACTAACAACCAAAATTTTCTACATTGCCTTTATCAATATGAGATTCTAAGAAGATAGGTGCAGGTGAAGCAATGGAGTTTTGAAATGGGTAGATTTTATAATCTAAAACTAACTCAAGCAAAATTTTGTACATTGTTTTTATGAATATGAGAGCCTGAGACTATAGGTGCAGGTGAAGTAATGGAGTTTTGAAATGGAAATCACAACAATAAAATTCTAAAATGAAACAACAAATGGATTTGGTACAAATTTGTTTTTGCTTGTTCCATTATTGTTGTATCTATGAATGGGTTTTTCTGCTTCTTGGCTTCGATCATGACCATTTGGGGTGGCCTTCTGCACTGATTTCCATCTGCTTTCATCATCATGAGCTAGAGAGTCTATGATTTGTTTTGTCTTATAAGTCAGTTCTATACAATGTTCATATTTCAAAAGATTTCATTCATGGGTTTCTTCTCCTGTAATTTCAATCAGGGTGGTCTCTGAATATTGCGTTTCCTTGTGCAGTAAATTCACTCTACATCATGGGGGAAGCTTACACACAGCTGGAGCTTAACATCATCTCAGCTCAAGATCTGAAGGAGATGCATCTTGTTGGCATGATGTAGACCTACTGTGTTGTATGGATCAATTTCGAGAAAAAATTGATGACGCAATTGACAGAACAGGGGGCGCAAACCCTACTTGGAACGACAAGGCCATATTCAGAGTGGAAGAGAGTTTGCTCCGCTGTGAAACCTCTGTTGTGATGATGGAGATATACTGCGTGGGTTGCCTCAGGGATACCCTGCTAGGCACTGTGAGGGTCTTGCTTTCCACTCTCCTCAAGGGCTACGGGAGCACAGATTTCAGTGGGATGAGTTTCTTGGCACTGCAGGTCCGTCGTCCTTCTCGTCACCCACAGGGCATTCTCAACCTTGGCACCATGATTCTTGATGGAGTAGATCTTCACAGAATGAACAGATTCATCCCTGCAACTGGGGGTTGTGGGTTTAAGAGATTTGATGGGGAATCTTGTCAAACCCAGGCCTTCATTTGTGAGAAAATTACTGTCCATTAAACCTAATAATGTTGTTGATGCCCAAAAATAGCAATCCCGCTGCCAAGACTTCAACAGTAGTGCATGCTAGGAACAGGGAAAAGATCAAGAAAAGCATAAAGATGGTGGTGAGATGGTTGAGAAGGAGAAGAAGAAACTTGTTGGCTGCTATCAGATTCTCATGGCCCCAAAATTGAAAAGGAATAAAGTTGGATTGAAGAATGGGGCTGCAAAAATTCATCTCAGTCCATCTGACAGTAACATCTGTGCCAAGGAAGATCAAGATCCTGCTGTGGCTTACAACAAAGTGATAGCAATTTATGCATAGTGTTATCATCAATAATATTATTGTGCAAGAATACGTTGGTTTTATGTTATTATATTCTTTGTGCAAGTGCCTTCAATTCCTAGTTGATTCCTGAAGTGCTTATTATGACATACATAAAAATTTTGATAATCACGAGCCACTGTGGATGAAAGACTGGTTTATGTAAAAGTTTGAATAGATATGAGTCTGAATTTTGCAATGGGCATGTTCAGTGCCTTTAGTCTGCTACTTTGATAGATACTCTTAGCCACTGTGGATCACACATTGGTTTGTTTAAAAATTTGAATAGATATATAAGTCTCAAATGGGCAAGTTCAGTGCCTTCAGTCTGCTACTTTGATATATACTCTTAGCCACTGTGAATGAAATATTGGTTTGTGTAGAAATTTGAGTAGATATATGAGTGAATTGGGCAATTTTAGTGCCTTCAGTCTTTGATATATACTACTCTTAGCCAGTGTGGATGAAATATTGGTTTATGTAAACATTTGAATAGATATATCATATATGAGTCTGAAATGGGCAAATTCAGTGCCTTCAGTCTGCTGCTTTGATATATATAGAGTATATATATTTGTTTACAGGATGATCACTGCATTTTAACTTATGTCCATTAATCAAATCGATCTTTCAAAGACACAGTAGGCTTTCCTAATCTTGCAGAAAATGGTCCGTCCATATTAAGCCATAAGGATGAAAACCAAGCGAGATAATAATCATCTGATGCAAGTGACTATTGTTGAAAAATATTTCTAACTCTCGTTTTAGTTTGACATTATTTTATAATCAAGAAAATGCGGGAAAGAAGGCTATATTACAAGCCCATTAGATGAAGTTGGGGTAGATTTTATGGTTTGAAACTAACTCAACCAAAATTTTCTACATTGTTTTTATCAATATGAAAGCCTGAGAAGATAGGTGCAAGTGAAGCAATGGAGTTTTGAAATCAATGAAGGAGATATTGCATTTTCTAGGAAAAATGCCATCATCCACAACCGATTAACCAATTCTTTCTTCCTATGTAGCATCCTTGCTTTGACATAAGTTGGACAGAGATGAGGACTTACACCGACATTCCATATTCAACAGCTCTACTTAGACATTGACATAACTCATATAGACATCTCTATGATTGGGACTCAGTAACAGACAAACTCTGCTGTCAAGTCAGCTTCTTATGAAATGGCCAGAGTCTTCTTAAAAATTTCAATATTTCTACAGTTGAGGATTGTAGCAAAGCTCAGGGATCAAACTTAACTCCATGCTTATGAGGCATCCGTGTTCTCACAGTTATTTGCAGCTCATTCTCAGTTTTAATGGGAAGGTGATATATGGTGTATTATTGTTGCAGTGGCAGGGGATGGATTTTAATTGCTGGTTGGACCAAAAGAAATTGATGCAAATCAATATTAACTAGTTATTGATAATTTTGCCCACTGAGTTCCCTGAGGTTGAGTATAATGCTTTCCCTGCTTATCAAAGAGTATTGATTCCTTTTCAATAGGAGTAGCATGTGAGTGTCAGTTTTATAAAGAAGATTCTTTTTATTATTAATAAAAATATAGATAGTTAGTTTCATTTTAAAGGTTATAAATATGAGTTATAAATACAAGACTTAAAAGGTTGTAAATATTTCAAGGGTTGTAAATATGAGTTATTAATTGTTTTTACTCAAAACATGATAAATAACAATTTAGCAATTTCTTTTTAGTTGAGTGACTCAAATTCATGTTTCTTTAGGTTGACGGTAAACCCACTAAAGTGGAAAAAATTGTGATTCCAATAATTAGAGGGATTGTCATCATGGGGTGATAAGAAATTTAATATTCCAAGAAGAGGAGGTAGTAGTAGATTCTAAATAAATTAGCAATGCAATAACATAAATGTTTGCAATAAATTTAAAGAGATCCACCTTGTTGAATAATGCACACACTACATGGATAATGGATTTCCGCACTTTATGCCTTACGTCGTTTTCTTTGCAACATCTGGTGCAAATGCTAGTAATAATAATAATAAAATAATAAAATAATAATAAAAAAAATTAACAAAAATAAAATAAAATTGTATAATAGAAAAACAACTAGTAATTTTTTTTTACGATCTCTATTCCTAAAATAAAAATAAAAAAATTCAATACTTACCTTAAACCCTTGTTTCTTCCTACAAAATTTCACATTAGGGTTTAACTTTTTCTACCTCTTCACAATTAGGGTATCTCAATTTCGGCATTTTAGATTTAATGGGTTTGTGTACTTACTATATATAGGGTGTTTGACATATAAAGTAGGGAATCACTTATTGAATTATATCCAAACCTTGTCAGTCCTCTCCTTTTAAAAAAAAATGGGTATATGTTGTGTGGTGCATCATCTGTAGCATGAGTGCTATTTGAGTAATACAACGCACCGATAAATTATAACACTTTTGATTATATCTAGTCTATTCATTTTTGCTCTCAGTGTAATATAAGGCATCGACGCACCTGTTCCTAATAGCATTGTTAAATCATTGTGGTGAGTTGAGCCTTACAAATTGCGTCGTCGACCCTCTCTCATTTAAAAAAATGGATATATGTTTTGCAGTGTGCCTATGTAAGTTAAATTACACATCGATGCTGCCTGAGTAACACAACACACTGGTATATTATAAAACTTTGGATTTTGTCGAGTATTTTCATCATTGCTCCCAATGTAATATAACACATTGGCTCGCTTGTTCATAATAGTGCTGTTAAATCATTCTGTTGCGTTTGGCCTTATAAATCGCATTGTCAAGCCTCTACTTAAAAAAAAAAAATGTCTATTTGTTGCGTGGTGTGCCCTCTGTAATATAATACATTGGCTTCAACTCACTGGTATATTATAATGCTTTGGATTATTTCCAATCTATTCATTGTTGCTCCCATTGTAATATAACACACTGACACATTTGTTCCTAATATCACCATCAAATCAATACGATGTGTTTATCCTTATAAATCACGCCATCCTAATTTAAAATTAATTTTCCATGATGGCACTCAAAAATTAAAAGTTCAGTGCATTTAATCTTATAAACGCACCGATGCGTTATTACCGAAGTTTTTGTTTGGCTTAAAATTATTCGATTTATTTGTAAAATATATCTAATTGATTATGTATTGAATGATACATGTTTTGTATTGATAAAAAAAATGTCTCAGAAGGTCTTAAGTAACAAAAACACTGATAGACACAACGACAACACATAAAAAAATCAGAGAAGGCAACTTTTTTGTAAATTCTTTACAAAATTAATATGTTTGAACTATATGCAAGTTTAACTAATATTTATTTATTGGTGTGTGTCATGCAAACGTGAAAAATGAATAAAGTTAATAAGATTATTTATAATTTAAGTGCAGAAGAGCGTAAAATCCTGATAGAAAATTTGTAGAATGATGGATCAGGTGAATGAAAAAATACTATTCAACATGAGTTTTTTTTTTAATTTTTATTAATAATATACTTAAGAATATTAGATATCATGTTTCAAACAATCTATTAATTCATATATGTTTAATGTTCTACAGGGAGCAACAACGAAGTAAAATATAAATGTCATTTTTAAAAAAAGAAAAATTATGTAACATGTAAATGACGATGCATTAGTCTTTATAGCTCATTTGCAGTGGTGCTGGATGTTAATAAAAGGGCGATTTTTTTTACAAAACTATGAGGGATCTAGTGGAACGAATGTATAGACGTATTTTCTACTTATAATACAAAAATCAATGTAATGATTGTAAGAACAAAATTATATTTAAACTACAAGAAACATTTCTAGAGCAATGGTCAATGAGACATGTGAGACTTGCAATAGAAAAAACATACAACAACAAAAAATAATCATTTAAAAGGTAATATTCATAATTGTATAAAATGATTTTCTAGAATTATATGTATATCTTACTACAAACCATTAATTTATTAATATAGATTTTTTTATATTTAGTTTTCATATATCATTATAAAAATATATATATATATTTTTTTAGGAA
Source organism: Pinus tabuliformis (assembly GCA_031772625.1). Taxonomy (NCBI): domain Eukaryota; kingdom Viridiplantae; phylum Streptophyta; class Pinopsida; order Pinales; family Pinaceae; genus Pinus; species Pinus tabuliformis. The sequence continues at coordinate 582,525,862 of CM062806.1, forward strand.
GATTAAGAAAATCTCAAATGATCAATGCAATGATATATGAAACATGCCAGTAGGAATGTCCAAAAAAGTGTATAAGAAGATGGTCAAATAAATGGACATAATTGCAACACAGGAAGAGCCATATCAACAACAATGTGCTTCAAATGTATGTAATTATGATTTAATATGTACATATAAAAAATAATTTAACATTAAATATTAATTTTCAAGTAATTTCTTGTATAAAAGAAAACAAGATGGATCTCATTCAACACATAAAATAGGACGACAAGGAAGAAAATGGTTGATTTCAAAGTTTGTGATTAATTGTTAATATTTCCTTATAACAACTCAAGGTTTCATTTTTGTATATTTTAAGTTGTTTTACAACAACCATCCTTGAATGTCTTCAAATAGGTGCTAACATACAAAGAAGAGTCATCGAAAAAATTGATTGACATTGGGTTAAATAACAATTGTGAGTATATGTTGGCATATCAAAAATTAATTGTGGAATTTGTAAGTAAATAAAAAATCCTTTGCATTAAATATATGATTTATTATGGGGTATAAAACTTGCAGGAAACAAAGTACGGAACTACGACAACATAACAATTTTGAAAGAAGGCATGAGAATTCGTTTTGAAAAAATGTGTATAATTCACGAGTCACTTCTTGCTATGGTACATTAGTTTTTATTTACATTAATGTATATTATTTATTTCAATTTTCATTATTCTCACCCATGTAGATACACTCATTACACTTTATTTTTATGTTTGTAGACGGAACAATATCAAGAAGATCAAAACAATCGATTGAATCAACAAAATATTCCTCCAAATAACCCAAGTCATGGAAGCAGCTCGAGCACTCACAACAATTCCAACGAAGAATGCTGATCTATTTGGATATCAATGCAACTTGTATTTTTTGAAGTAATTGTCAGTGAAAATAAGACATTTTGTTTAATGTAATCATGGACATAGTGTTCCAATTGAAAGACAAGGGGTTACCAATAACAATCCCATTTTGTATGACAAAGAGCCTCTTATTGATATATAATAAAATACATTTTAATTTATTCTATTGTGTTATCCAATGTTGTTGTGAAATGTTACACCACTTATTAAATATAAGGATGAGTAAATATGCATTATTAGAAAAAAGGACATTAGTGAGGGGCGAAAAATGTCACCATAAGCTCATTAGTGATGGTCAAAAGAGCCTTCGTCACTAAAAAATGAACATCACCAAAGGTGGTGTCACCAAAAGTATAGGTGTTGTGGTGATATTCAAAGTTATTCACCAATAATGATTTATAATGATTGATAGCGACCATCACCATTTCATATGAGCAATGGTGATGGACCATAGCCTCGGTCACCAAAAACTTAACGTAACCAAAGTTGGCGTCGTCAAAAGTATAGGTGTTATAGTGACATTCAAGGTCTGTCACGAATATTGATTATAATGACGAATAGTGATTGTCACTATTTCGTATGAACAACAATGATTTATTGTGATAGATATTTCATGGTTATCACTATTGGTGCACATATATGGTGACATTCGTTGATCGTCACCAAAAGTCGCATTTCCAAAAGTATAGGTGTTGTGGTGACATTCAAGGTTCATCACAAATAACGATTATAATGACAAATAGCGGCCGTCATCATTTCATATCAACAACAACGATTTATGGTTACATACCTTTCATGGTCGTCACTATTGATGCGTATATATGGTGGTGTTCGTTGACCGTCACCATTTCATATTATGGTGAGGGTCGAAAATTGTCACCATAAGCTCATTGATGATGGGCAAAAGAGCCTCCGTCACCAAAAACTGATCGTCACCATTCCATATGAACATCAGGGTACGATGGAATTGAACCACCAACCTCTTGTTTGTAAAGCAAGTGCTCTTCCATGGAGCTAGCACCCTTTAAAGAATTAGACTTTTAAAAATTAGACCTTGAAACTTCATAAATTGTGAATTCTACAAGTTTCAATAAATTAAAGTCTTGGCACGATTTTAGTAAACAAGCAAAGCAACATTGAAGTTGCAGGTCCCTACCTAATGGTTATGGAAGTTATGAAATGTGGGTGGAGGGAAAAATAGTTACGTATAAGAGAATCAATATGTTTAGTTGAATACTCAATTAGAATTGAAACTATGAAGACATTTATAACCTATAAATGACATATAACTAGAAAATGCACCAAATGTTGCAAAGGAAATGTCATAAGTGGATAGCATATGGAAGAAGAGATTTGATGAAGACAAATGCAATATGTTATAGGTTCAGTGAAATAAAAATATCAATGTTTTTGTTGTTGGGTGTTTATTTATCTGAATGATATATAAACTCATGTGCAAATGTAACACAAATATTCTGAAACCATGAATGACATAGGATAAATAAATAAATATTTCCCCTTCACATAAACCAACATGCAATTTGGAATTTCACAAGTCCACACTCAAAACACGACAACAACCAACAAATAAAAAAAATTGGCTTGGATAGAAAGCAATAGCTTCACCTTCATTCTTGAGCTACTTCTATTTATTTGAATTTGACTTGTGACATTCTTTATCTGAAAAGGAATCAAAATCATCACTAGTATTAAATTCATCCAACATGGACTTTGGAGATCCTATTGACATCTGTGTCTTTGTTGCCATGCGTGAAAACCATGGAGATCCATGTTGATAGTAGAATACGATGTGTGTCTACTACTCAAGAACACATTCCTTATTAACCATTTTTATCTAACAGAAACCAAAGAGACAACACAATATCAACGTACACAAAATCCCCTAACTAAATATAATCATAACTTAGCTAAGAAGTCTAAAAGATGTTCTTAATTAATAAACTTTGTATATGGAAATTGTGTTTCTTTAGATTTAAAAAAGACTACGTTGTACAACACTTCTGTCTATTTATCCAGGAAAGTATATCATAACATATGTGAGATGGTAGAAATCTACAGTACCTAAAGTAAAATGACAAATTTTCTCAAGAAAATAGATTTAGAAAAGATCTTTGAAAACTATGTGTTTATCATGAAACTAGTTGGAGTTTGAAAATCAAAATCATTCATAGGAAACGAACACGACAATGGCCAAAGTCATTTTCATAAAAATAAATCTAGAGTCACTATTTCCATTGTAGATAACTGAAATTTGGGCAGTGGTCTAACAGTTAGAGCTTATTTGCAGGGAAGACTCGTCAATGCCATCATTGTTTTTCCATGGTCTATTGTGTCTCTAGATCCATATAAGATAATTTGTTATTCTCAAGTTCTACCTTTCAAGTGTTGATTTCGGGCTCACCCTTTAAAACACAATTCTACCACTCCATTTGATTTTGTTTTCTCAAGAGAATTGGTAGAACCTTCCCATCCTTTGTTTTACATCAATCAATAACCATCCATCAATGATATAAAGAATAATAGATACACAACAAAGGCCAAAGATGCACTTTCTGTATACTTATGTTCTAGGAATCATCTGACCTTACGGGTGCAAAGAGCTCATCCTAAAAAAATAACATCCACATGGAATTTAAAAAACTTTTTTAAATCACTCTCTCAGTAGACCAATCAAAATATGAACATCCTTTTAATCAATAAAATCTCTGGCTTAAAATAAAAGTGGCCTAGAATTGAATGTTATATCAACCATGTCAAGTAACTAACATCGGGTGAGAAATACAGGCCATGAATATTGGATTAGCAAAGTAAGTGATGTGATAAATCTCAAAATCACACTGATGAATCACGACTAAGAAATGGAAATAAATGACTTACAACTAACAGGTAAGGTTGCCCATTCAACCCTGTTGTTAAATAACTCTTCTTTATGTCATAGACCATTAAATTTTTTCTGATACCAGGTGGAAGTGGTATTGTAACATTAAACTCTAATAGATTCTATGTCCGAGACTACTTCTCAAGATCTGCTCCATTACCATCATTTGAGGCTAGATAAGATACATGAAAAAACCATCCACATGGAAATGAAATTTACATCCTTGTAAAGAAATGGGAGGAAACAAAATTCACAAATTGAAACAAATTGTAGGATAACTCATTCCTACAACATGATTATCTTGTCATGAACAACAAAAAAAGAAATTAGGAGAAATGTAATTTTTGGCACATTTTGACAATCATTTCCTTTTGCATATTCTATGAGAAATTAATGAAAAAAGTCAGCTAAATCTTGTAACCATCAAGATTATAGTAAAACATAAAGGAACTTCTCCAACACATATAATCCTAGACATAAGTATTTATACATATAAGTATTTATTGAGGACATTGTATTTTGTGAAAATATGGAAGTCAAATATTTGAAATAACACAATTTATGGTACCACTTCCTTACGAAGTCCATTCAGGAATTTATTCAAAGTTCCAAGTTCAAACAATTAACATGTAGCCTAAAAAAACTCAGATTTGAAAAGGAAATAAACCAAAGATGTAGAGTATGTATCTCACATTTATATATCCTAATTTCCATACATTCAAATGACTCTTTTAGCATACTATTGTGAATTCAGCCCAAAATGCTAGAAACAAATATTGATGGTTAAATTTGTTAAAAATGGAAACTAGGGCCAAAATACACTTTGAACAAATCCTTTGGGGAAGATAATTGTCGCATTGAATTCCTCTTTTCGAAAAGACCAAAATCGATCTAAAGATCGTCAAATTTGGATAAGTAGAAGTGGAATTTTGAATTTATGTTTCTCTCATGTAAATTATTTAGGTTGGCCTCAACTATATGTCGGCTTAAGAAGATCAAAAGTCATGTCCCATCAAATCCACTGAATTTTATATATAGAGGAGTATTATCTCTCGTTTGGGACACATCAATCAAAAGAAAAATATATCTCTGTGGCAGTGAAGATTAAGGAGGATAAATTCTGGTTATGGTTGGGGTTGTTTTGGTTAGGGCTTTGTCATAGGTCTGGGTTTGGAAGCAATGCTTCACTATGGTTAAGGACAATATTGTATATGGGTTGTGACTTGCTTCTTATGGGACTTCTTCCTATAGTTTGGCCGCAACTAGAAGATATTCTCATAGCTTGACATAGGCCTTGAATCACTTGCCCAGGAAACTGAAATACAACAGAAAGTTGCTAACCTTATATGATAGTATTTAGGTGATTGGATGAGGAAACCTAAAAATAGGCTAGGACTACTACAAATAATAGAGCCCTTGTAAGAAGAAAAAGGTTGCACTGTTTACAGATATTCAATGGATGGAGCAGCATGCTTCAAAATCCCTAATCCAGAACCACAAAGATAATATCAACGGTGACCTTAATGTGGTCATAAACCAACTCCTTCAACCAGCGAAAGGGAGCATCATGTGAAATAAGGAAGGCCACGATAGAAGGGAGTATTTTTGGATCATTTAACTTAGAGAGTAGTGGACTTTTTTTGCCTTAACCAAACTGATCTTCTAAAACAATATGATTTGTGCTCTATGGATCTAAGAGCATTGTTGGCAAGTTATTTTATATCATTGTACCCTCTCTCTTTCTCTGTTGAACATTTTATAATAATAATAAGAAGATTTGATCGAGGGTTTTCCCATCTTGGGGTTTTTCCCTAGCTTGAGCCATATTCTCGTGTCTTTCTATCTTGGTTTGTCTTCTGCATCTATCATTTATGTTATTTCGTCAGTTACTATTATATAATGTCTAATACAATTGGTAAATGGATTAATGGGCATATGGTTGAATGAAGTATCTAACCTATGCAAAGAACATGTTAACTGAAAATTAACATGGTATCAGAGCTCAAGTGAGGACAGGCCCAAGCTTAAAGAGATTGCAATCACTAAAGAATTTCATTGATACCTCTAGCTCTCTGTGGTAAATCAAGTCAGATTTTAAATTTGGGTTATTTCTTAAGGCCTTGTTCAAGCCCTAATCAGTAAAAATGGGCACCAATATTAAAGATATTCAACTATCATGGCAAAAGTTGAAATACATCAAGGTATGTTCTTGTAATTTATAACAGTCCTACTCAGCAAGCTTAAGATTGTATCCTCATCGTAAACATATGGAAAGATATTTTCTATGATCCCTAGAGGTAAGGTCAATCCTCTACAGATCTTTGTTTGAAGTACTTTTCTCATCTCTAGAGGATTGATCAAGTGCAGGAGATATCTATCTAAGATATTTGGAATACTTCAGATAACAAGCATAAGCCTTCATTCATTCTATCATTACTTTTGAAGCTGAGATTATTTCCTAAGAAGTTACAGTCCTGGACATCAACCAAGAGTGCCAAATCCTAGACCAAAACATATTTCATAAGGGTCCCAGAATCTAAAATTCCTCCATCAAATGCTGAGCATGATCACCATGATCATTGATTAGTATCAACTATTCAGCACCTATTCTCTCTATCAGTGCCTCCAATTTTGGAAGCATATTTCGCTTTGAAGATAGATTTTTTTTTGTGATAGGGTCAAGTCACTATGATGCCTTGCTTGAAGGATCAAATAATCTAACTTTCTATAGGAATAAGGTCAATGGATTGCGTAAGGGAAAAGTTAAAGAAGGATCATATTGATCTCATGAGACAGATTATGGTTACATTGGAGGTATCCCTAAAACAAGGTTATTGATAATCTGAGCACGGGAAGGTTTGATTAGTCAACACTGGGCACTTGATGATCATTTTACACAATCTCTCGACCTCCTTGAAGGTCATTGTTGCAGTGAAATTATAGTATATTCTTGTTGGTGAAAGTTGCAGTAACTATGCAGACTTGGTTATTGTTATTTGTAAGGCTCATATCTGAACCCTGTGGCATATTGAACTTTCTCACTGACTGAAGCATGATAACCTTGTCATTAACATAACTCTGTGGCCTCCTTGAGAGAGAACTGATTCATTATACCATCCTACAACTCACAAGTTGATTGGCTATTAACTTTAGATATATGTGAGCATGAAAGTTTAAATAAGTCATCTTTGTCAAGATTCTAACAGAGGTAGACTATGGCAGCAAGACCAAGATGACTCTATCTGATGGAAAACAATAACACAAATGAGACTAAATGAACATAGTCCACAAAAAAACGGTTTTAAACTTTTATTGTTGAATATCTTACAATTGTGATAATTATCATCAACACATGTATCTATTGTACTTTGATAACACTATAGTTTGATAACTTAAAAGCAGTGCAGCTCAAACACAAACAAAATTTTACTACATGTAGAATAACTGCCAAGACTCGCGTCAAATTTGTAGTCATGTGTTTTTGCTTTATTGTTGTGACACTCACTATTTCCAAACTAAGGAAAACATGGACAAACATAAAAATAACTTGGCAAAGTTGAGGGCTCTATTTTCCTTATTAACATCTTCCTTTGACAAGGATATTGGTCATCTATAGGTCTTTGGGCACTCAACACTGGATGTTAATTGGATGAATGCACAAGGTCAAATTCAGAATAATTCCTTATATCCCTTAGCTACTCAGATGAAAGATCTCTCTAGGAAGTTCGAGATGATCATAACCTCTCATGTGTTCAGAGAACTTAATAGGACAAATATACTCTCTCAAAGGAAGGACTTCAGTTGTAGGGGGACTAAGTTCTGCAGAAGGAATTCCTTAGTGGTCATTTATCTTATTTAAGAGAAAATCATAATGGGTTCCACAACATGGAGACCTTCCTTCAGAGCATTCATATCAAACTACAATTGTTTAACATTTTGAATTTGCAGTAAGCATTGAAAGGTAATTTTATTGATGTCCAACAAATGACCAAAAAATATGCCAATGAGACTAGAATGTACAATGAGTAATTACCTATGTGTAGAGGTGTCCTGGGCTACCTGAAAGCATAAAGAGAAACTTGTTTAGTTTTTTTAGATTGCACTTGTGCCAAAGTTGTAACTCTAAATTTGGTTGCTCTTTATAGAGAACTTCTACACAATTCTCCCTGAGATCCCATTTTTATCAATAAATGATACCCACATTTAGTGCAAAAACCACTAGAGGAGTTTTAAGGCCTCCTAGTCATTAGGGAAGTTTATTATTAGGATTACTTGTGCCATCCTATGTATTTTTTAAACACCAATACACCATATATAATTCTTATGTATTTTAGAAACTCCAATACAAAATAAATATCACTAGGAGTCATCAATGCCAACAAATATATCTTCAACCATATACATAGTGAAGACATACTTGTTTAATAGTGATGAGATGCTATAACATAATATGCTTTGGCACAAGTATTTTTTGCTACAAGTGTCTATATTATGGAAGAAATAGGCCTATAATGTTGTAGTTGAAAATACCACTAGAAAATGTGCCTAGAATAGATATACTATGCTTGAATCTATTGGGAATGGGAGATATATTTCATAATTTCCCCAAAACAATAAATTTGTTTCATGATTATCCCTAAGGTTGCAATGAAACCCTAAAACCACATGTGACATGGTAAAAAAAATCCTAAAGTAATTGGCAACAATTGTGGCCAAGGTCAATCTCTAAGTTTTCTTTGCATGGAACAATTTTTTTGAATAATTGAATAATTTTGTCTAACAATAGTAATATATTCTCTGTACCAAATACATTAGTTTTCCATAGTGTTTGTCTTATTGAAAGGTATTTTGGGGCTATCTGCTCCACAATACCAAAAACAACTGTAGTGACATGTCCAATCCAAAGTCTCCCACTATGGTTTCAAAATCTTCATGCAATAAAATCTTTGCTTCTTTGACATCACAATGAATTATCTTGGCGTCACATTGGTCATGCACATATAAATAATAAAAGTCCCCTTTCTGCTCCAAGTGCTATCTATTTGGGAGTATACTAATCCAAAGCTAGTTTCCCCACCAATATGATTGCTTAGATGATAGGACACACTTGTAATTAATCTCTACTATGTTAAGGAAAATCACATAATTCAAAATAGAATGAAAGCACCACAATATTATTATCCTTGCTTCATAAATATCAGAATGTTATTTTACCTCCTTGTACCTTTGTTTAGTATGTCCATCATCAAGTGACCTTAGATGCTTCCTTAAGACCTTTAGTAGTAAGCCTTAGTAGAGGGTAGCAATGTTCTCGCATGCATCAAAGTTCCCTGAATTCATATGAAAACTCTTAGCTGATTTCTCCTTTGCTTCTATATTCAATGCATTTATGAGTGCAATGCCTTTTCTCACTACTATCTAGCTAGAAAGTGAGGGTGTTTTTTTGGTTAGCTGGGGAATGCCAAGACAAATGTCAGTAGTGGGAATAGACAATTTTCTCAAATTTCAATAGACTTGTTTTTCAACTTAATATTCAATTGAAAGAAATTTCTTTGAAGATGAACAAAGCTAAGGCATCATCATTGCTCTATGGGATATCAATTTGAATTCTTGTGGTTAGATACCATTGTTGTTTATAACAGAATATTTATAAAATATTTCCAGGATTAAGAAATACATATATATATATATATATATATGTATATATGTATGTATATATATATATATATATATATATATATATATATATATATATAGATATATGTATGTGTGTATATATATATATATATATATATATATATATATACATATATATATATACATATTACATATATATACATATATACATACATATATACGTACACACACACACACACACACATATATATATATATATATATATATATATATATATATATACACACTCTTATACTCCTTAAGTAGTTGAGTGTGCATTGTCATAAACAAGTTAGATATGGTGTGTAGTACAAGTATGTATGATAGAGAATAATTTCAAGGTTTCAATGATTACAGTGGATGGTAGAGGTGTAAGTTGGATGTATATAGAATCTAGATTAGGAATTGCAGCATGATTTTAAGGGATGGCTGACTATAATAGGAAATAGTGACAGAAATCATATGTCAAAGGAGCTCTCTTTGGAAGGATTTAGCACGAGATGGTGTAAAGATTGACATAGCATTACTTATCAGTTGTGATGGCATGACTATGCAGATTTGGAATACATGAGGCTCTTGCATGTTCATGTGACCATCCTATATAGATCATCTTTTAGCCATGTTTGAATATAGCGACTGTTAGGTAATTGTAGTTGTTTGTTTTCTCACAAGCTTTAGGGGAAAGCTAAACATGACATATTTTTTATCATGATTTTGTTGATGTTGATCTTATGATGCGTCTTGAATTTCACCTGCAAAATAGGTAATCTTATGTTACGAGTTCAGGTGGCACCTTGGCCACCTTTACAAATTTCTTGTTTACACGATATTAATTTAATATGTTGTGCAATATCTGGAAAGAGAATCATGTTGCCTTCACTAAATTTATATGTAATATGAATTCTACTCACATCCAAATATATGCTTCTAAGAAATAGCTTACAGGTTATTAAGGATCATTTAAGAGGTAATGTCCAAATCATGCAGGCTAATTGTGTGTGCAAGTGTCGTAAAATTTAAATATACTTGGCTCTGGTGTTCAACGCTCTATTTACATTTTCCTAAAGGTAGATAGCATCATGTGCCTCATGTGGAGTGATCTTTTTAATTTATCCTAAAGGAAGATAACATTGACTAGAATTGGTGAGGTATACTCATTTGGGCAATTGAAAAAAGCTATTTTGTTTACTGTCATGTCTCGAGGCTCCACTTCTCAACATACCACAAACTCTTGAAACAGTGTTGGTGGAAAAGCATGACAGAATGGAAAATGTTGTACCACACCTGTCAATGAACTTGTATGAACATCAAGCTTTTGGAATTCCTGGAAACTGTTTTTATTGATGTTGTTGCTTACCCTTCCCTTTCTTCTTAGAACACTAAGAAGCATAGTGGCCATCCATACTAGAAACTTCTACAATTCTTGCAAACTATTTTATTGTTATTGTTGCTTACCCTTCCCCTACTTCTCAAGATACTGAGACGCATATTGTCCATTCTTCTTGCACTTGATATGGCTCAAATTATTCTTCTACTGGTTAGAAAAGCTTGAATCTTCGTTCTTCTTCTAACCCTTCACAAATCCTATTTTATTTCCCCCTTTCCTCACCCTCCCAATGAGGGAAAGCTATGGTACATCCTCATCATTGGCTGAAACCATTTTCAAGCTCATTTCCTCCTCGATAAATGCATCCCACGATTGAGGGTAGATTCTCACAAGCACATAAAAACTGTACAAAATGGTGCCAAGATGGACCAAATCCATTCAAACTGATCCAAATTAGTCCATTCTCTTCTACCTTTTCATCAAGTGCAGCTCGTTGATCTCTCAACTCTTGATATTTATCATATAGATAACTAATTTAGTAGTGTTTCTCATGCAAGTAATGGACGATTTATTCATTAAGAGAATTCTCCTATACATGTTCTCACTCCAATACAATGTAATCAAGGTAATATGCATTTCCCTATCAATCTTCTTTGCTACAATGAAATGGGTTAGATGATTCTTCACCAAATCCAAGACTATTCATTCTAGTTTAGCCAATTTCTAATCATGCTCAGCCAACTCCTTGGTATCTATTGAAAGTAAAATATCCTTCTCCAAGTGGTACCACAATTCAACCTCTTCCAAGATATGTTGCATCCTTAACTATAATAGAGTTGGAAGTTCCCTCCAACATGTGACAATCCTAAAGACCCTACCTACTTATGATTACAACTCTCTAAACAAACATGAAAACATATCAAGAACTAAGAATCAAACCTGCAACCTCTTATAGGTGGAGTCCACCTTTCGCAAACATGCAAAATAACACTCCAATCCCTAGAGAAACTAGGACATCACACCCCATGGGCCACAACCTTTAACCAGTCGAAATCTGCTTCACTTGTTGAAGCTCAGGCATCCCACCCTTGAAACCCTTCAACAACTCCCTCTAACAAGTTGAAATCCTATCCATGCACAAATTCCTATTAGTTTCAGTTAAAGTGCTCTGAGACCATTTAATCCAGACAATAGTAAGTAATTTTTTCACTAAAAAAATATTCCTAAGATCCTAGGTAATTTAAAGCCCTTGATGAGTATACTAGAATCTACAAAAACACGTTGCAGAAAAATAATAAGAGCATGTACACATATCTGAACTCTCAATCACATCTCTTCTATTGAATGCAGAGCAAAGAAAATACAATGCAACACTTGAAAACCAAAAACTTGCTAACCAACACGGAAGTGTTCACTACATGAGAAAAGATATAAAGTATCTAGTCACATGCATCAATCTCAATGTGACTCAGTCAAATGCTAGCCCTAGTCTAATCATCTAGTGTACCATTGCTACATGGATAAGTGTGCCACGTAAGTGCAACTCAATTGGAAGAAAAACAAAAGCATGCATCCCCTTCCTTGATAATTGTGCCCCTACCTAGACAGGAACCTTATCATGCAAAAGTGCTCTAATTAACTAGGGTTCTGTGCACTCCAAATATTAGATCATGCATGCAGAACTGAACTGAACTGAATCTTAACTAGAAACTGAATAGAATTGAAGAAGAAAAAGGAATTTCTTAATCTTAAACAACATGCAAACTGAAATTAATTGAGGGTAGAAAAACTAGATATATACTGTCTACTCTCCTAAGTAACAACACTTCCCTCATACTATAATGTGCAAAGGAACCATGACAAAATGCTGCCATTATTATTGTTGTATGGACCTACAAAAAGTACACCCTTACTATTGTTGTTCCTGCTAACTAAGTGCACCCTCATACTGTGCAAAATATTGTTAGAGTTAAACAAGGTAGAAAATCTAACAAAGGATATGAACCCATTGATCAAAAAATTAATACCATAGTGATAAATTGAATCATTAAAAGAGTGGATAGCATGGGAAGACACGGAGTTAAGTCAAACAAAGTATAGATCGAATAGTGATTCAATACCATGCATTATTTAACTTTATTTTCATAAATCTTTGCCATAGATAACACAAAATTTATTGCATGGTTTTAAGAAAATTCATCTCAATGGGAAAATAAATTGTTTCAAACCCCAAGATTGAAAGGAAATTGACTTAATGTACAACAAAATGTTGGTATTTATTTAAGCTACATCTGCTATATAATTCTTAATAATTCTTAAAGCCATGTTCAACCTACAATGAGTCTCTAACTTTTCTGTTGTTAAAGTTGCATGCCTATTTTAGCAAAGCCATAGGCTTTGATGATGATGGAATGTAGTTAAAGGGTTTTTGTTTTTGTTTTGTTTTGTTTTTGTTTTTGTTTTTGTTTTTGTTTGTTTGTTTGTTTGTTTTTTTTTCTCTGGATTTATATATTTTTCACAGTTTAGTTTCAATTATGCATTTTTCCATACCAAGTAAGAAATAAAATAAACCATTAGCAGACAAAGAACATATCAATCAGAGCTAAACATGTAAAAATGCAGAATGGAAAGTTTTAACTCAAAAGCTGAATAGACACTATGGTGTTAATAGTACCTATATAACAGGATTTGATGTTAGGAGTAAAGACACACCAATTCCATCGAATTCCTCTTTCCAAGAACTCACGGTAAGAGTTTTCCAAATCCCAAAACAAAATAAACCACCACATAACATAGTGTTAATGTATAAATTTGACCAAGAAATGTACAAGTCAAAATACCAAAATTTGGCTAGAAAATCCAAATCACTAGGACAAAGCAGGAAGAAAAGGAGTTGTACCTGTGTTGTAGTAGCTACAGCGAAATTTGCCATTCTTTCCATATACTTGTTCCTATGTTTCAAGCAAAGGTTAAATTTCTGATAAATTGAATAAGCTAAACTAATGGTAAATAATATGACAAGTAATTATCTGTAGAACAGAAAATGTTTTTCAATATGGTATCATAGAAGTGAGATTGGGAAGTGGAGTGTGTCTTGGTGGAATGATCTTGCACCAAAAAAATCAGTGTATTTTCCCTGGAACTAGTTTATCTGCAGATATGAGAATTCAAGTGTGCATTACGTAAAGATCCATTAGCTTTAACACCAGTATTATACACAACTTCTTTTGAATTTTTGTTTTATCTTATTATGGAACAAGTGTAAGGAGGTGAGAATGATCATTTTCCATAGTCAAGTTGAAGGGAGTAGTAGCACTAACTGTGTGGAACAATAAATATTAATTCATGACAATTTTCAATCCCAAGGGCATGGTTTTATGCAGTCTTCTCTACTAGGATTTGCTTTGAGCACCACATATATAAAAAAATGAAGGAAAAGGTAAGGGGGCATTGCAATAATATTACTCTATAATTGAAGAGTTGTCACATAATTTCCAGACATGCATTGGAAGATGTACATATATATGTCAACAAAATAGAATACATACATACATGTTTGGTGCGGTCAAATTCTCCACAATCTAAATATCACACCATGAGATAGAACGTCTGAATCGACTTAAGGATAAGCTAGTGACAACAATGGCTCAGTATAACAGTGGAAGCATTTACTGGTGGCGCAGAAATGTCCATACCCATTGTGCAAACCCTGGTTTCTTTAGTACGGAACTACAATCTTTTCTATAGCAATCCACTTGGGATGAGATTAAGCATAGATTGAGTCCTAATGTCGATATTGCAAGGCTACGATTAGGCCTTGGGAAATTATTAGCACATTCATCTTGTATTGTTTTCTTTTGGGATGACAATTTCCCCTTCCTAGGCGGTCCTTTAGAAAGATAAGCAGGAAGTTAAAGTTTGAAACCAAGCTTTGTATAGTCCCTGGGCCAATAGTATGTTAAATGACCTTGCGGAGAGGATTAGAGAGCACAAGAAGGCCAGTAGAAGGTGGTAAGGGTAGTGATGGTGATGACAATGGCAATGGAAGAGGTGGCAGAGGAGATGATGAAGCTAATGGTGAACAAGAGCACCACTTTCTACTACCTCTATTGACTATGGTGTTTGCATATTTTAATTTAGGGTATTGTATTACTGTCTGGGTTATGGATGGTAATACGAACAACAACTTGTTGCAAACAGGTTGTAGACTCTTTTGTCTCCTCATGCAACTGATTACCAGAATCCTGAATGACAATCTAAAAGTGGAGGGCAAGATCTAGTGGGTATTTTGCACCCTAACCGACCGCATCTGTCTATTGTTGTTGTCTCATTATTCAGAGGCATTATCCAGCCACCTAAAATTTTGATATGTCATAGTATTAATGATATTTAGTTAATGGAGCATGCGCAATCCACACATTCAACACGCTGAATTATTTATTCATTTTGTTCCAAGCGAGATTGTGTCAGTAAGAGGCATGGTATATTATGAAGACCATTGCAGACTGTGCTTGAAGCTATACTCCATTAGCCCGCATATTTGTAGAATTTCAACTGTAGGTGTGAAGTTTTGTTGATTTTTCATCATTGACAGAGGTTGAGAGCCAGATAGGCGAGGCCTCAAATGTTATTATTCATTTCTTGGTATCTTTGTAAAAGTCTTGTGATCCAAGCTCCTTGGAATAAAGATCATCACAGAGAATGATTTAGACCCCACATGGAGTTATTAAGATGGTATGTACATCTATAATAAAGCAAAGCCTGAACCAATGTTCAGATTATGGCAAAGGTATTCCATTATGTGGTACGATTGTAAGATTGTCCTTATCCAAGCTATAACGAGTTCTATGAATAATCCAAAGATATGGAATATATAAAATGTCTGAACCCAAGTTAAAATCTCTGAAGGAGACATCCAAGTTGTGGTTAAACTAGCAGCTTGGCTTCAAGATTGGACTCAAGAAGGAAATGGTTCAAGCTTCAAGTCTGTGGTATTTTATGAAGAGAAGACATAAGTTTGTTCTTGTTTGCATATGGTCTATGAATGAAGTCTAAAGGCTTGGAATTTGGTGAATCAATTGCAAGTCAGGAAATCTCATGCCTGGATAACAAAGGAGAAATTGTCAGCTTGTCTAAAATGGAAGAGTCAAACCCTCTTGATGGGTGCTAAGTCATTCTTTGAAACAAGGATATTGTTATTAGACATCATAGGTTGAATGACGGGTTATAACATTTGTTGGGATAAGCTTTAAAAATGCTAAAAGGACAAGATTCCTTGTTTGAAGTACTTGGCATGAAAAAAACAACTGTTACAATATCATTAGGGTATCTCAATGAGACTACTAACCCTTCTTGAAATATGAACCTCATTGATATCCTATGGTATTTGTAACTAGGATTTGGAAGCAATTCATGGACTATTCCTAGGGTTGTGAGTGTTTAGGATTTGTAAACCCTAAGTAGGGCTTAGATAAGGAAGCCTAGGATTCATGGATAGTTTGTTGAATTGTAAGAAGAAATCCTAGCTCCTTGATGATGATATGTACTCCTTGATGATATGGACAATATTGACTAAATCCAAGAAGGCTAATATCAAGAGGGATCTGACACATTATCAATAGAAAGTACATTTTTATTGTTTTTATTTCATTACTAGTCTCTTGTATCTATATATTTTTCTTGGTTGTATTCCTTGCTTAGTTGTTATTCCATGGCCTCCTAGTAAGGATTGAAGGTACATTCTGAATATTGTCAAGGTTGTGGCAATCGATGGAAGGACAAGATTCATGGACATTAGATTTAGAGGGAGCTGACAAGATCAGTTTAAAAGTCCATTGTGGACTGAAGTCGATCTATTGAAGATGAGTATTTTATGTGTTGGGAATATTTGTGCTCAATGAAAGAGGGAGCTAACCAAAGAATTTTGCTTCTACCCAAGATTGAGAATATGCATCCTGATGAACTCCTTGCTGAAATATTTCTTTATGGACTATATGTCCATAGACATCTGTATGATGAGAAATATTTAGAAGCTCTGCTATTGATATGGAGAAACTCTTTGATCGTATTTTACCTAACAATGGCATAAAGTGAAGTTGATCCCAACCTCCATATTAAGATTGTGAAGGATGTTATTTTCTTGACCTTTTTTTAACAGGTTTTGAAGATCTGATTCTTCAATATAAAGAGGGAGTTGACTGCTAAATGAAGGATCTTGACATTACTAATTAAGACTAAAAATCTGGGAGAAACCCTCATGAGGTTTCCCTTGCATGAGGGAAGAAAGTTATCAAGATCCTATAGAAAATTGAGATGTTGGAAGATGAGAACAAGCACTTTATTTGAGTCAATTTCAGATAAAATCTCTAACATGATCATTATGGTACTGTTGACTACTACCCGAAGTATGTTGTTGGTGTTGAAATAAGGTTTCAGTGATTCTTTGACTCTGATTGGGTCGATGATGGAAAGAGTACTACCAATAGATTTGGGCTTTGTTATGGCTTCTTGGATGAACAAGTGACATGTAATTATGCTAAGGCAGAATATATGGTAGCATGTGTAGTGAATCAAGAAGAAATTTGGTTTTGATATTGCTTGCCGATTTGTTTAGTTGGTTGTTGGATACCATAATGATATTTTGTATATCAAGTGTTTCATGGAAAGTCAAAATATATTGGCATCAAGTATCACTACATTTGTGACATGGTGCAGAAAGGAAGCAGTGAAGCTCTAGTATATCTCCACTGATGAGAAAACAAATGATATTCTGGCAAAACCTTTCCCCAAACGAAATTTGTAGAGATAAGCTGAGACTTGTGGAAATTGCCTCTTTGGCTGAGAGGGAGTAGTGATATTCTTAGATCATGTTATTCTTCCCATGTCACACAGTGAAAATTCCTAGATCTAACAATCTCAGGAATCCTACTACAACCAGTTGAATCTACTTCACCTAGATTCAATGTAAATTATGTTACAAACTTATTTCAGATTTCTTCATGAAACATTGAAGTAAATTACTGATGCAGCCTACACCAATTTAAATATGATTCTGAAACATAGAAAGTGAGCAAGGAAAATAGAAACACATAGGAAACTGTTATTTTTGGACAATAGCGAAAACTGAGTGTTTTATTATTATGCAGGAGAAAATGTGAGTACAACTCTAGGATGCTCAGCTAGCAATCTGATACAAAGAGAATACTAAACAAAAGACTGATGAAATGATCTCACCCTGTCATTAGAGAATTAGTGATTGATCCTACTGCTCTGGAGGCTTTGCGTCACCCTCTATGTGGGCTCTACACAGAACTTCATCACTCTGGGCAGTTTCTACAATTACCCCTCCTGAGTATTACGCTGCCTTTGGATCCTCTGTTAGTTGAGAAATCGACCTTTTTCCTCCCGAACTCACATAGCAGGGAAGTCGACTTCCCTCAAGGACTGTGTTGCCTCTGCATCATGACTGCATGGGCCAATGTTAGCCTTCCTCTAGATGTCTTTTTATTCTCCCTCTACCTCGTACTCTATGGAAATTCCTTCTTCTGGATTCTCATTGTCCCTCTGTTGCAAGAAATCTCCTTAATTGATTTTCCTTAATTGATTTTCCTCCTGAGAACTTCTCACTTGACAAAATCTATTTCTTTGATCTCCAAGTGTGTTTTCCAAATGACCCTTAAGCCCCTTATATCTTTCTATTGGACAACCAACGACCTAGATTAAATACTAATCAAAGGATGAGATCATTTTGGATTGATTTGTGTCTTTTCCTAGAAGTTTCACCATGATTAAATTAATAAGCATTAATATTTTAATTTTCATAAGTTTAGAATTAGTAACCCCATTAAAAATATTAATTATTTTAGTAAAATCACTTATGGGTGGAATTTCTCAAAACGTTTTCTGGGTTCTTTGGAATACATGTGTTCAAGCCTCCCTACAAAATTTGAGCCCTAGAGCACATCCGATGCTACCCCAAATAAACACACACTGCCATGTATAGGGTTGTAGTCCCTGTGTCAATGTGACATGTAAAGGAAGAATGGCTTGTTAGATTTATCAATGTCATGGACATTCATTTTCCCTGTGTCTTATACTATGACTTGTATAGGGTTATTATCTTAACTCTTGTACACTGACCTGTATAGGCAATGGTCCTATGAGCATCTTTTTGTGTCTTGTACTTTGACCTATATGGAGATTAACATCCATGTGTCAAGTACATTGACTTGATTAGAAATATGAGCATCTTCTTGAGCCTTGTACTTTGACCTTTATAGGGATTAACATCCTTATGTCAAGTATATTGACTTGGATAGGAAGATGGACATTTTCCTGTAACTTGTATGTAGCAAGTAACCTAAATAGGAAATTAGCCATTCTCCTGTGTATGTGTAGTGTACTGTGACTTGGATAGGGTTGTAGTCCCTGAGTCAAGCATAGTGACCTATATAGGAGAATGGGGTTAGAGGCTACTTGATTGGATAGGAGCCACCCAACATCTAGCTTTATTCACAAAGAGAGATTATTATTACCATGCATCAATAAGGCAATACTCTAGTTCTACAGTACTAGTTGAATGATCTATATGATGGTACCATGGTTAAGAGACACTAATTAATTGATCTCTTGGGGAGAGTATGCATGAAGAGTACCATGGTGATTTGGTACTGGGTGGTGATGTTGGTAATCCATTGATGATGTTGATCTAATCATTGTCCTTTCTTAGAGAACCTTTCAACTTGTATTACATCTTGACTATGATTATGAATACCTCCCTAGCTAAGATGAAGTGTTGAAAATGTAGCTATGGTGGATCTTCATAAAAATTATTTATTATCTTTGTACTTGGGAAAGACAAAATTATTATTGTTCCTAGCATGTTCTCCATGCTTTTGATTAGGTCAAAAATGTATTTTTGAAAAAAAATATTATTTTTATTTGTAATTACAAGTGGCTCCACATGTACTAAATTGGCCCTTCTAGATGGTCAAGTCAGATTGCTTAGAAACTCACTCATTCAGGTTAGATCAACTCTTTTAGATGGTTAAGTCAGTTTGCCTAGAAAAGCACCCATTCTGATTTCATGATGGCTATATAAAGTGCTCCATTCATCCTACTTATCAAGCAATTCAATCACATAGTGTATGCAAAAATTTCAACAGCAACAGACAACATTGAGCAATCATAATATGCAATGCAAATAATAAATATTCCAAAAAAACAAACCTCCACAACATCAAGATGCAATTGTAACTAGAAAAAAGAAAAGCAACAGACAACATTGAGCAATCATAATATGCAATGCAAATAATAAATATTCCAAAAAAACAAACCTCCACAACATCAAGATGCAATTGTAACTAGAAAAAAGAAAACCCTCAGGTTACTAAGGCTAAACCAATCTTTATCATATTTATCTATTGATACATATTATAGGTAATAGAAAAGAACATTATCAGACTACCTGTATAGTTTTATTATAAAATATTTTGCAACTTTCGATCAAATGGTGGAGCATTATCTTAAGATTTGTCCCCAAACATAGGAAATGAAGACTTATGTCTCTCATGCTGAAAATTACTACTAATCGATTCATATGACTAAACACACTAAAGCATAACTAAATAAAACATGAAAACGATAATAACTGTAGGTAAAGACAAAAAAAACAATGTTAATAAGTCATTTCTTAGTTCTTCACGAGAACTCTTAGTACTAACACAAATCTGTCTGGATTTTTTGGCAGGTAATCAAGACGGTTTCCCTCTATTTCCTGCGGAAAAATATTTGTGACAAGAATTTTCATGATTTTCGTAAAGAAAGGGGAGCTAGAATTAATAAGTTCTTTATTTTGGATTCTGCAGTTATTCAATGTTCCACTCAACTGATTGCCTTGAGAAAATACCACAACAAGCTAGACAGGTGAGTTAAATTTCACGCAGGCCACACTTGCATAAGGGTACGTAGAGACAAGGCTATTTTGATGTAATGATGGTTTAACATGTAATATTTTAAGAGATGACAATTATATCCCTTTCAGTGATATATAAGTATTGGGTTTTTTCCAAAATAGATAAATAACTAAATTATTGTTTTATAACCCACTAAATTTGAAGAAAACCTCGTACTCCTGAAAATTAAAAAATTATAACATCTGTTATTTTATCCAAAATAGTAAAATACTATATACAGTTTGTCCATCACAACTACTCTGGGCAATGAATTCACCTGGAAGGCATACGTTTGGATCTAAGACACTCAATTTGAGTGAGATTATGGATTTAAATCAAGGGGTTCAAGGACCAAGTTCCTGAAAAGGATGCATAATTTTCCATGATAATACTATCTGTTGGATCTCTTTGGGGAGGATAATTCAATGAATTCCCAGAATCATGATAACCATTTAGAGCAAAATCCAAGGCAGATAAAACATGATGATCAACACTTGATAAGTGGCCAGCACAAGCTTCTTAAGACACACTAACCATTTGGGTGACTGATAAGCATGGAGTTATCTTTAAGCCCTAACCTTTGCCAAATTAGAGTAAAATATAGTAGTCCGTGTTCAAGGACCTAATTCCTAAAATACATGCATCCTCTTCCATAGTGAAAATGTTTATTGGATGCTTTTGGAGAGGGTGATTTGGAAAGTACCATAGGTTACTAAGGGAGCTTGAATTACCAATGAATTTACTTGGCCTTTAGAAAGGTTGGTTGGTATAGAGTGGTGACATCATGGATATGGTGAAGTCTCAAGTGTTATTGGTATGGCATAATATGTTAGAATAGAATGGGAGCTTCTTTAACAAAAAAAAATATTATCCCTCTCAAAAAGGTTACTGTGACTATTATGGATAAAATGCTAAGCAGATAGGTTATGATGGTGAAAAACATTTAAGAAAACAATGCAATCCATTAAGCATTGGTGAGAATATAAATTCCTAATTAGAATGGAGTTATTTTTAATCTTGCAATTTGACATCTCAAAAACAAAATGTGGTGAATCCATGGACCTATTAATTTTGTGCCAAAACAGAACGAGTAGACCATTCTTTTTCAAACTCAAAATCAAAGTAAACAAACAAATTCCAGATTGGGACAATAAATCCTAGATCAGGAACCATCCATTGAGATATTTAACAAAATATATAGGTTGCATGCATTTCAATCTTAGTTAAGCTTTAATCTTCAAAGCAAAATGAATGATTATTGGCATAGAACCATCTAAACCAAGGTCATATGTGCACAAAGCCATCTAAACCGAGGTCATAAATGCACCTTGGGGTTTCACCTATCTCTACTATTTGAATTTGGACAATTTGTTTGAATTCAAGATATGCAGGGCTTATATGGGTCAGTTTTAGTGTCCATCTTCAATGCACCCAACAAACCATCTAGATTCAGTGCACCCTCATAGGAGGATCAACCCCACCAAATTTAAACAAACTAACCCAAGGATCTAATTATCCAAATTGAAACGTGTCAGATACTGAATTCAGCAAAACCCATTCCAAAAAAAAGAAACAACCCAGTTTAATTCTAAGGCAAATATGCACTGGAGCGCTACAGACCTATATTTTTGTCCACCCTCAGCCTGGTACTTGGTATTACATGTATCTAAGTGATACAATATGGTAGTGTTGATGACCCCTAATATGGATCCTGAATGTTTGTAGAACATTCAAAACCAACCCCCATTCACTACAACAAAAAAGGACATTGGTAAGGGTCGAAAAATGTCACCATAAAGTCATTGGTGACTTTTGAAAGAGCCTTTGTCACCAAACATTTAACACAACCAAAGGTGGCGTCCCAAAAAGTATGGATTTTGTGGTGACATTTAAGGTCTATCACCAATAAAGATTTATAATGACAGGTAGTGACCATCAACATTTCATATGAGAAATGGTGATGAACGTTAGCCTCTTTCACCAAAAAAAATGATCGTCACCAAAGGTTGTGTCACCAAAAGTATTGATGTTGTGGTGTCATTCAAGGTCTGTCACGAATAATGATTATAATGACGGATAGTTACCGCCACCATTTTAAATTAACAACAACGATTTATTGTGATGGACATTTCATGGTGGTTAGTATTAATGCATATATATGGCAATGTTGGTTGACCGTCACCATTTCATATTTTGGTGAGGGTCAAAAAAATGTCACCGCTATCACAAAAAAAATGAACGTCACCAATATCCTCATTTCCAAAAATACAGGTGTTGTGGTGACATTCAAGGTTCTTCATGAATAATTATGATAATGAGAGATAATGATTATCACCATTTCATATGAAAAATAGTGATTTATGGTCATGGACCTTTCATGGCCATCATTTTTTATGCATATATTGGTGGCATTCGTTGACAGTCACCATTTCATATTTTGATGAGGGTCAAAAAATGTCACCATATGTTCATTGGTTATGGTCAAAAGAGTAGTTGTCACCAAAAATTGATCGTCATCATTCCATATGAATATCAAGGCACGATGAAATCTGACCACCAACCCCTTGCTTGTAAAGCAAGTGATTTTCCATTGAGATAACACCCTTTAAAGAATTAGACTTTAAAAAGTTAGACCTTGAAACTTTATAAACTATAAATTCTACAACTTTCAATCAATTATAAAAATTTGTAAAGTCTTGGTTAATCTTTTACTAAACAAGAAAAATTGAATCGAAGTTGCAGGTCTCTGCCTAATGGTTATGGACATTATGAAAAGTGGGTAGAGGAAAAAATAGTTACGTAAAAGATACTCAATATGTTCAATTGAATACTCAATAAGAAGTGAAACTTTGAAGACGTTTATAACCTATAAATGACCTATAATTATCAAACCTAGAATCTACAATTACACCAATGATTGATTTCTCACCTTGTGAATCATGTAAATCTATTGTCACAACTTAAAAATATGTTTCTAAAAAAACAGTGAATATATATGATTAAATTATGAATAATGAGCTACATGCTTGAATCCTACTAGCCATGGGGTGTAGAAAACTAATTGGGAGTGCTTCTCATTATTAATTAATTCAAGATGTCAAAATACAATGATCCTGAAATGTAACCACTAAACAGATGTTAAAATTGTAAGCACAAAGTTTGGCTAATATCAATTACACAACAAAATATCCAAGGGGCATTTAAACACTTTCAAATCCACACCAAGCATGAGTATCCAAAGATGCAATTGCATGGATACAAGGAAAGCACTCTCTATCTCTCAATGATAACTATGTCCTCCCAAAGTACTTCAACTAGAAAAGGGGTGTGAAGACAAGAACTTCAAAGCAAAAAGAACTACACAATAAAAAAATACACTTTATCTCCCCCACCTTTATAGAATAGATCTAGGGGAATAACAAAAAGATCCACAAAGAATAGGATTAGAGTGGGAAAAATAAAGATGATAAGAAAAAATATAATCAGCAACGAAATCTACTAGTTTGAACATGTGTCCACATGTACTCAAAGATTAGAGGTTAACAAAAGAACCCATCATGATAGGTTATGCACTTGATAATAATACATTTACTTCTTTAGTAAAAAGGAAGAAAATCTCAACCTTTATTCTATTGTCCTCTAGAATAAATCCTCTATGTATGGCATTGGGGTTTTGTGCTACACTCTATGCTTACTCTCCAATATTAAAACAAGAGCACCTAGCATAGCGGTAGTCCGGTCGATATGCAATTTTAATATTGTGAAACAACATTCAATCTTAAAATTGTAGAGATTTCTTTGTTAGCAATTGGAGTTCAATCTAGTAGTAGTAGCAATTTTAGTACTATGAAGCAATTTGCAATCTTAAAATTGTCACAAGAGAATTTCATGCTACTGAGAAAGGAATTTTGGTTGCATCCCCAGATTGTCAAGAATTTTGGTTGCATCCCAAGATTGTCAAGAAAGGAAATCAACTACTTAATGCAGTCAAAGTGAAGACCAACCTTGCTACCACCATACTCATTTTCTAGAAACAGGCAAATATGGTAGTTGGAAAGAAAATCACAAGTCTATCAAATGCAAATCTGCTAGATTATCAATAGTTCCACTTAACATATTACTCTGCAAATTCCTGCAAGCAAACCTAAAATATTTTAGAATGTTTTAAGAACAACCCCAAAATATAATTGGCAAGGAAGTTAACTAGATCATGAGATAATATCTATTGGAAGAACAATTGCCTCCTGCAACATATATTATATTTCAATCCTATAAGCTTTCTATGAACATGGAGTCTGCAACTCTGCAAGAATTGAATTCCTCTAGTATGATTAGAGGAGGAAGCCTTCCCTTACATGTTTGAGAAAGATATATTAAAAAGTTTAACACTACTGGTGAGATCAACATTTCTCTTGGCACAATGATTGTTCTAATTCTGATTTTGAGTTGGTGACACCCAAAACATGAACATAATTCCACTCTTATTTGGTGTCCATGTTGTCCATGTGGTTTGGTGGTTTGCACCACCCATGTCGTGTAACATTTGCATGGGCATGCTCCTAAACACTCTCTTAATTATGAGATCATCTCTCTTTGAGAAAATCGCATTAGTTCCCCTATGCATGGAAGCAGAGGGCAGACCCTACCACTATATTCAATAGATCATTCCCAAATAGCTTTGATTGTGAATAAACTCAAGGAAGAAAATCAGTTTTCGTATATATCTTAAAGATTTTAAGATTTACAATAAGAAGCTCACAAAATGATGTAATAACTAAACATTAATGTTGTTCTTTTCCTTTATATTCTCATGGTTAGAGAGTGTAGATGTTGAGCAGGGTAATGCAAGTCCACTTTTTGAAATAAGTGAGGCAAAAACAAATTGCTAGTCATAGTAATCCTATTGTAAACAATCAATATCAGAAAATTATGAAACAAACCTTAGAACAGTGACTACTAATATATTTTCAAGCTATTTATTCATTATTATCTAATTTGCAATCAAAATAAACACTAAAATGAACAGGTGCAATTCCTTATTTCTTGTTAATATCTAGTTTTAACAGCTAAAAACAGAGATGCACTCTTAACTCAAATTAGTACCTTTGACTCTTCAATGCCATGAAAAATCATGTGTTCTGAGGCAGAACCAAACAAATATTGCCCAAAATATGTCTTCTTAGTGCTATTATCCTCAAGAAAATATATCTAATTCCATCTTTGTAAACAATCAATATCAGAAAGTTATGAAACAAACCTTAGAACAGTGACTACTAATACATTTTCAAGCTATTTATTCATTATTATCTAATTTACAATCAAAATAAACACTAAAATGACAGATCCAATTCCTTATTTCTTGTTAATATATAGTTTTACCAGCTAAAAAAAGATGCACTCTTAACTCAAATCAGTACCTTTGACTCTTCAGTGCCATGAAAAATCATGTGTTCTGAGGTAGAACCAAACAAATATTGGCCAAAATATGTCTTCTTAGTGCTATTATCCTCAAGAAAATATATCTAATTCTAACTTGGTTATCTATTCATTATTATCTAATTTGCAATCAGAATAAATACTAAAATGAACAGGTGTAATTCCTTATTTCTTGGTAATCTCCAGTGTTACCACCCAAAAACAGATATGCACTCTTAACTCAAATCAATACCTTTGACTCTTGAATGCCATGAAAAATCATGCGTTCTAAGGCAGAACCAAACAAAACTACCCAAATATGTCTTCTTAGTACTATTATCCTCAAGAAAATATATCTAAGTCCAAATTCAGTGATCTTGTTTTTTTTACAATAGCTTTTCTCGTTTTTTTGGAGAAGTGGTTAATAGTTCCTAGTCATGATCCATGACTTAATAAGTGCACCTTCCAATTTATGCAAAAAATGAACAATATTTATGACCTTATCTAGAAAAGTTCAAGTTATCCACAACAATAGTTCATGGGTTCTACCTTTCCTACAACAGTCAATTTGGATTGCATGGTTGTTGCTCCCCTGTGGCAATCAATTCTAAGGGATTCACTTCCAGCAACCTAAGGTTGCAAGAAATTTACCTCTCACAAAAGTGGATTGCAAAGTCACAAGGCTTGGTCAATTCTTGGCATTTGTGCCCTTCCAACTAGATCAAGTGGCATGCTCAAAATCATAGTTGTCTCCAGCAAAAACCAAAGTTGACTATGTTTTAACTACTTAAGGACCACAAATGACTTCATTTCAACGTCATCCAAATTATCACCATGAGAAATGACCCTACTGCATTGTTTGAAGTGTTCTCGTTATAGGTTACTCTACAAGTACCAAGAAATGAACTTCGTAGATGAATCAATAGGAGCTAGAACCAGGGTTCAACACAAAAGAATTCTAGCACATGCTTAGGGCAACAGAGGATGAGGACTAGTATTTGATTGAAAATTCATAGGCCATAAATAAGATGCATCTCAAAATTTTTGAAAAACACAAACATCAATATGTTGGGCCACCCCATAAGAATAAATTCTAGAGGAAAGAATGTAAGCACCTAACCTAGGTTAAAATTTCAAGAATATTCCAGTTGTCACCATCAAGGTAATATCCAGACTCTCCGCTCAAACAAGGTTGCATAAATTGGTGATTCTAAGTTCTTGCAACAAAATTCTTCATTAGTTGAAGGGTAAGTGTTTAGAAATGAACATGTGCACTGGCTATAATAGAGATGAGAATCCCCACAATGTTGCAGGGGATCACAAGAGCAAGGATCAACAAGTGATGAATGATACAGTAACTATGGGTGGTGGAAATGAAACTTGGAAACATAAAAATGGATTGAGTGTTGTTTAGTCATAGTAGAGATAACACACAAAAATTAGAGTGTTGTTTAGTCATAGTAGAGATAACACACAAAAATTAGCATGGATTGCTTGTAAACTATTCAAACTATGTTTGGAGGTCGGCAAGTTGTTAGATTAGAATTTCAGTTTTCTAAAATACTATCCAGTTGTTCAAATTCTAATCAAGGATATAACTGAAAGGAACTTAAAAAACTCATGGAATACTTACAACACCAAAACAATTCAACGTGAAAACCTACTTAGCACAGGAAAACAAAGAACCCACTATAGTTTATTCAATTGGCTCCATCTAATATGACATGATTTGGTTAACTGTAATGTGTTGTTTGTTGTTAATTCCACAATGAAATGTGGTTAGGTACTTGTTGATTAAAATTTAGTGATTACTACTAACTTGTAAGTCTCCAAAATACATATATCTGGTACAATCTATGACGACATGATGTCATTAAGATATATTTTTTTACAACATTTCAAATGACAAATGTTGTTGTGAATTATTGTTGCAAAAGTATCATAAAAAATGAATCAATATTCAGAGGACATTCCAAGCACACGGTAATATTATTCATGTACCTAACAGAAGTTGTGAAGGTATTGATCTACTATCTGATTGCTTGTCTCTCTGTTCCATTCCCTCCTTTCTAGCATGCTTATAGCAATATCATGTCCTTGTTCTTTGCCTGTTCCATTTTGTGAAATTTCAGACCTTGAACTAATATTACTTCTTGAAGTTTCAGATATTGAGATTCGATCAGAAGGCACAATTCGTTATCCCATAAATCATGCCCAAATAGAAAGCTTTGAGAGAAATGCCGCATTCTTGCCCCCAATAAAGGAAGGAACAAGGGCCTGCTCAGGGCCAAAAAAAATATAACTGCTCTATATTAAGTATGGTAGTAATTCAGGAAAATCCTATAATAAACGACATATAAGTATTATGAAGCAATTTGCTTTATGCTTTTTACATACATCAATATATTTTTTTTTACATACATCACTATATGCTTTTTTCATAGAAATCTAATTTTTGCATACATCACTGTCAGGCCACGCAGTAACTCCTTTAGACAGAA
Source organism: Pinus tabuliformis (assembly GCA_031772625.1). Lineage (NCBI taxonomy): Eukaryota > Viridiplantae > Streptophyta > Pinopsida > Pinales > Pinaceae > Pinus > Pinus tabuliformis. The sequence goes on from CM062806.1 coordinate 582,554,535, forward strand.
AAACTGATTCATCTTATTCCATCAGGTATGTCTTTGTTATATACAATAGGGTGTGACTCTTTAGTTCATCTCCTGATGACTGTTCACATTCCTAATTTAATTATTTACATAAATTCACTCAATCATGAGGATTAGGTGTCAACATTCCCCTCCTTAATCTGAAGGGATGTTGGTGAGTCCAAGCATCGTTCTCAATCTTTCAAGCTTTTCTCTTCCAAGCGCTTTGGTGAAGATGTCTTCAATTTGCTCATTTGTGGAACAATGATGGAGATGGATTGTTTTGGCCTCAACATGATGTCGGATCAGATGATATTTAGTATTGATGTGTTTTGTTCGATCATGGAACTTTGGGTTCTTGGCCAACTTTATTGTAGAGGTGTTGTCAATCATGAGTGGAGTTGATTTTACTTGTTTTACCTGCAAATCTTCAATAATTTTCCTGAGCCACACAATTTCTTTTGTTACTTCAGCTGCTGCCACATATTCTGCTTCTGTTGTGGAATCTGGTGGAACTGATTGTTTGTGTGATCTCCAAGAGACAGCTCCTTATCCAAGACTCATAACATATCTTGAAGTAGATACCCCAGTTTCTTTGTCTCCCTCGAAGTCTGAATCAGAGTATCTGATCAAGCTGAAGTCATCCACGTGTGTGTACTTGATTCCAAAGTCTTGAGTTCCCTTCAAGTACTTTAGAACTCTTTTTGTAGTAGACCAATGTCCCTCACAAGGCTTTTGCATAAATCTGGAGAGGATTCCAACAGTAAATGAAATGTCTCGTCTGGTAATAGTTAGGTAGTTGAGACTTCCTACAAGCTGTCTATACTTTGTTGCATCCTCAAATTTCTTTCCTTCAATATATGTGAGCTTTAAGTTTTGTTCCATTGGAGTAGTAAGAGGATTGCACTCTATCATGCCAAACCTGTTCAACAAGTCTCCAAAGTATTTCTTTCGAGAAAGAAATATGGACTTTGGATGTTGGGTTACTTCAATGCCAAGATAGTAATGAACATAGCCCAAATCAGTCATTTCAAAACTTTTCCCCAATTCCTTCTTTATGGATGCAATGTAGCTTTCATTGTTCCCTGTCATTAAAAGATCATCTACATATACCACAAGATATACAACTATTTTTCCAACTTTCTTGACAAATAAAGTTGCATCATCAAGATCAAAATGATTGAAATTGAGTTTCATAAGATGCTCAGTTAGTTTTTCATACCAGGCTCGCGGTGCTTGTTTGAGGCCATACAAGGACTTCACAAGTTTGCATACTTTATTTTCATGTCCTTTCACAACAAATCCTTTAGGCTAGGACATAAAAACATTCTCTTTTAGATCTCCATTCAAGAAAGCAGTTTTTACATCCATTTGATGGACTTTCCAACCGTTCTGAGCTGCTAGTGCAAAGAGTGTCCGGATGGTGGCCCATTTTGCTGTGGGGGAAAAGTGTCCTCATAATCGACCCCTTCCTTCTGTGCAAAACTTTTTGCCACAAGCCTAGCTTTGTGCTTGTCAAGTGAGCCATCAGCTTTATACTTGTTCTTTTAGACCCACTTGCAGCCAATTGGTTTGGTTCCAAATGGAGGATCAACTAGCTTCCAAGTGCCGTTCTTTATGAGGGCATCATACTCCTTTTACATCACTTCTTGCCATTCATCATGAGAAGTAGCTTCTTTGAAGGAATTTGGTTCAAAATATGTAGACAAGTTCAATTCACAATCATAAGAAACATCCATATCAACAGGTGAATTAGAGTCATCTACATCACCTCCATTTTGTCGGTTTGAATTTCTGGTTCCTGTTTTTCCAATTTCATCAGGATGAACACTTTCAAGTGTCTCCGTGAGCCACTTTGGGGGACCTTTCTAAGATGGTCCAGGCTTCTCTGTTGATTGAGTTGGGACTGAATCAATATTGAGTCTCCCAATTCTATTAATTACATCACTTAAAGCATCATCCGTTGTTGGAGTTTCATGTGGGGGAGAGTGTTCTTCAGAAGAAAATTCCACATGTTGATCTAGTATAGGAATCCCCCCTTCAAGATGTGGAATCTGATTATCAAATTCTTGAAATGATTTTGTTTTTTCGAATCTATCTAAGCGATCAAGTTGCCGCTCAACAACATTGTCAGTTTTGGATGATTCAAGAAAAATTACATCTCTAGATACAACAAACTTTTTATTTACTTCATCATAGAGGCAGTATGCTTTGGATGTGTTTGAATACCCCAGGAAGATACACTTATGACTTATAGCACCAAGTTTGTTTCTATGTACCTTTGGTATCAAAGCATAATATGTGGAACCAAAGACCGTGAGATGTTTTACCGAAGGAACATGTGCATACCACAATTCATAAGGAGTCTTGTTTCTTATAGCATTAGATGGATATTTATTCTTTATATATGCAGCACATAGAGCAACATCAGCCCAAAACATTATCTTTACATTTTTGAAGAAAAGCATGGATCGTACCATATTCAAGATTGTTCTATTCATTCTTTCAGCTACACCATTCTGTTGGGGATTATAAGGCACAGTGGTTTGATGTTTGATCCCATGTTGGCAAAGATAGTTTTCAAATTCATTTGATGTGTATTCTTTTCCATTATCAATGCGAGTAGACCCAATATGAGATTGTGCATCATTTTCAATCCATTTATGAAAATTTTTGAATGTTTGAAAAGCATGAGATTTGTTCTTCAATAAATAAACCCAGCACATTCTGGTGTAGTCATCAATAAACGTCATGATATATTTATCTCCATTTGCAGAAGGAACAGGGATTGGACCACATAAATCTGAATGAATGAGTTCAAGTTTCCTATGTGCTCTTGAATGTGAATCATGAAAAAACTGTTTGCTATGCTTTCCTAGAATGCAAGCATCACATTGCTTAAGCTTTCTAGGAATTGTAGGCAAAACCAGCAACACCATTTTTCTTCAATAAGCAGAGACCGTCATAGTTCAAATGTACAAATCTAGCATGCCATAATAAACTTGATGGAAGTGTACCTTCTTCATGATGAGAATTGTATGAGAAATGTTGTGCATGAGCAGATGTTCCTTGCAATTTGAGAAGCCTTTCTTCTTCTATTCCCCTCATGACAAGTGAGTGGTTAGATGCTTTTCTTACTTCAAGCTTGCTATCAAACATATGAATGGAGTGACCTTGTTGGCAGATGTGGACCAAGGACATCAAGTTTCTCTTGAGCTGTGGGAGATATAGAACATGATCCAGAAGAAAGTCTGGAAGACCAGGCAGTTTAAGCTTGATTGTGCCAAGCCCTGATGGCTTGATTTTTGATTGATCGGCAAAGTATACTGCTCCATCAACATTGTCAGTAAAATCTTCAAAAAAATCTTTTCTATGAGTCATGTGACAGGTTGCTCCTGAATCAAGCAACCAATCATTTTTCTAGGAAGCAAGTGAAACATTAAACAAATCTTCATTTACTCCAATGTTACATTGTGCCTCAACATAGTGAGCGGATTCAGGTGCTTTACCTTTGTCTGTATCATCAGTTTTACCTTTTTGTTGATTTCTTTTCTGCTCAATTTTTTCCCATGGTAGCTTGCATGTAGAGGAATCATGTGATCCATTTCTTTTGCAGCGAATGCAGTGAAAATCTGCCTTTTCTCCTTGAGAATGTCTTCCCCCCTGCCTCTGAAATATCTTCCTCTTCCTCTTCGTCCACCTCTTCCTCTTGTAGAATCTTGAGCAGGGTGCTTTTCTTTATGAGCAAGGCACACAGTCTCTTCAGAAGATTTAGGGGCTGTCTTCTTTCCAAAATCTTTCTCTCTTTCAGCAAACTTTTTCACAAGAGAGTCAAAGGTTATATCTTTGAGATTTCCATTGGCTTGCAATGACTCAAGATAATTGGAGTAAGCAGGATAAAGTGCCTTGAGAAAAGCAATAAGAGGAATATCCAGCTCAACCTTAGTGGAATTGATATCATGCATTATAGACTTCACTTCAGATGCAAGAGCAAGAGGATCATTATTTTGCAGTTCAAGAGTGAAGAGTTTAATCATGAGTTGAACAACTTCAAGTGCAGAATGTGAGTCATAGAGTTCTTTCAGCTTTTGTAAGGCTTCAAAGGCAGTGGAATATGACGAAATATGGTGACTCACCTCTTCATTTACAGATGCTGCGATTAATGCATAGGCTTTGTTGTTCTTGTTTTCCCAAATGATGAGCTCTTTGTCTGAGGTAGGCTGTATTGGGTCATTGTCTCCTTCTTCGACACACACTCCTTTCCACAATTCATTGAAGATGAGGGTGTGTTTCATCATCCGGGACCATTAAGGATAGTTCTCCTTTCCAGTGAGAACTATTCCTACCATGGATATGATTGAATTCATTCTGTAAAAAAAACTTTTGCTGATAGAAAAGAATACTTCTGCCAATATACAATAAAAATGTACTCAAAAGGGCATTCTCAAAGGGTATTATCGTCCATTAAAACTTCTAACATAAGGTTTTCATGTACCCATTGAATCACTACCATCGCAACTTCAATACATAGAGAGAAAATGACTTTCAAAATGTACACGGCTACCAATAAAAACATTCAATGCATACGCAGTATACGGCCTCTTTTAAAAGGGCTCAATGCATCATGGACGTTCTGCCTCCACCAAATATTCTGCTACAAATTTGTTTCATCGTTCAAATGTATGCTTTCAACTATTTGAAAGGATATTACTATGACCAGCATTTAATTATTTGAAAGGATATACTATGACCAGCGTTCAAATATTACAACAGTCAGACCAGTGTTTAAATATTACAACAGCAGCGTTTAAATATTACAACAGTCAGACCAACGTTTAAATATTACAACAGTCAGAAATAAGTCCGCTTGCTGTTCATGTAACCCATGCATCCATGTGTATGGTAGCGGCCAAGGGATGTCTGCATGCGGTAAGGGAAGGGCGAGGCTCCTCAAACTGCCTTCCTCTAGTGATGGTCTCCAGTTATGGTGGTAGTCTCCTCTGACTGGAACAGAACTCTCTGCGGTCCTCCTCCAGATTCAATCACTCATGTTTACAACCTTCAATTGACAATCCATAAAAAATCAACGTAAAGGGAAATCCAACGCCAAAAATGACTGTGCAAACTAGAGACTAATGGTGCGATGATGGCGTGATTTGCAACTTAATGGTGCGCTAGCAATGATGGTGCATTTTATGGAGACAATTCTGACTGATTTCTCGTCCCAAAGTGAAGAAATGAGCATATGAGCAGAGTGGCACATGAAAAACATGCAAAGCTCCTCTCAAAATGTCACTTAGATGAAATGGGCATAGGAAAACCATCATAGCAGATTGAGAGCCTTGATAAAGAAATATGAAGAAACACACATTAGAAAAATATGAAACGCATGTCCGGATGGAAACCACTGAAACACACCAGCGAAAAGACTAACCAATGCAGGTTGGAAAATAATGCACACTGACAGACAGGCGGGGGCGGCTAGATTTCAATAGACAGCGTTCAATGGAATGAACAACGTTGAAGGGTATACACAACGTTCAATGTCAGGCAGCGTTCAAATGGATGGTCAGTGGTCAGACAACGTTCAGGCCTGTATGGAGCAGAGCGCAGGTAATATAAATAGAATATGGCAGAACGCAGGTAGTATCAGACAACACTCAGTCACTGAATTATATGGAGAGCAGAGGAGCAGACAAGGGAGTTACAAGGCACAATAGCTAAAAAAGGAGCTGGCTCTGATACCATGTCAGGCCAGGCAGTAACTCCATTAGGCAGAAAAACTGATTCATCTTATTCCATCAGGTATGTCTTTGTTATATACAATAGGGTGTGACTGTTCAGTTCATCTCCTGATGACTGTTCACATTCCTAATTTAATTATTTACATAAATTCACCCAATCATGAGGATTAGGTGTCAACAATCACTATATGTTTTTTTTTGTAGAAATCTAATTGTCTAATTTGAAAGATTTAGCATAGAAATTTGATTTGTAAAGGATTTTTTGCTTCTTTATTCATCTTGCAAGACCAACCATGCATGTTAGAATTAACTACCTTTGTCCAAAATTGTTTCTTATTATCTGTTCATAATTTTGTTGTAATTGTGCTCCTTTCCTCATCCTTGCAAGACCATCCAACTATGTTAGAATTAATGTCAAATTCAAAACTACTCAAATTTTAGCTAAAATTCAATCCTATTTTTTTATTATCATAAAGATGGAATTTTTTAATATTAAATATGGAATCTATTTCTTGTAAGAATAAGCTTCAGGAAAGCTATTGGAAAGTGACTATCTCAACATTGAGAAAAATAACCCTGTGGAGAATATTTTGTACTTCGACTAACTTATTTTTTCATTGCTTTCACGACTACCCTCCATGGCTACTAGTATGATATACATAAGGAGGCTTGTGCTGGTGCTGGAAATAATTTAAAACAATAGAAAATTCAATTGGTCCCCATTGAATACATTGCCCAAAGCTATTTTGTAGAGCTATAAAATCAGACAAATACATGAAACATAATGAATGTTCATATTTCAAATAATCTTGTAATGTTAGATGAATGCAAAAAACAAAAAGGAAGTTCAAATTTCAAACAATCCTACGACAACACATAGAGAATCTATAATGAACATACTGATGGCTGGAAAGGAACAATATTTTTCCCCAATGAGACAATGTGATAGTAGAGAACCCACAAAAAGAAAAAGAGTTGAAACAAGGACCATAAAGTGAAAGCCCATCCTGTTGATTTCATGACTCATTCCACCCAATCTTACAAATTGGAAACTTATTTCTCCAATAAGCAGATCTTACAGTTAAAGATGAGGTAAGTGGTCAATTGTAGTTAAAAAACGTTGAGCCAAAAAACAAAGTTCATAAAATGCTGGTGTTGTAGACATAAACAATGGGATTGATCCCTATTGACCACTACGTGTCAACGACCCATAGCAGTACACCCCATTTTTTCGCAAAAGGGATAGCGCCTCATCGATGTATCCATCTCATTCAGCTATCATCATCAGCCTGATAATCATGTTATAATGTAAACTCATTTTGCATGTATATGATGTAAATAATCTCAGCAGATCCATGTCATGTATGTAATTGCCTAGGGAAACCTACTTTTCTGGTGACGACCTACATTCTCGGAGGTTTTTTGTCTCACCGATCCATTCTTGGATAGTCGGCAGAGTTTTCCTTAAGTCTTACCCCAGAGCCGGAATGTATTTTGTCACTGAGATCTTAGGCAAGTCCTAGTTTTATAGATCGATACTATGTAAAAGTAATTTGAGAATAATCCTAACCATGTGGTTAGGTTATTTTATTACAAATTGTTTGGTCTACTGGATTATATTTGTGTTGTAGAAATGGGTAGTCTGTGAGGGTCTATTTCAGATGGGTTTTCCCCCTTATGATGTAAAATATATGAAAATTATCATGTAAAGTGTCTTAAGGGTTGGAAAAATAATTTATCCCCTCATAGGTTAATTAATTAAATTTTCTCGCCAAAAATTAATTAAAATATTAAGGCAAAAATTTAATTAATTCTAAGTCCTAGGTAAATTTAAATTTTTTAAAAGCAAAATTCGTTGGTCCTTAAAATTCAAATTTTAAAAGGCCCCGGGACTAAGGTAAATTAATTATTTTGCTAAATTTTAAGCCTTTGGTCCCTGGGGTTAAGTCAAAGTCAAATTTTTGAGGAAATTAACTCAATTTTTTTTTTGAGTTAATTAAAATGCATTTAATTGATAAATTCGATTTTCCTCAAGAATTTAATATTTTGACGGATGAGATTAAAAGAAATTTTAATCCTCATTGATGGTCGAGATTGCTTTGACAAGGATCACTCGAACTAGTCGTTGGAATATTTATCTTTAAATAAGAGGTCATTTGTCAGTTGATCCATCCAATCTTTGAGTCGTGTGCTAAGTGAAAAGATCTCTTGTAATATTTTTATGAGCAATAAAGAAAGACATTGGGGTTAATTTTCGCTGGTGTTACTCTTCATGGAAATACTATAAGATGTGTCATTTTCGTGCATAGATTTATTTTTATCTCTTGACGATAGTTTTCTGAAGAGTGATTTGAGTACATGTATCTTGATCATTCGCTACGGTTTAAGTGATAATCTAAATTTTGAATGTAATAGCAGGTATCTCTATTTATTTGGAATTTTATTATTATTTTCTTGCTCTATTTTAATGGTTGGATTGAGTTTTGCAAGAAATTATTGATTTTTTGGATCATCGGGCATTGGGGAAAGTTTTTAGTTGTACTAGCCAACTCCCGATTCGTATTTTCCGAAGAGCCAAAATTGATTTGATCCTGGACTTATCATAAGATTTTTTTTATTGGTGATGCATGAAGGGTTTTGGGCTAAGCACCTCCTTTTAATTTTCTCTGTGCTAAATTGATAAATCTGGCTTTTAAGAGACTTAGATTATCAGATCTTGGAGCAGAGTTGGACTCACACTCGCCAGATCTGATAGATCTGTTATTCCTGTGCATAGATATATAAAGTTTTTGGGTTTTCTGACTTGGGTTCCTGGGGTTTTATTTATTTTTGTATATTCGGGTTCTGGGTGTTTTTGTTTTCAGGTACAAGCTGCAGATCTGAAGGTGAAGTTTGATTTGAAAGCCAGATCTAGGCCCTGGAAGGTAAGATCTGGCCTTAAAATTATTTTTGTAGGGAGAATATCTAGATATTTTTGCAGTACAAGGGTTTCTTAAATTTTTTAAATTTGGAGACAATTTTACAGATTATAAATCTGAATCAAAACATATCAACTTAATCTGGAAATTTCTAGGTTTTATTGGGCCATGACCTTCCATTTTGCCTGTTGCTTGGGGTTTTCGTTTTGCAATTTTGTTGAAAAAAATTTCAATTTCTTTTAGAGACCGGCAGCGACAGCTCTGCATCTTCCCATTTGCTGCTTTCTTCCTAAATCCACGACCCTCCATACTCTGCGTACTGGCCAACCCTTCCTCGTTGTTGTCTATTTCTCATTGTTCTCATTCAATCCACAACCATCACGCTGCCTGAGCCCTCAGCTCATCCTCCTCTCTATCCGCGTAAGTCTTCATTTAATCTATATGTCCAAATCTGCAAGCTCCCTCCTTGCTCCTCGTTCTTTCTGCCTACAGCTCCTACAACACGTCTTTATCTAGCTCTCTTTCTTGCTGCCATAGCTTCGTTTTCTGATACCTGCAAACCACACACTAAAACTTCACTCTATCTGCATCATAGCTCCATTCTTCTCCTACATGTTTTTGTTGTCTTCGCAGCTGCAAACCCTACGTGTCCCTTCCCACAGCTCCACCAAGCTACCAGCCTCAGTGTGCTTCCCATCCATCTTAACCCGCATCAGACCTCCCTTCCGCCGTCGAGTTTCCTCGTCCTCCGTCATCCTCTCGCTGCCGCTGTCCGGCTAACCTATCGGACTTACAAATCATACACTTCGATATTTTTTTATTGTCTTTTGTTTATGTTGGTGGTGTTAGATAAGATAGCCTAGGTTTTACGTATGTTCGATTTACAGATTTTTTAGTTTTGATTTATTTTTCTATTTCCTTTTTAGGTGTAGAACATAAATAAACAAATAAAAGATTTTAAATTCGATTTCAGTTTTATTTTTATTTTTATTTTCATTATTTATTATTTATTATTTTACAGTTTTTCTTTTGACTTTGATTTTTATTTAAAATTCAAAAAATTTAAAAATTCTAAAAAAACTAAAAAAAAACAAAAGAAATGGCTTCATTTTTATTGTGACTTTGAGACCATCTAAAAAAAAAACTTAAATCAAAGGTGATTTTTCGCGTTAGAAGATTTTAAAATTTTTATGTGGGCTTTGGCCCATTTGAAAAAATTTAAATCTTTTTTGATTTATTTTGGTCACATTTAAAAACGATCTTGATTAATCATTCACCACATTAAGTCTTGTTTAGCATATTGAAAAAATCTTCCTAAGGACTAATTAAGTTGTCAATTTAAATTTCCTTTTGGTGTCTTTTTTTACTAAGGGCAAAATCTAAAGAAAACTTTTGCGGCATTGACATAGTTAAACGTGCTTAAATTTTTTTATATCTAAAGATTAACTATAAGAAAGTGGTAAATTTTCCTAGATTTGGGTCACTAAGCATAAATCATTTTAATTCTAGGGTTGGAATTGATTAACATTTAAATTTCATGGTGTTTTAAAGTATTTGGATCTCTAGAAATTTAACTCCTAGAATATCTTGCATCTTTGAAATTGATCATCATTATATGAATTATTTGATGTGTGTTACATGTTAGATATATTGTGAATGTTTTCAAGTAATTGTTAAAGTGCTTTGTCGTGGAATTATAATAGATTGAATATCTTTGTTTCCAAAGCTGAGTACACTTTTGAACATCTGCTGACATTGATATTAATTGCAAAGAAGTTTTTGTTCTCTTCAAGCTATAATTGTATCAGAAAGATTTGAAATAATCTTGTGGTTTAAATGTAATATTTTTAGGAGTTTACTTTTAAGTCTTCATCCATAAAGCGAACATTTAATTTTGGTGATTGAGGGCTTCTGCGACACAAGTGTTTTCTCATCCTCGAGTCTAACTTCATCTCATCTTCTGGTGCATTTGCATATAAGTTAGCTTTGCACAATAAAATTTACTTCCAAGCATAAGCTTGGTCGATAGAGACATAGATATCTATCCATCTTTGCTTGAGAAGCCCACTTTTAATAGTACATAAAATGGTGACCCTGCAGTCATCAGAGCCACAACTCTCTCCAGTGTCGAAGGCACTGGGTATGTTAGATTTTCAAGAGAGGTATCGTTAATCACATCTTAGTGTGCTTCACGTTATCTTCTCTCTTCCAATTACTACGAAATCAGGTTCAACACGGAAAGGATTGAAGAATTCACGTTTAAGCAGGAATTTAACTAAAATTAATCAATATTCTTGCATTTTACATTACCTTTAGGATCTACATTTCATAGTCATTCATCTAAGCAACTATTTTTAATCGATTACTTGGTCTTAATTTCCCTAGAAGATCGTTGAATCCATAAGGCACTAGTATCAATCGTTTAAAATCTAATCAAATCCTCTAATTCTTGTTAAATATTAATCAAGTACTTGATCGCTTCACTGTGTCTACCGAACTGGTTGGTTCTCAACTAGTTCTTCTTCATTCCATTTTTCCATAGGGTCTACCCCACTTAGCCTGTTGTAGGGAGACAACTTAAATGAAGAGATTTGGGATCAGGGTGATAGCCCCCGATCTGAAATGTTGTCATGGTGCCTGGTCATTCTGTGCGACAACAATCCCTATTCGATGAGTATCAGGCCTAAGTTTACATCGGTTTGGTTTAGTAGTATCTACAAAGAGATCTCTCCAAAATAAAAAATATTGGAATGTTTGAGGCTTGAATACCTATTGTAAGAAGAGAAATAAGCTAAAATAATTACCACCCAAGAGGTAATACTTTGAAAGGTTTCGTAAGTACAACAAGACAACCCTTGTAACTTGACCACCAGTTACACCTAGCAATTGCAGCCAGCCTAAAATTGATGATAACCATTATTGAGCAGTTTGGGTATAGCCATGTTAACTAGCTGCAACCAAGGTTAGCAAGGTGACTGATCATACCTTTTTCCTGTATGGGGGGCATGTCAAACAAAAATTCTTAAACCAAATCCAACATATTATACCCACTAAAGATACACCATACAACCCTGAACTTCTCTCTGCAACACTCTCTCACAAAGCCTTGAATCTTCAATGCCCAACAGAAGTCACAAAACCCACAAGGAATACCAATCACTTACAAACTCAATAGACAACCCAAATCATATTCTCAAAAACCTACAATGCACATAAAATACCCAATACTGTATACACCCTTGAACTCTTAATACCACTCAGACTACACATTTGCATTAATGCAAGAAAATGCAGGTACTAAACAATTATAAGTTATACAATCTCATGGCTAGAGGCATTCTGATATATCACTCATCAGGAAAGAGTAGCGAGAATTACCTTGAAAGTAGAGAAACTATTTCATTGCAGTGTTCAGAGAGCATGTCCTCAACACGCTCTCGTGAACTAAGTGCATGGGTTAGTGTAGTGTCACGTGAAACTTTGTGAGGACCAACTCATGCAAGTGTAGATACCTAAGAACCCATATAGAAATGCATGTGTTTATAACGCTACAAGGAACCCACAAAAAGATGTGAAGCATATAAACTAGCAATTGTCCCAAAAGGTACAAAGAGAGGTCGATAGGATTATTAAATTGGAATTGTTGAATTTTTCTAGAAGAGTTAATTGGTTTTTGGAAAACCTTGTTTTCTTGGACTGGATCATTGTGCAATTACTTTCCTTTAGATGTTTTGTTTATATCTATATTACAAGGAACACATTGAATGTCTTATTTCATTTTAAAGTAAGTTAATTACCCAAAATCAAGAGGTTAAGTTAATTACCCAAAATCAAGAAACCTCTATAGATGGCCAAGCATATACAAAGAATACATCTCATTCATATGCAGTACCAAATCCATCTTTTCTTTTCTCTGAGTAAAATTTCAAAAGCATGAACACATGCCATTTCATATGCACAATAAACCCAACTTTTGAAATTTCAATGCTTGGATGCATCCCATTCATATGCTACAGTAAACCCATACTTTCCTTAAATTTCAATCCATAAACACATCCATTCATGAGCCATAACAGAACCACAAAAAACAAAACCCAGCCCTGTAATGCTAGAGCATTTTGCTTCGTACACCAGGGTGCTTACTGCATCACCTCTCTGCTCGGCTGGTAGATCCTGTAATTATCACAGATCACCATAAAGGCCATCGGATATAATAGTTTTAAAATAAAATTTCTATGGAATTGCAACAAATTCATTTATGGATGGCATGTTTGATAAATGATAAATTTGAAATTATTTGATTTAAGATTTTTGTGATATATAATTATTTTAAAAAAATAATTTAGCTAAATTACATAAACAAAAATTAATGATTAAAATTTAGAACTTACTAATTATTTTCAAGATTAAGATGAACCTACTAATGAAATTCATCTTAATCTTAAAAATAATTAAAATTTAGAACCTACTAATCATTTTCATGATTAAGATGAACTTACTAATAAAATTCATCTTAATCTTGAAAATAAACCTCAATAGTAAATTCTAAACATTAGCCATCAACAATTTATCAGAAAACTTTTACAAACATGTGAAATTAGTGTCCCATAGACATCAGGGACGCTAACTCAATTAACCAAATACTCTACTCTACAAAAAATTAAAAGCACCTAAATACCCTACATTAATAAGAGTAATTGTCTAAACTAATTAAGTAATCTATATTATTATTATGAAAGCTGATTAAATAAACCAATCTAATAATTCTTTCATTTCAACAAAATAATGTTTTGCGTGGTACTAAATAATTTTTCCAACGAACCTGTAGTAATTTGACGACATGTCCATTTCCGAATAATCTGTGCACCAACATGAACTTGTCTGGATCGTTCTGTGGGAAATATGGCGCGAGAACGCATTTCTCCGAGCATTTCTTTTTCTCGAATTTGCAGGCAGCGCAAGCAGTTTCTGCCTTGCAAACTTGGCTCATGATCTGCAAAAACAAAAATTCCAGACACGAAATGTGTTGTGTTACGAGTTCTTACCATCTGAAAGAATTACTATTACTAAATAATGTAACTTACCTTTCGTTGGTACGTGCAGTCAAAGTTTTGCTTCTCAAGAAGAATGAACATAATCGCTAAAAGGCGTCAGGGTGACTTGAAGCAAATGGCGAGTAACGTCCGAATTATGACAAACGAAACGAAAGGTTGAGGTACGATGAAGAGGAGGAAAAGTAATAGAAAGAATGGGAAAAAGCAGTAAAGAAAAGTAATAGAAAAAATGGGAAAAAGCGGTAAAAAGCTGATTAAATAAACCAAGCTAATAATTCTTTCATTTCAACAAAATAATGTTTTGAGTGGTACTAAATAATTTTTCCAACGAACCTGTAGTAGTTTGATGACATGGCCAGTTCTGAATAATCTGTGCACCAACATGAACTTGTCTGGATCGTTCTGCAGGAAATATGGTGCGAGAACGCATTTCTCCGAGCATTTCTTTTTCTCGAATTTGCAGGCAGCGCAAGCAGTTTCTGCCTTGCAAACTTGGCTCATGATCTGCAAAAAAAAAATAAATCCAGACACGAAATGTGTTGTGTTACGAGTTCTTACCATCTGAAAGAATTACTATTACTAAATAATGTAACTTACCTTTCGTTGGTACGTGCAGTCAAAGTTTTGCTTCTCAGGAAGAATGAACATAATAGCTAAAAGGCGTCAGGGCGACTTGAAGAAAATGGCGAGTAACGTCCGAATTATGACAAACAAAACGAAAGGTTGAGGTACGATGAAGAGGAGGAAAAGCAATAGAAAGGATGGGAAAAAGCAGAAAAATATCTTTAAGAGTGACATAAAAGAATGGAAAAAGCAGTAAAAATATCTTGGTGAAAATAAGGCAACTCAACCGATATTTGGAAAAAGCAGTCACACTTAAAATCAACGGTTGAAAGTGTCTCACCTGATCCAACGGAGCAGGGTAGAAGTGTTGACGAAAAGTTGATGCATAGGAAAGGCCTATTGGCCTAAAAATGTAATATTAGCCATTTATCAACCCGAAAAATTTGTAATCTTGGAGCCTTAAGGAACCTAAAATGAAGATTGCATGGTGTTGAAGAAAGGAGAAGATAGAAACTTACATGAACCTGGTTCCAAGTGTCACGTGAAGCTTTGTGAGTGTGTTCATAAACAAGTCCTTTTGGCCAAAACTTCTTCATGGCTAGCAAGAGGTGGAGGATAAACATGTTGAGCAACGGGATGAATAATAGTAGGAGTCTACACAATTTGTTGTTGTTGTGGTGATTAAGCATTGCTTGATGAAGAACCATGAGTTCTTCCCAGATGGGTTGAAGAAGAGACCAACTGCATTTGGTCTATTACAACATGCACATGCATAGTAGGAATAATAGTTGTTCTGACTTCAGGATAGACACATACTGTCTCTGCATTTATCAATGTTTGAAGATGATAATGATGGTGGTGATATGGGTGTTTTCAATAGATTTGATGTTGATATGGGTGTTTACAGTAGATTTAAATAGAGTTAGAGAGGGCCATTACTGAGTTGTAGGTTACACGGATCCGGGACCAGAGATCATTCATGTAAATTCCATAGCAGAGGGCTTGAAATAGAGTCTTGCACTTTTAACAGCCCCAAAATACCTTGTTAAAGAAGGGGGTGAGCCATAGTTGTGCTTGCCCTTATTTTGTTCCTCAAGGTTCCTCTGCACCTCCTAACAAAGGTTGGTATGATATTTGTCAACCAATTTACATGATCGTGAGAAGAAAGGCTAGTGATTTTTAAACATAATGTGTGGAATAAAAAAAAAAATTTCCTCAGTGGACCATGTGGGCCCTCACATGAGGGCCACGTGCCTCACCACTCCCTCTGTCTCTATAACATAGCATGCAAGTCCTAACCATGCCACTTAAATGTTGCATCATGCTAGCATATATGACTCAGTTAAGAAAGCAATTCATACCCGAAACTAGCTTGCCACTAGCTCTTCCCTATTCCTTCCTCATCTTCCCGTGGGAAAGTCTATCATTAAAACACAACCATTGCAGTGAGAAGCAATATACACTACAACATTTTTTCACCTCTTTCTAAATTTTGAGACCGCCAATGGAAACCCAAAGAGCCTCGACCCTCGATTGGGCCTCTAGTTCATGCCTTCTATTCTTAGTCTAGAGAAACTAACCAAAGGAATACACAGTGGACTTGGTTCACCTCCACCCATTCACTGAATTGGGTCTCAGTATCCAGCTGCTGGTGTTCTGTACAATAGAGTTCCTTGTTTGTTAGGAGTTGAACCGAATCAATTGAGAGGAGGTACATGTGATAGCCCCTGTTACTTTTTAGATATTGGGAATATTTTGGAAATATATATATATATATATATATATATATATATCTATATCTAGAGAGAGAGAGAGAGAGAGAGAGAGAGAGAGAGAGACACATGTAATGAGGGAAAAAGGGACAATTTGTTCCAAGGCTAAGAAGATTGCTCTTCATGGACATATTTTTATGTTTTGTCACAAGCCATGGAGGCTGATAGGTGAGCAAGCAAGGGATTGGTGTATTTAATTGCCAACAAGGATGTAGGACAAGAAAACACTCTTTGCAACACCATGCAAGAAAACAGACACAACAAAAGAATATATAGTGATATGGCCATTCAATGAGAAATCCATCGATGGTTGGAAGCACGTTGAGGTGAATAGGCCACCCACTGTAACAACAAATAACAGACAATAAAAAATATATGAAACAGGGAGGTATGTGGCATTACCCTGTTGGCCTAGGAGATTCTGTCTAGACAGGCCCAAAACAACCTGAAGTCGTCAATTCAAGCAGTTGTAGTTTGATTACTAAAAAACACTGAGATCTCTGGGGGGTATTAAGAAGAAGAAGAAAATGTGCATATCCTCAATCTGTTCCAACCTCCTAGTACCTACTATGAAGCAACAAATTTGGTCTATAACCATGGGAATGTTGCTAAGGTAAGGTATGCCTCGTTTTGGAGCATGGCATTGGATAGTGGGACTCTGGTACATTTCAGGGCAACCACCTATAAATCTTATATCTATGGAGGTGACTAGGGATTTAAAATCAGAGAATAGAGGGAGGTACTTCTGAATCTAAATAGGTGACCTGTACATTGGAGAAAGCAGGGAAGACCTACATAGGACAGGAAACACAGAAGGCTAGCAGTAACATTAGCATAGACTTAGGAAACTACAAGAGAACCCTTGTGTTGTAAAAAGGATGAGCGCAGATTAGATCTGAGACACCAGCACTGAGGTGGATGTTTTACCCATTGGCACTTGCTAGGTTGGCGGAACAACAATCGATGGTCTAGAAGATTAGCGTTCCAACTTGTGAGTTGTGACTAATGGTGAAAGTCCAATTTAGAGAACTAAGGTCATTGAGGTCATGTTGGGTGTGGATCCTGATTATCTTCTTTATTCAGTGGTATACTCGCATTAGACCCCATTTCGTAATGTGGCGGCAACACCGCCTGTTTATGCGCGCTGCCAGGGGGGGCGTTCATTCAGAAGAAATTTGAAGGTAGAAGTTATGTTTAATTTAGGGTTTTTTGCCCTAAAAAGAAACCCCTCGCTATATATGATGGAATTGTATTGCGTCTATGTAGATGTGTAGTCTGAAAGAGAAAAAGAGAGGATATTGTGTGAGAGCGAAGAGGGAATTACAACGGATCCACTGTAGGTTGTATCTCTTCATTTAGCTAGATAATATAAAAGGAAGGATTGGCTGTTTCTCCGTGGACGTATCCAAAATTGGGTGAATCATGTATATCTGTGTCTCTCTTGTTTTGTCTCTCTTTTTTTATGCCTTTTTGTGTTTATATTTCTACAATATTTTAAGTGTTCCATTGCTCTATAATATATAATTTTCTAACAGGCTAGTCACGTCCTTTTGGTAAGTCGTTGTGACTGTGCTTAGTTCTAGTATAAAAACATTTGGACTAGCCTTCCTTGCTCGTATATCAATTCAAAGTAGGCTTGGAGGTTAAATCTCTAGAGTGCCTGGTATGGATTGAGGGTGGATGATTATACCTCTAGATTCCCTCATTGGCCGGTGGGTGGAGGTTGCATACCTCTGGAGTCCCTGGACTAGCCACCCCTAGAACCCCTGGTGTATCTAGCAGCTTGGTCCTAGAACAGTCTTCTCAGGCCCTGGAATTAGGCTCAGGGGTGATAGCTGCATGAGGGGACTAATTGTAGCCTATCAGTGGTTGGGAGGTGAGTTATTGTCCTTGTCCTGGTACCTATCCTCTTGAAAGTTATGACTCACTTATGTTAATCACACAACAATTTTACTGCTATTGTTAACATGTTGAGTACCTGGTCCATCTAAGTTTGAAATGGAATCATTGCTTAAGGTTATGAAAGGTTATGATGAACTTTGTATGGAAGGCTTGACCTGTTCTTAACATGTTAAGTGTTAGCCACAACACACAATGAACCCTATGCTTGGACTATTCTTAATGCACTAGGTTAGCTGCAACATATAGTGAACCGAGTGTGTAAGGGTCACATGAAATTCTCTCTAAGTACTGTGTGTAATTATTAGTATGTTGTGTAGAATATATATATATATATATATATATATATATATATAATATGTTGTAGTAGCTCTACATTTCTTATGTAAGACCAGATGAATTTCCTTGCTGAAATCTACAACACTCTGCATAAGGTAGGACAATACTCTATTTAGTATAGGATCACATAATTGTTTATGAAGCTTAATGGGTACATCAAAGTGACACTACCTTTAAGAAGTGGAGGAAAGTGTTGTGGGAACCATAACATGTAAAATTGTAACCCTCTTGTTCTGGTGATGTCACATAACTGACCATAATATGAGACCTGTATTAGACT
This sequence comes from Pinus tabuliformis, assembly GCA_031772625.1. Lineage (NCBI taxonomy): Eukaryota > Viridiplantae > Streptophyta > Pinopsida > Pinales > Pinaceae > Pinus > Pinus tabuliformis. Next base: position 582,573,102 of record CM062806.1, read on the forward strand.
GACCCTGGAGATTTGGGTTCCAACTTGTAATACTAGATTGGGCAGGGGATGACCATACCAACCAACCATTATGCTCTCAAATATGTACCTATATATATATATATATTCCTAAGAAGTGCAAGTATCAATCTAGACTGTGCCAGTACTAGGGTTAATGCACAGGCATTAGCTGAAGAAATACAAGGATTACATGTATATCATGAAAACAATGGATCTGAATTTAACTTTAGACCCCAGTTTGTTAATTAAAGAAGACATGGCCATAAAAACATTTATGCTTCATGATTTTCATATATATATATATATAGGAACAAGTCCTTCATAATAGCAGAAAACATAGTTTTGCAGTAGAGTTTTGTCGTGCTATATGTTCAACAAATCTATCAATCAGTTAGCTTCTAGTATTTAAAAATATTATCAACTGACCCTTCTCTATATTATCAAACAGAAAACTTGTCACATAGAAGCCTTCCTATTTTAGCCAGCCAAGGTCATCTCACTATGATAACTGAGAAAGGATTGTAGAATTTACGACACCCAACCTTGGATTTCAGATGTCTTCTAGAGTTTTAATTCTTGGATGCGTTCAATAAATCAATATGTACATCATGTATGGAAATTCAGTTTCTAATTGTTTGTAGAGTTTTAATTCTTGGATGCGTTCAATAAATCAATATGTACATCATGTATGGAAATTCAGTTTCTAATTGTTTGTAGAAGTTATGTATAGCATTTTGACCTTCATACATCTTCTAGAGTTTTAAGTGTTGGATGCATTCAATAAATCAATATGTACATCATGTATGGCAACTTAGTTTCTAATTGTTTTCACAAGTTATGTATAGTCTTTTGACCTAGCGTAACCACATGCAAATGAAAAAAAAATGGCAGCTATGTAAAGAGCTTACAGATGCGTGGAAGTGGCATGTATACATGTGGCACTTGCTTAAACTGTGGGCATAAGGAAGATTTACATGAAACACAAAAAACTATGAAATTGTGATTAAATCCCTATGTAATATAAACAAAATTTTATGATCTTGATCATGGTAGTATTAAACCTCCCTTTTGAGTGAGCTTGAAAAGCACTTCCAGCTTGCATATTCAAGCTTGCTAAGGGGTGTGTAGGGCTGATATATACCATGAGATACATGCATGGATCCTTAAGTAACCTCAATTCCCCAAGGAGTACGAGGGAAGAATAAATCCATGCTTCTTATTTTGGTAATTCATAAACAAAATGTCAGCCAGGGGTAGACATGATATGGAGTATGAACCCAAGTGAGACCTCTAAGTCCAAGTGTATACTAACGACTGCTAAGAATTTATTCTTCATACATTGTTTCTAGTATGTGATGATTATGTGATCATGACATGAACTATGAAGTATGTAAGAAGAATTGATAGGCTAGATGAGGACTTACCCGACTTACCCAACCACTTATTTAATGATATTTCTTCTCTTAAGTCTTAACGTTTTATAGAGATGGATATAAGCATGTGTGTACGGGTACATGTGCAACTTTGTATTCTTAGCTGATAGGTCACAAAGTAGACGAGATGTGTGCAATTAGAAGTGAATAGAGTCTCACTGAAGCTTCCTTCCTAGATAATATGAAGTCTATGGACAAGCATATTAGATCCTAAAAGGAGAGAAATGTGATAATAAGATCTCATGTAGATAGTGACTGGTTTTCCTTCTTCTGGAATCTTGTGATCAATTATTGAAGAGCTTGAGGTGTACTTGGCATGGTTTGAAAGCCAAGGGAGTTGAGATGTCCTGAAACCCTTCTTGAGTTATATCTTGTAATGGGCCAAATACATACCTTGTACTCCAAGGTTCAACTTGGAAATAGCTATGCTTTGTAGGGTCCAAGAAGGTCATCCCTTTAGGTGTTAAGACTAGAGAAGTTTGTTGGAGATTTTCCACAACTACAGTTCAAGCAAGCTAGCTATGGGAAGCCAGACAGAGTTAAGAAAAGTGGGGATAGGTGATTGGAGGGATAGTGACCATATTGGAAGTTTTCCTCATGTATGCTCTTATGCTTGAATATTAGTATTGATATCGGGCTGTGAGCATGTAGAAAAACACATTACATACTTGGTGTGGGCCATCTAGAAGACTGTAATCATTGTGTTCCAATATGTTGAGAGGAGTGCCTGCCAGTCTCAGAGTTCTGGTTATGGGAATATACATATTGTGATGGTAGGCCACGTGGGTTCCATGTGGCATGACATAAGGAAACTTTAAAACGACAAAAAAAAATGTATTGTACGTACCCCATTCTTGTAACCACACCACGAGAGCCGGATGACATAATAACCACCTCTGGTCAACAAGGGGGGTTTGTTACAGTACAAGGGGGATTCTTGTTTTAACTTTTTAGGAATTACATTATGGTAGTTATTTTGTGTCCTTTCTTATAGAGCTAAAGTTATAATGAATTTTTATGCAGAATAAATGAAACAGAGTAGTCCCAAGATACTGAACCAAAATTCATTTAGTGGGTTGGTCCCATGTAAACATCAACTCAATCCTAGATGAAAATAGTTCTAGTTTGTGGGCTTGAGGGTGGAGTCCAGTAACCATGTCTATTTGTTTGTTACATGATATTAACAATTGCAAATTATAGCATTACATAGAAATTTGGAATACAAGAACAGACCCCCAAAAAAAAACATATCAATATAAAGAAGTGAATCCAAAAGGGTGAAATGATAAATGTGCATCCAAGAAACATTACAAAGGAAAATGTTATGCATATCTGAAAATCAACTTAAGGTTAATGTAACAAACAACAAACTAAACATGGGAAAAAATGTGGTACCTGATACTCAACTTTTTCTACTAGCAACTGCAAGACTTTACCGATCTCACATAAAACAAGGAGTGTTAGATGTTTGTCCAATTTAACTGCTTCAATTTCTTCTTGAATGCAAGAAATAAACCTTGATATTTTCTCTTGTGATGGGATACTCCCTCGACTGGACATTGGAACAAATTATTGACAAGATCTGAAAGGTTGCTCAAACAATGTGCCGAATAAGCTATTTGGAAAGATTCTATAGTAGCTAGCATTTGATTTTTCCCTTCTGTCTTGACAGCTGGAAGGACACCCTTAACATTGATGTCTCGCAAAATTCTCTCAATCAGATTCTCTACCATGGACAAATTTTTTTGATAACCCAAGACAAGTATCTCTTTTACAAAACTTGATGTTGTGAATGTAGGTTTCATTTGACTTGTGAAAGCCTTGACAAGCGCATCCCAAACTCGATCTGTCAACATTGGATCACCTTCCTGTATAGTCATGACAAGCTTTATGTAAATATATTGACCAAGCTAAAATTGTGAGAATAATCATCACATGACTGTGCATCCCAAACTCGATCTGTCAACATTGGATCACCTTCCTGTATAGCCATGAAAATATTTATATAAATAGATTGTCCAAGCTAAAATTGTGAGAATAATAATCACATGACTATATACTACAACACATAAAGGAAAAGGTCATGTAGCATTCAATGCTTTAGAGGGAAAAAAATTGCAAACAGAATCAGGGGGCATTGCTTACTTCAATGCTAAATTAGTTGATAAGTTATGCAACGTGTTAATGACAAGTTACAACATTAGATGTAGGATTTCTTAATAAATCCACAAACTTATGGAATTGTATAAATTAGATATTTAAAGGAAAAATTTATAGAGAGGAATTAAAAGGGATAATGCAGTTCAGAAATAAGTATTTAAGAACTAGAAGATAATAAGTATAAATAAATGACAGCTAAGCAACAAAAATATGGGTATGTTATTTTCTTTCGTGAGAAATATCTTTATATTCTGTATGAGTAATATTCATTTTTCAGTCCTCAAGAGAATACTCAGACTCAAGAAAGCTCATCAAGTAACTTGCGGGAATTGAACCTGAGTGGGGATGATAACAATCATTCCCCCAATTGCTTGAGATATACCCAATTGACATGTGTCTTTTATTTTATTCATATAAACATAATCAATAAAATAAAATAATAATATCAAACCGGCCCTTCCTAGAAAAGGAGGAACAAATTTACCTAGGTCAACTTGAGAATGAGTGTTTTGATCAACTACAAGGTTCTAGAATGCCAACAACAAATCAATTTAAAGTTTAAACAATTTCAAGAGCACAAATATATTTGCAAACTTCTGCTAGACTACAGAAAAGATAGAACACTACTCAAAGAAATTATAATGCACCTTTGACAATATTTCATAAATAGTCATAATAGGATGCATTCACTATATGTAGCAAGGATGTGTTCATTATATCAAACTCTCGACAGCCTATATATATACAGAATGATTCCTTGTATTGTTTATTACAATGTAGTGACAAAACTGCCATGCCCTGAAGCCTAAAGGTTAGAATCAACCAATCTAGTGTTATAAGTTTCCAATTAGATTTAACATGAAATATTGTTCTTTTATTTTTCATGTTAGCCTTCCCATAATTGAACATAAAATAATCCATTAAATTTCAATGTTGTAGCAGTTATCTAATAAATTTCATTTTGAGCATGCATCCTTCTTATGACATCAGACATACTCAGGAGAAACATTTTGAAGTTGGTATAATTCAAACAGAGTGTTTCTCTTATTAGTATAGCCCTTACCTACATTTGATTCCTCACAAGAAGTGGCCAACGTGCTACCTGCAAGGAAGCCACTGAGCCACCCAGGGGCTGCTAAGTCAGGCTACATGGTTGTTCAGTGTAAGTAGCACCTCTCCTCTTAATAGGTGGTGCATGCTCACCACCACTATGGTAATAAGGAAGCATTATTCAAAAAATTATATAGCCTTTTACAGATGACCAGTCAGTAGTGAAAATTATCATCCATTTACAAGCTGGCATTGTGCTTGGTGGAGAGCCTTTTTGAATGTATCCTTCAAGGTGTAAATTTCTCCTTCAGCATCTAGGCTCCCTTGTCCTGCTGTTGATTTTTCCTTCGAATGCCTCTTGAACAGTGAATTTTATGTGCTTCTTTGCTCCTACTCTAGATCACATTGCCTCTTGGGAGTCACACTTTGCTAAATAGATATGCTATGTATTTGGTTACCTTCAACTTGTAATGATATTCGATGTTTTTAATCTTTGTATTTTGGCGAGGAGAATCCTTCTTCAGAGATACATTTATTCAACATAAGTTCTTATGGTTGATTATGACACATCAATTTTTGTTTGGCAAGCTAATTGGTCAAGCACTTAGATACAAATCTGAAGAATCCAGGTTTCAATATGAAAATAATTCAAACCTCCTTTTGAGTTTGCATCATTTCTGAGACTGTATTGCTATTGTATTAATTTTTTATCTCTACAAGAACAATCAATTGCTTGAAATTAACACAAGAGGAAATATTCCATTTTATCTAGTTTAGAAGGCAACAAATATCATGGCCTATTTTGGCAGCAGCCAAATTTAGAAGGACCATATTTAAAATTGAGAAATAACATCGAGAAGAGAGGGAAAATATGGATTTCCTCAAAATATTTAGAAGCTAGATTAATTACACATACCTGTATGCCTAGCGGATAGAACTGAGAGTGGTGGTTTTAAAGTTTTCCATAGATGTATAGTACATTCAAGATTAAGATTATGTTCAGAGGTGGCCATACTCAAGCATCCCATTGCATCTAGGGACTTTTCAACTGAATTCTGCCCTCCTAGACTTGCAACTGGCCAAGAAATTCTGTAGGAAGTACCAATTTACTATGTACAATCCTTGAATACCACTCTTTGCTCACAAGACACTGTTGGCAAAGCATGATGTGTGTCTAATGTAGGCTTAGATTGAACCCTTTTACAGACTTCTTGAGAACCAAGAAAGGAAAAAGGCTAATTCAATGTTTGAATGAGATGAAATGTCAAAGATGTCTCTTAATCCCATGGATTATAAAATATTAACACTGTTTAGTGGTAAAACAAACTTGGTGATAAATTGATAATCCAAGCTCAATCAGTAAACAAATTGCTTGGAATAACTATTTTTACCTCACATGATAGCTGCAGTCTCAAGTTAATGCTGACAAATATGTTACAATAATGGATTTGCATTTCAACTTTCTTGGATCAGGAAAGCATGTTGAATTAAGAAAAAACTGCAATGGAACGAACTCAGTGCCTTTTTTGGCCTTCGTCTTTAGATGGGGCTCTCCTTTTCTCCCTCTTGCAATCGTTTAGAATTTTATTTTCATAATATAAGCATCCTTAACGTGGTACATATGGATTGATGTATATGACTTTGTGTTGTAAACATTCATTGAGTCTTTCTCTCCATTGTTTTCAAAGTTAAAACAGAATGTAGCAACTTTTCCTTTCTTTAATATGAGGTTTTATTTGTTCCTTGTAATCAGTGGAATTGCAATTTTAGTATGTTGTTGACTCATTTCATTCTGCTACATGGCACAGGCACATGGTGAGATGGTGAATAACTATGAGACCTTATTCTTGTGCTTAAAACTATAATTGTGCATTTCATGGGCATTCATGGTTTTGCTGCAAAGACATTTGCTACATCTGTAATATTGTTGGTTGTTCTCTGTATTGAAGGAAACTTGAAACATCTTTTCTTTTTGAATACATATAGGAGAGGCCAACCAATTTGTTAATATTAGGTATGTTCTATGCTGAGAGAAAATTTACTTCAATTTTCCATATTAGCTTAATATCAATTCCAGATTAGCAATCAAATTTAGCATGATAGTAAAATGCATATAGAACATAAACATAAATCGTAGAAGACAAGCCAAGACAAGAGGACACAAGATGTGGTGCCAGCCAAGGACAAACCCTAACGTGGGGAAACCCTTGATCAATTCTTCTTGTTTTCTTCAATAGTTTAGTAGAGAGAGATAGTACATATACATCAGAAGTCAACATTTTGACTTTTCAAAATAAGAGCAGATATTTTCTCTAGTAAGATGGCACATGAGGTAGTAGATCTGAACACAGATGATTCCATCACCAATTTGTACCCATCACTGTGCTGCATCCATCACTATGCTACACTTTACACTATGATGCACTCATCATACTGCATCCAATCATCATTGTGCTGCACCCATCCTGCTGCACTTTATCATCACTATGTTGCACCACTGTCATGCTGCACTATGTTGCACCATTCATCATCACTATGTTGCACCACTATCATGCTGCACTATGTTGCACCATTCATCATCACTATGTTGCATACATCAATACTATCATGGAACAACCTTAGCTGCTTTCTATGGCTTGCAGCTTAGCAAAGAAGCTAGCTACTAAGTTCCTAAATGGCAACGATACCCTCAGACTTCTAATATAGAGACAGCTGCCCCCAACGTACCTATGCCTTAGAACAGTTGTAATTAACACTGTTGTTGCTAGGCTTCCTTTGCAACGTTAGCTGTATTTGTGACAACGAATTAAGGCTTCTTCAGGCCTGAGATTAGGGCCTCCTCTAGGCCTCCTTCTTATAGCTTAGGGCAGCGCATGAGTAGCATATAGAAGGCTTGTCCTAGCTAAGTATATGCATCATCCTTGACTACGGTTAGAGCAATGTTACTTGGGAGCGGGAGCGAAAGCGGGGAGTGGAAGTGAAAATGGGAGCGGGAGCGAAAGCGGGGAGTGGAAGTGAAAACGGGAGCGAGAGTGACATTTTCAGAAACTCCCAGTTTTGGAGCGAATCTCGAAGCGATTTTTTAAAAATATATATTTTTTAATTTTTGATACATATATGTCAACAAAAACATGTAGAATGATGAATTAGATATAAAAAACATAAAAAACATAGATTGATCATTGAACCATATCACATCAATCATCTAGAAGTTATAATCTTCATCAACCATGTCCACAAGTTAGTAAAATACATATTACAACTGCAACATATTGAGTCTCGTGAATCATGATTCATCAAATTCAATCTTAAAGTTTCAACTTCAAGCTTTCAAAATTGAAAATTCAATATATAGCATTTATCAACATTGATCACCAAAGTTGTACTTGTAAGCTAAGTTTAACCATTACAAGAAATATTATTTCTTGTAAGTCCTAACTTCTAACTGTTAACATGAAATGAAATGTTATAAAATGAAACATGAGTAATGAAATGAAATGAAAAAACTTTAGTCTTTCACGAAGCATCATATTCATAATTCACAATCATTACCAATGAGTTATAATTTCCAACTTCAAACTTCAAATTTTCATTGTCGCAGTCATATATTGTTTACAAAAAATATCATTATGATATGAAAGAGTCAAGAGTCAAGAGTCAAGGACTCAAGACTCAGCAGTTATGAAAACTAATAGAAACTAGAAAAGACAAGTAAACTATAAATTTACATGTGGCCCTTGCCACGAGAGTCTCCAGGAGTATAAGCAGGTCGTGGTGGTCTTCTAGGAGTCCCCTGCACAGACCGACAACCAGAACTAGAAGGCACATGCCCTCCACATGAAGGTGTAGATGGAGGTGGCGACAACAAAGGAACAAGACTCAGAACTCGAGCACTGCTACTGGATGGTGGAGGTGGCATGGCTTCTGTAGCTGCTTCATATTCATCCCTTATAATTTCCTCTTCTAGTTCTTCAAGATGTATAGTGCCATCCTCCAAATTTTCATCCTTTGGGTGATTGTCCCAAATTTTATATGTGGGATCCTCATAAGCCCAATCACAGTAATGACTCAACAACCTCAAGTTGTAGTGCACATAAACCAAGCTTTCTGATCGGTTTTCATTAAGTCTGTTTCTTTTCACATTATGTATGAAGCTGTAGGTGCTCCAACACCTCTCTGCAGAAGAAGTATTTACAACCTGTGAAAGAACTTTTTTTGCCAATTTTGGCAAAATTCCTTGGCCACCATATATTTCCCACCATGTGAGAGAATCAAATCTATCTCTATCTTCCATTGCATGGAAGTTACCAAACAAACCAGTGCCACTGAAGTATTTGCCTATTTCAAGGTGCACAGTTGCACATTCCTCCCTTTCAGGTATCAACTTTTCTAATGCTTGCAAATATCCACTAGTTACCTCTGCATCTAAATGGGGTTTGGTCCTAATCCCACCCCTTGGTTCAGGTTGGCCCAACCAAGATGTAGAGTAGTATTTTGGTGTAAGGATATACACCAAGCAATGTAGTGGAAGATTAAGTCTATTCCACCGTTCACACACACAATCGTGAATCAATTTGTACAAGTCGGGATCTCTGTTGTGAACAATATCTTTTATTTGCCCCAACATGGTATCCATCTACTCGTACACCTCACCAATCATTAGTTTGTCTGTATCTGCAAACCGAATCATGTGATAAATGGGCTTGGTGCAATCCAATACTTGCCTCACACTTGTCCAAAACTAACCATCAAGAGCAGCCTCCTCCACCAGTTGAAAACCTCGCCTGTCAGCTGCATTTGTAGCCCTTTCCTTTAATACCTGCCAATGTGGACTTGATACCATGCTAGCCAATGACTCTCTTACCTTCAAAAGGCGCCTGAAGGTGAGGTAATAGCTACCAAATCTGGTCTTGGCAATCTTCAACAACTCCAATCTCGAGTGACATCGAAAAAGGCCATGGGTATTGCTATGATTTGTAATAAATTTTATCATTTGTTTGCCTTTCTTATAAAAATCACCAATCCATTTGTATTGTGCATTTTTGTTCTTGACAACATCATGCATCAGAAGGTTCAATGTGTGAACCAAACGTCTAGACCAAAATATGTTGGGGTATTTATCCTCAATAATTGCTCCCGCTGCCTTACAATTAGGAGCATTATCAGTGATGACTTGGATGACATTGTATGGCCCAATACGGTCAATTGTTTCAAGTAATGCTTCTACAATGTTGATGGCAATCTTGAACTTGTCTGAGTAATCATGTGTAGTTAGAAAGATGGCACCACTAACAGACACAGCAAGAACACTTATCAATGGCTTGCCTTTTACATTTGTCCATCCATCAGATACAATGGACAACCCATGGTCAGTCCAAGAACTTGTCATTCTATTCAAAGAATGTGATATTTTTGCTTTTTCATAATCAAGTCCAACGGTTCTTGCCTTGTCATACCCAGGGCTCTTGTATCCTTTAGGGGCATCATTTATGGCAGAAACCATTACGTGCCAATAAGGTGAGCGAAGGAAATTGAATGGTATCCCACGTGCATAGAGAAACCTATAAACCTTTGAATCCACATCATTCCTACACCCCTCATCAAGGAAATCTGATATGGTTCTATGCCTTAAAGTTGATGACCCTGTGCCTCCATATCCACTGCGTTGGGAGGATGCTGAAGGAGTTCTTTGTGCTTGTGATTGTGAGCTTGGTTCAAAGAAACCCCTTGATTTTTTAGATTTCTATTGGGCTTCCTCCTCTTCCCTTATGTATTTGGCTCTATCCGCTTCTGACACCGCTGGACAAGTTTTGATTCCTATTTGTTTATCTCCATCCCATGGCCTTTTCCCACAGAGGTGTTTTCTGACACGGGTGTATGAACCTGTATAATTATTGTTGCAATGGGAGCAATGAAATTTAGTGGTTCCACCCCCTCTCCCTGCTTCAGGGTTGTTAACATATTTCCACTATGGGGTTTGGTCTTGTTTAGTTTTTTGAGAGTCATGTTCACCCTCCTCCAGCTCCTCCTAATCGGGGTTTTCATCAAATCCACTTTCTCTAGCTTCTTCATCCCCTTCTTCATTTTGGCCCCTCCGTTTCCTACTCTCCAGCACCATAATAACCATAAAAGGTACCAAGAAGAAGAAAATTCCAAGAAATATAGCCAGGTCCATGATGTTTGATATTTGTAGGCTTCTGAATCTGCAAAATTTAATGGGAATGGGAATGGGAATATGAATGAGAAAATTAATTTAATTTAATTTAGATTCATGATCTTTTTACTAAATAAAGTTAATAAACTAAACTAAACTAAACTAAACTAACTAAACTAAATTACTACCTAACTAAGGTTTAAAATACTAAATTACAAAGTTACTAACCTCTTTGCAAGCTTGCTCCTTGCTCCTCAGCGCTTGCTCCTCGCTTCTTTGCTCTTGCTCTCCAGCTAAACTCAACTCATTCAAGTGATAATGAAATTTTTTTTGCCCCAACGTGATTTTAAAACATATATTTTTTTTTAAATTAAATTTTTTTTCGTGTCCGCAAATTTTTTTCCGCACGGAACGCTCCGACATCGCTCGAATTGTTCCCGGAGCAAAATTTTAATGCTCGGAAGCGATCATTCCCTGATTTCTCGCGAGCTATAATTTTCGCTCTGGGAGTGATGGGAGCAAAGCTCCCGATTTTGGTAGGGAGTGCAATTTTTTTTATCAGGAGTGCGCTGCCGACCCGCTCTCGAGCCGCTCCTGCCTGGAGCGCGGATTGGGAGCGGGTTCGAGGGGGGGGGGGAGCACTCCCCCGCAACTCTAGGCTAGAGTATTTATGGCACTCAAGGACAGTGTTAGGTTGACTGTGTATTCCCTATCATTAGGCCAGCGCACGGATCTCAATACAGTGGATAGAATCTCTATTATGACAACATACATTAGGAGTTGTTCAGACATCAGATTAAGGCGCTTTTTAACCGCATTTTGAGGGTCTCTTGTAAGAGCAAATTGTGACCAGAAGCTAGGTAATTTAGGCTTATCATTTAGCTGAGTGTAAGACTCTTTTATGAGGGCTTACACTTCACTGCCCTCCTTGACATAGCTGTGTGTGTAGCTAAGGCTCTTTTGGAGCATCCTTTGGCAGCGTATAGAGGCTTCCTTTCTGACCGTGTTAAGGTTACTTTATTGATTGTGTTAGGAATTTTACATTAGGGTAGCATAGAACCTATATTCATAGTTGTGTTAAGCCTTCATCTCCATGCCAGCGTTAGGAGCTAGGGCATCTTCTTTAGGGCTACGTAGATCCTTCTTTCCCATGACAGCATCTAGGGCATCTCCTCTTAGGGCAGTGTTTAAGATCTCACCTCCCACCAAAACCCAAAGACAAGTGGAGAGGAAGAGATCACAAGAGGTGTGTGTCAAATGACTTGCAAGCCACCTATTTTTAGAGTAAAACGTTGAGGATAGATGGGGGCAATTCAGTTTTTAGCCAACCTTGACGAATTGTCGCATAATGCAAATAAAGTCTTATCTCCATGAATACATGTTGGAATTGGATGATCTTTAGATCAATCCTACACCTCTCGACTAGTGGAATCCAAGAAAAATACCAGCCGCCATAAATAAGATGACCCACATGGATTTTGGCCCTAGTTGCCAATTTTAACACTCCCTCTCAACTAGGGAGAACTCCATCGGCTAATCCACCTGCCAGTTCGTACTATCTCAGCTATTATCGCCCTGCACTGCTCTGCTCTGTTGAACTATGAAGAAGAAGAAGTGATTGATAATGTATCATACCATCCTCTACTAACTCGAAGTCATTCCAATATAAAAGAGAGTGTCTCATACCACTCTTACTGATCCGAAATCAGTTCCAAATAAAGAGAGTATATCATACCACTCTTACTGATCTGAAATCAGTTCCAAAAGAGAGTGAGTTATATCACTCTTACTGACCCAAAGTCAGTTCCAATTGATCCCAGATCAATATCATCATATTATTGGGAGTACAGTAGATAGACGATGCATCCATTGATACTACTATTGTCCCTATCCTCATTTCCCTACTCATTGGCCAGATGAGAGGTACTTCCCATGAGTCCCAAACTGCATGGGTAGGATATCTCAGTAGGAGAAGGATGATCCACTCATCATGCCTACATGTCTCCATGGGGTGTCCCTGGGGAATGTTGAACCACTCACCCTTTACACAACAAATCATGAGGGGAAGGCTGAACCACTCACCATATGATTACATCTTAGCAGGAGAAGGATGAACCACTCATCCTGCCTACATAGAATACCACTAGGGGAAGGCTGAACCACTCACCCTATGATTTCTTATTGCTCCAATAAGTACTCCCAAGCCCCCCGGAGCTCCCAAAGCTCAATGTCCATATTATACTGGACCTTCATAATAGATTCTCTCCACGACTCCTAGTTGTTCTTGGAAAGTCAAGAATTTGATCTTTCCCAGGGGCTTCATTTGAATATCGACGACTTGCACATCAGTCCTAGAGTGTTGGAGCCTTCTTGTTCCCCGTTGTACCATATCCCAGATAAAGTGGTACTTGATGTCTATATGCTTGGAGCAAACATAGAACATGGGATTCCTCAACAATCGAATCCAACACTGGTTGTCATAGAAGATCACAGTGGTATCCAACACGTGTCCAAACAAATCACTGAAGAGCTTCCTCAACCAGACAGCTTCACACAATGTCATACTTGTAGCTATGTATTCGGCCTCAATGGTGCTCAAAGAAACCGAATTCTGCTTCCTGCTCATCTAGGATATCAAAGTAGAACCTAAAGAGAACCAACACCCAGAAGTGGTCTTGCGATCCTCCACACTGCCTGCCTAATCAGCATCAGAATAATCATGCAGCTTCACATTTCTAGCAGTGTATCTCAGTCCATCAGAGATTGTGCCCAGAAGATATCTCAAATGATTCTTAGCACCAATCCAGTGAGGCTCAACCATATATGACCTCAACATGCTAACTGCAAAACATATATCTAGACAGGAGTTCACCAAGAACATCAATGTTAGTATGAGTTTATGAAACTTAGAGGCATTTCCCAAATCAAGTTTGGAAGCACTACCTCATAAATTCTTAAAGTTAAGCTCCATCGAGGTAGTCATGAGCTTGCAGTTCACCATTCCAAATCTGGAATACAACTCCCTCTTACTTTTGTAAATGAAAGGGTTTGTACCTTCTAGAAAGAGGTCATCCTATTAAGGTGTCACTATGAGAGGTCTATCATCCATAACCTTCAAGCAACGGTTTGGATCGGCTTCACTCCTAGTGAATCTAAGCTTCATCATATAGTTGTCTATCCTTTCATACCAAGCTAAGGGTGCTTGCTTCAAGCCATAGAGGGATTTCTTCTACCTGCATACATGAGATTTCTTGATCATGAATCTCAAACCCCTTACGTTATTCCACATCCATGGTCTTGATATTACATGAGGGGAATGGTCCCCTTGTAAGTTTTCCTTTGGTACATCTCAGGCATGTACCTTAATGCTCTTCTTGAATTCAGGCATCATTATCACCATCTGTCTCACATCGGGTAGGGCCCCATAATGAATATGGGCATACCTCCAGTGCCATAGAAGAGACGTGTCACACGACATGGTCCCCAATGGACTTCTAGCGATTTGATACAAATTGCCAACCCTGAACCCAAGAGTAAAATCATCTTGAAAAAATCATTTTTCAAACACATACCTTTCCATCGATGAATGCCACCTTGAAACCTTTGACTTCCATTGCTTAAATGGACACCAGGTTCTTCTTGAGATAAGGTAAATTAACAGTGCTACTCTCATTCAATTGAAGGGCAGCATTCCCTACACCCTTTTCGGGATAGGTGGCATCATCTCCAAGAATAAACTCCATGATTGTATCATTCTTAATCAAATTAGAGGGAGCTTCCTTGTATCCGATGAAGTTCCTTGAAGCACCACTATCAATATACCACTTTTTCAAAGTGTCCGGAGGAGAGGTAGTGAAGAGGGCTGATCTCCTTTTGCTTAAATAAAACAACATTAGATTCTTCATACCTGGATATCCTTGCTTTCTTGAAGAGACGACCATTTCCTTGATGACCTGCATTCCTTTTTCCTTTTCCATTATACTTGTCATTCCTCTGATCATTGAAGATGCCCATGGAATGATTGTTATCATCATCAAGTGATGTGTCCCTTCTATTTGGACACTTCCTCGTATAATGGCCAAACTTATTGCAAGAAAGGCATCTTCCTTTCCTTCCATTCTTAGATCCGAACTTTCCATTGAAGTGACATGTAGGTAGGTCACCAGATGCTTCCGCTGCGCAACTCTGATAATCTTCTTTGATTCAACTTCACCCTTGGTGAATTTGAAGTGGGATGAGGAACCCATTGAGTCTTTTGACCCTGTCCAACTGTCTTCGGTGATTGTTCTTTCACTCTTGATTGGGCTTTGTCTTCACCTCACCTCTGATACCATGTTAATTTTAGGTATGTTCTATGCTAAGAGAAAATTTACTTCAATTTTCCATATTAACTTCATATCAATTCCAAATTAGCAATCACATTTAGCATGATAAGTTGATTTTGGGTAGCATCGGACATGCTCTAGCCATGAAAATTGGTGGAGATGCTAAAGCACATGAGATTTCCAAGACCCAGAAATGGTTTGGGTAGATTCTACCCGGTTAAGGAGATATTAAAATAATTAATATTTTTAGTGGACTTCCTAAGTCTAAACTTAGGAAAAATAAAATATTAATGGGTATTAATATAATATTGGGTTAGAAGGTTCCAAATGACATGGATCAAGCCAAATCTAATCTTAGCCATTGATTAGAGACGTAATCTTGGCTGTCGAAGGACCAACATGAAAAGTATAAGAGGAGGCTTGAGGGTCAGTTGGAGGACACACCAGAGTGATCAGTCATTCGATTTTCTAGAGAGGGGTTTGCTAAGAAAAGTCGAATCAGTGATCAGTTGTAATGAGGAGCAGTGGGTACGAGACAAAGAGGCAGAGATAGTGCCGAGAGAAAAACACATAAGCATAGAGAGGTAGACGCTGAGCCAGAGGGAACACATAGATCCCAACAGAGACAACATAGAGGCTAGAATGGCTTGCGTCATCCACACAGAGGCTGTATGAGTGACACTAAGGGCCATAGAGATTGCGCAGTGCCTCAGAGGGTTGACAAGAAGGGTTATGGGTTGACGCTGAGCTTCAAAGGTTGCTAGAGAGGGTTTCGTGGGGCAAATTTTCTAAATATCTGCTTCCGAATAAAGAGGTATTAATGTCAGATTATTTTCTCTATAGGGTGAGCCAGTTTGGCACCTAGTTATACTCAAGGATATATTGCATAATAAATAACCCTCTTAATTGTTGCACCGGTTTTCCCAAATTGGGTTTTTTATGGGGACGAGTTGTCCAAAAATAACGGTATCACTTGTGTGTTTGCTATTTCTTTCAGTTGTTGATCTATAGATGGTTGAGACTGTATTGTGTTTATTTCAATGTTTATATGGTTAAATAACTTGTTCGTAATTAACAAGTAGGAGAAATAAACCAGAAGAATACAAATAAAATTTCTAACGGGTAATACTTAGAAATTTCAACATGGTATAAGAGCGTGGTTGCAGATCACATGAGAGCTGAAGGCATAAGTTGAAGCACAGAATTTGCAGCAGAAGCAGCTGCCCGGAGTGACAGAAGGTGATCCTTGTAGAAAGTGACAAAAGAAGGGTTGACACAGAGGGACTACGTCATCAGTCCAGGACAGAGAGAGGTCAGCGCAGAGGCTGAGGATGGCAGAAAAAGGCTCACAAAGAGCCACGCAGAGACCAGGAGGGTTGGAAAAGTTGGCTTGGGGAGCATTTCATCCAGTGTTGGGATTGCGCAGAGCTTAGAGGTTCAGTCCTTCAGTTTTTTGGGCTTAGGAAGCTATGGGTAGTTTGCGAGAAGTGAAGTTGGTGGGGTGTTGTTGCTGTCGAGACAGAATAGTACCTAATGGGGAAAAACTAAGGTAGATGGAGTCGCTACTGAGGCAGATTTATAGCCAAGGAATCTAGATCAATGTTATAGGTGCATAGGAGATCGGAGAGTTGCGACTCGATGGTTGGCAAGAAAATTTCTAGGAGGGAAATCGAGATTCAGAGGGAGTCTAGCAGAGAAATTCCAAAAGGGAAGTAGCGACTCATAGGGAGATGAATAGAGAACTTCCAGAGGGAAGTAGAGACTTGGAGGAGTCGGAAGGAAGAGGAGAGAGATGACCATGAATTGATTGAGGGATCAGGATAGGCTGGATGGGGCATCCAACTTTGTGGTCTGGAAGACCAGGATCCTATCCATTCTAGGTAGACATCACATCAAGGCCTTCGCCTTGAAAAATGTTGCTATCTCAGTTGACCCAACTGATAATGAAATGTACGAGGAGGGAATGGCCCACGAGAAATGCATCATCCTTTATGAGGTCAAGGATCATGTGGTCCAAAATATTGCCGAGAAGGAGACGACAAAGGAAATGTGGGACACCTTGAACACATTGTACCAACATATTTCCGTGTAGAGGAATATGTTACTTGAGAATCAGTTGCGGTCATACCAGATGCAGAAAGGGGAGCATATAGATCACTTCCTGGTAGATTGAAAGAGATCCGGGACCAACTGACTTCCATAGGGGCCATGCTGAATCAGGAAATGATAGTGAGGACCACCCTAAACGCAGTCTCCGAGGAGTGGGAGACATTTTTCCAGAGCATTTTGGGTAGGGTGAATCTTCCATATTGGGAAGAATTGTGGGCAGCTCCTCGCCAAGAAGAGATCAGATGGTTGTCCAAGATGGGAAGTAGCAGCAAAGGAGCTTGGATCAAGAAGGAAGAGGAAGAGGATGCACCTTTGGCATATGCGGGGAAGCAGGAGAAGAGGAAGAAAATCGACCTCTCCAAGGCAAAGTGCTTCAACTATTGGGAACTGGGGCATTATGCGAACCAGTGTTCGAGGAAAAAGAACAAGAGAGATGCGTCTGACTCCAAGGCAGTGCCAGTGAAGGTAGAAAAGGAGGTAGAGGAGGATGACGATTATGCCATGAGTGCTCATGTACCTCTAGAGAAGAGGTGAGGAGACATTGAGCTGTAGTCAGGAAGACTACAGACGATAAGGGGAAGGATCCTTGAGGTACCCAAACTCTTGGATCAGATCCTTGTTACGGGAGCCCCGAAGAGAGAGTAGCAGGCCTAGCGGATGTCAGTAGAAACAGATGCAGATGAAGCGGTAGAGAGTGCCACAGTGCAGTCGTCCCAGGCAGCGCAGAGCTAGCAGGATGCAGCAGTGAGAGAGGAACATAGGAGGTTGCAACAGTGCAGGATGGCACAGAGAGGTTTGCAGTGGTGTAAGAGGCAGGGAGTTGTTGCAACAATGCAGAGGCTATAGAGGGAGCATGTGATAGCGGCGGAGAGAGCTTCAACATCGGGAGTGTTTCTAAGCCTGATAGGATGTCTGTAGTTGGGTGGATTAGTTACTTACTTCTCAATAACTGAGTTGCAGTGCAGTAGCAGTAGTAGTAGCACGATGCAACATGATGAGAAGGGGGTTGCAGTGTTGGGAGGAAGGACCAAAAACAACATGGATGCAGGGGGAGCTTTCGTACGGATGCAACAGTGGCAGTGGTAGGGCCATGGAAAATAGTACAGGATGCAACAATATAAATTATGTTGGGTGGGGAGGCCTAGCATTATCACAGGTACCGATGCCATATAATCAGAGTGATGTTGAGTGTGGGGTATTACTAGAGCATAGTCCTCGCTAAGAGGAAGTGTTGATTTTGGATTGCATCGGATGTGCTCTAACCATGAAAATTGGTGGAGAGACTAAAGTACATGAATCTCCAAGACCCAGAAATGGTTTGGGTAGATTCTACCGAGTTAAGGAGATATTAAAATAATTATTATTTTTAATGGAGTTCCTAAGTCTAAACTTAGCAAAAATAAAATATTAATGGATATTAATATAAAAATGGGTTAGAAGGTTCCAAATGACATGGATCAAGCCAAATATAATCTTAGTCATTGATTAAAGATGTAATCTCGATTATTGAAGGACCAATAGGAAAAGTATAAGAGGAGGCTTGAGAGTCAGTTGGAGAACACACCAGAGTGATCATTCATTCGATTTTCTAGAGCAGGGTTTGCTAAGAAAAGTCGAATCAATGATCAGTTGCAGTGACGGGTATTGAGTATGAGACAAAGAGGTAGAGATAGTACTGAGAGACCAGCGCAAAAGCAGAGAGAGGCAGATGTTGAGCCAGAGGGAACACACAGAGCCCAACAGAGACAACGCAGAGGCCAAAAGGGTCTGTGTCATCCATGCAGAGGTTGCAGGAGTGATGTAGAGGGACGTAGAGGCTATGCAGTGCCTGATAGGGCTGACACAAAGTGTTCTAGGTTGATGTTGAGGCTAGTTGGGTTAACGATGAGCTTCAAAGGTTGTTGAAGAGGGTTTCGTGGGGTAGATTTTATAAATATATACTTACGAATAGAGAGGTATTACTGCTAGATTATTTTCTCTATCGGGTGAGCCAGTTTTGTCACCCAATTGTACTCAAGGATATACTACATAATAAATAACCCTCATAATTTTTTCACTGGTTTTCCCAAATTGGTTTTTTACGGTGATGAGTTCTCCAAAAATAACGGTGTCACTTGTGTGTTTGCTATTTCTTTCAGCTGTTGATCTGTAGATGGTTGAGACTGTATTGTGTTTATTTCGATGTTTATATGGTTAAATAACTTCTTCGCAATTAACAAGTAGGAGAAATAAACCAAACGAATACAGGTGAAATTTCTAATGGGTAATACTTAGAAATTTCAACACAGATGCTTTTGTTGCGGCGCTCTGATAATATTCTTTGATTCGACTTCACCCTTGGTGAATTTGAAGTGGGATGAGGAACCCATTGAGTCTTTTGACCTTGTCCAACTGTCTTAGGTGATTGCTCTTTCACCCTTGGTTAGGCTTTGTGTTCACCTCACCTCTAATACCATGTTAATTTTAGGTATGTTCTATGTTGAGAGCAAATTTACTTCAATTTTCATATTAGCTTAATATCAATTCCAAATTAGTAATCACATTTTGCATGATAGTAAAATGTAGATAGAACATAAACATAAATCACAAAAGGTAAGCCAAGACAAGAGGACACAAGATGTGGTGCCAGCCAGGGACAAACCCCAATGTGGGGAAACCCTTGATCAATTCTTCTTATGTTCTTCAATAGTTCAACATAGATATAGATAGTACATATACATTAGAAGTTAACATTTTGACTTGTCAAAATAAGAGCAGAGATCTTCTCTAGCAAGATGACACATGAGGTACCAGATCTGAACACAGAGGATTCCATCACCATGTTGGACCCATCACTGTGTTGAACCCATCACTGTGTTGCACTTCATTACACTATGCTGCACTTATCATACTGCATCCAATCATCACTGTGTTGCACCCATCATGCTGCACTTCATCATCACTATGCTGCACCATTCATGTTGCACTATGTTGCACCATTCATCATCAATATGCTATGCCACTGTCATGTTGCACAATGGTGCACCATTCATCATCACTATGTTGCACCACTGTCATGCTGCACTATGCTGCACCATTCATCATCACTATGCTGCATACATCAATATTGTCATGGAAAAGCCTTACCTTCTTGCTATGTCTTGCAGCCTAGCAAAGCAACTAGATACCAAGTTCTTAAATGGCAGTGATACCCTCAGAATTCTAATATAGAGACAACTGCCCGCAACGTACTTATGCCTTAGAACAATTGTAATTAACATTTCTGCTACTAGGCTTCCTTTTCAACGTTAGTTGTATTTGGGACAATGAATTAAGGCTTCTTCAGGCTTGAGATTAGGGCCTCTTCTAGGTCTCCTTGCGGCTTAGGGTAGCACATGATTAGAATATAGAAGGCCTATCCTAGCTAAGTATATGCATCCTCCTTAACTGCGGCCACAGTGTTCAGGGCACTCAAGGATAGCACTAGGGTGCCTGTGTATTCCCTATTATTAGGCCAGCGTATAGATCTCAATACGGTGGATAGAATCTCCATTATGACAGCGGACATTAGGAGTTGTTTAGACATCATATTAAAGCTCTCTTTAACTACGTTTTGAGGGTCTATTGTAACAACAAATTTTGACCAATGGCTAGGGCATTTAGGCTTATTCTTCAGCTAAGTGTAAGCCTCTTTTATCAAGGCTTACACTTCACTACACTCCTTGACATAGCTATGTCTGCAGCTAGGGCTCTTTTGGAGCATCCTTTGGTAGCGTATAGAGAATTCCTTTCTGACTGTGTTAAGGTTACTTCACTAAATGCGTTAGGACTTTTACATTAGGGCAGTGTAGAGCCTATCTTCATAACTTTGTTATGCCTTCATATTCATGCCATCTTTAGGAGCTAGGGCATCTTCTTTAGGGCTGCGTAGATCCTTCTTTCCCATGACAACATCTAGGGCATCTCCTCTTAGGGCAGCATATCATCTTAAGATCTCACCTCCCACAAAAACCCAAAGACAAGTGGAAAGGAAGAGATCACAAGGGGTGTGTGTCAAATGACTTGCAAGACACCTCCTTTTATAGTAAAACGTTGAGGATAGATGGGGGCAATCTGGTTGCTGGCCGACCTTGAAGAATTGTTTCATAACACAAATAAAGTCATATATCCATGAATACATGTCGGAATCAGATCATCTTTAGATCAATCCTACACCTTTCGATGAGAGGAATCCAAGAAAAATATCAGATGCCATAAATAAGATGACCCACATGGATTTTGGCACTAGTTGCCAATTTTAACACAATTTGAATACACAGAGATGGGTTTGAATAAAATTCTATAAGAGGCACTAACAGGCCAAAAATAATTGCATAATCAAGTGAGGTGATAGCTTCTCCAAGGATGTTCTCATGGCATCCAAAAATCACCTAGTAATGCTATCTTTGCAATTCTGTTTTATAATTTATGTTTTATCAATTCAAACAATTTATATATTTATGTAAATATGAAAATCCATAACTACTTTATTTCATTATAATTTGGGAGTCTACTCATGTCCCACACTAGTTTCTTTATTGATTACAAGTACATCCCATTGGAGGTAAATTGGTTGGAACATCAAGGGATCATCAACAAAACATATTTTCTCATTTTCATTCACTCTAATCTGTTTTCAATGTACTAATAGATTTATGTAGTCTGAACAATTTCATACTTGTGCAATGAATTTTTCCTTATAGATATTATGGCTCATATCATCAAGAAGAAATTCAACAAGGAGAACATGAAGAGGAATATGTTGTTGCATACGGATGGAAATATGAACTCTACCATGATCAAGATGTGCAAGCTGAATAGTAAGCTCATCCAATTGATCAATGTGAACAAAAACTCTTGACTCATAACTTGCTCAAGAAGAGGAACCAGCAATCACATCCAACACAAGCATGGGAACATACAGTTGCAGATGAACATGATATATTGCCTTATATTCAAGTTGGGCATCAAGTGACTGAAAGGCATAGGCAAGGAGTATGAAGGATTTTCACAGTTTGTAGGCCAGAAATCTCAAGTGGAAAACGTCTCAAAGTAGAAAACCAGAATTCTTAGTCCTATCTTGTATTTCTCTCTAGCCTTCTGCTATTGATATCATATATAATATGCTAGAAAATAACCAGGTAGTATGTAGTATGTAGGATGTATTTGTGACAACCAATTAAGGCTCCTTCAAGCCTGAGATTAGGGCCTCTTCTAGGCCTTCTTCTTGTGGCTTAGGGTAGCACATGATTAGAATATAGAAGGACTGTCCTAGCTAAGTATATGCATCCCCCTTGACTGCGGCCACAGTGTTCAGGGTACTCAAGGACAACGCTAGGGTGACTTTGTATTCCCTATCATTAGGCCAGCGTATAGATCTCAATACAATGGATAGAATCTGCATTATGATAGTGGACATTAGGAGTTGTTCAGACATCAGATTAAGGCTCTCTTTAACTACGTTTTGAGGGTCTATTGTAACAACAAATTGTGACCAACAGCTAGGGCATTTAGGCTTATTCTTCAACTGAGTGTAAGCCTCTTTTATGAGGGCTTACACTTCACTACCCTCCTTGACATAGCTGTGTCTGCAGCTAGGGCTCTTTTGGAGCATCCTTTGGCAGCGTATAGAGGCTTCCTTTCTGACTGTGTTAAGGTTACTTCATTGACTGCGTTAGGACTTTTACATTAGGGAAGCGTAGAGCCTATCTTCATAACTGTGTTATGCCTTCATCTCCATTCTAGCTTTAGGAGCTAGGGCATCTTCTTTAGGGCTGCGTAGATCCTTCTTTCCCATGACAACATCTAGGGCATCTCCTCTTAGGGTAGCGTATCATCTTAAGATCTCACCTCCCACCAAAACCCAAAGATAAGTGGAAAGGAAGAGATCACAAGGGGTGTGTGTAAAATGGCTTACAAGACACCTCTTTTTATAGTAAAATGTTGAGCATAGATGGGGGGAATTTGGTTGCTAGCCGACCTTGACCAATTGTCGCATAACACAAATAAAGTCATATCTCCATGAATACATGTCAGAATCGGATGATCTTTCGATCAATCCCACAGCTTTCAATGACATGAATCCAAGAAAAATATTAGCTACCATAAATAAGATGACCCACATGGATTTTGGCCATAGTTGCCAATTTTAACACAATTTGAATACACATAGATGGGTTTGAATAAAATCCTATAAGAGGCACTGACAGACCAAAAATAATTACATAATCAAGTGAGGTGATAGCTTCTCAAAGGATGTTCTCATGGCATCCAAAAATCACCTAGTAATGCTATATTTGCAATTCTGTTTTATAATTTATGTTTTATCAATTCAAATAGTTTATATATTTTTGTAAATATGAAAATACATAACTATTTTATTTCATTATAATTTGGGAGTCTACTCATGTCCCACATTAGTTTCTTTATTGATTACAAGTACATCCCATTCGAGATAAATTGGTTGGAACATCGATGGATCATCAACAAAACATATTTTCTCATTTACATTCACTCTGATCTGTTATCCATGTACTAATAGATTTATGTAGTCTAAACAATTTCATACTTGTGCAATGAATTTTTCCTTATAGATATTATGGCTCATATCATCTAGAAGAAATTCAACAAGGAGAACATGAAGAGGAATATGTTTTTGCATACGGATGGAAATATGAACTCTACCATGATCAAGATGTGCAAGCTGAATAGTAAGCTCATCCAATTGATCAATGTGAACAAAAACTCTTGACTCATAACATGCTCAAGAGGAGGAACCAGCAATCACATCCAACACAAGCATGGGAGCATATAGTTGCAGATGAACATGATATATTGCCTTATCTTCAAGTTGGGCATTAAGTGATTGAAAGGCATAGGCAAGGAGTATGAAGGATTTCCGCAGTTTGTAGGCCAAAAATCTCAGGTGGAAAACATCTCCAAGTAGAAAACCAGAATGCTTAGTCTTATCTTATATTTTTTTTGGGCCTTCTGCTATTGATATCATATACAATCTGCTAGAAAACAACCAAGTAGTATGTAATATGTAGGATGTATTTGTGACAACCAATTAAGGCTTCTTTAGGCCCAAGATTAGGGCCTCTTCTAGGCCTCCTTCTTGCGGCTTAGGGCAGCGCATGATTAGAATATAGAAGTCCTGTCCTAGTTAAGTATATGCATCCTCCTTCACTGTGGCCACAATGTTCAGGGCACTCAAGGATAGCACGAGGGTGACTGTGTATTCCCTATTATTAGGCCAGCATATAGATCTCAATACAGTGGATAGAATCTCCATTATGACAACAAACATTAGGAGTTGTTAAAACATCATATTAAGGCTCTCTTTAACTATGGTTTGAGGGTCTATTGTAACAAAAAATTGTGACTGACGATTAGGGAATTTAGGCTTATTATTCAGCTGAGTGTAAGCCTCTTTTATTAGGGCTTACACTTCACTGCCCTCCTTGACACAACTGTGTTTGCAGCTAGGGCTCTTTTGGAGCATCCTTTGGCAGCGTATAGAGGCTTCCTTTCTAACTGTGTTAAAGTTACTCCATTGACTGCATTAGGACTTTTACATTAGGGCAGAGTAGAGCCTATCTTCATAACTATGTTATTCCTTCATCTCCATGCCAACTTTAGGAGCTAGGGCATCTTCTTTAGGGCTGCATAGATCCTACTTTCCCATGACAACATCTAGGGCATCTCCTCTTAGGGCAGCGTATCATCTTAAGATCTCACCTCCCACCAAAACCCAAAGTCAAGTGTAAAGGAAGAGATCACAAGGGATGCGTGTCAAATGACTTGCAAGACACCTCTTTTTATAGTAAAACGTTGAGAATAGATGGGGGCAATCTAGTTGCTAGTTGACCTTGACGAATTGTCGCATAACACAAATAAAGTCATATCTCCATGAATACATGTTGGAATCAGATGATCTTTAGATCAATCCTACACCTTTCAATGAGAGGAATCCAAGAAACATATCAGCTGCCATAAATAAGATAACCCACATGGATTTTGGCCCTAGTTGCCAATTTTAACACAATTTGAATACACATAGACGGGTTTGAATAAAATCCTATTAGAGGCACTAGTAGACCAAAAATAATTGCATAATCAAGTGAGGTGATAGCTTCTCAAAGGATGTTCTCACGACATCCAAAAATCACCTAGTAATGTTATCTTTGCAATTTCGTTTTATAATTTATGTTTTATCAATTCAAATAGTTTATATATTTATGTAAATATGAAAATCCATAACTACTTTATTTCATTATAATTTGGGAGTCTACTCATGTCCCACACTAGTTTCTTTATTGATTACAAGTACATCCCATTGGAGATAAATTGGTTGGAACATAGATGGATCATCAACAGAACATATTTTCTCATTTACATTCACTCTGATCTGTTCTCCAATTATTAATAGATTTATGTAGTCTAAACAATTTCATACTTGTGTAATGAATTTTTCCTTATAGATATTATGGCTCATATCATCAAGAAGAAATTCAACAAGGAGAACATGAAGAGGAAAATTTTGTTGCATACGGATGGAAATATGAACTCTACTATGATCAAGATGTGCAAGCTGAATAGTAAGCTCATCCAATTGATCAATGTGAACAAAAACTCTTGACTCATAACCTGATCTAAGAGGAGGAACCAACAATCACATCCAACACAAGCATGGGAACATTCAGTTGCAGATGAACATGATATATTGCCATATCTTCAAGTTGGGCATCAAGTGACTGAAAGGCATAGGCAAGGAGTATGAAGAATTTTCACAGTTTGTAGGCCATAATTCTCAGATGGAAAACATCTCCAAGTAGAAAACCAGATGCTTAGTCCTATCTTGTATTTTTTTGGGCCTTCTGCTATTGATATCATTACAATTTGCTAGAAAACAACCAAGTAGTATGTAGTATGTAGGATGTATTTGTGATAACCAATTAAGGCTTCTTCAGGCCTGAGATGAAGGCCTCTTCTAGGCCTCCTTCTTGCAGCTTAGGGCAGTGCATGAGTAGCATATAGAAGCCCTGTCCTAGATAAGTATATGCATCCTCCTTGACTACGGCCATAATGTTTAGGGCACTCAAGGATAGCGCTAGGGTGACTGTGTATTCGCTATCATTAGGCCAACGTATAGATCTCAATATAGTGGATAGAATGTCCATTATGACAGCGGGCATCCGGAGCTATTCAGACATCGGATTAAGGCTCTCTTTAACTACGTTTTGAGGGTATCTTGTAACAACAAACTAGTGACTAGGGCATTTAGGCTTATCCTTCAGCTGAGTGTAAGCCTCTTTTATGAGGGATTACACTTCACTTCCCTCCTTGACATAGCTGTGTGTGCAGCTAGGGCTCTTTTGGAGCATCCTTTGGCAGTATATAGAGGCTTGCTTTCTAACCGTGTTAAGGTTACTTCATTGACTGCATTAGGACTTTTACATTAGGGCAGCGTAGGGCCTATCTTCATAACTATGTTATGCCTTCATCTCCATGCCAGCGTTAGGAGCTATAGCATCTTCTTTAGGGTTGTGTAGATACTTCTTTCCCATGTAATCATCTAGGGCATCTCCTCTTAGGGCAGTGTATCATCTTAAGATATCACCTCCCACCAAAATCCAAAGACAAGTGGAGAGGAAGATATCAGAAGAGGTGTGTGTCAAATGACTTGCAAGCCACCTCTTTTTATAGTAAAACATTTAGGATAGATGGGGGCAATCTGGTTGCTAGACGACCTTCATGAATTGTCGCATAACACAAATAAAGTCACATCTCCATGAATACATGTCCGAATCGGATGATCTTTAGATCAATCCTACACCTCTCGATGAGAGGAACCCAAGAAAAATATCAGCTGCCATAAATAATATGACCCACATGGATTTTGTCCCTAGTTTCAAATTTTAACACAATTTGAATACACAGAGACGGGTTTGAATAAAATCCTATAAGAGGCACTGACAGGCCAAAAACAATTGCATAATCAAGTGAGGTGATAGCTTCTCAAAGGATGTTCTCATGGCATCCAAAAATCACCTAGTAATGTTATCTTTGAAATTCAATTTTATAATTTATTTTTTATCAATTCAAATAGTTTATATTTTTCTGTAAATATGAAAATCCATAACTACTTTATCTCATTATAATTTGGGAGTCTACTGATGTCCCACACTAGTTTCTTGTAATATTCCCAATTAGCCATGGCTAATTGGAATATTAGATTTTGTTCAATTTTTGCCTTCTATAGTTATTTGTAAATAAAAAAAAAGTGAGGAAGGGGGACATAACTCACTTTTACAATAAAAGGTCACTTCCTAGTAGCACAATGTTGTGACTTAGAGGGGAGCCAAGGGGGCCAAAGGGGGAAATAGAAATGGAGCCCACGCAGACACATGGAGGGACTGCGAAGGAGGGAAGAAACATGTGGCAAAAGAGGAATCACATAGGAGGAGGTGAGCCTTGGGATTGAGATAGGCAAAGGCTATAAAGGAGAGAGGAGCCCCCTCATTTTGAGCATTCTGGTTATGAGAATTTGTGATAGTCATTTCAACTTAGAGCACGCTGGTTGTTTAGCTAGTCTGCAGCACTGTTTAGTGCATTGAGTGTCTCCGTTTGGAGATCTCACCCTTAGCCCTGGGGGACTTCGAGTGCCTGCTCGGGCAAGGTATTTCCATTGGCATTTCAATAGTAGTTTCATTAGCATTTCAGCAGCAGCTTTATCAACATTTCAATAGCAGTTTCATCAACGTCTTTGAGGAACTACGCAGAACCCCAAGGGGGTGATTTTCGGGGGTCGGCCATTTCAGAAAAGCTTTCTGGGTTTTTTCTGGGTTTCTTGAGTAGAGTCTGATTCCAGAGTTTTAGCTTTTTTTGAGGAGGGGAGCAGCCCCAAATCATCATTTGTTTTCTAGCAGTAGCAGCAACATCCATGCAGAGAGGCCATTCTTGTCATTCTGAGAATATTTCTTCACTTGCTTTATGCAAGTCGAGGTGCCATCTGTCTAATCACCTCTTGTACTCATTTATTTCTTAGTATAAAATGGCTTAGCATTTCTCGCTGCATTTCTTGTGTATCTGCTTATATTTCTGGTTTACATTATTATATGTTGTTCCACTGTTATTTTATCACTTCTGGGTTATTATATCATTTACACATATTTGGTTGGAGTTTTTGCTGGGGTTTAACTAATATTCTGGGTTAGGATTATTACAGTGGTATTAGAGCATAGATCTGGCTCAGCCTGTGGAGCTGGCAATCTATGACACCGGGGGAAAACCATACATTTGTTACAGAGGTAGGAGGTACAGAGATACTGGACGTAGGTTGGAGAATACCTACGGAGAGGGAGATTGTGTTCCTGTGGAAGACACAGAGCGAGAGGAACCTATGGTAGAATCAGAGCAAAGAGAGCCAGTAGTGGATGCAGAGCAAATGGTAGATGAGGACGGGAAGAGATTTGTAGATATGCTCCTCAAATCAGTGCAGGATATGTCGATACAGATTGAGGTGATGGGGCAGAGATTCACAGCAGTAGAGGCCAAACAACGTGAGAGCCCACGAGTTTTTCAGATTGGTGAGGGATCAGGTGCATCCAATCACTTGCCAGAGCAACATGATACTGCGCAGCAGGTGGCCTCACATGCCCCTACATGCTCTACCATGCCCACTTTCTTAGGAGCAGACACTGGGGCCGTAGCCCAGCAGGAGGCAGAGCCCGGACATATGGGTGATTATTTCGCATAGTACCAGGCCTATGGGCAGGATTTCAGGGAAGCCCTCTCATTCAGAGACTTTGTTCAGCTCCAACAGGATAGCAGACCCCACGACCATCACAGAGGGTACCGACATTACCATGATGGCGATACTCACCAAGCTGTGAGTAGATTCCACTTGCCTACGTTTGATGGCTCATCAAACAGTTTAGCAAAGTCTTGTGTAGAGAAGCTGGACATTTATTTCCAGCTTAACCAGATGCCGGAGGCAGAGGCCACCAAGGTGGCAACATTGCATTTGGATGACGAGGCCCAGGATTGGTGGTTTCATAGGATGGTCACACTAGGGCACTCCACAGTGATGACCTATGCCGAGTTTACCAGGAGACTGATGGAGCATTTTGATCGGAGGGATCAAGAGTAGCATTTTGTTGAGCTGACGAGGCTCAAGCAGACAGGGAGCCCAGAGACCTACATTGCTGATTTCTTGAGGATCTCTGTGATGGTGCTAGACCTATCCACGGTATGGAGGGCCTATATGTATGTTGAGGGGTTAGCAAAGCCACTTCGGGGTTTAGTCCGATCCACTAAACTAGCCACACTCCAGGATGCTATCAGCAGGACTTGGGACTTACAGGATGTACCTAGGACCCGGACACCTTACCCCCAGAGATAGACTTTTCAGTCTAAGGGGAAGGATGTGAGGATTCCTCCTCCAAAGGGGAATCTAGGATGAGTACAGCTTGAAGATGATGCCAGGAGGGAGGTGAAGAAGAAGCGGTTGTGCTTCACCTGTTAGGAGCCATGGGCACCAGGACATAGATGTGCTGCTAGCAAAGCACATTTTATTGAGGTCTTCTCCGAGAGCAGTGGAGAAGAAGATGACGAGGAGGATGTGGAGGCAGGAGATAGCCATGCCATACAAGGACCTTTGCCACCTCCACCACCAGCAACAGGTGGTGCATCTTTTGCACCCACTGGAGGGGCCCTTGCAGCGTTGCGAGGAGTTCCCAAGTATCTGATGCTACATGTACGAGGGATAGTACGTGGCCAACGCGTATCAGTTTTGGTTGACAGTGGGGCCACCCACAACTTCATCGATGCACAAATGGTTGAGTGGAGAGGTATACTGTTAAAATTGGCAACCAGGGCAAAACTTCATGTGGGTCATATTATTCATGGCTAATAATATTTTTATTAGATTCCTCTCGTCGAGAGGTGTAGGATTGATATAAAGATCATCCAATTCCGATAAGTATTCATGGAGATATGAATTTATTTTGATTATGGAATTATTATCAAGCCGACCTACAACTCATGTAGGCTCAGAAGCCCAACAGTCGCATCTATTCACCCACCAACGTTGTGTATAAATATAAGAGGACTTTTCCTCATTTGGACTCACTCATCTCATCACATCTCCCTCTCTCTCTACTGCGCAGATATGAGTCTCTTCTCTACTGCGTTGAAATGGGTCTCTCTCTCTCACACATGTGAAGCCGAAAGCTATTGAATTTGAAGCTGCAACTGCAGAAGTAAAGATTGACTTGTGTGGCCTAGAAGATCTCCTCTTTGGAACTGTGCTGTAGGTTCATCTGAACCTCCTTTGAAAGCCGCAACTTTTGGTGGTTGAATGAAGTCAATCCGACGAACAGTTTGCAAGATATCGACTGCCCTAGTTTGAAGCCGGAAACTGCTGAAACTGAAGCTGCAACCGCAGAAGTAAAGATTGACTTGCGTGGCCTAGAAGATCTCCTCATCTGAACTGTGCTGTAGGTTCATCTGAACCTCCTCTGGAAGCTGAAACTTTTGGTGGTGGAATGAAGTCAATCCGATTGTCGGTTTGTGAGATATGGTCTGCCCTAGTTTGATAATGAAGCCGCTAATGATGATGCTACTGATCTAGGGTTTGCTACTGCTGATATGAATCGGATTTATTGTACTATTTCTCTCTGCTGAATTATTGAAGATAAAAGAAGATTTGATCAAAGGGTTTCCCCACACATTGTGGGGTTTGTCCCTGGCTAGCCGCCACATCTTGTGTCTTTTGTCTTGGCTTGTTTTCTGTCGATCGTTTAATGTTCTATCTGCACTTTACTTTATGTACATGTGATTGCTAATCGGTGGAATATAATAAGAAAAAGAAGTAAACTGTTATAAGCATAGAACATACCATATCTTAACATGGTATCAGAGCTGAGGTGAAGACAAAGCCCGAGCAAGAGCAATAGCAATCATTGAAGAGAAGATTGCCAAGGCTATTCTAAAAGAACTATGGGGTCCTCAACACTCTTTCCTGCCGAAGACAAGCTCCGTGAGAAAGCTGACTATCACGGATGGAAGATGTCTATCGATCTAACCCTTGAAGATCAAGGAGTGTTGGACCATGTAAGAGGCAATATTGTTGAGCCTTCATCAAATGCATCTGCTGCTGCCTGGAACAAATGGAAAAAAGGAGAAGTCAAAACAAAGAAGATCATCCGGGACTCTATCGACAAGCGCTTGGTGGCCTACATCTCTGATCTAGACACCTCCAAAGAAATCTACGACAGACTGGTGAGTTTATTTAAAGTTAATGATGAAAATCAAGTTTTGTTTCTTAGAAATAAGTTGAGGGAAATCAAGAAGGGTAAAGATGAAAGTATGCAAGCATACTTCGTAAGAATCACCGAGATCAAGAACGATCTCCTATCTATTGGGGAAACCATTACTGACAGAGAAATGGCACTCACAACTCTCAGAGGATTACCATCTGAATGGTATGTGTTCAGGACTACTCTTCTGAACAATAATGTAATTCCTAGTTTCGAGGAATTAATGGCTAGATGCATTCAAGAACAAACAAGGGTAGAAGAGCAGGAAATGCCCTTGCCTAAAGGTCCTCCTACTGCTTTTTCTTCTCATGCTAAGAAAATAAATAATTCTGGGTCTAAATCGAAAAGAAAGGCTGGATTTAAGGGTGGAAGAAAAGGACGATGTTTCATTTGCAATAAAGCAGGTCACTATGCAAGGGAATGCCCTGATAGAAAGGACTCTCACCGTGACAATGATCAAAATCCCTCTCATCGTAATCGAAGGAATGGAAAATTCAATATCAAAGGAAAAAGGAATGCGGGAAATCAAGGAAGAGGGCAACCATTCAAGAAGGCTAGAAATTCCAGGTATGAATCTAACACTGTTGATGATAAACAGGCTGAATATTATCTACCAGCTGCTCTATCGATCTCTGCTCCTTCGGACTCAATGAGAATTTGGCTCATTGATAGTGGTGCCTCAAGACACTTCATTGGTTACAAAGAAGTACTCTATAATCTGGTAGAGAAAGAATCCAACCTGGAAATTGTCCTTGGAGATGACATGAAATACCCAGTGAAAGGTGTAGGAAATGTTTCTCTTAAACTGAATCAAGGTAATACGATTCACTTACAAGATGTATTATATGTACCTGATCTCAAAAAGAACCTGGTATCCATCTCGGCAATGGAAGAAAAAGGCTATAAGGTAACCTTCAGCGATGGTAAGGTACGCATATGGAAAAATAATGTTAAAGATGCTTTCACTCTTGGGTTTCGAGTTGATTCTTTATATCAAGTCGGTGGAAGTCCGCTAGGTGTCATGTCTTGTGACACAACGTTTCAGTCCGAACTTTGGCATCAGAGGTTTGCCCACCTTCATTACAAAGCTCTACCTGATGTAAGACAGATGGTAACAGGGATGCCTGAATTCCAGGTAGAGAAAGAAGGTGTATGTCTGGGATGTGCCGAAGGAAAGCTCAAAAGGGGACCATTCCCTTCAAGTCAAAGCAAGACCTTCGATATATTACAACTAGTTCACTCAGACATATCAGATATGACCATTCTCGAAAGACCTGGATATACTTCTTGAAAAAGAAGGATGAAGTGTTCCCTTGGTTCCGACACTTCAAAGCCCTAATCGAGAATCAAACCGAAAAGAAGATCAAGATCTTACGAACTGACAATGGGACTGAATATGAATCTAATGAGTTCCATGATTTTTTTGTAAAGAAGCTGGCATCAAGAGGGAGACTACTACACCATATACTCCTGAACAAAATGATGTGGTAGAAAGGAAGAACCGCACAATTATGGAAGCTGTCCGGGCCATGCTACATGATCAAAGTCTTCCTAAGTTTCTATGGGCTGAAGCTGCAAACACTGCCGTATATGTACAAAATCGATGCCCTCATCAAGCATTGGGTTCCAAGACTCCTGAAGAAAAATTCACCGGTAAGAAACCTGATGTTTCTCATTTAAAAATTTTTGGAAGCCCTGTATACTTTCATGTGCCGAAAGAGAAAAGAAATAAATTGGGAGCATCTGGAAAGAAGGGAATTTTCGTGGGCTATGGTGAAAATACTAAAGGCTATAGAATCTATGTAGCCGGTCAATGGGAAGTCATAATTAGTCATGATGTCACCTTTGACGAAGATATGGCTCTCAGCAAGGTGATCAATCTTCCGACTTTGAGGAGCTCTCAAGAAGCCGACACAAGGGAACCGAAAGAAAAGGATGATGAATCAATGCCTGATTTAGAAGAACCCATGGATCCGATTGATCCTCCTCCATATGAACCTTCCTCTTCTAGGAAGAGGCCTTCATGGCTTAAGGGGTTACTTGATGATGATGAAGGACATGCTACACCCCGAGGAACCTTTCGTGAAAGTAAGAAACCTAATAGGTATCAAGGATACCTGACCATCATGAGCACGATCATACAAAATGAGCCTTTGTCATTCTCAGATGCCATCAAGCATCAAGTATGGAAGGATGCTATGACCGAAGAATATGAGTCTATCATAAAGAATGATGTTTGGGAAGTAGTTCTCAAACCCCAGGACAAGACTGTTGTTACTTCCAAATGGCTTTACAAGATAAAGCATGCAGCAGATGGAAGCACGGAAAAGTATAAGGCTCGTTTTGTTGCTCGAGGTTTCTCCCAAAAGGAAGGTATAGACTATGATGAGATATTTTCACATGTTGTCAGATATACGACCATCCGCTCGATCATAGCCCTTGCCGCTTCACAAGAATGGAACCTACATTAGATGGATGTCAAGACTGCATTCTTGCATGGCTCGATCAAAGAAGAGGTCTACATGGAGCAACCCGAAGGATTTGAGATTTATGATCAAAAATCTCATGTATGCAGGTTGAAGAAAGCTCTCTATGGGCTGAAGCAAGCACCCCGAGCATGGTATGAGAGGATCGATAGCTACTTGATGAAGCTGGGATTCACTAGGAGTGAAGCCGATCCTAACCTTTACTTTAAGGTTGAAGATGACAAGCCTCTCATACTGGTGTTGTATGTGGATGACCTCTTTCTAACAGGTGCAGACCCTCTCATTCACAAATGTAAGAGGGATCTGGCCTCTGAATTTGAAATGAAAGACCTAGGACTGATGCACTACTTCCTAGGACTTGAAGTGTGGCAAAAGCCAGGAGAAATTTTCCTATCTCAAGGAAGATATGTGGTGAAGGTATTGGAAAGATTCGGAATGGTGGACTACAAGCCTGTAACTACTCCGATGGAGCTTGACTTCAAGAAGTTAAGCGGTAGTGCTGCTGGACCTGTTTTACGAAATGCTACCGAGTATCGGCAACTCGTCGGAGCATTAATGTTCTTAGTGAACTCCCGTCCAGATATATGCTTTGCAGTCAACACGTTGAGCTAGCATATCGTTGAACCCCACCACATACACTGGATTGGTGCCAAGAATCTATTGAGATATCTTCGTGGCACTATCACTTATGGGTTAAGATACATTGCCAGAGATGTGAGACTATTTGGATACACAGATGCTAACTGGGCAGGCAATGTGGAGGACCGTAAGAGCACTTCCGGGTGTTGTTTCTCCTTGGGATCTGCTTCGATATCCTGGATAAGCAGGAAACAAAAGTTGGTGGCTTTGAGCACCACCGAAGCAGAGTATATTGCTGCTAGCATGGCTTCTTGTGAGGCAGTTTGGTTGCGAAAGCTCTTCAGTGAGTTGTTTGGATTCACATTGGATACCACTGTGATCCTTTGTGACAACCAAAGTGGGATTCGTTTGTCAGAGAATCCCATATTCCATGATCGCTCCAAGAATATTGATATCAGATACCATTATATTCGAGATATGGTGCAATGGGGAGTTATAAGGCTCCATCATATCGGTACAGATGAACAGGTCGCCGACATTCTGACAAAACCCCTTGGGAAAGTAAAATTTCTGACTTTCTGTGAACAACTTGGAGTTGTTCAAATACCCTCTAATGAGGGTCATGTATGATGCATTGAGCTCTGAGAGCTCCGAGGGGGTGCGGGGTGCTTCTTGGAGCAGCATATGACCACAGGATTATTCACTATCCCCTGGTGGTATACATGTACACCCCGTGGCGACATTGTAGCAGGATTGATGTGTTCTCCTGTGAGGCCTGGATTGATGTGTTCTCCATCGCAGCCTGGATTGATGTGTTCTCCATGGAAATTGTAGCAGGATTGATGTGTTCTCCTGTGAGGCCTGGATTGATGTGTTCTCCATGGAAATTGTAGTAGGATTGATGTGTTCTCCTGTGAGGACAGGATTGATTAGTTCTCCTGTCGAGGCATCCTACCCATGCAGTCTGGGACTCATGGGAAGTACCTCTCATCTGATCAATGAGCAGGGAAATGAAGTTAGGGACCATAGTAGTACTGATGGACGCATCGTTGTAACTACCATACTCCCTACGCTAGGATGACCTCCATTGATCTAGGATCAATGATACTGGTCTAGGACCAGTGGTAGGAGTTGTACCATACTATGACGCTGACTTCGGGTCGATTGAGACTGGTCTGGGATCACTGGTACATACTCTGAGACTGACTTTGAGTCAGTGGAGGATGATATTGGTCTGGGACCATTGGAGTTGTACTCACTATGACGCTGACTTTGGGTTGGTTGAGATTGGTCTGGGACCAGTGGTACATACTCTGAGACTGACTTTGAGTCAGTATGATACATCCTCGATCATTTCTTCTTCTTCATAATTCAGGCAAAAGCAGAGTAGAACAGAACAATGCAAGAGCAGAGCAGAATAGAACAAAACAGTACAGATCAGTGCAGGGCAGAACAGGCAAAATAGAGCAGAGCAGGGCAAGGGTCAGGCTATACAAGGCAGTGCATTTGATGGATGAATAGTAATGACCGATAGACAGATTGCAGATGAAGTTCTCCATGATTGAGAGGGAGTGTTAAAATTGGCAACCAGGGAAAAACTTCATGTGGGTCATCTTATTCATGGCTAATAATATTTTTATTAGATTCCTCTCATCAAGAGGTGTAGGATTGATATAAATATCATCCAATTCCGATAAGTATTCAAGGAGATATGAATTTATTTTGATTATGGAATTATTATCAAGCCAACCTACAACTCATGTAGGCTCAGAAGCCCAACAGTCGCATCTATTCACTCACCAACGTTGTGTATAAATATAAGAGGACTTCTCCTCATTTGGACTCACTCATCTCATCACATATCTCTCTCTACTGCGCAGATATGAGTCTCTTCTCTATTGCGCTGAAATGGGTCTCTCTCTCTCACACATGTGAAGCCGGAAGCTGTTGAATTTGAAGCTGCAAATGTAGAAGTAAAGATTGACTTGTGTGGCCTAGAAGATCTCCTCTTTGGAACTGCGCTGTAGGTTCATCTGAACCTCCTTTGAAAGCCACAAATTTTGGTGGTGGAATGAAGTCAATCCGACGAACAGTTTGCAAGATATCGACTGCCCTAGTTTGAAGCCGGAAACTGCTGAAACTGAAGCTGCAACTGCAGAAGTAACAATTGACTTGCGTGGCCTAGAAGATCTCCTCATCTGAACTGTGATGTAGGTTCATCTGAACCTCCTCTGGAAGCCGAAACTTTTGGTGGTGGAATGAAGTCAATCCGATTGTCGGTTTGTGAGATATGGTCTGCCCTAGTTTGATAATGAAGCCGCTAATGCAGATGCTACTGATCTAGGGTTTGCTACTGCTGATATGAATCAGATTTATTGTACTATTTCTCTTTGCTGAATTATTGAAGATAAAAGACGATTTTATCAAAGGGTTTCCCCACACATTGTGGGGTTTGTCCCTGGCTAGCCGCCACATCTTGTGTCTTTTGTCTTGGCTTGTTTTCTGTTGATCATTTAATGTTCTATCTGCACTTTACTTTATGTACATGTGATTGCTAATCGGTGGAATATAATAAGAAAAAGAAGTAAACTGTTATAAGCATAGAACATACCATATCTTAACATATACAGACAGAGAGCTTCGATGGGTTTTCAGTCTTGGTCCCAGGAGATCAGACCATGACGTGTGTTCGTTATGTTCCAGAGCTTTCAGTGATGATGGGCACCTACACATTGACTAACCACTTTTTCGTGGTAGATATTTTGTACACCAACATGATACTGGGTGTTCAGTGGCTTATCACTCTGGGGAAGGTCACGACAGATTGGAAAACCCTAGAGGTGGAGTGGGATGATGAGAAGATATGGAGGCATGAGAAGATACGGGGACATCACACATATCCGCCTCAGAATGTTTCAGCTCATTGGATGGAGGCAGTCTTCCGAAAGGGAGACATAGAGTGGGTAGTAGAGCTGCGTGCATCAGAGGTAGGGACTACAGGGCGAATGGTACATCCGAAGATACAGTCCATCCTTGACTGGTATGCCATAGTGTTTGGGGACATTCCGCCAGAAAAGCCATTGGACTGGGGGTTTGAGCACATTATCGAGCTTGAGCAGGGCATCCAGGCAGTGATCACCACCCCCTATAGGCACCCCAAGGCCTATCGAGATGATATTGAGCAGGCTATCCAGGAGTTGTTGGCTCTTGGGCATATTCGACCGAGCACGAGTCCTTTTGCTTCTTCTGTGGTGTTGGTTAAGAAGAAGGATGGTACATTGAGGATGTGCATCGACTATAGGGTGAGGACTAATCATAACAACCTTGAGTTCATTTTGGAGAAGAAGCAGCTACAGGAGAGGCAGTGGAAGTGGATCAGTAAGATCCAAGCATATGACTTTGACATTGAGTATGTCAAGGGTAAGAACAATGTGGTAGCAGATTCCCTTTCACGTAGACCAGCCACGTTGTCTCTTATGAGCTTGGATACAGATTGGAGGGCTCGACTCTTAGTAGAGTACTCCAAGGATAGGTTTGCATGTGAGGTTCTGGATGGGCAAGTGGCAGATGACAGGTATAGGGTGGTCGATTAGATCATCTATTAAAGGGATCATATCTTTTTGACTGAGGGGTCTCAGCTCAAGAAGAAGATACTCCAAGCATCACATGATTCACCTTTGGCAGGACATCAGGGGTTTACCAAAACATACAGGGCCATTAGAGAGAGGTTCTTGTTACGCAAAAATATCATCACCATGATTATTTACAGTCAGTATGGGTCAATCATCACTTATGTCCTCCTAAGCAAGTCTCAGACCTCAGCTATTCAAGTCAAGCTTTGAAAATGAGAGAAAGACATTGAAAATCAACAAAGCTCTGGTTCCACACTTTCTCTCACTGTTGCCTGCGGTCCCGCACCCCCTCTTCATAAAAACTGCGGACCTGCCCGCTCTATCCCTAAAGGAGTGGGTGCGGACCCCTGTGAAAGTCAAAAAGGCGCAAGTTTATTCTAAAAAACTCACTTTGGGTTAATTCTAGATGATTCTAGAAGGAATTTTGACGTGGATTGGTCGCTCTTAGGTGGTTCATGCATCCCAAAAGAGAAGGAGCTGATCCCTTGATGAGAGGAGATATCCCTTTGAAGGAGGACCTAGTAACTTCCCTCCATTGCACTATAAATTAAGGCATTGGGCTGGTTGCTAAGGAGGTTAGAAGCTAAACATTTTTTAGGGTAAATGCTGGTGGAATTGAGACTTCCTAGTTAAGCTTGAGAGGAGAGATCACATACCTTTTTGGCTTCATTGGGAAGAGAGTGAAACTTGTCAAAGTAGAGGAGACTTCTTTTTGGACCCTGGGAGGAGCTTGTACAACATCAAGGCACATGTTGTAAAGTTCTCCTTTGATTTGAATTAATACAATCAGATTCATTTTTTTCAACAAATTGTCTTATGTTATTTGTTTCATGAATTCCTTGATCATCATGTTAAGTATGCTTTATGATATTGGCTTTTCAGGTGCTATTTAATTTGTTTGCTTGTTTTTGTTTGCAGATTCGCAACAAGGGAGCTCATTTGGATCAAAGGAGCAAGGCTTCCACAAACTTGCATTGGACCTAAGGTAGGCCTAAACACTTGTTTGCCTTTGTTTATAAATGCATATTTAGAGAAAGATAGTTTTTGATTGGCCTGCGTGTCACTAGATATCATTAGATTCTAGGAAGGTCTATCTTGTCCGCAAGATCGACTCATTCCGTGTGACAAAATGGCGACCATACTGGGGACTTGATTTTTTCCTTGTTTTTACTTTGACCTGAGAATCTGTGTTTTTTTTCTTCTGTTTTTGGCTTGTTGTGTGTGGAATTGGGTAGATTTAGTAGATCTAGGATTAGTTTTTGTTTTTCATAATTTTGGGAGAGGACCGCACCCTCGGCTTGGGACACAGTGTGGACCTATCCGCACTTTTTCTTTTAGCACAGAGCGGTACCGCACCTGTGTTAACTGTGGACCTGCGGACCCTGTCAAAATTTTGGAAAACCTAAGATTTTCTTTGTTAGTCAGCTTAGTTTTTGTTTAGATGTTATTATCCCCTGCCAAGACCTGCATATAACTTGTCAGAAGCTTTTCTTAGGTTAATTCCATTAGTGTTAGGGTTTTAGGTGAAATTCCTAGAAGTTTTGATTGTTGGGTTTGGTTTTCATTTTGGTCTTGTAGTAGCTCTGAGCTTAGAAGCTGTAGAAACCTCTAATCACCTTGGTTTTTACTAGCCTTCTTATGAGTCTGACCATTTGCAAAATCTACCTTTGTTGAGGAATCCACCTTGTGTTTTCTCTTTACAAAACATCGAAAAATCTTGTGTTAAAAGTTTGGATTTCATTTTTAGAAAAGAAAACAAAAATTGGTTGTTTTTTGACTGATTTGTGATTCTGGACAAATTAGTCCTTAGTTTGCTTGTAGCTAAGTAAAACATCCTTGAAAAAGACATCTTGTAATCTTTGACTTCAAATAGGTTTTTATAGTTTATAGAACTCAAGATTAGTCATTTCCATAGTTTTGAGTGTTTTATAAAAAAGAAAAAAATCTCTTTTGGAAAAAAGTTTGTTTTTGTAGTGTTTGAGTATTTTGAAAGAAAAGGAAAATTTTTGTGAAAATAACTAGTTGTCTCGTTTTGAGTGCATTGGAAAAGAAAAAAGCTCTTCTTTTAATTTGTTTGTTAAGAAAGATTTGTGTTTACAAGTATTTGCATTCTCAAACTCTTTCCTAGCTAGAAGTTCATTGAAGGGAAAAGATTGCTTAATCATCTTAAGTGCATTTTTAAGTGATTTTGAGTCGAGTCTTCACATCATGAGTTTCATCTCTGCACCTCTTGACTTAAACAAAAACCAATAAAAATAACGCTTAAAGTAAAATCTATCTAGTAATATTTTTATTTCTAGGGCTCTGATACACCAACATAGCGTAGGTTAGTGTCTTGGAGTAGGGAGTAATTAACTGTCCAAGACAGTAAAACAAACAAGTAGCTGTATCTTGTAGTAGGAGAGAAATCCAATTGTTGCATTTATGCTCTGGGAAAGATCCTCTCAAAGGAGAAGCACGAGATCGTGTCCGAACTAGTGTAGGAATCAATCCTTCCTCATTGGGAATGATGCCAGATATTCACGTATTAAAAACGGTAAACCTCGGATTAACCATTGTCGAGGAGCCTGGGGTCACTTGTTGGTAAACCTTGGATTATGTCAAGGAGCCTTCAAGGGGATTGAGCTTGTTACTCTGCCCTTGCGTGCATATCGGATCGTAGACTGTTCCCCCAGGTATATTTGTTTCTGCTGGTAACCTTAGTGACCATATTCTATAGGATTCTTCCTTAGGTGACAGTAGTGGGAAGATCCCACTGTACCTAGAGCAGACGTTAGCTAGACTCACTTGGATTTTCTGGGGGGTTCTCTTCACTTGAGACGGTTAGTGGAGAAACTTGTGCCAGTCTATTCATTAAGCAGGTTTCCGGGGTAACTATTCCAACCGCCATTTCTGTATTGACCTCTGCGACGTTGGGCTTCATCACCAACTAGTGTTTTCAGTACGAAAAGTTACTGTTTGTGTGTGTTTGATCTCTTAGATTCTTTAGGCGTGTGATTCAAATTTGTTTGGTTCTTTAGAGGCTTTAGGGGGTTTTCATTGAGATTTTACTTTGTTTGCGTGTGAAGTAGTTAAATTTTTTAATCGTGGCTGAATTACCGAG
Organism: Pinus tabuliformis; assembly: GCA_031772625.1. Taxonomy (NCBI): domain Eukaryota; kingdom Viridiplantae; phylum Streptophyta; class Pinopsida; order Pinales; family Pinaceae; genus Pinus; species Pinus tabuliformis. Next base: position 582,614,475 of record CM062806.1, read on the forward strand.
GAAGTCCCGTAGACTTCGAGGCCAACCTCCTGAGTTTTCACCGAGCTAGCCTAAAGGGTTAAGAGCCCTCGTAACTCCTAGAGACAGTAGAGTTGGGTCACCTGAAGAAGGAGAGTCTTCTTTGGTGGTACATCCTGCTTTTCAAGCTTTAGTAGCATATTATAATCCACAATAAGTGTCTGTTTCCGAAGTTACTGGTAGCTTTTCATCTACTAGTGATATAGGTGAGGAACCTGAAATATCTGAACCTGAAAGTGAATTTGCTGCTACTCCAACATCGGGGTTTACCTCCCCAACTTCTAGTGGTCCTGGTTCACCCAGGGTAGAAAGAATAATTACCCAAAATCTTCCTTATGGACTTATAGCTATCGAAGAACTTGCTACTCCGGAAGAAGAAGTAGGCATCCCTATCCCTGAAAATCAACTTGTTATTGAACTAAGGGAGCGTGAATCAATTTTTTACAGTCCACCTAGGAGCAGTGCTTGGTATCTTTCATTGACTAATTTTTTGGAAAAACCAGGGCTAAGTTTTTCACCATCGCGTGTTCCTTATCACCCAACACCTAGAGGTTACTATCCTTTGTTAAATATGTCAAGACAGTCGTCCATGTTTACTCAATCGCCAGAATCATTTTTGTACGACGGTCCTTCTGTTCCCTCTGGGTATCAGTCACTTTCTGGTACTTTTGCGGGAGCATCTCCTCAACCCATTGAACAAGGGTTATTAACTGGAAACGATGGTACTAAGCCGTTTAGTGTAGAAGATATTCTCATGATGTCAGGTACTATTCCTAATCCTCAACCTCAAGGTGGCCAGTTACCACCTGGGGGGCAGCCTCAAAATTCTCAATTAATGCCTGGGGGGCAACCTCAAGGTACCCAATCTGCGCCTGGGGGGCAACCTCAAGGACAGTACATACCTACGGGACAGTACGTTCCTCAAGGTTAACCCCAGACTCAATATGTACCTCAAGGTCAACCCCAGTATCAATATGTACCTCAAGGTCAACCCCAGTATCAATACGTGCCTCAAGGGTATCAACCCCAAGGTCAGTACTCGAACCCAGGTTTCCAACCACCCTCTGGTCAATCATATGTTCAAGGAACGAGAAATGTACCTTTGAATTATCAACCCTACCCTCAACCCGGTTATGGTCCTCAATATTCTCAACCTATTATGGGTCCGTACCCCAGAATGAATTTAGTGTGGGATCCATCACAAACTAAACAGGTCTTGCAACCAAATGTATGGTTGTCATCTCAAACTGGACAACCCTTAGTTTCTGGTTCACCCCAGCAACCTGTCTAGTCTACTATTCAAACTTCTGTACCTTCGATAGTTTCTCAACCTGGGCCTAGTACGCCTCGTACTCCACCTCAAACGGCTGCTGCAACTACTGCAACATCTGTTCAATCTCCCCAACCTACTTTTTGAGTATCAACAGCTCTGGTTTCTACTGTTCCTGTATCTACTCCTCAGACATCTTTACCTCAGTCTGGATCCACAATTCAAACTTCAGTTCAGATGCCTGTAGGACAACCTGGTTCAAGTACGGTTGTCACAAGTCAACCACAATTTACTTATCAACCGTACCAGGGACAATACCAATTCGGGCCTGCTGTGCAACAGCCAGTCTATCAGTATCAACCATACCCTAGGTATACATATCAACAACCTCAACAACCCCAATACGGTCCGGTTAATGCTGGTTTTCCGGGAGGATACAATATCCCAAATGCAATTCCTATTCCTAGTTATCCTGGATATCCTCCTCCTGGGGCTGGTCTCATGACCCAGAGTTTTAGGGACCCTAATTGTCAGTTACTGTTTATTGCAACTTTGGACTTTCCTGACTTGTCGCGCCTAATGAACAATCCCATTAACTATCTTCCGTTTTGGCCGCCAATGCCGAATAAGTTTCCTAGTGATATTCCTATGTTTGAAGGAAAATCATTAGAGGACCCATCGAACCATGTGATGACTTATCACCTCTGGTGTGCATCTAACTCCATTTCAGATGATTCAATCTGTCTAAGGCTTTTCCAGTGCACTCTAATTGGTCTTGCGGCCAAGTGGTACATTGAGTTACCGCGAGCCACTTTTTATAACTTTAGTCAGTTAGCTACCTCGTTTTTAACTCATTTTTAATTGCCAGTCAGATATGACAATAGCACGGAATTACTAACTTCATTAAAGCAGTCGACGTCCACTTACATTTCAGATCACATTCATGAATGGAGACGTTGACGACGTTTAGTGAAGGTTTTTATTCCGGATCAGATCTTAGCTGAATGGTTTGTAAAATCTTTATTGCCAAAGATCACTGAGGATGTAGCTAAGGCCAGAGTCGTTACTGAGGAGCAAGTAATTGCGCAAGCACAGTACCTTGACTTAGTTTATACTAAGTCAGGTACGTTACACGAGAAAATCCCTGATCTTCCTAAGCAAAATCAAATCGCTGCAACTCCTTCAAGATCTCATGCCGTAGATGGTATGATTGGTACGGTTAACAACAAAAGTAAGAATAAGTCTTCCAAGGATTCTTCTCCTATCATAACCTTGCCAGATTCCCCGACAGGAGACTCTTCCGCAGAGATTTCCGCCGATATTCATGTTGTAGAGTCATATACATCCAAATCAAAATCCGGTGGTAAGAAGAAAAATAAAATAGACAAAAATTCAAAAGAGAAACCAGAAAAAGATGAGAAACGCAAACCTCGTTATCCTTGTCTCATTTGTGACGAAGAGAATTTTACAAGAGACTGCCCTCATCGTGCAAAGGTTGTGAAGATTGTCAAAGGTTCCCAAACGCCTGCTGTTTTGAAGGATCCTTTTCCAAGTCAAGACAGTAAGATGATAGGTTCTTCCTTGAGTGCCAATGAAGAACCCATACTGATGATTTCCCATGTTAGGATTGCGACTCGATCGCATGATTATGGTAGTAAAAGTCCTGTTGATGGTAAAGAAGCAGAATCTTCTCATTCTAACCCATCAACCTCAACTCCCAGTTCCGATCCACTACAGATTGAGAAACCTAATCCGAACTTAGTAATCCAACTGCCCGCCAAGGGTATACTTCGAAAGTTAGCTTTCAATCCACATGCGAGAGTGGCTCAGAACTATAACATTGTTGAGGATTTAGCTATTTCACCTTTAGCAATGTCGGCTTTGGAAGTGTTGCAATGATGTCCAACACAACGTAAATTACTTTTGTCGGCTATAGGAGTTGTTGACGTTCAGGACTCGAACCTAATAATTTTCAATCTAGAAAATAATACACCATGCTTACCTCATCAAATGGCTTTCCAGATCCCAGTGATAGTCAAAAATAGGCCTATTCATAGGACTGTGATTGATGAGGGAGCCTCAACGTGTATTATGTCGATACAGTGTTGGAGATCGCTTGGTTCTCCTTCACTAAATCAATCCCCAATGATTCTAAAAGCCTTTGATGGCTGTGGGTTTCATCCTTTTGGCATTCTACAGGATTTACCTACAGGGGTTGAAGGAAAAACTGTTAATCTAGATGTGGAGGTGGTTGATGCCCCTCTAGATTACAACCTTCTCTTAGGTCGTAGTTGGTCTTACGCTATGACAGCTGTCGTTTCATCAGTCTTTTGGGTTATAAGGTTTCCTCATAATGGAAAGATCATAACAATAGACCAGCTGGCTTACTTTCCATCCGAACCAACCTCTTCTGAAAGCATTCAGCATGTCGGTAAAACGACTATCCCGTATAAGGATGATGGAGTAGGACTAGTTAAAGATGTCGATTTACTGGGAACTTTTTCCTTTTCCTCCAATCAACGAATCATCTTCTTTTGCAACCATTCATATGATTTCGTCAGACACCATTGTTTATGATGATCCTTGGATCGTACCTACTGAATCTGAGATAGACTCATTTGGTGATGTTATGCCTTTGAGTCCATATGAAATTGTGTATGAGGCCGTGCAATCGTTTACCGACCCATCTTCAACCAAAATTGACTTAATGAATGTGTTCCATGAGGAATCACTTTTCACATCAAACTCGGATTCAACAACGTTTTCCGAACTTGTTCACTCTGATGAGAAAATTCATGAAATCCTATGTGTAGATGATTTACCATGGGAAGGTCTCCATCACAGATCTTCACTCTTACCCGAGAATGATCGTTTTGAAAATGATTTTCATCAATTTTTACGACTGAATATGTCAAGGAACCTCAGAATCCAATGAAAAATCCTGACTCAGAGTTTAATTTGGGAAAAATCTCTTGAACTATTCCTATTGACATTTCGGTTAAGCCTGGAATTGTTGAAAACATTCATATAGGTGCCTCGTGTACAGAAGATGAAATTCAAATATATAAGGCCCTATTTCAAGAATTTTGCGACGTGTTTGCCTGATCATATGAGGAAATGCCAGGAATTGACCCCGCAATTGTTTTTCATGAAATCAATACTTACCCGGACACTAAACCCGTCCGGCAACGTTTGCGTCAAATCCACCCAAGAAAAGTTGCTGCTATTAAAGCAGAAGTTGAAAAATTACTCAAAGCAGGTTTCATTTATCCGATTCCGTTAACGGATTGGGTATTGAATATTGTTCTGGTTAACAAAAGGCAAGGGACAATAAGAATATGTATCGATTATAGGGACATTAATCGAGCCCGTCCAAAGGACAATTACCCAACTCCCTATATCGATCAAATCATCGATGATTGTGCGGACAATGAAATATTCTTCTTCATGGATGGTTTTTCCAGATACAATCAAATCAATATTCTACCTGCCGATCAACCAAAAATGGCTTTCATTTGTCCATGGGGGACATTTTCTTATTGAAAATTACCCTTTGGGCTTAAGAACGCCGGAGCAACTTTTCAAAGGGCCATGTCTTATGTGTTTCATGACATCAAGCACATTGTGCAACCCTATCTTGATGATTTGGCTGCTCATTCATTACATCGAGCTGATCATCTCATCCATTTACGAGCAATCTTTATGAGGTGTAAGCATTATCGGATTAGGTTGATCCACACAAGTGTGTTTTCTATATAGAAACGGGTTGATTTCTAGGGTTTGTTGTTTCGAAAGCCGGCATTCGCGTCGATCCCTCGAAGGTTGAAGCTATTGTCAAATTGCCTCCTCCTTCGAGTCTTCACCAACTCCAAAGTTTGCAAGGGAAAGCAAACTTTTTACGACGATTCATTCCTAAGTACGCCGAGGTTACAAAGGGTTTTACCCGGTTGTTGAAACAGAATACTCCATTCTATTGGGATGAGATAGCTCAGAAATCTTTTGATGCACTAAAACACGCGTTGACCCATGCACCGTTATTGCATCTGCCCAACTACAACTAGGACTACTTCTTGTATCTCGCCGCCTCTCATTACACCATTGGAATGGTCTTAGTTCAGGAAGATGAATTCGGTACTGAACATGTGATATATTACCTTAGTCGAACTTTAAATCCAACTGAGCTAAAATACTCACATGTGGAGAAATTGGCATTGGCAGCTGTTCAAGCTGTACAATGTTTTCGTCACTACATTTTACTACGTAAAACTACAGTAATTTCTGATTGCAACCCTATGATCTACATTTTGACCAAGCAATTGCTAGGGAGCAAGTACTCCAAATGGATTGTCATCCTGCAGGAGTTCGACTTGGAATTTGAAAAATCTAAGTCTAAGAAATCTTTAGCTTTTGCGGAGTTAATGTGTGAATTCTTGCGTGCTGACATGGAAACTGTGGCGGAGGAGTCCATTGTGGACGAATCCTTGTTTCTAATCAGCATTTTAGATCCGTGGTATGGGGATATCATCATTTATCTCCAGACCTAATCCTTTTGGCCAGAAATTTGAAGGTCAGAACATCGAAAAATACGATTCCAGTCCCAACAATTCTGAATTATTGGAGATACTCTTTATCGCCGTGGGGCGGACTCTGTTTTTCGACGTTGTTTAACTCACGAGGAAGCTGAAAGGGTTCTAAATGACTGTCACTTTGGAGCGTGTGGCGGTCATATGTCTGGGTATGCCACAGCCCAAAAGATATTGCGCGCTGGCTACTTCTGGCCGTCTTTGTTTAAAGATTGTATTAACGCGGTCCGAAAATGCCACAACTACCAAATTTTTGATCGAAAGATGCGCGCTACACCTGCTCCTCTCCACCCTATAATTGCCATTGGTCCTTTTGCCAAATGGGGTATCAATTTTATTACATTTAACCCTCACTCGGCCGGGGGGCATGCGTATATCATCATTGCGGTAGATTATTTTACCAAGTGGGCCGAGGCGATGCCTACATTTGAGGCAGACGGCAAAACAGCTGGAATTTTCATGTTCAATCATATAATTGCTAGGTTTGGTGTTCCACAAGAAATTATCACTGATCATGGGCGTCATTTTTGAAACGTTATGATGACCGAACTTACAGGACAGCTTGGCTTGTGTCACGATAGTTCAACCCCTTATTATCCACAAGCTAATGGTCTGGTTGAATCCATCAACAAAGTTTTAGTCATCATGATCCGACGAATCATTGGGATTCATCGATCAAATTGGCATAACATGCTATTTTCAACGCTTTGGGCATATTGAACCTCAGTAAAAACGTCAACAGGGTTCACTCCTTTCCAACTAGTTTATGGTCTGGAAGCTGTGTTACCCATTGAATGTGAAATCCCGTCATTGCAAATGGCCATCGAGTTACTTCCAGCCACTTCCGAAGAGGAAAAACGTTTGTTATACTTGGCTCAATTAGATGAGAATCGACGTGATGCTGCATTGGTGATCGAAACTCACGCAAAATGTATTAAAGCTCAGTATGATCTAAATGTGACCCCTCGAAATTTTTCGGAAGGAGACCTAGTCTTATTGTACGATCAAGCTAATGATAAATTAGGCGCTGGAAAATTCGTTCCTATGTGGCATGGTCCCTAAGTTTTCAAGCGAAAGCTAGCAAAAGGGGCCTATGAATTGGTAGACTTTGACGGGGACTCTTTGGGTAAACCCATAAATGGTTTTTACCTGAAGAGGTATTATGCTTAAGGAATGGGTATGGAGATTTTTAGTTAGGATAGTTTTCTTTCTAGCTGGTGTGTTTTAGTTTAAAAAAGTGTGCTTAGCTTAGAGAGTGTTTTTTGTCATTATTCCTGCTTATCTTGGTTTTACTCTTGATATTGCTGATGTCGATGCCTCTCCAAACATACATTGGTTTCGCTGATGGTGCTTGTCGTAATACACGAAACATTTCTTCTGTAGCTTGGGTTATCTATTCGCCCTCTGACAAGTTGGTATCTATGCATGGGGTAAGCCTCGATCAAACAGCGAACAACATTGCCAAGTATAGTGCAGTGATCGAGTTATTATCTAAATCTATTTCATTTGGGATTCAGAGTTTGATAGTGAGGTTAGATTCTGAACTCGTTGTATTACAGCTTAATAGAGTGTATGCCATTAGAAATCCAGTGTTATTGAGATTATTTTTGAGAGTGTGTCTCTTGGAACGTGAATTTGATTATATTGAATATTAGCATATTCCAAGATCTTTAAATACATTAGCAGATGCAATTGCTTCTCGAATGTTAAGTAGACATTTGCAATAATCATACATGTAAATTTAAAAGCATTCCATAACATGATTTACAAGATAAGCTGGTAATAGTGATATATATAGGAGTGTGTCAAAATATACATCGTCCTCAATCATAGGTTGAAAAACACCTTATGATCGGCAAAAATGATAAGTACAAAAAGCAAAAATGTCATATGTGTCTACAATAGGCGATCATCCTATCACTGGTGATGATCTCGATAAAAAACCACTGTATGGGCCACATTACAAAGGAACCTCCTAAACGGTCCTGGGACCCCAATCACATAGCGCTATAGTCGACGAGGAATGTCATCTATTCTGGTCTCTAGAATGTCCCCTGTCAAGCGCTCTAGATGACTCTCCAACTCGGCCAAGGTCTCTACTGATTCGTCCTGTGGGGCTGGTGCCACTGCAGCTGGTTGTTTCCTCTCGTAAGGCCGGAGATCGGCTGGTCACTGTGGACCCACATCTGCATTGAAAATTTTATTATCAGTTTTGGGACGACTTAAAAACAAAAAAAAATTAAAATAGGAAAATGTTGAAAATGATTTTACCTGAATCATCCCATTGCTCTCTTGGTGGAAGAGCCATGTCTGGGTCACAGCGAAAATCTACCCCAGCGTAAGGGAAGTCCTGAATAGAAAAAACCTGGTTTTCCAACCAATGGAAATACTCAGGTTTGAATCGAACGACCTCTGTCCCCTCGTCCGGATGACGGGCCATAACTGCAACCCATCGCATCAGTTTGGGCTCTCAAGGAAGCCCAGCTCCGACAGTAAGGTGCTGTGGGACCAACATTGGGACCCTCTCCAGACCAAAGCTTACAACCAAAGCCCCATAACCAAAGGTCTTCAATTGTCCGTTCTTGGCTCTGGTCAGTTGGCCTTTTACATTAGCCAACACAGCATCACACCAGTTGAAGATGGTGCCTCAAAATCAGTCAACTGCCATTTGCATCTGGGATCCGGTGGCAATATGTAGTGTGAAACTCTCGCAAAGTCTGGTAACGGTAAACGCGATCACCATGAGTTCAGGACAAGATATGGTTTTAATGTCTATCCCTTTGTCTCTAGCCTGGTTGTTGCAGAACTCTAGCCAGAGGCTATCAACAGACTGGCCACCTGGCCTAGTCCCCAATAGAGTTAAGTATTCGCCTCTCTTAGGCAAACCAGTCAAAAAGTATATATCTGTCGGCTCAATTTCGAGCTGGTGGCCACTAATGAAGAAGCACTCGTCTTGTATGCTCCACCTGTCTACCAGCCACTGCAAGAAGTCCACCTAGGCCCTCATGCCAGGTATGGCCCAGAATTTGTACAAGCCGCATGCCTTCAATGCATCGATCAAAGGTTGGTGATTTAAAGTGGCAAGATCCACGTCCTCATGCTCCCGTTCTCACCAATCTAGCATGATGTACACTCTACATCCAACAAAAAGGCAATTTAGAATGCAAGAAATTAAATTGTTTGGGTCAATTTTGAGAATTTTTGGGTTAAAAAGCCTTGCCGCGGGGACCACACCCTCTCTATTAGAGATAGTGCGTGGGTCCGCACCTTGCCTTCATGTAAGGTGTGGACCCCTGACTTTTTCCCCATTGAGAAAAAATCGGGGTCTGCGAGCTGCCAGTGTTATGCTTGCGGGCCCTCGCGCGCGGGTTTCTAGCCTAAAAACCCTCTAAAAAATGAAATAAAACCCTAAAACACAAATTGAAACGGTTGAAATTGAAGAGTAGGATGATGTGGATTACCAGGAGGAGACGACGTTCGATTCCGACAGATGGATTTTCAGCAATCTTCACGGGAAGTTTCTGAAAAAAAGCACTATTTTCTCACCCAAATCTTCAACGGTAAAAATGAATTGACGAAAGCCCTTTTTATAAGTTTTTTGAATAAATGAATTGTAAATTTGTTTATGTTTCACTTTAGAAAGGTAATTTTGGCAGCATTTTTATCCATCTCAAATAGGTATGAGTAATGTTTGCAATTTTTGTTCAGGATAACAGATTGTTCAGGCGAAATCGATCATTTTCGACGCAAAAACATTTAGAGTCACCTTTAAGCTCTTTTCTAACTCCTAAAACATGAAAATATCGCCGAGTTTTTCTTTTTAACTCGTTAAAAAATAACTAAAAAGACGGTCCACTTACAACTCTTTTCTGATCGTGAAAACATGAAAAGATTGCCAGATTTTTTTCATTTCAAATTCGATATTGGTTATAAAACAACGTGTCGTTGATCGCTTTTTTACTTTTTTGGATCAGGGGCACTATTTACAAAAAGTACTCCTTGGTCATAAAGATCAAGCGGTTCTCTCAAGTATTATTTTATACTTTTTCGAGCTTGGGAGACACAAATTTACGAAAAAGGTTAACCCTGTAGTCTTCTTAAGTTTTTTCAGACTCTCTAAAATTGAAAAACGCTGAGTTTTTCCTATACTGGACTCGTTAAAATTCCACAGTAAAGGACCTGTTCAATTACAAACAGGAACGAACTACTCCTTCTTAGGGTTCGAATTTAAACTATGTTGGACTCATTCGAAGGATGAGCTTATAATCAAGCAAATGTTATCCTCCTTAAGCTTGTCAAAAATAAAGAGGTACTTGCCATAAATGGTGGGGGAAAAAAGAGAAAAGTGAGCCTGTTTGTCATGCTTTGTAACCACTCTTGAACACGACACTTTTATTCACCTGGGTTGGGAAATCCTTTGCCTAACAGTTGATCAAACCACATATGAAAGTCTTCAACCGGTTTTTGGGTATTAACTTTGGGTCAATTGTCACCAAACCATCTGTTGTGTCGTTATGTGTTCAAGAGGTCACTACCAATAAGCCATTCATCTACAAAATATCTGTCATCCATGTTGACCATCCCTGAGTCAGTCCTTGCAACTAAATTTCTTCAATTAGATCTATGATTTCGTGTTGTGGGCTCGCCTGCGACTGATCGCTTTCTATTGACTTCAGCTCATTACCTAGAAAGATGATCTAGAAATCGTCAGTACCTTGGGATCTGCATGCCTCAATCGCAGGTTTCTTGCCTTTGAAGATAGGTTACATCATTGACCTTTGATCAAAGGATTCCATGACATGTTCGACATCAACACATCTATTCACATCTCATGGATTGTACTGGGTACTTTGAGAGCCATTGACATCACTGGTGGTTTCTCTCACACTTGTTAACAGTTTACATCATTGACTGGCAATCAAGTGGTTTCTACCATGTTCGACTTCAGCACAATCATTCGCATGGATAGAATCGTCCTGTTTCGGGAAGTAGAAATGAAGACCCTGGATCTAGTTTCCGCAATCCAGGCTGCGAGGATTTTGTATTCATTATATGGTGGACTATACATAAATAGGTGGTTGCATCCATACTGTGTCTACATGAGTCTATACTTGTGATGTATTACAAGATCATCCCTATATCAGAGCAGTAGTTAGTTTTCTAAGTCATTTTTGATCTGAGAATGGGAATGCCTACCTCAGCGATGATATGATCTCATATATATATTTTGCATTGAATGTTTTTTATAGGTTCCGACTGGGCTCTCCACAAGATGATCCTCGAAATGATAAAGTACTTCACTCTTCCTAAATGATAAATGAAATCCTCATCTACTACAGACTTCGCACTTTAGAGGGCAATCTGTTACACAAAAATATCGTCACCATGATTATTTGCATTCAGTATGGGTCTATCATCACTTGTACTGTCCTCCTAAGCAAGTCTCAGACCTCATCTCTTCAAGTCAAGCTTTGAAAATGAGAGAAAGACATTGAAAATCAACAAAGTTCTGGTTCCGCACTTTCTCTCACATTGCATGCGGTCCCGCACCCCATGTTCATAAAAACTGCGGACCTGCCCCCTCTGTCCCTAAAGGAGTGGGTGCGGACCCCTATGAAAGCCAAAAAGGTGTAAGTTTATTCTAAAAAACTCACTTTGGGTTAATTCTAGATGATTCTAGAAGGAATTTTGACGTGGATTGGTCGCTCTTAGGTGGTTCATGCATCCCAAAAGAGAAGGAGCTAATCCCTTGATGAGAGGAGCTATCCCTTTGAAGGATGACCTAGTAACTTCCCTCCATTGCACTATAAATTAAGGCATTGGGCTGGTTGCTAAGGAGGTTAGAAGCTGAACATTTTTTAGGGTAAATGCTGGTGGAATTGAGACTTCCTAGTTAAGCTTGAGAGGAGAGATCACATACCTTTTTGGCTTCATAGGGAAGAGAGTGGAACTTGTCAAAGTAGAGGAGACTTCTTGTTGGACCCTGGGAGGAGCTTGTACAACATCAAGGCACATGTTGTAAAGTTCTTCTTTGATTTGAATTAATACAATCAGATTCATTTTTCTCAACAAATTGTCTTATGTCATTTGTTTCATGAATTCCTTGATCATCATGTTAAGTATGCTTTATGATATTGGATTTTCAGGTGCTATTTAATTTGTGTGCTTGTTTGTGTTTGCAGATTCGAAACAAGGGAGCTCATTTGGATCAAAGGAGCGAGGCTTCCACAAACTTGCATTAAAACTAAGGTAGGCCTAAACACTTGTTTTCCTTTGTTTATAAATGCATATTTAGAGAAAGATAGTTTTTGATTGGCTTGCTTGTCACTAGATATCGTTAGATTCTAGGAAGGTCTATCTTGTCCGCAAGATCGACTCATTCCGTGCGACAGTTCTCATGGAAGGGCCTCAAGGAGGACGTACTCCAGCACATCCGGGAGTGTGATGTTTTCCAGAGGAACAAGGGAGAGATGAGCCATCCCGCGGGTTTATTCCAGCCTCTTCCCATTCCGGAGGGGAAATGGGAGAGTATTTCAATGGACTTCATCCCAAGGTTGCCCATGGTACAGGGCAAGGATTGTATCTTTGTCACCGTTGATTGAATGAAAAAGTACACACATTTTTTTGCCATATCTGCACACTATACAACAACACAGGTGGCCGAGCTATTCTTCAGAGAGATCTTCAGGCTACACGGTCTTCCTAAGACCATTGTTAGTGACAGGGACAGCCGTTTCATGGGTGGGTTTTGGCAGAAGCTTTTTTGGTTGGTGGGGACGGAGTTGACATCAAGTACCAGTTATCACCCACAAACAGATGGGTAGACAGAGGTAGTTAACAAGTGGCTGGAGGGCTACTTGCGTAACTATGTCAGTGGGCAGTAGAGAGCATGAATGGAATGGCTGCATCTGGGGGAGTACTGCTACAATACTTCACATCACATGTCCATTGGTATGTCACCATTCTATGCCTTATATGGGTATCATCCTTTATCTTTTGTTGACATGATGTTTGGTGATAGTAGGGCTCCTAGAGCCAAGATATGGATCCAAGAGAGTCAGGATATTCTCCGAGCTCTCAAGGCTAACATGGCTACAACACAGAAGCAGCAGAAGCTGTATGCCGACAGGGGTCGGGTGGAGAGACAGTTCGAGGTAGGGGACATGTTCTACCTACGGTTACAGCCATACCAACAGTCATCACTAAAGCAGAAGGGGGCTGAGAAGCTTAAGCCCTGCTTTTATGGGCCATACAGGGTGATACGCAGGATTAGACAGGTTGCATATGAGTTGGAGCTGCCCCAAGGCAGCAAGATTCATAACATTTTTCATGTATCATGCCTGAAGAAGGCATTGGGGCAGCAGGTGACAGTGACAGATGAGCTACCACCCATGGATGATGAGGGGCATTTGGTATTACAGCCAGAGGCTACCATTGATACCAGGGAGAGGCAGCTATGGAGCAGGACAGTCCGGAAATTCTTGGTGAGGTGGAAGAATTTTCCGGATGAGGATGCCACTTGGGAGAGTGAGCAGATCTTACAACATCCATCACTTCAGTTTCTTGAGGACAAGAAACATTTTTCCAGGGGAGACTGTAATATTCCTAATTAGCCATGGCTAATTGGAATACTAGATTTTGTTCAATTTTTGCCTTCTATAGTTATTTGTAAATAAAAAAGGTTGAGGATGAGGGACATAATTCACTTTTAGAATAAAAAGTCACTTCCTAGTAGCACAACGTTGTGACTTAGAGGGGAGCCAAGGGGGCGAAAAGGGGAAGCAGAAATGGAGCCCACATAGACACATGGAGGGACTATGTAGGAGGGAAGAAACGTGTGGCAAGAGAGGAATCACACAGGAGGAGGTGAGCCTTAGGATTGAGAGACGCAAAGGCTATAAAGGAGAGAAGAGCCCCCTCATTTTGAGCATTCTGGTTATGAGCATTTGTGATAGTCATTTCGACTTAGAGCACGCTGACTGTTTAGCTAGTCTGCAGTACTGTTTAGTGCATTGAGTGTCTCCATTCGGAGATCTCACCCTTAGCCTTGGGGGACTTCGAGTGCCAGCTCAGGAAAGGTATTTCCATTGGCATTCCAACAATAGTTTCATTAAAATTTTAGCAGCAGTTTCATCAACATTTCAGCAGCAGTTTCATCAACGTCTTTGAGGAACTGCGCAGAACCCCAAGGGGGTGATTTTCGGGGGTTGGCCATTTCAAAAAAGCTTTCTGGGTTTCTTGAGTAGATTCCAATTCCAGAGTTTCAGCTTTTTCCGAGGAGGGGAGCAGCCCCAAATCATCATTTGTTTTCTAGCAGCAGTAGCAGCACAACAACAACATCCACGCAGAGAGGCCATGCTTGTCATTCTGAGAGTATTTCTTCACTTGCCTTGTGCAAGTCGAGGTGTCATCTGTCTAATCACTTCTTGTACTCATTTATTGCTCAACATAATAAAATGGCTTAGCATTTCTCGCTGCATTTCTTGTGTATCTGCTTATATTTCCGGTTTACATTATTATATGCTGTTCCACTGTTATTTTATCACTTCTGGGTTATTATATCATTTGCACATATTTGGTTGGATTTTTTGCTGGGGATTGAGGAATATTCTGGGTTAGGAATATTACATTTCTTTATTGATTACAAGTACATCCCATTGGAGATAAATTGGTTGCAACATCGATGAATCATCAATAAAACATATTTTCTCATTTACATTCACACTGATCGTTTTTCCATGTATTAATAGATTTATGTAGTCTGAAAAATTTCATACTTATGCAATGAATTTTTCCTTATAGATATTATGGCTCATATCATCAAGAAGAAATTCAACAAGGAAAACATGGAGAGGAATATTTTTTTGCATACACATGGAAATAGGAACTCTACCATGATCAAGATGTGCAAGCTGAATAGTAAGCTCATCCAATTGATCAATGTGAACAAAAAGTCTTGACTTATAACCTGCGCAAGAGGAGGAACCAACAATCACATCCAACACAAGCATGGAAACATACAATTGTAGATGAACTTGATATATTGCCTTATCTTCAAGTTCAACATCAAGTGACTGAAAGGCATAGGAAACGAGTATGAAGGATTTTCGCAGTTTGTAGGCCAAAAATCTTAGGTGGAAAACATCTCCAAGTAGAAAACCAGAATGCTTAGTCCTATGTTGTATTTGTTTTGGGCCTTCTGCTATTGATATCATATACAATCTACTAGAAAACAACCAGGTAGTATGTAGTATGTAGGATTTATTTGTGACAGTCAATTAAGTCTTCTTCAGGTTTGAGATTAGGGCCTCTTCTAGGCCTCCTTCTTGCGGCTTAGGGCAGTTCATCAGTAGCATATAGAAGGCCTGTCTTAGCTAAGTATATGCATCCTACTTGACTATGACCACAGTGTTTAGGGCACTCAAGGATAGCGCTAGGGCGACTTTGTATTCCCTATCATTAGGCTAGTCTATAGATCTCAATACAGTGGATAGAATCTCCATTATGACAATAAACATTAGGAGTTGTTCAGACATCGGATTAAGGCTCTCTTTAACTACATTTTGAGGATCCCTTGTAACAAAAAATTGTGACTAGCGACTAGGGAATTTACTATTATCCTTCAGCTGAATGTAAGCCTCTTTTATGAGGGCTTATACTTCACTATCCTCCTTGACATAGCTGTGTGTGTAGCAAGGGCTCTTTTGGAGCATCCTTTGGCAGTGTATAGAGGCTTCCTTTCTGATCGTCTTAAGGTTACTTCATTGACTGCGTTAGGAATTTTACATTAGGGCAACATAGAGCCTATCTTCATAACTATGTTATGCCTTCATCTCCATGCTAGCGTTAGGAGCTAGGGAATCTTCTTTAGGACTACGTAGATCCTTCTTTCCCATGACAACATCTAGGACATCTCCTCTTAGGGCAGCGTATCATCTTAAGATCTCACCTCCCACCAAACCCAAAGACAAGTGGAGAGGAAGAGATCACAAGAGGTGTGTGTCAAATGACTTGCAAGCCACCTCTTTTTATAGTAAAACGTTGAGGATAGATGGGGGTAATCTAGTTGCTGGCCGACCTTGACGAATTGTCGCATAACACAAATAAAGTCATATCTCCATGAATACATGTCGGAATCGGATGATCTTTAGATCAATCCTACACCTTTTGATGAGAGGAATCTAAGAAAAATATCATCTACCATAAATAAGATGACCCACATGGAGTTTGGCCCTAGTTTCCAATTTTAACACAATTTGAATACACAGAGATGGGTTTGAATAAAATCCTATAAGAGGCACCGACAGGGCAAAAACAATTGCATAACCAAGTGAGGTGATACCTTCTCAAAGGATGTTCTCATGGCATCCAAAAATCACCTAGTAATGTTATCTTTGCAATTCCATTTTATAATTTATGTTTTATCAATTCAAACAATTTATATATCTCTCTAAATATGAAAATCCATAACTACTTTATTTCATTATAATTTGGGAGTCTACTCATGTCCCACACTAGTTTCTTTCTTGATTACAAGTACATCCCATTGGAGATAAATTGGTTGGAACATCGATGGATCATCAACAAAACATATTTTCTCATTTACATTCACACTGATCTGTTTTCCATGTATTAATAGATTTATGTAGTCTGAACAATTTCATACTTGTGCAATGAATTTTTCCTTATAGATATTATGGCTCATATCATCAAGAAGAAATTCAAAAAGGAAAAGATGAAAAGGAATATGTAGTTTCATACAGATGGAAATATGAACTCTACCATGATCAAGATGTGCAAGCTGAATAGTAAGCTCATCCAATTGATCAATGTGAACAAAAACTCTTGACTCATAACCTGCGCAAGAGGAGGAACCAGCAATCACATCCAACACAAGCATGGGAACATACAGTTGCAGATGAACATGATATAGTGCCTTATCTTCAAGTTGGGCATCAATTGACTGAAAGGCATAGGCATGGAGTATGAAGGATGTTCGTAGTTTGTAGGCTAGAAATCTCATGTGGAAAACATCTCCAAGTAGAAAACTAGAATGCTTAGTCCTATGTTGTATTTTTTGGGGGCCTTCTACTATTAATATCATATACAATCTGCTAGAAGACAACCAGGTAGTATGTAGAAGTTGAAAATTGATCTCATTTTATCATATGTTGGCAATAGAGATCATAGTTTGTGTAGTGAAAATTAGGAGAATGTTTCTGTTATGTTTGTTGAACAAAGAAATTCTAAATTATAGGGTTGATCATATGAAGGGATTTGTTATGAAAAGTTTGAATAGAAGGCACAACCAATAATGGTATCAAGTATATTTTATCAAAAAATTGAATATTTGGAAGGAAATTTGTAATTAGGTTATATGCCTCAAGTGATATTTCGTATTAAAATCCCAGTGGCATCCCATGCAAATGTATTAAAATAATGTATTTGTATTCACCAAAGAAAGTGCTAGTTATAAAGATTGTAAATTGCATATCAAGGAATCAATGGTAGCATTTACTTACAAGTACATACCTGCATTACTTCTTCAAGAAACAAAGAATAATGAAAGGATCCCTTTTCTTTGATGACACCCTTTGAAAATGCCACACTGTAAGGACAGTCAAATGCAACTGGTCCATACAAGATCCCGTCCTCTGCCACAATATCTCATTTGCCTTCAGACTGCCTCTGATATGTGGTGTGCCACTATTTTGAATCCCACACAATCCAAAGCCCGAACCAAAACTAACCGATATGGCCTTCATGTCCAATACCCAACTCACACGCTTACCAGCTTGGGACCTGTATTTACTAATCATGGCCTCCACAGCGGACCTCAATTCCTCCATGTTGTAATACAGTTGTAAGGCACTTCCTACTTTATCCTGGTTCAAATCCTCAATTCCTCTCTCAAGGACCTTCATTTCCTCTGATCACAACCAGTTCCCCGCTTCCATTAACCAGGGGATCTCCTCATCGACAACCTTGATGCCCAACACATCCGCTTCCTTTCTCTGGGTTTCGATTTCATTATACATTTGAGCAACTTTAATGAGGTCCAACTTGCTACTATCACCTTTAGAATCCATCAATTCTCTCAGCTTTCTCACCTATTTTATAACCCTAATAGTGTTATGCAAAATCTCAATAGCCTCATGGAGGTGTGAAAGTTGCTGGGAATTTAACTTGATCTGTTTGTAGGGCTTTGCAATCTCAAACCTAACTCTCTGCACCAACCACTACAGACTGCTAACCTGAAATTTAACTATATTCAAAACCCCCTCGACATCCTTTGAGCTCAAGAGCTGTTGAATCAGTGCATCATGGTGTGAATAGGCTTCATTTCTTAGCTGCTTCTCGAGAAAAATAATCCCTTGAACTAGTTATCTGTGCACGAGACCGTAGATCCACTATTGAGGGCCTTGCTAGCAAATTTCATCGAGTTGAAATCATCAGAAAGAAATTTTGCAAAGATGGGATCGTTCGTGAATTCTTTTTTGAGGGGTTCATCATTCAAATAACACCATGGATCATTCATAGTGGGTTATCAGGGGTCGAATAGGGTTTAAGTGAGGTGATGCAGTGCAAGGGGGATGATAGAGTGTTTTTTGCAGGTGATAATATTTAGCCTCCTCTGTGAAATGTATTGATGGACCTCACCATTTTATTTGTCCTTTTATTCTAGAAAATCGACATTGTAGAATTGTAGTGATAAGCAAGCATAAATACCTAGTCAATGGGAATATGAATTCGAGGCGCTAATGTGTAGATCTAGAAGCCCGTAGGTCTGAAATGGATTGAGGAATGCACCAATGTAGATCTTGTGAGAATTTAGAAAATGGAAATGTGGGAAGAGAAAGGGAACAAGATTCAAATTCAGAGAGGTGCGAATGTGTGCAGGTTGATGTTTAATAGTGCTTAGGATTTCTTGTTGACTTTGACTCATAAAATTTTACCTTCCAAATCTGTTGATAATTAGTACTTCCCCTCTTTGAATCTGGGCAAAAGTGTTTTCGAGGTGGGCAATCCAGACTTTCCTAATTTGTAAGGAGTCATTGAGAGTACAATTCCGCTCCTCGAAGGAAGGAATTGAGAATTTCTTTGGGTAAGAGAAGGAAGGTTTGTTGAATCATTAAAGTAGAAAGAGTGTGTTCCAACTCTTGAAGTAGAGAGCAATTCTTCGACAGTAGGAAGGAGGCCTGAAGTCAGAACCAAAAACGAATAAATTACCCTTATTGAGGGAAGGGATGGAGAGTAGCTAAAGAAAGGAAGGATTAAGTGCTTCGACAGAGTGAAGGGAGTCTCGCTTGGCCCTGATGGAAAATCACCATGTGAATAAATTTCCTAGGCTTATTATTATATAGGTCGACCTATTTTTATATAGGTTTAATTTTTAATATTAGCATGGATACTCGTTAATTTTTTGTATTTTTTATATTTTGTTAGGCTATTTCAATTTAAATTTTGTTGAAGCATTGTATTTTTCAAATGATTTGACAAACTATTAATATTTAAAAAAAATAAAAAATAAAGAGTATATTAGTGAATAAGGTTGTTACATTTTGTAGATTTAAGTTATATTTTTTAAAATTAATATGTTTCTCTCTATGCATGCTCCTTACTCATTTTTATCAAAAAAGAGGGGAAGGTTGATTTGTCTAAATTTTTTGAATTATATTAACTTTTTCTCCTCCATTTTTTTTACAATATAGATGGGAGATTTACTTAGCATTAAAAGGGGGTGTGCTTTAATGGAATATATTGGATTGGTAATGGGATCACCTAAACAGGCACATAGATTATCTCACCATCTTCCAATGCACTCTTTTCTCATTAAACAAAGTAGCTTCTATTTATGTTGGAAGGATGAAAAAAATCATGGTTTTAATTGCTATAATTTCATTCTCCGCCTCTTAATCCAATGTAATCACAATCAAATATGGTAGAACAATTAATCAGGCATTGAACAATAGTAATTGTAGTATTTGAAGCTAAACCTAATAACATGTTTGTGTCAAAGGAATAATTTCAATTATCCATGGAGCTACAACGAAATTATGCCAATTCATCTAATATTGGATCTTAAATGACTAGGAAAACTCAATATTGTGGATATGTCATATTTATGTTGTTTGTGCATTTGGAGATGACTCTATGATGGGATGAATGGAATGCAAAAATGAAAGATAAATTCAAAAACGAAATGGTAAGCCTACTTAAGAAATTGGTTGCACTAGTTAAAGTGAAAGTTAGACATTAGTAAGAAGTCAAAACTTTTAAGGGTTAGCAAAAGTGATGTGGCATCTCCATCCCATGCATTTTCAGCCATGGATGGATAGCCACTTATAGGCCATTAAAATTTTGACCCTTGAGGGACCATTTCGCCATTATAACATAAATATGGTTTTCTTAGGGAGGTTTGTAATTCATTTAAATGCACACATAAGGTGTAGTAATAAAAATGCAATGGGATTAAACAATCATTCACTAACATTTCATAGAAACCAAGAATCTATGATTAAATTAAACTTGATCACACATAACATGCATAATCCATGTAAATTTATTACAATAAATAATATTCAATCACATTTCATAGACACTTATTTTTCAACTAAGAATTGTCCAAGGAAAGTAGTTGCATATGAGCAATTTTCCTCCCAATCATAGGCATCCACTGTAGATGCCATCCCCAAGTTGGATTATGATGTCACTAGGGAAAACCATTGTAAGATATAGGTTCTCACTCACTCAGTTGAAACCATTTCTCTGATGGAATGGCTAATCCACTCATTACAAAGCATTGCACACATAATCTAACCTGGAAATATCAATGGCACTCTCTTCCACTTCCCTACACAACATAAGGAAGATCTTCCCCTACTATACTTAAGAGTGCCTTAGGGGTTTTCTTCCCTCCAATGCTCTTTGATGTAGGCAAAAAGAGTCTAATTTGTTGAATGTTTTCTAGGAATAACTTGGAAGATTAAAATGTGTCTCTCAAAAAACCAATGAACAATTATAACCAGTGGGTGAAAGCTTCCTTAGTTGCCCAACCTCTATGCTCATATACAACATCTCTATCTCTTCACTAAAGACAACCAATTCCCCTTTCATGGTCTTGATTTTGATCATCTTCATATTTATGGTTAATTAGTAGTAGAAGAGAATGTAGCAAGCACTCCATAAGCCCTTTTTTTGTGCCTCAAATGCACCTTGAAATTACTTACAAAAAGGTATTTTCAACCTATTGTGTGACTTTAATATCCACCCATATTTTAAATAGGGGTTGCAAATTAGGTTGATAATAAGGTTGAAAAGTATTTAGTCCAAAAAAGCCAATATAATACATGTCAAAACACCCATCAAAATCTAGGTCAAAATTATTTATAAAAATCATAATTTTAGATTCAAAAAAATATGTTGAAAATGGATGTTACAAATGTGATTGAAAAATGATTTGATGGTCACCATTTATTACAGAAATATTATAAATGAGGTAGAAATTTATTTTGAAATTTTAATAGGAGGCATAGGTTGAAACTTTTATTTTAAAAAAATGTTCTTTATCATGAGCTCAGAGATGATCCTAGTCATAATCACATATCAAATCCTAACCCTAAACTCACTTCCTACACTTAAGCTTTTCTTGTTGAGCCTAACAACTAGCCAAGTCTAAATCATAGTCTAAGTAGCTTATTCAAATTTGGATTGATAATCTCCACAATGATATATGTGTGTGTATGTGTGTGAGTGTGTTATGTTTCTATGCTTTATATTTAGATTAATGCTTGGATCTCTCTCCATTATTAATATAAATTACAACAGCCTAATTTAATCTCATAGCATAGCTAGATGACAAATTATGGTTTTTGTTGGATTGCATAGTGTTAAATGAATGTATAGGAATGTTACTTGAAAGCACCACATCACAACATGATAACTTCACTATTGAGATCTCCCCACCTATCCAACGCCTTGGTAACACTCCTCAAGTGAGACCTTCCTTTAGGAATTGATAATGTCAATGCTAGACTAGTAAAATGTTTGTTGGACACTTAAGTGGACCTTAGTTTACCAATTAGAGCCAAGAAATGGTTATGTTTTTGGGACTACAACATGATTATGGGGCCTTAGAAAAATGAAGAAACAATTGGCTAAACCATAAGTGGAAGATTGTTTTGATGACAGAACGAAATATTTGCTCGCAAGGAAGCCCCACTACTTTGTGAGAGAATGGAAAAATTCAAGGAGACACTAATGTATAAAGACATATTTGAAATTTTATGGATAGATTTTTCTAGTGAGTTTGTGTGAATGCTTTCATATGCTTGATGAAGCCGCACATCACCATTAAGGAGACAAGAAGACAAGTCAAATCTTAAATCTAGGAAATTTGGAGCGTTGCAATCACTTAGTTAATTGAGCAATAAACTTTCAAGGGGAGCAAACAATGAAAAGATACATTGTATCTAGTTTGTAGTAGAATTGTACTAGTCATACTCAAAATCTAAGGACCAATTTCAGAAGGGGTTTTGAGAGATATTAGTGAACACAAACCATACAAGGATAAAAATGTTGTTGGTGAAGGAAAAAATGTTTCATATTAACCCACAGATCATAACAGTGTAAAGCCTTGCATTATGAACGGGTTACAATGGGATTGGCAAAGATAAGAGCTCAAAGGATCAAATGACCATGGAGGGCACAACAACTAGAGAGGAAGTCGAACAAGCTTTGGGGAAGTAGAGATAACTAACGAGTGGTGGTTGAACTAGATGTGAGAAAATGACGAAGGTAATGAGGAGTTGCAAAAGGAGATTAAGGGGAAGGGAGTAGTGAAGTGAGGATGAGAGAGTTGGAAAATTTGAATGGGAAAGGTGAGTTGGCCAACAAATAGTTGTGAAACAAAGGGTTGATGATAAAATATAGCTCAATAAGGAGTATTAATCAAGGCACCTCAATGAGGTTTGATGAACACACTAGAGTGGGGTTATGAGAGATATGTGATTACAAAGTGACATGTTGGATGCAATGTAGAATGAGATTGTGGATGGGAAAGAATCAAATGAACTAATGGGAAACCATATCCTAAGGCCAACATATGTGTCCCAACTATTTAAGGAGGATGAGAACCTAGTTGTGAGCATGGCACTAGAAAATAGCAAAGTTGGCCTCATACCAACCCCATCCCTTATGATTCTTAAATATGATTAGGTAAAACTACACTCGCTTGTTAATAATGGTTCAAATCCACCTAATAGTCAACTTACTTATGGAGGAACAATAAGAATTAGAGGAAGTAGTCTTAACAATACTGCAAGTTTGAATATTAGGAGTAGCACAATTGGGAGTTTTAGTTACCTACTTCTTAGTCCCACGAGCAATCTAGTCACCCCATTCCATGTAGTCACTCACCTTCCAAGTTCCCAACATCCCCTTCTCTGCTTTCCAATCCCTCAGACGATCCATTCCTTGGCAAGGTTTCCTTGCATTGGAAGGTCCAAAAACCAAGGCATATCCATGCCTCACATCCACCGTACCAATGATAACATGCTCATGGAATTCAATGCACATTATTTGGTACCAGTGTCCCATAATGGCCTTGCTCCTGAAGTGCTTTACCAACATATTGTTGCATGTTCCATTTCGTTTTTCTACTGCTACTAACATTCTTATAGCCAATTCCAACCACCCAACTGGGCATTTTCCATGTTTTTAATACCAAGCACATAATTTCCATTAGACTCAAAAGGAATTGTAATAAATTGAAATCATACTTCATTGGTAGCTCGTCAATAAGGTACACTTGTAGTTATGTTTACTTCTTGTCACAACAAGTCAAATTAGCACTTTGATTAAATCATCATATATAAACATATCACATTCAGTTAGCTCAAAACTCAACCATCATAAATCAAAATACTAGAGTATGTGCATAATTAAAACTGAAATAAAATATTGATACTTATGTTTCAAATCCTTCTTTACTTTTGTGTTTGTTCTTTGTCTTTTCCATACACACACTGAATCGGTTTCCAAACTCGGAAAGCACCAAATGCCTTCTTTTTTCTTTGACCACATACACACACTGGATCAGTTGCCAACCCAGGAAGCACCTAGTGCCTTCTCTTCTCCTCTCTTTAGTATTAGTAACAAGTGCATCCAGAGACTATACTGCCTCCACCCTCAATATTAGCAACTCAAGATTGGTCTCTTCCTAAGCTATCCAAGGATCCAAGGATTACTAACTCAACCCATAGCCTCCAAGGGACCCAAGCTGTTATAGAGAACCAACCCATAGCCTCCAGGGAACCCAAGTTGTTACAGGGCTCCAACCCATAACCTCCAGGGAACCCAAGCTGTTATAGGGCACCAACCCACAACCTCCATGGAACCCAAGTTTTTACAGGGCTCCAATCCATAGCCTCCAGGGAACCCATGTTGTTCCAAGGCTATAAAGTTCATGTCCCAATCCACTACCTCCAGGGATCCTAGGAACTAATCCCTTTCACAACACATACACATACACAATGTACATCACAATACATATATATACATACAATACAACATAGTGAATACACGTCACAATACAATGACTACACAATACACATGAGACAATACCACATGTACACAACACAACATGTACAACATGTACATAACAAAAGTATTGCACCTAGAGAGACCGCACGCTCTCTTCCAAGCAATATTTCCTCTAGTGTCTTTTCCCATGCCTTATTGTGTGCATCCACAATCCAAGTCCTGGGTCTGTGTCTCTTTCCATTGTCCATGAGTGTCCCAATATGCCACAAATTAGTCTTCTTTTATTCCATTGATATATCTTTCAGCATTTCCTGTCCATAACATAAACATAGTCATAGTTATAAGCACATAGTATTAAAATCATATCCACATGATACCGACCTCATAGATATTTCAGGGCTACCCTTCCCACTTGATTCCTTATAAAACCAAGAACCTTTTCATGCCATTCACTTGCATAAAACAATCATTCTTCTACAATAATTATCCCTGGAAACCCTATCAAACAATGGCACGTACACACACACACACACACATATTATCATAATCATGATCACTACACAATTACTAGTGTTCATAAGGCCAAGGTTAAGAAAACTTCCTTTATCCGTGCACAACATGCACAACATTGAGAACAACAATTCCCAACATAGCCAAGGCATTTGATGCCTCAAATCCATTTAATTTACCTTTCCTGTTACCTTTCTCATGATTGTCCTGACACTATCCATTTACCCAAATGGACCCAACCAGCCCAGCTAACTGTCATATTCTTGTCTTCAGTTGCCCTTTATTCATGCACCAGGATTCATTTGGGTCTTACATGACCTGTTGGGTTTCACTCAGCTCTCCCCAAGCTCCATTAACCTTCCTCTTTCCCCAACCAATTCCCAAGACCCTCAAAACATAAAAGGAAATAACAAGAAGGAAATATAAAGAAAACAAGGAAAACAAAACAACAATACAACACCACAAACAAAGTGGCATGGCCATGCACCAGTCACAATCAAAACTATAAATCAAGCACAAACAAATCAAAAAACATCAAAAGCACAAAATTCTCAACATACACCATGACTCAACCCCCATGGTTCCCAATACTTCCAAGGGAAGCTAAACCTGAGCTTTCTTCAAGATCTATGACAACCTATTTTTCCATGCAATTCCCTACATCATACTTCCATAAACACATAATTGTCAATGCATAAATAAATATCACAATAAACTGGTTACCATACCCTGTTATACCCATCACGCTACCCTACAACTGAACACTTTCACATATCATATCTCAAGTGATTCCAATTCTCTTGACAAATCCACCTATATCTAGAAACCAACTATTATGCTTGCATTTGATCAACCATCCTCCAAGTAGATTCCTCGGCCCCAAAGTGCTTCCACGCAATTTAACTTGCTCTATTTCTTGGTATCAGAGCATGAGCTCCTTCCGTTGCAAGATGCATTGAGGCTTTTCCTGGACTCTCCCTCTAATTCCACCTTCCATCTCAATAATGGATGCCTAATGATCTGCTTGCCTATTATCCACTGCTGCATAAATATGGGGAATGCTCTAACCTACATACCCAAGTGTCTACACCTCCTGCACATTGTAGATCTAAGTCCTGCCACCCTTCGCTACACCACTCTGATACAAAGACAAATTCTTCCTACAATGATCTCTACCACAGGCTCGACACTATAATGGTTCTCTACCATTACCTTTACTTTGTTGCTCCATAGGCTGAGACTCATGTCCTCTCTCAACTTCATTGAGCTTCTTGTAAGGCGCTACATTTTCCTTGTCACCTGCATCCAAGATATTTCCTCGATTCGTAGGCCATTTTCCTTTAGTATTCTCATTTCCTTTCCAGTCACCCTTGAACTCAGGCTTTCACTTTGATTGCTCATAACCATGCTTCAACTTTTCGATGGCTTCCTCCAATGATCGAGGCTCATCAAAATCAATATGATCCTTGAATGTTATTGGCAACCAACTACTAAACTTTTGAATTTTTGCCTTCTCATCCTTGAGATAAGGCACATATCTCAACAAATCTAGAAATTTGGTTGTGTACCCTTCATCTATCTTGGAACCGATCTTGAGCTCATAGAATTCCTTGGCCCTTTCATTATAGTATCTTTCAGGTAGGTACTTCTTCTTGAAGAATCTCTCAAACTCATCCCAAATCAGCTCCTCTTTTCTAATGCCTCTAACATGCTTCACATCTTCCCACCAGATATTTTATTTTCCTTTAAGACTAAAGATAGTTATCTCGGCTTTCATGTTCTTTGAATACTCATGCAATCTGAAGAACTTATTCATCCCAAGCAGCCATGCTTCTACATCTTTTGATTTCCTCATCTCTCCATCAAATGTGGGAGGTTCGGATTTCTTGAAATATTTTGGAAAATACTGCTTCTCACTCCTCCTATAAGGATGTTGGCGATAATGGTGACGATGTCTCTCATAACTGAAACTAGAATGAAATCCATAGGTACTACCCCTCCTGTTAGGTGTATCCAAAGATCTTCCACCTCTGACTGTATCATCTTTGTCCATCCTATGTCTTCTCTAAGACCTGCTACTATATGCCACATTAATATTTTCCTCTTTCCTATCTCCATGAATGATCCCCATCTATCCCTACTTCTGTGAATCTGAAAGGCTTTGAAGAATTATTGCATTGACTTTTTCCTGTTTTTCTTGAGCCCTTCCAAGACTTTCCTATGTCTCAATCAACCTGTTGTTATCTACCTACAACTTCTAATCTTTTCCCTTAGACTCCTTAGCATATCTGCTAGATCAGGAGAATACTCTTCTCCTTGCTACCCAACTAAATTTTCCCATTCCATTGATTTCACATCAAACATGTAAGGGTAGTCATGTGAACTGTAGTCCACCATTCTGCTCTTCATCTTTTCTCCTCTATATCCTGCAAAAATACCATGTTTGATAAACCAAATAGAAACATAATCAAAATCATACCTCGGTGTATCTCAGGGGAGGCTATCACATCTACATAGGCCAGTCCAAATTACCATGATACATGATAGTATCAAGAACTTAACCGCAATGACAATAATCATCATGCATATGACCACAATGCATATAACAACAAGCTAACTATCATGCATGTAACCACAACAACGATAAAAATGATAGGCACGCATATAACCGTGATGTATATATCAATCATTAACCATCAAGCATGCATGCCAAACATATAAAATTGCATGGTGATATGCTTTTACCCCAAGGTACAATGTTGCAACCTCGCTCTGATTCCACCCTATAAGCACCCCTCCTACATTTACCCACGTTTACAAGATCTCTAGGGTAAACATGAGCTAAGTGTCACTATGATATGACCCAACCTCCAGGTTCCAGTTATGGGAGTGGGGCCTACAATCCATAAACTTATTTATACCTCTTAGGAGCACTAGATCACCCAAAAGTTAGTACACAACCTCTGATGATTAGATCCTGAGCTAGAACTATTTTTTCAAAAGCCTAAAACCCCAACCGCACCCTTGACACATTGTGCATGTGGTTATGAGGCTCCAACCGCATCCATAAGCCTTCTTGCATGTGGTTATGACCCAAATTCCTCAGTTTTGTGCCAATGGTTATCATATTTATGCCACTTTTTCAAGCTAGCCTCTAGACCACTACCCAGAACTGCCTATAAATTTCCATAAACATAACTACAATGATAACAATGCCAACCATTCATAACTTGAGCAAGATATTGACCTAGATATGCCTAATACATGATACTCATTTCGCCAAACATATGATGAACATAGAAGCTACAGGTCATGAATGCATATCTGATCATAAACTTCTGAACTTCATCAAAGAATCATCAAGAAGGTCCAATGCCCTCTCAAGTAGATGCAACAACACTTGTTATCCCATGCATTCATCAACCATTCCATAACTTATCAAATCATGAACAAGAGCCATAGTAAGAGCACGTCATATATCCATGCCTATTACCAACATATAACTAGAATAGAAACCATGACAATTCAGCCATAAGATCACATAATAACTAGTACCTATGCTCTTAATCACAATACAGAAAATAACTCATATTAACATATACAAAAGCCAACCAAGTCAGGGACTTCCATGTACTACCCTACCATAGATTGGGTTGAACAAAATATCTCTTTTAGCCAATCATCCTCGTGCCATATTACAAGCATGAATGTGGGATCTCATATGATAAACCAAGACATAACCAAACATGGAATCCAGAGCTTAAACCACCTCCACCATCAAGCTACCATGATCTCACTTAAATGAGTCCCAATTTCACAAAACCAAAACATGCTTGGATGCCTCAAAATTCATTTACCATACCTAGAGGAATTTTCGTGTCTCCACCCACCTGTCACGGGCTTCCCAGAGAAAACCATCTCCAACCCCAACCCTTGGGATTTTCCTGAGACCACCTCAACTGGATCTAAAACCTTTTGGAAATCCAAAGCTAAAACAAGAATGAGTCCCATCACACCATGGCTATCTAGGAAATGGCAGGGCAAGATTGAACCACTGTCAATCTAGGAAAAACCCATGCTAGTGACAACAAATGAACCAAATAATCAAATTCATGTACCATGCATTAACATCCCAGCAAGGGAATTACATATGCAACTTGGTACCTACAAAATATTCATGTTGTAGTTGTTGATCCAACCTTCTCCTTGCGCTCCCTTGCTTTGCTTTGCTTTCATTTCTCTCTCCTCTTGGAGCTCTCTCTCTCTATTTGAAATTCATCCAAATCCAAAACTAACAAAAAATTGTGAATTGTTTCTATGATGCCTTCTTATCATTGATGTCTCCTTTTTCTTAATTTTCCTCTAATTTCCCTTACATGCATATTTGTGTCTCTCCATCTTCCTTTTCTCCTATTTTCCTTTATTTCTTATATTAAATTGTCATTTATTGCCTCTTTTCCTTTGCCAATACCTTTTCCAATTTCCATAGACATTAATAAACCACAAGTGATGCCCATAATAATGTTTTCCCATCATTTAGCTTGGAATACATGTCCCGTGACCTTGTTTTTATTTTATTTACATGAAAAATGAACCAGGGGTTGTTACAAAGACTCTTAGTTGATTTTTTTGTTGCTTCTATGCTTAATGAATTTATAAGTGCAACTCATTTACTCACTATTATCTAGCTAGCATGTGAGGACGTTTTATTTGTTAGCTAGGAATGCCAAGACACATGTCACTAGTGGGAAAATTCAATTTTTGTTTTGTAATTGCCAAATTGAGATGAAAATTGTTGTGATATATGTTGGTACAACCAAGCCTTAGTACATAGTTTTACTTTATGTTTTTCAAGGTGTTCATACCTAGGTCACATCCCATAGGAAGCATGATGGGTGCACTCAATGATGTGTGATGTTTAACTGTAAATAAATGGGTTGGAAATAAATCAATTTTTTGCATGTTCAAACTTTAGAGATTGAAATTCTCTTTTGAGTAATTTTGAATGTTGTGAGGGCTTAAGGATGATAAACATGGATGAAACAAGGGAATTAAATAACCCAAAGCCTCCAATGAAGATATCACATCTCCTTATCCTCTTGGAGGAATGTTATGTGACAATTTTCATTACCAAACTTTCAGTGATAATTATTTTAAAAAATAAACTTGAATAGTGTTTAACTATTTGTAATGCAATTAACAAAATAAAATATTTTTGTATTATGACAAAAAAATAACAATTTTATTGGACTTTCGAAGGTTGTTGATCATAGAGATGTTGTCTAACTGGAAAATTATTGACTTTGTCAAACATCGATATTCTGATAGATAGATAATTGACCTAGTCAAATGTCAGATATCTGACGAACATTGAATTGTCATTGCATATTTGACAAACAAAATTATTGTTGGATATATGACTAACATATCATCAGATATTTGATGATAAGTGTGTTTGTTAGACATTTGAAAAATTTTGGGGCTTTTAAAAAAAATACAAAAAATATTTGCAAGTAAAATTTGAGAGTATGACCAAAATATTGGAGTACTACGTCGGATTATCTACCCATATGTACTAGTGGGGGTTAGGGGTCATGGGTTAAGAGGATAAGGGGTTAGGGCTTAGGGGTTCTTGGATTTTAGGTTAGGGGTTAGTGGCTTAAGGTTTAATGGTCAAGGGGTTAATGGGTTATGAGTTATGAGTGTACAAGTTAAGAAATTATGGCTTGGGGGTTAAGGGGATAAGGAATTTAGTGGTTATGGGTTAAGGGATTGTGGTTTGTGATAATGGGGCCCCTTATCACCACTATTGGGGGTTCCCCTACCAATTTCTCTTGTTTCCTTCCCTCTAAGCCCCTTATCCCATATGACATTAGGTCATAAGTCCCCTTATTATTCTCTAATGCTAGGATTATAGATCTTACTAAAGCATGCTTGGACCTCCCCTTGCCCCATTCCATACACAACAATATAGCCCTCCCACCTTTTTGTTCATACCATTAAAATTGTCCTAATTTTATGAACCCCCAAATTTGGTCCCAATGCCCCTACAACTACACCCTTGGGAACCCTTGGCTAAGGGATTAAATGCATTAGGGTTTATGTGTTGTGACAAGGAAGTTCCTAACCCCCTTATCACAACTATTGGGGATTCCCCAATACACATTGATTGCATGATACAAAAGAGAAATTGAGAGAAAAAGACAAGGAACTTAGAAAATTGAAAGAAATTGTTGAAGAATTAATGGAATGAAAAACTACCATGGAGGTGTCGAAATAAAATGTTGGAGATAATCCAAAACCATCCAACAATGTAAGAATTACATGTGTAGAGTATTTAATTTTTTATGTATGTTTGACTTATGTTTGACAATAAGGTTGAGTTTGACTGATGTTTTCTCCTCCTAATATATCTTCTAGCCCCACATATGTTGAGAGTATTGGTGTAATTATGTTTAGAAGTAAACCATTCCTAAAGAACAAGGCAATATTCTCACCAAATGAAAAAGGGAGATATAATTGTAAGATGACCTTGGTCCACTTTGTATTTAAGGCAAAAAAAGGGGGTCAAAATTGGATGAACCTAGATATGGATAGCTTGAATATTGCACCATTCATGTAGTTGAGGATTGCTTGTGTCAGTTTCGAATAGACTTGGAGGAAAATAAGGGAATTTCAATGTTTTTTTTAGAATGTTGTGGATAAAACCTTTGAGAAAGATTTTAGACTTGTATGGGGTTGTTACCCATACATTTGGTAAGAGAATGGACCAGTGTTAAAGGATGATGACAACTAAAGGGACATCCTTATATCCTCGTTTTTCTTTTGAGTGGACATGAATTACATTTGGGTCGTGCATGGAGATGAACCTTACTTTATTCCTATGAACTTAGAAGTGTTTGTGGACATTAGAAGACCATATTGTTTCCCTTTGAAATAAAATATGTGGAGGATATTTAGGGGAATGTGACTATCCATAAAATGTAGATCAGATTTGGGGACCTTGTGGCTTTTTTCTATGGACCCTAGTAGTGCTTCGAGGTTATATTTGGAGGGATTAGTAAACAAAAACATAATATGACCAAGAAGATTAGTGTTGGAGCACCTATGGTTTGGGAGAAAGGATTAGGGGTTCTAGGAGTTAAGGGGTGTAGGGGTTTAGAAGTCAAGGGTTAAGGGTAAAGGATAAAGGGTTAGGGTTTAAGGGTTAGGGGGTTGAGGTCTAGGCACCCTTAGGGGTTAGATGTTAATGGCTTAGTGGTTAAGGGCTTCAAGGGTTAAGGGTTAAGCACCAAAGGCTTAGGGTTTAGGGGATTTAAGGGTTAAGTGGTTAAGGGTCATGGGATTTAGGTGTTAGCAGGTTAAGGGGTTAGGGGTTTAGGGGTTAAGGGTAAGGGTTTAAGAGGATAGGGGGTTAGAGCTTAGGGGGTTCAAGGGTTCTAGGTTAGGGGTTGGGGGTTAAGGGGTTAGTGGCTTAGGGTTTAAGGGATTAAGGGGTTAGTGGGTCATGAGTTATGAGTGTATGGGTTAAGGGATTATGGCTTTGGAGTTAAGGGGATAGGGAATTAGTGGTTATAAGTTGAAGGCTTATGGGTTGTGATAATGGGGCCCCTAATCCCCTTATCACAACTATTGAGGGTAACCCTATCAATTTCTCTCATTGTCTTCCCTCAAGGCCCCCTAGCCCCTATTCCATGAGGTCTTAAGGCCCCTTCTCATTCTCTAATTCTAGGATTATATATCTTAGTAAACCATGCTCAAACCTTTCACTTCTACCCATTCATGCTACCCTTATGTCTCCTTGCCTTGTTCAATACACCAAAAGACCCCCCTCCCCCAAAATTCATGAGAATTGAACATTTGGAGGCAGTCATTTAACAACTGCCTCTAAAAGTTTAATTCTAATGACCTCTTCTTTTTTTTGTGGCGGGTGGGGGGTGGTCCAAAACTGCCTCCAAAAGTTACATTTTCATGACTTTTAAGGGTGGTTTAGGGATTCTTAGTTAGAGGTTAAGGGATTATTCTCTTAGGGTTTAATGGATCAAGGGGTTAATGAGTTATGAGTTATGAGTGAAGGGGTTAAGGGATTATGGCTTGGGGGTTAAGGAAACAGGGAATTTAGTGGTTATGGGTTAAGGGCTTATGGGTTGTGATAATGAGGCCCATGATCCCCTTATCACAACTTTTGGGGTTTCCCTATCAATTGCTCTCGTTTCCTTTCCTCTAGGCCCCCTAGCCCCTATGCCATGAGTCCCAAGGTCCCTTCTCATTCTCTAATGTTAGGATTAT
Source organism: Pinus tabuliformis (assembly GCA_031772625.1). Classification (NCBI taxonomy): domain Eukaryota; kingdom Viridiplantae; phylum Streptophyta; class Pinopsida; order Pinales; family Pinaceae; genus Pinus; species Pinus tabuliformis. The sequence goes on from CM062806.1 coordinate 582,647,688, forward strand.
AGATCTCAATAAACCATGCTCAAACCTCTCACTTCTACCAATCCATCTTACCTTTATGTCCCCTTACCCCGTTCAATACACCAAAAGATCCCCCTCCCCCAAAATTCATGAAAATTGAACATTTGGAGGCATTCATTTAACAACCACCTTTAAAAGTTTAATTCTAATGACTTCTTTTTTTTTTTGGGTGGGGGGTGAGGGGGTTGTCAAAAACTGCCTCAAAAAGTTACGTTGTCATGACTTTTAAGGGGGGTTGTTTGTCAAACACCCCCCCTTAAAAGTCACAATAATTGAACTTTTGGAGGTTGTTTTGGACACCCTCCCCCCAAAAAAAAGTCATGAGAATTGAACTTTTAGAGGTGGTTGTTAAATGACCTCCTCCAAATGTTCAATTCTCATGACTTTTTTTTGGTGGCCGGGAGGGGGGGGAGGAGGAGTTTCAAAAACCACCTCCAAAAGTTAAATTCTCATGAATTTTAGATGGGTTTTCATAAAGCTGCCATGAAAAATGTATTTTGTGGTACTCATTTGACCCCTACCCCCCTCACAAAAGTCATGAGAAAACAATTTTAGAGGTGGTTGTTAGAAACCCCCCGCAAAAGAAAATTAAAAATAAATAAATAAATTCATTACTTTTGAGGCGGCGAGGGTTAAAAAATGCCATGAAAATATATTTAGGGGAAGTCATTTAAAACCCCTTCCACACCCCCACCCCCCCAAAAAAAAAAAAAATGTCATGAGAAAACACTTTTAGAGGCGGTTTAGAACCCCCCCACCCCCCGCCACTGCCAACAAAGTTCAATTTTCATGACTTTTTGGGGGGTTTTCAAAAAGTCGCCATGAAAAATATATTTAGGGGTGATAATTTAAAAACCTCCTCCAAAAGTCATGATAAAACACTTTTAGAGGCGATTGTTAGAAAGCCTCCCAAAAAAAGCTCAATTTTTCATGACTTTAGAGGGGTTTTCAAAAAATGCCCCTAAATCCCTAAAAACACTTTTAGAGGCAGTTTTGGCAAGACCGCCGCAAGCCAAGCTGCCCCTAAAGGCCTTTTTTGTAGTAGTGTAGGTGCCAATACATGTCAAGAGCCACGTGTTAATGCATTCTAAGTGCCAAATCTTCCTTTGTTACTTCTCTTCCACTTTCCAATATTTGATCTCAAATAACTTTAAATTTAAACCATGCTAAACCATTCCAACACATGCCAAAGCAATCAAGGCATCTCAACACACGCTAATAATTTCCAAGTGCCAAGTGCCAATGTGTGTTAGGTATTGTTACGGATGCTATGAGTGCCAGGGAATGTTCAAGACTGTTAGGGTGTGCCAGTGAGTGCCAATGCATACCAAGGAATGTTAGGGAGTATTAGGGCAACACAAGGGAGCACTAGGTCAAAATGCATGGAATTGAATAAATATGAGGGTGTGCCAATGAGTGATAAGCGTGGCAAGGAGGGAGTGACAAGGTATGCTAGGTAGTGGTAAGGCATGTTAGAGAATACAAGGGCATGTCAAGAAGTGCTAGAGTGTGCTAGGGAGTTCTCGGGTGTGTTAACATGTGCTAAATAGTGCCAAGACATGCCATGATGTGCAGGGTGCCAGTGTGTGCCAACATGCGTTAAGGAGTGTCAAGGAAACAAAATGGATAACCAAGCTAAAATGAAAGGAAATGAACACATAAGAGGGTTAATAAGTCAGGACTTTACCTTTCTCAAAAGGGGCATGTTAGGCACACTAACAATAAGTTCCAATACATGCCAATTTTCAATGCATGCCAAGTACTATTGTATGCTTGTGCATGCAAAGGTGTTCCGGGGCATGCTAGGGACTACAGGGCATGCCAACACATGCTACGAGAGTGCTATGTTGTGCTAGGGCATGCCAACATGTGCTTGGGTGTCCTAATCATGGCAAGATGTTCTAGTTACAAAGATGTTCCAAGACATGCGAGGTGTCAAGGAATGTTAGTGTGTGCCAAATCATGTCAAGGTGTGCTAGGAGTGTTGAGGAATGTTAGGTCTTTCTCATGTACATCAAATTATAAAAGAAAAGTGTCTTTATCCTCACTATCCAATCCGTGAAAGTTAGGAAGGGAAAACATAGAATGTTTTTCATTTGGACCAAACCATTAGGATCTTGAATAGTAAATTCAAAGGTAACATGTTCCCTTTGTCTTTGTCCCTTGACTTCTTGTATCATTTTAGTGTGTAATTTTTCCCATAAGTTTGATTCAATAGAGTTATCTAAGAATTATAGTTTTCTTATAGGATTTTTTATTTTGGTCCTAGGAGATATTCCAGTCGGGGTACTAATAGTTGTGTTATTTGTTGAATCTAATTTTGGAGGAGGATGTTAAATGCTACTTGCTCCTTTGGATTTTAGGTTGTGTCTTTAGGCCTTCTTTGTTAGATGACAAAAAATATTCTTATTATTTTGGATTCCTATGTAAAGTTTTGGGACCACCTGGAGGATTAGCTTGCTTACCTACTAGGGTATCATTATTATGGGTGACTCCTGTGGCCTCACAGGATGATTTTTGGTCTAATTTTGTCTCATGCATCTACTCATGAACTAATACAAGATACTCTAGACAAGGTCAATCAAATGGGTAATCAACATTGCCCTAGGGATTCCTTAATCCTAGTACCTTTTAATTATTCTAGATTAGGATTTTAATTCTTTAAGTGCATCCTCGACAATGACACCAAAAATGACTGTGAATATATGGTTACTAATAAAGGTTAGGCCTATTCACAGTCCTTTCATCATTTAATTTTCAACCTGGATTATTTAGAGAAATTTTGAGGCACTTGGTACAGTACACACAAAAGGAGAACCTACTCAAGACACGCTCCATGAAATCTACATTATGGTAAATAGGGGAAATAATATAACAACTTCAAATCACACACTTGAGTGTAAATAAAACGAATCAATGAAGTCTTAGATTTGATACTTGGTTATTGGCACCCCACATGATGGAACCCTTAAAATTAGCTCATGGATCTTCATCACTCAATGTTGTTCTCAAGTAGAATGGAAGAGTGAGGTGGTTTAATAGCACACATATTCCCCAAAAAACTCAAAACAATTTGGTAGCACACAAATTCTATGCAAATCCAAAAGTAAGAAGTACACATAATGCTTCAAAAGGTAAAGTAACTATAAATATTCACTTCATAATTATGAAACTAAACTATCTATATATATATATATATATATTTATATCTATATATATATATATATATATATATATATATATATATATATATATCCCATTACCTTGCCTTAAGTGGGCCCATAACTAAGGCCCAATCTATGTAAAGTGCTTATGAGTTCACCAACACAAAAGCAGTTGTTACAGACCACTCATCAATTAAAAATAGGAACACTTATAGCAAATTATGTATTAAAATAAGTCGGTTACACTTCAAACTAGTACTCTAACACTTAATGCCTCTCAGAAGGAGAAATTACATATATACATGTGATAGGAGAGGCATACAAACCTCATAGAGGAAATGTTAGGATCCCACAATCCCTAGATCAATTCATATGAAATTTAGAAATAGTTACATGAAAAGAAATTAGTGATTTAAATATTTACATAACAATAAACATCCCACAAAATGATTGCTTGAATAAATTACACCTAGTTAAGATCTAGGTTGATGTGATAGTTTGATAGTCCTATAATGAAATTGGTTGAGCCAAACTCTATTGGTGGCTTCCATTTCTTATCTATTCATAAGGAAAATCACACAATTAGAGACCCCTCTCCTCTTTTAGCATGTGCTCTATAGACACGCATGAGGAAAACTGACCTATTAATATTCATTTAACTTGCAGGGAGCTTGTTATCCCTTATTGAGTGAGTGCCAATTTAGTTCAAATTATACCCCCTATGCATTGATACTAGTTCAGAGAAATTCCTCATGGACAACTTGTTTCAGGAATCTCAGATAACTTAGCCAGTGGAATGGTCAGGGCTAAGAACCTTGTCTAGCACTATGTTGGCATAGTTGTCTTGTTATGTCAACGCCTTCATGATTGCACGACGTCCATAGTATTCTTTATCATCAAAACTAAGGTCATGCAAGGCTATTCATCATCCAACATTAGAGGTAGCAGTATCAAGACATATAAAACACAATAGTAAATAACATGGAGCTCTATTCAATACATACCTACCTTTTAACCATAAAAGAAATCAAAGGGAATAGTGTTGGTCTCCAAATGTCATCCTTTTTCACTATATTTTCTTTCACTTTCCTTTGGTATTTACCTTATTCCACAGCCCCATCACCTTACACTAAGACCATTTTCGCGATCATATATGGTTAAATATTAGAAAATTAACATGTATTCACTTATATCTAAAAGTTGGATGAGTTTTGTGATGTTTGTAGGCATATTTGAAGAAACCAGCGAAGTCATATTTGGCCTCTAAGTCTCAAATTCGAATTTCATATTCAAATTCTTGAATATTTGAGGAAAATTTGCGACCATTGATCAAGCACATTACATGGAGAAGGATCATGGAAGTTTTCATAAGTGTCTCCTATCAAATATTTTAGATATTTGTGGGAGCATATGAAGAGATGTTACTTGCTAGATGTTAACACATGGTTGTAACCACATGAGATATTTATGGATCTAGGAGAGATTTATGGATCTACATTTATTAATTAGTTATCTTAGTTTTTGTATAAATAGGAGTGCCTTCTCCATTCAAAGGGGTGTTAAGTTCTGAATGATGAAGACTGCCTATGCTTATGCTTGATGTTAATTATGAATATTATTGAAGTTCACACATTGTTCAGTTAATACAATCCTTTGATATGGTTATGCCTTCATGATGATATCTAGTATTTTATAAACATTTTCCTGAACTTTCCACCTCTCGTGCACTTCGGGAGGCCCCCATAATGAGTACGAGTGTATTTTATGTTTCAATTCTATAAAATAGATTAGTTTATTTTATGCTCAATTTCTGCAAGATTTCTTTCAAATATATTTTTTAAATGATATATGTTGTATGGATTATATTTAGATACTATTTATTCTCATTTCAATCTTGTTCTTTAAGATATCAAGTACTTGAATAAACCTTTGAAAACAACAAAAATATTTATTTTTTGTTTCTTGATTTAAGTCTTTTATCTCTGCATTTAAGTAGTCTCAGACATGAATGATTCTAAACTTTGAACATGCACACTAGTAATCTTAATTTTCTTTGATCTCATAGATAGATGCAATTTCAATTCAATTTCTCATAATATCATTTTCTTATTGTCATAAAATAAGTTGCCTTTACTTTCCTTAGCATTCATTTGCTTCCTTAGAAACATAGTTTTTATTGTTTTCTAGAATAGAATTGTCAATTGAGTTTTCATAGAAATAGATTTAAAATGCTTTCTAAATTAAATTTACAAGCTTTCATTGATTAAATTTACTCACTTTTCTACACTAAGATTCCATGCTTTCATAGACCAAGTTTTCATGCTTTCATAGATTAAGTTTACATGATTTTATAGATTAGATTTACCTGCTTTCCTAGATTAATTTCAAATGCTTTCTATAAATTAAACCTTATTGAAGTATGTGTCTTTTTTTCCTAGGAATGTGTATGTTCATGTTAGATATCTTCATGATTAGGATTTTATTCTTGCAATTTATTCCAATATATTAGATTTTCATTTTGAAATTGAAATTTAATTTCCTAGCCTATATCATGCAAGTGTGCTTCACAAGTATAGGAACTTGGATTGATAATTTAATTATAAGTAATTTAGGTAACAATTAAATTACCCAACAAATAACATGATATTTAAGAGCAATAGTGGATAGGTCTTTCATACAAAAAGAGATAATATTATTTCCCTATTAAAGTAGGATAGGGTACTCTATATAATGAAAACGAGGCAAAAAAGTGACTCAACAGTATATATTTCCACCTTTTTTAACATTTGCAAAATGAGACATATACATATGCAACCACCATGTTAAGGCCCTTGTTGGCATTATGATGCATGTGTTGTACTTGATGGCACCAACTTGTAGAAGATCAACTCACTTATATATATCTAGATGAATCTACGGAAGAGATATTAGATGTGACAGAATGCATGGGATGCTGGAAAACTCAAAGGAATCAGATGACAGTTCTCAGTATGACAAGTTAGCTTTGCCATCAAGTCCAAAGGGGGAGATTTTTGGCATTATGAGACAAGTGTTGTCCTTGATGGCAAATCACACAAATGATAAATTATAGTGCAGCAAATTTATTTGATAAATTATAGTGCAACAAAGTTTATTCCATGTAGAGAAAAGTTCACGCACTTTTATGCAGAGAAAAGTTTATTTCATGTAGAGAAACGTTCACGCACTTTTATGCAGAGAAGAGTTTATTTCATGTAGAGAAATGTTCACACACTTTTATGCAGAGAAAAGTTTATTCCATGTAGAGAAAAGTTCATGCACTTTTATGCAGAGAAGAGTTTATTTCATGTAGAGAAATGTTCACGCACTTTCATGCAGAGAAAAGTTCCCTTCATGCAAGAGAAAAGTTCATGCACTTTCATGGTTGGTTCATGGTATTAGTTCGACAGTTTTTGATCCTATGGTTTTGGTCCGTGGTATTGCATCCAAAAGTGTTGATCTCACACACTTTCGAGGTTGGTTCATGGTATTATTCCGACAGTTTTTGATCCTATGGTTTTGGTCCGTGGTATTGCATCCAAAATTGTTGATCCCAAGTATTGGGTCCGTGGTATTGTGTTATTATGGTTTTGAACCGTGGTATTGTGAAAGGACTAAGGCTATAAAAGAGGAAGGAGATCATTTGGCAAAGCATCATCTGAATTATTGAATATCTAGATCTGGAATATTGTGATTGGGTTATAGTGCAGATCTGGATCTGAGCTAAAGAGGGATCTCACCGGTTGATGGAGAACAAGATCTAAGGATAGATCGGGATCAAATGGTTTGAAATGAACTATCTCTATATAGTTGATTATTCTTATTCTAGATCTGTATACTGACGCTTGTAATGATCTGAACTGGGTATAACTTAAGTTTGAAATCGCTGCAAGTCATGATTGAATATTTATAGATCTGTACGCGGGTTGGCTTTGGTGAAAGCACGTATGTACGCAGGTTTGGTTCATTGTAGTAGCATATACCATTTGAGATATGATGTTTAAAGTTACAGGTGGTTCAGGTTGTTGATGTGTTCTGATGACTGTTTAATGGTGTCAGTATTCTACATATTCAGTTTGATTGATTGTGTTGATGGATGAGATCTAGTAATGGATCTAATGGACTAGATCAGGTTGCTAACACTCATATTATCCTTGTATATGTATTGATCTGGTGATTGGGTGATTTAGAAGATTGATTGATTATGTGCTTCAATGATATTTATGGTTCCAGTATAAAAATTGGATGAAATGTGGCCTTTCAGATTATGTGTTGTGCTTCAGGTGTATCCAGTCTGAAAATGTATGAAACGTGGTACCCGAAGGAGAGAAGATTGTAGGCCGGCGCCTACGTACTAGTATCTTAGCTAGTACAAGAGCTACGGGGGTGGCAGCTCCCTTCCAGTAGCAGTTGAAAACTTTGGAGCATTGTAGCAAGTAGCAGCCTGTGTACTAGTAAATGGATCGGCTAGTACAAGAACTATGGGGGTTGTAGCTCTCTGCAGGTAGAAGCCTGCGTACTGGTATAAGACTGCACCAGTACAAAAATATTGTAAAAGGATTTTCTTATTAAGAAGAAGATTGAGATGACTTGCAGCAGGTGGTTTTCTCCCACATTGGGTTTCCACCTTATATCATGGTGTTCATGTGCGTGGCTTATGTGTGATGATTTTTTCTATTTTACTGCACCTGTTTGCTGTTAATATGGTCGATAATGTTCTAATGCACTCATCAAGGATCAACTAACTGAATCATAAGAAGTTGTGGAAGTAGCATATATGAATCTGAATATGGAAATGAAAAAGTTTTATTGATGTGATAATACTGATTCCCCCCCCCCCCCCCTCTCAGTATTATTTCCACCAGCCCTAGTGTGTAACTTATATATTATAATTTTTCTTCAAATGGTTATCATTATATACTTTTAGGCATGTTGGGACTCAAATATGTCAATTTTTTCCACTGTACAATACCACTATTCATAACCTAAATTCCTATATTTTTAACTCATTTCATACCATAATTCCACAACTTGCTGCCAATTCATATCTTACACTTCATGGTTGATTATCATTAGTTTTATTAACTTTTTAATGATTAGAGATGACTTTGTTGTGACTTTTCTAATGATGTTTTTTCCAATTTTATTTATTGCAGGGATCCATTGTAGAAATTCTTCATAAGTCAATTAAACTAGTTGTTGTAGGTTAAGTACGTAATGGCTAAATTCCTGTATATTAAAATCTCATTTTGTGATCAAATGAAGAGGAACATTTGGATTATGAGACATGGAATTTGTTCAAAGTACCCTCATTCAGGTAACCCACAAACCATTTGCCAAAATTTGTCATCATGAAGAAGTTATGGTCAACAGAATTCTGGGTTAAGTACAAAATTTTCAGGTTAAGTACACAAATTCTGGGCTTGATGGTTTCGGATCAGACACGGTTTTAGATATTTCGGGTTGAAGACTTATTCATTTATTTTTCAAGCTATATGATCTGCAATAAGATATTCTAGATCTCAATCAAGCTATGCATGGATCATGAGATTTCCCAATGGTTTTTGCACATGGTTTTGGGAACAGTGGTTTTGGGCACAATGGTTTTCAATACATGGCATTTTATAGATCTGGTCAAGGGAAGTACGGTTATGTTCTATTCTAGGGTTAATGGATTTGGGTTTATGGATGCTTCAACATGTATATATATGCATTGTAACATTGAAAGCAACATAATGAATCTGGTAGTCTTGGTTTTGGGATCCAGGGGAAAACCTCTGTATATATTTTATTTATGTGTTATGCTCTCGCCATTGTTTATTTTTTGTTTTTAGGATTTGTATGCATGTTATTTATGTACGGGGTTAAAACATACATTTGGTATCATATTTGTTTTGGCTTCAAGGGGATGCCTTTGTTGCTGAGTGGTTTTTCTTGGGCCTGTGGTAGACCTAGTTCAGTGGGAGATCTGCGGGATCGATTCTTGTGGTGAAAGAATATGGCGAGCAGTGGAAAGATAGAGATCGAGAAATTTAATGGTTAGAGTTTTGAGTTGTGGAAACTCAAGATGGAGGATTTTTTGGTGGATAAATATCAATGGATCGTAGTAGATCTGGGTACTAAACTAACGAAAATGTCCGATGAAGACTGGAAGAAGTTGGATCGGAAGGAAGAAAGAACAATATGATTATGCGTCTTAGATTCAGTATTGTTGAATGTATTAGGGGAATCTACGACGAAGGCTTTGTGGGACAAGTTAGGGACTTTGTACCAATATAATTCTCTTGTGAATAAACTGTTCCTAATGAAAAAGTTGTATAACTTGAGGATGAAAGATGGAGACTCGGTGATAGAGCATCTGAACGCATTTAATACTATGGTAAGCTAGTTATTATCTGTTGATATTAAAATTTTAGATGAAGATAAGTGCACCCGTTTGTTGTGTTCTCTACTAGATTTGTGGGATAGTTTGGTTGTTGTAATAGGTAGCAATGCAATTGCCTTGCAGTTTGATGAAATAGTCTCATCCTTGCTAACGGAGGAGATGACACGAAAAATATGGAGAGCCAGAATGGCGATGCCTTGTCTGTACGAGGACGGTCCCAAAATAGAAACAAAAATAAGTCCTCGAGTGGGAGATCTAAATCTAGAGGGAGATATAAATCTCTAGGAAAACCTGTAAAGGTGTGCTGGAAATGCGGAAAGGAAGGGCCCTACAAAAGGGACTGTAAATCTAAAGCTCCTGAGAAAGGAAAGGGATTTGATGATGCTCCTTCTACACAGGTGAAAACCACTTTAGATGAAGGTGGGGATGTGTACTTGGCTTCTTCTTCAAGTACACATGTAGATCATGAGGCATGGTTTATTGACTCAGGTGCATCCTTTCACTTCACTTCCCATTGAGAGTGGTTCTGTGAGTATGAAAAATATGATGGTGGTGATGTCTTCTTAGGGGATGAAAAGAAGGCTAGAATCATTGGTCACTGAAAATTCAAATTGAAGTTGCAAGGTGGAAGGATTAGAACACTTCCGGGTGTTTTGCATATTCCTACATTAGCCAGAAATTTGATTTTTGCAAGTAAGATGGATGATGCAGGTGTAAAAATAGTGTTCGAGAAAGATACCTATAAGATGGTTGAGGGAGCATTGGTATTGATGTGGGGAGTTCAGATTGGAACTCTGTACAAGCAGCAAGGTAGCACTGTTATTGATGGGTGCAACCGTTCCGTGGTTCTTGAAAGTGCAGCAGAAAATCTAGTGGTCTCTGGAGCAAATACCATGCTATGGAATCAAAGGTTTGGATATATTGGAGAGAAGGGCCTTTGAATACTTCATGGTAAAATTATGTCTAATATCTCTCTGGATTTTGATTTCTGTGAAAATTATGTATATGGGAAGCAAAATCGGGTGAGTTTCCCCTCTGGTGGTAAGATGGTGAAACAAATATTAGAGTTTGTGCACAGTGATGTGTTTAGACCTGTGTCGGTTCCATCATTGGGTAAGTCTGTGTACTATGTATCATTTATAGATGACTTCTCAAGGAATACATGGATATATTTCCTCAATAAGAAATCTGAATTATTTGACAGGTTTAAAGAATTTAAGGCTCTGGTGGAAAACCAGACAGAGAAGAAGATAAAGGTGCTGAGGACAGATAACGGTGGAGATTTTTGCAAGAAGGAATTTGAAGAGTTCTATAAGAAGTGTGGTATAGCATGGCAGAAGACTACTCCATACACACCTGAGAAAAATGGAGTTGTAGAAAGAATGAACAAGACATTGATGGAAAGGGCAAGAAGTATGCTCAGTGGTGCCGAGTTAGGATAGGAATTCTGGGTAGAGGCGATGGAGACTGCATGTTACCTGGTCAACAGATCACCTTCATCAGCGTTGGAGGATAAGACTCCATAAGAGGTATGGACTGGTAAGAAACCTTCTCTTTCACATCTAAGGGTATTTGGATGTGATGCATATGTACATGTTCCAAAGGAGAAAAGAACAAAGTTGGATAGTAAATCTGAAAAGTGCATCTTTATTGGGTATAAGGATGGTTTAAGAGGCTATAAGCTTTGGAACCCAGTAACAAGGAAGATTGTGTACAACCTAGATGTGGTGTTTAGAGAGGTGAAAGATGTTATTAAACATGAAGTCCTACCAAAGGAACCTAAGAAGATAGATTTTAAGCTAAAGGAGGAAGAATCAGACTCTACAACATAAGAGGAATTAGAAGATGAAGAGCCACAAACTTTGGTTGTGAGAAGATCATTTCGAGAAAGAAGGCAACCGGAATGGTATATTCCATCTGCTTTATGTTCAATTTTTTCTTTATCTATTACTGATGATGATCCTAGAACTATGAAGGAAGCAGTAGATTCAGAGGATGGAAAACTCTGGAAAGAGGCCATGGTTGGTGAAATGGCATCTTTTCACAAAAATGAGGCTTGGGATCTGGTGTAGTTGTTGGCTATAAGGGAACCCATTAGTAGAAAATGGGTGTTCAAGAAGAATATGAATGCAGAGGAAAAGGTGGAGAAATACAAAGCTCCATTGGTAGCAAAAGGTTATTCCCAGGTGTCAAGAATTGATTTTGGTGATATTTGTTCTCCTATTGCCAAGGTAGCTTCTATTAGATTACTCTTATATGTTGCTATTGCTTTTGATTTTGAGGTATAGATGGATGTGAAGACAACATTTCTTCACGGGGATCTGGAAGAAGAGATCTACATGAATCAACCTAAAAGCTTTGCGATGAAGGGTAAGAAAGAACTGGTATGCAAGTTAAAAAAGTCTTTGTATGGGTTAAAACAGTCACCAAGGATGTGGTATTAGAAATTTGATACATTTATACGGGGACTTGGCTTCACCAGAAGCAAAGAAGATCATTGTGTGTATTTTAAATTAATTGGTGACCATGTTATTTATTTGGTCTTGTATGTGGATGATATATTGCTCATTGGAAATGACAAAGAAATTATCCAGGATTTAAAGACCCAATTGTCCGCCAAATTCAACATGAAAGATGTTGGTGCTCCAAATGATATTTTGGGCATGGAAATTAAACGAGATCGGGCAAAGAGGAAGCTCTAGTTAAACTAGAGGAATTATGTTGAGGCAATACTACAAAGGTTTAATATGCAAGATAGTAAACCGACGAAGGTTCCTATTCCTGTAGGTGTAAATTTATCTGTTGAACAGTGTCCCAAGACAAAAGAAGAGGAAGAGGACATGTCATGTGTTCCATATGCAAGTGTAGTCGGTATCCTGGTGTATGCAATGGTCTGTACTAGACTAGACATTGCACATGCAGTGGGAGTATTGAGCAGGTTTATGTCAAAACCAGGGAAGGAGCATTGGACAATAGTGAAGCGGATTTTCAGGTATTTGCATGGCACTAGTGATTATGGCTTGTGCTACCAAGGAAGACCATGATTGGATAGAGTTTTGGACATTAGTGGCTTTGTTGATGTATACTGGGTTGGAGATCTGGATCAAAGAAGATCTACAAGTGGGTATGTGTTTAACCTATTTGGAGGTGCAGTCAGTTGGATGAGTAAGAGACAATCTATAGTGACATTGTCAACTACAAAGGCAGAATACATGGCAGCCACTCATGCAAGCAAGGAAGTAGTTTTCTTACAAATATTGTGTTCAAGTATGGGGTTAGTACAATGAGCTATAAGAATAGACTGTGATAGCCAAACTGCAATTTTCTTTGAAAATAACCCTGCCTATCATTCAAAGACAAAGCACATTGATGTTTAGTATCACTTTGTGAGGGATATGGTAGAAGACAAAAAGGTGTTGCTAGTAAAGGTGCACACTTTGAAGAATACTACAGATGCATTGAAAAAGTCTGTGAGCATTGAGAAGTTCTCTTGGTGTATAGAAAAATGGGTGTTGTAGGGCTGGATCAATGACTAAGCTCTCATGTGGCCCCCTGTGGAGAGAAAACAACAAGTGGGAGAATGTTGGGTCGTGTTATATTCTTCCCACAACTAGCCCCAGAAGTGAAACTGGGGGGTTAGATTCCTCCCTTCGTTGTGTCGGGTGCAGCAGGGGGGGGGCCTGTCGAGAGCTTTGAGGAGGGCGATAGCCCCCCTCTATGGGGTCTAGGGAGACGCCCTCGGGAATTTTTTTTGGACCCTATATTAGGTGGGTGGACTTACCTATGGTTTTGTGCATGGATTTCGCACATGGTTTTGGGCGTGATGGTTTTTGGTCCATGGTATTTTGTAGATACGGTCAAGGGAACTATGATTATGTTCTAATCTAGGGTTAATGGATTGGGTTTTATGGATGCTTCAACATGTATATATATGTATTGTAACATTGAAAGGAACATAATGAAAAACCAATCTAGTAGTCCCAGTTTTGGGATCCAGGGGAAAATATTTGTGTAATTTTGTTTTATGTGTTATGCTCTCGCCATTGTTTATTTTTGTTTTTAGAATTCGTATGCAGGTAATTTCTATATGGGGTTAAAACCTACAAATTTGACATAACCAAATTCCATAAAAATCAATTGAAATGTATTTTGTAATTTTGTTAGCATATGGCTAAGATCAAATCCTTGAGTTTGGGATCTCAAACTATAAAAGCATAGTATATATTTTAGTCACTTAGTACTAGAGAGGGAGTTACAGGTTACATATAGAGGAGTTATGTAGGAGAGGAAGCACAACTGCTGTACATTGAACTCTGTTTTTTGATGAATTAATAAAAGGTGTTGAAATTGATGTAGCCTTGGTTCCCATTTTATGAATTGAGCTTAGACCTGCAACACATGGACATGAAAGGTCATATGAACCCACCATGTTTGCAGGGTTAATATAGATTATGTAAGTGTGTTTATTTTCTTTTTATATTTTTTTTTTTGCTAATGGTTTGAAGTAGATTTAATTTCTCTATCAATTTATCTCTACATTCTAGATTATGTAATTGCTTTCTAATTTATGGTGTGATCCCGGGAATAATTTTATGTAGGAAGTGTTTTTTGCTTTAGTCAATAGATTTACATTTCATTTCCAAGTTGTTTTCTAAATAGTTTTCAAAATTCCAACACTTCATTTCGTATTCTAGATTTATTTGTGTTTTTTAGATTTGAGTAGAGGGCAACAATCTGAGTAAAGGGCAGTGAGTGCATTGTTGTTGGTTTCTCTTTGCAGGTAATGGAGTACACACATAGTCATATTCTGTACTCAGGCACATTTTGTGCTCAGGCCACATTCTATACTCAAGCCACATTCTGTACTCATGCCGCATTCTGCACTCAAACTGCATTCTATACTCAGGATTCTTGTAGCTGCATTCTGTACTCAGGATTCCTGTAGTTGCGTTTGTTACTCAAAATTTCTTTGTTTTAGTTGATTGGTAGAATTTAGTTTGGAAGCTTGAGTTGTGTGATTTCAATTAAGCTTGTCATGATTTCTTAAGTTGAATAGAGTAATTATCATAGTTAATCATTTGTTAATTTTGCAGTTTATGGAATTAAAGACAGTTTGTTAATAAATTGCGTTGTGTGAGAAATTAGCTTTAGGCTTTTACATGTTGAGTTGTTTTGAATAAAATAGAACTCATTTAAATAGATTGCTCATTAGTTCTCAATAATTTTTAATTAGTTCATCATTTGATTAGAGTTATTCCTTTGTTTGAGCATGTTTTTATCAATAAATTAGTTTCAAACTAGGAATAGAAATTCGATAGTTAATTTAGGAATAGATTTAATATTTCATGATGTTATTTTAGGTTAGACACTATGATCTTATGTTACCTCTAGCTTGTGCCTCGAAGCTTACGAGTCCTAGATTGATAATTTTATGCTGGAATTATATCACATATAATTTCCCCAACAATTTTGACGTCATTTTCGAGGAGGTGCTTGTTATAGACATTTTTGTGCCTTACAGCATTGAGCATGAAATGTCCATAATCTAAGGGATCCAAAGTCCCTAAACATGTTGTTCCTACCCCTAGAGGAACGAGGCCAACTAACCACAGCAATTCACAGAAGTTCTCAACCTGAAAACACTCAAAAACAAGCCAATTCTGGATCATGTCAATTGCTCCACTGAGCATCTGCGCTGAATGTCAACTGCTACACTGGCTACCTGCGTTGAATGTCAACTCCAACACTAGCTACCTGCGCTGAGCGAGTTTGGACATGTGGCAGAGTCATTCCTCAAGGTGTCAATGCCCAGGAAGCTTCCAAAATGACACTTGCATCAAGGAATTCGACTGGTGATGAGTAAGAGGTTCCAAATCTCCAAGTGGAAGCAAGAACCTCCAAGTGGACTCAAGAACTGACAGAGGGAGAGGACACTAGTCAGATCTCAAGCTGACTCATCCTCTCTCCAAATATCTATATATAGATCTCTCCTCCATGAGATCTAGAGGCTGGAATTTGGTGATTGCAAAGAATTGTTGTTGGTTTTTGGCTGGAAACATTGGGTGCTTAATGCTTTGAAGGGAGCTGAAGAAGGAATTCCATTCTGCTGGGAAGGAGATGCTGGATTGGAGCCCTATGGGTTGTATCTCTTCCTGAACCCTGTTACTTATCAATAAAGCTATCTTGATTCTTTCCTATATGCTGGTGTATTTTTGTATGATTGCATTAGTGTATTTGATTTACTTCTAATCCTGAATCATTTATGAATATGTATATTTGCCTTTGCATTGTGTCCTTCTCTTGTCGCAAGTAGTTGTTCTCTTGTCACAGGTAGCTGTTCTCTTGTGATCTCGTGGGATTCAAGTAGCTGTTCTCTTGAGCAAACGAGGAGACAAGTAGCTGTGGACACACAAAGAGAAGAGGATCTAGATCGAGGGACAACCGGAAGACAACGGTAAGTATGCCAATCTCCCCTCTTTCACATTTCATAAAGGAAGAAATCATAATAGCTGTATTCGTTTGTTGCTAAGGTGCTATCACACCTTAGGTGGATAGGATCGTCCTGCATAGGCATTTTTCCCCACAACAAATTGGCGACTCCGCTGGGGAGAACTTGTTTATTCATTTCATTTGTGTTTCGGTCATTTTTTTACTTCATAGACTTTGTTAGTGTCAGTCTTTCCAGCCTTCCTACAGTGATCAAATATGCTCTTACAAAGTGGTCTCAGAGTGTCAAGGTCAAATTTTGTCATTTCAGTGAGTCTTCAAGCAAAATTTGGTCACTAGGCATTAGGTCTAGGGCTTGCCCAAATGTTAGTCCATGTCATCATTCAGCTGAGCCTATCATCATTCAGAGGGTTTTCATTATCATGTCAGTGTCTAATGAGTCATTTTACACCTTATTCATGCTTCAGTTGTGCCTAGGCAAGCTCATTTCCCTCTCCTAGGGTTTTGAAGGCAATTTCTCTTGGATCGTTAAATCACTGAAAAAACTTGTTTCCTGATGTTCATACACCTTCCCCTATCCTTAAAATACCTTATTAAACACTTCCCATCCCTTAGATCCGCCAAATTCCTCATTTTTGCGCAAACCCTAGTTTCTAGCTACAACCTGGCAATTTTCTAGGTTTGGCCTGTGTTTTGCCCTTTTGGACCCCTTCCCCTTGCTCAATCTCTGATATTCCACTTTCCTCTACTCCCTAACATCCCTCCCCACTCCCAAAAATTTCCCCAAGAATTTAGAAGCCCCCTATCCCCTTCATTTCACTCCATTTCGACAAAATCCCTTGTTTCACACATCGGGACAAGTTTCACTCAAATGATGTTTCAGAGAAATAAAAGATGAATTTTGGAAAACTGAGAGAGGTTTTTGTCCATAACATCCCAAAGAAGAAAAACCTCCTTCACTTTTTGCACAGGTGTCATGGTTTTAGAGAAATACCAAAATTACAATCGCTGGATCCAAGGAGGTTGACCGAGGCCCAAAAACGGAGAAAGAAGCCAAATCCCCTCCATATCTTGGCTGAGGCTTCACTCAAAGATCATGGCACTCATTAGCCTAGCCACAGCTCAAATCCCAAAAAATTCTGAAAATTTTGGGTAATTTTGGCAATTTTTGGAAATTTACAGGTTTTGGCTCCTCAACGGGTCTCACCCCCGGTGAGACCCTTTGTCATGGCAGCTCCTTTTTGCAAAAACTCAGCATTTCTAGATTTTTCATGCAAAGTTACATATGTCTATGGATGGACTTGAGTTTTTATGGAGTTTTGGGCCTCCAAAAGGTCAAAATACATGCAAAATTTGACTTTCTGCCCCTTTTTTGAGTTGCAGAAACTAGTCTTGGGCGAATTACGTTTTGATAGGGAAAATGATCTCTAAATCCAAAAATTCTAGTTGGGTTAGAAAGTAGACTCATAGACCTTTCCAACGAGCTATCCTACACCCAATTCTGACACCTGCAAGTGCCTCAAACAGAGCTCCAAAGGTGCGCGACCCGTTGAGCAGGGGGGCGCGACCCGTTGAGCAGATTTTGCCAGAATTGACTTGTTCAGCCCAGAAAACGCAGATTTGACTCTTTTTGACTTTTTAAGGTTAATGATGGTCCTCTTGGATGTAATTGTGACACTTTTTAGATACTTTTACTCTTGTTTAACACTTCTAGAAGATTCATTTATGTAATGGGTAAATATGTGATGTATGAACTGGTTTCCAAGTTTATAGAGGCAAGTTGTTTTGACTGCCTATTTTGTAGTGCTTAGTTTAGAGGTGGTTGAAACAGCTCCTAGGATAGTGAGCTCGACCCATGGAGGCAGGGAAAGAGGTTAGATCATCTATATTATGTACTTTCTTGCTCATTTTCATGGTTGGACTCTTGAGGGAGAAGCTATCATTGTATTATTTCACTTGTATCTCTGCAATTTTTGGCTAAGGAAGACCAGGGTTTTGCAGTCATCTTTGGGATTCTTGTGGACTCATGTGTTGATGGTGTGTTTCTTCATGTTCTTGTAAGCTTTGTTATGTGATTCATTTCCTTTCTTTATTGCTGCACATTAAACAAATGAAGTGTTAAAGTATGAATTCATGCTAGCCATGCTCTGCTTTTAAATTTGTTTAATTTCCATGTTTTCTACTGTCTAAAGGGAATTCAAAGTCATTGTTTGCTCTCTTTAGCTCCTCATCTTTCATTCCTGATCATCCATCTCAAGATAAGGCATCAATAATGTTTCCTACCTCGCCCCAAGGAACCCCCTGCAAAAACTGTGTCCAATCCCCGCACCCAAAATTGCAATTCCTCAAATTGCCACCAAAAACCCAAAAAACCCCAAATCAACCTTTTTAATCAGTTTACTAGCCTAATATCAGTGTTACCTTGTTGGTCATCTCATCCCATTGAATATCTACCGAGATTGACCGGAGAGAGCCTTCTCCTGCCCCGTAGGGCTAGCTACGAGGCTGAATGGTTTGATGTAGCCTTGAGGTTTACCTTTCTCAGCCTGAGGTGAAATTTCAAGCGCTAACAGACTTGACAGCAACTATTGAACTGCATCTTTCCCGGATGCAAAGTAAAAAGTTGCTGCTTTGATCCAGCTGTTGGACTTGTCTATGATCTAAACTAGATCCACAAATGATTTGATGATCCTTGTGATAGTCTTTAGTACCCTATCAAAGCATCCCTCTATTTATACCTTGCTTGTGTTTCTGATTTGGCCTGAAACAATTGATTTTTGAGCATTTTACGACCCAGAACCCAAGGGAAACGAGAGTTTCTCTTTCAGCGCAACTGCTGTGAAGGAAGCCTGCATTTCAATGCAGGTCCCGAAGGGGCTACCTACGCTGAATGTCAAGTCCTTAGTGTTGAGGTTGCGCTGAACCAGTTTGGCCTTGTGCAGCTGGGGTTCTTTGTCCTCTATTGCCCTGTTTTGATCTCTGTTTTTGCAGCCTTTAACCAGCATAGGTACCAGTCTGATAAGCCTTTTCTTTGCTTAGATTCCGCCTCTTTTTTGTACAAAAAGATTGTGAATGTTTTTATGTGTTTGTGGCGTCATTTACAGTCTTCCTTTGCATGAGTAAAGTAGTCATCCTGTAGCCTTTGATTCAGATTTGATTATAATCTTAGAAGAGAGTTCATTGGTTGTTTTCAGATTGATTATAGATTTACTTTTGCTTATTGGTTTGAATTTGTCTCTTTCAAAGTGTCAAAACAAGTCTTTATTTCGAAAATCGCAAAGTGATTGTAATCTCTTCTACCCTTGTTGATTTCGAAGAAAGTGAACTTGTTTGTATTGATCATTTTAAAAGAAAATTCAAAGTTGTGCAAAAAACTTTCTTTGTAGGCATTTATACTAAGAAAGAGGAAAACAAACACCTGCATTGTGCATTTTGCATTTGATAGTTTGCATGTTGGATTTAGGGAAAGTGCATTAGAGTGTGCTGATTGCTCTTTGAGAAAAGATAGTGTTATTCTTTTCCCTTAGTAGCTAGGATTTTCAAAGTTGAAAGATAATAAAGCTTGCTTATCATCTTAGACTGCATTTAGGAATTTGTATCATACATCACGTGGTGAACCTTGAAAGGCAAACTTTAAAAAGATCAACCTAAAATAAACTGAATGAACCTAACAACGATTTGTAACATAACGCACAACATATAGGTCTAGGCTAGAGACGTGTTCCGGCGTCGTTAAGCCTAGTGACTGTCGATCTCGAAGAAGACGGTAGCGCTAGTACAGATTTGTGCTCCCACGTACCGTCGCGTATATATTGGGAGACCCCTATAGGCATATATCTTTTATCCTTACGAAGCCGTGTCGGCCGCCCTACTGATCGAAATGCAGTGAACACAACATTCACGAAGATCGACCACCCGCACCGTAAAAAGTATTCTGTGGTTTTGCGAAAAGTTTGGCACACCCTCTGCCTAGATCTCCAGAGCAGTTTCTTTTGGCATTTTTCAGACTCTATAACAGAAAAAGTCCATTCGAGCATTTGTCACTTAGGGCTCGTTAAAACATCGAAGGAGACTAGAGTCATCTTTAGCTTTTTCTCGACTCTTTAAAACTGAAAAAGCAAGTTGTGTCTAAAGCGTCATTAACAATTTATTTTAAATGGAACAATCACCCTTTAATCCTACGTTGATCTTTAGGTTGAAAAGATGGAGCACACCAACCAAGGAGTTCCCTTGGGAGGAAATCCTAGTCCCTTCTCCTCTTGGGGAGATGTTGGTGCGCCCCACATGGCCACATTGTCGCTTCCGGGACTGACAATTGGCCTACCAGTTTGGCTCTTTTCAACCAATGTCGTTCAGAATACCACCATTCCTGAACAGTCGAGTCAACAGTTAGATCAGACAAGAGTTGCCTCCTAGCCTTCAACTTCATCTTCCTCCCCTCCTTCCTCTTCGCTTGACGGAACTGGTTGAATTAAAAACCAGGTTCCTAAGGAGAAGAAGGAGAAGAAGAAGAAAGAGAAGAAGAAGAAGGAGCCTAAGGCGACTGGGGGCAAACAAGTGTCATCTAACAAAAATCCACACATCGCACTCATAAGGCCTAAATCGCCATGCGTCATATGCAGGGGAGACCACTTCCATAGAGATTGTCCCTGTATCCCGCGGATACTAAGAGACTGGTTCCCTCGTTTGCACAATTCGGTAGCGTCGACCTCTGATAGCCATGTCGACTGCTCACCGTCAACTAGTGGGAGTGAAGCTCCAGGACAGAGCGGGAGAGCTAAAATTCCCTGTAGACTGTGTGAAGGCGATCATGCCATCCACCGTTGTCCCTTCTTAGACGAGGCAAAAAGAGTTCTGGAAGATCGCCCGATTTTACGAGCGCATCTCCCTCCTGGATATCAAAGACTCCTGCCAAGTCCCTCACTAGTTGAGAATCCGGCTGAGCCACTTAGGTGGTCAGCCGAAGCACCTGTCATTGAAGATGAACCGTCTGGATCCATGCCTGACGAAAGTCAAAAGGTTGATACGGCAGTTGGCCTGGTTTTTCCTTCAGAGGCTCCATCTTCGAATGACACCATCACAGAGGAGAATCAAGACGACACCGTCCAGATTATCTTCATCATCACTAACTCTGATGATCAAGGGGGCAATGCCACCATCCCTTTATCGCAGGAAGGAAGTTCATCAGAGCGCTATCCGGCCGTATATTCGGTCCCACCACCAAGCAACCTAGTTGTGTCCTTTGATTGGAACCAACTAGGCAGACCCCGGTTGCCAGCCAGTATACCATTCAGAATTATTTGTCAAATATACAGAATGGTAATGGCTGGCACTATCATTGATGAGGGGGCATCTGTGAGTATCCTTTCCTCTATTGCTTGGAGAGCGCTTGGTTCGCTAGCACTCTTACCTGAGATGAGAAATCTATCAGGTTTTGATAAAGGAACCAGTCGACCTTTAGGGATCCTCCCCAATGTGCCTGTAACATTGAAAGGGAAGACCGTTCAAATGAACGTGATGGTCGTTCAAGGACCCTTGGATTGTAACCTACTCCTTAGACGGGACTATATATATTGCATGGGAGCTGTAGTCTCTTCACTCTTTAGAGTAATGTGTTTTCCGCATGAAGGAAGAATGGTCAAGCTCGTGGACCAACTTTCGTTTCCCGGATCACACATCGCAAATAGTCATGTACCATCCCTAAATGGTCTATTCACGCAAGAAGTGTCTCAACCCACAGTCCGTCCTCCTGATGAGCGCGAGTAATCCAGGAGGATATGACCGGAACCCAGGGGGCATGCATCCTGGCCTGCTTCGGCAGGGAAACTTTGGGTATAGGGTAGGTTTCCGCGGGAGAATATGACTAGTCTGTACCCCGTCCGTGGATGGAAGAGGGGTTGTTCTAGAATAAGATTCTTTTGTCAAAGCTACGTGTTTGGCACCAGTCATTCACCCTTGTCTATTTCGGTAGACATTGCCGAGGAAGTGTCTTGTTTGAAAGAGTAACGAGACAATCTTTGGGTAACCTGAAAGAGGTAAGCCTCTCTCGATTAAAACAAATGTTTTGGAAGAGGGTAAGTAGAGGTAACCTTGAAACTCTGTTTTATAGCTGGGGGCATGTAAACCTTTTGGAGTGCAAGCAAGGGGCAACTATTTATTTTTTAAATTTTTAGGACCTCTAACCCTTTAAACTCGTAGGATTAGTCGTTTCCGAACTTGCATAAAGAAAGGAGAGGGAGCATAGCTTTGGTAAGGCACAAGCTCTATAAAAAATGGGATCTTTCATGAGACACTCTTATCTTATGACTGGGTAATCGAGCAGTTTTAGCATAAAGTTCATGCTCGTTAAAAAATAAACGCAAGATCCGAGCAGTTTTAACGCGGTCTTCATTCTCGTTAAAAAATAAATATAAGCAGTGAGCAGAGTTTCCTCCAGTGTTTAAGCTCATTTTTAACTAAAAAATGAACCTATCCCGGTAAATAACCACTGTGATCGTAAATTTATCAGCCGTTAAAGCCTTGGTCGTGTTTGCACCTGCCACCTCCACTTTTCATTTGGCTGATCGTTCACCTCCATATGATTGTTTACCCATTTTGAGGAACAGCTGCGAAGAGTGATTTCACCTAGCCATCCTTGTGACACTGCCGTGATTGGAAAATTCCAACCTGTACCTGGAATCAGTTGCTATCCCTGTTTATCACTCGTTCCTCAAAAGACGAGTCTTCTTTAAGCTCTTTTCAATTGACTCGTAAAATATGAAAAGATTGCCGAGTTTTGGCCTTCCAGCTCATTAAAGTGACCGGAAGAGCTATCCCTCCTCTAGATTTTAATCTTTTTGGACCTGAGGGATTATTGCACAAAAAGGTCGAGCGCTTGTTTTATTCGGCTCGTTAAAATTATCGAAAACTCATCCCTTCTGTATTGTTTTATACTTTTTCGGACTTAAGGGATTAGATGACGAAAAAGGAATTTTGGAGTTAACTTTATGTACCTTTTCAGACTCTCTAAAAATGAAAAGGACCGAGTTATCCTTGTCGTTAGACTCGTTAAAATTATTAAATAGCGACAAACTTGTCTTTAGACGAGAACGAGTTTCACTATCGCTAAGCTCGTTAAAACATAGCGATGGGCTTGCCGAAGGGCAGGTTATAGAACAAGCATATGTTATCCTCCTCAAGCTTGACAAAAATAAAGAGGTATTGGTCAGCAATGACTGGGGAAAAATTGGGAAAAATCAAGAAAACTTTGATGGTAGCAGGTCGCTCTTGAACATGACACTTTTCCTCCGTACCACATTCGGGTTGGGTTGTTTCATTCACCGGTCACATCACCATGGTCTCGCAATACCATCCATATTTGGGGTAATGCTACCAATCCATCACATTAGTGTCGCCATATGTTCAAGAGAAGTCGTTCAGAAAGAGTCAACCGGGTCCCATCCACTGCCATACATTATCCTTCATCCATCCATGACCGCCACCCTGAATCATATGTCACAGATCGTTTTCACCTCCATTAAAATCATTAGCTCCATTCCATGTCACTGATGTGGGATTCATTAAGGCCCTCCTTTGACGGATCGCTTCTTGTCGACATCAGCTCATTATCCAAGAAGTTGATCTAGGAACAACCCCTTCAGTACTTTGAAGCTTGCATGCCTCAATGGCAAGTTTCTCACTTCCGGCGACAGGTATACATCAATGACCTTCGACCAGAAGATTTTGCGTGGTGTTCGACGCCAAGTCCTTTATTCACACCACGTGAATTATACTGCAGTACCTTGAGGGTCATTATCATTATCGGTGATTCCTCTCGCGCTTGTTAACGGTTTAAATCATTGACCGGTAATCAAGCGATGCCTTTCCATGTTCGACTTCAGCGCAATTCTCACATGGATCGACTTGTACTTAGAGTGAAGATCGAACGAGTTTGAAGACCCCGGATCTAGTTTCATCCATTCGAGCTTCGATATATATTCAGGAAAGATAAAGACATTTGACATGTACATCATTGCATCAGATGATCATCCTACTCAAAGGATGATAATTTCGCCAAAATTATCAGTCTACCATCAGACGATCGTCTGTTCTATGTACGAAAATGAATTTATAAAGCTGAGCATGGGAATGCCCGCCTCAGCTAGATCATGAAAGCAGAATGAATCATAATGTATTTTATTGTATTTTATTACAGGTCTCCTCCCAGCAGATGGATGAACTTCGGACCCTCCTGGATAAAGCATTTCACCCGATAAACGGCCTCATACTTTAGGGGGCAACTGTTATAGACATTTTTGTGCCTTACTGCATTGAGCATGAAATGTCCATAATCTAAGGGATCCAAAGTCCCTAAACATGTTGTTCCTACCCCTAGAGGAACGAGGCCAACTAACCACAGCAATTCAGAGAAGTTCTCCACCTGAAAACACTCAAAAACAAGCCAATTCTGGATCATGTCAACTGATCCACTAAGCATCTGCGCTGAATGTCAACTGCTACACTAGCTACCTGCGTTGAATGTCAACTCCAACACTAGCTACCTGCGTTAAGCGAGTTTGGACATGTGGCAGAGTCATTCCTCAAGGTGTCAATGCCCAGGAAGCTTCCAAAATGACACTTGCATCAAGGAATTCGACTGGTAATGAGTAAGAGGTTCCAAATCTCCAAGTGGAAGCAAGAACCTCCAAGTGGACTCAAGAACTGACAGAGGGAGAGGACACTAGTCAGATCTCAAGCTGACTCATCCTCTCTCCAAATATCTATATATAGATCTCTCCTCCATGGGATCTGGAGGCTGGAATTTGGTGATTGCAAAGAATTGCTGTTGGTTTTTGGCTGGAAACATTGGGTGCTTAATGCTTTGAAGGGAGCTGAAGAAGGAATTCCATTCTGCTGGGAAGGAGATGCTGGATTGGAGCCCTATGGGTTGTATCTCTTCCTGAACCCTGTTACTTATCAATAAAGCTATCTTGATTCTTTCCTATATGCTGGTGTATTTTTGTATGATTGCATTAGTGTATTTGATTTACTTCTAATCCTGAATCATTTATGAATATGTATATTTGCCTTTGCATTGTGTCCTTCTCTTGTCGCAAGTAGTTGTTCTCTTGTCACAGGTAGCTGTTCTCTTGTGATCTCGTGGGATTCAAGTAGCTGTTCTCTTGAGCAAACGAGGAGACAAGTAGCTGTGGACACACAAAGAGAAGAGGATCTAGATCAAGGGACAACCGGAAGACAACGGTAAGTCTGCCAATCTCCCCTCTTTCACATTTCATAAAGGAAGAAATCATAATAGCTGTATTCGTTTGTTGCTAAGGCGCTATCACACGTTAGGTGGATAGGATCGTCCTGCATAGGCATTTTTCCCCACAACAGTGCTAAAGGGATTAGAGAATATTTTATTTCACAAGCTTTTAGTGTGATCTTAGTTGCAGGGCAACTAGAGGGTAGAGAGTGTATGGTAATATGTGAGTGAAGAGCCATGCATCCACTATGGTGGGGTTGCTCCAAAGTTTGGTTGTCCAAGTAAGCAAGTTTGGTGAGTTTTATTGTAATTAGTTTTAGTTCATTTAGATTAAAAATTCAAGCTCTTTAAAGATAAAACATTTTTTGGGGTGTTGTAAGAACCCCCAGGTACTAATCCATGTTGCGAGACAAGGATCATCAACCAGCAGGAGAAATTCAAAGAACGATTGAGAGCTTGAAGAATGTCCCTCGAAGTACTTTCTCAAATCCTAGCAGTAGCTGGGATATTTTCCTCTCAGGAAGAGTTCATCCTGACCACATTCAGGAAATTATCTATCTCTCCATAACCAGAAAAGGATTTGGAAGTTTCCCTTGATTCCTCTTGCCTATCTACCAAGGAGATCGAGAAATTATGTACCAAATCCGATGGGGAGCATCCAACTGAACCTGAGATCAAAGAACTTTTAGCAGGCCCAAGAACATGTCTTGTATGCATTCCTGAGACCAATTATCCAAGTTTTCCTTGCGTGACCGAGGAGGACTTTTAGAGTGGTCCAAATGAAGAAATGGGCCGATACCATCAGGATTACATCGAGCATTGGTTCCAAATCACAATCTAGTCAAAGTACCACTCTCATCTTCAAATACTCTTTGTATCACATCTTTCAAAACTACTGATTTTTCATGCTCGTGTACCGTCTAAAGTTTATATGTTAAATCTAGGCATGAATATATCTTTGTACATAATCCGCACATGGATTCATTGGAAGTTCTTCTTCACTGGAAGGAGGATGTATTTTCTCCAATAGAGTAGGAAAGTTAGTATTGTAATAAATAAATAAATGAAAATAGTAAAGAGAAAAATAAGTCCTTTTGTGGAAACCATCTTGTCTGGCACAACTGGACATGGACTTTGCTTGAAAACCAGGTAACTGATGGTCAAGGTTCCCAATAAAGTTTGTAAATTTGTATGAGTTCTTCAAATCATGTATTTTTCAAGTCATTCTTTTTATACTCGAGTTGGTTGATGTGGGATCCCTTAAGGTCCGCCTGCAAACAAGCCTTGTCCCATCAACATCAACACATTATCTGGGATGAAGGTTAGGGTTAGATAAGGTACCTAGGATCTTGCATGCCTTAATGGCAGGTGTCCTTGTCATCTTCTAAGGAAATATATCAATGTTTCTTGGTGGATGAATTCTGCAGTCCATTCAACTTCGATAAATCCATTCATGGCTAGTAGAATGTACCTAGTGCCTTGATTCCCATTAATATCAAAGGTGGGATATCTCACATTGGTTAACTACCTCCTCAATGGTTGGTAATCCAATGACTCTTGCTTATGTTTGATATCGACACCATTTATTCACATATGCAAGATTGCACATGGGTGTGTAGCAGTTGAAGACTATATGGTTTTGTGATCTCAACACAGATTTGTAGCAGTTTGGATCTTAGTATCAACATTTCCATTTTCATTTGTAGCAGTATATTTATTTCAGTTAAGGTTTCCATATAACAGCCTGACCATTCATTTGCAACAGAAGTCACCTTTCCTCAGTTTTTTGGGGACATGAAACTCCTCAGGCATGGGGGAGAAGGGGACATTCAGTTCATCCTTCATCCCTTCTATTCATCCTTCATCCTTCTTTAACGAACCAGATCAGCTCCAGCCATTCCATTCTCCACTTCATCCTGCAACACCAAGCACATCAATAATAAAGGTAAAACTTGAGGTAAAATTTGGCTTAAGATTCTCTAATTCATTAGAAGGTTTAAGAAACTTAATGATTAACCACTTCTCATTCCATGCATTTCATCTTTCATAAATAATTATCCTTCTGTTTGCCTTCCATTCGCCACTCATAATAAAAAGACTTATACTCTGATTACAAGACCATGTTAAAAACAAATCCTTATGGTATATTAATAAAGGCAGTATCTATAGTGTCTTCTCCTAGCATTCTATTCAAGGGATGAACTCATTACTTCCATGAGATGATAAAAGAAAACTACCTATAAGCATTGGCCTTGTGATGATAGAGTATGCAAGCATTCATTCACATACTTACCATCTCCACCACTACCTCATTTCATCCATCTTCTTTTCCTCATCCATCCCTTTCTTGTCCTCAATTTGTATTTATCAATGAATTAGTATGATATGTTAAATGTGAAGAGTGATGCTCTACAAGAACCAACACCTCCAAATATTCAAGCAGTGCTACTCCACAAGAACCAACACCTTCAAATATTCAAGCAATGTTGTCCCACAAAGAGCCAACATCTACAAAACAATGTTAAGAATATGTCAATGAGCAAGGGATTTGTTTGCATGAGGACATGAAATCCATAGACATGGGGGATGTTGGGCCTCAAATATGCCCATTTTTTCCACCGTACAATACCACTATTCATAACCTAAATTCCTATATTTTTTACTCATCTCATACCATAATTCCACAACTTGCCGGCAATTGATATCTTACACTTCATGGTTGATTATAATTAGTTTTCTTAACTTTTCAATGATTATAGATGATTTTGCTATGATTTTCTAATGATGATTTTTCCAAGTTTATTTACTACAGAGATCCATTGCCGAAATTCTTCATAAGTCAATTAAACTAGCTGCTACAGGTTAAGTACAGAATGACTAAATTCTTGTAGATTAAAATCCCATTTTGTGATCAAATGAAGAAGAATTGTGGGATTCTGAGACATGGGGTTTGTTCAAAGTACCCTCAGTCAAGTAAAATAGAAACCGTTTGTCAAAATTCGTCACCTTGAAGAAGTCATGGTTAGCGAAATCTTAAGTACAAAATCAAGTACAAACATTTCAGGTTAAGTACAAAAATTCTGGGTTTGACGGTTTTAGATGAGCCACGGTTTTGGATATTTTCGGTTGAAGGTTTATTCATTTATTTTTCAAGCTATATGGAGTTCCAATCATATATTATAGATCTCAATCAAGCTATGCATGGATCATGAGATTTCCCAAGACAAATTTGACATAACCAAATTCCAGAAAAATCAATTGAAATGTGTTTTTGTAATTTTCTTGGCATATGGCTAAGATCAGATCCTTGAGTTTGGGATCTCAAACTATTAAAGCATAGTATATATTTCAATCACTTAGTACTAGAGAGGGAGTTACAAGTTACACATAGAGGAGTTATGTAGGAGAGGAAGCACAACTGTTGTACATTAAACTCTGTTTTTGGATGAATTAATACAATGTGATGAAATTTTTGTAGCCTTGGTGCCCATTTTATGAATTGAGCTTAGACCTGCAGCACATGGACAAGAAAGGCTGCCTGAACCCATCATGTTTGTAGGGTTAATATAGATTATGTAAGTGTGTTTATTTCCTTTTTACATTTTATTTCTTGCAAATGGTTTGAAGTAGATTTAATTGCTTTGTCAATTTATTTCTACATTCTAGATTATGTAATTTCTTTATGATTTATGTTGTGATCCCGAGAATAGTTTTATGTAGGAAGTGTTTTTTGCTTCAATCAATAGATTTACATTTCATTTCCAAGTTGTTTGCTAAATAGTTTTCAGAATTCCAGCACTTCATTTCATATTCTAGATTTATTTATGTTTTGTAGATCTGAGTAGAGGGCAATGAGTGCATTGTTGTTGGTTTCTCTTTGCAGGTTGTGGAGTACATGCATAGTCATATTTTGTACTCATGCCACATTTTGTATTCAAGCCACATTCTGTACTCATGTCACATTCTGTACTTATGCCACATTATATACTCAAGCCGCATTCTGTACTCAGGATTCCTATAGCTGCATTTTGTACTCAGTATTCTTGTAGCTGCATTCTGTACTCAGAATTGCTCTATTTTAGTTGATTGGTAGAATTTAGTTTGGAAGTGTGCGTTGTGTGATTTCAATTAAGCCTATCATGATTTCTTAAGTTGAATAGAGTAATTATCATAGTTAATCATTTGTTGATTTTACAGTTTATGGAATTAAAGGCAGTTTGTTAATAAATTGTGTTGTGTGAGAAATTAGCTTTAGGCTTTTACATGTTGAGTTGCTTTGAATCAAATAGCACTCTTTTAAA
Organism: Pinus tabuliformis; assembly: GCA_031772625.1. NCBI lineage: Eukaryota > Viridiplantae > Streptophyta > Pinopsida > Pinales > Pinaceae > Pinus > Pinus tabuliformis. The sequence continues at coordinate 582,677,265 of CM062806.1, forward strand.
TAGATCGCTCATTAGTTCTTAGTAAGTTTTATTTAGTTCATCATTTAATTTGAGTTATTCCTTTGTTTGAGCGTGCTTTTTTCAATAGATTAGTTTCAAAGTAGGAATAGAAATTCCATAGTTAATTTAGGAATGGATTTCAAATTTCATGATGTTAGTTTAGGTTAGACACTCTGATCCCACGTTACCTGCGCTTGTGCCTTGAATCTTACAAGTCCCGATTGATAATTTAATGTTGGAATTATAACACATATAATTTCCCCAACAAGGCCATAGTTGCAAAACAATATCATCTAAGTTTTCAATTGTTTATAATGTAGGGCATAAACCTCCTCTATGCAAGTGATATGGATGATCAAGTATAATGTCATAATTAATCCTAAATACATATGAAATTTATGAACTATGAAGTATAATTTTGGCTAGATCATTATTGGCATCACATTCATATTGATTCATAAAAGACTAAATTCCATTATGAGTGAAGAAAAACACATATGATGCATAAAAGAAGCAATTTTATCATCATCACATAGTTGTCATGCCTTAGCTAATTTTATTTTGTAGGGGACCCACCTACTTAATTTTTTATTATTTCACTTAGTAATGAGACTTCGCAATTTTTGCAAGTATTTTGAAAAATCACATGGATATATTGTCAACACATGGCCACTCCACAAGATAGTCCACTTATAGTATACTAGAACTCAGAAACCATTGTTTTGTAGAAAAAGCATAATTTGGTCATTTTCTTTTAAAATTTTAGTTGATTGTGAATTTTCAAGCTTTATTTAAAGAAATTTTAATTATATTATATCATAAAAGGACACACATGGAAGAAAAGGGAGAGAACAAGATAAGGGAAAACTTAGATCAATCAAGTCATCAACAAGATATTCTCTAATTGAATAACAATTACAAGATAGAGTAGCATCATGAACACATTTAGGAAGATCGTTCGATAGTTTGTTGTTCAATGTTAATTGCTAGTAAAACACATTTGTAGTTAATATTTACAGAATGCATGTAAATTAGCAAATATTTATTGATTTATATCTTGGACTCCTCGAAAAGTTAAAAAGAAACAAAAACAAACAAAAGTCAGAAATAAAGTCTAAAGTCAAAAGAAATGCAATAAAATTGAAAAAATAACTTAATAAGAAAAATATGTATAATATAAATAAAACATGAACATTTTCAATCAATCTTAGGTTCCACATAATGCTTCGAATTGGGAAATTTTTGTGGTGTATGAAAATAATATATTGTCATTATCTTTGAGTAAATAGGAATTGTTGTCAATGATTGATGCGACTATATATGGATCTAACTACAATTTTTGAAATTTAAAATGTTTTATCTTATCTACATGAGTAGAGTCCCACAAAAATATTTTTTGACTACCTTCAAAGACAACCATATTTGATTTTTTATCAAAATACTTTTGACATCCCATTGTTTGCACTTTAAGTTCTTCAAATAAAAAAGTATTTGCTATTCTAGAGCTAGTAGGGAATGAACTCTTTGACGTAGACTAATTTATTTTAATTCTTCTACTTGTAACTTCATTCTCAAAGAAGTGAGGTCAAGATAAACAAGCATGATAGCTTCCTGCCCATATACTAATTGAAATATAGTTAATCTAGTGTTGGATTTTGTAGTTGTGCAATCTTCCCATAGGGAAAAATTCAACTATGTGTGCCACTAATGGGATTTATCATTTATGATATTCTTTAATATTTCAATCAAATTCTTATTTGTTGACACAACTTGTCCATGCCCTTGAGGGTAGTATGTTAATGAAGAAAAATTATTCAATCCATATTTGTTACGGAATTATGTTAATTTACCATACATGAATGTTGGTTCATTATCCAAAATCAATTCAACAAGTAAACCAAACATAGAAAATATGTTAGATTCCAAAAAAATATTACATGTTTCATATTTAGCATGCTTAAGAGAGACAACTTCTACCCACTTAGTAAAGTAGCAATAAAAAATAGAGTGAATGTGGCCTACTAAAGAATGAGGGTTAATAATACCAATGAAATCTAATCTCCATTTTAAAAAAGTAGAATTCACAACTACTAGTTTGAAAGGCATGACAAAAAATTTATCGTGCCTAGAAGACCTTTGGAATTCATTAGAATATTTCATGTACTTATATGAATCTCGAAACAAAGATGGCCAGTAATAACTAGTTCTAAAATTTTGTATGCAATGGATTTCCAATGGAATTCCCATTGATATGAATATCATAATCTGTTGATCTCTGAAATTTATTTAAAATTCTTTGGGAAACCGCATCATCAACACATATTAGTAGCAGTCCATTAGTAGATATGTTAAAGATTGAAGTGTTAAGAATCAAATATTTGGAATCCTTAAGGAGAAGCCTCCTTCTTTCGTGATGTTAAAGATGATGATGGCACATTTTATGTTGTAAATAATAGATTATATTTTGATATCAAGGATACTTTGACAAATCAATATTTTTCATAATCAATGAAAAATAATGCAGATAAAGTGGCATCATTATTATCACTAGAAAGCACTCTGGTTTAGGATGTTAAGCTAAGTGTAGTGTTAGATCTCATCCCTTAATTGTGTTTAAAGTGATCATCGTGAAATCAAGTTCTTGGATTCTAACAAGATATACAATTACATTTGTGAATGTAAAAACTTGACTGTAAGTAAAGGGAATCTTAACTCGATGTGGTTGCTAAGTAGGGATTTCTAAATTTTTTAATATATTTAATAATAGTGAATGTATGCTTTTAAATGAAAAATTGTTTTAATTCATCAACATATGAGCTTTGGCTCATGTAAGCTATGGGATGTTGAATTTGTTGATCATATATTTGAACAAGGATAGTAGATATAACTTCTTTAATGCTGTTAGTGCAAATGATAACATATTTAGAAAAATAAGGTCTTGCTAAGATGTGCAAAACATATTTCATTCTAAATATCTATGAAGGCTTTTTTGTCATATCATTCTAGGAAAATTATTGATTTTGTTTTGATAAATTATGAATGGGTTTAACTATTCTTACAAAATCAGCCATGAATCTCCTTACAAATTTTATCTTACCCATGAATGGTTGAATTTGTTTATTTTTTGTAGGGCATGGGATATTCTAATTAGAAAATACATGATCTAGATCAATACTGATGCTAGAATCAAATACAATGTGCCCAAAGAATGTACTTGCAGTGGTACCAAAAATAGACTTTGTAGGATTAAGAGACATCCAAATTCTTTACAACAAAAAAAACTTTCCCAAGGTGATCAAAGTGATCTTATCAATTTTCTGAACATATGGTTAGATCATCTAAGTAAAATTGAATAACTTTTCAAATAAGATCAACGAAAGATATTTGCATAGCTCTCTAAAATGTGGCACCTGCATTGATTAAGCCAAAAGGAATGTTTGTAAGTGACAGTTCCCCAATAAGTAGTGAAAGTTATTTATGCTTTATCACCCCTCTTTACATGTATTTTATTATATCTAGAAAAGCCATTGAGGAGTGACATCATTTAGGATCCTAACACTTGTTGTAAAATTATCTCCATGTCAGGAAGTGGGAAATTATCTTTTACACTTGCTCTATTTAAAGCACTTAAATCTACATAGTCTTACATCACCATTTTTCTTCCATATTGGAACAAGATTAGCTACCCAATTTAAATAATAAATAGGAAATATTATGTGGTTAGCAAGCAACTTATCTATTTCCTTTCTTATCATTGCTTCAAGAGAAATATTTACCTGTGTTTGTCTTTGCCTTACAATTCATGTGTCCTCTTTGATAAGTATTGCATGCCTAATTACATTAGGGTCAAAGCCACACAATCATCATATGGCCATGCAAATACATATAAAAATTATCGAAATAAATCCATGAATCTCTACTTTTCTTCTTCTAAACATTGGGCTCCAATTTTTAGAATCTTTGGTTCTTCTTTAGTCCTAATATTCATAGGTATGATTTCTCCTATTTTTATATTTGAATCCTATTCCAAGCAATGTGTTTGATTTCTTACATCATTGGAAGATAAATAATTCTCCAAAGAGTTTAAACCTCTTGGGTACTTATTATCCTCCAATGAAATGATTTCTCTTTTATTCTAAGGCTCACTTTGCAAAAATGCGCAGATAACTTCATCGTCTGAGAACACTTGCGAATAATCAACATTGTTAGGAATATGCAGGAAGTAAAAATATTTGAAAATATAGTTTGGCCTTTCCGAGAGAAATTTCCTTGAAGGATTGGCTATGAAAACAACTAACCTATATTGCATTGAGTTCCATTCCTCATGAATATGAGTGATATTAAAATATAAAAATTCAAAAATCATTTGCCAAGCTACTTGAGTATACCTATTGAAATTTTTGTTGGAGGGGGTGTAAACTCTTTCTATCAAAATGATTATAAGTTTTGAATCTTCAAATATTGCAAGAAGGTAAGATCCACGATTGAAGGTATCTTCTATCCTGACTAAGATAACTTTAAATTCTATAATATCATTAGTGAAATCAAACTCAAATTTGTAAGAAAAATTGTGTATCTTCCCAATGAGATAATAAAGTACTATACCAACTACATTTCCTTCATTAGAACATGCTCCATTAAAATGTATATGTTGAATACCACCATCCATATAAATAATAGGTGGAAAAATATCATCACACTCTTCCAATATTATGGAATATACACCAATTTCTTCTTCAACATAACTCACATGTGGTTAGTGTACACTTTCAATGTAAGGTAAAATTCACCCTTCATGAAGTAAAATGATATTCTTGTCATATTTGGGCAGAGACATATGAGTTCCATCCAAGAACATGTATCCATCAGTTTAAGGTTTCCGGTCTATTTCTAAAATAATGGAGTAATTACTTACCAACATGTCAATTACTTGAATGTTTCAAGTGGTTTGAATGCCTGGATATGCACGTGGTAATAAAGTTACATCCTTTATTTCACTGAATTTTCATTTGTAAAATACAAACCCAATTCCTCAATTATATCCATAATTTTTATTGATACATAAAATGGAGGATTTTTGAACGAATTGATAAAGTTATTTACATCTAATTTATTTATATACATTTCTTCTTCAGTTTGATTTTAAGATAAGATGGCAATAGTGGATGCCTTGTCTTCCATAAAGTTCTTAAGATATCTTTGTTTCTTAGAAACAATGGCTATATCAAGCAATGGATTGTCAACTTTAATAGTATCCAATTTTTTAGTATAATATGCTCTATAAAGGAAGAAGAGGGAGTAAGATTTTCCTTGGGCTACTATGAGACTTTGGAAGTTTAATTGTTTGAATTTAAATTTTTTTATGAAATAAGCAATTATGAGATGTGCTTTGAGAAAAAGTAGTTTTTTGAGGAAAAACATATCTTCTGTTTTTGTATGATTTGTTCCTTATGTCCACTAGTAATATGTCATCTTTAGATGCCCAATCTAGAGTGATCCAAGAGGATCCTAAAAGGCCATTTTTTTAAGTCCTTGAAACTTAATGAAACCAATCTCAAATTGAAGAGCTCGTCATTTTGAATCCAACGCTGTGAATGAAACCTCAATCTGATATTGTATGGGAAAGTTATGGCCTGCTAAAGTTTTTGACAAACATTAAAAATGTTTGCAAGTGCAAGACCCACAAGTGCCATGTGGCATGTCTTACAGTGCCATGTGGTACGTTCATATGGTGTAGTTGGCCAATTCCGGGAATATTCTTGACCAATCTGGCATTGTCATGTGGCAAGCTCGGATTGGCCCAATCCAGGGTCACCACATGGCCAAATTATAGGGTGCCACGTGGCATCCTATGATTAGTCAGTGGGCCTGGACCGGGCTAGAGTTGATAGGCAGTTTAGCGGACAACTGGTGATGGTTAATTTTGGCAGATGGATATTTATGGAGGTCAATATGGTGGTTGTTGCTAAGTTTATCGGAGGCCATGGATTGGCGGGTCACCAAGTTGATAGACCCGCCAAACCTCATGTTATATTTGGCGAGGTCAAATTGTACAACAAATAATGGTTTTTTTCACTAAGTTAACAATTCATTATTAGAGGTTTTGTTTTTATTATAAAACATATATAATGACGGGTGGGTTCGGGGGGTCAAACCTGTGACCTCAGGCCTACCAACGAATTAACGCACGATGAGTTACCATTGGACTACGCTGGCCGTTGAAATCAATGCCCCAAAGAATTATATATATTGTGAACCCAACCATCAGAACCTAATGCAGAGGCCTGTGTGCACAAGGGTCGAGACATCGTATATTCCTTGGTATATTCTAGGAATATTCTTGGAATACACTTGTGAGGGAATCTATGGGGAATCTAAAATATTCCCCAAAGCTCCAAAGGTCACCAACTCATAACAGGGTCAACTTTATAGCCATTTTTCACTATTTTTGTCCAGGAATTCAACCATGCAGTTTGTTTCTTCAACAAAGTTGTGCATTTTCAGGCACTCCCCAGAAGTGGAGGTATAAGGGGTCATTTTATATTGTATGCATTTTTTATTTTGCCAAAGATTAATGAAAGAGGCCTCTCCACATTGAGGAGGGCCCAAAGACATAATCCACACCAGGTGAACTCCGTTATCAAAATTTGTGTCTCTTTCTCTTTATGGTTGCATTTTGTTTCCGTCTTTTGTTATGCGTATCACTTTTGGTTACATGCTATTTTAATTGCAATTTTGTATGCATCAATGAAGTAAAAAAATCTGGATGGCAGAGTAACAATTGTGGAATCAATTTTATTTCCAAAAATTCATTCTCGAGTGTTTGTTCTTATTTCATAAGTATTTTCATCATGGTTATCTTCATAGAAATTACACCATGATCTTAACTGTATACCTTTGGGTTGAAAATTTTGAGTCTAATTTCTCAAAGGTGCTTGCATTGACATATATGCAGAAGTGGAAGCAATGCCTTTTCTTTCAAAGGAAAACATTCTATTGCTTGTGTCTTGAGCAAGCCAAAAGACTGCAGACATGTTAGCTTGTTTACTTAAGTCATCAATATGAAGGCTAATTATAGCTAACTACTCTTCAAATTCCAAACAGGTTGGTAAGGTTGAACCTAAACTATCAGTGTTCTATTTCGATCTATCCTAATAGGAAGAGGGTAATGCATTATAATAATGTATTAGGGTATCTTGATTTTCAGGCCTGATAACCTTGGGAATTGATTATATAATGTGGTGAAATGTAAATTATAAGATTTGTTTGTTTCACCTTTGTTATAACAAGATTGTTGTGTTTCCATTAAAAAATTCCCTAGACTTTGAAGTGGTTTATAAGTTGACTTGAAACAATAGAATAATTCATCAAAACTAAAGAAGATTTTAGGTGGTAACCCAAAAAAGTCAACATGAATTTTTCCTTCCATTGAATTAAAAAAAAAGTATCATGATACAAGTGTCATTATATTTTGCTACAATATTATGACAAGCATTTGAAAAAGATATCAAGTGTTCATTTACAGAAATAGTTCCATTGCTCAGAAAGTTATGCCAATTATCTTTAAATTTAAGAAGGGGATTTTTTGATAAGAAAAAATCGAGAGGATAAGGTACATGTCATGGAGTGGAATTCACATCTTCTTCGAACTAGAATAAACCATATTACTTGATTACTTTGGTTGGATTTGTAGCTAACTGAATAGGATTAAAACTTTTACCCTAATTTTCTCGAGAGTATGAACCTCAATCAATATGTCCAACTACAATACATGTTTCCAATTAAAACTAATATGCATCCTTCCAATTAAAAAACAACAAGAATTTTGAGAAGTAATTTTTTTGCAAGAATCTGTAGAGGACATCATCGTGATTTTTTCAGGAGAATGAGTTGTTAACATGCTAGTTATCTTATTTTCTAAATTAGATAAATGTTGCCTAAGATTTATTTGTAAAATTTGAAAAATAATTTACAAATACTATGTGAAACATCATACTAATTGTACATAAGATAATTTATTGACACACTTGATGATTGCAAGCCTTCTTTTCAAAGGTTGACCTTTGCTCCTATATTTGGATTTCATGAACTATAATGTCCATCAGATCTTAAGTTTTTCATGATACACAACAATTTCAAGAATATAGTCAAACAAGCCAGATGCAATACTCCATTGGTCGAAAGTTAGTCATATATCTAGTTGTTGATAATTAGGAACAATCATTAAAAATTTAAAAGAAATAAAAGGAAGAACCAAAGAGTAAAATTACTCCCCATTATAGTTGCCAAAAAAAATTTGGTGATAAGAATTTATAACTATGGGCATATTAATATGGATCAGGGGGGAAACTAGATGATTAAGTAATCTTAGTTGTGTCCTTTTTCCCACACTTCACTTTGGAGGCTAGTCTTTGAATCTAGTCTATTGGCACCTCCTATTGGGCCTCAGGGTTTAGAAAGGGATCTACTTAGGAGGAATTGGTTGATATAGCGTGTCAAAGGTAATCCACACTTAACATTTTCCATCTCTCCTAAATATCCATCTCCATCCTTTGGTTTGATTGTCATTGGTCATTGGTATTGGCACCCTATATCCACATCCTTGAGTTAGGGCACATAAACTTGGCCCCAAAGGTTGGTGCAACAGAAATAATGTTAAAAGCATATGAAACCACAATGAAAGAAAATTAAAAATGGAAAATGTGGATGGGCATCTTTAGCACATGGGAAAAATCTTAGCTTGATATTGCCCCTAATTAACCATCACCCAATTCCTCAAGCATTCAATGCTTCATCTAAACAAAGTAACTCTTGAATGTTCCAAACCCAATAAGCAAAAAACTACTACATCTTGAACGAGAGCATAAAGAAAACTTGGGCTTCTAAGCTCTGAAGCAAATGGAGATAAATCATTAAAGTAAAAGGGGCACTAAAGGGTGAAAAAATCAAGTGGAAAGGGGTAACTCACACAACCATGATTTCTCCCTCCTTACATCATTACACTTAGGATGTTGGACCACTATTAACTACTTTGATGGTTGTGACATATTCCTTGAAGTCTCTCACACTTCATGACCACCCTATCACATAGACCTATGGATTGATGGTCTAACCCATGACATGTCGCTCCCCTTGAGGGATAGAAACACCTAATAGGGTTGTTGACCTAATCAATATCCCTAACGTAAGTGAGGTAACTTGCTTACAGAGCCCGATCTAGTTAGACATTTGAAGGTGAATTTTATTTGAAGTATTTATGTGCCCCTGTCATTGAATATATTCCACTCTAATGCTTTAATTGGTTCATGTTCCTAATGAAGTTTATCTCACTCTTGACAGGTTTTTTAGGTGGTATAAAACATGTAACAAAAATACCTTGAGGGATGGTTGATTCCACTTTGGAACCTTCTAAGGAGTTTTTTTCTCCATTCTAATAGTAGACGTGACCTTGTGGCTCCAAACTCTAGAGATAGGTTTTGACCTTGAGTAGTTTTGGCATGATACTACACATTTGAATGAGCCTATAGATGCTGAAACACTAAGCATGAAAACTTGGGTATTGGACTATTTAATTATGTTCCTAGAGGGACCTAGGATGCTCCCTGGTTGGCCTTGACCCTATTTAATGGACTTACCATGTTCTGGAGTCTAGACAAGGATGGTTATCACTAATATAACTTTGGAGGGGTGGAACATCCCTCTTTCATGCCAACACTTTCCTTAATAGTTGCCACATCACTCCCACATGCATGAAAGGGGTGATGTAGGGATTCTTTTGGATGATGTCATGGTGGAGGAGTTTCCTTTTGCATATGTACACATACACTTTAAGGTTTTATTTGAGTTAGGAATACTCTTGGACCATTACCTCATATCCTTGATGCATTATTTCCTACTATGGAGGATGACATCATGGTGTAGACCATTTTTCTCCCACACGTATAAGTTATTTTTGGCATTTTGTTATGTTTTAAAGTTATTTCAAGGTTGGGTTGTGATCTTTGACCTAGTTGAACACAAGTAAACTTGTTCTAGGGATTGTTCTATAAAATCATGAAAAAATTGACTTCGTGATCCTCATATAAATAAAGGGGAATCACGTCTTTTAATTTTGTCATCATTCATCATCACACTGCTCTCTGTTTAGACGTGTGTGCTAGCTCTTGTCTTTTATTCTACTTGGCCACAATGTGATTGCATGAGGAAGGTTTTGTGGGACAAATTGAAGAGATTATGTCAAAATTTTGTAAGTTTATTGTTTATATTTTACATTTTGCAAGTTATATTATGTGAATTAGGGTTTATTTGTGTGCTATGTTTAAAGGTGCTACATTTATCTTGAAATATTAATTCCTTAGTTTATACAAATTTGTTTTCCTTGAGTCCTTCAAGAGAACTTTGACTTGTGAATATCTTGAATTTAAAATCTCCCTATTAAGGAAGTCACTATCATTTGTAAGAAGCAATTATTTCCCTCTCACACTCTTCATCAATGCCATGCTCATTAATTTTTCCCTAGGTGGTTCCATTGCCCATTTGGATCAAGGCACTAGTATAAGAGGTTCTTATCAATATCTCTTTAATAACTATTTTCCTTCTCTTCTCTATAAATTTCTAGATATGAAGGGTTAGGGCCAGGGTTTCCTTGAAATATTGCTAAAATGTAATTGCCTTGATGTGTTATTTCCCTTTGGTTGGGATTGCATTTAATCATTGGTAAAAGGAAAAATCTAGAATTAACTGCATTAAGAAGCCTACTTATAGGGTTGATATCATCATTTATATTTCTATTTTATGCATGTTTTAACTATAAAACTCAATTCCAAACCCTAAACCTTGCATATCTAATTGATAACATTGCTCATTTTTTTTTGAAACCAATGAGTAGATTTGATATTAATTCTACTCTTGAACACAAAAAAATACTAGTAAAATGTTTACATTGAGTTCTAATATGTTTCTTCATAAGAGAACAAAAGATAGGTTTCAAGCTTTTTTAAACTGCCACTGACATACATTCTATCAACTAAAAGAAAGTTATATGCTCTACAAAAGACTAGAAAAAAAAACAAATTTACAATTAAAGATCATGATTCAAGAGGGATATAAATAGGCATTTGATTAGACTGACTTCCATAAGTGTTGTGTTGCTCACCAACATTCCTATGAGTTCATATCTCAACCAATTGGCATTGAATGGTGATGATTTCATCCTCTTTTCTATTCACTTGGGATTTTAGCCTTTATAATTCCTCAACCAGAAAAAGGATTGTGTGAGACTACTGATGAAGTTTCCTTTAGAGGTCCATGTTCTTGGCTTGAATTTTGACTGGGAGATGTGGAAAATTGTTGTGGGAATTTGTACTTCCAGTGGTGATTGAAGTGTACAATCCATGCTCCATGAGAGACTAAACAAAGGGAGGGTGACTATGACCTAGAGGGACAAAGTTACAGATAGAACTAGAAGTGGAACTAAAGCAAAAAGAAATAGTAGGGGGGTCAATCCATAGAGGATTGCCTAGGTCTGAAGGTAGGGTGGTAGGAGGACCTGGGTATTCACGGTTCAGGAAATCCCACAGATAGGAGGAGAGCAGGGACGAGAACCCCCATAAATAGTAGTGATGAACAACATAAGAAATAATTATAGGAATAACTTCAATTTCGGTAGAGAGATATCTTTGGAGAGTCAACGAGCCAAATTTTGTCTAAATATCCCTACTAGACCACTTCCATAATCCAGAGCCTTCATTGTCTAGAGTTAGAGGAGTTGGAGGAGCACAATCCAACCGAGGGTCCTCGAGGTCCTTTGTGAGGAGTACAACATAACCTTGAAGGACCACTAAATTGCTAGAAACAAATAATTCACAACTCCACGACATGTCGTAGACAAGGAATTCAGAATTCCATGCCGAGCCATGGAATAAGAATTAACTATTCCTTTCCACACATAAGAGAAACATTGTGTCATAATTGAGTTGCGAAAATGATAGACCCCCAATTCGGAATTCACAATGAAAGACTCCAACCACGACACAAGGAAGAAGTTTATTTATACTATCTAGTTCAACATTAAGATTAGGAACTTTTTAACATGAAAAACCCCTCTGAACTAGGAAGAATTAGCCCAACATCGATACAAATCCATTATACCTGAAGCTTCAATACAAATTCCATTTTTACTTTCCATGACCTTAAACATAGAGCTCAAAATATCACACGCAAGATAAATCTCATTGACATTGAATTTCGTTAATGCTCACTGCCCTCGAGCCTTTAAGAAATATGGTGAGAGGGTGAAATTCTTCTTACAATATCATCTAGAGGGAGGTATTGACACATGAAGGGGCTGAAAAAAATGGGAGTGCATGTGGCCTACATGGCCTCCACCAACCACCTCAACCATGACAATAGGTGCACTTAATAAAACATTTTTCATATAGCTACAAAATACACATGAGGTAGAGGACTTAAGAAAATTTGATATGAAATCTGCCAAGGTGGAATTTCTCCTATTATCATACCCATAGGCCCAATTGAAACATTGAGGAGGAACATGAGGGACGTACATCATGAAATAGATTTCCATCCAATTCTACCATTAATGACAATATGACCTGCCTCTATAAGAAAAGCCTTATTTGCCTACTCATCAGCTTCCTATTTTTAACTTCTCAAGATGTGACAGAAGGTCTTATGAGGGAAGTAGTTCAGGATACTAAGAATTTATCAAATAAGGCTTAGGTGATTATTCTTAGGAAGAGATATTTTCTGTAAATGATGAATGGTGAGAAGGGAATCACCCATGATATCTATCATAGAGAGATTTCTTTCTTTAGCCAAAAGGAGCCCAAGCAAGAGCTCATATATTTCAGTCAAATCGTTTATCCTCTCGCCAAGTCCCCAAGAATACTTAATTTATTGTTTTCCCTAGGGATTTAAGAGAATCCCTCCCCCTCCTTCCACCCCTAACCTTGCTCCTTTATTGACCTGTCATTAGAAGGATATTTATTATAGTTGTTATATGATATTACATGCCATATTATTGAAATATATCAAACCCTAACTTATAAAATCTCTTTCATTTACTTAATTGGTCTAAGGATAGAGTGCTTGAACATTAGTGAAGAGTATCTTAGCCTCACTTGCTCTGTTAGTTCCCTATCACAATAATTAAACATTTCCATCACATTAAAACATTATTTTGAATATATTTAGGTGATCCATATATAGGGAAGCTTCCCTTGTGGTTTAACATGCCAATAAATCGTTGGAGAAAGGTTGTCGAGGTGATAGTGGTGGTCAATCTCTTGTTTCCATGAGGTCTAGATTTACTTAGTGAGACTCTACACTAGACCTACTAGATTTTATGGTAACAAGGCATGTTAGTCCTAATGTCAAAAGGGGAACACATTAATTTTTTGCATTATCTATCATTGCCATTGTAACCACAAAGTCACAAGTCAATAACAATGTAAAAGCCATGTGAGGCCACATATTAGGTATTCGAGGCCTTGTGTCTATTCATTGAGTCTATATCTTGTTGTTTTAGTAGGACCATGGATGGTCCCTGGAAGTTCACTTCGGGTTCTTTTCATCTTGTGTAGGATTGGAGGGCTTAGATGAGCTTCCTTCAAGGCTTAGGTTTTATGGGAGCCTGAATTTGTAGTGATGGTCACTAGTCTATGGGTCAGTGCAACCCACGTCAAGGTGTACCTCTATATTTCCACATGGTTATGGTCTATAAATTCTATAGGTGGCCTTCGATTTAGTGCAATATTCCATAGACAACTTTCATGCATGGTAGTATCATATTAACAAATTTCACATTTCTTAAGGAAGTTCATTATTCCCAACGCAAAGTGGTCCTAGTGGTAAAAAATTACACTTAGTCTTATATGTTCAATTTGATGAGAGAATTCCATGCCATGTTTTAGATTTCCAATCATAGGTGTTAGTGGTTAGTTAAAACTTTGTCAGCATGTTAGAGCAGATTTCTGGGTGGAAAAACAAGTGGATTTTTGAGCATATTTTCACATGCAGCACATCAAAATTGGTCTACTCAATGAGAGGAATGAAACATGTTTCAAATTTTCCAAATCCTCAAGGGTGTTAGATATCATCCACTTTGGCTTGATGTCATGGAAAACCAAGTTTCGAGGTAACATAATAGGAGTAGGCTTTGTCAAAATTTGACATGTAATATGTCAAAATTGGCCCATATAAAGAGAGGATATAAATCCATATCTTAGCTTCTTCAAATTCCCAAGGGCATTAGAAATCAAACAAAAGGAATGATGATGTGGTAGGAAGGTGATGATGTGGAAATGTCATGCAAGATATGAAGCTTATGAGAGAGACTCGGTTTAAATCTAGGTTGATTTAGCCATACGTAAGTTCCATATTGTTAGAAGATTAAAGGAATTTAAGATCTAACTTCCATGTGGCTAATTGAATTACTAAAGTAAAAATTCAAGTAAAAAATAGTCGTTGGTGGAGTCAACTAGCTGTTAGAAGGTCTAACAAGTTGTTGGAGACCTAATGGACCAATTATTTGTGCAATGGACCAAGAAAGTAGTAGTTAGAAGATTAATTATTCCTCCAAATGACCAAGTTGATTTCCTCTCACCAATTCAAATTCTTATAAGGGAAAATTAGTGGGATATTGAGCTATTCTTGTTTACTGTTCTTCATTGTTGACCATAACGGACCATTAACAAAGGGATTCATGGACCAAATTGAGAAATTTGAACCAAGTTAACCCTCCAGTGGGTGAATTGAAAAACATATTGTAATTTTTTTTGAATTATTTACTAGGTCTCTAACTTGTGGATGACTAGTAAAATATTTTCTTGAGGATAAGTCAAAACTAGTTGTTAACTAGCCATTAGCTAGTCATTTTATAGACATTACAATTTTTTCTATAAAGGCTAGCCTCCCCTCATTTTATCATTGTTATCATTATTTGAAAATGGTGCCATCATTAATAAAGAGCTCATTTCTTGCAAACTTTGTCTATTCTATATACATTTTATGGGTGAATCTTATTTTCACTTTTTTTCTTAATATATTTTATTGGGGTTAATCTAACTTTTCTAGATAATAAGTAAATTTACACTAAGGTTAATATATCTTGCCATCGAGCAACTAAATATTCATGTGGGATGGAAAAAATAAGGGGGAAATCCACTTTGTCAATTTGTTTTACAAGCAGATCAATCCAAGCAACTAGACCATTATGATGGGGAGCTTCAAATTGTGGAGGATCTTGCATTCATCTTTCAGGAGGTTTGAATATTAGAGATTCCATGTTGAGAGGGACCGCTCCTAGGTGGGTCCAAAAATTATCAAGGAGATTAGTCATTAGTGGTGGTGATTTATTTTCAAGAACAAACTCACTCCCTTAAGTTATCAAGCTATATTGACCTAAGAAGGCGTTGATTTTGTGCTCCAACAAGGGTGAGGTAAACAAGGCACAAGTGTAACCCAAAAACTACCACTTTTAGAAAACATTAAAATTTTACTTTTTAACATTTAGTTTAGTAAATAATAACTTGCTAGTTTTTATTTGTTTTATTTATTTAGCAAAAATCTCCTTGGAGAAAATTGATTAAATTGATAGATTTAACCAAGGATAGGTACAAGTTACTACTTTTTCCCATTTTACAGTTACACTTATGCATAGATGATTTGTTTTTCATATCCAAACATTTGTTAACTGTAATACATAGGATGAGCAATAAAAATAGAGGTTTAATCTATCCAAGTAAGCTACATTTTCCCCAAGCATCTTCTATTTACTCTATTGCACTTAATTTCAACATTTTCAATCACATAGAGTAAATTACAAATAATTTCCAGCCATATTAAAAAGGAAAATAAAAATCTAGAAATTATTGAATGAGTTTACTCAAGAGGTTTTCACTCTAAATTTTGAAAAGTAATTTCCAACATGCTGTAAACTTACCTTTTCAATTGTTTTATGTTGCAGGGAGGTCCCAAAATCCTCAAAAGTGACCCTCATACCTCTCCGGCCGTTGACTTACATTTTGGAAGTGCTTAGGAACTTGTAGGGTGGTTGTTGTAGGCTAAATAGGCTTGTGAATCCATGTTTTTTATAGAATTCACAATCTATTATACATGACAACAAGATGTTTGACCTATAACTTTCTAACCGGTAGCATAAATTGAAAAGTAATTGGATATATTCTTAGATTATTTAAAAAAAAATCAAATAGCTACACTCAATATCTCTTGTATTTTAGTACTGCTAAAATCCTCGGTTTAGTTTTTTGCTGCACAATGCCATCTTTTAGAGCTTGAAAATTCCAAGAGATTAACACCTTCACTTCAAGTGACCCCATATAAGACAGTAGTCTTGTTTGGGATCATTTGGTCTTAGTTTAGGGACTCTTTCCATAGCCATTTAGGAGGTTGTTGGACCTAAACAATAGGGTCTTGAACCAACGTGATAGTGGGCCCCTACCCTATGTGTTCCCATCCCGCAGGTTGCCAAGACCTTAGCAACCGTTATAATCATATCGGTAACAAGACCATTGTTGATTAAACATTCCAAATTGTCATACCATGTTTCTTATTAAGGAAGAGGATGTAAAATCCATTATACTGCCCTTCTGTTTTTATTTGTATTTTTGCTACTAGTGTAAACAACTCTCTCTCTCTCTCTCTACATAAAAAAAAATTACTCACAAAAACTGGACCCCTCTCTTTCTCTCCCTACATAAAAAGAAATCACTCACAAAAACTAGACCTCTCTCTCTCTCTCTCTACATAAAAAAAATCACTCACAAAAACTAGACCTCTCTCTCTTTCTCTCTCTCTCTCTCTACATAAAAAAAATCACTCACAAAAACTGGACCTCTCTCTTTCTATCTCTCTCTCTCTCTCTCTCTCTCTCTCTACATAAAAAAAGTCACTCACAAAAACTGGACCTCTCCCTCTCTCTCTCTCTCTCTCTCTCTCTCTCTCTCTACATAAAAAAAAATCACTCACAAAAACTGGACCTCTCTCTCTCTCTCTCTACATAAAAAAAAATCTCTCACAAAAACTGGACCCTTAGAACCTTCCATGTCTCTCTCTCTCTACATAAAAACAATCACTCACAAAAACTGGACCCTTAGAACCTTCCATGTCTCTCTCTCTCTCTCTACATAAAAAAATAGAACCTTCCATGTTTCTCTCTCTGTCTCTCTACATAAAAAAATAGAACCTTCCATCTCTCTCTCTCTCTCTCTCTCTCTACATAAAAAATAGAACCTTCCATCTCTCTCTCTCTCTCTCCATAAAAAAATCACTCACAAAACTAGACCCTTAGAACCTCCCCCCCCCCCCTCTCTCTCCATAAAAAATCACTCAGAAAAACTGGACCCTTAGAACCTTCTCCCCCCCTCTCTCTCTCTAAAAAAAATCACTCACAAAAACTGGACCCTTAGAACCTTCCCCCTCTTACTCTCTCTCTCTCTCTCTCTCTCTCTCTCTCTCTCTCTCTCTCTCTCAAACTATCTCTCAAACACACACACACTCCCTCTCTATGCTTGTAAAATATATAGAAGAATAAAATAATAAGAATAAAAGAAGGGTATAGATAATATAGAAGAATAAAAGATGGGTACAAATAAAAAAGCAGTGCTCCCTTTTTTAGAGTAAATAACACGTGTATAAAGAAATTACTCCTCAAATATATCTCTCTCTCTCTCCAAGCTCGTACAATATATAGAAGAATAAAATAATAAGAATAAAAGATGGGTACAAATAAAAAGCAGTGCTCCCTTTTTTTAGAGTAAATAACACATGTATAAAGAAATTACTCCTCAAAAATCTCACTCTCCTTTCATAATATCCACCTTCAAGAGGAACTATTCATGTATATGGCTAATTTTGTATTTTAGTGCATATTTTTTATGCTTAAAATATCCACTACAAATTTCTTAAGGAAATTCACCAAAAATTAAGCCTCAAATTATGGAATAAACGAGGATAAAAAATAGTATGGTGGGTTTTGATATTTTTCAGAAGGAAAGACTTTAAAAATAAGAATTATCTTATTAAGCTCATAAAAATAGGATGAAAGGCACCTCTAGGCCAGGCACTTCCCAAGTAAGGTCACATGAAAACCTCTCAAGGTTCTTATTGTCCCAAAATAGAAAGTACGCCTCATATGAGCCTACCAAGACCCTCTTGACCATGCCAAAATGAAACGCCCCCCTAAAATTTTGAAGTGCTTGGAATGGCCTTAAATCTAATATTGACAATATACACCTTACTAGGTATCTAAAAGTCCAATCATCCTACTAAAAGTAGCACCACCCTAAAATTAGTTAAAACTCAAACGATAAGAAAATATCCCAACTAGGTCTTTGGGTATGTAAACATCCTATCAATCTAACCACATTCAAGAACTACAAAAAATAATAGTAGCTAAAAATAACAACTTCTCAAATTTTCCCAGATTTCGAAATTGATGCATATCTCCCCAAAGAGTATCCAAATATATGATGACATCCCAAAAAATAGAAGTCTACAAAAAACAAATTGATAATCATGCCATTTTTGGGTCTTTGACCTCCCATACTTTTTTGAATACTACAATCAACTAGAACTGTGGGGTACTTGCTCCATTAAATCCCTTTCCATCTGATGTTCCTGTAAATATGCCTAACAATCTCAAGAACCTATCCTAGCAACAAGTACTAAATAAAAAACATGTGACCATGTGTCGAGTCTAAAAAAGAGCTCACAAATTTTCCATGTCACATAAATGGATGCACCAACATTCATCATGTAATCTTGAGTTTTGAAGAAATTAAATCTAAGTGCTAATAGGAAGTAATGAGAATGGTAGATGATTCGATCCAAGACAAATATGCTCCCCAAAAAAATATTTTCTTTGCAAAAAATCATATTGGGAACTCGATAAAGTTACATATATATAACTTCCACTTAGATGATTAGATTGACATTGAAGAATATAATAAAATATTCTTACCATGGATTATGCATCTAACATTTTTCTACTAGGTTGGAAGGGAAAGGTTCCAAAAATAGAGGAAATTCAAGCATGAATGATACTTGCAGCTGAATGATTTTATGTTGTTGGTTGTTTTCTCTCTATGTGGGTTGAAGGGAAGTAAGTTATGTCATGCAACAAAACACAACCTCCAATTCTGATCAACACAAATAAATTTAGACTAATATCATAGAAGCAATGGGACAATACCATAGTCCTTTCACAGGTAAACCCTGAATCCCCCCTTTTCATACAAAGTATTAGGGTAACACATTTAGTCTAATATTTAATTTGTTCTTTCCATGACACTTCTTGGATGACACACATGTACAATGACACTAACAAGTTTGGTCAAATATGAATGTGGAACATCTCCATAAAAAAGTGAGATGCATATAAGATTAGTATACAAAACTTGTTATGAGAACTTGGTGCACAAACTACTTCAAGAGAGTCAACCAAGACATTGGATTTAGACAATAAATTTGATCACCATAATAGTTTCTTCAATCTCTAATATTTCACAAACAATGTGCCTAAAATTTTACTATGTAATTGAGGCTTGCTAAAGGAATCATACATGGTCTTCTCCAGGACATGTGAAGTATGTAGATGATTCAGGTGGCTCCAAAAATACTCATAATTCAAAAGTGGTTTTGGAAAAGCTCAAAAATAAAAGTTGTTGGATTGAAGTGAAACCAGAGTTAGATCAAATATCTTGTCACAAGATTTCCAATGGTGCAAACGAAACCTCAATCCGAGTTCATATGTGAAAGTTAAGGTTAGTCAAAGTTTTGTTCAAACTAGGCCCATTGCAGCCACTAACAAGGAAAAGACAAATTTGTTGCCTACTTAATTTTTCTAATGAACCCTAAAAATCCGATGGTTGGTTTTTAAACGTTATTATTATAAAAAAAAAAAAAATACATATAAAAAAATAGGGGGTCAGGCCACCACCCTCGCCACCCCTCCCCAAACCATATATATATATATATATATATATATATATATATATATATATATATATATATATAACTAAATAGTTAGCAGGTGGTCAAACCCCTCCAACCCACCACTCACTACACATAACAACTATATAACATATATGCCCAACACATAAATAAACGACCCAACGACCAGGGGAGCCTACAAGATTTGAACCTGCCTAGTCGAGTCGGCCGACTTGCCTAACAGGCGGCTTCACGTTCCAAACATTAATGCGCCATTTAAAAAATACCAAAACTAGTGGGCCATGGGTTGGAACTCGACCCACCCCCAACCAAACACCTTATTTTAATATGTTTCCAACCAATGCGCCAACCCATGCAACTTTGAACAATCTGCTCGACACTTTATGTAAAAACCAGAAATATCATTCACCCAGGGGAACTACAGGAGCGCGCATGGATGCTGAGGCAACGGAACCATTCTTGACATGGATTGCGACAAGAATATTCTCTAGTGCAGGGGAGGAATCTTTAGATTCCCTTGGAGATGTTTTTTTTATAGAGGTAGAAGTGTATCAACTTTATACTCATTTTTCTTAGCTTTCCACAAGGAATCTGATGGTATAACTAGTTTCCTCATCTAAGCAGCAAATATTTAGTCAACGTACAGAGAGGAATCTTTGTGGAATCATGAGGAATCTAAAAGATTTCATTGGGACCAATATTTCGCAGCGACAGAAAATGTCAACTTTATACTGAAATGAACCAAAATTTCACTAGGACTCTGATGGCATGATCGGTTTTCGGATCTAAGCAATGTATCTTCAGTCAACTTGTAGAGAGGAATCTTTGTGGAATCACGAGGAATCTAAAAGCTTCCCTTAGAGTCAAATTTTGATAGTTTCATAACCAGACAAACTTTATACTTGTTTTACTCAGTTTTTCGCAAGGAGCGCAGTGGTGAAGTCAGATTTTTCATATGAGCAGCATATTTCCAGTCAATCAGTCAGAGAGAATCTTTGAGATTCTTGATGGTCCATATTTTTATGGTGTGAGAAAGGGTCGAGTTTATAGTCATTTGACACGGTTTCATGCCACGAATTCAATGGTACAGTCCATTTCTTCAACAAATTTGTGCATTTTCATGCCATCCCCGGAAGTGGAGGTATATGATGTAGTGATTCCATGTCTTTCTTTTGATCTGTTGAGATGATTTTTTTGATGTTGAGATCCTTGTTTACCATTCTGTTAGAGGATACTCGTATTCCACTTCATGTGAGAACTAGATATATTGTCATGCTAAAGGAGGGCCCATATGAGTGAGAGTTCCTATAGGAGAATGTCTCATGGAGAGACATGCCACTCTTGCTGAGGACGTTTATTCTTATAATGACAAAGAATATACCATGTACATAATCATCATCTTCCAACATTTAGTGAAGTGGCCTCCCCACTCTTAACATCAAGCACAGAGATGTAACCCACATTGGGTGAACTCCGATATCAACTTGTGTGTATTCTCTGATTTGATGGTTTTCATTATGCTTCCTCTTCTGTAAAGTATGCACATTTGGTTTTTCATACTCTTTCACATGCAATTCTGCTAACATCACAGAAGTAAAAGATCTTGGTTAATTCTGGTAGTTGAGAGAATCCATATCAAGTTTGGTATCAGAGAGGTCTTCTTGTTGATGTGAATTGTGAGTGTGAATGATTGAACATGCAACTATCAATAAAATGGAGGATGACAAAGATCTCTACGAGGCCTTCTACAGGATGTCAAAAATGGTAGATATAATGTATGAAAATTATCGGGAGAAAATGGAAAGAGAGGAATAGGAGAAAGAAAGGGAAGAGTACGATGCTCCATCTCCATCTTCCAATGATTATTCATCTTCTTCATCATATTCTCATCATTCAGATGAGGATATCAATCAGAGCCTTCATGCAAAGAATGTTGAATTGAGGAGACTTCTATGAGAAAAAAAAGAGGAGAAGAAGAGATTACAGCTTCAGTTATGAGCCATGGAAGAGGCCTTGGAAAAATTGGAGCACAACAAAGCCTTAGCGAATCCATCATCACCTGCTTTAGAATCGATAGCTGAGGTAAATAGTGTTGGTCGTTCTTCAGTTTCATTTTCACATGACATTATTTGTTTAGAAGCCTTGAGGTACCCATTTCAGGAACCGACTTGAGACTCCTTACCAAGATGGCATACACTGAAGGAGAGTGCTCAAAGGTAGCAGAAGCTTCTAAGGCATTTTTGAAACCATCGAGGAAAGAGGATGATGGGAACACATGAAAATCCTCCCATGGAACTGCACATTGTAGAAGAAGAGCTAAGGCGAGCTCTCATTGCCAGGATTGAATCAGAGACAACCAAAAGAGGTAGAAAAAGTCTCAAGTATTCTAAAGTTCATTTTGATTACAAGAATATTGTTAATGATGAGCAGAAATGGTGGCGTAGAAAACCATGTAGTTTTTATGGCTTGCATAACCATGTGGTTGTAGAGTACTGGAAGAGAATGACAACAAGAAAGAGGACGAGATGTGAAATGTCTTCTCCACATCAGGGAAGGAAGAAGGTTAAGCAGGTCTGGAGGAAGAAGAATTTTTACAATCATTGCAACCGAGGTGGACATCAAAGAGCCACATGTTGGAGGCTACATCTAGAGTGGCGTCTCAAGGACAAAGCACCCGTGCAGGAACCAACTGGTGAAGATGTTCAATAAGTGAATCCGCTACAGGGAGATGACTCATTTACTTTGATGAGTGAGAGATGGTTTTACTAGATATAGTAGCTTTCCATGGCCATATTTTGTAAATCATTTGTTGTGATATAATTGTAAAAGTGATTACATGTTTTCCATTTCTTATTAAAAGCAACGATGATGTTTTGGCCTCTTATTGATAGCTGGGGTATTGGTTTCTATTATGATGTAAACTTGACCACAAAGTGTGCGCTATAAACTATTGGAAAGTATGTGGATTCTTGGGTCATGAATTGTCATGTAATTGAACATGTAGTTTTCAAGGATTGTATTACAGGTTTGCAGAGGATGCAAGTGTTGGTTCATCACTTATGGCTCTAAAAACCAAAGGTGAAGGAGAAGCAGGTTAGACTTGTCATGACACTTGTTGTGCAGACAATGTAACACAACAGATGCAGATTATGTTCATGCTTTTGGAGGAGCAAAAGATCCTTAGTGGGGAGGAATGATCTAGGTGGCTCCAGAAATGCTAAGAATTCAAAAGTGGCTTTGGAAAAGCTCAAAAATAAAAGTTGTTGGATTGAAGTGAAACTAGGGTTAGATTGAATAGATCATCACAAGAGTTCTAATGACACAATCTGAGTTCGTATGTAAAAGTTATGGCTAGTCAAAATTTTGGTCAAACAAGGCCCATTAGCAGCCACTAACGTCATGACAATTTAGCACTTCACGGTGATGCTTTCCGGCAGTCAAAAAAGGAAAATTTATTTCCTACTTAATTTTTATAATGACCCTTAAAAATTTGATGGTTGATATCTATATATATATTTATTTATTTATTTATTTATTTTTGCTAATGCAAGAGTCGGACCTTCTAATTCATTAATCAACAAATAGAGTACATAATTTACAACCAAACTCAAAGGGTCATGGGCCAAGGGGAGAACCCAAAAAAACCCTATAAACAGGCCAAAGGCCAAAGCTTCACTTCCTACATCTAAACCTTACATCTCTCTAAAGAAAAATACAAGACTTTGGATTCAGACCCGAAGAGGAACAAAAGTGCCACACTATAAAGTTCTCATATCCGTACCATTCCCTACCTCGCGAATAAGGGAAATGAGTGTTAAGCCGCCTCTTGCCAAGAACGAATTGCTTCCAGCCATGTTCCTAACTTGATTTTTTAATCTCCACCATCGAATATCCTGCTCGATCCAATGGTCATGGCTAAAATCGCTATGCTAAGCAGCATGACTTTTACCCAGAGGAACCACCAACATGCACGAACAATCTCATCCATGGATCTGCCAGGGCAGATCCAATGGTTGGGGATAATATCACGCCCACCTACATTCACGAACAATAGCGTGTGATGAGGGCGGTATTCCTCCCAACCCCACCGCCACGTGGAGCACTTTGAATGGAATCGCTCCCGAAAATAAAAAAACCACTTCCCGCTTGCTAGGGCTGCGATCACTGGAAAACTGCTTAGGCCACAGAAAAGCTAACAAAGAGGAAAAACCCCTGGTATCTCGGCCTACGAGAGATCTCGGCTTCCGACTATTTGCTGCGATTACCCTACTAGAACCGATATTACCTGCATCAACCAACATCTTGTCTGTTCTCCAAAAAACCCAGTCACCCGTGCTATTGCAACTAGAAACCACAGTGAACAAATTAATTTAGGGTGCGAGGGTTGACCCCTGCAAGCAACCCACATTAAACCTGACTATGAGAAAACTCCTAAACCAAAAGCTGCTAGTCATTTGTACCCCTCCTCCATGGCGCTATTCAGAAACACTGTCTTATCTTCATCTGCTTGGTCTTGGCACTTCACTCTTAATCTATTCGGAGGTAGCTCTTGCCAGTACTTCGCCACCCTATTATCTATGCAAATCACTCCTTGATTGGCCAAAAAATCTGCCAGTTTATTGGCCATTCTTCGCACATGAATAAACCTGATTGTTCTCAAACTCTGGAGGTGACAATGTATCCGTTGAAAGACCTAGATCAATCTCCAGTTGCTCGAGGCTTTTACCGACTTCGTGCCTTAGCTGATTTTCTTGACCGAGTTAATAATTAATTCTGAATCAGGCTCAATGATCACATTTTGGAAGTTATCCTGGACCAAGAACTCTAGAAACTGCTCCATTACCATTAATTCCACCATGTTGTTGGTGGCTCTTCCTAAATGGAAATAAAAGATGAACATAATATTTCCGTTTTCATCCCTTAACACCCCTCCATGGCCAGCTGTTATAGAAATTTTTGGGCACTACAACCCCAAGCATAAATGTACATAAACCAAGGGCTCCTAAGTCCCTAAAGGTGTTGTTCCAACCCCTAAAAGAACAAGGTCAACTAATTACAGCATCTCCCAGAAGTTCTCCATGAAAAACTACTCAGAACTGGTAAAAACTGGACCATTTCACCTGCTCCATAGTCAAAGTGCGTTGCATCCCACCTGAATACACACAGTAGGTACGATGCATGTTGAAAAACCCTTCTATGGGGTGTGATGGGTGAGAGTGGACAAATGGCAGGGTCAATCCGCAAGGTGGAGAAGCATGGAATCTCCCAGTAACTTCTCCTGTGACACTTGCCTCTCTGCATTCGACTGGGGATGAGTAAGAGATCATCAATCTCCAAGTGGAATCAAGAACTATCAGAGAGAGGACACTAATCAAATCTCAAAAGATGACTCATTCCCCTTGCAAACATCTATATATGGATCCCTCATCCCAGAGATCGAGAGGCTGGACTTTTGTATCTTGTAAGGAAGTGTTGTTGGTTTCTTGATGCAACATCATAGGGTTGGATGATTTGAGCTTTTCATGAGGTGAAGAAGGGCTTTCTTGCTGAGAGGATGATGTTGGGTCAGAACAATTGGTTGTAATCCTCTTTTCTCTTTCTTGATTATCAATAAAGCTATTCAAGTTTTCCTCCAAATTCTTGTATGATTGATGATTTATGCATTTGTGTGGTCAATATACATCTGGTCCTATATTGTTTATGATAATAGATCTATGTTCTTGGATAGTGTTATGCTGCTTTGATTCTACAGGTACTCTTTGAAGCTGGGTAGACAAGGAAGCGAGTGGCAAAGACCTACCAGAAGAGAGAGGAATCGAGCAAGGAACCAAGCGCAAGACAGAGGTTGGTCTCCTTATTCTTCTCTTATCTATTTCTCATAAAGGAAAATGAAAGTAGTTTTTAGTTTGTTTGTTTCTAAGGTAGCTACCAGCCTTAGTGGGACTAGCAGCTCTGCATAGACACTAGTTTTCCCGATAACAAAATGGCGACTCCACTGGGGAAAACTAGTGTCTATGCAGAGCTGCTAGTCCCACTAAGGCTGGTAGCTACCTTAGAAACAAACAAACTAAAAACTACTTTCGTTTTCCTTTATGAGAAATAGATAAGAGAAGAATAAGGAGACCAACCTCTGTCTTGTGCTTGGTTCCTTGCTCGATTCCTCTCTCTTCTGGTAGGTCTTTGCCACTCGCTTCCTTTTCTACCCAGCTTCAAAGAGTACCTGTAGAATCAAAGCAGCATAACACTATCAAAGAACATAGATCTATTATCATAAACAATATAGGACTAGATGTATCTTGACCACACAAATGCATAAATCATCAATCATACAAGAATGTGGAGGAAAACTTGAATATCTTTATTGATAATCAAGAAAGAGCAAAGAGGATTACAACCAATTGTTCTAACCTAGCATCATCCTCTCAGCAAGAAAGCCCTTCTTCACCTCATGAAAAGCTCAAATCACCCAACACTATGATGTTGCATAAAATAACCAACAACACTTCCTTACAAGATACAAAATTACAGCCTCTCAATCTATGGGATGAGGGATTCATATATAGATGTTTGCAAGGGGAATGAGTCAGCTTTTGAGATTTGATTAGTGTTCTCTCTCTGATAGTTCTTGATTCCACTTGGAGATTGATGATCTCTTACTCATCCCTGGTCAAATGCAGAGAGGCAAGTGTCACAGGAGAAGTTTCTGGAAGATTCCATGCTTCTCCACCTTGCGGATTGACCCTGCCATTTGTCCACTCTCACCCATCGCACCCCATAGAAGGGCTTTTCAACATGCATCGCATCTATTGTGTGTATTCAGGTGGGATGCAATCCACTTTGACTATGGAGCAGGTGAAATGGTCCAGTTTTGACCAGTTCTGAGTAGTTTTTCATGGAGAACTTCTGGGAGATGCTGTAATCAGTTGACCTTGTTCTTTTAGGGGCTGGAACAACACCTTTAGGGACTTAGGAGCCCTTAGTTTATGTACATTTATGCTTGGGGTTGTAGTGCCCAAAAATGTCTATAACACCAGCCATGCATGGATTACTTTTTGAAGCACCATTAATGTTGAATTTTAGAAAACCCTTAGGGGGACGATGCTAGAAGTCTAGCCCCAGATCCAAAATTGAAACTCTCATATACAAACCCTAAGGAATAAGTCCCTGTAACCCTAACTGACATAGAATCCTCATATTTTTTGCCGAAGGTGGATTCGTAGGGAGATTGCAAACTCTAGTGCTGACCGTCTCCTTAAGCTAATTTAGGATCAAATCAAGAAGGTACTGAAAAGGTTTCTTAACATTCTTCAAGATTCTATTGTTCCGTTCTTTCCATACATTCCAAATAATGAAGCTTGGTATGAGGGCCCAAGCTAAACCCAGAACTTCATTATCCGAAAAGTTTCTTCTCTAGTTGATAAGGGTATGGATAATAATCCCATAGTCCCTATCAGACTGTTGGAAGATGGAGGCAAAAGAATCCCAAAGCCTGGAAGTGAAGATGCAGTTGTTGAGGAGGTGCTCCATTGTTTCCTCTTGAGCTTCACAGAGCTGGCATCTGGAAGGTCCCAGGACACCCCTCTTCCGAATGTTATCCCAAGTCAGAATCTTCCTATGCATAACCAACCACATGAAAATTTTAATCTTCATCCAGCCTTGATGTCTCCATAGTTTTTGCCATAACCTATCTGGAGCATGGGAATCTAGTCCCAAGAGAATGAGTTTTGCTTCCTTGAGCTTAAAGGTACCCTCATTGTTGTTGCCCCATCTCAGCTGGTCATGCCCCCCTTATACTAGAATTTTCCTCTGTTCTAACTCTTTCATTAGTATCTCAGCTTTAACTTTCAGGGGGTTGTCGTCATTGAAATCAAATCTTCTCCAATTTCTCCATTTCCCTATATTGTTGTTGTGATCCCAAAAATATTTAACCTTGGAAAGTCCCTTAGTATCTGCTTCTGCTTTGAGGTCCTCCAGATCTGCTTCTAATAGAATAGGTTCTTGTTGCCATTTGTCTTCCCGGAATAAAGCTAAGTCCCCCTCTCTAATTTCCCAGAAGCTATTATTTTGAACTAAGCCCCTATTTTCCTAGGCTTTATTCCAGATGTGTGATCCCTTTATATTACCATCCATCCTTATGTGGTCAATATCTTGCCATGAGTTGGCATATTTTTCTTTCCAAATGATTGCCCATTGAGCCTCTGGTTCTTTTATCCAGTGCCACCATAATTTTGCCCCTAAGACCTTGCTTAGAATCTCAGGATCATCCAGTCCAAGACCCTTGTGGTTTTTGGGTTTGCACATTTTTTCTCAGGCTACTAAGGCCCATTTCTTCCTTTCTTCCCCCTTGCCCCAAATAAAGTCTCTTTGTATGTTTCTAAATTGATGTAGGACTCCTTTAGGAGTTGGGAGAGTTGAGAGCATAAAGACTGAGATTGATTGGAGAATAACTTTTGTGAGCACCAACCTACCAGTCAAGTTTTAGGATCGCATAGTCCATTTCCTGATTTTATCTTGCAATTTATTAATCACCAGCTCCTAGATGCTCTTGTGTAATGGTTTATCCGTTAGAGGGATTCCTAGATATTTTGAGGGGAGAGAATCTCTTTGAAAGTCCAAAATTCTAGATATGTTCCTTTGAATAGCAATATTAGTATTGAAGAAAAAAATCTTAGATTTGGATAGATTAACTTCCATACCTGAAGCCATGGCAAAGTCACTAAGGATTTGTTTGGATGCAAGAGCTTCTTTGACTGTGGGGATACTTTGTAGCATGGCATCATCAACAATTTTTGATGAGTCAAGGCCTGTCCATTGTCAGAGATTTGAATACCATTGATTTTGCCAGCTTCTTTAGCATGCTTGATAGACCTACCTAGTCCTTCCATCATGAGGATGAAGAGAAAGGAAGAGAGTGGGTCACCTTGCCGAAGGCCTCTAGAAGGAGTGAAAGTCTCTGAGGGGGAACCATTGACCAGAATGGAGAAGTTGGAAGAAGTGATTAGAGCCAGGATCCACCTCACCCAATTGTGATCAAACCTGAAAGCTATAAGAACCTTCCTGATGTAGGTCCAATTCAGCTTATCATAAGCTTTGGCTATGTCCAGTTGCATGATCATTCCAACCTTTTTATTGCTAATTAGAGAGTGCACCACTTCATGTGCTTGAATGACGTTATTAAGAATTTTCCTTCCTTCCACATATCCCAATTGTTCCACAGAAACTAGGGTGGGAAGGAGGGCTTTGAGTCTGTTGGCAACCACTTTGGATATTATCTTGTAAACCACATTGCATAGAGCTATTGGCCTGAACCTATCAGGGGTTTGGGCCAACTCCTGTTTAGGGATCAGGGCTATAAAAGAGGTGTTCAGAGCCTTCAAAATAGTTCTGTTCATTCTAGAGTCTTCCACTACATTCAGAATATCTTGTTTGACAATATTCCAGCAGGCTTTGAAGAAGTCAACATTGAAACCATCCGGGCCTGGCGCCTTACCATTTTGCATTTCTTTGAGTACCCCACTAACCTCCTCTTCAGTCACTGGTCTGTAAAGGTTGACATTATCCTCTCGAGAAACTAGCTTGGGAATATGTTTAGTGAAGTCCCTAATGGATTGCTCTCTTTCATGACAAGTTTCCTGTGCTATGCTTCGAAAGTGCCAAACTAGAATTGCTTCTATTTCTTCATGAGAATTGAGAAGATTTCCTTCTCTGTCCTCAGTCAAAGAAATCATGTTATGAGCTCTATTCGCCATGGTGGATCTGTGGAAAAATCTAGTATTACATTCTCCTTATTTTAGCCACTAAACTATAGATTTCTGCCTCCAAAATATTTCCTCTTGTTTACAAAATTTCTCCCAGGTTTGATGATATTTGGTGGCTTGATCACTTCTGACTATATCAAAGCCCTCCTTTATGAGGGTTTGGTTGAGATCTTGCATTTTACCTTCAATAGATTTTTTTTCCTCAAAAATATTGCCATATTCATTCTTGTTCCAGTCTTTAAGCTGGAGCTTGATGTGTTTTAGTCTTTTTTGAAGAAGGAACATTCTGGTGCACTGAATGTTTAAATATTCTAACCACCATTTGGTTATGTTGCTGATGAAATCTGGGTGGGAAAGCCAGATGTTCTCAAATCGAAAAGGTCTGTTCCTGGGGGTGTGTTATGAAACCAACTCAAGAAAAGATAGAAAAGATAGATCAACGCCTTAGAATTCAGCCTCTTCGAGGGGGCAACCTCCTTTACATTACATAAATGAACAATTCTTGGATGATACAAATGACAAAACCTCCTTTCTATATATAGGAGTCTAAGGAGTCACAATATAATCCAGCCGACCTAACAATAATAATATAAAGCCACACAAATAAAAATAGTGGGCTTCTATGGGGCACAGAAATAACAATATGGGGGGTAATAGGGGCACAACAATATAAATAAGGGGTATAACTACAATATTAATGGGGTAATCACTAGTATTATAGGGACCCAACATGCCCCTCTCCTTCAAAAAAGTGTTGTCCTCAACGCTTGAGTAGTTCTGGATACTTCTGCATAAAATTCTCATCCTCCCATGTGGAATCTTCAGCGGATAAGTTCTTCCACTTGATAAGATACTCTGAAATTGATCGATTTCGTAGCTGTCGAGTTCTTGTTTCTGTGACTGCTTCCGGTTCCAATATAATTTTTCCTTCCTCGTCAAGTTCTGGCAATATTGTTTGAATTGGGAGCTTGTCACCTATAACCTTCTTTAAACATGAAACATGGAAAACTGGGTGCAATCGAGAAGCTGCAGGAAGCTCCAATTTGTATGCCATAGTACCAATCTTTTGCAACACCTTGTACGGACCATAATACTTTGGTGATAATTTATTATCCTTCTTAGCTTGCTTTAGGGACATTTGCTTATATGGTTGTAGCCGTAGGAATACCCAATCACCTACATCAAAACTTCTTTCACTGCGATGTTGATCTGCCTGTTGTTTCATTCTATTTTGTGCCAACACGAGGTTATCCTTTAAGAGTTGGAGGACTTGTTGTTGATGTTCGATGTGATGTTCCACTGCCTGAACCTTAGAATTTTCTCTTAAATATGATGTGATGGATGGTGGTTGATACCCATAAAGTGCCATAAATGGGGTCATTTTTGTTGCTGTATGGAAGGAAGTGTTATACCACCATTCAGCCAGAGGCAACCATTTGACCCATTGTGTCTGTTTATCAGATACAAAGCAACGAAGATATCCTTCCAAACATTTGTTTACTATCTCAGTTTGCCCATCAGATTGAGGATGATAAGATGAGCTATGAGCTAACTGAGTACCAAGACAAGAAAATAATTTTGTCCAAAAATTTCCAGTGAAAATGGGATCTCTGTCACTTACAATAATCTTTGGGTTTCCATGTAGCTTTTGAATTGTTTCCATAAATGCAGTAGAAACTGTACTGGCTTTAAATGGATGTGATAATGCACAAAAGTGTGCATACTTGGTAAGTCTGTCAACTACCACCATGATGACACTCTTTCCCTCAGACTTGGGTAAACCTGTGATAAAATCCATTGAAACCTCCTCCCAACGTTGGCTTGGAATGGATAAAGGTTGTAATAGACCCGGTGTCTTAATTGTTTCAACTTTATTTTGCTGGCAAACCAAACATTCCGCCACAAACTTTTGAATATCTGATTTAAGGCCATCCCAAAAAAATTCCTTCTTAACCCTGTGGTAAGTTTTTAAAAATCCTGAGTGCCCTCCTAAGGGAGAAGTGTGCAATTCCATAAGAATCTTTTGTTTTAGCTGGGAATTCTTACAGAGGTATAAGCGATCTTTGTACCATAACGAATCATTTTTCCAGCTAAATGTATCAGAAGTACTGGAATCTTGTTGTAGCTTTCGAATAAGTGCCCACACTTCTTCGTCATTCTTCCATTCCTCCCTTGCTTCGTTTATCCAATCTGGTTGGATAATAGAAATGGCACACAACAATGCTTCCACATCCTCATCCTTTCTTGAGAGTGCATCTGCCACCACATTTTGCTTCCCTTTTTTGTAGATGATTTCAAAGTCATAACCCAACATCTTTGTGACCCACTTTTGTTGCTCTTCAGAGGATAATCTTTGTTCTAAAAAGTATTTAAGGCTATCATGATCCGTTTTTACCTTGAAGTGTCTTCCCATTAGGTAGGGTCGCCATTTCTTAAGTGCATGGAGTATTGCCAACATTTCCTTCTCATAAATAGCTTTGCTTAAAAACTTTCCCTTGATTGGACGACTTTCAAAAGCAATGGGTCTTTCATCTTGCATTAGAACAACACCAATTCCATTTCCTGAAGCATCACATTCCACAATAAAGGTTTTTGTGAAGTCCGGTGTAGCTAAGACCGGTGCTTGGCACATTGCCTCTTTAAGATGTTCAAAGGCCTTTGTTGCTTCCGGAGTCCATGAAAATGAATCTTTCTTCAATAATGTTGTTAGAGGTGCTGCTATTCTCCCATAATTCTTAACAAACTTGCGATAATACCCTGTCAACCCAAGAAATCCTCGCAGATGCTTTATGGATGTGGGGATTTTCCATTCCTTAATGGCTTTAATTTTGCTAGGGTCTACCTTAACTCCTTCATGAGATACAATATGACCCAAATATTCCACCTCCTGGACTCCAAAGAAACATTTGGATCTTTTTGCATATAATTGTTTCTCCTCCAATAGTTGTAGCACCCTGTCAACATGTTCAACATGATCCTTCCAAGACTTGCTGTAGATTAGTATATCATCAAAAAATACTAACACAAATTTTCTAAGGAATGGTTTGAAAATTGAATTCATCAAACCTTGAAATGTTGAAGGTGCATTGGTAAGGCCAAAAGGCATGACCAAAAATTCATAATGACCCTCATGAGTTCTAAATGCCGTTTTTGGAATGTCTTCAATCTTCATTCTGATTTGATGATATCCCGAACGAAGATCCAACTTGGTGAAGTAAATTGATCCATGCAATTCATCCAGTAATTCATCAATAACAGGAATGGGGAACTTATCTTTAATAGTGAGCTTGTTGAGCTCCCTATAATCTGGACACATGCGCCATGATCCATCCTTCTTGTGCACCAATACTACTGGAGCTGAGAAAGAACTTTGACTCGGTTGAATTATACCAGCCTCTAGCATTTCTGCAACCATACGTTCAATTTCACTTTTTTGGACATAGGGATATCTGTACGGCCTGATGTTTGGAGGAACACTTCCTGGAATCAGATGAATAGCATGATCATGATCACGCATAGGTGGGAGACCTTGGGAGTCTCAAATACCTTGGAATGATTGTCCAAGACTTTTTGGAGATCTGGAGAAATAGATGATTCCAATGTGGAAACATCTAGCGAACATAATTGTGCAATTACACCTCTTTGCTCCTTTTTTAGAAGCTTTGTCATACCATTAGAGCTGATTATCTTTCCTGGTTTCCCTGCAATACCCCTTAATTCAACTTCCTTTCCTTCCGAAGAAAATTTGATGAAAAGTTCTTGAAAATTAAAAGCTATTGTACCCAAGGATTGTAGCCATTGGACTCCTAGTACAACATCAGCACCTCCCATTGGAATGGAAAGCATTGGGCTAGTCAATACATATTCTCCCATGGATAGCTTGATATTATGGCACTTTCCAGAGCAATTTATTGTTCCTCCATTTGCAATCATCACTTGACACTCTGGTGCTGGATATAGGAAGCAATTCAATTCTTTTGCTACCCTACAATGAATAAAATTGTGGGTGCTTCCTGAATCAATCAACACTATTACCTTTTTCTTCTTGATTTGTCCTTCTATCTTGATGGTTTGAGGAGTGGTAATTCCCGCCAATGCATTACAAGATATGGTCGGATTTATTTGTTCTTCATCTAGGCTTTGTTCCTGGAATATATCCTCTTCTTTTGACCTTTCTTGCTCCTTTTCTTCTTCCTCTTCACAATCTATGTAGAATAATTTCTTCTCAGCACACTTATGACCTTTTGTGTATTTGCTATCACAATTGTAACAAAGCCCTTTTGCTCTTTTTTCTTCCAATTGTTGTGGTGTCAACCTTGTAGGTTGTGGAAGACTATGGGCAACAACACTTCCATCTTTATAGTTGTGAGTGGTATGCTTCCTAGTTGCCATAATTTTGCTTTCCATTTTTCTTGCTAACCTGAATGCCTTCTCTAATGAATCAGGTTCCCAAAGGCGCACATCATGTTGGATATTATCCTTTAAAGACCCTATGAACACATCAATCCTATGCTCCTCTGGAATATCTTTTACCCTTATGTTCAATTTTTGGAACTCCTCAATGTGCTCCATTATTGAACCCTTTTGTTTGAGACTTATCAATTGGCTAAAAAAAGTGTTGCTTTTTGTATCCTCATAATGTGCTATCAATTCTTCCGTAAAAATTGCCCAAGTGATAAATTGTTTACGAGAACAAAGCCATTGATACCATACAAACTGATTTGGTTCCAAATATAAAGTTGCCATACGTACCTTTTGTGTGTTTTGCACATTATTGAGATCGAAGAATTGCTCCATCTGTAATATCCATGTGGCGGGATCCTTGCCATCAAACTTCCTCATATCGATTTTTGGAACATGGTGAGTCTTTGATCCAACATTAGAGTCTATGGAATCATGATTAACATTTCTTTTGTTCTCATCATGAGTTTCCTTTACTACCTTTTCACCATTAGTGACCCTTTCTTGTAGCAAGTTCTTCAATTCTTCCATGTCTGTCTTCAAATCTATCTTTAAATTTACCATCGAATCCTCCACCTTAGTTTCCATGCCCTTTATCTTAGATTCCATGCCATTTATCTTAGATTCCACGCCATTTATCTTAGATTTGACGCCACTTATCTTAGCTTCTGTTAGCTTTTGTGAGCGTGACATTTGTTGCACTTGTTCTTGTAATTTTGATATATCATGTAGCATTTCTTCCTCTTCTTCATGAGTCATGCTAGAGCTTTCAGGTTCCTTACTAGGTGTTTGCATTTTCTTTCCTCGGGGCATCAGTTACCGATAATAATGCTTTACTATGCCCTTTGAATTCCGTTAAACCAAGCTTACATAAAAATTTAAAAAAAACTACACACCTTTTTTCACTTTATAGAAGCCTGATATTGAATCTGATGTAT
Organism: Pinus tabuliformis; assembly: GCA_031772625.1. NCBI lineage: Eukaryota > Viridiplantae > Streptophyta > Pinopsida > Pinales > Pinaceae > Pinus > Pinus tabuliformis. The sequence goes on from CM062806.1 coordinate 582,712,417, forward strand.
CTCTGTAATTTTGGATCATCCAGTTCTGAAATTGCTACCTGTAGTAGCCTTCTGCGTCCTCTTTCCAATGCCACAAGTCTGAGCCAAATTGGATTCTCCAAGTAAGAGTTATGTGAAATCTCCCACAGTGACTTGCTTTTAGACTGGTTCAGTAGAGCGAAATTGTACGACGTGCCACGAGTCACTGTTTCAACCTTTGAATCTGAAACACACATACAAGAAAATACAGTCCGTCCTCTTTCTGTACCTTTTTACGAAATTTCAATCCGATCCTCAGAGAGAGAGTTATGACGATTTTCCCCAGGTCACCTGTTTTGAATGTAATTCAGGAGTCTGCAGAAAGGCCAACTTCCTCAGATCATATCTCCGAAACTATCGCGCGAAAAGCTCTGAAATTCCGACCCAAGGTTCAGCGCCAATTCTTCTCAAATGGGTTTTTTTTGAAACTTTTGAAACGTCACAGAAAAAGAGTTATAGCGAAAATGCCACGATGACCTGTTTGGAGCAGCGAAACCCTAGAATCCAAAGCTCTGATACCAAATGTTATGAAACCAACTCAAGAAAAGATAGAAAAGATAGATCAACGCCTTAGAATTCAGCCTCTTCGAGGGGGCAACCTCCTTTACATTACATAAATGAACAATTCTTGGATGATACAAATGACAAAACCTCCTTTCTATATATAGGAGTCTAAGGTGTCACAATATAATCCAACCGACCTAACAATAATAATATAAAGCCACACAAATAAAAATAATGGGCTTCTATGGGGCACATAAATAACAATATGGGGGGTAATAGGGCACAACAATATAAATAAGGGGTATAACTACAATATTAATGGGGTAATCACTAGCATTATAGGGACCCAACAGGGTGCCAATTCCTTGAACCTCCAATTGAATTGGTCGGTGATCTTAGCCTCCAAAGGGGAGAAATCTTGCTACCATTTCATTATCATTGAGCATAAGATCCTCTGAGATTATGAATGTCTAATTTTGAGGCCACTTGAGACTCTCATCCTCTTTTATTGTTCCAAGTAAATATACCATTATTCGTTACAATGTCCACTAGTTTCATCTTATCGATAAAGGTTTGGAATGCCAAAGAGTCCTTGCCTAGAACTCTGGTTCCCCCTTTTTTCTCCGAAAGTGATTTGATCAAGTTGAAATCACCCCCCAAGATCCAGGGTATTCCAGCATATCTGTCTCTGAGATTCTCCAGAGAATTTAGAAACCTAACTTTATCATCCATTCTTTGAGGGCCATACACATTCGTTACCAGGTAGGTTTCCTTGTCTCCCACAGGTTGAATGACCACAGATAAATAATCCCTAGATGATTTAACATCTATTATACCAATTTTTTGTGGGTTCCAAAGAGTGAGAATACCTCTTGTTGTATTCTCTGCTTTGACTTCCAGAAACTCAAATCTATTGAGCCATTTACTATGGATCTCTTTTATTTTCTGAATAGAACACTTGGTTTCCTGGATGAAAATCACATCCGGAGCTGCTTGTTTCATTCTGTTACTTAGTAATCTTTGTTTTCTTTTACTACCTAGACCCCTGATATTCCAAGAAGTGAAATTCATAATTAAAGATTATTAAAGGAGTAACTGGATAGGTCTTTCATCTTACTTGAATCTATCATTAGCTTTCCACATTCCATCAATAGCTCATTTTGTTTTTTTCTACCTCTTTTCTTTCCTGGGTTTCTGGGTGCTAGTCCAGTTATAGATTAATTGTTTTCACTCCTCCTTTTCCCTGTTTATCATTGTTTCTTTGTCTCTCCACCCCTTGAGTCTAGGTTTTCCATATGAATAGCTGTTGGACTCTAACCCTTCTCTGGTTCCTTGATTCAAGAAACCTTCCAAATCTAGGTTCTCTTTCTCAAGAATTTCTTGTGCTTCATGGTCCTCCATTTGCATCTCGCTCTGGGTCATTTCATGGTCCACCTCCATTTCTCTTGTGTTTGTTCACTATCTTCTTCTTTCCATTCCTCCTCTGGACTTCCTTCCTTTGCCTAATCTGCTTCTATTATCCCTTTGTCCTCTTCGAGAACTTGAAACCTGTTCTGGCTGGCTTGTTTCCCTTCAGATTTATGCGTCTTTGGCATTATTTTACCTCCTTTTCCTTTATGTTCCACCTTGTGGAAGCTTTCGAAATCCTTCATTGTGTCAGTTTTGCTTTTGTTTTCTACTTTATTGAGAGGGAAATCTCTGAACAGGTGCCCATGCTCGTGGCATTTGTGACATCTAAAAGGAATGTGTTCATAATCTACTGTTTGTACCCATTCTTCATCAAATACTTCCAAGATAACCTCATCTGGCAGAGCTCCAGAGAGATCCATCTCCACACATATTCTAGCAAAGGAAGTATACTTTCCCCTTCTAGTGGCTTCAGAAGCTTTGACAAAACGTCCTAACTTATTTCCTATGGCGGATAAGGATTCTGTTTGCCAGTAATCAAGAGGTAGAGAGTAGAGTCTTACCCAAACCGGGACCGATGTAAAGGTTTCACATTCCGGAACAAAATTCATGATCCATGGATGCATATAGAGTCCTGCTGCAACGTAAAAGTAGGGCCCTCCTTCAAACATTCTGTCCTTGTCTTCAATATTTGCAAATACCACAGTGAAGAAACCCTTGGACCCAAGATGTAGGTCAATGCTGCCTTTTGGTTTCTAGTGGTATTTAATCCATGTTTGTAAGGATTTTTTAGTGGGCCATAAACCCATGAATTTACAAATGATTGCATATTTTTGCATGTGATCCCTATGCACTTGCAGTGCAGGATCATTTAAAATGACTCTAGGAGTAATCGCTGATTTGGGTTTACATGGTCCCATGTGTGTTTTGTCTTTTGTTCCTTGCTCCTTATCTTCTTCCTCCTTTTCCTTTGTGCCATTATGCTCTCGTGACTTGGTTCCATCCCATTCAAAAGGTGAGCGGGCTTGGCCTAGGTAAGCATCCCCGCGACTAGTCCACGCCCTCGCTCGGGTTCGAGCACAAGACCTGACCGTCATGACGAGTCCGACTTTACCAACCAGCCACCTTCGTCGACCATATATATATATATATATATATATATATATATATATATATATATCTAGGGGGGCGGGCCACCACCCCTGCCACCCCTCCCCAAACCATATTATATTATCTATATATATATATATATATATATATATATATATATATATATATATATATATATATATAACTAAACTATTGCTGGGTGGTCGAACCTGCTAACCCACCACTCACCAGATATAAAAACTATATAACATATATGACCAACACATAAATAAACAACCAATGGAGCTGACGAGATTTGAACTCGGCTAACCGAGGCAACCAACCCACCTAATAGGTGGCTCCACATTCCAAACATTAATGCACCATTTAAAAAATACCAAAATCAGTGGGTCGTGGGTTGGAAGCTAGCCCACCCCCAACCAAACACCTTATTTTAATATGTCGCCAACCAATGTGCTAGCCCGTGCGACTTTGAACAATCGACCTGACACTTTATATAAAATCCTGAAATATCATTAACCTAGGGGAACTGAAGGAGTGCATCGAATGTCAAGGCAATGGAACCATTCCTAGCACAGATTGCGAGAAGAATATTCTCTGGTGTAGGGGAGGAATCTTTAGATTTCCTTGGAGCTGATTTTTGATAGAGGTAGAAGTATATCAACTTTCTACTCATTTTTCTCAATTTTCCGCAAGGAATTTGATGGTGTAATCAATTTCCTAATCTAAGTAACAGATCTTAATTCAACTTGCAGAGAGGAATATGTGTGGAATAATGAGGAATCTAAAAGGTTCCCTTGGGGCCAATATTTCGCAGTGACATAATCATGCCAACTTTATACTGAAACGAACCAGAATTTCGCGAAGAGGCTGATGGAGTGATCAGTTTTCGGATATGTGTAGTGGATCTTGGGTCAAATTGTAGAGAGAAATTTTTTTGGAATAATGAGGAATATAAAATATTCCCTAAGGGCTAAATTTTGCAAGTTTCAGAATCAGGCCGACTTTATACTCATGTTAATCATTTTATCAACTTGTGTGTGTTATTTGATTGATGGTTTTCATTATGCTTCCTCTTCTTTAAAGTATGCACATGTAGTTTTTCATACTCTTTCACATGCAATTCTGCTAACATCATAGAAGTAAAAGATCTTGGTTAATTCTGGTAGTTGAGAGAATCCAGATAAGTAGAGAAAGTATATTTGAATTATTTTTTGTTTGTCATGTTAGCATATCTTTCTTGTGAATTGTTTCTAGTGAGTGTACGTCCCCATGGCAGGTCTAAACTTGGCACCTATAAGGATTTTTCTTGACAAGAAATTTAATTACTTAAATTTCAAGTTCATTAAATTATCAACTGAGGCTCATAAGCTAATGAGAAACCTGCAAAATTTATGCAGGATTAGATCTGATTAATAAATTTTATTACAGGTTGCAACATTCAATCAACAATTAATTTATACTAGACATAATTTGCATTTCACTTGATAAGTAGATATTCAATATTAACCAAACTTCGAAAGCAAATTTCATCCATAAATCCATAACAAAGTCCAGTAATAGTAACAACTAACAGTCAATTCACACTTATGCTGAAAAAATAAATAAACCATTCAAATTAAGAGGACTACACTTCCGAGTCTTGGGGGTATCTCTCAACCCTCCGGTAGATCCCTAGGTTAGTAATATCTTAGTATACACTTGATCATGCCCCTGTTAATGGTGTTTCACCTGCCAACATTTAGGGGATCTTCCTGATATTAACTCCCAACTAGACCTCACACTGTTTGGAGTAGGAGTCCCAACAGTGGATGGTAATGTTATGCCTTGACCACGGAAACGCGTAGAGGGAAGTATGATAAATTTGGGTGAGAGAAAGTATGTGACTCTACGTAGAGTCAAGTGCGATGCCGGAAGGTTCCAACACACGAAGGGAAAAGCAAGTGCTCCCCTTGGAATCTTGTAATAGTACGCAGCTTGAAAGGAACACATGAGCGAAATGACATCAAAATATAAGATGTAGAATAGTCCACAAGTTAAAATGATGAGTTAATACAAAAACACACATTCAAAAAGAATCATAAAAATGAAAACAAAATAGTTCATAAGAATATGTGTAAGTTAAATAACATACATTTCCAATACCACAAGAATAATCCTACTATATTAACAACATATGCATGAAAGTGTGTTGGCTCTGATTTTATTATTATAGGTGAAATTTCCATCCATACATACACCATTGATGACCACTAGCCCCAATAATGGACATTACAGTCAAGAACACTTGCTCCTCTAAATAAGTATGCTCGCTCTACGCTACGGAGAAGCCAATGTTCTTCACAATACTCCCAAGACCTTTCTAAGCCTAACCCTAGCCAAAATCTTGGCTCCCAAAAGTGTGTTACCTGAGTTATGAGGTTCTATTTATAACAAGAGGGGGTGACTCTTCAACTCCCATTTGTGACCTTTGTACTACCCTCATGACTCTTCAACTTCTTCATAAAATAACACGTTACATTAGATGATGAATTTTCATATTTCACTATTGACACTTAAAATTTCACTTACAACATAATTACAAATAATATTGCATTTTACACTTGTACCCATACAAGAGAAAATAGGGTAGAGACAACTTGAAAACCTAACAAGGCATAAAACTATGATGTTGGAGTTTGGTAGAAGTCTAGCTCAACAATCTCCACTTGCTTCTTCTCAGTCACATATTGGTGCCAAGCATGGTACTGTGTGATGGTGTGCCCAAATTGCTTAATGGTGTCTTGCTGGAAGCGGACTCTAGCCTCCATGGCATCCAAGTAAAATGTCATGGAACTTGTATCCAACTCATTTTGAAGCATGAGCATCATTGTTCTGACTTTGACAGTACCACCGATGAAATTTTGCATGCTCATGTGCATTTAGCTCCAAGTCTTCCCTTGTAGCATCCTGCCTTAGCTACTCCATGTACTCTTTGACCTCCCATTGGACTTGGTTCTTGGGTTTATCTTTGGTGAGGGAACCAATTGATGGGATTTAGTGTGTTCTCACCAAGACATCCAAACTACTATAAAAATATACATATGAGGCCTGTATGCTGCTAATGAATGAGACGAGCTTCTTGTTGTTCTAAATCAACATTTGAACCTTCGCTTTCTCCAGCTCTACATGTGGCTTCATTTTCTTCACTAAGTCAAGTGGGGCACCTTTGAACCACATTTTCCATTGTTGTGAATAGACGATGACAACTTACATGTTTTTGATAGTTTTGAAAAACTCTTTGCTCTACTACTGTAAGCCATGCAAACATAAAATTATTTTATGTATAGTGACAAAACTGTCATATAGCTTCTGCATGGTTTCTCCAAGTGTTGATACTTTAGAAAGTATCACTGCTCTCATCTCCCCCAATGCAGAAACTACATTCTCCACTGCTGCTCAAACTTGTTCTATCTCTTTCTTGGCAACCTACAATTTTTGTGCCAGTTTCTCATTTTGGGCCATCAAATAATGAATATTTGATCTTGTTTCTTCGGCATAGGCCAATTTGGCTTCAAAAATGGTATTTGGATGCTTCCTGGTGTTTGACACTATCACCCTTTCTTTAATGAATGTAGGTGATGCGTGATCATCTGGAAAGTTCTTCCTCCGCGCTTGTACAATTCTCTTTTGGAACTCATCGAATGATAAATTGTATACATTCATGACTAGATCATCATCGAGGAGAACAATATATCCTAGCTTGCTTGGGGCTGGCTCTGCTGCTGGAGCTAGTGGAGACTAAGGGATTACTTTTGGTTTCCTCAGCATTAGGTTAGCATCTTTCATGTTGTGGATCCTACTCCAACTCCATGTATGTCACTTTGATCAGTTGCTCAATTTGCAGGGCAAGCTCCCGATCCTGCATCTGTTCACCTTCCTATGTAGTTGCTGGTTATTCATGTTTCTTCTCTTCAACATGTATCGACGTTGTTTCCACTATCATTGTGCCTTGCCTTTATTATTCTTTTGTTTCTTCTTCTCTTCTCTTTCTCGCCTCCTCAACTCCTGCTCTTTCTTCATCTTCTTCTCTGTCTCTTGTAGCTTCAGTTCGACTTCCTGTAACCTCTGCTTTTCTCTCTTCCTCTTCTCTTCTCTATAAATCCTTTACTTCCTCCTTTCTTTTGCTCCCAAAGCTACTTTCATGAGAAGAGGATTTGTTTTCATCTTACAACTTTGTTCTCCCTTTGGACTATCAGAAATATTCCTCTTTCCCTTGTCATGCATGGGATTGTTTCCTTTTGTTGTTGTTTCTTTCAGAGCCTCTGATGTTTGTGTAGTAGCCTGGGAAGTCCTTGTTAAATTGATTGGCTCATTGAGTCTGAAAGCATTGTAGTGGTACCTCCAAGGATCCTCCTCTAGCCAATGAAATTCCCCGTTGATCCATAGAAAGCAAACTCTCATACAATGGTCCTTGCAAATACTATAGGGGTCATACAGATTAAAGTCCCTAGTGTTGAATTCAAATTTCACTATCTCCTTAGCCTCGACATGTGTGACTTTCAAGCTCTTTATCTTGTATAATCTAATGTGCAAAGGAAGAGTGGGGCATGGTGATTTCTTCTTCCTGTGCAGTGCTACTAACAACCCTGTAGCGACATGGTATGATACTTCTTGCATGATCAGTTTGTTAGTGGCATACCTTGGAAAGATATGCACGGTTCATGCGAAAAATAACCTACAACTGCAAAAGAAAACAAACTAAAGGAAAGAAGTGGGGTAAAGGGAAATGAAACCAATTCAAGGAAACGAAGAAGAAAATAAAACAAATACTCCTACTCCTAAGCTAAACAAAGCATAGGCCAACTTATGTAAAGTGATGTTGGCATTATGGCTAAAGTGTTGTCCTTGATGGCAACCCATTCAGGTGATAGATCATAGCAGCAGAAATTGATGATCAACTATCAAATATTGAAGAAAAAAAAGGGGTACGTAGGTACACCTTACAGAAGGTGCGTACACACAGGCCAATGTTACATAAAGTGCGTACATACCCACAGTTATCCCGTTCAGGAGGTGCGTACCCCCAGTGCACTTACTTCAAGGCAGAGAAAAACACATGTGGGGTTTCTTATGTTTAACCCTTGATATTTAGCCGATGATATTGTGTTATTATGGTTTTGGCTCGTGGTATTGATCCATGATTTTAGGAGGAGCTTGCCTATATAAAGCAAAGGAGATCATTTGGATTGTGTAGGTTTTGGGTTGAACATCTTATGAGAGCTAGATCTGAAATATTATGATCTCTTGGGAGCAATGTCTAGATCTAAATAAGGCGAATCAACTGATGGATTGAGATCTCTTCGGCGCATGAACAGATCTGTAGATCTGGCTGTCTGGGTTATTCTTAAAGTCATGAAATCATCTATGCCCGGAGGTACGCAGGTACAATGAAAGAATAGTGCGTACATACGTAGGAACGAAGCGTTTCAGGTGCGCCGGTACGCAGGCACAGAAGGGTTGTAGGTGCGGAGGTCCGCAGGCAGTTCAATGGATACAGTGTGTATGTAAGCAGGCGAGCAGTTGAGCAGGGTGCGTACGTAAGCAGGCGAGCAGTTGAGCAGGGTGCGTACGTAAGCAGGCGAGCAGTTGAGTAGGGTGCTTACTGTAAGCAGGCAATACATGGGTGAAGCTGCTTACTTCTCTTAAAATATCTGCTTATCATTCTTATGATCTGGGTTGTTGAAGTGATGTTTGGTTCTGATATTATGTTCAGATAATAGCAGTAATTGAGTGAATGATTATGATTAACTTCAGTTTTGTTGGATGAATGGATCAGTTTAAAATGACTTATCTTCATGTGATCTGATGTACTAGATCTGGTTGATAACTCTCATAATATCATTGTATATGTATGGATCTGATGATTGGGTGATTCAGAAGGTTGTTTGATTATGAGCTTCAAAGTTGTTGTTGGGTTCAGTATGAAAATTGGATGAAATGTGGCCTTTCAGATTATGTGTTGTGCTTCAGTGTATCCAGTCTGAAAATTGATGAAACGTGGTACCTGGAGGAGAGAAGATTGTAGGCCAGCGCCTACGTACCAGTATGTAAGCTAGTACAAAAGCTAAGGGAGATCTTTGGAGCATTGTAGCAGGTAGCAGCCTGCGTACTAGTAAATGGATCGGCTAGTACAAGAACAAAGGGGGTTGTAGCTCTCGTACTGGTATAAGACTGCACCAGTACAAATATTGTAAAAGGATTTTCTTATTAAGAAGAAGATTGAGATGACTTGCAGCAGGTGGTTTTCTCCCGCATTGGGTTTCCACCTTATATCATGGTGTTCATGTGTGTGCCTTATGTGTGATGATCTATTCTATGTTACTGCATTTGTTAACTGATAATATTCTAATGCACTCATTGAAGATTAATTAACTTAATCATAAGGAGTTGTGGAATTAGCATATATGAATCTGATTATGAAAATGAAAAAGTTTTATTAATGTGATAATATTGATTCACCCCCCCTCTCAGTATTATTTTCAACAATTGGTATCGGAGCAGGTCCTTTGATAAAAGCTTGATCGCTTGAAGGAGATCCGTGGAACAATGGGAAAGAAGCTTAAGAAGAAAGCACCTAAGAAAAAGAAGTCATCTCAGAAGAACTATGACAGTGGGAGAATCGATTGGGGATTAGGTATAAGAAGCTCTTCAGATTCAGAATCAGATTTAGAATCATTATCAGGTATGAATATATTATCTTTTGATGTTCTAGCTATCTTTCCTTTTGGAAGAGATGAAAGTGATAGCGAAACTACTGAATTTGCTCTTATGGGTGAACAAGAAAGATATCAAATAGAGGCAGAATTTAAAAGACTGACAGAAAAAATTAGAGATCAACAAGATCTATTGAACAAAAGGGAATGTGATTTCAAAGAAGAAGCTACCAAACTAAAGGCCCAACTAGAAGAAGGAAACAAGGTAAGAAAGCTACTCAAGGACAAGGAAGACCAATGTCAAAAATTGCAGCATGAAGTGACATCATTAAGAAAAGAAGTCAACGAAAGAAGCACAACCATCAAGAAACTCAAAGATAGATCCAGCTACTATGAAAATCTTGAAGCTACAATCCTCTCACTAAAAGGAGATCTTGAAGAATCAAAGAAGCAGAATACAGATCTACTCCAAGCTATTGCAAAACAAGAAAACGAAGTCACCAGCTTAAAATCTCAACTAGAATGTGCCTTCCGAGTTCGTCAAATGCAGCAGGATCTGAATGAAGAACAAGAAAAGGGGATTCTCAAACTAAGGGAACAAATGGAAGAAGGAAGGAAAGCTGAAGAAGATTTGAAAAAGCAATCTCTTGAAAAGGAAGAACAGCTTCAGGTTGAGGTAAATATCTTGAAAGGTAGACTAGAAGAAAAGGATAAGCTTTTACGATTTCAAGATAGCTCTAAAGTCTTGGATGATATTCTTAGTAGTCAAAGGTCCCCTGCTATAAAGACTGGTCTTGGTTTCCATGAATTTGTTGAAGGCGAATCTAGTTCACAAGGTGAGGCAAGGAATTCTAAAGAGAAATCTAAAGTGATCAATGAAGAAATGAAAGATCAATCTCATCATCAACCAAGGAAAGAGATTCCTCAAAGAAAATCCTTTACTCCTCCTATGAATAATGTTGAATGTTATGTATGTCATAATCTTGAACATGTTGCAGCTAGATGTAGAAGAAGAAGAGTTCAAGACCATTATGCAGACAAGTCATCTCAATCAAGGTATTTTTATGGATATTGCTTTGCTTGCAATATGTTTGGTCACAAAGCTGCTGATTGTTACAGGAGGAATATGAAACATGTAAGATGTTATGCATGTAACAAGCTTGGACATATAGCTAAGGAATGCAGGAACAAAGTGTGGGCACCATATCACAAGGAGAAAATGTCATCATCACGCTTGAAGATATGGAGGAAAAAGGAAGTACAGTCAGAAAGAGGTGGCACAGCACAATGTACAGACATACCAGAATCAGAGGGAGCTGAAAGTACAAAACTTCAGTGTCCTGAATCTCATATGCAAAATTCATAAAGGGAAGTCGCATATATACGCGAGTTGGATACTGCACAATCGCGTATATGCTTGTTTGAAGGCAGTAGGCAAGTGAAGTTAATCTGACTGTCAGTGGCACAAAGGAGGACTGTTAATTTGCCCTTAATCAGAAGTACGCAGATCATTAACTGTGAAAGTGCAGGCGTACGCAGCAGAGCGTAAGACTGGGTGCGGATGTACGCAAGTGAAGGCATAGTCCCTGTGCGGAGGTACGCGACTTATCATAAGAGCACATGCGGACGGGTGCGGCGAGATAGAAGAAAAGGTGCGTATCATGATCGGTGGTACGTGGCGCGACAGAAGGATAACCTGCATAGGTACATAAAAGTACGCAGCGCGATGGAAGCAAAGGCTGCGTGGGGTACGCGGCGCATCTGATGGAACAGCTGCGTGGGTACGCGTTGTAGTAAAAGATTGTCTGCGTACATGCGCAGTGCAGCAGAAGGATCTCTGCAGGTGTACGCAGGGGAGTAGAAGGTGAAGTGCATGGCTACGCAGGGCAGAAAAGGAAAAACTGCATACCTGTCTTAAGGAATTTATTGGCTGACTCTTCTTATTGATCAGATCTGACAGATGGCACCAGCTTAGGGGGAGCATATGTTCTTAATGCATTGTTGGCATTATGGTCTTTGGTGATGATGCTTATGATTCATCTTGCTATGGTTATGAGTTGTTCACATGGTTCTTGGATCAGATGGTGCTTGCATGGAGTCTTTATTGTTCTTGGTACATATATGGATGAAGATTGTTGGCTGGATACATGGATGATTATTCAAAGTTGCATTGTTGGAGACATGATGATGATGAGACCTTACCTATATGATGATAGGTTTCATTCATATGTTGATTGATGCAGATACTCCCATTTGATGACTCTTAGTTCATGCAGATCTGGATGGCTATGGTGTTTCTCATACCTTGGAGATTCATGCACTAATGCAAGTTGATGTTGACAGATACTATGAAGCAGATCATACAGTGTTGTTGGTGATGTTTATCTTGGGTGATTGGTCTTTACTCATGATGTAATAGTGGGTCTCTATTGTAGTTATCTCTTTAGGTCATTTAATGGCCTATGTTTCCCCACTATGCCTGGGATGAATGATGTTATCATATGTAATTTTTTTTTTTGATGTATCACCATTGTGATGAATGTATGCATTGAGTCTTTTGGTGATAGGAAGGTCATTTATGATATATAGAGTCATGTTCTTCTTGTAGAACATGTTTTTGCAGACCTTGCTTATAGTCAGGGGGAGCTTGAGCATGAACAACACTATATAGTAGAGCAGACATCTCAGCTTGTTCTCAGAAAGACCATTATCAGATTGGAGCACCATGGCATATACAAAGGGGGAGCTCATTCAGAGACTTCAGTAGATCTGGTTTATAGTCAAGGGGAGCATGTTCTTAGTGGGAGCATACCCCTTTGCCCTTGATGTCAAAGGGGTAGAATGATTTGGTGTTGTTGCCATCAAGTCCAAAGGGGGAGATTGTTGGCATTATGATGCATGTGTTGTACTTGATGGCAACCCTCTCATAGAAGATCATGTCACTTACATTCAGATGAATCTACAGAAGAGATATCAGATGTGACATAATACATAGATGCAGGACAACTCAAAGGAATCAAATGGCAAGTTCTTAGTAAGCTTTGCCATCAAGTCCAAAGGGGGAGATTGTTGGCATTATGGATAAAGTGTTGTCCTTGATGGCAACCCATTCAGGTGATAGATCACAGCAGCAGAAATTGATGATCAACTATCAAATATTGAAGAAAAAAAAGGGGTACGTAGGTACACCTTACAGAAGGTGCGTACACGCAGGCCAATATTACATAAAGTGCGTACATACCCGTAGTTATCCCGTTCAGGAGGTGCGTACCCCCAGTGCACTTACTTCAAGGCAGAGAAAAACACACATGGGGTTTCTTATGTTTAACCCTTGATATTTAGCCGACGATATTGTGTTATTATGGTTTTGGCTCGCGGTATTGATCCATGATTTTAGGAGGAGCTTGCCTATATAAAGAAAAGGAGATCATTTGGCTTGTGTAGGTTTTGGGTTGAACATCTTATGAGAGCTAGATCTGAAATATTATGATCTCTTGGGAGCAATGTCTAGATCTAAATAAGGCGAATCAACTGATGGATTGAGATCTCTTCGGCGCATGAAAAGATCTGTAGATCTGACTGTCTGGGTTATTCTTGAAGTCTTGAAATCATCTATGCCTGGAGGTACGCAGGTACAGTGAAAGAAAAGTATGTACATACGCAGGAACGAAGCGTTTCAGGTGCGCCGGTATGCAGGCACAGAAGGGTTGTAGGTGCGGAGGTCCGCAGGCAGTTCAATGGATACAGTGTGTATGTAAGCAGGCGAGTAGTTGAGCAAGGTGCGTACGTAAGCAGGCGAGCAGTTGAGCAGGGTGCGTACGTAAGCAGGCGAGCAGTTGAGCAGGGTGCTTACTGTAAGCAGGCAACACATGGGTGAAGCTGCTTACTTCTCTTAAAATCTCTGCTTATCATTCTTATGATCTGGGTTGTTGAAGTGATGTTTGGTTCTGATATTATGTTCAGATAACAACAGTAATTGAGTGAATGATTATGATTAACTTCAGTTTTGTTGGATGAATGGATCGGTTTAAAATGACTTATCTTCATGTGATCTGATGTACTAGATCTGGTTGATAACTCTCATAATATCATTGTATATGTATGGATCTGATGATTGGGTGATTCAGAAGGTTGTTTTATTATGAGCTTCAAAGTTGTTGTTGGGTTCAGTATGAAAATTGGATGAAATGTGGCCTTTCAGATTATGTGTTGTGTTTCAGTGTATCCAGTCTGAAAATTGATGAAACGTGGTACCTGGAGGAGAGAAGATTGTAGGCCAGCGCCTACGTACCAGTATGTAAGCTAGTACAAAAGCTAAGGGAGATCTTTGGAGCATTGTAGCAGGTAGCAACCTGCGTACTAGTAAATGGATCGGCTAGTACAAGAACAAAGGGGGTTGTAGCTCCCGTACTGGTATAAGACTGCACCAGTACAAATATTGTAAAAGGATTTTCTTATTAAGAAGAAGATTGAGATGACTTGCAACAGGTGGTTTTCTCCCGCATTGGGTTTCCACCTTATATCATGGTGTTCATGTGTGATGATCTATTCTATGTTACTGCATTTGTTAACTGATAATATTCTAATGCACTCATTGAAGATTAATTAACTTAATCATAAGGAGTTGTGGAAGTAGCATATATGAATCTGATTATGAAAATGAAAAAGTTTTATTAATGTGATAATATTGATTCACCCCCCCCTCTCAGTATTATTTTCAACAATTGGTATCAGAGCAGGTCCTTTGATAGAAGCTTGATCGCTTGAAGGAGATCCGTGGAACAATGGGAAAGAAGCTTAAGAAGAAAGCACCTAAGAAAAAGAAGTCATCTCAGAAGAACTATGACATTGGGAGAATCGATTGGGGATTAGGTATAAGAAGCTCTTCAGATTCAGAATCATTATCAGGTATGAATATATTATCCTCTGATGTTCCAGCTATCTTTCCTTTTGGAAGAGATGAAAGTGATAGCGAAACTACTGAATTTTCTCTTATGGGTGAACAAGAAAGATATCAAATAGAGGCAGAATTTAAAAGGCTGACAGACAAAATTAGAGATCAACAAGATCTATTGAACAAAAGGGAATGTGATTTCAAAGAAGAAGCTACCAAACTAAAGGCCCAACTAGAAGAAGGAAACAAGGTAAGAAAGCTACTCAAGGACAAGGAAGACCAATGTCAAAAATTGCAGCATGAAGTGACATCATTAAGAAAAGAAGTCAACGAAAGAAGCACAACCATCAAGAAACTCAAAGATAGATCCAGCTACTATGAAAATCTTGAAGCTACAATCCTCTCACTAAAAGGAGATCTTGAAGAATCAAAGAAGCAGAATACAGATCTACTCCAAGCTATTGCAAAACAAGAAAACGAAGTCACCAGCTTAAAATCTCAACTAGAATGTGCCTTCCGAGTTCGTCAAATGCAGCAGGATTTGAATGAAGAACAAGAAAAGGAGATTCTCAAACTAAGGGAACAAATGGAAGAAGGAAGGAAAGCTGAAGAAGATTTGAAAAAGTAATCTCTTGAAAAGGAAGAACAGCTTCAGGTTGAGGTAAATATCTTGAAAGGTAGACTAGAAGAAAAGGATAAGCTTTTACGATTTCAAGATAGCTCTAAAGTCTTGGATGATATTCTTAGTAGTCAAAGGTCCCCTGCTATAAAGACTGGTCTTGGTTTCCATGAATCTGTTGAAGGTGAATCTAGTTCACAAGGTGAGGCAAGGAATTCTAAAGAGAAATCTAAAGTGATCAATGAAGAAATGAAAGATCAATCTCATCATCAACCAAGGAAAGAGATTCCTCAAAGAAAATCCTTTACTCCTCCTATGAATAATGTTGAATGTTATGTATGTCATAATCTTGGACATGTTGCAGCTAGATGTAGAAGAAGAAGAGTTCAAGAACATTATGCAGACAAGTCATCTCAATCAAGGTATTTTTATGGATATTGCTTTGCTTGCAATATGTTTGGTCACAAAGCTGCTGATTGTTACAGGAGGAATATGAAACATGTAAGATGTTATGCATGTAACAAGCTTGGACATATAGCTAAGGAATGCAGGAACAAAGTGTGGGCACCATATCACAAGGAGAAAATGTCATCATCACGCTTGAAGATATGGAGGAAAAAGGAAGTACAGTCAGAAAGAGGTGGCACAGCACAATGTACAGACATACCAGAATCAGAGGGAGCTGAAAGTACAAAACTTTTTTCTGAATCTCATATGCAAAATTCATAAAGGGAAGTCGCATATATACGCGAGTTGGATACTGCACAATCGCGTATATGCTTGTTTGAAGGCAGTAGGCAAGTGAAGTTAATCTGACTGTCAGTGGCACAAAGGAGGACTGTTAATTTGCCCCTAATAAGAAGTACGCAGATCATTAACTGTGAAAGTGCGGGCGTACGCAGCAGAGCGTAAGACTGGGTGCGGATGTACGCAAGTGAAGGCATAGTCCCTGTGCGGAGGTACGCGACTTATCATAAGAGCACATGCGGACGGGCGTGGAGAGATAGAAGAAAAGGTGCGTATCATGATCGGTGGTACGCGGCGCGACAGAAGGATAACCTGCATAGGTACATAAAAGTACGCGGCGCGATGGAAGCAAAGGCTGCGTGGGGTACGCGGCGCATCTGATGGAACAGCTGCGTGGGTACGCGATGTAGTAGAATACTGTCTGCGTACATGCGCAGTGCAGCAGAAGGATCTCTGCGGGTGTATGCAAGGGAGCAGAAGGTGAAGTGCGTGGCTACGCAGGGCAGAAAAGGAAAAACCGCGTACCTGTCTTAAGGAATTTATTGGCTGACTCTTCTTATTGATCAGATCTGACAGATGGCACCAACTTAGGGGGAGCATATGTTCTTAATGCATTGTTGGCATTATGGTCTTTGGTGATGATGCTTATGATTCATCTTGCTATGGTTATGAGCTGTTCACATGGTTCTTCGATCAGATGGTGCTTGCATGGAGTCTTTATTGTTCTTGGTACATATGTGGATGAATATTGTTGGCTGGATACATGGATGATTATTCAAAGTTGCATTGTTGGAGACATGATGATGATGAGACCTTACCTATATGATGATAGGTTTCATTCATATGTTGATTGATGCAGATACTCCCATTTGATGACTCTTAGTTCATGCAGATCTGGATGGCTATGGTGTTTCTCATACCTTGGAGATTCATGCACTAATGCAAGTTGATGTTGACAGATACTATGAAGCAGATCATACAGTGTTGTTGGTGATGTTTATCTTGGGTGATTGGTCTTTACTCATGATGTAATAGTGGGTCTCTATTGTAGTTATCTCTTCAGGTCATTTAACGGCCTATGTTTCCCCACTATGCCTGGGATGAATGATGTTATCATATGTAAATTTTTTTTTTGATGTACCACCATTGTGATGAATGTATGCATTGAGCCTTTTGGTGATAGGAAGGTCATTTATGATATATAGAGTCATGTTCTTCTTGTAGAACATCTTTTTGCAGACCTTGCTTATAGTCAGGGGGAGCTTGAGCATGAACAACACTATATAGCAGAGCAGACATCTCAGCTTGTTCTCAGAAAGACCATTATCAGATTGGAGCACCATGGCATATACAAAGGGGGAGCTCATTCAGAGACTTCAGCAGATCTGGTTTATAGTCAAGGGGAGCATGTTCTTAGGGGGAGCATACCCCTTTTCCCTTGATGTCAAAGGGGTAGAATGATTTGGTGTTGTTGCCATCAAGTCCAAAGGGGGAGATTGTTGGCATTATGATGCATGTGTTGTACTTGATGGCAACCCTCTCATAGAAGATCATCTCACTTATATACATTCATATGAATCTACAGAAGAGATATCAGATGTGACATAATACATAGATGCAGGACAGCTCAAAGGAATCAAATGACAAGTTCTTAGTAAGCTTTGCCATCAAGTCCAAAGGGGGAGATTGTTGGCATTATGGCTAAAGTGTTGTCCTTGATGGCAACCCATTCAGGTGATAGATCACAGCAGCAGAAATTGATGATCAGCTATCAAATATTGAAGAAAAAAAAGGGGTACGCAGGTACACCTTACGGAAGGTGCGTACACGCAGGCCAATGTTACATAAAGTGCGTACATACCCGCAGTTATCCCGTTCAGGAGGTGCGTACCCCCAGTGCACTTACTTCAACGCAGAGAAAAACACACGTGGGGTTTCTTATGTTTAACCCTTGATATTTAGCTGACGGTATTGTGTTATTATGGTTTTGGCTCGTGGTATTGATCCATGATTTTAGGAGGAGGTTGCCTATATAAAGCAAAGGAGATCATTTGGCTTGTGTAGGTTTTGGGTTGAACATCTTATGAGAGCTAGATCTGAAATATTATGATCTCTTGGGAGCAATGTCTAGATCTAAATAAGGCGAATCTACTGATGGATTGAGATCTCTTCGGCGCATGAACAGATCTGTAGATCTGACTGTCTGGGTTATTCTTGAAGTCTTGAAATCATCTATGCCTGGAGGTACGCAGGTACAGTGAAAGAAAAGTGCGTACATACGCAGGAACGAAGCGCTTCAGGTGCACCGGTACGCAGGCACAGAAGGGTTGTAGGTGCGGAGGTCCGTAGGCAGTTCAATGGATACAGTGCGTATGTAAGCAGGCGAGCAGTTGAGTAGGGTGCGTACGTAAGCAGGCAAGCAGTTGAGCAGGGTGCGTACATAAGCAGACGAGCAGTTGAGCAGGGTGCTTACTGTAAGCAGGCAATACATGGGTGAAGCTGCTTACTTCTCTTAAAATCTCTGCTTATCATTCTTATGATCTGGGTTGTTGAAGTGATGTTTGGTTCTGATATTATGTTCAGATAACAACAGTAATTGAGTGAATGATTATGATTAACTTCAGTTTTGTTGGATGAATGGATCGGTTTAAAATGACTTATCTTCATGTGATCTGATGTACTAGATCTGGTTGATAACTCTCATAATATCATTGTATATGTATGGATCTGATGATTGGGTGATTCAGAAGGTTGTTTGATTATGAGCTTCAAAGTTGTTGTTGGGTTCAGTATGAAAATTGGATGAAATGTGGCCTTTCAGATTATGTGTTGTGCTTCAGTGTATCCAGTCTGAAAATTGATGAAACGTGGTACCTGGAGGAGAGAAGATTGTAGGCCAGCGCCTACGTACCAGTATGTAAGCTAGTACAAAAGCTAAGGGAGATCTTTGGAGCATTGTAGCAGGTAGCAGCCTGCGTACTAGTAAATGGATCGGCTAGTACAAGAACAAAGGGGATTGTAGCTCCCGTACTGGTATAAGACTGCACCAGTACAAATATTGTAAAAGGATTTTCTTATTAAGAAGAAGATTGAGATGACTTGCAGCAGGTGGTTTTCTCCCGCATTGGGTTTCCACCTTATATCATGGTGTTCATGTGTGTGCCTTATGTGTGATGATCTATTCTATGTTACTGCATTTGTTAACTGATAATATTCTAATGCACTCATTGAAGATTAATTAACTTAATCATAAGGAGTTGTGGAAGTAGCATATATGAATCTGATTATGAAAATGAAAAAGTTTTATTAATGTGATAATACTGATTCACCCCCCCCTCTCAGTATTGTTTTCAACAAGTGATACTTCCAATGCATCCGTCGCCACATTACCTGGCCTATGTAAGTGAGAGAATATATGTAAAAAAGGAAATACAAGCAAACCAACAAACAAGAAAGATAAAACAATACAAACCAGAATATCTAAAGTTTGGATGAACCTGTTGTCCCTTAAGAAACCAATTTCCTGGCTATGTAGAAATTGTGCTTAAGACATTAATGTTTATAATTATTGTCACTTAATTGTATGTTGTATTCTTAAATGAAGGACCTGAAAGACTTGGTTTTAAACCCTCAATACTTAGGTGACATGAAAATCTCAAAATTCCATTTGATTTTTGAATATAAATGATGAATGAATAAAGCTTGAAGAAGTGATAGACAATATGCTTTTTTACATAGAATCTACTATCTGTGACACTTGGAGAAGTCAAAGATAATATGTTGTCTTACACAGAAACTACTATATGTAACTTAGAAGAATTGCAGAGGTGGGAAATTCCAGTATAGGAGCGCTCTTTTAAGGGATTTTAACTTCATTTACATAAGAAAATAAAGACTTGCAACTTCATTACCATACATAAAGGAAGAAAACAGCTAATGACACATAACAAAGAAGTCACAAAATCATACCCAACAACGTGTGGAAAACTTATGATTCTTTCATTAATCAACAATTTTATCAAGAATACAGTGGCCTAGTCTCTAGGTTCTCCAAAGTTCGAACCCCTTCTCTGTAAATTTTCCTCTTTTTATACATTATGAGATAGTTGGTAATCACCAAAACTATCAAAATACTTAACTATTCTCCTAACTGTCTAAAGTAAAAGTTATTATAGAATATTACATAGAGGGTAAAAGACACCTCATTCTCAAGAAAATAAAATAACGGGAAGTAAAAAAAATTACTAGGTAATGGTTATTTGCTGTTCAAATTGGTGGTTGGAGTATATGGTATGAGTGTTATTCTACAAGCTGTGACCTTGTAGATGTCATGATGGGAGTTAGACTGTTTTAGCACATCAAACTGCAACTTTACAAGAACTCTGTGCATGAAATTGGGCCCACATATATATCGAGAATGTTTTGATTGGCAGAAACACTAAGAAACCCGACCAATCACCTTTCCTTTTGAATTTTAGTCATCTACCTCTAACTTTGGTCATTTTGCTAAAATAGCAAAATTGATTAATTTACACAGAATATGGCAAACCTTCGGTTACCAAGGAACTCAAAGAATTTAAACTCTAGTTCATAAACCTGTCGCATCCGCTTGAGTTGTATGCGATCACTGTCCGATCACCCCTTCAATGGACGATCCGATGCCTCGGAACTCACGAAACTTTAAACCTGTTTGAACAAAACTTTATCGCGTCCGTTTTTTCAATACCCCTTTGACTCCCATACGGACCCGATAGGAAATAAAAATGCCAATTAATGATTTATCGGGTCCAATTTTAAAGATAAAACCCGATTACTTTTCGACCCGATATCCATCAGATCCCGTCTCTTTCGATGGATGGCTGCGATTGGCCCAGACTTCAATGAATTAAACTGTATTTCATACATCATCACGTCTGATTTCTGAAATAAACCCTGTTCTAGTTAACCGTGCGATTACCGTCAGATCTGTGGCCTGTTGATTGGATGGCCTAGATCTTCTCGCAGGTTTCTCACATTCAAAAGCCATTAATCAAATAAAATAAGTTATTTCTTTTAAATTTATGCTTTTCCCTTTATTTCTGCTGACGTGGGAAATTAACAGATGAAAACGGTGGAAGAGGTAGAATGAGTGACATGGGGCAGAAAGCTTTGGGAGCTCACCGTGGAGGTAAAGAATGTACGGGAGCTTCAACGAGGTTGAACCCCCGCAATAATTTCAGGCCACACATTGTGGTCAACCATGCTAACGTCACAGTCAACTGCAGGGCTTGACCTTTAATTAATCTTTGTGCTCATTACTTCTCCGCAGCACACCTCAACATACTTATCAAGCTATCACTTGATTGCTCCTCTTGAACCTGTATGCCCTTTAGACAATGGTTTGATTTTTTCATTTTTTGTAATAAAACTAAAAATAGAATTAAAAGGATAATGGATGCTACAATATCTAGCTCCACCTGGGGATAGTGATTTTTTCACAGAAGCACTAAGAACCACAAATCAGTGCCTTCATCTCGGGCATGGAGTCACATATTACTTAGTCAATTAAACTTCTATGGAATTTGTACAATGAGTTCACTCCAGTATCTACAATGATAGGATTCTTATGCTTCAGAACTAGCTTATGCTTATGCTTAATGCTTGAGGTACTGCCCATTGACAGACAGCTGCAAAGATTCGCCATCAAGATTCTGAATGGGCCATACCAGAGAGGATCAAACTTTCCATGTTTTCCCTTATCTTCTCTTCTAGTATCCCACCTTAATACTAGGTATCCAACTTTAAAATCAATCTATCTGGCATTTCTGTCAAAAATACTCTTCATCTTTGATTGATACATGATCAAGTTGTCTATTACCTTATCCCTGTTTTCACTCAACTCCACTACCTTATTCATTCTTCTTATCAGAGCATTGGGCTCTTCTTTTGCCTCCTGAATCATTGCAATCACAGGCTTCACAAGTTGGCTTGGGAACAGGGCTTGAGTTTCATACACTAACTCAAAATGTGATTTGCCTGTGGACCTTCTTGTAGTCACTCTAGCAGCCCATAGAGCAAACTTTAACTTAAAATCCCAGTCTTTCTAGTTCTCCGCAATAGTTTTCTTAAGGATCTTCATCAAATTTTTGTTAGTGGATTCATCTAATCCATTTCCCTGTGGATGATAAGCTATTGAATGGGACAAAATAACATTATACTTTTGACAAAAAGAAATAAACTTACTTGAATTGAAGACTTGAGCATTGTCTGTTATGATTTTGACAGGGCATCCAAGTCTGTTGAACATGCTTTCCTCATATGTCTTGAGATCTTCATATGACCAAGCCAAAACATCAGTGTATTGCCTGAAAAACTTAATATATCTCTCCTTATAATTAATTGAAACTTCCTTGAACAATTTGATCAGCTTGGGCTCCTTCTGGGTTCCAATATTTTGATCTTGAATCTATTCATCTTGTGAAAGGAAACCATCACCTGTTACTTCTTTAGAATAGGCTCCATTAAAGAAGCATTTCCACACCCATTCTGTTTGCAGATCTATATTTACATAGGCTGAAGTAAGCTACCTCTAGTTATCTTTAGCCAATTCTGCATTGTCATGCAGCATGAAGCAAGAAAATTCATCTTTTTCCTGGCTATATACAGGTGAATTACTTGCTTCGCTATTTGTGATTGTTCTAATAAATATTGTTTCTCCGTATAGCCTCCTTTCTTCCCCACCAAAAATTGGTATGACAGCATAAGAAAAATCTAGTTTCAAAACATCACCCAATTTAGCCCCCCATGACCTATATAGTAACATTCTGGCCCTAGCTGGTATATCTGCTACCACTACATCCATCACCAAACTTTTGGCTGGAATATTGGCTAGTGACACCACCATATCTTTAATGCCCCCCAGACACTTGAATTTATGTGAATCAAAAGAATACAAGTCTCTGTAAGGTTTATTAACTTGTAGGATTAGTTGTTTCATCACTGATAATGGCATAATGTTATGTGAGGCTTCTGAGTCAAACATACAATTGTGCAAGGTTAAATCATGAACCAATAAAGAAATGTAGAAAGGAGGTGTTGAAGAATCTACCTCCTCCACATGTGAACCAAAAACCACTACTGGTTTATCTTCTTGCAAATTCACAATGTCATTTATATTCACATTCTGAGATAGATTGATAAACTTTGTAATTTCTCTTTGATAAGCTGGTGTTTTAACTAACTCTGTGAGGGGTACCAGAATTCTAGTCTTTTCTAACTCTTTGGTGAAACTAAACACATGGCTCTGTTTAGTATTCCTTTCATTCTCATCTTCACTTTTCTTCATTACTAAAATCTCTTGTGGAATGGAAATAAGTTTCTCTAAAGGCATTTTTTCACTTTTGTCTTGAGAGGACTCACCTTGAAGCATTTGAGTCTTACTAGTATTCTGCTGCTGCTTTCCTTTATTCAATTGTTTTGCAGGCTGTGGTTCTTGTTATTGTGGAGTCGCCTTTTGTAAGGGAGTTGGAACTTGCTGCTCACCTTCATCTTCTTGACTTATAGATATTTTCCTTGATCTCAAGTCATATTTCTTATGTACTTCTTCCTGCATAAAATCATAAAATTGCTTCCAACATTCATCCATTTCATTATCATCATAGATGACATCTGTTTTACTATATTCTCCTGCCTCAACACCTAGTTCATCTTCATCTACTGTATACAATGTGAAAATATGGTCATCATGATCCTTGGAATGCTCTGGTACTCCATAAAGATCTGGCTCTATATACAGTGGTGCTTGAATCTCATCTTGATCATTTCTCTCCCTCTATAAAATTTGTAGAGGTTGTCTTCTATATTAAAATTTCTATTTTGTTATACTTGTATCTGAGAATTATTACTCTCTAATTCCAATTTAATCAATTTATTATACAAATTTCTAATTACATTATTCATATCCTCTAATGTTTGATCTTGAGAGGATTCTACTTTAGCCTTTCCCTTGTCTTGAATAGGCTGTGCATCTGGTGTTTTACCTGCAGCCACCAGATTTGATTCTATCTCTAATGCATCTGTTTGGATCTGATCAAGGGTTGGGGATCTCCTCTCCCTCAATGTGAATCCAAAATTTGACTAAAAATCCCCTGCAAAAGTTATTTTTGCACCAACAGGAGGGGACTTAATCTCCATTGGAAGACTATTGTACAATTTATTAAATCTTCTGACAAATTCAACTACAGTTTCATCAGATTTCTTCTTTATAGTATTAAACGCTGTGAGTGAATACCCATGGTCTCTTTTTTCTCCCTAGATTTGGGTGAATAGGTGTTCCATCTCTTCCCAAGAAGGAATAGAATTATTAGGAATCCCTTTAAACCATTTTCTTACTTCTCCATACAAGGATTGAACAAAAAGTCTTAGAAGAATGTCCAGATGTTCAACATTTAGGTTTTCTGCAAAATTACAAAATACTGATACATGATTCTTTGTTGTTTGTTCATCTTCCCCTGTAAAATGAGGAAGAATATTGAGGTATTCTTGTGGCATTTGATTATACGGTTGTGGCAATTGAAGAGGTGCATACCTATTCATCAAGAATGTAGGTGATGCCATGTTTGCTCCCAAATTTATTGAACTTTGATTACCAACTGATGTGGAACCTAACTGAGGGGTAAATGGAGTGTACAAAGGTGGTAATGTAGTTATAGGTTCAGGTTGAATAACTATAGCAGATAATGAAAAAGTAAAAGACCCTAAAGACTTCTCTTGACAGTTGGGTTCTTGAAATGAAGATGATGTAAAAAGTGACTCTTGATCAGATGAATCTAAAAGATGTGATTAACTCCTGCTTGGTGTAGACAGCGTAGGACTTGGTGTAAGTGGAGTTTTAGGCCTTCTAACCCTCTTGGAAACTGTCCTCTCAAGATCTGAAAGGGCTTGAACTTTCTGCTGTGAGGTATCTGACATTATATCGGGTCTCTTTGGAGCCAGAGTTATTACTTTTGTTCAAAATAACCAAATATTTCCTCCTCATTGAAAAACCAGAGGAAAATATTCAAAAATCAGGGAAAAGTATTCTTGCCTTCTCTCCCTGGCAATGGCACCAATTAATGTTGTCCCTTAAGAAACCAATTTCCTTGCTATGTAGAAATTGTGCTTAAGACATCAATGTTTATAATTACTGTCACTTGTTTGTCACTTGATTGTATGTTGTATTCTCAAATGAAGGGCCTGAAAGACTTGGTTTTAAACCCTCAATACTTAGGTGACATGAAAATATTAGAATGCCATTTGATTGCTGAATATAAATGATGAATGAAGAAAGCTTGAAGAATTCATAGACAATATGTTGTTTTACGCAAAATCTACTATCTGTGACACTTGGAGAAGTTAAAGATAAAATGTTGTCTTACATAGAAACTACTATCTGTAACTTAGAAGAATTGCAGAGGTGGGAGCTTTAAGTATAGGAGCGCTCTTTTAAGGGTTTTTAGCTTCATTTACATAAGAAAATAAAGACCTGCAACTTCATTACCATACTTAAAGGAAGAAAACATTTAATGAAACATAACAGAGAAGTCACAAAATCATACACAACAATGTGTGGAAAACTTATGATTCTTTCATTAATCAACAGTTTTATCAAGAATACAGTGGCCTAGTCTCCAGGTTCTCCAAAGTTCAAACCCCTTCTCTGTAAATTTTCCTCTTTTTATACATTATGAGACAGTTGGTAATCACCAAAGCTGTCAAACTACTTAACTATTCTCCTAAATGTCTAAAGTAAAAGTTATTACAGAATATTACATAGAGGGTAAAAGCCACCTCATTCTCAAGAAAATAAAATAACAGGAAGTAACAAAAACTAGTAGGTAATGGCTATTTGTTGTTCGAATCAGTGGCTAGAGTATATGGTCTAAGTGTTATTCTGCAAGTTGTGACCTTGTAGATGTCTTGATGACAGTTAGATTGTTTTAACACAACAAACTGCAACTTTACAATAACTTCGTGCGTGAACTTGGGCCCACATATATATCGGGAGTGTTTTAATTGGCGGAAACACTAAGAAACCCGACCAATCACCTTTTCTTTGGAATTTTAGTCATCTGCCTCTAACTTTGGTCATTTTTCTAAAATAGTGAAATTGATTAATTTACACAGAATATGGCAAACCTTTGGTTACCACAAAACTCAAAGAATTTAAACTTTGGTTCATAAACCTGCCATGTCCACCTGAGCTGTACATGATCACCATCCGATCACCCCTTCAATGGATGGTCCGATGCCTCAGAACTCACGAAACTTTAAACCTGTTTGAACAAAACTTTATCATGTCTGTTTTTTCAACGTCCCTTTGACTCCCATACGGACCTGATAGGAAATAAAAATGCCAATTAATGATTTATCGGGTCCAATTTTAAAGATAAAACCCGATTACTTTTCGACCCAATATCCGTCGGATCTCATCTCTTTCAATGGACGGCTGTGATTGGCCTAGACTCCAGCGAATTAAACTGTATTCCATACATCATCACATCTGATTTCCAAAATAAACCTTGTTCTAGTTAACCACGCGATTACCGTCGGATTTGTGGCCTGTTGACCAGACGACCTAGATCTTCTCGCAGGTTTCTCACATTCAAAAGCTGTCAATCAAATAAAATAAGTTATTTATTTTAAATTTCTGCTTTTCCCTTTATTTCCCCTAACGTGGGAAATTAATAGATGAAAGCAGTGGAAGATGTGGAATGAGCGACGTGGGGAGAAAAGCTTTGGGAGCTCACCGCAGGGGTAAAGAATGTATGGGAGCTTCAATGAGGTTGAGCCCTAGTAGTAATTTTAGGCCACACATTGCGATAAACCATGTTAGCGTCATGGTCAAATGCAGGGGTTGAGCTTTAATTAATCTTTGTGCTCATCGCTTCTCTACAACACACCTCAACGTACTTATCAAGCTATCGCTTGATCGCACCTCTTGAACTTGCATGACCTTTAGACAATGGTTTGATTTTTCCATTTTTTGTAATAAAACTGAAAATAGAATTAAAAGGACAATGGATGCTACAACAGAACCCACAGTAAAGTTAAAATGGAAAAAACATGAAAGGTACTTTACAGATGTACCATGGTGTTCAAACACATTGCGAGTCAAAGGAAAGAATGCATAAACTTTCGAACTTGTACAACGAGCAAACATGAAGAAAGAAGAAATTTTTTGTTTTGCAACAGTGCTTACTATGTATGACTCCTCTAATGTCTAAGCAATATGATTGTGTGATACAGATGGAGGATGTGAAGATTGTAAGATAGATTGATTTTCAATGTTTACAATAGAGTGATGAGGATCCTGGAAATATTCAACACATTTCTAATCAGAAGTGGAACCGACCTCAAGGCTACGAGAACCTGACATAACCATCAGCTCAGCCTGAAGTGCCTTGATATCTTGGGGAGGTTCCAATTCATCAGAAGATGGATCATCGAAGAGTGGTGGCTTAGAAATATCAACAATGGAAGAATCATAATCGTGATTGAATGAATGAACGAAAAGATCATGGTAGCCATGATAAAAAATTTCAAGATCACGAATAGAGGCATCCTCATGATCTAACGAATCATAAAGAGGGGATAATGGAGAACGAGAAATTTCACCCTCTATGTTCCTAGAAAGGTAAGATGAGAGATTGGGAGGATCAGGGAAAACAAATTTTTCCTCTCCACGTTCAAATGAAGAGATGGTATTCCACGTGTTCTATGAATGATCGAAAGTAGCGACATCAAAAGATGAATTCTCACAAGAATGAACACAAATGACAAAATCGTGGAAAACGTCAGGATAATGTAGAAGAGTTATGGATGGAAGGAGGTCATCCTTCATCACAGATTCTTTTTAAAACTCCCACACATACTCATAAAAAATGATATCGCAGATTGGTTGTTCAACACCAACTCCATCCAGAACTTGATCCTCATGAACATCAAAAGAGAGATCTGAAATAGGTGAACACAACACATCAAAATCTGGAGGATCATAGGGACCAAAGGATGGAGGATGAGGAGATAGAACTTCATCATAGCTATCAGAGTCACAATCCAACTCTGCATTGAAATTCTTAGTAAGTGGGGTAGGAGGAGATGGTGGTAGATCAACAAATGAATTCTCAACTTCTCCCACTTCAACCTATGGAACCAGAGCTATTTGATGAGAAGGGGATGGAGGGTTACTTGGAGCAACAAACTTGTCTGCCACAGATTTAGAATCTCTAACACCGAGGTATGTGGGGAGAGGTTCAAAAGATTCTAACTCGTGTGGATTTTCAGAAATGTGAATAAGATATAGAAATTTGTCTACCAAGAAAGACTAATCAACGTCATCTTTAAGAAATTCAAAGTAGTAATGGATAAAATGATCATGAAAATCCTGAATAAATTTATCAGGTGATTTTTACAATTTCAAAATTTTCTTATTAAGGGCTTTGTGATCATAGAGATTGAAATCATGACATGATTCTATGAAAAGTCTTTTGAAAGAGTGAATGGAGACATTGGGGAATGTGTTGCACTAGTCTTGCATGCGCCCTTCGAATGTGAGAATGAATAACCAGCGGCAAACATTCTCACAGTCGATGTTGTGCTTTATGCAGAAATCAGAAAACTGTGGGGTGTCTTGAAATAAGGTTGTTTCACCCTTGCCATTAAATTTCAAATTTGACAAGTCATCAATAATTCTCGTCGGCACTTTCAAATTTTTATATCTGGAAAAACATGTCAAGGTTATGATTTGGTGAGAAGTCATCAAATGTGTGTAGAGATTCAAAATAGACTTCAAGGGATCAACTTGTCATCTAGCCCTCCTTCTAGCACTAGAAATGTTGACGGTGCTAGACCCGCCAACATTCAAGGGATCTCCCCGATATGAAGTCCCAACTAGACCTCACACCGTTTGGAATAGGAGTCCTAGCAGTGGGTGGTAATGTTATGCCTTGATCGTGGAACCACAAAGAGGGAAGTATGATAAATTTGGGTGAGAGAAATTTTGTGACCTTGCAGAGAGTCAAGTGCAATGCATGAAGGTTTCAACACATGAAGGGAAAAGGAAGTGTGCCCCTTGGAATCTTGTAATAGTATGCAGCTTGAAAGGAACACATAAGCAAAATTACATCACAAGCTAAGATGCAGAATAGTCCACAAGTTAAAGCGATGAGTTAATACAACAACACACATTCAACAAGATTCATACAAATGCAAACGAAATAGTTCATAAGCATATGCGTAAGTTAAATAATATACATTTCCAATATAACAAGAATAGTCCTACTATATTAACAACATATGCATGAAAGCGTGTTGGCTCTGATTTTGTTATTATAAGTGAAAGTTCCATCCATACATACGTCATTGATGACCACTATCCCCAATAGTGGAACATTACATTCAAGAACACCTTCTCCTCCAAAGAAGTATACTCACTCTATGCTACGGAGAAGCCAACGCTGTTCACAATACTCCCAAGCTCTTTCTAAGACTAAGCCTAGCCAAAATCTTGGCTCCCAAAAACCTGTTACATGAGTTATGAGGTTCTATTTATAACAAGAGGGGGTGACTCTTTAACTCCCCTTTGTGACCTTTGGACAACCCTCATGACTCTTCAACTTCTTCACAAAATAACACATTACATTACATAATGAATTTTCATATTCCACTATTGACACTTGGGATTTCACTTACAACATAATTACAAATAATATTGCATTTTACACTTGTACCCATATAAGACAAAATAGGGTAGAGACAACTTGACAACCTAATAAAACACAACAATATGATGCTGGAGTTTGAGAGAAGTCTAGCTTAACAACCTCAACTTATTGCTTCTCAGTCACATATTTGTGCCAATCTTGGTATTGTGTGACGGTATCCCCAAACTCCTTAATTATGTCTTGTTGGAAGCGGACTCTAGCCTCCATGGCATCCATGTACACTAACTTGGAACCTGTGTCCAACTTGTTCTAAAGCATGAGCAACATTATTCTAACTTTGACAGGACCACCAATGAACTTCTATATGTTTTATGCATTCAACTCTAAGTCTTCCCTGCTGGCATCCTGTCTTAGTTGCTTCTAGTACTCTTTGACCTCTTGCCAAACTTGGTTCTTGGGTTTATCTTTGGTGAGGGAACATATTGATGGGATCTGGTGTGTTCTCACCAAGACAACAAAACTATTGTACAACCACACATATGAGGCATGTGTGTTCCCAATGAATGAGGTGAGATTCTTGTTGTTCTGAATCAACATTTGAACCTTCGCTCTCTCTAGCTCTACCTATGGCTTCATTTTCTTCACTAATTCAAATGACGCCCCTTTGAACTGCATTGTCCATTCTTGCACATAGGCCATGACAGGTTGTGTGTTTTGAGAGTTTTGACAAACTCTTTTCTTTGTTGTTATAAGCCATGCAAATGGACAATTGCTTTATGTATGGTGAAAAACCCATCATAGAGCTTCCACATGGTTTCTGCAAGTATTGATACTTAGAAAGTATCATTTCTCTCATCTCCCCCAATGTGGAAACTGCATTTTGCACTGCTGCTCAGAGTTGTTCTGCCTCTTACGTGGCAGCCTGCAAGTTTTGTAGCATTTTCTCATTCTCGGTCATCAAATACTAAAAATTTGATCTTGTTGCTCCTACATAGGCCAAGTTGGCTTCAACAATGGAATTTGGATGATTCCTGGTGTCCTACACTATCACCCTTTCTTTAAATGAATGCAAGTGATGCATGATATCCAAAAATTTCTTCCTCCGCACTTTTACAATCCTCTTTCGGAACTCATTGAATAATAGATTGTACACATCCATGACTGGATCATCATCAAGGAGAACAAAATCTCCTTGTTTTCATGGGTTTGTCTTTACTGTTGGAGGTGGTGGAGACTGAGGGATGACCTATGGTTCCCTCGACATAAGGTCAACATCTTCATGATGTGGCTCTTGTTCTAACTCCATGTCTATCACTTCGATCAGTTGCTCAATTTGCTGAGCAAGCTCCCAATCCTACATATGTTCACCTTCCTCCTCAGCTTCAATTTATTCTTGTTCCTTCTCTTGAACCTGTATTGGTGTTGTTTCCTCAATCATCACGCCATGCCTTTTTTCTTCTTCTTGTTTCTGCTTCTCTTCTTGTTCTCTCCTCCTTGACTTTTGTTCTTCCTTCAACTTCTTATCTATCTACTGCAACTTGAGCTCTGCTTCCCGCAACCTCTTTTTTTCTCACTTCCTCTGCTCTACTCTCTGCATCCTTTGCCTCGGTTGCCAAAGTCAATTTCATGAGAAGAGGATCTGATTTCATCTTGCAAATTTTTTCTCCCTCTAGACTATCAACAATCTCCCTCTTTCCCTTGTCTTGCATGGGATTGTTTCCTTCTACTATTGTCTATGGAGCAACCTGTGAAGTCGTTGCTAAACTAATCGACTCATTGAGTCTATAGGCATTGTAGCAGTACCTCCAAGGATCCTCCTCTGGCCAATGAAATGCCCAGCTGATCGATAGAAAGTAAACTGTCCTATAGTGGTCTTTGCAAATACCACGGGGATCATACAGATTAAAGTCCCTAGTGCCGAATTCAAATTTCATTATCTCGTTAGCCTTGACATCTATGAATTTCAAGCTCTTTATCTCGTATAATCCGATCTGCAAAGGAAGAGTGGGCCATGGTGTTTTCTTCTTCCTATGGAACATTGTTGACAACCCTGTAGTGAGATGGTATGATACTTATTGCATGATCAGTTTGTTAGTGGCATACCTTGGTAAGAAATGTAGAGGCTTATCTACACCAAACACTCTAATGAAGGTGCCACTTGGTGAGGCATACCAATATGCTATGTCTACAATTTCCTCCATTGCTTCTTGGGACATGAAAGGTGGATCTTCCTCAAAGATAATCTTGTACATCATGATGATAAAGTGTTGAGTTATTCATGCCATTACTCCTCGATAACTACATTCTAAAATCAATTTTCAATAAATGTTGATGGTGGTCTCTTGTTGTGTCCATGTCTAGTTCATGCCAGGGAACTACTGTTGTGCATAGATTCCATCCAGTAAGTATGTAAAAATATATAACCTTGCTCGCTCACCCTTGGGTGGATTCCGAGCCTGTGCTACATGGGCCTTCAATTATTGAGCTAATAGATCTGACCAGTTGAATGGCCTCACATCATTCACCAAATGATCCAATAAGATTGCCCACCCTTTAGGAAAGCTTTTAGTGCTCTCTTGACCATGGATTGTGCAAGCAATGACAAAGAGTTGATAATCCTTCTTGAGGGACTTTGTCTTGTACACATGGGTGGGTGTCTATCAAAACTTCGATGGATCTTTCACCTAGTGTTTAACAATGTCTCTTGTGTTCGCATATCTATGGGTGGAATAGAAGAGTGAGTCTATGTGCTCCACTGTCTTGAGCAAGTGATACATTTTCTGAAAGTATTTTTCCCAAAAGGTGGCAAGCTTCTGCCTGTTGGCACTGCTAAATGTCATAGTCTTCTCATCCATGTGTGAGACAATCCAGCTGATGATATATGCACATGGGAAGGAGAGACACTTGCATGTAACCTTGTTGTTACACTAAAATTTGTCACCATGACTATTTTCAGTTAGTATGGCTCTATCAACTGTCATACTATCCTCCTTGGCAAGTCTCATACCTCTGCTCTTCATGTCAAACTCCAAGAAAGAGAGAAAGTCTTTAAAAATATATATATCTCTGGGTACGCAGTTTATCTTAGCCTTACCTGCGTGTACGCACCTCAAGTTCACAATACCCGCGTACCTGTACGCTCTGTCTGTAAAGGGGTGGGTGCGTACTCCTATAAAGGTCAAAAGGCACAAGTTTCACTTCAAAAAAGTTACTTGTGGTCATTTCTAGAGCATTCTAGAAGCTTGTTTGACGTGTATTGGGCGCCTCCAGATGGTTCATGTATCCCTATGAAAGAGGAACTTATCCCATCAAGAGGGGAGCTATCCGATCCAAAGAGGGGCTTATCCCATTGATGGTGGACCTGATTAACTTCCTCTAGAGCACTATAAATACAGGCATTGGGCCAGAGGGAGGGGAGGTTGAAAGCTGAACATTCCTAAGGGTAGATGCTGCTGGAATTAGGACTCCCTTATAGAGCTTGAGAGGAGAGATTCCCATCCTTTCTTAGCTTCATTTGGAAGTGGGTGAGCTGATCAAAGTAAAGGAGAACTCTTGCTGGACCCTGGGAGGGACCTGCACAACACCAAGGCTCAGGTTGTAATGGTTTCTTTTGTTTCCACTTAATACAATTAAGCTCATTTTTCTCAACAGATTGTTATACATGATTTGTTTCATATACTCCTTGGTCTGTATGATGAATATGTTTTATTTTATGAGTTTTTCAGGTGCTATGTAATCGTTTGCTTATTAGTGAATGCAGGTTTCGAAGAGAAGGAGGAGCTCATCCGGATCGGCGAGGCTGGACTACTACAAAGCGTTGGACTAAAGGTATGTTATAAACACCTGATTACTTGTATTCTAAATGCATATTTAGGGAAAGGTAGTGTTTAATTGTCTTGTTTGTCACTAGAAAGCCTTAGCTTCTAGGGAGGTTGGTTTTGTCCGCAAAATTGACTCTTTCCGCATGACACTTGTATATCCCTAACTTTCGGATGCTAAGATAAACTTGCCAGTCCTCTATGTCTACCTCAAAGTCTTTTGTAAAATCATATTTAATTTGTTGTGATGTTAGTGATGATCCCCTCTCTATAAACAATTGAGTATCTGCATACATTGACAAATCAACTAATGTTTTCTCAACTCTTCCCCTGTATTGCTCTCAGTGGTTTCCTTTGATGAAATGCTCTTAGATGCCATGGTAACAATGACTACTGGAGAGGTGCTCAACAATTATTTTACCTGTGGAACAGAAAGGACACTCATGGCAAGAAAATGTCAATTTTAAGCAAAACAACTTACAAGAAAGTTCCATTGGGTGTGGAGCCTGATTATCTTATTTATTCAAAGGTATCGCCGCATTGGACCCTAGTTCATAATGGGGCAACAACGCCACCCATTTTTGCGTGCTGCCAGGGTGTCTAGGGGGGCGCCCCCGAAGCTAAAAATAGATGCAAAATTGCCTTGTAAAATGTTGTAATTTCATAGTCAATCTAGGCCGTTAATTAGGCGGAAATATGAAGGTATAATTTATGTTTAATTTAGGGTTTTTTTTCCCTAGAAGGTAACCCCTTGTTATATATGAGGGAATTGTATTGCGGCTATGTAGATGTGTATTCTGAATGAGAAAAAGAGAGGATATTTTGTGAGATAAAAAAGGGAATTACAATGGATTTGTTGTAGGTTGTATCTCTTCATTTTGATGGATAATATAAAAGGAAGGACTGGCTATGTCTCCATGGACATAGCCCAAATTGGGTGAACCACGTATATTTGTGTCTCTCTTATTTTGTGTGTTTTCTATGTTTATATTTCTGCAATATTTTATGTGTTCCATTGCTCTATAATATATAATTTTCTAAGAAGTTCAAGCAACAAACTAGGCACTACATGGGAAGGATTGTGTAATTTTTCCTGACAGGGGGGACTAGCTAGCTGTGGGAGATGCACACTGCACAGTCCCAATAGCAAAGGTGGAAGCCTAATGGCTAAAACTGTGTAATGTGCAGTTCAGCCTGGGAAAAGGCCTAGGAGAGATGGCACATTTCACAGTATCAGTGGCCAAGAAGACAGGTTGGCTCCTAGAACTACATAGTGCATAGTTAAATCCAACTTGGACTATGCACTGCATAATCCAGAGGCCAAGATTGTGGCTTGAGCCTTAGGATTGTGTAGTGCCAGCTGGGCAAAGTGAAAAATGGCCAAGGGAAACCCAGATCTACCCAAGGGAAGTGTGGAAAATAAGAAGATCTGAGAGAAAGTGTCAAGCTAAGTTTATATCTAACTAAGTGAAAGGTAAATGCATGTGAATCAAGTGCAACAATTGATCAAATGGAAGGAAATTGAAGTAAGTGAGGAGAGTCACCGCAACAACAATTATTGGTGCAAATAGGAAAAATAATGTGACACATGGGAAAGGCAATATAAAACTTAAAACAACACTTCTACAAGTTAAAACAAGTAAAAAATCTAGCAACCATGAAGAGAAACAAGTGAAAAAACACTCACACAAGCCAAACGACAAAAAGCGACAAAAAAAGCGGCAAAAGACAATAAATCAAAACTCACCTGGAAAAGCGATGATGATCACACCAAAGGTTCCTTGATCTCCTTAGGAATGCTAGAGCTCCAAGATCGAGTGTTCACATGAGCTCTAGAAGTGTTGATTAAATATATTTGGAAAAATTAGAATTTATGATGTGCATGGCTAAAATCAAGGAAAAAGTGACACTTGGCAGAAGTTTCTAAAAATAACACAAGTGACTCCTTTGGGATACTAAAAATAGTTCCTATTTTATAGGGATGTTTTTTGCTTCTTTTTTTTTTTTACTTTTTCCGGGGAAACTTGCCATACACATTGTTAGGAAAGTCTGCGCAGTTCTGGGAACTGGGCAACTTTCTGGCTCTTTGCACTACACAGTTTCTGAGCTCAGTGAGGGTTGCACAATTTCTGGGCTTAATGTTGGGCTGCCTCTCACGACTGCACATTTTTTGAGATCAAGGCTCACTAGCCATTAGAACTACACAATTCCCATCATCAAGGTTGCTTTCCCTCAAGCATTGCACAGTTTCTGGAGGCAAGCCCATAATTGCTGTGAGACCAAGTTGGGAGATCAACTTGTGACTTAGAAGAATAAATTAAGTAAGCAAGCACAAGCAAAAAATAAAAGGTAAGTCTCAGTTGAATCACAAATACCTGGGTTAGTTCAAGATGAGTTGTTGTGGTTAAGAAGGAAGGCTCCAAAATTGAAGCATAGGAAAATTTTTGGCGGGTGGTTGTAGTTGTTACAATAGGCCCTTAACACATGGTAATAATCCAACTCATTTAAATCAAAATGTGATGTTAAAAAATGAATCGATAATATTAATGAACTGTAATAAAGGAAATACAAGATAATAGTTTACAATGTTAAAATTAAAATCCTAAAAAAATCATAAAGCATCACTTTAAATATTCTAAGCACACGTAACCAATGCATCTGCACTCCACAACAGGGGGGCCCACCTGGTTGGAATAAATGTAGGTAAAATAACTTGTTACTCCAACAGGTGAAACAACAACCATGTGAATTATATTATATAGTCATCAAAATGTGATACAAAGTCCATAAATTAGTTTAACCACTTCAGCAATATCACAATAACGTTGTTATCACATTTTAGATTTAGGATAAAGGGTTCATAGGTAATGACTTGAAACTGTTGTTTTAATTTTTTCATAAAAATTTCAAGTGTGCTGACAATGAATTTGTCAGTGCTGGTTAAAAAATATTAAAACGAGAGCTTTGGAAAATAAGATTTCCACCTAACCTATCATCATTTGACAGATGGCATTAATAAATCAGTCACTAGCATAGCCTATTATCATTTAAAAGGTGGCATTGACAAATAAAATGGAAACACTTTGTTTTCCTATGTTTTTTCCTGTAAAATACAATAACTTTGGGCATGGTTCTAGAATAGTTGGAAACAATGTTTTGAAAACCAAAAGAGGTTTTGTTGGGAACATAACCATTAACAAAAAGCTCTTTTAGTTTTTACACATATATCACTGTTTGAAAGATTAAACTCAATATTTGAACCATATTGTAACGACAACTCCCCTCATATCTACCCAATTACACTGGCTTACCCTAGGTAAATATGAGATGAGGGGTTACTATGGCAAGACTCGACCTCCTACGTGACCTTAAGGAAGTGGAATTGGTAGAAAACCCACAACACAAACCTTTTATACCTGCTACAAGACTCCTAGAAGCCTTCCCAGTGATCCCCATGACAATTCCTTGGGTCCACTGAGCTTTTTAGACAATTAAATCCTTGGATGCTCCCTTGATGTGGACAAGGGTGCATCTGGGAGGCTCTAAATGCTCCCACAACAAGGCATGCATGCATCTGGGCACTTTTCCCCTCAAACTGATTTGGGCAACTTTTCAATCCCAGAATACAGGTCACTGCCTAGAAACCCCTGAAGCTTTCAGAATCCATAATTTACATGACAACAAGACTTGCAAGCCAAAAATGGCTCCAAGACTAGGCCTGACCATCCCCAACCAGGACTGACATTCTGTGAAACACTTGGCATCAATGTAATCTACAGTACATGAATACAAGACAAAGAATAAATGACTAATAACTCATATGAGACTTGGCAAGAAGTATCACCACCCTTAACTGTTTTGACATCAATTAGGTCTTGCATCCATTATCCCTTCAATTACAAGTAAATACATGAAATAACCATGACCATAACCAGCCATATAACCATGCTGATAACCAACATTACACCATGTAAATAAACATGAGATAACATTTATTAAAGCCATATAATAACAAGTAAAAAAGCGAGATAACTTAGATTTTATTAAACATAGGAAAGAGCCAACCATGTTCGGGATTTCCACGTACCACCCAACCATAGACATGGATGAAAAAAAATGTCTTTCAGCCAACCACCCTTGTGCCATATTCCAAGCATGAATGTGGGATCTAACGGATAAACCAATCCAAAAACAACAAAGGGAATCTAGAGGTTAAACCGTCTCCACCCTCACCAAACCATGATCTCACTAGAACCGACATCGAGATCACAAAACCAAACTGAGCTTGGAATGCCTCTGGACTCCATCATTATCCTTGAGGAATTTTTTGTCTCCTTGTCTCTCAGGATTTACCACAATCCACACCGGATCACTAGGCCCTAAACCGTGACTCCACCCTTAGGCTCTACTGTGTATTCCACCAAAACTAATTAAGGGATTCCTAAGCCTTTGGGAATTTTCCTGAGACCACCTCTACCTTGGATTCTGAAGCCATCCAACCATTCCAAATCTCAAAACCGAGAAACAATTCCTTCACACCATGGATATTCATAAAAAGGCAAGGCAAGGATGAAAACCACTATCACAACCCAGCAAGACCATGCCACCGAAAGCCATAGAACCAACTACCAACATGCAAAGCCATGCATGTCAAAACCAACTAGGAAATCACACATGCAATATGTTACCTGTAAGCATTCCTGCTAAAGCAGCTTGATCCTTCTCTTCCTTTCTTTCTCTTTGCCTTCCTTTCCGTGTCCTTCCTTTCCTTTTTTTTCCCTTCCTTGCTCCAAAGCTAGAATGTTCTAAGAAAAATCTAAGTGTCCAAGAGTGAGAGAGAGAATAATGAGAGAGCTCTAAAACTATATTGAGAAAAGGTTACACTCACCAAGTCTAACCAAAAGCTTTCCAACTGATCCTCAGAAGCAATTTTATTGATTAGGCCTCTATTTTCTTCATTTTCCATTATTTTCCTTCATTTTACTCCTCACATGCAACATGTGACCTTCCACCTTCTTTTTCTCCTATTTTCCATTATTTTCATAAATAAAATGCCAATTAATGCCTCTTGCCTTTCCAATGCCTTTGTAATTCCTTTGTCAATTTCCTTTAACCATAAACACATCCAGTGATGCCCACTAGGATGTTTGCCCAACATTCAGCTTGAAATATGTGTCCCATGATCTTGGTATTCGTTTTTCCTTTATTAACTTTTATTACATGAATTTTTAACTATGGGTTGTTATAGACCCCTCCCCCTTGGGGAACACTGTCCTCGGTGTTAAACCAAACCAAGACCTCAGAAAAAAAAACACTGAAAAGAAAACGTACTACCCATGGAGCTTTATAACTTAGGTCATTGCAGTATTTACAATGACCACTACTGAAACATGACAAACATACTGCTTACTGGAGATTTATAACATAACTCATTACGGTATTTACAATAACTACATATACACATGCACATTTTCTAAACCAATAAATAAGAGGATATGATGCCTGCATCAGCAACAAGGGAATCCATAGGCTTACACCTCTACCCTCACAAGTAATGCCAAGATTCACTTCCTTCCCAGGAATTGCATAATCCACTACCAAAGTCAAAGTAACATCCAATGTCCAACGCTACAATCCTGTGTGACTTGTTCTCTCAGCGAACAATTATCAGCTCATTGCTCCAGGGCACACTCCCAATGTGCATCTGATTCCATTTGGAAAGGATATTGACCGAAACAAATCCATCCCCAAAATTCCCTTCTCTGCTACACAATCCCTCAGGAAATCTGGTCACCCATTTCGTGCGGTCACTCACCTTCCAAGTTCCCTGACATCCCCTATCCCAGGCGATCCATCCCTTGGAAAGGCTTCCTCGCATCAAAAGGTCAAACAAACAAGGCATATATCTTTGTCAAAACTATCATAACGGTCATAGCATGCTCATGGAAATCAATGGACACTATTGGGTACCAATTTCCCAAAATGGCCCTCCTTCTGAAGTGATTTACCAACATATTGTTTCCTGTTACAATTCCTTTTACTACTGCTGCTAATTCTTGCACTCAGTTTCAAGCACCCAACCTAGGCATTTCCCATGCTTTCCTGTACCAAGCACATAACTTCCATTAGATTTAAAATAAATTGAAATAAATTTACAACATACCACATTGGTAGCTTGTTAATAAGGTATACTTGCAATCCTTCATGTTACAGCAAGTCAAACTAGTTGTTCGATCAAGTCATCATGTATAAACATATCACATCTGCTTAACTCAAAATGAAACCATCATAATAAAAATCATATATCACATGTACCCATCATAAACTAGAATCGTAGATCACATGTATAATAAAAATAAATGACATACTAATACTTATCCTTTAATCAATCCTTAGCTTCTACCTTTGTCTTTATTTCGAACGCACACTGGGTCAATTGCCACACTCAACAAACACCCCGTGCCTTCTCTTCAACCATGTACATATACACAATTTACATCACAACACATACATCCACACACAATGTACGACATCATGCAATACATGCACCTACATCTGGCATGCAACTAATACACCTACACCTAGTGTATAACACAACAAATACATAAACCTACACTCGATTTATGACACAACACAATACATACTCTTACCTTCAGTGTACAACACAAAACAATTATCACGATACCACGAATACATAATGCACATACATAGTACCAGATGCCTACAACACAACATGTATGACATGCACACAATACCATATGTACAACATGTACATAGTACCACTTATACACAACACCACCTACACAACGTGTACACAACATCACATGTTCACGACACCACCTACACAATGTGTACACAGTGCCATATGAACACCGCACCACCTGTACAATATGTACACAATACCACATGTACACAACACCACATGCACGACATGTACAGGACACCACATGTACACAGTGCCACATGCATGACATGCACACAACACCACATGTACAATCATGCACACAACACCATATGTACAACATGCACACAACACCATATGTACATAGCATCATATGTACATGACACCGCATATCCAACATGCACATATCACCATCTATACCTAGCATTGCATACGTAATACACACACAATACCATATATATAACAGGCATACAACATCATATGTACACAATACTACATATACAACATTATGGTACAATCATTGAATATACAACATGCACAACATATACACAACAATAACACTGCACATCCAAAACCATACTGCCTCTACCAAGCAATATTGCTTCTAGTGTCTCTCCACCATCCATGCTTATCCTAACATGTCGCATATCATACTTCTTTCATTCCACTAATTTATTCCTCAATATAGCCTGTCCATAACATAGACATAATATAATCACATAATATCAACTCATAACCACATGATACTGACCTTGTAGATTTGTCAGGACTACTCTCCCCACTTGATTCCTCATAAACTAGGAACCTCTTCATGTCATTCACCTGCGTAAGCAATCATTCCTCCAAAATAATGATCCTTGGTGACCCTGTCAGACAATGAAATACATAAATACATGTATACATATAAACATCAACA
The DNA here is from genome assembly GCA_031772625.1 of Pinus tabuliformis. NCBI lineage: Eukaryota > Viridiplantae > Streptophyta > Pinopsida > Pinales > Pinaceae > Pinus > Pinus tabuliformis. Next base: position 582,753,509 of record CM062806.1, read on the forward strand.
TAAAACAATCATGATCTCTGATGACCCTCTCAAGTAACAATGTACATACATAAATATATTCATATAAACATTATCATAAAGCAATCATGATCACAACATAATTACTAGATATCATAAGGCCAAGGTTAAGAGAACTTTCTTTATTCATGCACACCATGCACAATATTGAGAACAATAGTTCCCAACATAGCCAAGACATCTGAAACCTCAAATCCATTTACTTTACCCTTTTTATTACGTTTCTCATGATTTTCCTATCACCATCCATTTACCTCAATGGACCCATCCAATCCAACTAGTTGTCATACACTTGCCTTCAACTGCCCTTATACATGCATCGAGATTAATCTGGGCCTTACATCACATGTTGGGTACCACACAAATCTCCCAAGAATCCATTAATTTTCCTTTTTCCCAAACCAATTCCCAAGACTCAAAACATAAAAGGAAAGACAAGAAACAAACAAGAAGAAAATCATGAATACCAATAACAATATGACACCGTAAACAAAGTGGCAAGGCCTTTCACCAGACATAAACAAAGATGCAATCAAGAGAAACCAAATTAAAAATATTGAAAGAAAAAAACTAGCACCAGATGCCATGACTCCATCCCCATAGTTCCCAGTGCCTCCAAGTGAAAGCTTAACCCAAGCCTTCCTTAATATTTCATGGAAATCTCTTTTGCCATGTAATCGCCTGCATCATACTGCCATAAACACATAACTATTAGTGCATAAGTAAACATAACAACATACTATTTACCTTATCTTGTCATACTAATGCGAAGAATGTTACCCAACAACTTCTCACACACGTCAACCACATGTTCCAAATATCAAGACAATCATATCTATCAATTTTAAATCAACCTTTACCAAGACTAACAATCATGTCATAATCCATAGTCAACTCATAATCATTTGACATAATGATACAGCTGTCACCTATTACACTCAAGTACATGTCAGTTATCTCAACACATATGTGCGAGTAAAACAATCTTAAAACAAGATCATTTCTTGATGCAATCTTATAGACACATACTCATATCATGTGATTAATCAACCATTCAACAACAGATAGATGACATAATAGACACCAACACTCAAACACCAAATAGACGACATAATCAAACATTCAAGCACAAAGTAGACGAAATAAGCAAGCTCATACCTTAATGTATCTCATGGGAGACTATCTTGTATGCACAATCAATATAACTTCACAACACATCAACTTAACCATAAATAAGGTCATGATATCCATAACAATAACTAGCTAACATGTTCACATCATAAACTCATAAACAATTATCATTCATACATCATAATCGCATCTGCATAGTCAATCTAGATTAGTATGGCATAATATCACAACATATTAACTCATACCTCAATTTCATAACCATATCCATTTGCATAGACCAATCCAAATTAGTATGATACATATAACATAAAGATCTTAATGTAATAACCCTAATCATCAAGGTACTAACATATAAAAACAACAAGTTATATATCATACTCATCAAAAACATATAACCTAATCATCAAGTTATCTAACATAAAACAACAATAGAAATGCATACAACCATAGGTTACTATCATTCATGACTATCCGACACATGTGCATATGACTACACTAATCAACTAGCTCATACATGTAACAATAATAATAATAGAATGAAAATCATATCAGTAACCTTAATTCTTATAACAAGCATTAACCAACACACGTGCATGCCCACCATACAAACCTGTATGGTGATCTTATCTTACCCCAAAGTCCATTGTTGCAACTTCACTTTAATGATATGCATCTCTTGCTCTATCTCAACCAAGACATTAGCATCATAACATACCAATATAATCATGATGACCTAATTTCATACAATGACCTTATGCACAACAACCTTCACCATGAAAATGCATGCATAACAACATATAGACACCGAAATGCATACCAAATGCATATACTACCATACACTCACGAAGACACATCCCACAACAACACCATCAACCTTCACATGGAAACATCACTACATCCATGATCAACACCAAGCAAATGCAAGAAGCACATTGACTACAAGCATAAGGAACACATATGCAACCGACATGAATGCATGACCAACACACCGCCCATCCATTATGGGTGGTTGTTGTAGCGGCTACAACCACCCTCCAAAATTTCTCCTTAACTTCGTTTTGGAGCCTCCCTGCCAACCATCCTCAATAGCATGTCTTGCAATGTCAAGTACATAAGCTTCATTGGTTTTTCAGCAGCTTGCTAGCCTGTGCATGATTCTTTGCTTCACTCTCCTCACAGGTTTCCATCCTGGACTTGGGCCAGCTGCTTGCTGAGAAGCTCCCTCAAGAAATTGTGCAATTCTGGAGGGTAACTAGCCTTCCCTCCAGAAATTGCTCAAATTTGGTTGGCAGCTTGCCAAACCTAGGAACTGCGCAATCCTGTCAAACATCCTTTCGAGTGAAAATTGTGTAATCTAGCCTGATAGTGCAGCTCAACCCAGAAATTGCACAATTTTGGGCAACAATCAGCTGCTCCTCCCAGAAATTGCATAATCCCTCTAGAGAGCTAGCCAAGCTCCTCCAAGAAATTACACAAAAATCCCTCTCAGTCAAGCAGGTTGTTGCATGTGCCTTCAGGTTGACCGGTTCCACTCGGGAGCAAGAAAACTTGACTTGCATGCATTGACTATTTTTTCTTGAAATAGCAAAAAGCTACATGCAAAAAGCATCCCTAGATTGTAGGGATCTATTTTAGTAGCTGGAGGTTACATGCAAATATCCTTTTAGAAACATTCCTCCAAGTGTCACTTTTTCCTAAATTTGTGGCATGCACGTCATGAGCCTCAAACTTATTTGTTCAATGCTTTAGAGCTCATTCTTTACATCGATCTTGGATCTCTCACATCTCATAGTACATCCAGGAGTCTTTGGCACATCCAGCTCAACTATTTCTAGGTAAGTCCGCTTTGTAGCATTTTTGTCGCTTTTTGTGTTTTGGCTTGTGTGAGTGTTGTCTGTTTGATTTCTATGAACTCTTATTGTCATTTGCATGCATGTTAGCCTGCACAAGCACCGTTTCAGTTTTCGTTGCATCTCACTATTATCGCAAGCATGACACTATTTTTCATGAACGATCGCCGATTTGGTGACTCATTTCACACACATGCATGTTGTTCCATTTTCTGAATCTTGCATTCATTGTTTTCATGCATGATCATTCACTCTTGCTTACACTCAGTATCACCATGCATTCACATCTTCATATGCTTTTAGTGGCCCATCGATGGGTCTGGGCAACCTTGGCCCCAACTTTGCCTTTCCCTGAAAACATTGCACAATTATAAGAAGGAAGGCTCAGCCTTCCTCCCAGAAAATGCACAAATCTGGCCAGTGAGTGTCCTACAGTCTTGCCTTGCGCAATTATGAGAGGCAGTGACTGTTGGCCCAGAAAATTGCAGAATGCAGTCCCTGGGCCTGCATCACTTGTCAGCTGAAATTGCGTAATTTCAACACCCATCAAGCTAGTTTGGATTGCACAATTCTAGAAGTCAACTAGCCTCCTAATAGTCCTAACTTCCTTTTGCGTAGTTCCGTTAGTCAGTGTCTCGACCTCCGAGTGAAAATTGTACAATCCTTGCTAGCAGTTCCTCGGGTATGTTGCATGTCAGTCCTCAAGTTTTCTTTGGTTTTAACTGATAGATTACTTGCCATGCATGTTGCCATGTCTCTAGATATAGCAGGTTTTCGTTTGTCTCTCAAGAGTTCAGGATCAATGGCCTCCAAGAGAGCAAGATCAAAGGACACTGACAGAAGCGCAATTGGAGCAACAATTGAGCAAGTGTCTATGAGTTTGCCGATATACGAAGATTGATTGTAGACAAAGACGTCAAGCTAAAATGGAAGGAGGTCAATGATGCATTCTCAGCCACATTTTGGGAAGATCTTGAAGACTGCCAAGTCTATGTCAACATTCACAAGTCTGGATTGTACCGAATTGCATGCAGATGTCCCTCGTTCCCATGCATGTACATGATACATTGGACTGTCTCGCACACTGATCCCGAGATGATGACATTGAGAAGTGTCAGCGAGACAGAGATTGCTACCTTTAGGGCACATGATTACCAATAGATGTACCACTTTCCAAGGCTAATGATCACCACGGAGACACCCTTCAGCATACCCAACAACAATACCAACTTTAGGGATATCTTGAAGAACTGGGTGAAGGAGCCAGCCAAATTCAGGATAATGCCCAACCAGATTTACAAGATGAAGATACTATGGAAGGTGTATTAGTACTTGGTCATATTTGCATGTCACTTGTATGGCTAGGAGAGTATGAAGACCTTCCTGCAGAGTTGGGTGATCACGCTGGACCAACTGGCCAGTGAAGGAAAAGCATGCAACTAGTTTGACATGTTGGTTCTGTTAGTGTCAGTCTTTCCAGCCTTCCTCCAGTGATCAAATATGCTCTTACAAAGTGGTCTCAGAGTGTCAAGGTCAAATTTTGTCATTTCAGTGAGTCTTCAAGCAAAATTTGGTCACTAGGCATTAGGTCTAGGCTTTTCCCAAATGTCAGTCCATGTCATCATTCAGCTGAGCCTATCATCATTCAGAGGGTTGTCATTATCATGTCAGTGTCTAATGAGTCATTGTACACCTTGTTCATGCTTCAGTTGTGCCTAGGCAAGGTCATTTCCCTCTCCTAGGGTTTTGGAGGTAATTTCTCTTGGGCGGCCAAATCACCGGCAAAACTTGTTTCCTGATGTTCATACACCTTCCCCTATCCTTAAAGTACCTTATCAAACAATTCCCATCCCTTAGATCCACCAAATTCCTCATTTTTGCACAAACCCTAGTTTCTAGCTACAACCTGGCAATTTTCTAGGTTGGGCCTGTGTTTTTCCCTTTTGGACCCCTTCCCCTCACTCAATCACTGATATTCCACTTTCCCCTACTTCCTAACATCCCTCCTCACTCCCACAAATTTCCCCAAGAATTTAGAAGCCCCCTATCCCCTTCATCTCGCTCCATTTCGACAAAATTCCTTGCTTCACACATCGGGACAAGTCGCACTGAAATGATGTTCCAGAGCAATCAAAGATGAATTTTAGAAAACTGAGAGAGGTTTTTGTCCACAACATGCCAAGGAAGAAAAACCTCCTTCACTTTTTACACAGGTTTCAAGGTTTGAGAGAAATGTCAAGAATTCCGTTTCCTCAGGAGAATCAAAGACACCTCTGAAGTGACCTTGGGAAAATCAAGTTTTCTCCTAGCGCGGTTGGCCAAATGATTTTCTGGATGGGTAAAATGATAACTAGACACAAAGATCTTTCCAATGAACTATTATGAGCGCAATTTGGTGTTGAGTAAGGCATTCAAAAGTTGACTGCAACAGAACTCTTCTTTCAGGCAGCCTCATTTGGCACTTTTTGACCAGTCTTGGGAGATTTGATTTTTGACAAGTCAAATAAACTCCAAATTGAAAAATTCCATTTGAGTTGGAAAGTAGACTCAAAGACCTTTCCAACAAGCCATCCTGCGCCTAATTCCGACACCGGGAAGGCCTCCAAAATCCTCCTGAAAAAGCGCGACCCGTTGAGAACCCTTCTGCAGTTCAAATTTTGAACTGACGCGACCCATTGGGAGGGGCGCGACCCGTTGAGATGTAAGCTACAAATTCACTTCAAACTCACTCAAATCTTATTCAAATTTGCAAATTGGGTTGAGGTAGGTTCTTTACAAATTGTTTTGTTGGTTGATGATGAATGATTGACCTCCATTCTTGTTTTAAAGCCTCCAAAGATGCAAGTGAAAAAATCATTCAGTGGCTGCTTGTTGATGTTTGAAATTTTCTAGGGTTTTATGTGGTTTCAAGAGATTTCCCTTTGAACATTGTTTTTCCCTTCCCTTATCACTCACATTTTCATTTGCCCCTATTTTTCCATGCCATGTTGAAAATAAAAGTGCAGGCCATCCCTTGTCCCCAGTCACCAAAAATAAAAAACCCTACCCCCTCCTAAAACAGCAAAACTGTAAACCCTAGCTGGCCTCACTATAAGCATATTGTAAACAAGAAAAGTTGATGAAATTGCAAAGGACATTGTGGACAAACTTCCCAAAACAATCCCCATGATTTTCCCTTTGTCCACACATGTATTTCCCTTATTTCCCTTATTTCCCATATCCCTGCTATGCAAAAAAAAAAAAAAATCCCTGCATATATACATTCAGATCTTCATGAGATTATCAGGCAGAGAGAGGCGGAGAACCGCTTGTTGCAGCAGAAGCTTGACATGGCTCAATGGACTATCAACTATCTTGAGCAGCGCAACAAGCAATTAGAGATATGAGAAAGTCCTTGATGAGCTATGGAGGATTCGAGGAGACCGAATCTTGAAAAGAAGGAGGCCCGGTGACCTATTGCTTGCGGAACGAGAGTCCATGCTCATCCAGGTGAATGCACACTTAGAGAGGCTGTTGGCTAAGGCCAACCAAGACAAGAGGCTGCTGAGGAATATGAAAAACCACTATTGGGCTAGGATGCACGTTTGTAAAGCAAAGATGAAAATGTTCCAAAGAAGGTTGACCGAGGCTCTTAAGAGAAAGAAGAAGACCAACCCCCTTCGCATCTTGGCCGAGGCTTCTCTCACTCATCATGACACTCACTAGCCTCTTCACAGCACCAAGCACAAATTTTTTTGGAAGTTTTGGCTCATTTTTGGCATTTTTGGGCAATTTACAGGTTTTGGCTTCTCAACGGGTCTCACCCCCGGTGAGACCCTTTGTCATCGTAGCTCCGTTTTGAAAAAACTCAGCATTTTTGGATTTTTCATGCAAATTTACATATGCCCATGCATTACCTTGAGTTTTCATGGAGTTTTGGGCCTCCAAAAGGTCAAAATACAGCCAAATTTTGACTTTCTGCCCCTTTTTTGAGCTGCAGAAGTAGTCTTGGGAGAATTGACTTTTGACTGGGCAAATGACCTCCAAATCCAAAAATTCTGGTTGGGTTGAAAAGTATACTCAGAGACCTTTCCAACGAGCTATCCTGCACCGGATTCTGACACCGGGAAGGCCTCCAAACAGGGCTCCAAAGTGCGCGACCTGTTGAGGAATTTGTACCAGATTTGACCAGTTCAGCCCAGAATTTGCAGTTTAGCTCCAGTTTGACTTGCTGAGGTCGATGGTGGTCCTTTTGACTGTACTTGTGGCACTTTTTGGATACTTTTACTCTTTTTTTACTCTTCTAGAAGTTTCTCTCATGTAAAGGGGTAAAATTGACTGTATGAACTGGTTTCCAAGTTTTTAGAGGCAAGTTGTTTTGACTGCCTATTTTGTAGTGCTTAGTTTAGAAGTTGTTCAAACAGCTCCTAGGATAGTGAGCTCGACCCATGGAGGAAGGGAAAGAGGTTATATCATCTATATTATGTACTTTCATGCTCATTTTCAGGGTTGGACTCTTGAGGGAGGAGCTATCATTGTATATTTCACTTGTATCTCTGCAATTTTTGGCTAAGGAAGACCAGGGTTTTGCAGTCATCTTTGGGATTCTTGTGGACTCATGTATTGATGGTGTGTTTCTACATGTTATTGTAAGCTTTTTTATGTGATTCATTTCCTTTCTATACTGCTGCATATTAAACAAATGAAGGGATAAAGTTAGAATTCATGCTAGCCATGCTCTGCTTTTAAATTTGTTTAATTTCTATGTTTTCTGCTGTCTAAAGAGAATTCAAGTCCATTGTTTGCTCTCTTTAGCCCTCTCATCTTTCTTCTTAATCATCCATTTCAGCTAAAGACATCAATACATACTCCTACCTTGCCCCAAAGACCCCCCTGCAGAAACTGTGTCAAATCCCCGCACCCAAAATTGCCATTCCCTCAATTTGCCACCAAAAACCCAAAAAACCCCAAATCAACCTTTATAATCAGTTTACTAGCCTAATATCAGTGTTACCTTTGTTGGTCATCTCATCCCATTGAAGATCTACCGAGATTTGACCGGAGAGAGCCTTCTCCTGCCCCATAGGGCTAGCTACGAGGCTGAATGGTTTGATGTAGCTTTGAGATTTGCCTTTTCAGCCTAAGGTGAAATTTCAAGTGCTAACAGGTTCACAGGATGAAGGAACACGTAATAGGAGCTTGATAGCCACCCAAAGGTCAACAAGCAAAAATCTACATGTTCGCATACATCTTGGATGCAATCTGAGCCTGCCAGGAGTTCCCGAGCTTGAAGTGGGCATGGACACAATGGAAACCTTTGTGAACACTTATTGTAAACTGTTTTCTGAATGCAGCTTCCGAGGGGTCATCACACAACTGCCAGATCATTTTGTCACCCCGGTGCATGTCGAAGGTAGCAATGGAGGCACTAATCGACGTAATGGATTGGTATGCCTCATTGTCTGGCACCTTCATGCGAATGTACAGCGTGGAGAAGCCTTTGCATGTTTTGTCAAAGTTTTCCATGGAAAAGCTCGTTATGTAAGAAGTATCATACCAGAAGAAGAAGGAACCTTGGCCCACTCTTCCATTGCAGATCGGGTTATACGAGATACAAAATCTCAAGCATGCGGATGCTGAAACAGAAGAGTTTAAGAAATATCCTTTCGAAACCCAAAGCTTCAATCCGTATGACCCGCATTGTTTTGTGAAGGATCACTACGCAAGAGTACAGTTTTTGTGGATCCACGGGGCATGTCATTGGGCTGAGGAAGACCCATGGAGATATTATCATAGCTTCTCTAAGCCCAATGAATTGGTCGGCATCGTTGTGTAATGGTTAGCAAAGTAGCATCTAGGAGATCACCAATAGAAGTAGCAACAGAGGTAAACCTACCGACCTGTGACAAAGGCAAGAGAAAGATTATCGACAGTGCAGAGGCAGAACAAAGCTACAAGTTCAGAGCAGACCCACTTGTGTATAAAGAAACTTTGGCAATAGAGGCAAAGAGGCAACAGTCAGGAGGATCGCACAAAGGTAGAGAGAAAAACAGAGGATGGAGGAAAAAGTGAAGGAGTTGCATGAGTTGAAGGAGAAACTCCGTAAGAAACAAGATCTACATAGACAAGAGAAGGAAGTGTAGCAAGAAAATATACAGAAGGGGATGCAACATGTATAGATAGATGAAAAAATGCCCGTACAGGTGGTAGACTCATCCGAGAAACTGGCACAAAGAATACACATTGAGCAGTTATAGTTGTAGGACTTCGCTCAAGAGATTGAACGAGCACTTGAACATATGGATACTGAGATGGAGCAACCAGAGTTAGAGAAGGACATCAACCTCATGCCTTACCACCAAGAGGTCGATCCACCGACTTCACTGGATCTGAAAGCAGAGAAAGTCCTGAGTGACCAAGGGGACACTGAGATACTTGGAGACAATCCAGAAGAAGAGATTCACAACATATCATTCGACGAGTCGCAACATAGAGTTGTGCAATCACGTAGAGTGTCTACTCCGGATGTCCACACATCTCTTGCATAGTTTGAGGAATGAGTGTTGTATCTCACATTCACAAGCATCCATCATCATTGGCCGATGCTACGAGAGCATATGTCGAAGCCACTAGCTCGAGTGTTCGCTTCTTAATAGTAAAGAACGAGCGAATGGCTAAGGAGTTATGAATGACCAAGCAGGGAGGAGTACTGGTTACAACATCCGCTAGAGTAGAGTTGAAGAAGTCAATACTGGATGGATTATCGTCCCTTGAGATAGTCATGCCGATGTTGTATTCCAGATTTGGTACTGTGCATAAGGTGGTTGTCCATCTAAATGATTGGTAGCAACGATGTGCTATGAGTGCACATATCCTGTCAAATGTGCATACTGTTGTTGACCACATGCAAATGTGGACAATGAGATATAAGGGAGCCCTACTACATTTGCCCAAGATGATGAAGCCCATAGTGGTCGAGCTGAAGGCACGTATCTGGAGTCAGATCTAGAACTATGAAGAACTCCTAGAGCTCATCACTAGTTTGTAGGCTTCCCATGCATAGGTATTCATAAGAATGGATGTTGTTGTGTGCACACATGCGATCCCATCTATTGGGACACTCACCAAGGCAAAGATAAAGGCACAAGTCCGACTAGAGCTTGACTCATACTTTGACGAGTTGATGCACATAGCCACTAGTGCAAACTTGGTGATCAGTGCAGATACCATGCATCAGTATGTCGTTGGTCTAGCCGCACTCAAGGAAACGATGCACATGTTATTAGATGAGTTGGACAGAGGAGCTAGAACAGTGTACCTAGATGCAAAAGAGTTCATTTTTAGAAAGATGTCACTAGAGAGTACACAAACACCATCAGGGACTACCAAGCTGTTAACACCCAGGTTGTTCCCTATGACTCCCAAGGGAATACGGCCGGGGTAACCACTAACTAATCTTTGGATCACAGTCTCTAGCCAAACTGCAATCAGAGAGGGCTCTCTCTTTATGATTTGTCTCTGTTATGATGGTGTTTTAGGCTAGGTATTATGCTCAGGCTTTAGTTTATGTTTTGGTTGAAGGATTTCTTTCAGGGCTTAAGATGTAGTGTTTAGAGAGTAATATATCATTGGGCAATGGAGTCTGGAGTTGTGAAATGCTTTGATATGCAGGATTGGTGGTGTTCAAACTGCAGGGCCTATTGTGTATCTCAGACAAACAAATTTAACTTGAATAGTGAAGCATGCCAGCCAACAGAAAGCAATTAAGAATTTTCTATTAAGCTGGTGAGGTGAAAATGAAACACGTTGCATAGGAGCAGACTTGAATTCCTGTGACAAAGGTCACTGTGAAAGACGTATTCTGAAAGTGCAGCAATTAAGAATTACACTTATCAAGATTACAGCTGAAGAAAACATTCATTAACAACACAGATTGAACTCAGGGTATTCATGGAATAAATCCTGAAAGTTATCCTTTTTCCTTGTTGCTAAATACTCAAAGTTTAGAAAACATATATGGATTTTAACAAATCAAAAATACATAACAGAGAAAGTTACAGAGACTTATTGTATTGTGTAATACATAGGAATCCAGCAGTTTTCAACAGACACCAGAACGCACTCAACACTTCAGAAATCCGAGAAATTCCATCAATTTCTTTATTAAACTTCTGAAAGGATTACAGCATAAGAACTTCTTAAGGAGAAATCAACAACAACCCTTGCAAGCTCATGCGAAGGGGACTTTATAGGAATGCTTATACAAAATATCTCAGGCATTGAGTCATCTGAGAGAGAAAATATCTTCATAACTTCGTACAGAAAGTAGAAAAGAAGTTATTACAACTTTAAATGCAGCATAAATGCTCTTTAAGTCTGTCAGAGGATAATTTGACCTTTGGAGGTCATTGAGTCGGTTGAACCGCTTTGCTTTAACGCTGAATAATGTGTCTTTACTTTTTGCTGCGATGTATCTTCTCGGCTCTGCCAGCTGTGGTTTCCTATTCTTGCTGTGTTGGCCAAAATTTTTGCTGAGTTGGCTCAGCTTTAATCTTTGATGCATGCTGATTTTGTTAAACTGTGCTTTGCATGACAATTGATATTTTAAAAAACAAAATTTGGTGAGTGGCTCCCTGTCTATAAATTTTTCTGTATTGTATTTGCCCACCAGTCTTGCGTAGGGAGTTGATGCCTGAGAATTGCATCCATAGTCTCCTCTGCCTCTATATACTTGTAAAAATTGGGTGCCACATCAAACAGGTGATTGATCTCATTCATTATAAAAAATAGATTTTCTACCTTGTTGTAGATAGTCTGTCCTGTAGCTGGCCTTGTTTCTTCTGAGCTGCTGGGCTTCTCATTGATTTCATTTGTGGCAAATGCATTCACTCTTTTGGCATACTGCTCATGAATGAGTAGTCTCCCTGCGCTGTTCAGTAAGCTAGGGAGTCCTCTGTTTTGCAGCACCAGGAACTTATCCATGAATCTTTTTACCTCGGTCTGCATGTCTTGGGTTCTTCTCTCCAATGTCTGCACCAAATTTCTCAATGTGAGAACCCTTTTGATCAACTGAATGGCCTCAGTTCTATTGGGAATTCCCATATTTGCCAGCTGAGTACTTGTTCTGTTATTCAGCACATTGATCATCCTGGTGGCAATTTCAGGCATGTTGCCTAGAGCAGCCCTTGACTTTTGAATTTCAGCTTGTGCTTTTGGGATGAGCTCTACCTGCTCATGGATTGTCTCTATATACTGCCATTGGTCAGTAATAGACTGGCCAATGTTGGCCCATAGCATTGCCTTAAGCCCAGCTATAACCTTATCTAATTTGAGCTCATTTTCTAGCTCTTTTATCCTGTCTTTGAGGGCTTTCACCTCCCTGCCCTTCTCTGCCACCGCTTGCTTGGATTTGTCATACCTGTCATTCACCTTAGCCAATTTATCCCTGGTCTCATTTAACTCGGTCATTTGAGCTTCCAGGATCTGAATTTCATTCTTCAGCTTTTGCATATCCAGGCTTTGGGCCTGCTCTGTGATTGTTGGTGCTGTTGAAGTAGATGTTGATGTCTGTTCAGTCTGTTGAGGAGGAGGAGCAGTGACAGGAGCAGTTTCCTCAAGATTGATGACCAGAGGAGGCTGAGAGGTCTGACCCTCTTCTCTTTGTTTCAGTGTTGTTTGCAATGCTGCTTGTGCGGCCTCTGATTCTCCCAACTTTTCTTGTGCTTGAATCAGCTGCTTATAAAGGGAAATCATCAAGGCTGTGGCATCCTGCTCATGTCTTTGCTGAGCTACTTCATCTTTTTGAGGGTGAATGGTAGCTGGGAGTTTGATCTTTTTCCTTAAGGCAGCCATGTCAGCATCCCTCAACTTCAATATCTCTTGTATTCCTTTGATGTCTTTGGGATCATGCCCAATCTCAATGATTATGTCTTCCAAGGACCTTATTCTGTTGTCCTTTGCCTGGGATGATGCCCTCTCCAACTCCAGTTGAGAGGCTGTATTATTGAGGCTGCTTTCTAGCTTGTAATTTTCTAATGTCTTGTCTGCCAAGGCGGCATACACCATCTCACCAGTCTGTTTGTGCAATTCAATTTTATCCATTGGGTGTATGTCCTTGGCCAGGACCTCGAGATTGGTTTTGAGGTAATCTGAGGTAGATTGGGGCTGCAGTGCTGTTGGCATAAAATGGCTCATGATCATTTTGCCTTCCTGTACATCAAATGCAGACATCAGTCTTTGTTGATTTGTGGGAGCCATTTTTAGTAAATGGTTGTACAGCTGTATCTTGATAGGGTCACTCCTCCTTTTGATGTCTATAAACTGCTGCTTGATGCTCCTTTCTCCTTCTCTTTGCTGGCTGGAGTAGCTGACCTCTCCTCCCATAATTCTGTCCTAATCCTGCTGGAAGGAACTGGCTGAAGCTTCTCTGCTGGGTGGGCCCATGCCCATTGCTTGCCTTATTGCTATGTCATCCTCAGAAAAGTCATTCAACCTTTGCCTTTTCTCTCCCTGGTTTATAGATGATGTCAGGGGAGTTTCTCTATCCCTTTTTCTATTTATGTCCTCTTTCTGTGGAGTTTGGAGGACCGAGGCATCGAAGGTAGTTTCTGGCCTAGGAGGCACTATGTTTTGAGCCTGTTGCTCAGTGGAAGTTGGAGTATCAACTATTCTTTCTTGCTGTAAGGGCTGCTGTCCCTCATGTGGCCCTTCTTCTTGATGCAGTTCCTGTTGTTGTTGTTGTTGCTCTGCCTGCTGCTGCATTTCTTTATCTGCCTGCTCTTGAGTCACTGGAGGTGGCTGCTCCTTGCCATGGAGTGATTGTTCTATCTCCATTTCCTTTTCTTTGCCTTTGCTAGATATATTTTCAGTGGCCTTGGTAGTTTGCTGTTTGGCAGTTGAGGAGGATGCAGCTGCTCCCACTTGTGTGCTCGGAAGTGTGAATACCTGTGAACAAAGTTCAAGGTCAGCCATCTTCCTTAGATTCCTTACTGCCCTCTGATTTAGCTCTTCTTGTGACATGGGCTCTTCTAAGGTCCCTCTCCTCCATTTGTCTTGGTTAGCATATTTTTCAATGTGAGGGATACTATAATGATCATAGGCAGACAACTTATATTTGAGCCTCCTCATAGTTATAAAATGATTAGGGTCATAGGGTGTCCATAGGAAACTAGTTTGAAGGCCAAGGGACTCAAGCATTCTATCTGCTTCTTTCCATCCTTGCTCCCTCTCGTTATAGACAAAATGGCCAAGTTGGCTTTTCACCTTCAACTGTGCTTTTTTGCCTTTTCCTGAAAAGTGAAGCACATCAACCCGACCAAATTGCCTAAAGTACTCTAGGGCAAATAGCCTCATAGGCACATACTTAGGTAATCTGAATGGAGGCAAATCACACCCATATATCCTAATGACGGTGTGGTTTTGGTAGAAGTACCAATCCCCAATGCTGTAAGCTTTGGATAGCTGAAGAATTCTCTGCATGTCATCAGTGAGTCTCGGAGGAGGTGAGCTCATCAGCATTTCCATAGCTGGATGGATGAACAGATCTATGAATTCACAGTAAGTGTATGGAGAATCAGGTGTAGTGTGGAAGACAGAGGACCAATAGACCACTGATCTGGGATTGCCTTGGGCATCCACTCTTTTGATTGAAAAATGAAATTTCTCATGTTGATGGTACAAGATCAAATGGTAAATGTAGGATGTGTATCTGAACATCTTTTCTCTGAATAAATTCATTAGCTGCTCATGCATTTTGTCGGAGATGTAGGTGGCATAATCATAGCAAACTGGAAGTCTGCCCGAAGCCAACATCAGCATCATTACCAGTACAGTTTGGTCTACCAATTCTATTGAGCTATAGCCCAAAATCGGACTAATCATATCTACCAAGTCCCTGCCCAACTGGTTAAGGTATACTTGATTCAGAGGAGGATATTGCACAGAATCAGAGTCAATGTATAACTAATTTAGCTTAGTGATTTGGGCATCTGTCAATCTATTCCCTTGTTTTATCAAGTCTACTAGTGACAAGGGGACCAATTTTTTCTGAGTTTTGAAGCAGAGCATGTTCCTGATGGCTTCAGGAGTGATGTAAAAGAGAGCAGAACCAGAAGGATCCAACACAGCCCTCTGAGTAGGGTCATAGTATTCAGCACAAAGATGGATCAAATCAGGGAATTGATTGACTTGAGGCAACTTAAAAATAGGAAGAAAAGAATCCCATATACCCAACACATCTGCTCCAGTTTCATGTTTTGCCTTAAGTTCATTGAGCAGGTGGATATGGAACTTGGTTCTCATCAACATCTCTTCTGAAATCTGATAATCCATATCTGCCAAGGCTTGCCATTCCAAGTTCCTTTGAGGGGCATTCAGAGGCTGAACATTTAGTACTACAGGTGTCTCCATTGCAAAAAAGGATTCTGATTTGAGTGTAAAGTGGTTTCAATTGAGCAGGACAGTATAAAGGAGTGTTTCTTTGCCAGGGAGGTGATTTTATGAGGAACAGAGAGTAGTTCTGATAAACAACAATTGAAATACTGTTTGAAGTTTAAATAAGACCAATGCCTGGCCTCACTCTGTCTTTCTCAGCAGGTAAATTCAGTTTAAATGAGTCTTTCGCGAATGCGCGAACAGAGTATGGTTTTTGGTGAAAATGCGGGCAAACAAGGCTCAGCTAGTGTTTTTCGAGTTCACAACTATAAATGGGGCCAGGCGCAAGTGTTTCTGCCGGTCAATTATATGTTTTTTCACAATTTTAATCGTCCTTGGCAATTTACAGACAAAACCAGGTGAAGGAAGGATTTTCAAGGATAAATACCTGGTTTTCAGAGAGCAATGGAGAGGAATGCAGGTGAAAATGGTGCGCTGGCGGTCTCCTGGTCGAGTTCTGCAGGTTGGTGCACTGTTGGACGTGGGAAAAACATGCAGGAGCAACAAACGTTTTTGCAGAAAAGAGCCAAAAAACGCGAATTTTGGCTATAATATTGATTTTTCGAACTTTTGGCGCGCTTTTCTGGTGACGTCAGCATGACCTCATCAGTGGGGTCAGGGCCGGGTGACGTCAGCATGACGTCATCAGGTGAGGTGGCGGGCTCTGAGTGGTCCACGGGGATGATGAAGTGGCAAGACACATTGGCAGAAGGTCGGGCGCAGTGGTTGATGCGATGGCAGGGTGGCGGTGACGTGGGATGACGTGGGAGTGACGGTGGACAAGCGGGATGACCGAAACCGGAAGTGGTTAGCGGTTTTATATCGCACCGCTTACGATACGGACGAGGTATTTGTCAGGCATACCTCCGATGCGCTGTGGGGAAGACGCGTGGCGACCGCATGACGTAACCCTTTTGACAGATATCGGAAGGTATCTGTCCGCCATCAAAGCCGCTCTGATATCAACGAGGGCTGTCGGATCTCGTGGGCCCGATCCGACGGTTGACGGGGGGGGGGGAAGGTGCTCGACCGGTACGGGGTAATTGGCGGACGTCGGAGCCGCTCCGACATGGATGAGAGCCGTTGGATTAGAGGCTCTCCATCGGACGGCTGTCGGATCAATGAAATGATCGACCGATACGGAAGGGGCGGGGTTATTTTAATATTCATTTCGGGATCTGCGCTCGGCGGAAAAACCTTAGGGTATGGGTTTTTGTAAGGTTTTTCGGTGTATTTGGAAAATCACATATATGCGCCCGAACCATTGGATAATCACAAAAATGGGTTTTTTGTGTAATATTTGGCAATTTAGAGCGGGTAAGGGTAAAGCAAGGTTTTTTTTTTTTTTTTACAAGGTTTATGTTTGCAAATGGGGTGCACTGGGTTAAAAATGGATTCAGAAAGGGGGAGGAGGGTTAGGGTTAGGTTTATCAAGATGACCAGGTGTCATTTGATCCCTGATATAGAACTTATTGGCTATAATGCCAAGGGGAAGGGATATTTATACAAAATTTGGGGTTTATACACCATGGTGTTTATACTAGTAGGGGAAAGGTGATATAGGGGATTTATGTAGTAGAGTTAGAGTTAATATGGATGAGGGTGGGGGGGATAAAGGGAGAAAATACTAAGCTTTTTTGTGAAACACTTAGCTTAAAGAGTAGATCAAAATGAAAATATTTTTACACAAGAAATGTGGCTTTTGAAGGAACAAGAACCACCATGAAACCATAATCTTCTTCCATGAATCTCAGCTGACGAGGGAGTGTTAGTAATGAAATGGAAAGGGGAAGAAGGGAGGTTAGTCATGCTTTCTATTTGCTGCAACTTGATGAAGAAGAACACCTTCTCAATTGATTGACTTTGCTTTGGTAAACAAAGTTAACACACCTGCAATGGTAAAGATAACCATTCTGCAACCCCAACTACTTACCCAGCTACTTGCCTAGCATTTTTTATTTCTTCTTGAAGGGTGCACTTGGACTTGCAGACCCTTACCTGCCTTTTCTTTTCTTTGGCTTTTTCTTTTGTTTTTTCTATCTACTTCTACCCTTATTTCTTCCAAGGTCCCAGATTAAGCTGTTGGGAGCCTTTTCTTCTCTACCTGAACTACCTGTCTGCCAAGATTAAACAGTTTGGAGAGACTCCTTTCTCTATTCTACAACTGAAAATTTAAACCATGGAATGATCCAGATTATACTGTTGGAACATCCATCAAAATTTAAGTCCATACCAAGCTATAAGCACAGATTGGATTCTCTTGGAAATATGTGATCTTTGAATCATCAAAGCAGAGCATATTTGGACCTTTCATAGCCAATCATGAAATATGAAACCTATTGGTATAGGTAGCTAACAGTGGCTCCACATGGGGATGGTGTTTTATTTGAAAGACCAAGAACAACAGGTCAGATTGCCTTGCTCCTTGACTGCTCTTGCCAATTTCGTAGTTTGCTACTTTGAAGTGCCAAAATTGTGTGCTTCTCTTCTTGGTAGACCTCTGATTCTATTTACCTTTTGCTGGCAGTCAATAAACTTGAAAAACTGCATTTTTACAATCTAAACAGAAAATAATATACACATCTGCATATATACAAGGGAACCTCAGGCTGTACTCATGGGTAATAGTCAAAATAATGCTTCAGCATCCTGCCATTGACAGGACCTTCATCCAAGTCAGTTTCATTGAGACTTTTTAGGAAGTAAGTGTTTTTACCTTGCACTGCTTGGACAACAAATGGTCCTCTCCAAAGGGAGTCAAATTTTCCATGTTTTCCTTTGTCTTCTCTTCTTGCATCCCACTTGAGGACTTTATCTCCCACACTGAAGTCTTTTGCCTTAGTTCTTCTATCAAAGGCCTTCTTTAATTTCTCTTGTAGAACTTGAACTCTGCTGAAAACCTGATCTCTGGTTTGCTGCAGACATATGATTTGATTGATTCTTCTTTGCATATCATTTGGTTCAGCTTGGCTTTCTTGAAGAAGCTTCATAACAGGCACTCCTAATGATGAGGGGAACTTGGCCTCTAATCCATAAACCAACTCATATGGGCTGGTCCCAATTGATCTTTTGGTTGTTAGTCTATCTGCCCATAGGGCATTCACAAGCTTCTTATGCCAATTCTTTTTGTTCTCTTCTAGCACTTTCTTTATGATGTTTACCAGACTTTTATTTGATGACTCAGCAAGGCCATTTCCTTGGGGATAGTATGCAGTGGAATGGCCCAGAGTAATGTGAAATTTGTGGCAGAAGTTCACCATCTTCTTTGATCTGAAAGCTGCAGCATTGTCTGTGATTATTTTGTCAGGACAGCCAAATCTAGCCAATATGTTGTTCTCCAAGAACTGAATAATTGTTGAATCATTTGCTTGTCTGCATGGGGCAGCTTCAATCCACTTAGTGAAGTAGTCTGTGGCTGTTAAGATCCATCTGTGTTGGCCTGAAGATGAGGGATGAATTTCCCCAATGAAGTCCAATCCCCATTGTTGAAAAGGTCTCTCTGTTGCAATAGGCCTTAAAGGAAGTGGCAGCAACTGTCTCTTTCCCTCAAACACTTGACATTTATGACATGAGGTGATGAATTTCTTGACATCAGAGAACATGGTGGGCCAGTAATATCCAGCCCTTAGTATCTTGTCCACAGTGGACTTCCAGTATAAGTGCCCACCACAGTCACCTGCATGAAATTCTTTTATGATATTCTCAGTTTCATTTTCAATTAAACAGTGCAGCAAAATACCTTCATGGTTTTTCCAAAGCAGATTTCCATCCATCACACAAAATCTTGAGGTTCTCATTTTTAAGAATCTACACTTAGTTTTGGACAGTCCTGGGGGAGCACACAAGTTTTGTAACACATAACAGATATCAGAATACCAGGGGGATTGTTCAAAGGCTACATTGATCTTTGGAGTCGCCAGCTCCGGTTCACTGTCCAGCTGGTTAATGTTTAAGGCTTGAAAATTTGTTTCTGTCATTAATTTAGCCAAGCCTTGCCATTTTATTAGTTTTGTAGGTTTTATCTCAATGTCAAATTCCAAGATGCTGGCAATCCATTTTCCTCTTCTGCCCTCTAAATTCTCTTGGGTGAGAATGTCTTTGACAATAGGACTTGGCACATATGCTTTAACATGGGAATAAAGGATATAAATCCTAAAGTCTTTAATGGCTTTGACTAAAGCATAAGCTTGCTTTTCCATGATTTGATACTTTAAAGGTGCATCTCTAAGAGCTTTGCTAAAGAAAGCAATTGGCTTCTCATTTCCTTGGTCATCTTTTTGCAATAAAACAGCAGCAATAGTATGCTGGGAGGCAAAAGAGAAAATGATAAATTCTCTGTCAAACTGAGGATTGGTCAACACTGGGGTTTGGGTAAGGGCCAATTTTATACTTTCAAAGGCTTGATTGGCTTCAACAGTCCATTTTACTTTTGAATCTTTCTTTAGCATGTTATTTAATAATCTGATTAGTTCTGCTAAATTTGGGATAAACCTTCTTAAGAAATTGATTTTTCCCAAGAATCCTTGCAACTCTTTGACATTTCTTGGGTGGGGAATTTGTAGGATAGCCTGTATTCTATCTGGGTCAATTCTAATGCCATCTTTAGAAATGATGTGGCCCAATAGCTTACCTTCTTCTAAACCAAACAGGGATTTCTTGGGATTCAAGGAGATTCCATATTTTCTGCATTTTAGGAAGATCTGTCTCAGATGTCTTATATGTTCTTGGTCTGATTTTGAGAAAGGTGTAAGGTCATCTAGGTAAATGACTAAAAAGTCATGAATCTCCTTGGCAAAGGCAATATCCATGGCTCTTTGAAAAGTTGCCCCTGCGTTTTTCAATCCAAAAGGCATCTTTACATATTTGAAAGTTCCCCATGGGGTTGTAAATGTTGTTTTGTCCTGATCATCAGGGTGAACTAAGATCTGGTTGAAACCTGAGAATCCATCAAGTAGCGAAATTCTGGAAGCCCCCACTACTCTCTGCAAAATGTGATCCATCTTGGGTAAGGGGTAGTTGTTTTTGAGGGATACTTGGTTCAGATTCCTCAAATCCACACACAACCTAATTTCACCAGTTTTCTTTCTTGTAGGGACTAGGTTGGAGATCCATTCAGAGAATCTGATTGGTGCTATGATGCCTGCCTTGAACATTTTTTGTACCTCTTGTTCCATTGCTGGGAGAAGCATAGGATTGATTCTCCTCAGTTTTTGTTTAAAGGGCTTTTGATCAGGTTTGAGAGGGATAGTGTGCTGGATTACAGAGGTGTCATAGGACTTTAGGTCCTCATAGCTCCATGCAAAAACATCCTGGAACTCTTTGAAGAGGTCAATGTATTTTGGCTTTTGGTCAGGAGGTAAGGAAGCAGATAATTTAATTATCTTGGGCTTCTCACTTGTACCTATGTTGCACTCTTCAATGGCTGCATTTAAGGGCTGCATTTTTGGTTTTCTAGGGATGTCATTTGAGTCAAAGATGTCTTCTAGTGGAGTTAGGCCCGTTGGAAGAAAATTGTCTTTCAGCTCTATAATTTCAGTTTCAGCATTGGCCACCTCTTCATAGTTGATTTGTTGAATTTGCTAAATGTTTTCCTTGTTGAAAATGGTTGGACTCAGCATTAGTTTTGCAGTTCTAGGTGATATTGGGTGAGAAATCTGTTGAAACTGTATTTGTGATGGACTTGCTCCATCAAGTATTTGTGATTGACTTGTTGTCTCAAGTATTTGTGATTGACTTGCTGTATCAGTGTCAATATTTAGTCCTGCAAATTCTTGCTGCATAGTTAAAAAATGATTTATTTGCTGGTCATCCTCAAATACTTGCCAATCATTGATATTGTTTGGAATGGAGGGTCTGTGTTTTACCTCAGCTGTAAAACAATGGTGGGGCTCAAAAGGCAACTTGCAGGTACTTGCAAAGGTGGCTAAACTATGAGCATGTAGATTGTGGGTTCTGGGAATTTTAGTAATTTGGAATTCAGAGAAAAAGTTTAGTACCTCAGCAACAGCAGACCTATAAGTCCTTAGTCTTTTGTCATTGGTGACAAAGTTTCCCTTCACTTGTTGAATAACCAAATCTGAATCACCCATGATTGAAACCCTGGCAGCTTGTAAGAACTTTACTAACTTGAGGCCTAGTAAAAGTGCCTCATATTCTGCCATGTTATTAGTGCATCTGAAATTCAATCTATAGGCTCTGCCTTCTGCATGACTATTTTCTTTATTGTGTACCCAAACTCCAGCCCCTGCCCCTAATTTGTTAACTGAGCCATCAAATTCAAGGAACCATAGAATATCCTGTTGGGAAGGAGATTTGATGATCTGTTCATGGGCTGGCCATGTGAGCAACAGTTGTGGTTTTTTCTCTAGCTTGTCTTCTAGGGCAGTCTCATCGTTTGATTGGATGTTCTTGAAAACTAGGGCAGCAGCAACATCTAGTGTTTGATTGACTGTTGTTTCATGGGTGGTAATACTTTCATTTGAATCCTCCTCTTGTATGAATATCTTGGTTTCAACCTCATCTTTTGAGGGAGTTGCGGTGTCATTGAAGAGAATGTATGAGTCTATGTCTGAATGGATAGCATATATGGGAAAGTTTTGAGGCTTTTCTTCACTGCTGACCATGTATTTCATTAGTGTTTCTCTGTATAGTCTTTTTGGTTGCCCAAAAACAGAGATGGTAGCATATGACATGTCTAATTGTAGGGAACCTTGGAGTTTAGCTCCCCATGATCTTGATAACAGCATCCCATACTTAGGTGGGATATCAGCAACTACCACATCCATTAGGATTGTCTTGTTTGGGTATTGAACCAGAGATACACATAAATCTTTTATGAGACCTAGACACTTGACTTGGCTGGAGTCAAAGGAACACAGATCCTTATATGGTCTTGTTATGTCTAAATTCAATCTCTCCATGACGGCTTTTGGCATGAGATTGTGAGAGGCACCTGAGTCAAACATTGCATTATGTAATATTTTATCATGAATATGTAAACTGACATAGAAAGGTAATACCCCTGTGACTATCGTTTTTCCATCCACTTCTGGACCAAACAGGAGTTCTGGGGTATCATCCAACACATTGACATCATCTTTGTTGCTAGTGAGTTGAAGGGACTTCTTGATCTGTAGTTTATAGATGTCATGCTTGGCTAGTTCTGAAAGCGGGATTGCTATCTTTAATTTGCCAATTTCTGTTTCTAGATCAAAAGGTTTTTCAGATTGGGCCTTGGGGTTATAGGTGACAGTCCTTTCTTTGTTCATTAAATCTCCTTCTTGATTTTTATCTTGACTTTGGGACTTATCTTTTTTACTCATCTCTTGAGGAGTAACATTTAAATTAGGATGAGAAGATGAAGTAGCCACAGGCTGCTGTCTTAAGGACAGTGGTTCAGTGATCTCCTCAACAATCACTTCTTCTGTATGTGAAGTCATTTTGTCATTAGGTTCTATGACTATAACTCTTTCAGGCTGCTGATTATCCTTTTTCTTTTGAGGCTGGTTAACATTCACAGTTCTGCTCCTCAGCTTGTATTGTTTATGGACTTCATAAACAGCAGTGTCATAGCCTTGTTTGAAGTCAAAGGATTCACCCGATTTAGTTTGGAATAGTTTGATTTCATCCTCCTCATGATCTTCTTGTGTTAAGAAAACTTGACTTTCACCATCTAGACCCATTAAATTAATCTCAGGATCTTCATTGGGCTCTGCTGATGTGGAAGTTTCTGCATAATTTTCTTGGAAAGGGGGTCTTATATCTTGATCAGCACTGGTTTTGCCAATGCCTGGGTTTTGAGTTCTCCTAAAATTTGGATTCCTAGGAGGGTTGTTTTGTGGCGCTTCCCATGATGATTTTCTTTCAACTGATTCCACTCTATCACCCAATCTTTTCATTCCATTGAGTATTGCATCCAGCTTTTGATCAAAGACAGAGGGTTCCTCTTTGAAAACAGTCCTCTTTTCCAACCTTGCCCTGTTTCTTTTGGCAATTAGGTTGGCTTCCACTGTGACAGCAACCCTTTGGGCCTCTTCAAGGGATTGACAGTCTCTTTCCTTCAATTGATAGGCCATGTCAGGGTCAAAACCATCAGGGAATTTGTACAAGGCTAAATCAGGAGGAGGCCTTAAATTTTGTGGAATTGAGTTATATACATTGTTAAATCTTGCACAATACTCCAAAACAGTCTCCTGGGGACCTCTTTTGATAGTGTCATATTCCCCAAGTATGTGCAGAGGATCTTTCTTCTTCTCCCATCTACTAGTAAAGGCTTGATACAGTTCAGCAGGAGTTGTAATGGAGTTTGCATTTAGGGATCTAAACCAAGTTCTTACATCCCCAGTTAGGCTTTGAACAAACATCCTCATTCTGACACTGTCATCATCTATTTCATAGGTCTCAAAATGGTCTTGCATCCTCTTGGCATGCTGGGCAGCTGTCAGAGGGCCATTGGAGTCAAAATATGAAATTTTGGTTTGGTAATCTTGGGGTAGAGCTGCAGCATTAGCTGGTATCTGCAATGGTGCATATCTGTTAGCCATATTTACAGGATTTAGAGGATTAATAGGGGCAGCTGGGATAATAGGAACAGTGGGTATCACAGGGGTAACAAGTAGGGGTGAACCTAGAATGTTGGTCAAGGGGATATGTGCAGTGGATGAAGATGTGAGAGGAGGACTTTGAGATGTGGATGGTGAACTAGGGGAACTAGGGGTAGACCGGAAAAGGACCTTGCATGGGGTAGATATAAGGCTAGGATGATCTGAATCTGAGGTTAAATCAGCAGGCTGCTCCTACTTTTGCTACCTCCTAATGTTTCTTGGGATGGTATTTGGATTATCAACAATGATAGGTGGATTAGGGTCAGGATTTGCCCTAGTATGCCGTGGATTTTTCTTAGGAGCCAGTTTCTAACTGTTTTTTAGGATTTTGTAGGAAATTTTTATATCTGAAAGGACTGGATGAAGATTTTGGAATGGCTATATATTCTCAGAGCTAAGATGAAGATTCCGTAAACAAGCTCCTCCCTAAAGCTGTTAATGTGATACAGAAACAGATTAAAGGCCTCTTGACTTATTTCAGGCTTGATGGTAGCTATGGAAGATATATAGTAATTGAAAATCCTCAAGCACTCCCCAGTGGAGTCGCCATTTATGTTAACACCCAGGTTGTTCCCTATGACTCCCAAGGGAATACGGCCGGGGTAACCACTAACCAATATTTGGATCACAGTCTCTAGCCAAACTACAATCAGAGAGGGCTCTCTCTTTATGATTTGTCTCTGTTATGATGGTGTTTTAGGCTAGGTATTATGCTCAGGCTTTAGTTTATGTTTTGGTTGAAGGATTTCTTTCAGGGCTTAAGATGTAGTGTTTAGAGAGTAATATATCATTGGGCAATGGAGTCTGGAGTTGTGAAATGCTTTGATATGCAGGATTGGTGGTGTTCAAACTGCAGGGCCTATTGTGCATCTCAGACAATCAAATTTAACTTGAATAGTGAAGCATGCCAGCCAACAGAAAGCAATTAAGAATTTTCTATTAAGCTGGTGAGGTGAAAATGAAACACGTTGCACAGGAGCAGACTTGAATTCCTGTGACAAAGGTCACTGTGAAAGACGTATTCTAAAAGTGCAGCAATTAAGAATTACACTTATCAAGATTACAGCTGAAGAAAACATTCATTAACAACACAGATTGAACTCAGGGTATTCATAGAATAAATCCTGAAAGTTATCCTTTTTCCTTGTTGCTAAATACTCAAAGTTTAGAAAACATATACGGATTTTAACAAATCAAAAATACATAACAGAGAAAGTTACAGAGACTTATTGTATTGTGTAATACACAGGAATCCAGCAGTTTTCAACAGACACCAGAACGCACTCAACACTTCAGAAATCCGAGAAATTCCATCACTTTCTTTATTAAGCTTCTGAAAGGATTACAACATAAGAACTTCTTAAGGAGAAATCAACAACAACCCTTGCAAGCTCATGCGAAGGGGACTTTATAGGAATGCTTATACAAAATATCTCAGGCATTGAGTCATCTGAGAGAGAAAATATCTTCATAACTTCGTACAGAAAGTAGAAAAGAAGTTATTACAACTTTGAATGCAGCATAAATGCTCTTTAAGTTTGTCAGAGGATAATTTGACCTTTGGAGGTCATTGAGTCGGTTGAACCGCTTTGCGTTAACGCTGAATAATGTGTCTTTACTTTTTGCTGCGCTGTATCTTCTCGGCTCTGCCAGCTGTGGTTTCCTATTCTTGCTGTGTTGGCAAAATTTTTTGCTGAGTTGGCTCAGCTTTAATCTTTGATGCATGCTGATTTTGTTAAACTGTGCTTTGCATGACAATTGATATTTAAAAAAACAAAATCTGGTGAGTGGCTCCCTGTCTATAAAATTTTCTGTATTGTATTTGCCCACCAGTATTGCGTAGGGAGTTGATGCCTGAGAATTGCATCCATAGTCTCCTCTGCCTCTGTATACTTGTAAAAATTGGGTGCCACATCAAACAGGTGATTGATCTCATTCATTATAAAAAATAGATTTTCTACCTTGTTGTAGATAGTCTGTCCTGTAGCTGGCCCTGTTTCTTCTGAGCTGCTGGGCTTCTCATTGATTTCATTTGTGGCAAATGCATTCACTCTTTTGGCATACTGCTCATGAATGAACAGTCTCCCTGCGTTGTTCAGTAAGCTAGGGAGTCCTCTGTTTTGCAGCACCAGGAACTTATCCATGAATCTTTTTACCTCGGTCTGCATGTCTTGGGTTCTTCTCTCCAATGTCTGAACCAAATTTCTCAATGTGAGAACCCTTTTGATCAACTGAATGGCCTTAGTTCTATTGGGAATTCCCATATTTTCCAGCTGAGTACTTGTTCTGTTATTCAGCACATTGATCATCCTGGTGGCAATTTCAGGCATGTTGCCTAGAGCAGCCCTTGACTTTTGAATTTCAGCTTGTGCTTTTGGGATGAGCTCTACCTGCTCATGGATTGTCTCTATATACTGCCATTGGTCAGTAATAGACTGGCCAATGTTGGCCCATAGCATTGCCTTAAGCCCAGCTATAACCTTATCTAATTTGAGCTCATTTTCTAGCTCTTTTATCCTGTCTTTGAGGTCTTTCACCTCCCTGCCCTTCTCTGCCACCGCTTGCTTGGATTTTTCATACCTGTCATTCACCTTAGCCAATTTATCCCTGGTCTCATTTAACTCGGTCATTTGAGCTTCCAGGATCTGAATTTCATTCTTCAGCTTTTCCATATCCAGGCTTTGGGCCTGCTCTGTGATTGTTGGTGCTGCTGAAGTAGATGTTGCTGTCTGTTCAGTCTGTTGAGGAGGAGGAGCAGTGACAGGAGCAGTTTCCTCAAGATTGATGACCAGAGGAGGCTGAGAGGTCTGACCCTCTTCTCTTTGTTTCAGTGCTATTTGCAATGCTGCTTGTGCGGCCTCTGATTCTCCCAACTTTTCTTGTGCTTGTATCAACTGCTTATAAAGGGAAATCATCAAGGCTGTGGCATCCTGCTCATGTCTTTGCTGAGCTACTTCATCTGTTTGAGGGTGAATGGTAGCTGGGAGTTTGATCTTTTTCCTTAAGGGAGCCATGTCAGCATCCCTCAACTTCAATATCTCTTGTATTCCTTTGATGTCTTTGGGATCATGCCCAATCTCAATGATTATGTCTTCCGAGGACCTTATTCTGTTGTCCTTTGCCTGGGATGATGCCCTCTCCAACTCCAGTTGAGAGGCTATATTATTGAGGCTGCTTTCTAGCTTGTAATTTTCTAATGTCTTGTCTACCAAGGCGGCATACACCATCTCACCAGTCTGTTTGTGCAATTCAATTTTATCCATTGGGTGTATGTCCTTGGCCAGGACCTCCAGATTGGTTTTGAGGTAATCTGAGGTAGATTGGGGCTGCAGTGCTGTTGGCATAAAATGGCTCATGATCATTTTGCCTTCCTGTACATCAAATGCAGACATCAGTCTTTGTTGATTTGTGGGAGCCATTTTCAGTAAATGGTTGTACAGTTGTATCTTGATAGGGTCACTCCTCCTTTTGATGTCTATAAACTGCTGCTTGATGCTCCTTTCTCCTTCTCTTTGCTGGCTGGAGGAGCTGACCTCTCCTCCCATAATTCTGTCCTGTTCCTGCTGGAAGGAACTGGCTGAAGCTTCTCTGCTGGGTGGGCCCATGCCCATTGCTTGCCTTATTGCTATGTCATCCTCAGAAAAGTCATTCAACCTTTGCCTTTTCTCTCCCTGGTTTATAGATGATGTCATGGGAGTTTCTCTATCCCTTTTTCTGTTTATGTCCTCTTTCTGTGGAGTTTGGAGGACCGAGGCATCGAAGGTAGTTTCTGGCCTAGGAGGCACTATGTTTTGAGCCTGTTGCTCAGTGGAAGTTGGAGTATCAACTATTCTTTCTTGCTGTAAGGGCTGTTGTCCCTCATGTGGCCCTTCTTCTTGATGCAGTTCCTGTTGTTGTTGTTGTTGCTCTGCCTGCTGTTGCATTTCTTTATCTGCCTGCTCTTGAGTCACTGGAGGTGGCTGCTCCTTGCCATGGAGTGATTGTTCTATCTCCATTTCCTTTTCTTTGCCTTTGCTAGATATATTTTCAGTGGCCTTGGTAGTTTGTTGTTTGGCAGTTGAGGAGGATGCAGCTGCTCCCACTTGTGTGCTCGGAAGTGTGAATACCTGTGAACAAAGTTCAAGGTCAGCCATCTTCCTTAGATTCCTTACTGCCCTCTGATTTAGCTCTTCTTGTGACATGGGCTCTGTTGTGGGGAAAAGTATCCGACTCGGATGACCCTATCCCTACTCTAAGGGTGACAGTCCTTAGCAACAACTGAAAGTAAAGCTTTGATTATTTTCCTTTATGAAAGTACAGAGAAGGAAGAAAAGATTGACCAACCGGTGTCTTTCGCTTTTGTCGATCCTATCCTCTCTCTTTGTCTCTTGTTCCCAGCTCCCTACTTCCTTTGCCGGTCCAGCTACACACAGATCCTGCACAAACACGAGAGAGAAACTACAAGAAACATGTACTCATAACTGATGCATGGATTAGAGTGAATCAGATATACAAGTAAATACAATACATCAATGCAATACAAGTATATAGGAGAACATTCAAAGCTTTATTGATAGAAGTAAAAGGGTTCTGAGAAGGTTACAACCATCAATGGGTCCAATCCAGCAGCACCTCCCCAGCAGCAATAAATCTCCTCTTCACCTCTATAAAAGCAATCACTCAATAGCTCTAACTGTAAACCAACAGCACTTCCTTGCTTTGCACAAAATTCCAGCCTCCTTAGACCTCATAGAAGAGCTCTATATATAGGATAGAAGAAGAGAGGATGAGTCAGCTTGAGACTGACATAAAGCTGCCTTGTGTCCTCTCCCTCTTCAGTTAATCTTTAGTTCTTGAGTCCACTTGGAGATCCTTGCTTACACATGGAGATCAAGTACCTCTTACTCATCACAGGGCGAATCTCTTGAACCAAGTGTCAGTTTGGAAGCTTCCTGGGCAATTGACACCTTGCAGAATGACTGTGCCACTTGGCCAATCTCGCCCAGCGCAGGTAGCCTTCATTAGATTTGACTTCCAGCGCAGGTACAAGGAGGAGCAGTTGCATTACAGCGCAGATGCTCAGTGGAGCAGCTGACATGATCCAAAAATAGCCTGTTTCTGAGTGTTTTCAGGTGGAGAACTGATGGGAAGTGCTGTGGTTTGCTGACCTTGTTCTTCTAGGGGTAAGAACAACATGTTTAGGGACTGAGGATCCCTGTAATTATTGACTTTTCATGCTCCATGCTGCGAGGCACAAAAATGTCTATAACAGTTGCCCCCTAAAGTATGAGGCCGTTTATCGGGTGAAATGCTTTATCTAGAGGGTCCGAAGTTCATTCCAGTGCTGAGGAGGCGCCCTGTAATACAATACAATACAATACATTATTTTTCATTTTGTTTTCATGATCTAGCTGAGGCGGGCATTCCCATGCTCAGCTTTATAAATACATTCTGGTACATAGAACAGACGATCGTCTGATAGTAGACTGACAATTTTCTGCTGAAATTATCATCCTTTGAATAGGATGATCATCTGCTGCAATGATGTACATGACAAATGCTTTTATATTTCCTGAATATATATCGCAGCCCGGATGGATGAAACTAGATCCGGGGTCTTCAAACTCGTTCGATCTTCACTCTAAGTACAAGTCGATCCATGTGAGAATTTCGCTGAAGTCGAACATGGAAAGACATCACTTGATTACCGGTCAATGATGAAAACCGTTAACAAGCGCGAGAGGAATCACCGATAATGATAATGACCCTCAAGGTACCGCAGTACAATTCACGTGGCGTGAATAAAGGACTTGGCGTCGAACGCCACGCAAAATCTTCTGGTCGAAGGTTATTGATGTATACCTGTCGCCGGAAGTGAGAAACTTGCCATTGAGGCATGCAAGCTTCAAAGTACTGATGGGGGGTGTTCCTAGATCAACTTCTTGGATAATGAGCTGAAGTCGACAAGAAGCGATCTGTCAAAGGAGGGCCTTAATGAATCCCACATCAATGACACGGAACGGAGCTAATGATTTTAGTGGAGGTGAAAACAAACTGTGACATATGATTCAGGGTGGCGATCATGAATGGATGAAGGATAATGTATGGTAGTGGATGGGACACGGTTGACACTTTCAGAATGACCTCTCTTGAACATATAGCGACACTGATGCGATGGATCGGTAGCATTACCCCAAATGTGGATGGTTTGGCGAGGACCATGGTGATGAGACCGGTGAATGAAACAACCCAACCCGATGTGGTACGGAGGAAAAGTGTCATGTTCAAGAGCGACTTGCTACCATTAAACTTTGATGTTCTCCCAATTTTTCCCCAGTCATTTCTGACCAGTACCTCTTTATTTTTGTCAAGCTTGAGGAGGATAACATATGCTTGTTCTATAACCTGCCCTTCGGGCAAGCCCATCGCTATGATTTAACGAGCTTAGCGATAGGGAAACTCGTTCTCGTCTAAAGACAAGTTTGTTGCTATTTAATCATTTTAACGAGTCTAACGACAAGGAAAACTCGGTCCTTTTCATTTTTAGAGAGTCTGAAAAGGTACAGAAAGTTAACTCCATAATTCCTTTTTCGTCATCTAATCCCTTAAGTCCGAAAAAGTATAAAACAATACAGAAGGGATGAATTTTCGATTGCTTTAACGAGCCGAACAAGACAAGCGCTCGATCTTTTTGTGCAATAATCCCTCAGGTCCAAAAAGATTAAAATCTAGAGGAGGGATAGTGTTCCGGTCGTTTAACGAGCTGGAAGGCCAAAACTCGGCAAACTTTTCATATTTTACGAGTCAGTGAAAAGAGCTCAAAGAAGACTTGTTTTTTGAGGAACGAGTGATAAACAGGGATAGCAGCAGATTCCAGGTACAAATTGGAATTTTCCAATCACGGTAGTGTCACAAGGATGGCTAGGTGAAATCACTCTTTGCAGCTGTTCCTCAAAATGGGTAAACACACATATGGGGGTGGACGACCGGCCAAATGAAATGGAGGTGATGGATGAAAACACGACCAAGGCTTTTAAGGCTGATAAGTTTACGATCGCAATGGTTATTTACCGAGATAGGTTCATTTTTTAATGAGCTTGAACTCTGGTGGAAACTTTTGCTCACACTTTTCTATGTTTTAACGAGCATAAATTCCGTGGTAAAACTACTCGATTCATGGTCAAATTTGATTTTTTACTTTTACTAGCTTTTCTCTTTTCAAATGTAGTACTTCACATTCAATTGCTGCAACAAACTTTGTTAGAAATGGACAATATTTGCATGAAAAGGAGATTATAACCCTAATATTTAACTTTAAACTGTGTAAAAAGTCATGAAAAGGTGTTTTTACCTCTCATTTACCATTTCATTTGCATTTTGCTTGTTGGAGCTCTGGAGGTGCTTCTTCTTCCTTGATTTTCACCAGTTGATTCCGGGAGATTCTGTGGACGATTTTCGGTGCCGTTTGGACCAGGTAGGAGCTAAACCTTAGCCCTTCACTTTCATGGTTTCCTTTTTCAGTTTCATGCACATTTTTCAGGGTTTCTGAGCCCCAGGGGTTTCATCAGGGCGCCCTGGCATCAGCGCAGGTTCTCCTTTCGAAACTTGCGCTGTATTTCAGGTGGTCTTAAGGCAGACTGCCTCTCAGCGCAAGGGGGAGACTCTCTGCCTGCGCTGGGCCTAGAAAAACTGATCCTGCATGTGTTTTTTGATGATTTTTCGCCAGTTTTTCATCAAAATTAGGAACTTACTCCTTCTCTTGTTTGCTTGCAGGGAACTTTGAACAAAATGTCCCTTACATGGCGAGAACGAGAACATGAAGCAGAGGACATGGTTGCACTCCATGACCCGGTCACGGTGAGCACGCTTCGGAACTGCGGCCTACTGAAGTTCTTCCATATCTCTAGTATGAGAGCACAGATTTCTTTACTGCAGTATATGCTTGATGCTTGGGATCCTGTTAACCAAGTATTCCAGATTAGGGGAAAATCCATCCCCTTGACCATAGAGGACATGTACTTCTTGACTGGGTTGTCAAGGCGGGGTGCCCCCATTTCTTTGTCAGGTACGGCTCGAGGGACTACTTCCACCAGAGACTATATCCGTCAGTATTGCCGGGAAGGTTCACAGCCGAGCAAAGACGGCAAGATCAATATCCGTGACATCACTGACAGGTCTCTTAGGTCCATTCTGTTTACTATTGGTAGGATGGCCAGTAGCGCAGCTTTACATGTTGCCAACAGATCTTATATGCAGCACGCCTTGGAGTGTCTCCAACCGAAAGTGTTTAACTGGTGTGATGCAGTACTTGTTCAGATGAAAAGTAAATTGACCAAGGTAAAGGACGGGAGGCTCAAGAACTTTGGTTTTGGTTCTATTCTGACTGCCTTTGCCTTGGAGAAAATCCCATTGATGCAGCCTCAGTACATCATACTTGACTTGCCTTCTCCGACCGAGCCACGCATGCAGAGGTGGGTTGACCACATGTCTCGACATGCTGGTCAACCTCAGATTACTTTCACTGAGGCCTTCTTTAGGTGGTTCGAGCGTCAGGAGATGGCGTTTTCTGAGTATCCATATGTGGGTATGGACTACCGAGGTGATCCGGACCTGGTGCTACCGGATGGCGAGCAATGGGGCACTATTGGTAAAATCTCTGACCATGTTACTGTTTATTGTTTTTACTCATGATGTTACTGTGCAAAACTGATCAAACTCTTGGGTGCATGCAGATGTTGGTCCTGTTCATCCAGTAGCTCGTCCACGATCGCCAGTTGCTGCCCCGGCAGCAGAGCCTGCTAGGCGAGTTGTTATTCGCGACCTTGGTGATACTGAGATACTTGCAGCTGTGCAGGAGCAGGTTGAGAGCCTTACTCGTGGTCTTCCGGATGTACAGATTGACGAGTTACCTTTACAGTTGCAGCGGCACACTATTGGCGTGCCTAGACGATGGACTCGTCTCTTGCGCATGATTGCACAGACCGTGACGTACTTTCATGAGCACCACTAGGCTAGGGTGCCCCCTAGCATCTTTTTGAGTTCTAGGTCATACGACCAATTTTGTTTTGATTACAGCACATTATGTACAAACTATAAACAGCTTTATATATTTTGATTTTCGGGGTTTATTTTGGTTTATTTGTGATCCACTTGCATAGCACCGATGCATCTCTTTTTATATATGTCGTAAATGTCTATCTAACACATAGTTTGCTAACGAATCTGTTAATGTGTTCAAGTTTCTGGAAATATGTTGGTATTGAATTGAATCAAACTCTCTTTCCAAAATCTTAACCCTTAGAAACATTCGATAGATAGCTGGATTGCGGACTGAATATATACCAGTGAGTTGTAGTATCACAAGCTGTGAGTCTAGCCTAACAATTAGTCGGCGTATACCATGAGCGATGGTATCAGAGAGGAGTTCAATCAATGCTCTATACTCAG
The DNA here is from genome assembly GCA_031772625.1 of Pinus tabuliformis. Classification (NCBI taxonomy): domain Eukaryota; kingdom Viridiplantae; phylum Streptophyta; class Pinopsida; order Pinales; family Pinaceae; genus Pinus; species Pinus tabuliformis. Next base: position 582,786,948 of record CM062806.1, read on the forward strand.
CGATGTTGTTCGTTGACTGTCCAATACACACACCTCTGAAACTCACTAACTCGCCGCTTGGATCAAAAATGGCCCAGGCTGCGGAGGACAAATTCCGCGTACTACGACTCGCTCCGTTGGCATATCCCACATATGTCTCAGAATAATTCAACATCTGCAACAAACGAGAAGAGTGGATTACTAAACCGAAACAAACACTTTAGCGAAAACAAAATACAACAAAAGCACTCAGGTTACTATTCAGGCATAGTAACGCTTGAGGTACAACCCGTTGCGGGGTTGCGCCAGTGGTATCCCGTCATAATCCATTAACTCGTAGGCTCCTTTTGCTAACACCCTTTTAACAATATAGGGACCCATCCATAAGGACTTAAATTTTCCTGCTCCTAATTTGTCGGATTCTTGGTCGTAAAGCAAAACCAAGTCACCCTCAGAGAAGATACGAGGTTTGACATTCTTGTCGAACTGCGCTTTGACTCATTTTTTATGGGCTTCGTTCGCCAAAGCGGCGTCACGACGATTTTCATCCAACTGGATCAATTCCAAGAAATGAGCCTCTTCTTCTGAGGTTCCGGGGAGGAGGTCAATTGCGAGTTTAAGAGACGAGATTTCGCACTGGATCGGTAAGACTGCCTCCAGGCCATACACCAATTGGAATGGTGTGAACCCAGTGGCGTTCTTTACCGAGGTTCGGTAAGCCCACAATGCTGAGTACAGGAGTAGGTGCCATCTTCTTTTGTGAACCCCGATCATCCTTTGCAACATACGCTTCAGGACTTTGTTGATTGCCTCAACTTGTCCGTTGGCTTGTGGATAATATGGGGTAGAGCTGTCGTGCGATAGCCCTAGTTTGGCAGCTAACTCAACCATCATGTGATTGCGAAAATGCGATCCATGATCTGTCACTATAGCCTGCGGAACGCCGAACCTGGCGACTACATGATTAAAAAAGAAAAGGGCAGCTGTTTCACCAGTGTTATCCAATGTAGGCATCGCCTCAGCCCATTTGGTAAAATAGTCAACAGCGACTATAATATACCCATGCCCCCCGGTCGAGGTGGGGTTACATTGCATGAAATCGATGCCCCACTTGGCGAAAGGCCCAACAGCAACTATAGGTTGCAAAGGTGCGGGCGGTCTCCTGGTTTTGCTATCAAAGATCTGACACGCATGGCAACTTCTGACAGCTATTATGCAATCTTTAAACATAGTTGGCCAGAAATATCCTGCTCGTAAGATTCTTTGTGCTGTTGCATATCCAGATTGATGCCCCACGCACGCGCCTGAATGACAATCATTCAGGGCTTTCTCGGCCTCCTCATGGGTAAGGCACCTCCTCAGAACCGTATCGACACCACGACGGTAAAGCGTATTACCGACGATCATGTAGTCTTTAGATTGGTATCGTATACGTTTCCGTTCCGAGTGTGAGGTATTAGGCCTAAACTTTTGGGTTTGGAGATACACAATGATGTCTCCATACCACTCATCGCTTACTGATATCAGAAACAAATTTTCATCCACGATTGACTCTTCTGATGTTTCATCGTTGGATGACGATGGGAGATCGCACAATAATTCCGCGAAAACTAGAGCTTTCTTCGATTTGGATTTCACAAAATCCAGATCAAACTCTTGAAGGATCGCTATCCATTTCGAATATTTGCCCCCAAGCAACTGTCGCGACAGTATATACGTCATGGGGTTGCAATCTGACAGAATGGTAGTTTTCCTAAAGAGGACATAATGTCGAAACCTTTGAATCGCTTGAACAGCAGCAAGCGCTAGTTTTTCAACATAGGAATATTTACTTTCTGTGTCATTTAAGTTTTTACTTAAATAATAAATAGGATGTTCAATTCCATCTACTTCTTGCACTAAGACCATCGCAATGGTCGTATCTGCTGCAGCTAGATACAAGTTAAAATCTCTTTGATAGTCCGGGGCGTACATTAATGATGCTCTTACTAGAGAATCTTTCAGAGCGTCAAAGGAAGCTTGCGCCACCTGGTCCCAGACAAAAGGTACATCCTTTTTCAAAAGACGAGTATAACCTTTGGCAAGTTCTGCGTAATTTGGAATGAACCTCCTCAGAAAGTTTGCTTTCCCTTGGAGTTTCTGAATCTGAAGCAAATTTGAAGGTGGAGGCAAATTAATGATTGCCTGAACCTTACAGGGGTCGAGACGAATCCCATCCTTAGAGACTACAAAGCCAAGTAAACGACCAGAACCGACGCAAAACACACACTTGTGCGGATTGAGTCTTATCTTGTAGTGTCGGCAACGTAGAAATATTGCTCTCAAATGCCGCGGATGATCAGTCCGCTTCCGCGAATGAGCCGGAAGATCGTCGAGGTAAGGTTGAACGATGTTCTTGATGTCATGGAAGGCATAATTCATTGCCCTCTGAAACGTCGCCCCTACGTTCTTTAAACCAAAGGGTAATTTTCGATAAGCGAATGTGCCCCACGGACAAATAAATGCAGTCTTAGACTGGTCCTGTGGGCGGATATTTATTTGATTATACCCGGAAAATCCATCCATAAAGGAAAAGATTTCACATCCGGCGCATTCATCAATTATCTGGTCGATGAAGGGTGTAGGGTAGTTGTCCTTTGGACAAGCTTGGTTTACATCCCTATAGTCGACGCACACTCTTATCGTCCCTTGTTTTTTCATAACAGGGACAATATTCGATACCCAATCGGTTAGAGGAACCGGGTAGATGAATCCAGCATGGAGAAGTTTTTCAACTTCTGCCTTAATGGCAGCGGCTTTCTTGGGGTGTACCTGTCGAAGCCGTTGTCTTACTGGTTTGACATCAGGATACATTTTAATCTCATGTTCAACTATGCTCGAGTCAATGCCTGGCATTTCATCATATGACCATGCAAAGACATCTCTAAATTCGCGAAAGAGAGCACCATATATTTCCAGTTCTGAAGGGGAACAACTTTTGCCGACATGAATATTCTCTACAACATCAGATTTTGTCGAGATGTTTACGGCTACGGTCTCTTCAATATTGGATAGGTTTCGCTCTGAATCCACCGTATTCACAGTATTTGTTAGGAATTCAAACACTGAAGGGTGATATAGGTCGTGTTGAGTTTCTTCTTCACATTCTGGAAGAAGGGAACGATGGTGGTGATCATTCCATGGTGTCCCCTCAATCATCATTGATTGTAAGATTCCTTCGTCAGTCCCATGAACTTTTGACCATGGATCTAATGGGGTACCATATTCTCCAGACCTATCTACCCAAACGCTTGACGAGCGTTGATTTGGGCTCGCCTCCCATGCCTGAAACATTGATTGCTACAATATTTCTATAGGGCTAGGTGGCAAAATCACTTGATAATCCATGACGACTTTGTCTCCTGCGACCTTCGAAGAAGATACCATGTTGCATGTTGCTACAAACGGGATATCCCCTACATGGAAAGGAGGTGGCAACGCGAAAGTTCCCATCATTGTGGGATCTTTTAGCAAACCTACTCCGATATCTTGCACTGAATGGTCGCTCCCATGGATCAGGGGAATGCTTCCAGTAACTTGTGAACCATTAGGGAGGAAATTCTGCTGGTCGACGACCGTAATCCCTCCTTCAAACGGGAATGCGATCTTCCTAAAATATGTCGACACTACAGCTGCCATGGCATATATCCATGGTCTTCCCAGTAGGATGTTATAGTCAAGATTGCCATCAATGACTTCAACATCAATTTCCACTGTTTTTCCTCCTAGTTCAACCTTAAAGTTATTTAGGATTCCGTACGGAGTGTACGACCTACCGTCAAATGCTTTCAATGTCGTCGAAGATCGCGACAAGGTTGGAGATCCAAGAGTTTTCCAGCAACTCATCGACATGATACATGTCGATGCTCCCTCATCAATAATCGTTCTATGAACAGTTTTGTTGAGTGCTTTCACTTGAATAAGGAAAGCTAGTTGCGCTGGTAACTGAGGATCATATCCTTTGTGATCAAAGGATACAAGATTGGAATCTTTAGGATCCACTCCACCAATTGCTGATAACAATGCCTGCCTTTGGGATGGACAATTTTGCAGTACCTCAAGAGTCGACATAGCAGATGGCGATTGGGCCAAATCTTCCACTATGTTATAATGCTGCGCCGCTCTGGCACGAGGATTAAATGTCGACTTGTGTACTACTCCCTTAGGTGGCTTTATTGTTAATTCATGCGTGAGGGGGGGTACAACTTCTGCCGAAGTTGTTGTCGAACTACTGGGTTGATCTTTCCCTTTGTCGTTCGACACCGGCGGATTCCCATAATCTTTATTCCTGGTCGAGATCAAAGCATCATTTTGCTTAGAAACCGATAACATAAGCACTTGAGACGGGGAAGCATTTCCACTATCAACCATATTTTGACCTGGGGTGGGAAATGGATCAGTCAACACAGCTGAAGTTTGGGAACTTTTAAAGAACCTCTTTAACTCAGCTTTGAACGGACAGTTCTTTGTCGAATGATTTTCATCGCATATCTGACATGGATAAAATTGTTTCCCTTGCCCAGGAGGGTTTGAAGAAGTTTTTTGAGGGGATGACTCACCCTGTTTCTTATTCTTCCCTTTGTTTTGTTTCTTCTTGCTTCCTGGTTGATTGGAGTTTTTGCCTTTATCCGTAGATACAGCATTTACCTCCGAAGCAAGAATCTCTTGATTTGCTTTTTGATTTGAAGTCTTACGGGCTTTCTTATTTGAATCCCTTGTCGACTTAGCGTTTGCAGTTCCAATCACGCCATCACCGGCGTGAGAGTCACTATTCGATCCGGGAGGAGGAGGGATTGAAAATTCCGGTCTGGGGGCGTCAGGTATCTTATCATAGAGCGTGCCCGACTGAGTATATACTAAGTCCAAATATTGAGCACGAGCAATAACCTGCTCCTCTGTTATGACGCCTCCCTTGGCCACATCTTCTGTTATAGCAGGAAGAAGCGACTTTATAAACCACTCAGCTAATAGCTGATCTGGAACGTAGGTCTTTACCATTCTGCGACGACGACGCCACTCATGTATATGATCTGATATATGTGTGGCCGTTGTCTGCTTGAAATTGGTCAAGATCTCTGTTCCAGTTTCGTACCTTATAGGTAACTGAAAGTGTGTTAAGAAAGTCGTGGCTAGGGAACTAAAATTGTCGAAGGAGGCTCTAGGTAATTCAATATACCATTTAGCCGCCGGACCAGTCAATGTCCTCTGGAAAAGGCGAAGCCTTATCGAATCATCATTCAAGGTATTCGACGAACACCACAGATGGAATGTCATCACATGATTCGACGGGTCTTCGCCAGGATTTCCATTGAATTTAGGAATGTCCGAAGGAAGTTTGTGAGGAATCGCTGGCCACCAATGGGCATAGGTGATTGGATCGTTCGTTAATCGATGTAAATCTGGTAATTCTAGGGTCGCCACGAATGGCAACTGCTGATTCAGGTTTGGCGAGGCATACCCAGGATACGATGGAATCGCCTGAGCAGTAGGCCTTTGCATACCAGCATAATGCAACTGATGTTGATATGACTGATACGGCTGGTGGGCTTGGCCACTGTAAAGTGGTTGATTTAACCCGTTCTGAATATAGGGTTGCCCACTATTCGCAAAGATCTGTTGCTCAGATCCCTGGTACACCTGTTGAAACTAAGGTTGTTGGTATTGCACCATCCATGGTTGTGAAGCCATGTTTTGCTGTGCGACACTAACCGATGGACCAAGTTGCGGGGTTATGGTTCCCATTTGTATCTGTGTCGTCCCGGCAGTTGGCGATTGTGGTTGTGTTGCAGGGTCAATGGGCTGTTGCATTACAACTTGGGGTTGACATACAACAGGCATCGATTGAACTTGCGACACGGTTACAATTGCTGGCGTCGTCGGGATACTAGACATAGGTACACACTGTTGCATGGAATATACAACTCTTGGTTGTTGGGGTAACATAGGTACCCAACCACTCGTCGTTACTTCAGTCAAACCTGAATGTTGTTGAAAACTGCCGTATGGGTATCCCCCCTGAAGGGGAAGTGAAAGGGCATATTGCCCCCCATACGGTAACAATCCGAAGCTCAAGGGTATAGATTGCCTTTGAGGACTGGATGGCCCAAACTGATTTCCAAAGGGATCAATTTGTCTAGTTTCAACATAAGAATTACCGGGTATTATACCGGAAGAACAAACTGGAACAGACCAAGTTGTCATAATAGTCCCTGGGTGGACTCCTTCTAGCTGATGAGAGCTAGTTGGGACAGCTGGTATGCCGGCAAACATCGTTGGATTGACGGCAGGAACTTCTGCTGTCGCTGTGTCATTTGGCACAGTCCTAGATGTCGACGGTTGTTCAGACATTTTAAGTCTATCCAATAAACTGCCTAACGATTCTACAGGAACTTCCTGTGGCGATGGACAAACTTCTGATGCAGAAGGAAAAAGAGTGGCACCTACTCCAAAATGAGTTGGAGTATTTGCTTGCTGGTCCTCTACGATTTCCTCTATTGCAATCAGACCAGGAGGAAGAGGAAGACCGTCAGGTCCGTAAAAGATTTCTGGTGCCGAAGAAGGGGTTGCTTCGACAGCGACAGTTGTTTGAACAACAAGACTTTGTGGACCGGTTTCAAATGGAACTGGTTCAGTTATGCAAGCACTTGTCTTCAGACTAGGATCAGTACAACTGTCCCTCTGTTGCTGTTGAACTTCTTCAATAGAGGCAGGGATTCCAGAAATATCAGGAGTGACCAGAATCTCAGATGTCGTCGGAACTGTTGTTCTAACTTTAATGGGAGATTTTGACCCGGTCAAGCGAGTTCGCTTTGTCCGTACTACTCTCGATTCCGGAGACAAAGACGGTTGACTCGCGAGTCTCCTCGAACGACGGAGTTTTAATTGACTTTCCTCCACGGTTGCGGATTACTTGATCAACTAAAATACAAAAAGGGGAATTATGTTTCCGTATTGAATGAATTTTATTAGACGCTTTTAGACACAACTTTGCTTTTTCATGTTTTAAGAGTCGAGAAAAAGCTAAAGATGACTCTAGTCGCCTTCGATGTATTAACGAGCCCGAAGTGACAAATGCTCGGTTGGACCTTTTCAGTTATAGAGTTTGAAAAGGGCCAAAAGAAACTGCTTTGGAGATCTAGGCAGAGGGTGTGCCAAACCTTTCGCGAAACCACAGAATACGTTTTACGGTACGGGTGGTCGATCTTCGTGAATGCTGTGTTCACTGCATCGCGATCAGTAGGGCGGCCGACACGGCTTCCTAAGGATAAAGGATAAATGCCTATAGGGGTCTCCCAATATACGCGACGGTACGCGGGAGCACAAGTTCGTATTAGTGCTATCGTCCCTCAGGAGGAATCACCCACCTTCGTAGAGATCGACAGTCACTACGTTTAACGACGCCGGAACACGTCTCTACCTAGACCTCTATTGTGAGCGTTATGTTACAATGCGTTTTTAGATTCATTCAATATATTTTAAGTTGATCTTGTTTAGCAGTTTGTCTTTCAGGATCACCACGAGATGTATTGGTACAAATTCCTAAATGCAGCTAAAATGATAAGCAAGCTTTACAATCTTTTTAGCTTTGAAAATCCTAACTACTGAGGGGAGAGAAAACACTATCTTTCCACACAGAGCACAAAGCACAAACTAATGCACTTTCTCCTAGATCAATCACGCAAACTTATCAAAATGCAAATGCAAGATGCATGTATTTCTTTTCTTTTCCCTTAATGTTGATGTAGACAAAAAGGAAATTGTCGTGTAATTTTCGAATTCAATTTGAAGCGTAAACAAACAAGTTTTGTCTAAAATGAAAAGACGCCTTACAAGCACTTGTTTCGACACTAAAAATATACGAATTCAAACCATAAGATGAAAAACAAACAAACTCAAACAGCCATGAACAGTAATAAAACTAGCTCTTAAGATCACAAATACACTTTTACAGTTCAGGATCTAAGAGGTCACAGCTATACTGGTTTGATTTTCACAATGGGAAACTGTAACTGAAACAAGAAATACTGAAAGAACAATCACAGTTTCATCACACAACGGAGGCGGAATAATGTCAAGGGAAGTCGGTTTACAGCAAGTACAATGACAAGCAATCAGCAGCAAAACAACAGTGAAAACAGGGCTCAGACACAGTGGGAAACCTCAGGAAGACATAGCCTAACTGGATCAGCGCAGGCTCTGGTCTGTCAAATTGACTCTCAGCGCAGTTCCCGAAGGGAGTACCTGCGCTGGAATGCAGACTGCCTGTGGACAGCCTGCACTGAGACACGAGAGTTGCGTTTACAAGGATTTCTGGGTCATAAAAAGCTCAAAAATGCACTGTTTTTGCTGAAATAAAAAGCTATAGGTCAAGTACAAGCTAAGGGATGATCAAGAGGATGAAAAGCTATCACAAAGAGTACAAGAGTCTTTTGTAGATCAGCTCTTCAAATCATGAATCTGCTAAAAAATGAGCAAGAGTAGCAGCCCCTCTACTTCGCTTTTGATATAGTCAAAAGCTTTTCGATTCGGTACTCTTTGGTTCAGGAAATGAATAGCAAAGATACTACAAACACCAACAAGATACTAGGCTCCCCAGCGGAGTCGCCAGTTTGTTGTGGGGAAAAGTATCCGACTCGGATGACCCTATCCCTACTCTAAGGGTGACAGTCCTTAGCAACAACTGAAAGTAAAGCTTTGATTATTTTCCTTTATGAAAGTACAGAGAAGGAAGAAAAGATTGACCAACCGGTGTCTTTCGCTTTTGTCGATCCTATCCTCTCTCTTTGTCTCTTGTTCCCAGCTCCCTGCTTCCTTTGCCGGTCCAGCTACACACAGATCCTGCACAAACACGAGAGAGAAACTACAAGAAACATGTACTCATAACTGATGCATGGATTAGAGTGAATCAGATATACAAGTAAATACAATACATCAATGCAATACAAGTATATAGGAGAACATTCAAAGCTTTATTGATAGAAGTAAAAGGGTTCTGAGAAGGTTACAACCATCAATGGGTCCAATCCAGCAGCACCTCCCCAGCAGCAAGAAATCTCCTCTTCACCTCTATAAAAGCAATCACTCAATAGCTCTAACTGTAAACCAACAGCACTTCCTTGCTTTGCACAAAATTCCAGCCTCCTTAGACCTCATAGAAGAGCTCTATATATAGGATAGAAGAAGAGAGGATGAGTCAGCTTGAGACTGACATAAAGCTGCCTTGTGTCCTCTCCCTCTTCAGTTAATCTTCAGTTCTTGAGTCCACTTGGAGATCCTTGCTTACACATGGAGATCAAGTACCTCTTACTCATCACAGGGCGAATCTCTTGAACCAAGTGTCAGTTTGGAAGCTTCCTGGGCAATTGACACCTTGCAGAATGACTGTGCCACTTGGCCAATCTCGCCCAGCGCAGGTAGCCTTCATTAGATTTGACTTCCAGCGCAGGTACAAGGAGGAGCAGTTGCATTACAGCGCAGATGCTCAGTGGAGCAGCTGACATGATCCAAAAATAGCCTGTTTCTGAGTGTTTTCAGGTGGAGAACTGATGGGAAGTGTTGTGGTTTGCTGACCTTGTTCTTCTAGGGGTAAGAACAACATGTTTAGGGACTGAGGATCCCTGTAATTATCGACTTTTCATGCTCCATGCTGCGAGGCACAAAAATGTCTATAACAGGCTCTTCTAAGGTCCCTCTCCTCCATTTGTCTTGGTTAGCATATTTTTCAATGTGAGGGATACTATAATGATCATAGGCAGACAACTTATATTTGAGCCTCCTCATAGTTATAAAATGATTAGGGTCATAGGGTGTCCATAGGAAACTGGTTTGAAGGCCAAGGGACTCAAGCATTCTATCTGCTTCTTTCCATCCTTGCTTCCTCTCGTTATAGACAAAATGGCCAAGTTGGCTTTTCACCTTCAACTGTGCTTTTTTGCCTTTTCCTAAAAAGTGAAGCACATCAACCCGGCCAAATTGCCTAAAGTACTCTAGGGCAAATAGCCTCATAGGCACATACTTAGGTAATCTGAATGGAGGCAAATCACACCCATATATCCTGATGACGATGTGGTTTTGGTAGAAGTACCAATCCCCAATGCTGTAAGCTTTGGATAGCTGAAGAATTCTCTGCATGTCATCAGTGAGTCTCGGAGGAGGTGAGCTCATCAGCATTGCCATAGCTGGATGGATGAACAGATCTATGAATTCACAGTAAGTGTATGGAGAATCAGGTGTAGTGTGGAAGACAGAGGACCAATAGACCACTGATCTGGGATTGCCTTGGGCATCCACTCTTTTGATTGAAAAATGAAATTTCTCATGTTGATGGTACAAGATCAAATGGTAAATGTAGGATGTGTATCTGAACATCTTTTCTCTGAATAAATTCATTAGCTGCTCATGCATTTTGTCGGAGATGTAGGTGGCATAATCATAGCAAACTGGAAGTCTGCCCGGAGCGAACATCAGCATCATTACCAGTACAGTTTGGTCTACCAATTCTTTTGAGCTATAGCCCAAAATCGGACTAATCATATCTACCAAGTCCCTGCCCAACTGGTTAAGGTATACTTGATTCAGAGGAGGATATTGCACAGAATCAGAGTCAATGTATAACTGATTTAGCTTAGTGATTTGGGCATCTGTCAATCTATTCCCTTGTTTTATCAAGTCTACTAGTGACAAGGGGACCAATTTTTTCTGAGTTTTGAAGCAGAGCATGTTCCTGATGGCTTCAGGAGTGATGTAAAAGAGAGCAGAACCAGAAGGATCCAACAAAACCCTCTGAGTAGGGTCATAGTATTCAGCACAAAGATGGATCAAATCAGGGAATTGATTGACTTGAGGCAACTTAAAAATAGGAAGAAAAGAATCCCATATACCCAACACATCTGCTCCAGTTTCATGTTTGGCCTTAAGTTCATTGAGCAGGTGGATATGGAACTTGGTTCTCATCAACATCTCTTCTGAAATCTGATAATCTATATCTGCCAAGGCTTGCCATTCCAAGTTCCTTTGAGGGGCATTCAGAGGCTGAACATTTAGTACTACAGGTGTCTCCATTGCAAAAAAGGATTCTGATTTGAGTGTAAAGTGGTTTCAATTGAGCAGGACAGTATAGAGGAGTGTTTCTTTGCCAGGGAGGTGAATTTATGAGGAACAGAGAGTAGTTCTGATAAACAGCAATTGAAATACTGTTTGAAGTTTAAATAAGACCAATGCCTGGCCTCACTCTGTCTTTCTCAGCAGGTAAATTCAGTTTAAATGAGTCTTTCGCGAATGCGCGAACAGAGTATGGTTTTTGGTGAAAATGCGGGCAAACAAGGCTCAGCTAGTGTTTTTCGAGTTCACAACTGTAAATGGGGCCAGGCGCAAGTGTTTCTGCCAGTCAATTATATGTTTTTTCACAATTTTAATCGTCCTTGGCAATTTACAGACAAAACTAGGTGAAGGAAGGATTTTCAAGGATAAATACCTGGTTTTCAGAGAGCAATGGAGAGGAATGCAGGTGAAAATGGTGCGCTGGCGGTCTCCTAGTCGAGTTCTGCAGGTTGGTGCACTATTGGACGTGGGAAAAACATGCAGGAGCAACAAACGTTTTTGCAGAAAAGAGCCAAAAAACACGAATTTTGGCTATAATATCGATTTTTCGGACTTTTGGCGCGCTTTTCTGGTGACGTCAGCATGACCTCATCAGTGGGGTCAGGGCCGGGTGACGTCAGCATGACGTCATCAGGTGAGGTGGCGGGCTCTGAGTGGTCCACGGGGATGATGAAGTGGCAAGACACATTGGCAGAAGGTCGGGCGCAACGGTTGACGCGATGGCAGGGTGGCGGTGACGTGGGATGACGTGGGAGTGACGGTGGACAAGCGGGATGACCAAAACCGGAAGCGGTTAGCGGTTTTATATCGCACCGCTTACGATACGGACGAGGTATTTGTCAGGCGTACCTCCGATGCGCTGTGGGGAAGACACGTGGCGACCGCATGACGTAACCCTTCTGACAGATATCGGAAGGTATCTGTCCGCCATCAAAGCCGCTCCGATATCAACGAGGGCCGTCGGATCTCGTGGGCCCGATCCGACGGTTGACGGGGGGGGAAGGTTCTCGACCGGTACGGGGTAATTGGTGGACGTCGAAGCCGCTCCGACATGGATGAGAGCCGTTGGATTAGAGGCTCTCCATCGGACGGTTGTCGGATCAATGAAATGATCGGCCGATACGGAAGGGGCGGGGTTATTTTAATATTCATTTCGGGATCTGTGCTCGGCGGAAAAACCTTAGGGTATGGGTTTTTGTAAGGTTTTTTGGTGTATTTGGAAAATCACATATATGCGCCCGAACCATTGGATAATCACAAAAATGGGTTTTTGTGTGTTATTTGGCAATTTAGAGCGGGTAAGGGTAAAGCAAGGTTTTTTACAAGGTTTATGTTTGCAAATGGGGTGCACTGGGTTAAAAATGGATTCAGAAAAGGGGAGGAGGGTTAGGGTTAGGTTTATCAAGATGACCAGGTGTCATTTGATTCCTGATATAGAACTTATTGGCTATAATGCCAAGGGGAGGGGATATTTATACAAAATTTGGGGTTTATACACCATGGTGTTTATACTAGTAGGGGAAAGGTGATATAGGGGATTTATGTAGTAGAGTTAGAGTTAATATGGATGAGGGGGGGGATAAAGGGAGAAAATACTAAGCTTTTTTGTGAAACACTTAGCTTAAAGAGTATATCAAAATGAAAAGATTTTTACACAAGAAATGTGGCTTTTGAAGGAACAAGAACCACCATGAAACCATAATCTTCTTCCATGAATCTCAGCTGATGAGGGAGTGTTAGTAATGAAATGGAAAGGGGAAGAAGGGAGGTTAGTCATGATTTCTGTTTGCTGCAACTTGATGAAGAAGAACACCTTCTCAATTGATTGACTTTGCTTTGGTAAACAAAGTTAACACACCTGCAATGGTAAAGATAACCATTCTGCAACCCCAACTACTTACCCAGCTACTTGCCTAGCATTTTTTATTTCTTCTTGAAGGGTGCACTTGGACTTGCAGACCCTTACCTGCCTTTTCTTTTCTTTGGCTTTTTCTTTTGTTTTTTCTATCTACTTCTACCCTTATTCCTTCCAAGGTCCCAGATTAAGCTGTTGGGAGCCTTTTCTTCTCTACCTGAACTACCTGTCTGCCAAGATTAAACAGTTTGGACAAACTCCTTTCTCTATTCTACAACTGAAAATTTAAACCATGGAATGATCCAGATTAGACTGTTGGAACATCCATCAAAATTTAAGTCCATACCAAGCTATAAGCACAGATTGGATTCTCTTGGAAATATGTGATCTTTGAATCATCAAAGCAGAGCATATTTGGACCTTTCATAGCCAATCATGAAATATGAAACCTATTAGTATAGGTAGCTAACACAAGCTTCGCATCAATTCGCTACTGTCAACCATCGTGAGGATGTCGAAGAGATGGTCTTCCCATAGTTTTCCAAGTCATAGTGATGTCTTGCATGGCTTTCTCAAGCCTATTTTTTCTCACACGGGTACATGTGCATATTGTATGTAACGTCTTGTCAAGTGGAAGTTCAAGTGTCAATAGCTGAGTGTAACAGTCGTAGAGTAGTTGAAGAGTCATGAGGGTAGGTGAATAGTCACAAAGGGGAATGTCAAGGGTCACCCCACCCTTTTCTATATATAGTCCGTCATAACTCATTGTATAGGCTTTTGGTCAGCCAAGCTTCCGATAGGAATATCTTATAGAAATCTTGGAGACTATTGTAACGAGCCTTGGCTTCTCCACAATGCAGAGATATTACATCTCTTTGGAGGAGTAGGCGTCAGCGACTGTAACATTTCGATATCGAGACTAGTGGTTGGTCATGGTTGTACTGTATGATTGGAACTTTCACTTCTTAATATAACAGAGCCAACACGTTTCATACATATGTTGTTATTGTATTTTAGCTATCTTGTTTAATCTAATGATATATGTGTCTGTTTGCTTACACATGTGTGTATAGAATCTTTTTGTATATGTATGTATGAATATTACAGAAATGTGTTGTTGGTTTAACCATCACTTTGGATTGTTAGCTTACTTGCTTTCCAGTTTATGATGCATCTTCGCTCGTGTGTTCCTTTCTTAGTCGCGTGCTTTCATAGGTTTCCAAGGGGTGCACTCACCTCACTTTCCGCGTGTTAGAACCATTCATGCACCTTACTTGGCTTTTTGTGCATGTCATACCCTTGCTACCAAAAATGACATATTACTTGCCTTTGCACACAACCATGGTTAAGGCGATACCGTACGACCCACTGCTGGGACTCCTACACCAAATGGTCTGAGGTCTAGTTGGGACTTCTTACCAAGGAGATCCCTTGACTTGTTGGTAGGTCCGACACCGTCAAAATTTCTGGCGCTAGAAGGAGGGCCAGATGACAAGTTGTGTCCTCTCATCCTATTTTGAATCTTCACACATCTATCATGAATTCTATGAGACTCATCCCTCCGCGATATCTTTTGCATTCCAAACCTCTCAACATCACGAGGGAGTTTTTTGATCTCTTGTCCGAATTCACGTATGATGGTGAAGGAAAAGTAGTCTGGCATGAGTACTTAGAAGACTTCTATGCATTCCTTAAGGATGCAGATGGGTTCTATGGAGAAGATGTCAGCCTGTTGCTTGCATACACACTTCATGAATCCCCACAACGGTGGTGCTGGATACTGCCTCCTGGCAATGTGCACTCACTTGAGCAGTTTTGTGATCTCATTGAATCTATTTTACATCATTTCAATCAAGAGCTTATTGACCAAAATATGTTATAACAACAAAAGGCCCCACATGAATTGCCTATGGAATTTTGGGACCGCTTCCATGTGTTGCAGTTTCAAGCTTCAAAAAGTCAGATGAAATTCTAGTATCTCATGGATAGATTTGAGTATTGTCTTACCAAATCTGTTAATCCTAAAAGAAAGTTCAAGCCCAAGCCCTACTCAGCATACTTCGGTGATGGAGCTGTGCAATCACAGATGGACACGGTCACTGTCACAAGTGACTATCCATCGTCCCCTCATCAAATAGCTCCACCACCGCAGAGTGATGTGGGAGAATAGGCACACACATTCGTTCAACTATCACATCCTCCCAACATCACTTCTCTCAATTTTCACACAGATTTGGTTGTGAATCCCTTGGGTTGTCATGCATGTTTTACCTCAACCTCCGTCTTCGTGTTCTGTTGATCCTTTGGATTGCAATGTCATGTGTTCTTCCATTTCGAACTCTACACTTGTTGTGAATGAGAATCAAGATATTGACGGAGTTGGTGTTGCATAACCAACCTGCGCTGTCATTCATGAAGAGTATGATTGGGAGCTTGAGCATCAATCCTCGGCGAAGGATGAATCCCTTCTATCTAAGCCTCCCTCGTTCTTTCTTGATATCTTTGGTGATTCTGCCATCCTTGATTTTTCATGTGTATCTCCATCTACGGATACACCCATTGTTGATAATTCACAGAGAACATTGGATGTTAGTCCATCATTTGACAATGGAGAGGACAAATTATTCATTTAAAATCCACTTGATTTTTCATCTACTTTTTCCGGAAACAGAGAGGGTGAATTTTTCTGCTTCTCATCTACCCCTCTATTTGAGTCATCAAATCATGAGGATGCCGATGAAACCATTGATTTTGTTGATCATAGTTTCTGTGATATATTTACTCTTGTATTCAATCACTATGATGAATCTATCATAGTTGATTTTTCCATGTGACCTGTTTATCATGATCTATCTGTCGATGAAGTTGAAACCTCACAGACTGTCGAGGAAATTCAGCTCGAGCTGATGGTTATGTCAGGCCCTTGTTGTCCTGAGGTTGGTTTTACTTCCGATTAGGAAACTGTTGAAACACCGAAGGCTCCTCATCACTCATATGTATGCATTGAAGATCAATCTCACACACAGATCATGCTTCGTCCACTAAAACTACACGATCCCATTGCTCATGCATTGGAGGAATCTTACATATCAAGCACACGTGCACAGTCAAGAGTATGCGTATGCTTAACAACTGCACGTAGTGTCACACAACACTATGGTAAGTCTAGAAATTATATGTCATGCACTTGCACTCACTTATATTTTGTGGACACATTTAAACTCAGAGTGTGTTTGTCTTCACTGTTATATCTTTCATTTTTGTTGGTTCATAGAACTGTGTTGTTTGCAAACCATGCCTTCACTAACATGGGTCGACCAATGCACCATGGCTACATTGGAAGTATCACTTCAAGTGAGAACACCCATTCACCATAAGCTTAGGAGTAGGAGTAGTGCTTAATTTATTTTTTGTTTTCTTCCATGCTAGTTTGATTCTTACTTTGCGTGTTTGTTTGCTCACTCACTTTTCTTATGCATCTACTTTTACTTCTGATTTGTTTTGTTGTTTGTTTGCTTATTTATGTTCATAGGTTAGTTTTGTTGGAAATAATACTAAGAGGGGGCGTCAATCAGTATTATCAGATCAAGAATTTTTCTTTTTCATAATCAGATTTATATATGCTACTTTAGAGAGGGGAACTAGTGTGTACACGCAACTGTCTTTAAGGCAACCAACATTTATGCAGTAATCTTATGATTTAGTTAATTCATCATATGTTTATCTTTAATTAGTGCATCAGTACTTCATCAATAATTAAACAATAACCATGTGCAATATAAACATAATAAACCATTACACATAAGCAACACACATGAACACCAAGATTTAAGGTGGAAACCCAATGTGGGTGAAAACCACCTTTTGCTGTCGTCTTTGTCTTCTTTTAATAATAAGAAAATCTGTTTAAAATCTTGTACTGGTTCAGAATCATACCAATATGTAGGCTTCTAGCAGCAGAAGGTTACAACCTTCTCTCGTTCTCCAACTTCTACTGGAATGGAGCTACAACCCCCTAGATCTTGTATTAGCCAATATGTTTACTAGTGCATAGGTTCCAGCCTACATAAAACTCCACTCTTCCACAAGGGACCACGTTTCGTGAATTTTTAGATTGGATTCTCTTGGCACATATCAAGACATATGAAGACCTTGACTCATCAATAACTGATTGAAATTTAGAAACTCAAACTTCATCAACCAACATGCAGTTAATATGAAACAATCACATCACTATCATCATAACACTGTGTTGAACCCAGAAACCTGTATCAACATTCAGAACCAACTGAAACTTAAAAAATTCATGTGTCACACTGTATATGCTACTTCAATGAAGAAAACATGTGTGTATACGCTACTTCCTTCAACCCAACCTGACTATACCTCTAAAGATTATGAATCATAAAATCTCTTAATCACAAATTGTACCAACTAGCAATGTACTGAACATTTACTGTCAACTTACAGAACTTTACACATGCAGGCAACAAAAAACACTTCTTCTAACTTATACAATCAATCAAATATCAACCTCCTTATGCATTCAGATTTACATTCAGATCTAAGAAGACTTTGTTGACAGACAAAAGTAAAATAACAACATCATACTGATATGATAGATCAGTCATCTCTGAACATCGAGCCTTTCCTTTGTATACGCTACTTGAAAGAATAGAACCTGTGTGTATATGCTCTTTTGCCAAGACGAACCTGCGTACAGATCTATAAATATTGACTCAGAACTTTGCTACAATTATAGACTTCAGACAAACCCAGATCATGATAGATGACGAATAAAACAGACACAAAACATTAGATCTAGCCTCAACCAATATCAGGTCATTCAAGAATAATTCATTTCAGGTCTCATGATCCTAATCCAATATTGAATTCAAGGGGCACATAAATATTTCAGATCTAGTCCCAAACATAACCCTGAAACATAAAATATACTTCAGATAGAAGTATTCCTTAGAATATTATGCACTTGCGCATCTGGCCTTATGATCCTCTCTTCTTTATATAGGTTTTGGCCTTTCTCAATACAATGGACTGAGTCCATTTAGGACCAATACCTTGGATCAAATACCACGGACCGAATACCTCAGACTAAATACCTATGGTAAATATCATGGTCGAAAGATACCTTGGACCAAATACTTCGGAAAAAAACCATGGTTTTCAACATGTACGCACTTTGCCTTCTATGGGAGTGCATGTGTACGTTATACGCTATTTCTGTTCTAAGTACCTGCATGTATATGCTACTTGGACTAAGTGAACCTACGTGTATCTCTTAAACTGCTCTTACATCATCTTCTTCCTTCAACTTATTTATTCTGATCAATAGACCTTAGTTCCATCTTCTTGATCCTCTGTACCACTGCCCTATTACCTCTGAATATTTCTATTAGCCTCTTATCAAAACTGAGTTGACTTGTAGAGTTTCCATCAAGGACAATACTTGTATCATAATGCCAACAATCTTCCCCTTTAGACTTGATGGCAACCATGATGGCATTGACTGCTGCAATCTGTAAAGACTATTAGAGATACCATACAACACCAAAATACCAAAATACTCTCCCCCTTTGACATCAAGGGCAAAGGGTGGACCACTCTACTCTCCTCCTTTGCATGATGCTATCCATACTCCCCTTGAGTACATGCCAAGTCTGCAGAGAGATGATTCAATATAATAACATGACACTATAACTCAAAAAAGTGAGTATGACCTCCCTATGACCACGAACTCATACATACATCAATCACCCAACCAAGTGGGGATATACCAAAGTTTATACATGACAGAAATACAACAATTATTACATCATCCATCCCAAGGATATTGGGAAAATAAATTACATCATATGACCAATATAACTCATTAAAATATAAACCATGACAGAAGAAGATATATCACACTAATGACTAATGCAACTAAGAAATAGCTAAGTTCAACAACCATAATGCCAAAAATGTGGAATGTGAATGCTCCCCCTGAACCTGTGCTACGACTATTTTTTTGTTGTTAGAAAAACATATCCACGCTTTCAGCCAATGAAACCCGCATGTACCCACGCATATACTGCATGAAACCAGCATGTAGTAAACTTCCTCTAAAAAACTGGATTTAACAGCAGGATGATGCAGCAACAATTCCCAGCTTTTGTCTAAGATATTCAAATGTTTCTTTGGGTAGTGGTTTAGTGAATATATTAGCAACCAGTTCTTTGGAGGGAACATACTCCAATTTGACCTTTTGTTCAAGCACTTGTTCTCGTAGAAAATGGTACTTGATGGGTGTGTGCATGGTCTTCGAGTACATGACTGGATTCTTTGAAATACTAATGGCACTTGTATTATCACATAGAATGGAGATGGGTGGAGTACCTATGATCTGAATGCCTTGCAAAGTTTGCATCATCCAAAGTAGTTGTGTGCAGCAAGATGCAAAAGCCACATATTCTACTTCAGCTGTAATAAAATAACTGAACTTTGTTTCTTGCTGAACCAAGACACTAACCTGGAACCCATATAAAATGCACCACCACTAGTGCTTTTTCTATCATCAACACTTCCTGCCCAATCTACATTTGTATATGCATGAAGAGTAAGATCTGCATCTCTAGGCTACCATAGTCCAAAGTCCTGAGTTCCTTGAAGATATTTGAAAATTCTTTTGACTACCTGAAGGTGTGATTCCTTTGGATTTGCTTGGAATCTTCCAACTATTCTTACTGCATGCATGATGTCATGCTGGGTACCTATTAGATAAAGTAGAATGCCAATCATGGATCTATAAGTTGGTTGATGTACTGCTGCTGATTCATCATTTGAGCTGAGACTGCATCCTGTTACCATTGGAGTACATACAGGTTTAGAATCTTCCATTCCTTACTTTTTCAAGATTTGCTTGAGATATTTCGTTTGTGAAAGAAAAATACCATCTTTAGTTTGTTGAAATTGTAGACCAAGAAAATAGATACGTTCAGCAAGAAAGGACATTTCAAATTTTTGTTGCATTACTAAAGAAAAATTTTGACTCATGGATTCTTCATTGCTAACAAAAATGATATCATCAACATAAACAATAATAATTAGAAATTTATCATTTTCAATCTTTGTATATAAATTGCTATTTGTAGAACCTTTTGTAAAACCTTGTTGGTGTAGATATTTGTCAAGGCGGTAATACCAAGCCCTTGGAGCCTGTTTCAGACCATAGAGAGCCTTTTTGAGTCTACATACAAGTTTTGCATCATTTCCAAGAATGAATCCTTCTGGCTATTCAATATAAACTTCTTCTTTCTAAATCTCCATTAAGGCTGATTTTACATCCATTTGGTATACTTTGAATTTCCGAAAACTAGAAAGAGAAAGAAACATTTTTATGGCTTCAAGTCTGGAAACAAGTGCAAAAGTTTCTTCAAAATTTATACCTTCTTGTTGAGCATACCCTTTACAAACAAGTCTGGCCTTGTTTCTAATGATTTCTCCATTTTCATTCAGCTTGTTCTTGAATATCCATTTAGTTCCTATAATATTTTTATCATGAGGTCTAGGAACTAATTCCCAAGTGTCATTCTTTTCAATTTGCTCAAGTTCTTCATCCATGGCCTTGAACCAACATTCATATTTGCACGCTTCATTTACATTTTGAGGTTCGGTGGAGGATAGTAATGCTATATAGCTTGAGGTCCCTGTAATAGTTCTTCTTGTCCGTACACTAGCCTCCCTTTCTCCTAAAATTTGAGTTTCTAGATGATTTTTCTTAACATACCTAGACGAAGTCTTTTCTTCTACCATTATATCTTCTTATGGTGCTTCAATGGTTTCTTCTTCAATATAATTTTGATTTGATGCGGGAAAGTAATCCCCATCTTCCTCATTGTCATAATCTTCTGTTGATTTTATCTATTTTGGATTTCTGCATGCTTCATCAACTACAACATCAATGCTTTCAAAAATTTTCCCAAGTCTTTTGTTATAACATTTATATCCTTTACTTCTGGAAGAATAACCAAGAAGAAACCCTTCATTTGCTCTGGGTTCAAACTTACCAAGTTTTTCATCAGTCCTTTTGATAAAGCATTTGCTTCCAAAAAATTTAAAGTATTTTACAGTAGGAGTCTTACCATACCAAAGTTCATGTGGAGTTTGAGTGTTATTTACTCAAACATTTGCTTTAATGAGAATAGTCACAACAATGAATGCAGCTTCACCCCAGAAGGTTGCAAGAGTTCCAGATTCATCTAGCATGGCTCGAGCCATTTTTTGAACTGTTCTATTCATCCTTTCTACTACACCATTTTGCTGAGGTGTTCTTGTAGTGGAGAATTCCCTTTTTATTCCATGTTGTTCACAAAAGTCAAAGAATTCATCCGATATAAATTCCCCTCCTCGATCAGATTTGAGGCATTTGATTTTTCGATCTGATTCATTTTCAACCAAAGCTTTGAAGGCTTGGAACATTTCAAATTCTTCATCTTTATTCTTTAGAAGGCCTATCCAACACATTCTAGAAAAATCATCAATGAAAAAAATAAAATATTCTTCTCCACGAGGTGACTTTTTCCTTGTTGGTCTACATAAATCAGTATGGATAAGTTCAAGTGGCTTACTAGTTGACCCTTCTTTTTCCATGAAGTGAACTCTGGTTTTCTTACCGATTTGACATGGTTTTCATATTGTATTTTCTGGGATGCTGATATCTGGAAGATCACGAACAACCTTGAGTCTGCATGCTTTTCGTATTTGAGAAAAGCTTAGATGTCCCAATCTTCTATGCCACAACTAGTTTTCATATTTTTGCTTAGATAGCATTGTTGTTGTTCTCCTTTGAGTATGTATAAGTTGTTTGGAGTTCTTGTACCTTTCATCATGGTCTCTCTTGTATCAAGCTCACAAATAGCACATCCATTTGATCGAAACACCACTTCATTTCCTTGATCACACATTTGACTGACACTTAACAGGTTATGCTTTAAACCATCTACATACATAACATTTCCAGCATTAACCTTTTCTTTCAAGAAAACAGAACCTTTAAATTTTATGATAGTTGGAGTGTCATTTCCAAATGATACATTCTTTTCCTTTTCTAAGGCATTATATGAGTGAAGTTTCTCTTTTTCACTTGTCATATGTTTGGAGCATACAAGGCTATAACACATCTTTCAGTTTGAGATTCTTTCCTTCTCCATATCTTAGGATTTAATGGCATTTTCTCCTTTTGAGGTGTTTGCCGAAATTTGCTCCTGCATTCAGATTCTTCATGACCAAAGTTGTTACAAATTGAGCATTCTATTTCATTTTCAAGAGGAGAAAAGTTATTATAGGAACTTATCTTGATCCTTGTTACATTCCTTTGATTTCGTGCTTCTCTAGTCATGATGGTTTTGTAAGCAACGCATTGAGCAACTTTGTGCCCAAAATTATGACATGAAAAACATTGTCCATTAAAGAAGTTTTTGTGACTATCGAATCTACTTACTTGTTGATTGTAGTTTCTATTGATATTCTTCTTTGGAGAAAATTGAGTATGATTTTCCTGAGGTTGGTTGTGGCTTCTATTGATATTCATCCTTGGAGCAAATTGAGTATGATTTACCTGGTGATCAGCTTTATGCCTTTGTTGATGATTGTCATATTGTTCACTGGTATTTGCTGCATCAAGATAACTTTTGGTGGAGGTTGACGGCTTCTGTGATTGAGATGCTTCTTCAGTATATCCAAGACCTGTCTTTATCAGAGGAGAACGTTGAACTTTGATAATTTCATTTAAAGTTTCTGATCCTTTAGCAAATCTAAGATTAAGAGATTTTGTTTTCTCAAGATATTTTCTTAGACCCACATTTTCACATTCTAGATTTTCATTGTGTTTTTCTTTTTCAACAAGTTGGTATATCAAGGTATCTATGATCATATTCTTTTGTTCTACACAAATTTTGAGTTTAGAGATTTCTTCATGAAATTGTTCCTCTTCTAAAGCATCCAAAAAATCATCATTTTCATAAGCCATGAGAAATCTATAATCATTACTATTAGATAAACCATCACTATCCTCTTCTAAACTATCCCAAAAAATCATCGCTATCATAAGCCATGAGAAGTCTGTAATATTGACCAGTTTCATCTTCATCACTATTAGATAAACCATCGCTATCTTCATGAGTATAGTAACTCCTTCTATTCACAACTTGTTTCCTATTCCCTTTTGCATATTACTTTCCTTTTTCATATTTATCTTTATGAGGACATCTCGCAACATAATGACCAACTCTACCACAAGTAAAGCATTTGAAAGGTAGCTTACCTCTGAACCTTCCAGAACCCTATTGAAGCTTCTTGACAAAATTTACCTCACCTTCTTCTTCTGAAATGTGTCCTGATTCATTGTGTTCTTCCTTTTATTTTCCTTTTGCTGAAGATTTAAATGCAACTTCTCTCATCTCTGATGGACCTACTTTTCTCATCTCAAAAATAGTTAGGACTCTGTGAAGCTGTCCCATAGTGATATTCTGCAGATCCTATTTTTCTTCTATGGTAGACACTTTTGATTCAAATTTAGCAGACAAGGATCTCAAAATTTTATCAACTAAGGTAAATTCCTTTATTTCTTCACCCAGATTATTCATACAATTAACAACCTCATTTATACGTAAGATGTAACTAGCTATATTCTCATCACTATGCATCTTAAGAGTTTCACACTGAATTCTGAGAGTTTGAAGCTGAGCACGTTTTACCTGAGAGTATCCTTCCTAGCTCTGAACGATTTTGTCCCATATCTCTTTCGTTGATTTGAGCTGCATGACTTTGGCAAACTCTGATTGTGACAAACTTCCCAATAAAGTATTGACAGCTTTGGCATTGGTTTTCATGTATTGCTTTTTACCTGCCATGTCTGTAGGAATTGCTGTTGGAAATTTATATCCTCCTTCCATAATTTCCCAGACATCTATTCCAAGAGATTGTAGATAGGTTGTGGTTCTTATTTTCCAATAAACAAAGTTGCTCCCATTCAAGATTGGCGGTTTGATGGATCCCATGCTTTCATGATTATTCATCTTTATGGAACTTCCTTCAAGCGATCAAGCTTCTTCTGAAGAACTTGGCTCTGATACCAATTTTTGGAAATAATATTGAGAGGGACGATGAATCATTATTATCAGATCAAGAATTTTTCTTTTTCATAATCAGACTTATATATGCTACTTCAGAGAGGGGAACTAGCATGTACACGCAGCTATCTTTAAGGTAACCATCATTTATGCAGTAAACTTATGATTCAATTAATTCATCATATGTTGATATTTAATCAATGCATTAGTACTTCATCAATCATTAAACAGTAACCATGTGCAGAATAATCATAATAAACCATTACACATAAGCAACACAGATGAACACCAAGATTTAAGGTGAAAATGCAATGTGGGTGAAAATCACCTGCTGCTGTCGTCTTTGTCTTCTTTTAATAATAAGAAAATCTGTTTACAATCTTGTACTGTTGCAGACTCATACCAGTACGCAGGCTTCTACCTGTAAAAGGTTACAACCTTCTCTCATTCTCTAACTTCTACTAGAAGGGAGCTACAACCCCCTAGCTCTCATACTAGCCAATATGTTTACTAGTATGTAGGTGCCAGTCGACAGAAAACTCCACTCTTCCACCAAGGACCATGTTTCATGAATTTTCAGACTGGATGCTCCTGGCACATATCAAGACATATGAAGACCTTAACTCATCAATAACCCATCATAAATTTAGAAACTCAAACTTCATCAACCAACATGCAGTTAATCTGAAACAATTAGATCAGTGTCATCAGAACATTGTGTTGAACCCAGAAACCTGTATCAACAATCAGAATCAATTGAAACCTACAAAATTCATGTGTTAGACTATATACGCTACTTCAATGAAGAAAACCTGCATGTATACACTAGTTCCTTCAGCCCAACCTCCGTATATCTCTAAAGATTCTGAATCATAAAATCTCTGAATCACAAACTCTACCAACCAGCAGTATACTGAACATCTATTGTCAACTTTACACAGGGATGCAACAGAAACACTTCTTCTCACTTATACAATCAATCAAATATCAACCTCCTTATGCATTTAGATTTACATTTAGATCTAAGAAGAATTCATTGACAAACAACAGTAAAATAGCAACAGTAGTAAATCAGTAATACTGATCTAATAGATCAATCATCTTTGAACATTAAGCATTTATTTTGTATACCCTACTTGAAAGAATAGAACTTGTGTGTATATGCTCTTTTGCCAAGACGAACCTGTGTACAGATCTGTAAATATTGACTCAAAACTTTGCTGCAATTCCAGACTTTAGACAAACCCAGATCATGATAGATAACAAATAAAAAAGACACAAAACATCAAATCTAGCCTCAACCAATATCAGATCATTCAAGAATATGTCATTTCAAGTCTCTAATCCTGATCCAATATTGAACTCAAGGTGCACATAAATATTTCAGATCTAGTCCTAAACATAACCCTGCAACATAAAATATACTTTAGACAGAAGTATTCCTTAGAATCTTATTCACTTGCACATCTGGCCTTATGATCCTCTCTTCTTTATATGGTTTTTGGCCTTTCTCAATACCATGGACTAAATCCACTTAGAACCAATACCTTGGATCAAATACCACTGACCAAATACCTCGAACTAAATACCTAGGGTCAATATCATGGTCCAAAGATACCTTGGACCAAATACCTCATACAAAAACCATGGTTTTCAACATGTACGCACTTTTCCTTCTGTGGGAGTGCATGTGTATGTTATACGCTATTTCTGTTCTAAGTACTTGCATGTATACACTGCTTGGACTAAGTGAACCTGCATGTATCTCTTAAACTACTCATACATCATCTTCTTCCTTCAACTTCTTTATTATGATCAACAGACCTTAGTTCCATCTTCTTGATCCTCTATACCACTACCCTATTGCCTCTGAATATTCTTGTTAACCTCTTATCAACACTAAGTTGACTTGTAGAGTTTCCATCAAGGACAATACTTGTATCATAACGCCAACAAGTTTCGCATGAAACTGTGTGCGACTCTTGAAACAAGATGGGTAAAGTACAAGAGGACTTGTGTAGTTATCAATACTTGTTTATTTTTCGTCTTGCATCTGTATGAAGAAATTGTCATCTTCAATCCATGATACACCAATGGAAAATAGTACTGTTCAAAGTGAATCTTGGTGAAAACACAATGCTTGCACACTAACTAGTGTCACTTACTCTAGCCGGTTGTTTTTTGGTTAATCCTTGGAAGCTCGATCAAGTAGAGTAAGGTGAGGGGGAAACCTTAATAAGCACATCAGAGGTATATATATATAAAACACTTCTCTGAGGGAAAAACCTCTTCTGCTCTCAATAAGTTAGGATACCTCTTTTGCCTTTGAAATGAATAAGTGCTATGCACAGTTATAAAAAATGAAAAAGTGAAAATTTCGAAAAAATGAAAAATGAATAAGGCTAAAGAAGAGAAAGGATTCCTGCGCAAAGAGGTGATGCAAGTAATTCCACCAGGGTAGTGACTAGGCTCGCTAGCAGCAGAGTGATGCTTGTGTTCCTACGTGACTCCGCCAGGGTACTGTCCAGGCCTGCTGGAAGCGGAGCAACACCAAAGATGAAACTAAAACTCTGACAACATACTGCTTGTGCGCCAATATACCCCTCATCCCCAATTGAAACAACTGTGTTGGATTTGCTTGGAATGTGTGTTAACCGACCAAGGGCTTGGTAGATGCTACATTTTACAATCAAGTAAGTGTGGAAACCAAGATGAACAAAGAATTGAACAATACTTCTGAAGGTGTTAGACTTGATTTTCACGAACAAGGTCCATTCAAAGAGCTGGAGTTCTACCAGTTTGTCGCCAAGTGTTGTAGCAGATACAACCACCCTCCAAATTTTTTCCTTAGCTTTGTTTTGGAGCCTCCCTACCAACCATCCTCAGCAGCATGTCTTGCATTGTCAAGTACATAAGCTTCATTGGTTTTTCAACAGCTTTCCAACATGTGCATGATTCTTTGCTTCACTGCCCTCATAGGCTGCCATCCCAACCTTGGGCCAGTTGCTGGCTGAGAAGCTCCCTCAAGAAATTTTATAATTCTGGAGGGGAACCAACCTTCCCTCTAGAAATTGTGAAAATCTGACTAGAAGCCTATTTGGCCCAGGAACTACGTAATCCTGTCAAACAACCTGTTGGGTCCCTATAATACTAGTGATTACCCCATTACTATTGTAGTTATACCACTTATTTATATTGTTGTGCCCCTATTACCCCCATATTGTTATTTCTGTGCCCTATAGAATCCCTCTATTGTTATTTTTGTGACTTTATATTATTATTGTTAGGTCGGCTGGATTATATTGTGACTCCTTAGACTCCTATATATAGAAAGGAGGTTTTGTCATTTGTATCATCAAAGAATTGTTCATTTATGTAATTTAAAGGAGGTTTCCCCCTCGAAGAGGCTGAATTCTAAGGCGTTGATCTATCTTTTCTACCTTTTCTTGAGCTAGTTTCATAACATTTGGTATCAGAGCTTTGGATTCTAGGGTTTCGCTGCTCCAAACAGGTCATTGTGGAATTTTCGCTATAAATTTTTTTCTGTGACGTTTCAGAAGTCGCAAAAGAAACCCATTTGAGAAGAAATCGCGCTGAACCTTGGGTCCGAAGTTTAGAGCTTTTTGCGTGATATTTGCAGAGATATGATTGAGGAAGTTGGTCTTTTTGCAGACTCCTGAATTACATTCAAAACAGGTGACCTAGGGAAAATCATCATAACTTTCGCTCTAGGGATCGGATTGAAATTTCGTAAGAAGGTACAAAAAGAAGATGGACTGTAGTTTCTTGTGTGTGTGTTTCAGATTCAAAGGTTGAAACAGTGACTCGTGGCACGTCGTACAAGTTCGCTCTACTGAACCAGTCTAAAAGCAAGTCACTTTGGGAGATTTCACATAACTCTTCCTTGGAGAATCCAATTTGGCTCAGACTTGTGGCATTGGAAAGAGGATGCAGAACGCTACTACAGGTAGTAATTTCAGAACTAGATGATCCAAAATTACAGAGATACATCAGATTCAATATCAGGATTCTATAAAGTGAAAAAAGATGTGTAGTTTTTTTTTTTAATTTTTGTGTAAGCTTGGTTTAACGGAATTAAAAGGGCATAGTAAAGCATTATTATCGGTAACTGATGCCCCGAGGAAAGAAAATGCAAACACCTAGTAAGGAACCTGAAAGCTCTAGCATGACTCATGAAGAAGAGGAAGAAATGCTACATGATATATCAAAATTACAAGAACAAGTGCAACAAATGTCACGCTCACAAAAGCTAACAGAAGCTAAGATAAGTGGCCTGGAATCTAAGATAAATGGCGTGGAATCTAAGATAAAGGTCATGGAAGCTAAGATGGATGATTCAAAGACAGATTTGAAGAGAGACATGGCAGATTTGAAGATAGATTTGAAGATAGACATGGAAGAATTGAAGAAGTTGCTAGAAGAAAGGGTCACTAATGGTGAAAAGGTAGTAAAGGAAACTCATGATGAGAACAAAAGAAATGTTAATCATGATTCCATAGACGCTAATGTTGGATCGAAGAATCACCATATTCCAAAAATCGATATGAGGAAGTTTGATGGCAAGGATCCCGCCACATGGATATTACAGATGGAGCAATTCTTCGATCTCAATAATGTGCAAAACGCACAAAAGGTACGTATGGCAACTATATATTTGGAACCAAATCAGTTTGTATGGTATCAATGGCTTTGCTCTTGTAAACAATTTATCACTTGGGCAATTTTTACGGAAGAATTGATAGCACATTATGAAGATACAAAAAGCAACACTTTTTTTAGCCAATTGATAAGTCTCAAACAAAAGGGTTCAGTAATGGAGCACATTGAGGAGTTCCAAAAATTGAACATAAGGGTAAAAGATATTCCAGAGGAGCATAGGATTGATGTGTTCATAGGGTCTTTAAAGGATAATATCCAACATGATGTTCGCCTTTGGGAACCTGATTCATTAGAGAAGGCATTCAGGTTAGCAAGAAAAATGGAAAGCAAAATTATGGCAACCAAGAAGCATACCACTCACAACTATAAAGATAGAAGTGTTGTTGCCCCTAGTCTTCCACAACCTATAAGGTTGACACCACAACAATTGGAAGAAAAAAGAGCAAAAGGGCTTTGTTACAGTTGTGATAGCAAATACACTAAAGGTCATAAGTGTGCTGAGAAGAAATTATTCTACATAGATTGTGAAGAGGAAGAAGAAAAGGAGCAAGAAAGGTCAAAAGAAGAAGATATACTCCAGGAACAAAGCCTAGATGAAGAAAAAATAAATCCAACCATATCTTGTAATGCATTGGCGGGAATTACCACTCCTCAAACCATCAAGATAGAAGGACAAATCAAGAAGAAAAAGGTAATAGTGTTGATTGATTCAGGAAGCACCCACAATTTTATTCATTGTAGGGTAGCAAAAGAATTGAATTGCTTCCTATATCCAGCACCAGAGTGTCAAGTGATGATTGCAAATGGAGGAACAATAAATTGCTCTGGAAAGTGCCATAATATCAAGCTATCCATGGGAGAATATGTATTGACTAGCCCAATGCTTTCCATTCCAATGGGAGGTGCGGATGTTGTACTAGGAGTCCAATGGCTACAATCCTTGGGTACAATAGCTTTTAATTTTCAAGAACTTTTCATCAAATTTTCTACGGAAGGAAAGGAATTTGAATTAAGGGGTATTGCAGGGAAACCAGGAAAGATAATCAGCTCTAATGGTATGACAAAGCTTCTAAAAAAGGAGCAAAGAGGTGTAATTGCACAATTATGCTCGCTAGATGTTTCCACATTGAAATCATCTATTTCTCCAGATCTCCAAAAAGTCCTGGACAATCATTCCAAGGTATTTGAGACTCCCAAGGGTCTCCCACCTATGTGTGATCATGATCATGCTATTCATCTGATTCCAGGAAGTGTTCCTCCAAACATCAGGCCGTACAGATATCCCTATGTCCAAAAAGTGAAATTGAACGTATGGTTGCAGAAATGCTAGAGGCTGGTATAATTCAACCGAGTCAAAGTTCTTTCTCAGCTCCAGTAGTATTGGTGCACAAGAAGGATGGATCATGGCGCATGTGTCCAGATTATAGGGAGCTCAACAAGCTCACTATTAAAGATAAGTTCCCCATTCCTGTTATTGATGAATTACTGGATGAATTGCATGGATCAATTTACTTCACCAAGTTGGATCTTCGTTTGGGATATCATCAAATCAGAATGAAGATTGAAGACATTCCGAAAATGACATTTAGAACTCATGAGGGTCATTATGAATTTTTGGTCATGCCTTTTGGCCTTACCAATGCACCTTCAACATTTCAAGGTTTGATGAATTCAATTTTCAAACCATTCCTTAGAAAATTTGTGTTAGTATTTTTTGATGATATACTAATCTACAGCAAGTCTTGGAAGGATCATGTTGAACATGTTGACAGGGTGCTACAACTATTGGAGGAGAAACAATTATATGCAAAAAGATCCAAATGTTTCTTTGGAGTCCAGGAGGTGGAATATTTGGGTCATATTGTATCTCATGAAGGAGTTAAGGTAGACCCTAGCAAAATTAAAGCCATTAAGGAATGGAAAATCCCCACATCCATAAAGCATCTGCGAGGATTTCTTGGGTTGACAGGGTATTATCGCAAGTTTGTTAAGAATTATGGGAGAATAGCAGCACCTCTAACAACATTATTGAAGAAAGATTCATTTTCATGGACTCTGGAAGCAACAAAGGCCTTTGAACATCTTAAAGAGGCAATGTGCCAAGCACCAGTCTTAGCTACACCGGACTTCACAAAAACCTTTATTGTGGAATGTGATGCTTCAGGAAATGGAATTGGTGTTGTTCTAATGCAAGATGAAAGACCCATTGCTTTTGAAAGTCGTCCAATCAAGGGAAAGTTTTTAAGCAAAGCTATTTATGAGAAGGAAATGTTGGCAATACTCCATGCACTTAAGAAATGGCGACCCTACCTAATGGGAAGACACTTCAAGGTAAAAACGGATCATGATAGCCTTAAATACTTTTTAGAACAAAGATTATCCTCTGAAGAGCAACAAAAGTGGGTCACAAAGATGTTGGGTTATGACTTTGAAATCATCTACAAAAAAGGGAAGCAAAATGTGGTGGCAGATGCACTCTCAAGAAAGGATGAGGATGTGGAAGCATTGTTGTGTGCCATTTCTATTATCCAACCAGATTGGATAAACGAAGCAAGGGAGGAATGGAAGAATGACAAAGAAGTGTGGGCACTTATTCGAAAGCTACAACAAGATTCCAGTACTTTTGATACATTTAGCTGGCAAAATGATTCGTTATGGTACAAAGATCGCTTATACCTCTGTAAGAATTCCCAGCTAAAACAAAAGATTCTTATGGAATTGCACACTTCTCCCTTAGGAGGGCACTCAGAATTTTTAAAAACTTACCACAGGGTTAAGAAGGAATTTTTTTGGGATGGCCTTAAATCTGATATTCAAAATTTTGTTGTGGAATGTTTGGGTTGCCAGCAAAATAAAGTTGAAACAATTAAGACACCGGGTCTATTACAACCTTTATCCATTCCAGCCAATGTTGGGAGGAGGTTTCAATGGATTTTATCACAGGTTTACCCAAGTCTGAGGGAAAGAGTGTCATCATGGTGGTAGTTGACAAACTTACCAAGTATGCACACTTTTGTGCATTATCACATCCATTTAAAGCCAGTACAGTTTCTACTGCATTTATGGAAACAGTTCAAAAGCTACATGGAAACCCAAAGATTATTGTAAGTGACAGAGATCCATTTTCACTGGAAATTTTTGGACAGAATTATTTTCTTGTCTTGGTACTCAGTTAGCTCATAGCTCATCTTATCATCCTCAATCTGATGGGCAAACTGAGATAGTAAACAAATGTTTGGAAGGATATCTTCGTTGCTTTGTATCTGATAAACAGACACAATGGGTCAAATGGTTGCCTCTGGCTGAATGGTGGTATAACACTTCCTTCCATACAGCAACAAAAATGACCCCATTTATGGCACTTTATGGGTATCAACCACCATCCATCACATCATATTTAAGAGAAAATTCTAAGGTTCAGGTAGTGGAACATCACATCGAACATCAACAACAAGTCCTCCAACTCTTAAAGGATAACCTCGTGTTGGCACAAAATAGAATGAAACAACAGGCAGATCAACATCGCAGTGAAAGAAGTTTTAATGTAGGTGATTGGGTATTCCTAGGGCTACAACCATATAAGAAAATGTCCCTAAAGCAAGCTAAGAAGGATAATAAATTATCACCAAAGTATTATGGTCCGTACAAGGTGTTGCAAAAGATTGGTAATATGGCATACAAATTGGAGCTTCCTGCAGCTTCTCGATTGCACCCAGTTTTCCATGTTTCATGTTTAAAGAAGGTTATAGGTGACAAGCTCCCAATTCAAAAAATATTGCCAGAACTTGAAAAGGAAGGAAAAATTATATTGGAACTGGAAGCAGTCACAGAAACAAGAACTCGACAGCTACGAAATCGATCAATTTCAGAGTATCTTATCAAGTGGAAGAACTTATCCACTGAAGATTCCACATGGGAGGATGAGAATTTTATGCAGAAGTATCCAGAACTACTCAAGCGTTGAGGACAACACTTTTTTGAAGGAGAGGGGCATGTTGGGTCCCTATAATACTAGTGATTACCCCATTACTATTGTAGTTATACCCCTTATTTATGTTGTTGTGCCCCTATTACCCCCATATTGTTATTTCTGTGCCCCATAGAATCCCTCTATTGTTATTTTTGTGGCTTTATATTATTATTGTTAGGTTGGTTGGATTATATCGTGACTCCTTAGACTCCTATATATAGAAAGGAGGTTTTGTCATTTGTATCATCCAAGAATTGTTCATTTATGTAATGTAAAGGAGGTTGCCCCCTCGAAGAGGTTGAATTCTAAGGCGTTGATCTATCTTTTCTATCTTTTCTTGAGTTGGTTTCATAACACAACCTTCCCAGTGAAAATTGTGCAATTTGGCCCGACAGTGCAACTCATCCCAGAAATTGCGCAATTCTGGGAAGAATTTAGCTGCTTCTCCCATAAATTACGCAATCACTCTAAACATCCATCGAAGATCCTCCCAGAAATTGCACAAAAATCCCTCTCAGTCAAGCAGTTTGTTGCATGTGCCTTCAAGTTGACTAGTTCCTCTCGGGAGCGAGAAAACTTGACTTGCATGCATGGACTAATTTTTCCCAAAATAGAAAAAAGATACACGCAAAAGGAATCCCTAGATTTTAGGGATCTATTTTAGCAGCTGGAGGTTACATGCAAAGATCATTTTAGAAACTTTCCTCCAAGTATGGCTTTTTCCTAGACTTGTGTCATGCATGTCATGAGCCTCAAATTTATTTATTCGACACTTCAGAGCTCATTCTTCACATTGATCTTGGAGCTCTGACATCCCACAGTACATCTAGGAGTCTTCGGCACATCCAGCTCAACTATTTCCAGGTAAGTCCACTTTACTTGTCTTTTGCAACATTTCTGTTGCTTTTTGTGTTTTGGCTTGTGTGAGTGTTGTCTGCTTGATTTCTGTGAATGCTTGATGTATTTTTCATGCATGTTAGCCTATACAAGCACCATTGTAGTTTTCATTTGCATCTCACTGTTGTCTCATGAATGACATTGTTTTGCATGAACAATCGCTGATTCGGTGACTCGTTTCACACACATGCATGTTGTTCTATTTTTTGAATCTTGCATTCATTGTTTGCATGCATGATCATTAACTCCTGCTTACACTTAGTATCACCATGCATTCACATCTTCATATGATTTCAGTTGCCTGTCGGCGGGTTTGGGAAACCTTGTCCCGGACTCTGCCTTGCCCGGAGAGAATTGCGCAATTCTGAGAAGGAAGGCTCTGCCTTCCTCCCAAAAAATGTGCAAATCTGGCCAGTCAATGTCCTCCAGTCTTGCCTTGTGTAATTATGAGAGGCAATGACTGCTGGCCTAGAAAATTGTTCAATTCAATCCCTGGGCCTGCATCACTTGTTAATTGAAATTGCGCATTGCATAATCTCAGTACCCAGCAGGCTAGTATGGATTGTTCATTACGTAATTCCATCATTCAACCAGCCTCCCAATAGTACGAAATTCCTTTTGCATAGTTTTTGCAGTCAGTCTCCTGGCCTCCCAGTGAAAATTACGCAATCCTTGCTAGCAGTTCCCCGAGTATGTTGCATGTTAGTCCTCAAGTTTGCTTTCGTTTTAATTGACATATTTCTTGCCATGCATGTCACCATGTATCCAAATATTGCAAGTGTTCGTTTGTCTCTCAAGAGTTCAGGATCAATGGCCTCTAAGAGAATAGGATCAAAGGACATCGACGTAAGCGCAACTGGAGCAGTAGTTGAGTGAGTGTCTATGAGTTTGCTTATATACGAAGACACCAAGTTGATCATAGAAAAAGACATCAAGCTGAAATGGTAGGAGGTCAATGATGCATTCTCAGGCACATTTGGGGAAGATCTTGAAGACTACCAATTCTATGTCAACATTCACAAGTCTGGCTTGTACCGGATTGCATGCAGATGTCCCACGTTCCCATGCGCGGACATGATACATTGGATCGTCTTGCACACTGATCCCGAGAAGATGACATTGAGCAATGCCAGTGAGATAGATATTGCTACCATCAGGGCACAAGATTACCAACAGATGTGCCACTTGTTGAGGCCAGTGATCACTATGGAGACACCCTTCAGCATACCCAACAACAATACCAACTTCAGGGATATCTTGAAGAACTGGGTGAAGGAGCTAGCCAAATTCAGGATGACACCCAACCATATTTACAAGATGAGATATTGTGGAAGGCCTATGAGTACTTGGTCATCTTTTCATTTCGCTTGTATGGCCAGGAGAGCACGGAGACCTTCTTTGCTGATTTGGGTGATCACGTTGGACCAACTAGCTAGTGAAGGAAAATCATGCAACTAGTTCGACATGTTGTCTCACGGCTGAAGGAACAGGTAATAGGAGCTCGGTAGCCATCCAAAGGTTAGCAAGCAGAAATCTACATGTCCACATAAATCTTGGATGAAATCTGTTCCCATCAGGAATTCTTGGGCTTGAAGTGGTTATGGAAACCAATGAAACCTCTGTGAACACTTATTGTAAATTGTTTTTCGATTTCAGCTTCTGAGGGGTCATCACATAGTTGTCAGATAATTTTGTCACCCCGGTGTACAAGATGATATTTGAGCAGGATCCACCTTGCATTTTGAAAGTAGCAATGGAGGCACTAATCAACATAGCAGATTGGTATGCCTCACCGTTTGGCACCTTCGTATGAATGTACAAAGAGGATAAGCCTTCGTATGTTTTGCCGAAGTTTTCCATTGACAAGCTTTTCATGCAAGAAGTCTCATACTACATCTCGATAGGACTGTCAGCTAGGTTGCATCGAAACAAGAAGGCACCTTGGCCCACTCTTTTGTTATGGATCAGGTTATACGAGATACAAAATCTCAAGAATGCGAATGTCGAAACAAAAGAGTTTAAGAAATATCCTTTTGACACTCGAAGCTTCAATTTGTATGACCCGCATTGTTTTGTGAAGGATCACTATGTGAGAATACAATTTCAGTGGATCCATAGGGCTTGTCATTGGACTAAGGAAGACCCATGGAGATATTGTCACAGATTCTCCAGGCCAAATGAACCAGTCGACATCGTTGTGGAATTGTTAGCAAAGCAACATGAAGCAGCATCTAGGAGAGCACCAATAACAATAAAGGTAAACATACTGGCGTGCAACAAAGGCAAGAGAAAGATTGTTGACAGCGCAGAGGTAGAACAAAGCTGCAAGTTCAAAGTAGACCCACTTGTGCAGAAATTAACTTTGGAAATATAGGCGAAGATTCAACAACGCGACAAGAGGACCACGCAAAGGCAGAGAGAACAAAAAAGGATGGAGGAAACAATGAAGGAGTTGCATGAGTTGAAGGAGAAACTTCGGAAGGAACAGGAGCTATGTAGAAAGGAGAAGGAAGTGCAGTAAGGACAAATATAGCAGGGGGTGTAACATGTACATATAGATGAAATAATTTCTGTATAGGTGGTAGACTCATCTGAGCAGCTGGCACAAAGCAGATAGGGTGAGCAGTTGCAGGAGCAGGACTTCACTCAAGAGTTTGAACGAGCACTTGAGCAGATGGATATGGAGATGGAGCAACCAATGTTAGATCAAGACATCAACCTCATGCCTTACCACCAGGAGTTCTATCCATCGGTTTCACTGGATTTGGATGTAGAGCAAGTCCTAAGCAACCAAAGGGACACTGAGATCCTTGGAGATAATCTAGAAGAAGAGATGCACAACATATCATTCGATGAGTCGCAACATAGAGTTGTGCAATCACGTAGAGTGTCTACTCCAGATGTCCACACATCTCTTGCACAGTTTGAGGAACGAGTGATCGTATCTTATGTGCGCAAGAATCCAACAACATTGGCCGATGCTACCAAAGCATATGTCGAAGCCACTAGCTCGAGTGTTCACTTCTTGATAGCACAGAATGAACGAATGACTAAGGAGTTACAAAGGGCCAGGTAGGGAGGAGAACTGGTTACAAGATCCACCCGAGCAGAGTTGAAGAAGGCAATATTGGATGAAGTATCGTCCCTTGAGACAATCATGCGGGCATTGTATTCCAGATTTGGTACCGTGCATAAGGTGGTTGTCCATCTCAATGGTTGGTAGCAACGATGTGTTAGGATAGCACGTATCCTATAAAACATGCATACTGTTGTTGACCAAATGTAGACATGGATAATGAGATACAATGGAGCCCCGTTACACTTGCCCAAGATGATGAAGCCCAGAGCGGTCGAGTTGAAGGAACGTATCCGAAGTCAGATCCAAAACTACAAAGAAATCTCGCTACTCATCACTAGTTTGCAGGCTTCCCATGCATAGGTATTTAGAAGCATGGATGTTGTTGTGTGCACACATGTGATCCCATCTATTGGAACACTCATCGAGGCAAGGACAAAGACACAAGTATGACTGGAGCTCGTCTCGTACTTTGACGAGTTGATGCACATAGCCACGAGCGCAGACTTGGCGATCAGTGCAGATATTATGCATCAGTATGTCGCTGGTCCAGCCACACTCAAGATAATGATGCACATGTTATTAGACATGTTGGACAGAGGAGCCAAAACAATGTACTCGGATGCAACAAAGGCAAGATTTCATTTCCAGAAAAATGTCACCATAGAGTACATGAAAACCATCATGGACTACCGAGCTTGGCATTAGTTCGCTATTGTCGACCATCATGAGGATGTCGAAGAGCTCGTCTTCCCACAATTGTCTGAGTCCTAGTGATGTCTTGCATGAATTGCTCGAGCCTATTTTGTCTCATATGGGTACATGTGCAAATTGTATGTAACATCTTGTCAAGTGGAAGTTCAAGTGTCAATAGCTGTGTTACACAAAAATATCGTCACCATGACTATTTGCAATCAGTATGGGTCTATCATCACTTATACTGTCCTCCTAAGCAAGTCTCAGACCTCAGCTCTTCATGTCAAGCTTTGAAAATGAGAGAAACATCGAAAATCAACAAAGCTTTGGTTCTTCACTTTCTGTCACTGTTACCTGCGGTCCCGCACCCCCTGTTCACATTACCTGCAGACCTGCCCGCTCTGTCTCTAAAGGAGTGGGTGCGGACCCCTGTGAAAGTAAGAAAGGCGCAAGTTTATTCTAAAAAACTCACTTTGGGTTAATTCTAGATGATTCTAGAAGAAATTTTGACGTGGATTGTTCACTCCTAGGTGGTTCATGCATCCCAAAAGAGAAGGAGCTAATCCCTTGATGAGAGGAGCTATCCCTTTGAAGGAGGGCTTTATCCCTTTGAAGGAGGACCTAGTAACTTCTCTCCATTGCACTATAAATTAAGCCATTGGGCTGGTTGCTAGGGAGGTTAGAAGCTGAACATTTTTTAGGGTAAATGCTGGTGGAATTGAGACTTCCTAGTTAAGCTTGAGAGGAGAGATCACATACCTTTTTGGCTTCATTGGGAAGAGAGTGAAACTTGTCAAAGTAGAGGAGACTTCTTGTTGGACCCTGGGAGGAGCTTGTACAGCATCAAGGCACAGGTTGTAAAGTTATTCTTTCATTTGAATTAATACAATCAGATTCATTTTTCTCAACATATTGTCTTATGTCATTTGTTTCATGAATTCCTTGATCATCATGTTAAGTATGCTTTATGATATTGGCTTTTTAGGTGCTATTTAATTTGTTTTCTTGTTTGTGTACGCAGATTCACTACAAGGGAGCTCATTTGGATCAAAGGAGTGAGGCTTCCACAAACTTGCATTGGACCCAAGGTAGGCCTAAAACACTTGTTTGCCTTTGTTTATATATTGCATACTTAGAGAAAGATAGTTTTTGATTGGCTTGCTTGTCACTAGATATCATTAGATTCTAGGAAGGTCTATCTTGTCCGCAAGATCGACTCATTCTGTGTGACAAAATGGCGACTCCATTGGGGACTTGATTTCCTTATTTGCTTTACTTTGACCTGAGAAACTGTGTTTCTGTTTCTGTTTTTGGCTTGTTGTGTGTGGAATTGGGTAGATTTAGTATATCTTGGATTTTTTTTTTTTTTTCATAACTTTGGGAGAGGACCGCACCCTCGGCTTGCAACACAGTGCGGACCTATCAGCACTTTTTCTTTACACACAGTGCGGTACCGCACCTGTGTGGACTGCAAGACTACGGACCCTGTCAAAATTTTTGAAAAACTTAAGATTTTCTCTTTCAGTCAGCTTAGGATTTGTTTATGTTTTTTAGCCTCTTCCCAAATCTGCACATCACTTGTCAGGAACCTTTCTTAGGTTAATTCCATTGACATTCCTGTTTTAAGCTTTTATCAATTGGGTGTTTTGAGTCTCTTTTTTGAGAAATTCTTAATTTGATTTCCTTTGGTCATTACTTGGAGGTTTGTCTCAGTCTTTTCATAATTTTGCATCTTTTTGCTTTTGTTTTTGCAAATTGTGTATGAGCGTTAATCGCCTTAAGGGGGGCTAAATTGTGTATGAGTGTTAATCACCTTTGAGTGTTTTTATTTTTTGATCTTTGGAACTCTCACCCAATTTTCTTGACTTGCACTTGATTGGTTCTTAGATTACATTAGAATCATCTTGTGTTTGATAATTCTCTTGCATAGATCACATTTTCATAATTAGAATTCTCATTCTCAGAATATGAATGAAAAATGTGCATAGATTACATTTGCATACTTTTCAAGTGAATTGTGCATAGATTACAATTGCACAGTTTACATTCTGAAAAATCAATCGTAGATTTAGATCAGCTTTCTTTGATTTGAATTTACATATTTTTATGCTTGTTTTTAACACACAAGAATAAAAATAAAAAAAATTGTTTGGGAATTGATTTGCATTAATTTTTCTTGATGAAATTAGTGCATTAGAGAATTTGTTATATTTTCTCTTAGCGATCAATTTTTTTCACTGTTGGAAGTGAATGGAAACTCTCTCCTTACTTTAGTTAGGATTCATCGAATTGAAAGGATTACATTATCATATTCGATTGCATTCAGTTTTGAGTCGGGTCATAACACCATTGGTTTCATATCCATTTACCCTTTTGAGTAATAACAACCTAAATAACACAGCGCTTAATTAAAATTCATCTAGTAATTTTTACATTTTTAGGGCTCTTTCCACCAATCTAGCTTAGGCTAGTGTCTTGGAATAGGTTTTAGTTAACTCTCCAAGATTGTAAAACAAACAAGTAGCTGTATGATCCAGGTGGATATTGGTGGCCACCCGCTAATTCCACTTGGATCCCCTCTAGTGCTTCTTACAGTTTTTATCAGTTTCCTTAATTATAGCACAGTTTACTATTTTTAGCAGTTTTTCGGGTCCTAAACTTCCGGAGCCGTTTTGAGGCCCTAAACGACGTTTTTTGGGAAATCCACTGCCAACGATTTTTTTGATAAAAATCGTCTTTTTCGTTGTAGTCCTCGGAGAGATCTTTCCAATGGGCTATCATGCACGTCAAACGGAGATAGTATGACCAATTCGCGACCCCGGGAAGTTGATGTACCAACTTACCCGAAAACGGGGCCCACAATTTGGCGTTTCATCTTCTAGGGTTAGGTTTTGGAATGTGAAGGGTTTTCCATTGTTTCTCAACAATAAATAGGCCCTCGAGCCTCATTGTAACACATAAAAAAAACAGTTCAGAGGCATGTAGCCGACACATCTCTTCTCAGAGATAAGCTACCATCGCCCTAGCTGGGTTATTTCTATTTGTAAGCATATTTCAGTATTCTCCATTAATGAAATGAAGTATTATTTCCGCGGCATCTCTGTTTTTATGGTTATCGCATATTATTATTTCTGTTGCATCTCTGTTTTTATGGTTATCGCATCTCTGTATTTATGGTTATCTATGTAATCTATTGCGTTCCTGCTTAAATCCGGATCAGTGGTATCAGAGCGGTCTGCTTTTTCTCTGTTTTTCTTTGCATGTCCCCAACGAGGTCGGGATATAAGGAGTTAGGGCTTGAACTGGTCGAACCTTTGCAAGACCAGCCTCACAAATCTCGACGTCCTCCCATGGTGGATGAGAAGAAAGACGAGGGGGCAGGAGATCCTATCAAAATCTTGCTCGAAGAAGCGCTCGAGCGGCAAAGGAACGCGATGATGGATAGCTTTGCGCAGATCCTTCAGCGGCTACCCAGAGGCGACGCATCGGCTTCCAACAGCTACTTTGGAAATGCCACACCGTTTAAGGTACAAGTTAATTTTGAAATCCCCATCTTCGAGGGTCAAATAGACGCAGCTGTCGTAGATAAATGGTTAAATCTGCTAGATGGGTATTTTTCTGTTCACGAATTTTCAAGTCGGGAGAAGATTGTTTTCGCTCTTCTCAAAGCAGCCCCCCACGTCAAGGACTGGTGGGAAACCTATTGCGAGCAGAAGGATGAAAGTATAGGCTCACTATTTTCAACCGCACCCACTTGGAATGACTTCCGGGATGCCATCAAGGAGCAGTACTACCCCGTCGGAAGCTATGAGGACAAATACATCAAATGGACCACACTGCGGCAGGGACGAGACCAAGATGTGCCAGAGTTCACAAACATTTTTCATACCCTTCGCACACAGTTGGGTATCAAAGATTCTGAGCTGCATCTGGTACTCAAATACCGCGGCTGCCTACACAGATACATCCAGGAAGAGATGGAGTTCTTGAATATCTCCTCACTCGGCACAGCATACCGATACGCTGTCAAAATCGAGCAAAAGTTCAAACAAAAGAAGCGAGACTTTGGATCTGCAATCCAAAGCCCAAAGGACAAAGCCAAGGCGGGGTGACCCAAGACAACCCGTCGAAGCTGCAAGAAAAGAACAACACCACGAAGCCGAAGAAGGACACAGGAAAGTGGTGTGAGTTCCATAAGAGTCCCACTCATAACACAAGTGAGTGTCGGACCAAGCAGTCGTTGGTGGCCGAGTTGAAGGCTTCCGAATCAGATGCATGTTCCGACTCTGAGTCAGAACCCGACAAGGGGAATGACAAAGGGAAGCAGATTATTGATGCGGATCCCAGCGCCACTGTTGCTACTGCCAAGATCCAGAAAAATGAGCCCGAAGATCCAGAGGAGGGGGAACGTCTTTGCCACTCACAGATGTGGGTGAAGGGTTCGCCGCTACAATTCATTGTCGACAGTGGCAGCCAAAAGAACCTCATTTCAGCAGAGGTCGTGAAGCGGTTGGGCCTACCAACTACACCACACCCACAGCCGTACAGTATCGGTTGGCTTCACGAAGGATGAGATCTCAAAGTTCGCCAGCAGTGCCGCCTTCCCTACAGCATCAAGCCCTTCACAGACGAGGTATTGTGTGATGTTACACCTCTGGATGTTTGTGATGTACTATTAGGCCAACCATACTTGTGGAGGCGACATGCTGTGTATGAGTCAAGGCCTCGCGCTGTCATCATTTCTTTGGATAATTCATTATACAGGATACCAGAGGTAGCCCCACCTACCACCACCTCTTTGATCACTGCTAAGAAAGGCAGCAAGCTCATCTCACAGACTAGGAAATTTATTTTTTGTCTGGTTCGTTCCCAAAGTAAGGGGAAGATCGTTGCTACATCCATGACCCTCGCGAAGGGTTCCTCCACACAGCAGCAGCAACAGAGGGATACAGTCATGACAGAACACAAGAACAACTTCTCGTTACCTGGAGGGGTACCACACAAGTTTCAGGTGGGCGACAAAGTTTGGTTACATCTGCAGAGGGAGTGCCTTACCAGAACCCATCAGAAACTCAGACCACTTCGACATGGTCCTTACACCATTACCAAAGCTATGGGAGACAATGCTTTTGAGCTCAGCATTCCCCCATTCCTTGGCCTGCACCCGGTGTTCAATGTCGACCGCCTTCGGCCATACTTTCCACCATTACTAGACACGTCCGACATTGCAGAACAACTCACACCCACAGAGTTAAATCCAGCTTGCATGGAACAAGTTGCAACTGATCGGATCATGGACACACAGATCAAGCACACTTGCCAGCAGAATATCCAACTGTATCAAGTTGTCAAAGCAGGACAACTCCTTCACCAGGGCAAGTGGCTCACCAGGGACCAAGTGCAGCAGAAGTTCCCTCATCTCATGGAGGAACTCAACGCAATGAGGACCATTGCTTCCTAAGGGGGGAGG
The DNA here is from genome assembly GCA_031772625.1 of Pinus tabuliformis. Classification (NCBI taxonomy): domain Eukaryota; kingdom Viridiplantae; phylum Streptophyta; class Pinopsida; order Pinales; family Pinaceae; genus Pinus; species Pinus tabuliformis. The sequence goes on from CM062806.1 coordinate 582,829,839, forward strand.
AATGATCCAGGTGGATATTGGTGGCCACCCACTAATTCCACTTGGATCCCCTCTAGTGCTTCTTACAGTTTTTATCAGTTTCCTTAATTATAGCACTGTTTACTATTTTTAGCAGTTTTTCGGGTCCTAAACTTCCGGAGCCGTTTTGAGGCCCTAAACGACGTTTTTTGGGAAATCCACTGCCAACGATTTTTTTGATAAAAATCGTCTTTTCCGTCGTAGTCCTCGGAGAGATCTTTCCAACGGGCTATCATGCACGTCAAATGGAGATAGTATGACCAATTCGCGACCCCGGGAAGTTGATGTACCAACTTACCTAAAAACGGGGCCCACAATTTGGCGTTTCATCTTCTAGGGTTAGGTTTTGGAATGTGAAGAGTTTTCCATTGTTTCTCAACAATAAATAGGCCCTCGAGCCTCATTGTAACACAGAAAAAAACAGTTCAGAGGCATGTAGCCGACACATCTCTTCTCAGAGATAAGCTACCATCGCCCTAGCTGGGTTATTTCTATTTGTAAGCATATTTCAGTATTCTCCATTAATGAAATGAAGTATTATTTCCGCGGCATCTATGTTTTTATGGTTATCGCATATTATTATTTCTGTTGCATCTCTGTTTTTATGGTTATCGCATCTCTGTATTTATGGTTATCTATGTAATCTATTGCGTTCCTGCTTAAATTCGGATCACTGTATCTTGCAGTAGGAGATAAATTCCAATTGTTACATCTATGCTTTGGGAAAGCTCCTCTTAAAGGAGAAGCACGAGATCATATCTGAACCAGTGTGGGAATCAATCCTTCCTCATTGGGAATGATAGAAGATATTCACGTATTAAAAACGGTAAACCTAGGATTAACCATTGTCGAGGAGCCTAGGGTCACTCGTTGGTAAACCTTGGATTATGTCAAGGAGCCTTCAAGGGGATTGAGCCTTTTACTCTGCCCTTGTGTGCGTATCCGATCGTAGATGGTTCCCCCAGGTATATTTGTTTACGTTGGTAACCTTAGTGACCATATTCTATAGGATTATTTCCTAAGGTGACAGTGGTGGGAAGATCCCACTGTACCTGGAGCAGACGTCGGCTATACTCACTTGGATTTTCTGGGGGGTTCTCTTCACTCGAGACGGTTTAGTGGAGGAACTTGTGCCAGTCTATTCATTAAGCAGGTTTCCGGGGTAACTGTTCCAACCACCATTTCTGTATTGAACTCTGTGACATTGGATTTCATCACCAACTAGTGTTTTCAGTACGGAAAGTTACAGTTTGTGTGTGGTTTGACTCCTAGATTTGATAGTGCGTGTTAATTTCTTTGTTTTTACTTTTAGAGACCATAGGTGTGAATTGTGAATTTTAGTTTTAAATTGTTAATAAAATTCACTGAAGTTGAATATAATGGAAAATGTTCCAGAATTTACCAACCAAGGAACCCCTCTTAACGAGAATCCTAGTGCTTTTCCTTACCTTGAAAATGTTGGTCCTCCTTATATGGCTACTTTTTCATTACCTGTATTTACAATAGGTTTACCGATATGGTTATTTTCAACTTCGTTGGCCCCAAATACTCCAATTGTTCCACCTCAACTGAATGCTTCACCTCAATAGAGTTCACCATCTCAACATCACCAACCCTCTGTTGGCCCTTTACCTTCTTCGGCTAATTTTTCTTCCTCCATTTCTTCCTCTTCGCTTGGTGAAAGCCTTGACGCTAGTAACCAGGTGGCTAAGAAGAAGAAGAAAGGGAAGAAGACGAAGAAGAAGCAAGATAAGAAAGAAGTCAACCAACCAACCATGGCTGTAAGAGTTAGTTGTGTTGAGGAAACCTCCAACATGCATCGTAAACCCAAATACCCTTGCAGGCTTTGTAAGGGTGACCACTTCCTTATCAATTGTCCTGGTATTCCAAAGGTCTTCGAAGTATGGTCAGAAAAATCTCATCAACTTTCCATTGATTCATCAACCAGTGATAGTCAGGTTCCTGGGAAAAAGGGTAAAGTTACGTTTCCTTGTAAGTTATGCAAAGAGAGTCATCAAACTCACATTTGCCCTCACATGGATGAAGCCTCAAAATTGTTGGAAAACCTTACTGTTCCACAGCAAGAATTTCCAACTGGTTACCATAAACTTTCTCCCAACCTACCGTCAACTGACGGAGTGATTGATCTAATTTCAAGTACATTCGATCCCACTCTTCCATTGGAGAGTGAAACTCATATCACTCAAATTGATGACCCATTAGTTGATCAAGTGGTCGATTCAATTTCACAGTCGGTCGATCCCACTCTCCCTTTAGAGAGTGAACTTCATATTGCTCACGTTCTTTTTGTTACATCAAATTCTTCTACGCCGGGGGGCATTTCACCTGTTTCTACAGAACCCCCTCCAAGTACTGAGGTCTTTTCCTTTGATTGGAATAGACTGACAGAACCTCGTCTTCCCTCCTCCATCCCTTTCCAAATCATTGTTAAGGTTGATGGTAGGGACATACACCGCACATAGGTAGATGAAGGTGCTTTTGTTAGTATTTTATCCTCAACCGCTTGGAAAGCTTTGGGTTCCCCTCAGCTTGCGCCTATTACACAGAATATGAAAGCTTTTAACAGAACAAGGTTTTTAGAGCATAGTTCCTTGTCTTGTGTCAAGCTCGTTAAAAAATGAATCAAGGTTTTTAGAGTATAGTTCCTTGTTAGGTAGATTGTAGAGAGTAGTCATGAGCATAGTTCCTTATCTTGTGTCAAGCTCGTTTAAAAAATGAAACAAGGGTTTTGAGGATAGTTCTTTTCCTATGTCAACCTCACTAAAAAATGAAACAACTCCCATGAGTCTTTCCAAGATTTCGAAAGTAAACCTTCATTTCATCCACCTGGTTGAATGCAATGAAGCCTGGGGGGCATGTACCTTGATTTGCGTCATTATGTTGGGGGCATGCGAACTTATAACAAGCATAGTTTTTCGTTTCAAGCTTGTGTAAACATGAAACGAGATCTGAGCATAGTTCTTTTCCTGTGTCAAGCTCGTTAAAAATGAAACAAATCCTCCTCTAATTGAGTCGAGAGTTTGACTAGATCTCATAAATGTTAAGTTGTATATTTAGGTTAGTTATTTCAGTTTTTTGCATAATTTTCTTACAGTTTTAGGTCGAGTCTTTCAAATGATCTCGTCACTGAACCTTCATTCCATCCAGCTAATAATTGCCAGCAGTGTACTTAGTTGAATTAAATGAAGCAGTGTATAGTTTTCTTTCTGTTTCAAGCTTGTGTAAAAATGAAACTACTTTGAAGCATAGTTTTTCTCTGTTTCAAGCTTTTGTAAAAATGAAACCTATCTCGAGTCAATTTCAGTTATTTTCAAGACTCGTTAAACTCATGAAAATCCTGAGATTATTTTGCTATCTTTCATTCTCGTAAAACAAATGAAAATGCCGAGTTCTTTCCGTCTTTTCCTGCTCGTAAATTAAATTGAAAGTCGGCCATATGAGTACATTTTTATCATTTTTTTTGAACTCATTAAAACTTATGAAAAAATGAAAACCATGAGTACATTTTTATCATTTTTTCGAACTCATTAAAACTTACGAAAAAGTGAAACCTTAGAGTCACCTTTAAGCTCTTTTCTGACTCCTAAAACATGAAAAGATTGCCAAGTTTTTCTTTTTAAGCTCGTTAAAATGGAACTAAAAAGACGGTCCACTTACAGCCCTTTTCTGACCATAAAAACATGAAAATATTGCCGGATTTTTGTCCTTTCGAATTCAATATTGGTTATAAAACGACGTGTCATTGATCGCTTTTTTACTTTTTCAGATTAGAGGCACTAATTATGAAAAGTACTCCTTGGTCGTAATGATCAAGCGGTTCTCTCAAGTATTATTTTATACTTTTTTGGGCTTGGGAGACACAAATTTACGAAAAAGGACAACCATGGAGTCTTCTTAAGTTTTTTCAGACTCTAAAATTGAAAAATACTGAGTTTCTCTTATACTGGACTCGTTAAAATTTAACAATAAAGGACCTGTTCAATTACAAACAGGAACGGACCACTCCTTCTTAGGGTTCGAATTTAAACTAAGTTGGACTCATCCAAAGGATGAGCTTATAATCAAGTAAATTCTATCCTCCTCAAGCTTTCCAAAAATAAAGAGGTACTTGCCAGAAATGGTGGGGGAAAAGAGAGAAAAATGAGCCTATTTGTCATACTTTGTAACCACTCTTGAACACGACACTTTTATTCACCTGGGTTTGGAAATCCTTTGCCTAATAGTTGATCAAACCACATTGAAAGTCTTCAGCCAGTTTCTGGGTATTAACTTTGGGTCAATTGTCACCAAACCATCTGCTGTGTCGTTATGTGTTTAAGAGGTCAGTGCCAATAAGCCATTCATCTGCAAAATATATGTCATCCATCTTGACCATCCCTGAGTCAGTCCTTGCAACTAAATTTCTTCAACTTGATCTATGATTTCATGTTGTGGGCTTGCCTGCGACGGATCGCTTTCTATCGACTTCAGCTCATTATCTAGAAAGATGATCTAGAAATTGTCAGTACCTTGGGATCTACATGCCTCAATGGCAGGTTTCTCGCCTTCGACGACAGGTTACATCATTGACCTTCGATCAAAGGATTCCGTAACATGTTCGACATCGACACATTTATTCACATCTCATGGATTGTACTGAGTACTTTGAGAGCCATTGACATTAATGGTGGTTTCTCTCACACTTGTTAACAGTTTACATCATTGACTGGTAATCAAGTGGTTTCTACCATGTTCGACTTCAACACATTCATTCACATGGATAGAATCATACTATTTCAGGAAGTAGAAATGAAGACCCTAGATCCAATTTCCGTCATCCAGGTTGCGAGGAATTTTGTATTCATTATACTGTGGACTATTCATAAACAGATGGTTGCGTCCATACTGTGTCTACATGTGTCTATACTTGTGATGTATTACAAGATCATTCCTATATCAGAGCAGTAGTTAGTTTTCTAGTCAGTTTTGATCTGAGTATGGTAATGCCTACCTCAGCGATGATATGATCTCATATATATATTTTGCATTGAGTGTTTTTACAGGTTCTAACTGGGCTCTCCACAAGATGATCCTTGAAATGATAAAGTACTTCACTCTTCCTAAATGATAAATGAAATCCTCATCTACTACAGACTTCACACTTTAGGGGCAATCTGTTACACAAAAATATCGTCACCATGACTATTTGTAGTCAGTATGGGTCTATCATCACTTATAATGTCCTCCTAAGCAAGTCTCAGACCTCAGCTCTTCATGTCAAGCTTTGAAAATGAGAGAAAGACATTGAAAATCAACAAAGCTCTGGTTCCGCACTTTCTCTCACTGTTACCTGCGGTCCCGCACCCCTTGTTCACATTACCTGCGGACCTGCCCGCTCTGTCTCTAAAGGAGTGGGTGCGGACCCCTGTGAAAGTCAAAAAGGCGCAAGTTTATTCTAAAAAACTCACTTTGGGTTAATTCTAGATGATTCTAGAAGGAATTTTGACGTGGATTGTTCACTCCTAGGTGGTTCATGCATCCCAAAAGAGAAGGAGCTAATCCCTTGATGAGAGGAGCTATCCCTTTGAAGGAGGGCTTTATCCCTTTGAAGGAGGACCTAGTAACTTCCCTCCATTGCACTATAAATTATGGCATTGGGCTGGTTGCTAGAGAGGTTAGAAGCTGAACATTTTTGAGGGTAAATGCTGGTGGAATTTAGACTTCCTATTTAAGCTTGAGAGGAGAGATCACATACCTTTTTGGCTTCATTGGGAAGAGAGTGAAACTTGTCAAAGTAGAGGAGACTTCTTGTTGGACCCTCGGAGGAGCTTGTACAACATCAAGGCACAGGTTGTAAAGTTCTTCTTTCATTTGAATTAATACAATCAGATTCATTTTTCTCAACAAATTGTCTTATGTCATTTGTTTCATGAATTCCTTGATCATCATGTTAAGTATGCTTTATGATATTGGCTTTTCAGGTGCTATTTAATTTGTTTGCTTGTTTGTGTACGCAGATTTGCTACAAGGGAGCTCATTTGGATCAAAGGAGCGAGGCTTCCACAAACTTGCATTGGACCCAAGGTAGGCCTAAAACACTTGTTTGCCTTTGTTTATATATTGCATACTTAGAGAAAGATAGTTTTTGATTGGCTTTCTTGTCACTAGATATCATTAGATTCTAGGAATGTCTATCTTGTTCGCAAGATTGACTCATTCCGTGTGACAAGCTGAATGTAACAGTCTTAGAGTAGTTGAAGAGTCATGAGGGTAGGTGAACAACCATAAAGGGGAATGTCAAGGGTGTTGAATATGGCAACAAGAAATTGCTAAAAATAGAAGTGCTAAAAATAGCACTGCTAAAAATAGCAGTTTGGGTACCAGTGTTGGATTAGGCAATAGGGAATGCAAAATGGAAGTGCTAAAAATAGAAGTTCTATTTTTAGCAGTTTAGGATGGATTCCTATTTTTAGTCAGTCCCTGGACTAAAATAGGAAGTAAAATTTGAATTTGATATTAACAACATTTTTTAAATTAATTAATTAATTCAGTTTGAGTTAATTAGTTAAGGAATTATGAACTTGAATTCTATGTGAGGACATGGAACAGTTTCTCCTTTGATTGATGGATTTAACCATCAGTTAAAGGACGAGGATGAGTTGTAATTAGTTGGCTCAGTTAATTGAGTCAATTCTAGTTAGATTATTTTAACAAGTTGTTAAGTTAATGAGATTCAGTTTGTTAATGCTTGCATGCATGTAACAATTGGTATTTTCAGATAACTAAAGATTTACTCATGGATAACTCATGCATGTTAGTTCAGATAGAGACCCAGTTGAGATCAGATGGAGGGACAACGTACTATCAGTTGCTAGGATATTCCTTATGAATATTCCTTGCATGTAGAAGGAATATTATTCCTTATGGATTGTGTAGTTGGACCTGAGGTTACAGCAGGTATGATGTGGCCAATTCACACATGTTATGACATTGGACCCCAATCAAAACTGCACAAAGAAATAGGAGCTTGGAGGACTTGTGTAGCCTATATATTCAGGCCTAGGTAGTCCATGTGCTTGATCATCAGAGTATAGAGAGAGCAGGATATTTTTTGAGCTGATTCTTTTTGTATGTTGTTGAGGATTTCCACTTGATTGACAATACAGAGATGGCGTTTAGGCTGGTGCTTTCCCCAGGCTATATCTTCTGCATTATGGTTGATTAATTCTCATTCTTAGTTATATCTATTCATGCTTGATGTTGCTTATGTTCAATTAAGCTTCCACAAATTTTATGGTAGATGTAGATCTAGTATTATGCTTTAGTACATTGCATATATCAGTTTGATCTACACGTGAAATTTCTACCTGGTATCAAAGCTAGTTGATTTGTAGAGAAACTTCTACATGGTATCAGAGCACAGGTGATCAAGGAAGAACAACATACAATAAGGGACAAGTTGAATTTTGTGGTTTCTGAATATTGAATTGAGTTCTTATCACATCTATTTCACCGATGGCATTCTATGGTTTGAGACTCGAATATGCCCTTGATGGCAGTTTGAATTATATAGCCTGGAAGGAACACATGGAGGCAGTATTAGAAGATAATGGCCTTAAGGACTTCATTGATCAAGAAGTCCCGAAGCCGACTGATGCTACTCAACTGGCGAAATGGAAGAAATGTGTGGCTAGAGCAAGGAGAAACCTTTTGGAGGGAGTTCGAGATCACATTGTCTCGAGCCTCCGTGGGAAGGAGACTCTATTTTCGATGCGGAAAAAATTGAAAGATCTTTATCAGAATAGTAGTGATCAGAGGAAGTTTGCATTGAAGGACAAACTTTCAAAGATCAAGTGTGAAAAGGATGACACAATCTCTATGTATCTGAACAATCTCACCTCATGCAAGGATGAGCTTGGAAGTCTAGGGATTGTGACAACTGATGATGACATGGTGAGTCTTGCACTCCTCGGTCTTCCTAAGACCTAGCATAGCTATCAGGACTAGGTTAATGGAAGAGAGAAACTGCCAGATTGGGAACAACTTTGGTCGGATTTGATGTAGGAAGAGATAAGAAGAAGCACCAGAGATGGTACTTCATCCATGGAAAATGAAGAAAAGTGTGCCTTAGCGAGCAAGGCGAAGAAGGGGAAGGAGAAGGTTTCCCTTTCCCAGTCCAGTTCTTCCCATGGTGGGAAGAAGTTTGACAAATCAAAAGTGTGATGCTTTCGTTGTCATGAGGTGGGCCATTTTATTACAAATTGTCCACTTAGGAAATCCAAGAAGGGATCCGGGGAAGGATTTGAAGGTGAGGCACTTGCTTCATAGTTCAAGTTGGATTTCACACTCTCCACATGCATGGTTTCATCCATGGTGGGAAGTGGTTGGTTTCTTGACAGTGGAGCTTCTTTCAACATGACCGACGACAAGAGTTTACTCAGTACTTTAGAAGAGAAACATCTCTAGATACTCGTAGCAATGGGTAATGATGAAAAGTATAGTGTCTCAGGTGAAGGCATGGTTATTTTTCATAGGGAGCATGGAGCTCGCCTTACCTTGACCGACGTCAAGTATGTACTAGGACAGAAGAGAAACTTGGTGTCGATCGCGATGCTGGAAGAAAGAGGCTATGATGTAGTCTTCAGTAAGGGAAAGGTTTTCCTCAGACAAATCATCACTAGACAGGTGAAGTAGATTGGTTCATGGGTCAAGAACCTGTATGCTCTTGAGGTTCAAGATGCATTTAAAGCCTTGAGCAGCAAGGCAACTGATGGAGACTTGGTGGTTGAGAGGGAGAGTATATTACCTCTCAACATGCAACACTAGAAGAAGTCTTAGACGATTGTGGAGGTGCCACAATTGGTGCAGCAACTTCAGGAGGTTGTGGAGCATCCACAATAGGGGAAGCTGAGAGGAGATCGAGTAGAGACATCTACTCATGTAGAGACCTCCAATAGGATGAACCTTTGAGCCAGGTGGGCAGAGGGATCACATGCAACCATACCTCCAGGTAGGAGGTGGGGTGATGTGGAGTGATTATCCCAAGGAGGAGGGGCAAGATCCTTGAGGTACCCAACCTCTTTGATTCGACTTTTCTATGAGAGCCCTGATGAGGAGTAGCATAACTAACTGATTGGGTAGAGATAGATGCAGATGGAGCGGCAGAGAGAGCTACAGTGTAGGGAATCCCAGGACAACGCAGAGCTAGCAGGCTGCATCAATGTGAGAGGTACAAGTGTGTTGCACCAGTGCAGGGTAGCACAGAGAGGTGTGCAACGGTGCGAGATGCATGTAGATGTTGCAGTAGTGCAGAGGTTAGAGAGGGAGCACTTTTTAGTAGTAGGTAGAGGTTCAACATTAGAGTATGTTTCTAGCCCAACAGAGAGGTCAGTTCGGAGTTTTTTTGTTCCGAGAATTGTAGGAGCAACCACACATGGTAGAGGTGTTGCATGCAGAACATTAGGAAGGTACATGATCAGGTTTGAGAGGAAGCCTTTCTTGTTGAGAGGGAGTGTTGAAAATGGCAACAAGAAATTGCTAAAAATAGCACTACTAAAAATAGCAGTTTGGGTACCAGCACTGGATTGGGCAACAGGGAATGAAAAATGGAAGTGCTAAAAATAGAAGTTATATTTTGGCAGTTCAGGATGGATTCCTATTTTTAGTCAATCCCTGGACTAAAATAGGAATCAAAATTCGAATTTGATATTAACAGTAGTTTGTAAATTAATTAATTAATTCAGTTTGAGTTAATTAGTTAAGGAATTATGAACTTGAAGTCTATGTGAGGACATGGAACAATTTCTCCTTTGATTGAGGGATTTAACCATCAGTTAAAGGATGAGGATGAGTTATAATTAGTTGGCTCAGTTAACTCAGTCAAGTCCAGTTAGATTAATTTAACAAGTTGTTAAATTAATGAGATTCATTTTGTTAATGCTTGCATGCATGTAACAACTGGTATTTTCAGATAACTGAAGATTCACTCATGGATAACTCATGCATGTCATTTCAGAAAGAGACCCAGTTGAGATCAGATGGAGGGACAGTGTACTATCAGGTGCTAGGATATTCCTTGTGAATATTCCTTGCATGTAGAAGGAATATTATTCCTTATAGATTGTGTAGTTGGACCTGAAGTTACAGTAGGTATGATGTGGCCAATTCACACATGTTATGACATTGGACCCCAATCAAAATTGTGCAAGGAAATAGGAGCTTGGAGGACTTGTGTAGCCTATATATTTAGCCCTAGGTAGTCCATGAGCTTGATCATTAGAGTACAGAGAGAGCAGGATAACTTTTGAGCTGATTCATTTTGTATGTTATTGAGGATTTCCACTTGATTGATAATACAGAGATGGGGTTTTAGGTTGGTGCTTTCCCTGGGTTACATCTTTTGTGTTATGGTTGGTTACTTCTCATTCTCAGTTATATCTATTCATGCTTGATGTTGCTCATGTTCAATTAAGCTTCCGCAAAGTTTATGGTAGATGTAGATCTAGTATTATGCTTTAGTACATTGCATATACCAGTTTGATCTGTAGGTGAAATTTCTACATGGTATCCGAGCTAGTTGATTTGTAGAGAAACTTCTACAAAGGGTCACCCCACCCTTTGCTATATATAGTCCCTCATAACTCATTGTATAGGCTTTTGATCAGCCAAGCTTCCGATAGGAATATCTTAGAGAAATCTCGGAGAGTATTGTGACGAGCCTTGGCTTCTCCATAGTGCAGACCTAGTACATCTCTTTGGAGGAGCAGGCGGCTGTCACTGTAATGTTCCACTCTCAGGACTAGTGGTTGGTCATGGTTGTATTGTATGATTGGAACTTTCACTTCTTAATATAACAAAGCCAACACGTTTCATTCATATGTTGTTATTGTATTTCAGCTATCTTGTTTACTCTAATGATATATGTATCTGTTTTCTTATGCATGTGTGTATAGAATCTTTTTGTATATGTATGTATGAAACTTACTGAAATGTGTTGTTGGCTTAACCATCACTTTGGATTTTTATCTTACTTGCTCTCCCATTTGTGATGCATCTTCGCTCGTGTGTTCTCTTCTTAGTCGCTTGCTTTCACGGGTTTCCAAGGGGCGCACTCACCTCGCTTTCCAGGTGTTAGAACCGTTCATGCACCTTCCTCAGCTTGCTATGCATGTCACACCCTTGCTACTAACAGGGACATATTACTTGCCTCTGTGCGCAACCGCGGTCAAGGCGATAACGTACGACCCACTGTTGGGACTCCTACACCAAACAGTCTGAAGTCTAGTTAGGACTTCTTATCAGGGAGATCCCCGAACACATTGGTGGGTCCAACACCATCAACAAGGGTTAACCATGCTCTAATACTACTCATTAACGACACATCCCCTCATATCTACCCACTTACATCGACTTACCTAGGGTAAAAATCATATGAGGGGCTACTTTGACAAGAATCGACCTCCTAGGTGACTTTAAGAAAGTGGAATCAATGGAAAACCCATAATAAAGACCTTTTATACCTGCTATAGGACTCATAGAAGTCTTCCCAATTATCCCCATGACCAGTCCCTAGGTCCACTGATATTTTTAGACCATTAAACCTTTGGAAGCTCCCTTGATATGGACAAGGGTGCATCCGGGAGGCTCCAGAAGCTCCCACAAAAAGGCATGTGTGGGTCTAGAGACTTTTCTCCTCGGACCTGTGTGTACAACTCTGAGATTTGTGCCACTTTTCAAGCCCAGAATCCAAGTCACCTCCCAGAAACCCCTGGAGCTCTTAGAATCCATAATTTACATAGAAACAAGACTTTCAAGCCAAAACTGGCTCTAGGACTAGGCGTGACCATCCCCAACTAAGACCAAGATTCTGTTAAACACTTGGCATCAATGAAATCTACAGGACATGAATACAAGACAAAGCATAAATGATTGATAACTCATATGAGACTTGACAAGAAGGATCACCACCCTCTTCCCTTAACTATTTTGACATCAATTAGGTCTTGCATCCATTATCCCTTCAGTTACAAGTAAATACGTGAAATAACCATGATCGTAGCCAGCCATATACCCATGCTTATAACTAGCATTAAACTGCTATCTCACCAAATTCGACAATGAGATCATAAAACCAAACTGCGATTGGAATGCCTCTAGACTCCATTACTATCCTTGAGGAAGTTTCCATCTCCTTGTCTCTCAGGATTTATCACAATCCACACCAGATCACTAAGCCCTAAATCGAGACTCCACCCTTAGGCTTTATCGTGTATCCCACCAAAACTAGTCAAGGGATTCCTAGGCCTTAAGGAATTTGTTGGAAATAATACTGAGAGGGGGAGTGAATTAGTATTAGTCAAATCAATATTTTTTCCATTTCCATAATCATATTTATATACGCTACTTCAGTGAAGGGAACTCGCGTGTGCACGCAACTATTGTTAAGGCAACCAACGTATATCTAGTGAACTTATGATTCAGTTAATTCATCACATATTGATCTTTAATCAATGCATTAGTACTTTATTAAACATTAAACAGTAAACATGTGCAATAATAACAGAACAAACCATCACACATAAGCAACACAAATGAACACCAAGATTTAAGGTGGAAACCCAATGTGGGTGAAAACCACCTGCTGCTGTCATATTTGTCTTCTTATAATAATAAGAAAATATGTTTACAATATTGTACTAGTGTAGACTCATATGAGTATGCAAGCACCCTCCTACAGAAGGCTACAACCTTCTCTCGTTCTCCAGCTTCTACTGGAAGGGAGCTACAAGGCCGTGGTTCTTGTATTAGCCAATATGTTTACTGTTATGTAAGCATCGACCTACAGAAGGCTACAACCTTCACTCATTCTCCAACTGCTACTAGAAGGGAGCTCCAACCTCCTGATCAAATCACCAGCCACTACTAGCAAGAAACTTCGACTTCCTCACTAAAGGATCCAACCCTTAGCATCGTCCAGGGACCACGTTTCATAAATTTTCACACTAGATACTCCAAGTACACATTACTACAATACAAAGGCCACATTTCATCAAATTTTTACATTGGACCCATTAGTAACATTGAAGATCAAAATCAATCACCACTGTAATATAACCATCAGATACATCTGCATCAACCAATCACTAAAACCCAATCATCAATCTCTGATATAACTGAAACAATCAATCACTGAAACCTCTGAACCTCTGACACAACTAAATCAACCATTCATTCAAACTTAGTCACATTCAACCAATCAACTGGAACAGACAGATCACTATAACTAGTACACAGATCTAAACTCAGAACACTACATCAAAAACTAGAACTAATTGTAACCTTAAAAGGCATGTGTTAGGATGTGTATGCTCCTTGAATGAAGTAAACCTATGTGTATACGCTCCTTCTGTTTTCCCAACTTGCATACAGTTCTAAAGATACTGAATCATAAAACCTCTAAGCCACAAACTATACCAATCAGTGACATTCTTAAGATATACTGTCATATTACAGAGTTCTAAACAAATAGAAATAAGGATAATCCTTCTTTCTCAATCAATCAACCAATCAGACTCAATTTTATTAGTCATTCAGTTCTACTTTCAGATCTAAGAAGACATCATTGACGAACAATAGTAAAATAGCAACACTGATCTGATAGATCAGTCATCCATGAAAATCAAGATTTTCTTTTGCATACGCTACTTGGAAGAGCCAAACCAATGTGTATACGCAACTTCAGCAAAACAAACTAGCATATAGATATGCAAATACTTACTTATAACTTCACTGCAATTCCAAACTTCAGACATACCCAGATCATCACTTATAAAGGATTAAATGTGTGTTAGCAATCAGATCTAACCTATCCATTATCAGATCTCATAATGATAAGTCATTATGATCTTGATCCATCATTAGATCTCATCCATCATCAAACACTTAGGTATATACTTAGTTTAGATCAAGAAAAGCATTAGAAACCCATAACATGCATATTTACTTTTTATCTCACACTTCATCAGATATTCATTACTTCTGCACTTATCCCTTTGATCTTCTCCTCATATAGTTTTAGGCCTTTCTCAATACCTTGGACCAAAACCACTTAGGACCAATACCTCAGACCAAATACCTCAGACCAATACCTTGGACAAAATACCTCGGACCAATACCTTGGACAAAATACCTCGAACCAATACCTTGGACCAAAACCTCGGACCAATACTGATCAGGAGCTCAGGACCAAGTGTCGTAAAATGGCCAAAAATGAAAGTGCTTAGAACTAGTTTAAACCTGAACAACTGGATAGAGCTCATATTATTGATTCCGGCGCTGTGAACGGTTCGGAAAACGGTCGTCGTATGAGAAAGTTATGCCAAAAAGAAGAATTGCCCAATAACATTGAAATTTTGAATTTTTTCAAAAAAAATTAAAAGAGAATATTCTACAGAATATTCATTGGAATATTTTGTTTTGGGCAGCGAATGGAAAGCTGCCATGTGGCAGGCCCGGAGACCACCACGTGGCCCCTGATGACGTCAGCATATATATGTGGCGCATTTCAAAATTTTGTGGATGGATGGAGGATCGAACCCACGACCTCCTTACCACAAACCATACGCCTTTACCAATAGACCACACAAGCGGAACTTGTTTATGGCGTGGGACAAACAGTTTATAGGCTTTGAAATAGGTTGGAGTGGGGCCCCAAGGGGGCCAGCCCCTAACGGCCAGCCCCCATACATATGACTACGTGCCCAAAACCGTGGGCCTAAACCCTTAACCGCCGACACGAACTCCAATGCAAACCACCAGCCCGCGATTTTTGGTCACATGCACACTAAAACTGGAGTTAAGGTAGTTAGATTGGTGGGAATATTGGTGGAGCACCAAATTTGGGCGGTCCCACCATAATTGGCGAACCTATCTGGACCTCCACTACAGTTAGTTGGAGTGATTTTAGGCCAAATTGGAGGAAATCTTCAATGAGCCATAACTTTGGCTAGGAAAGTCCTTTTTGGACGATTTTTTTTATTTTTTATTTATTTTGGGCATATTAGACCTTCTGAAGCCATTGGAATAGGTTTCACAGCCATCTGAGGTCATTTGTAGGTGATTTTGCTTCGTGGAAGTTCCAGGAGCCACCAAGGACAAATCAGTTTGGGAGCTGCATTGGGAATTGTGCAGCCATTGAATGTGGAACGAAGGTCATTCCTAAAGTTTTTCAGCATTTTGAATCCATTTCTACAGCTCGTTTTTCCTGTTGAGGCGTTCTTCTCACTGTTTAGCTTCAGGGAAGCTTTGAGGGCCATTAGGGCCATTTCAGTGCTTGAGCTGTTTGGGGGCTATGTTCATCCATTTTTGGTGATTCAAAAGCCTATGTATGCTATTTTCGATCTTCTGAGTCTAATGGAAGAGGTTTCAAAACCAATTGAGGTCATCTTCACCTCAAAATTCTCCATGCAAGTTTAAAGGGCCACTAGGGCCAATTGGGGAAAGTACTGTAGAAGGTACAATTTCACTGTTTAGTGTTTGGGAAAGAGCATTTTTAGCTAATTCCTATCTTCTGATTCTGTATTTATAGTTAGATCTATCTTTCGAGACACTCATATTCTTGTATTAGCCTTTGTAGCATTTTTAATACAAAAGGACAAGCCTAGTTTGAGAGGCTTGGTCCAGCAGATATAGCCCAGAAGGGGTGAACTGCTTTATCATTTTGATGTATTTATTTGCTGAAGATGATATGATAAACAAAACTGATATAAAGTGTTAAACAACAAATATACATAACTTGCATACACACATAATCACCTACTCAGTTGCAGAAAGTTATCTGTCTTATTTCGCAAGACATCAAACTTCAAGTATGTGTATGTCAAAGACTTCTATGTGTTTACTTCATTATTTCTTTAGGCAAAGCCTGTAGAGGGCCAGGTATCCTCTGGAACTCATCCTCTCTTTAGAGGTGACATGTCCGGTGAATGCCCCTATAGTCTATCTCTGTATAAGAAATAAGAAGTTGTCACATTTTCAGAGGTCACTTGGAGTGTATAGCTCACATTTGAAATTATGGGAAATGGATACCTTGCACCTTTAAACAAGTACATTCCATTTTCAGATCAAATACCTCGGACCAATACCTTGGACCAAAAGCTCGGACCAAAACCTTGGACCATAACCTCAGACCAAATGCCTTGAACTGAATACCTTGGATCAAAATCTCTGACCAATACCTCGGACCAAAACCTTGATTTTCCATCCCATACGCGCTTTTCCTTATGTGAAAGTGCATGCATACGTATACACTTCTTTTCATTCTGTGGACTAGCGTGTATATGTTGTTTTGACTAAGTGGACTTGCATATACTTCTTAAACTACTTTACATCAACCTTTTCCTTTACCTTCTTTATTCTGATTAGTAGATCTTAGTTCCATCTTTCTGTTCTTCTGTACCAATGCCCTGTTACCTCAGATAGACCCGTTACACTTTAATTTTCCATATTACTTCTGAAATGATTCCTTTGAACTGCCATGCATTTTGTCACATCTGATCTCTCCTGTAGATTCATCTAGTTACCATATACAAGAGAGTTATTCTGCTACAAGTGGGTTGCCATCAAGTACAACACCTGCATCATAATGCCAACAATCTCCCCCTTTGGACTTGATGGCAACCATGTTGGTGTTGATTACTGCAAGCTGTAGAAAATGTTAGAGATAAAAAGCAACACCAAAATACTCTCCCCCTTTGACATCAAGGGAAAAGGGCAGACCAAGATATTATCCCCCTTTGGTATCAAGGGAAAAGGGCTGACCAAAGGAAGACTTTCATACCTAAACAGCTGAATATAAACATTGATCATGCTCCCCCTAGGCACATGCTGAATTCTTTGATTAAACTCCCCTTTTGTACATGTTGTGATGCACTAAACTGTCCATGCTCCCCCTAAGTACATGAAGAGTCTACAAAAATATTTTCCAAAAGAATAACATGACTCTATAACTCAATTATGTGGGTTTTACCTTCCTATCACCAATGACTCATACATACATCAATCTCCCAACCAAGTGGGGATATACCAAATTTGACTCATCCAACCAACCAAGTGGGGATGTACCAATTGTTTATACATGACTGAAATATAGCAATTATTACATCATCCTTCCCATGCATAATGGGGGTACAAATTACATCATACGACCAAAAAGGACTCATTAAAAGACTACGAAGGACATAGACATATTATTACATCATGGGTCATTATATGACCTTTACATCGAATGATATACATGACATTTATAACAGAGACCAAAGATCTAAAAAAGACCATGATAGTGATTAGCAACTATCATACACCATGTATGATCTACACCACAAGCATCTATCAACAACATCCAGACCAACAACCTATATATGTCCATCATTAGTTCCCAAGATATGACAATATAATTATCATCAACGTGTAACAAAGTATGTTGCATATAGATATCAACTCATCCTCTTGATCTCATCAAGATCAACTTGCTCCATTTCCTTAGTAGAAAGAGCCTTATCATAACCTTCAATGAATCAACTAAGCATATGTCATATCTCCAAGAAGTAACACAAAATCATTCACATCATATCATATGTATGTGAAAACACCATAGTCATTATCTATGATTATAACATTATCAACAAGAATAGTATGATCTTTCCACAAGAACCCTCAATATATCAACCATGTATCATCACTAGGAAACATCTCACATCTAATAAGCATCAACCACAATAATCAACATATGTGAGTATCAACCTATCATCATAAGGTAATAAGTCATCATCATTATGTGACTAAGTAAGCCATGTCTCCGAATATCCATGTCTTCAGATAGCTATGTCTTCATGAGACCTGCAATAACACCATTCTCTTGGCCAACCAACGATATTTGTCAATATGCAACTTAATTAATCATTCATGTATCCAACATAATGTGTATCCATCAACTATGTATCTAGAAATCCATGAGCTCATGGTCATTTGTCAAGCTTTCTTGGTACCATCAACAACAACAATCCTCAATGATGTGAGATCCAAGAACTCTATGAATCCTGCATCATAACTGCACCATATGAACTTTATGCATCTTTGAAGGCATGATGACTCCAACATAAAATAAATGAGTGGCTCATCATCAAATAATGAAGTTGTGTAATCAAGCTTTGTACTTCTCCTTGTCCTTCTAAAGATCACCATGCAAGCAACAGATATGTACTGTATGCATCATAAAAAAGTCATCCACAATGATCCATAAATCTGATATGAATAACAACTATGTAACCCCATGTAATACAAGTATCATATGAGATTTCATCATGGGAAACTCATAACCATAACATAGCATGATGTATCATTTAAACACTTTATCCACATAAGCATCATCACCATTGATAAGAATCATTAGGTACCAAATACTTCTAAACATAATGCCAACAATGCATTATTAGAAGCATAACATATTCTCCCCCTGAACCTGTGCCACCTATTCACTGTCAGATCTAATCATTGCATATATCAGTAAGAAATATCAAGGCATCATCATGAATCAGATATACATCAAGTCATCAACAACTTATGAGGATCAAAAGCACTTCTAAATAACATCCACATATTGTAGTCATCAATCATCAAGACAAAAAAGATAATTGATAATTGTTTTAACCATATCAAATCATTTTTCTGAGTCTGTCCCACTAGTTCTTCATGAAACCAACACATACGTGACTGTGCAGCTTCTAACTCGCGTATATACACAACTTGTCTTTATGATAACTATGTATGAGAATTAGGACACTGAAATTTCATACTTCTAGTTCCTTTTGAGTCTATTCTATCTGTATATTGAGCTATGCCACATCTTTCTATCTGTAGTTCCTTCTTCTTCCATACCTTGGAGTGTGATGATGTTTTTTCCTTTTGGTATGTTGGCCGAAATTTTCTCTTGCATTATTTTGCTATATGCCCAAACTTGTTAAAAGCATAACATCTTACATGTTTCATATCCCTTCTACAACAGTCAATGGCTTTGTGACTAAACATATTGCAAGAAAAAAAATATCCCTTAGAGTACCTGGAAGCTGATGATCTTTCTATGTGCCGATTATTATCTTGAACCATTCTACTTCTGCATCTTGCTGCAACATGTCCAAAATTATGACATAAAAAACATTCAACATTATTCATCAGAGGAAAGAGCTGATTATCACTTCCATAGTTAGGAGTAAATGATTTTCATTGAAGTCTTTCTTTCCTTGGTTGTTGATGGGGTTGACCTCTTATCTCTTTGTTGAGCATTTTAGATTTTGCATTAGAGTTCCCTGCCTCATCTTGTAAACTAGATTCATCTTCAATAGTTTCATTAAAACCAAGACCAGATTTGATGATAGGAGACCTTTGACTACTAAGAATATTATCCAAAATCTTAGTACTATCTTGAAATCGTAAAAGTTTATCCTTTTCTTCTAATTTACCTTTTAGGATATTTACCTCGACCTGATATTGCTCTTCCTTTTAAAGATAATGCTTCTTCATGATTTCTTTAGCTTTTATTCCTTCTTCCACTTGTTGCCTTAATTCGAGAACTTCATTTTCTTGTTCTTCAAATGCTTGGAGTAGTTATTCATTTGAATTTGAATTTTTGAGATCTTCTTTTAGAGAAATGACCACAGCTTCAAGACCTTCACAGCAGCTAGTTCTTTCTATAAGTTCCCTGGGTGTTGTGTCCTTTTAATTCGCTTCATTTCTCAATGATGTCACTTTATCATGTAGCCTTTGGCATTGATTTTCCTTTTCCTTGTACTGCTTCCTTACTTTGTTTCCTTCCTCCAACTGAGATTTTAATTTGGTAACTTCTTCTTTGTATGAACATTCCATTTTATCAATTAGATTTTTTTGATCTCTAATTGTGTCTGTGAGCCTTTTAAATTCTGCCTCTATTTGATTTCTTTCTCATTCACCCATAAGATAATATTCAATTGTTTCGCTATCGCTTTCATTATCTTCAAATGAAAAGAGAAATGTATCACCAAAGGACAACAAATTCGTACCTGATATTTGTTTTTCTTGTTCATCTTCATTCTGAGGTGTTTCTGAATCTGAAGAGTCGCTTCCACATAAAGGTCAATCGTCTCTTCGACTGCCATAGTTCCTTTGATATGTCTTCTTCTTTTGAGGTGCTTTCTTCTTTAGCTTCTTTCCCATTGTTACTACGGATCTCCTTCAAGCAATCAAGCTTCTGCCAAAGGACTTGCTCTGATACCAATTGTTTGAAATAATACTGAGAGGGGGGGTGAATTAGTATTAGTCAAATCAATAATTTTTCTATTTCCATAATCAGATTTATATATGCTACTTCAGTGAAGGGAACTCACGTGTTCATGCAACTGTTCTTAAGGCAACCAACGTATATCCAGTGAACTTATGATTCAGTTAATTCATCATATGTTGATCTTTAATCAGTGCATCGGTACTTTATTAAACATTAATAGTAACCATGTGCAGTAATTATAGAACAAACCATCACACATAAGCAAAACACATGAACATGAAGATTTAAGTTGGAAACCCAATGTGGGTGAAAACCACCTGCTATTGTCATCTTTGTCTTCTTTTAATAATAAGAAAAATTGTTTACAATCTTGTACTAGTACAGACTCATACTAGTACGCAGGCACCCACCCGCAGAAGGCTACAACCTTCTCTCATTCTCCAACTTCTACTGGAAGAGAGCTACAACCCCTTGGTTCTTGCACAAGCCGATATGTTTTCTAGTACGTGGGCTCCGACCTATAGAAGGCTACAACCTTCACTCGTTCTCCAGCTGCTACTGGAAGGGAGCTCCAACCCCCTGATCAAATCACTAGCCACTACTAGTAGGAATCTTCGACTTCCTCACTAAAGGCTCCAACCCTCAGTATCCTACAGGGACCATGTTTCATAAATTTTCACATTGGATACTCCTGGTACACATTACTACAATATGAAGGCCACGTTTCATCAAATTTTCACACTGGACCCATTAGTAACATTGAAGCTCAAAATCAATCACCACTGCAATATAACCATCAAATACATCTACATAAACCAATCACTGAAACCCAATCATCAATCTCTGATATAATTGAAACAATCAATCACTGAAACCTCTGAACCTCTGACATAACTAAATCAACCATTCATTCAAACTTAGTCAAATTAAACCAATCAACTGGAATAGACAGATCACTGTAATTAGTACATAGATCTGAACTCAAAACACTACATCAACAACCAGAACTAACTGTAACCTTAAAAGGCATGTCTCAGGATGTGTACACTCCTTCAATGAAGCAAACTTTCGTGTATATGCTCCTTCTATTTTCCCAACCTGCGTACAGTTCTAAAGATACGGAATCATAAAACCTCTGGACCACAAACTGTACCAATCAGTGACATTCTAAAGATCTACTATCATATTACGAAGTTCTAAACAGATAGAAACAAGGATCATCCTTCTTTCTCAATCAATGAATCAATCATACTCATTTTCCTTATTCATTCAGTTTTACTTTCATATCTAAGAAGACATCATTGGCAAACAACAGTAAAATAGCAACACTAATCTAATAGATCAGTCATACATGAACCAATGTGTATACCTAAGTTCATCAAAGTGAACCAATGTATAGATCTACAAATACTTACTTATAACTTCGCTGCAATTCTAGACTCTAGACATACCCAGATCATCACTTATAAAGGATAAAATGTGTGTTAGCAGTTAGATCTAGCCTATCCATTATCAAATCTCATAATGATAAGTCATTATGATCCTGATCCATCATTAGATCTCATCCATCATCAAACACTCAGGTGCATACTTAGTTCAGATCAAGCAAAGCATCAAAAACCCATAACATGCATATTTGCTTTTTATCTCACACTTCATCAATATTCATTACTTCTGCACTTATCCCTTTGATCTTCTCCTCATATAGTTTTAGGCCTTTCTCAATAAATTGGACCAAAACCACTTAAGACCAATACCTCGAACCAAATACCTCAGACCAATACCTCGGACCAAATACCTTGGACCAAATACCTCAAACCAATACCTTCGACCAAAAATTCAGACCAAAACCTCGGACCAATACCGCAGACCAAATACCTCGGACCAATACCTTGGACCAAAATACCTCGGACCAATACCTTGGACCAAAATACCTTGGACCAATACCTCAGACCAAATAGCTCAGACTGAATACGTTGGAACAAAACCTCCAACCAATACCTTGGACCAAAACCTTGATTTTCCATCCCATACGTGCTTTTCCTTATGTGAAAGTGCATGCATACGTATATGCTTCTTTTTGTTATGTGGACCAGGGTGTATACGTTGTTTTGACTAAGTGGACCCGTGTATACTTCTTAAACTGCTTTACATCAACCTTTTCCTTTACCTTCTCTATTCTGATCAGTAGACCTTAGTTCCGTCTTTCTATTCTCATGTACCAATGCCCTGTTACCTTTGAATAGACCTATTACACTGTAATTTGCCATATTACTTCTAAAATGATTCATTTGAACTGCCATGAATTCTGTCATATCTGATATCTCTCCTGTAGATTCATCTAGTTACGTAGATTCATCTAGTTACCATATACAAGTGAGTTATTCTACTACAAGTGGGTTGCCATCAAGTACAACACATGCATCCTACTTTGCAAAACTAATCAAATGCTAACTTAAATACAATAACCCTTAAAGCTTATGCAAGAAATAGAAATCAGTGTTTTTTGCGGCTGCGTAAGGGTCCCTTCCTCAAATCGTGATCCCAAAGGGAGGAAATGAGGCCAAGACACCCACTGACAACCTTGTGGTACTCCTTTTATCCCTGCTAACTTGCTATTTAAGTGAGACACAAATGGAAGAAAACTAATAAACAACCAATCCAATCTACACTACCACAATGAAAACAAATCTAAAAGCAAATTAAAAATGAAGCTATGAGACTAATCTAAACATACAGCTATAGGAAAGAGGAGCCTTAGCTGCTAGGGTTGGGCCTTAACCCAAGAGCTTGAGCCCTCTAAGTTAACTCAGTGCTGGCTCAAAACAAAACTCATTCTTATTACCAAAACAAAAAATTACATCAATAAAACTTTCACAAGTCTGGAGCTTGAAAATAGCTTAGAGTTTTACAAAACAATTTCGAATCCTAAGGAGGCTCTAGGCCTCTCTACTTATACAACTAAAGTCCCTAATGACTTCCTTAAAATCAGGGAGGCTCGGCTCCCAAACTTGAGATAAACTAGCTCTTTGTCTCTCACTTTCTCGACTATCTTCTAATCCTCATGGCTTGGCTGCTTGCACTCCGAGCTGGTGTGATGGATGGAGGAATATTTGAATGGGGGATAAGTAAAAGAGGAGTATTTACCTCCTACAATCTCTCTCCCTTGTCCCATTCGAGTATTAACCTTAGTATTTGCAAAAATTCCTTGATTTTCTCCTTCAGTCCTGCATTCAATGCATATTAGTCCACTAGGCATAATATCAAACTCTAACTCATCTCAAAAACAAAATATAATAAAAAAAATGTAATAAGTTGTGAGAAAAGTTGGTTTGACTATGCTAGGATGAGCCCCATCATCACCCCCTACTGAAAGTGTTGCTCATCCTTTGAGCAACTCAATCAATATCCATATCGTTCATAGCTCTAGTGGTCTCCCTAACATCCCATGCCTCTACTGTGGTTTCCTCTTCTTGTTCATAGAAGCCAGCCTTCCTTTCTACCTCCTCCCAATGCCTCTTTTCTTCTTCTTCCTTCCTTCCTTCTACCATTCCTAAGAGTAATGGTGGAATGAGTTTTAGGCCAATCCAATTGACTTTTAGCCTTTGCATAGATTGCTTATACATGGGTGTCCTATTTAGTGCCTCTCTCAATCTTTGAGGAGAGTGGTACTCTCTTATCTTTAAGCTGTATGGAAATGTGTTCCATCTCCTCATGCAAGAATGTATGCTATCGTCCCCTAACAACCTGAACATGTCCTCAAAATCTGAAATTGCTTGCTCTTGGGCAGAAATATATCTAGGTGCAAGCTAAGGATCATTTGCAATCAAATTATGGGTACTGATGAGGGTCATGGGATCTGACTGTTCAGCTCTGACCATAAGAGGTTCAATTTGCTCTCTTGCCAATATCTTCTTCATCTCTGTAGCCCTTGATTCCTCATGGTTCATCCGTGATGCCAAAGCCATCAACTCTAAATCTCCTAGCTTCGAATTAGGGTCCCATACATTCATGTCTGTTAAGGCCATGTTGTGCAAATAAAACTCAGGCATCTTGGCCCTATCTTCTAGTGTGCTATGATAACAAAGATCAATGAATTTCTTGTAGTCCTAAAATGGCATGGTGCCTCTCTGTGCTAGGGTCTTGATTTGGAACTGTAGCCACTGTTCCTTGAGGTATAGGGCATAAGATTTAGCTAGCATCCTACACTGGATTGCTTCCAAAGAGAGACTAGCCATACATGCCAATTGATTCTCTCTTTCTTGCAATTGTCCTCTCAACCATGCATTTTCTGTTTCTAGTTGATTTTTCATTATGGCCTCTCTGTCTCTCAAGCTACTTAGATCTCTGCCCATCTCCTTGATCTTCTCCTCCATGTACCCAACATCTTCTACCCCCTTGGATTTGGAAATTTTCATCCATCAGTGAGTTTTGGCTCTCTCCTTCTCAAGCTCGAAGAACAGTGGAATAGAAATTTTTTTAGGTATTACCCTGCCTCCTTGAATAAACCTGTAGTAGTAGACAAGGTTAGGTTGGGGGCTAGGTTCTTTTGACTCTGGGTCCTCTTCTTTAGTTCCTTATTGTTGGCTTACCTCCTTTTCCAATTTTTGTGTCTCCTGTAGGTTCAGCAGAGTATCTTGTACGATTATTTCTACTTCCTGTAGATTCTGCTCTGTATCCTATAGGATTGCTTTTCCCTTAGAGGAGGTTGATCTAGTCATAGGCCTTCTCACATAGGTGACAAGAGACTTAGGGGAAGGAATTTTCTCCTTTTTTTTAGGTGATTCTTCAATCACAATGGGAATTTTGGTTGGTGTTTGGGGTTTCCCCTGCCTTATTCTTGTGCTTTTCCTTGTCCTGAAATATAAGGGTGTCTGCCTCTATCTTTTACCTTTTTTCTTGTTGTGGGTGCTAAGAGCAGTGAGGGCAGTTGCTGCCTCTCTCTCAATGGGTTCTGGAGACACCCTAGGTGACTCCTCCTTGTTTTCTTCCCCCTATTTTCCATTACTTTCTTCACCTATGTCTTTCCTTTCTTCTTCCTCTTGTAGATCCTCATCATCTTTATCAGTTTCCTCCTTAACATTATCCTTTGTTTCTTCATCACTCTCCTTCTCTTTCTCCTCTTCTTCTTCATCTTCCTCATTTTATTCTATTTCATCATCTTCTTCATCCATCTCATCTTCATCTCCTTCTGTTTCTTCTTTTTCTTGCTCTACTTCTTCTTCCTCTGCTTTAGTCTCTTCCTCTTCCTCTTCTTCAGTCTCTCCCTCTTCCTCTTCACTGATAGTAGGACTAACATCATATGTAAGAGCTTTGATGTCTTCCTCTGCTTGCATGTCTCTAAAAACTAACCATTGTATGGGAATTATGAGATTTTGGAGGGAGTCTTCCATAAGGATTCTAATTAACCCATGGTGAGCTAAATTTTGGGAATTTCCCTCTTGCACTTTGATGCTTGAGTCTATTAGTGATTGCAGCAGGAATTATGGTATGTTGAGCCTGTGGTCAGGGGGTGCTTCTGCTCCAATTCTCAATTCTTCAAGAAGCCTAAAATGATAGCCATAGACCATGCTATACCTACCCTCACATGAAATGTATTTGATAATTTGGTAGCTTACCTTATTCCAAGGATATGGAAGACTTGCTATCCTTACTCCATTTTTTTCCTCATTGGGTTCCTCACCTTCTAAAAAAAATTTCCTTTTGGCAACCTGGCTATCACCTTTATCTTCCTTCCTCCATGGTATTCCTAGGGGAAGTGTGGTAACTCTGTCATGAGTTCAGGGGTGAGTTCTATGGAGAGGCCTCTTGCCACAACAGTGGCATGGACTTTGGTGAGTGGAATGAGGGAGAGAGAAAAATCTCGGGCCACCTTATCATCATACCCACTTAATTTTTTGAAAAACCCCATCCAATTATGCCTTGTGAAGATTTCTAGTAACTGAGGGTGTTGTTGGATTCTCACAGTGTTCGTGGGATCCCTCTTATTAAACCCTCCTTTCACATTGGTTGGTGAGGTTTTGAGGAGGTGATATGGTTGATACAATTTTCAAATGTAGAAGTAAAAAACTGAGATGACTGTGTGGACAATTCTCTTGTATAGCTGCCAAATTCACTCAAACTAGAGGAGTTTTTGATCAATTTACTTGGAAATAGGAATGTAATTACAAAGCCTACCTCTTCATAATGTTTGTTGTGTTCAAACCCTGAGTTTTACCCTCTAAAATGCCTCTCAGCCTATCCTGTAGACTGTCTCTGTGTATCTTGTAGGAATCCTGTGTGCAATCCTGTAGGATTCCCTATGTAATCATGTAGGAATTTGGTGCAGAAAAATGATGGTGTCTTCCTTGCTGTAGGTTTCCTGGGTATGAGAGTGACTTGTGAGAGCGAGCCTCAAGGAAGTGAATGCATGAATGCATGGGGATGACGATTATTTCCTCTTATGGTCATTTGGGTTGAGGTGGTGTGCTAGCAGCTGAGGTATGGTTTCCATTTTTGGACCGTTGGTCCCCACTACCACCTCATCATTCCCCACTTCCTTATAATCAACTCCAACTTCATGCTTCCGTAGCCTTAACTGCTTTTGTCCTTCTCCTTTTTGTTTTTGAGTTGACTGTTGCCACATGTCAGAGGACAAATTCTTTTGTCTTTGTTGACTAATTGAAGGTGGCCAAGTTAACTGGCTGCCTTTCGCTTATAAACCAACATACTCATAACCTTTACATATCTTGACTACGTTATGCACATGAGAGAGTGAGCGGGATACTTACCTGTGGTGCTTAATACGTTGCTGCAGTGGTTGAAGACCAGAGGTGCTTGTTGTGTGTATTGGCTGCATGCTATTCTTCTTCCCTTTTCTGTTGTTCTCTGATGATTCTTTTTGTGGTGCAGGTACTTGGTGTTGAAGATGATGGTGGTGTTGTTGCTTTGGAGTCCGTTCTGTTCTTGGATCATCATGCTGGAAGCTTGTTGTTCTTATGATTTGTATTATGTGGGATAGGTTGCTACAGGATTTCCTACAGGATGTCCTGTAGCTGCTTCTCCCTCAGAACTCTTAATCATACCTTCTGCTGGGAGTTTGAGGATGGTGACATGGATGGAGAGGGAGACTAGGAGTGTGGAGAATGAGGAATACTCAGGTGATGCTCCCTATTGCTCTCTGTTTCCTTCTTTTTTGAAGACTGTGATTTTTTTTTTGAAACTGATTTTTTTTAAAGGGTGAATGCAGGGGTGATGAAGGTGGACATAGGTATGGTCATGGAATGATGATGTAGGGGTGTTATTTCATTGACATAGCAGGTATTTTTTTCCTTTAGGGTCGCTTCCTGTAGGATTACTGGGTCACTATGATTCCTACAGGATCATCTTGTAGTTTTTTAGGGGATCTTGTAGAAAATACAGTCCCCTTGTAAAATGAAGGAAAGGAGTGGAAAAAATGAGAGAAATGGTAGAGTGATGAATGAAAATGAGTGAAAAAAAAATGTGAGTGAAACAGGTCTCTTAGTGATCCTCCTTTTCTCTCTGATCGTCCTTCTTGCTGACCTGCAAAATAGAAATTTTCATGATTTTTCTCTTTTTTTTTTTTTTTTTAAACAATTAGGCTGCCTCTGAGGGCGTTTCATCCTAGCTATTTACCCTCAGTGCCTCAAGAGAGGTTTTCACCCAGGGATCTTTTTATTCTCTTTTTTTTTTTATGTTGACACCATTGGGCTGCCCTAAGAGGTTTTCAACCTGATAGTGGGACTCAGGCACCTCATGGAGGTTTTCACTTGAGTCCTTTTTTTTGTCTCTCAATGATTTGACAATGTAGGAGCTGAAATTTACTCCACTACCATCACTATTTTGTTGATATCATCAATGAATTCTTGTTTTGACAATGGTCTCTTGTAAATGTTCAGTCGGTGTCCATTTACAAGTAAATGAATGGCCTCTTCATCTATGGTTCTGATTTGTACTGAACCATTATCATGGCATCTTTCTACAACATAAGGTCATAGCCATCTTGTCCTTAACTTTCCCTTGAAGTTTTTATACCTAGAATCATATAACAAAGCCCAATCACCTTCTTGAAATTGCTTTTCCTTGATGTTATTATCATGCCAGCTCTTCCTCTAAAGTTGAATTACCTCTATATGTAGGAAGGTCTGCATTCTGAACTCATCCAAACCATTCAACTGGAACAATCTCTCTTTTTGTGCACTGCTAAGATCTAGATCTAGTTGGGTTGCCATCCTTGATGTGTTATACTCAAATTCAATGGAAAACAAGGCCTTTTTCCCATAGGCCAGCTCATAGGGTGTGAATCCATTGGTGGTATTCCAGGTGGTATTATAGGCCCAGGTGGCCTTAACTAATCTATATCCCCAATCCTTCCTGCTGCTGCTTACCAATTTGGTTAAGATGCCCTCCGGCACTCTATTGGTCACCTCTACTTGTCCATTAGCTTGTGGATGATAGGGAGTATATGTTCTATTCTTGATTTTGTGCTAGCTAAGCAAGTCTTCAATCATGTTGGAGGTAAACTGGTGCCTTGGTTTGTGACCAGCTTCCTTGGGTAACCAAATTTGTAAAATACATTCTCCCTTAGGAACTCAGCTACCTTCTCTTATGTTGTTGCCTTAATTGCCTTGGTTTCATCCCACTTAGTCAGATAGTCAGTGCACACAATGCTGTACTTCTTTTGTTTGTAAGGAGGGTTAATAGGTCCAATGAATTCCATGCCCCACTTGTCAAATGGCTCGAAAGTCACCTGAGGCTGTAGAGGCATTTCATCTCTTGGAGTAGGCCTTCCCATCCTTTGGCACTGATCACACTAGCTAATATATCTTTTCACATCTTGATGAAAAGTGGGCCAATAATAGCCTGCGTGTAACACTTTGAATGTTGTCCTCTTTGCTGCAAAGTGACCTCCACAAGGCCCATTGATGAGCCTCGGTATTGCAACAAGAATGTTGCAACTCCCAAGGCTACCGACTTTAATTATGAACCTGGGGTTCGTACAAACTTAAGAGGCGTCGAAACTATATGTGCAGCTACAATGTGTCCTTCCTTCACTGTAATGATGTAATGGAGTGCATGTATTGAAGTCAAATCCTAAACTAATTGCAGAAAATGAAATTTTTGAAATTGAGATTTAACCTATTGCAAGAAAGAAAGTACAAGGAAAGAGACGAAAATTCAATGCTAAATCACACCATTTCCTAATTAACTACCAAGAAACTATTCTTTGAAATAATGATAAATTATCATGAACCAAATGCTACTATCTAAGCATGCAAGAAGCATCAAACATCACTAATGTGCAAGTAAAGGGACTGAAATAAATATGTTTTTGTCTTTTTGTCTTTTCATGCAAAATCAAATATGCAAACTAATTTCCTTTGGCGATGTGGTAGGTGAATTAAGGATGTTGGAGGTTGTATGGAAAGGTTAGGAGATGGTTGGATGGTTTGGGATACCCTTGGGAGGATTTTGGTGACTTTCTAGAGGTTTTCCCTCAATTTGGCCTCAAAACAGGCTATTTCAGGAAAACCTACAGGATGTACTAGAAACCTACAAGATGATCCTGTAGGAATTACAGTGAGCCTACAAGATATAGCCGAGAGAAAAATGTGAGGTGTTGGAGGTGATGGGAGGCCTAGGAAAGGTTTGTGATGGGTGGAATGGAGTGAGAAAATTCATAGGATCACTTAAAACTCAAAACCAAAGTTGGGAGATGGATGGATTTGCTCAAAAAGCTTGGAGAAGTTTCCTTGTGAAATGATGAAATTGGTGAGGGTTTAATGACAATGAAAATCAAATCCAAATTGGATGGGATATTTTTTTTTATTAACTAGGATGTCTTAAGTCCCTATTCCAATTGGAATCACTCAAAAAGACCTATGTTAACCCATGCAAAAAAAATAAAAAACATTACTAGTCGAAAATCTAGAAATTTGAGAACTAGTGAGCTAGTAAATCTAAAAAATGCCTAACCAAATCAAGTGCAAATGCAATGGGGTAATTTTTGTTATGAACTAGAATGTTTTTTTATCTAATGCAACTAGAATCAATTTGATTGAAGCTCGTTAACATGCTCTAAAAAATAGCAGAAATTTACTGTTCTTTGCTAAAAAAAGGTCCAACAATCTAAATTTGGGAATAAGAAGACTAATCAAAGCAGCTCAATGATTACTATGAACTTCCAAAGCTTTTTCAAGGATTAAATAATGATTTTTATCCTGAAAAATAACTTACATCAACCATTTACTCAATCCTACAACAAGAAATCATTAACACTAAATCCAGAAATAAAAAGAAATAAAAACTAAAGATGCATGTGAATAAGCAATGAAAAGAAGGAAAGAAAATGATACAAAAGGGCTTTGAGGTTCCTGGGATGGCCAAGCCCAAAGAAAATTAGAGACCTATGGAGGAGAACAAGATTTAGAAGCTGAACATGACACCAATCTTCATTATTTTCATCAATAGAATTACATCCCTGCAAGAAAATACAATGGAGCTACAAGAATACAAGCTCTCTCCACAATAACACTAATGAAAATCTCCCCCTAGAGGAAAATTCAACTTGGTACTTATAAAAAATGATTAGGAATCATTCCCCATGAATGGAGGAAGCTTTCCCCACCAAAATCCCTTGATTAGTGGATCTAGTCCCCAATACTAGGAATTTGCATTAAATGACAGGGAACACATTCCTAGATTTTCTCAATCATTCCCTAGATGCAAATTTGACTTGGTGCTTATAAAAAATGATTAAGAATCATTCCCCATGGATGGAGGAATCTTTCCCCACCGAAATCCCTTGATTAGTGGATCTTCTCCCTTGATTGGTGGATCTGCTCCCTTGATTAGTGGAACACATTCCTAGATTTTCTCAATCATCGGAGTTCCACAATTTGTGCCATAATTCCATAATATCCTGTTGACTTATTATTTATTAGTGATCCTCTAGTAGTAGGGAAAAAGTCCCTAAATTATCTCCTCCTCCAACTCTTCATAATCTGCCCAATATTCTCATAATATTCCACAAAAAAAAATAATATTAGGCATAAATATTCAATTATTCATAAACATTCCTAATGAATATATTAAAGTTAAAAATAAATTATATAATGCAAAAAGAGAGGTTTAATGTGCTGAAGGATGGCCATAGGCCTTAATTTATGTTTTAAATTAAAGGCATGGGCCTTAATTTATGTCTAATTTAGAGGCCTATCATACCTCGTCGTTGAAAGTGTTTCTCATCCTCTGAGCAACTTAGTGACCTCATTGTGCCTCATCCATGGCCCTGGTGGCCTCTCCCTTGTGCATTAAGAATCTTGGTTGTAAGCTTTGCAAGGACAAGCCAAAAAACATATTTGTGCAAAGAAAAATCTTTGTTTCTTGAGACCATTAGTTTTCCTTCTTCCCCTTATTCAAGATGGTTCTTGATTGTTTTTTCAGTTTGGCAAGGTCTTACACACCCTTATCAACATTCTGCTACCTTTTTCTGCTATTTATTTGCCTTAGGACTGCCTCCTATAGGATTTTTGGGTCACTATAATTCCTACAGGATCATCCCGTAGAAAACACAGTCCCTTTGTAAACTGAAGTAGAGTGTAAAAAATGACATAAATGGTGGAGGAATGAATGGTAATGAGTGGTAAAATAAAAATGTGAGTGACATGGGTCTCTTTGTGATTCTCCTTTGCTCATTGACCGTCCTTCTTGCTCACCTGCAAATGGAAATTTCATGAAAATGGAGAGGATGCGAGCTCTCTTATTTTTTTTTTCAAGAATGAAATGGGATGGATGAATGATGAATAGATAGTGAATATGAAGTGGATGGAGGCCTTGGAGTGTTGTGGTGACCTTGGCCTTTGCAAAAATTTCTTCTTTTAACTACTGTCCTCATTCCTTAAAATGATCACCCTTCATAATTTGACTTTTCAACATTGCATGAGTGAAGGAATGAGTTGAAATTAACTAGCTGAAGGCGATTGAGATTGCTGACCAATCCTTAGCTTATAAAACCTCATCTCTCATGCATTGATAACAAATTTTTAGCTATAATATGCTCAAGAGAAGAGGTCAAGAATATTGCATACCTGTACCTACCTGATGGTTGTTGGAGAGACATGCATGCTACTACTTGTTATAGACATTTTTGGGCACTACAACCCCAAGCATAAATGTCCATAAACCAAGGGCTCCTAAGTCCGTAAAGGTGTTGTTCCAACCCCTAAAAGAACAAGGTCAACTGATTACAGCATCTCCCAGAAGTTCTCCATGAAAAACTACTCAGAACTGATCAAAACTAGACCATTTCACCTACTCCATAGTCAAAGTGCATTGCATCCCACCTGAATACACACAGTAGGTGCGATGCATGTTGAAAAACCCTTCTATGGGGTGCGATGGGCGAGAGTGGACAAATGGCAGGGTCAATCCGCAAGGTGGAGAAGCATGGAATCTTCCAGAAACTTCTCCTGTGACACTTGCCTCTCTGCATTTGACCAGGGATGAGTAAGAGATCATCAATCTCCAAGTGGAATCAAGAACTATCAGAGAGAGGACACTAATCAAATCTCAAAAGCTGACTCATTCCCCTTGCAAACATCTATATATGGATCCCTCATCCCAGAGATCCAGAGGCTGGAATTTTGTATCTTGTAAGGAAGTGTTGTTGGTTTCTTGGTGCAACATCATAGTATTGGGTGATTTGAGCTTTTCATGAGGTGAAGAAGGGCTTTCTTGCTGAGAGGATGATGCTAGGTCAGAACAATTGGTTGAAATCCTCTTTGCTCTTTCTTGATTATCAATAAAGCTATTCAAGTTTTCCTCCACATTCTTGTATGATTGATGATTTATGCATTTGTGTGGTCAATATACATCTGGTCCTATATTGTTTATGATAATAGATCTATGTTCTTGGATAGTGTTATGCTACTTTGATTCTACAGGTACTCTTTGAAGCTGGGTAGACAAGGAAGCGAGTGGCAAAGACCTACCAGAAGAGAGAAGAATCGAGCAAGGAACCAAGCGCAAGATAGAGGTTGGTCTCCTTATTCTTCTCTTATCTATTTCTCATAAAGGAAAACGAAAGTAGTTTTTAGTTTGTTTGTTTCTAAGGTAGCTACCAGCCTTAGTGGGACTAGCAGCTCTGCATAGACACTAGTTTTCCCGATAACAAAATGGTGACTCCAATGGGGAGCAAATAGATTGTTTGTTTATCTACATTTGTTTACTCTATAAACTTACAGACGGAGCCTGAAGTCAAGCCAGCTAGCCTTCGAACTGCATTTGCTATGCAAGTTCAAAGTAGATCAATGTTGCTTCAGTCTATCTCCGGGTTTTGTTTATGAATTAAACGATTGATTTACAAGCTCTCTAATTGCCCTCATGGTGGCTCTAGTAACCTCTTTAGATCTACCAGTGTGATTGATTTACTGCTCGGAACCCAGTCAAAGTCTCGTCCCTGGTCCAGCGCACTGTCTGTTATGTGAACTCCAAATGCATTGCACTTCCCGAGTGTAGTAGGTGCGTTTCATTTCAAATTCACTGTGTTACAGGTGCACTGATCAGACAAGGCCTTGTTCCTAAATTTTGGTTTCTGTGTTCATGCTTTTCAGCTATATTCAGGAGTTTTGCTGCGTCAATACACCTCTGTTTGAAACCCCTTTCCTTGTTGTTATTCCACCTCCATTGTGCAAAGAACTGTAAATGTTTTTATGTATTTTTGATTCATTTTCAGTTCTCCTTTACAAATAAGTAGCATAATTGTACTGTCGTTTCTTGATTTGAAAGTGTCACAAGTGTCGTTTTCAGTCATAGAAGAGAATTTGATTGTTCTTGATAGTCGATTACACTATTACTCTTGTATTTGATTTGAATTAATAGTTTTTCAAGTGTCGAAATCAAGTTTTCAATTCCAAATAACAAAGTGTCGTCATTGTCCTCATTTTGTTTTTGAAAAGAAGCTTGTTAGTAATTGTCGCTTTGAAAAATAATTCAGATTTGCGCTTAGCTTTCTTTTTATCATTCACACATTAAGAAGGCTGAAAACAAATACATGCACGTTCATTTGAATTTAGACTGTTTGTTGGTTTGATTTAGGATAGTGCATATAGTGCGTGCTCTTTGCTCTTTGTTGAAAGAAAATCATCTCTCTTTCCTTAGTAGCTAGGATTTTCATTGCAAAAAGAAGATTAAATGACTGTTTATCATCTTAGATTGAATTTTAGGAATTGTACATCTACATCACGCGGTGAACCTGAAAGGAAAATTTCTTAAGCAAGATCAACTATAAAATAAATTTAATGAATCTAAAAACGCTTTGGAAGCTAATGCACAACATCTAGAAGTCTAGGCTAGAGACATATTCCGGCATCGTAAAGCCTGGTAACTGTTGTTTTCACTGTTGGTTGGGTGATTCCTCCACTTTGAGACGACAAGCACCAGTACGGACTTGTGCTCCACGTATTGTCGAGTATATTTTGGGAGAGCACAATAGGCTTTATCCTTTATCCATAGGAAGCCATGTCTGCCACCCTATTGATCGCAATGCACTGAACACAACATTCGGGAAGATTGACTGCCGTACCGTAAAAAGTATTCTGCAGTTTTGCGATTGGTTTGGTAATCCCTCTGTCTAGATTCCCAGAGTAGTCCCTTTCGTTCCTTTTCAGACTCCTTAACGGAAAAGGTCCATCTGAGCACTTGTCACTTTAGGCTCATTAAAAATCAAAGGCAACTAGAGTCATCTTTTGTTTTTTCTCGACTCTTAAAAATTGAAAAAAGAAGTTGTGTCAAAGCGTCTAAAATTTATTTTAAACGGAATACACATCACCTTTCTTACGTTGATCTTAAGTTGAGAAAAATGGAGTCCACCAACCAAGGAGTTCCCCTTGGAGGAAATCCTATTCCTTCTCCTCTTGGGGAGATGTTGGTGCACCCCATATGGCCACATTGTCTCTTCCAAGATTGACAATTGACTTTTCCGTATGGCTCTTCTCAACTTCTTTCGTTCAGAACACCCTGATTCCTGAACAATCAAGTTATCAACTAAACGATATTAGAGTTACCCCCCAACCCTCTACTTCGTCCAATTCTTCCTCTCCTCCTTCCTCTTTGCTTGGTGAAGCTGGTAAAGCCCAAAATCAAGTAACTGAGAAGAAGAAGGAGAAGAAGAAGAAAGAGAAGAAGAAGAAAGAGCCAAAGGTGAAAAGGGGCAACCAAGAATCGTCTAGTGAAAATCCACACACTGCATTGACCAGGCCTAAATCGCTATGTGTCATTTGCAAAGGAGACTAATATCATCGAGATTTTCCTTGCATCCCTTAGATCTTAAGGGACTGGTCTCCTCGTTTGCACAATCTAGTGTCATCAACCTCTGATGATTATGTTGAGCATACATCGTCAACTAGTGAAAGTGAAGCCCCTAGACAAAAAGGAAAATATAAATTTCCTTGTAAATTGTGTGAAGGCGATCACGCCATCCACCGTTGTCCTTTCTTAGATGAAGCTAAAAGAGTTTTGGACGATCGTCCAGTTTCACCGTTACAGCTTCCTCCCGGATATAAGAAACTCTTGTCGAGTCCGTCACTAGTTGAAAATCCGGCTGACACACCCTTGTGGTTGGCTGAAACGTCTATCATTGAAGATAAAACATCTGAATCCACACCAGACGAAAGTCAAAAGGTCGAGGCGACAGTTGACCTGGTCGTGCCTTCAGAGGATCAATCTTCAGATGATACAATCACCGAAAAGAACAAGAATGACACCTTTTCAAATTCTCTTCATAAGCACAGACTCCGATGAACATGGGGGCAGTCCACCCATTCCTTTACCATAGGAAGGAAGTTCGTTAGAGTCGTATCCGACCGTCTATTCGGTTCCACCTCCAAGCAACCTGGTTGTTTCCTTTGACTAGAATCTACTAGGCAGACCCCATTTACCGGCTAGTGTACCATTTCGAATCATTGCTCAAATATGTAGAATGGTCATGGCCGGTACCATCATAGATGAAGGGGCTTCTGTGAGTATCCTTTCCTCAACTTCTTGGAAAGCGCTTGGTTCGCCATCGCTTTTTCCTGAGATGAGAAATCTAACAGGCTTTGACAAAGGAACCAGTCGACCATTAGGGATCCTTCTCGATGCGCCGATAACATTGAGAAGGAAAACCGTTCACATGAACGTAATGGTAGCCCAAGGACCCCTGGATTATAATCTACTCCTTGGATGAGACTATATTTATTGCATGGGAGCTGTCATCTCCTCACTCTCTAGAGTAATGTGTTTTCCGCACGAAGGAAGAGTGGTCAAGCTCGTAGACCAGCTTTCATTTCCTGGTTCACACATAGAAAATAGTCATATACCAACCCTGAATGGTCTTTTCACGCAAGGAATGTCTCATCAATCCCCAGTCCATCCTCCTGATGAGTGCGAGTGATTCGGAGGACATGATTGAAACCCAGGGGGCATGCACCCTGGTATGCTTCGGCAGGAAAACCTTGGGTATAGTGTAGGTTTCTGCAGAGGATATATGACTAGTCTGACACACGTCCATTTAGGAAAATGGGATTAGGCTGGAATAAGATTCACTCGTCAAAGTTATGTGAGTGGAGGCGTATTCACCACTCACCTTTTTCTATTTCGGTAGACATCGCCGAGGAAGTGTTTTGTCTGTGACACGGATGGAACAATCTTTGGTAACCTGGAAATTTTTCGCTATACCTGGGGGCATGCAAACCTTTTGGCATGCAAGCGAAGAGCGACCATTTATTTTTTAAATTTATAGGTCCTCTAACCCTTTAAACTCGTAGGATTGGTCGTTTCCTAACTTGCATAAAGAAAGGATGCGGAGCAAAGCTTTGTAAGGTGCAAGCTTCTGAAAAATGGCATCTTAGATGAGACAACTTTATTATACGACTGGATCGAGCAGTTTTAACGCGGAATTCAAGCTTGTTAAAAAATAAACATAAGCAATGAGCAAGTGTTTCCCCCAGTGTTTAAGCTCATTAAAAAATGAATCAATTCCTAGTAAATAGCCATCGTGAATGTATTACTTCAGCCTTTGAAGCCTTGGTCGTGTTCTCATCATCACCTCCACTTTGTATTGGCCGATCATTTACCTCCACTTGATTGTTTACCCCTTTTGAGGAACATTTGTGAAGAGTGATCTTGTTAGCCATCCTTGTGACACTGCCATGATTGGAAAATTCCAAACCTTACCTAGAATCAGTTGCTACCCGAATCTATCACTCATTCCTAAAAAACAAGTCTCCTTTAAGCTCTTTTCAACTGACTCGTAAAATATGAAAAGATTGCTGAGCCATTGGCCTCTCCAGCTCGTTAAAGTGACCAGAAGTGCTATCCCTCCTTTAGATTTTAATCTTTTTTGGACCTGAGGGATTATTACACAAAAAGATCGAGCGCTTGTTTTGTTCGGCTCGTTAAAATTACCGAACATTTATCCCTTTTGTATTATTTTATACTTTTTTGGACTTAAGGGATTAGATGACAAAAAAGGATTTTTGGAGTTTCCTTTACGTCCATTTTCAAACTCTCTAAAATTGAAAAGGACTGAGTTATCTTTGTCGTTAAACTCGTTAAAACCGAATAGCAACAAACTTGTCCATAACAGACAAGAATGAGTTTCAGTATCGCTAGGCTCGTTAAAACATAGTGATGGGTTTGCCTGAAGGGAAAATTATAGAACAAGCATATGTTATCCTCCTCAAGCTTGACAAAAATAAAGAGGTACTGGTCAGCAATGACTGGGGAAAAATTGGGAAGAAAACTTGAAGAAACTTTGTTGGTAGCAAGTCGCTCTTGAACATGACACTTTCACTCCGCGTCCGAGTCGAGTTGGGTTGTTCCATTCATTTGTCACATCACCATGGTTCCATCACACCATCCACATTTGGGGTTAATGCTACCAATCCATCATGTCAGTGTCGCCGATATGTTCAAGAGAAGTTGCTCAGAGAATTCACCTGTGTCTCACCCACTGCAATACATTTACGCTCCATTCTTTCATGACCGCCACCCTGAACCTTATATCACCAAATCATTTTCACCTCCATTAAAATCATTTGCTCTGTTTCGTGTCATTGATGTGGGATTCACTAAGGCCCTCCTATGACGGATCGCTTCTTGTCGATGTCAGCGCATTATCCAAGAAGTCGATCTAGGAACAACCCTTTCAGTACTTTGAAGATTGCATGCCTCAATGGCAAGTTTCTCACTTCCAGCGATAGGTTTACATCAATGGCCTTTGACCGAAAGATTTCGCGTGGTGTTCGACACCAAGTACCTTATTCACACCACATGAATTGTACTGTACTACCTTGAGGGTCGTCATCATTATCGGTGATTCCTCTCGCGTCTGTTAACAACTTACATCATTGGCTGGTAATCAGGTGATGTCTTTCCATGTTCGACTCTAGAACATCTCTCACATAGATCGACTTGTACTTTGAGTGAAGATAGAATGAGATTGAAGACCCCGGATCTAGTTTCATCCATCTGGGTTGTGATATATATTCAGGAAAATAAAGACATCAAATGTACATCATTGCTGCACAGATAATCATCCAATCCAAGGGATGATGGCTCTATCAGAATCATCAGTCTACACTCAGACGATTGTATGTCCTATGTACATGAAAATGAATTTATAAAGCTGAGCATGGGAATGCCCGCATCAGCTAGATCATGAAAATATTATGAAGATAATGTATTGTATTGTATCTTATTAAAGGTCACCTTCCAACTTGAAAAAACTTTGAATCCTCATGATAAATCATTTCACCCGACATCAAAAGATTAACGACCTCATGCTTTAGGGGGCAACTGTTATAGACATTTTTGGGCACTAGAACCCCAAGCATAAATTTCCATAAACCAAGGGCTCCTAAGTCCCTAAAGGTGTTGTTCCAACCCCTAAAAGAACAAGGTCAACTGATTACAGCATCTCCCAGAAGTTCTCCATGAAAAACTACTCAGAACTGGTCAAAACTGGACCATTTCACCTGCTCCATAGTCAAAGTGCGTTGCATCCCACCTGAATACACACAGTAGGTGCGATGCATGTTGAAAAACCCTTCTATGGGGTGCGATGGGTGAGAGTGGACAAATGGCAGGGTCAATCCGCAAGGTGGAGAAGCATGGAATCTTCCAGAAACTTCTCCTGTGACACTTGCCATCTGCATTTGACCAGGGATGAGTAATAGATCATTAATCTCCAAGTGGAATCAAGAACTATCAGAGAGAGGACACTAATCAAATCTCAAAAGTTGACTCATTCCCCTTGCAAACATCTATATATGGATCCCTCATCCCAGAGATCCAGAGGCTGGAATTTTGTATCTTGTAAGGAAGTGCTGTTGGTTTCTTGGTGCAACATCATAGTGTTGGGTGATTTGAGCTTTTCATGAGGTGAAGAAGGGTTTTTTTGCTGAGAGGATGATGTTGGGTCAGAACAATTGGTTGTAATCCTCTTTGCTCTTTCTTGATTATCGATAAATCTATTCAAGTTTTCGTCCACATTCTTGTATGGTTGATTATTTATGCATTTGTGTGGTCAATATACATCTAGTCCTATATTGTTTATGATAATAGATCTATGTTCTTGGATAGTGTTATGCTGCTTTGATTCTATAGGTACTCTTTGAAGTTGGGTAGACAAGGAAGCGAGTGGCAAAGACCTACCAGAAGAGAGAGGAATCGAGCAAGGAACCAAGCACAAGACAGAGGTTGGTCTCCTTATTCTTCTCTTATCTATTTATCATACAGGAAAATGAAAGTAGTTTTTAGTTTGTCTGTTTCTAAGGTAGCTACCAGCCTTAGTGGGACTAGCAGCTTTGCATAGACACTAGTTTTCCTGATAACACTGCTGACTTGATGTTGATGTGCAGGTGTTGGATGGTGATGCTAATGATCATGATGTCGCTGCTAAGCTCTAGAGGAGCTTTTTTGACCTCTGGATCTCCTTTAAAACTGCTCACTGCCAATCCTGTAGGTGTTGGTTTGTATCTTGTAGGTTTACCGAACAGTGACTTGTTTTTTCCATATCTCCCAAACAGTAGACTGGATTGAGCTGAAACGTTTTGAGCATGTTGTCATCATCATTATGCACCTCCCCATAGAAAAATTTTGTTCAATGGATGTACATATCTCGAGAAAAACTAAAAATGGCTGAAGGTGATGGAGGTTGATTTCTTGGAAACCATGCACATGAATTTTCTGAAAATTCTTGGGCATGTTACCATCATCCATATGCATCTCCTCATGAAAAAAAAATTTAAATCGATGTATGGATATTGAGAAAATGAAAAAATGGCAGAAGGTTATGCAGGCTAATTTCTTGGAAACCATGTACTAGAATTTGCTGAAATTGCTTGAGCATGTTACCATCATCCATATGCATCTCCCCTTGAAACAACTTGGCAATTGGATGCATGGTTTTCAATTTATGACAAAGACAAATTTATGCTCTATGTATTTTTGTATCCTGTAGTAAAAATAGAGCATCTTGTAGTTTTTTAGGATAGTAAGGAAAATGAGTTGTAGAAGCATGAGAATCATGGGTGGATGGTGAAAATAGATGAGGGTGATCGATTCGCATGGCCTTGGCCTTGTTGGAGCATTTGAGCGACGTAGGAGTGTAGGTTTTAACCCCGTACAGAAATTACCTACATACGAATTATAAAACACATAAAATAAACAATGCGAGAGCATAACACATAAAACACATATACATAGAGATTTTCCCCTGGATCCAAAAACCGGGACTACTAGCTTGATTTTTCATTATGTTCCTTTCAATGTTATAATACATATTTATACATGCCGAATCATCCAATACCATGGACTGAAAACCATCGCATCCAAAACCATGGACCGAAAACCATCGCGTCCAAAAACATGTGCAAAAATCATGCACAAAACCATAGGTGGGTCCACCCAACCTAACATAGGTTACAAAACCAAAATTTTTTGGGGCGCTACCCCGGACCCCATAGAGTGGGGTTACCTGCACCCCTCAAACTCCCTGTTACCCCCTCACTACGCAATCGGTGCAACGAAGGGGGGGCTCTGCCCTCCCTCTAACGTCCCGGTTAACTATGTGGGCTAGTTGTGGAAAGAATATAACACAACCCAACAAGGAGAAAGTCCAAATTTGACTTCTTTTGACTAAGCTTAACCAATTGTCCTTTTTGGTACTAACTTATTCTTGTTGCTTGTAGATGTTGGAGAGTACATGCATGCAAGGACACTGATTCCTTTATTTTTTATTTTTTAATTTTTTTTTATTTTTTCTTCTAGGTCTACTAGCCGCCTCAATGAGGTTTTCAACTAGTATGTTTGCCTAGGCGCCTCAAAGGAGGTTTTCACCTAGGATCTTTTATTTTTTCCAACCCATTAACAGCTTCATGGATATTTTCAATCAATGAGCCAATCTGAGGTGCCTCCAAGGAGATTTTCACTTGAGATTTTTATTTTTTCTTTTATTTTTCATTTTTTTTCTACCATACCCTATTTGAAAAACAAAATCACTTTCAAGTATAAGAATATTTCAATGGAGCCATGTGCACATCAAAATGATAGAAAAAATGATGTGAAGGCTTGAAATGTATGCTTTGACATGTACCTGGACTTTAGAGACCAAATGATTTGACCTTGAAAGGATCAAGCATAGTTGAAGAAGAGAGTGATGCTCCATCTTGTTGATTTTTTGAAATCAAACCTAAATATAACTTTGATGTCCTTGGTTTTCTTGCTTATTTGAATCATCCTTCATGTCTTCTTCTACCATGACCTTGAAATCTTCCTTTTTCTGTTGATTGATCTCTTAAATACATGGAGGATTTGATATTAACCATGAGGGAGATTTCTCGATCTTTGATTTTGATGTCTGATCTTCATCAAGTGCATCCCATGATTTCGTGGTATTCTCATTTGAATCTTCTTCTTCTGGATGTGTTCCTTCAATGATATCAAGATAATATCCTTTTTTCAATACTCTTCTTGAGATATGGTGAATACCATTGATCTCAAGAGGAGATGTTTGGAAGTGTTGTACCTCAGCATTGTAAGTGGGTTGAGCTACTTCAATGTGTGGGTTTGGAAATGGTGGTACAAGTAGTTGAGTGGGAGTGTATATTTGAGATGGATGTGGATGGGGTTGTGGTTGTGGTGGAGGTGAATGGTAAGGATAACATGGAGATTGGTATGGAGGATATTGAGGAAAATACTGAGGATATTGTAGATGACTCCCATAAGTTCCTTGCCAACCTTGTTACCAAGATTGGTTTTGGGGTTGATATGGCCAATGTTGCCAAGGATAGGGTGTGTTCCAAATACTTTGAGGTGGATATGCATAACCTTGAAATTTTGAATTAGGCTCTTGCACCATATCAGGCTAAATAGGCTACCATGGTCCTCTTAGAGCTACATAACATAGTTGCATTGGTGATTGATTTGCTCCATTGTCCTCTTGGTGAACTTCCTTCAAACTTTGATAATGATGGACAATGTTTAACATCATGTGATTCTGCAACACAAATATCAAAATTTTCTTT
This sequence comes from Pinus tabuliformis, assembly GCA_031772625.1. NCBI lineage: Eukaryota > Viridiplantae > Streptophyta > Pinopsida > Pinales > Pinaceae > Pinus > Pinus tabuliformis. Next base: position 582,872,736 of record CM062806.1, read on the forward strand.
TTCTTTCATCTTGCATTCTTAACATTTCTACTTGTTTTGTTAGATTGCTAAGAATTTCTGTTTTAAAATTATCCAACAAATTTCAAAGTTTAGCTTTACTTACCGATCTTGATGTTGATTTACCTACTCTTGCTTTTCCTCTTGCTATGTATTTGCATGTTTCAAAAATTTCCTCAAATGATACTTTATATACATCACCTCTGCTCATGAGATTAAAGAGATCAATCCACTCATCCCTAATTGTTCTAAGTAAGAGGGTTTTTAGTGTGTCGAATCCTAAATGATGTAGTTTTGCCCTATTAACATTATACATGAACCTCTCTATTAGATCCTCAAGACTCTAATATTCTCTTTGATTCATTCTAAAGATTTATTCTTTAAGATCACGATCTTTATATTTTTCTATAAATATATTTTGCATATAATTCCATGATCTTATTGAATTAGTCCCTAAACTCATGAACCATCTAATAGCTCTATCCTTCAATGTTGCTGGAAACAATTTTAGTTTTTGAGTTTTTAATAAGTAACCATAAGATCTACAAACAATCTCAAATTCAAAGAGAAAGGTTTCTGGATCCTCTGACCTTAAACCATGAAATTTGGAAGAAAATATGGAGGGTTGTTATAGATCTGACCTGCAAATATATGAAATGATACCAATATACCCAATAACTATAAATAATCACCAGACATAACAAGATCTGAATATAGATAGAAATGCTTCACTTTATTAATCAAAACCCTTAAGGTAGGGCAACACCATACATTCACTCCTTAAGGAAAGAGAACACTCCACAAGCCATATGCTCATTCATACAATATTCCTTGACATCTCTCAATGGGGAGTCTCTAGCCTCTACATAGGTCTCATACATACAGTACCATGGGGCATTACTATGGTTCCTACAATAACATCTATCTAATACAATGGGCTTATTACATTATTGCTAACTACTTGCGGTCCCTTACATGATACGGGTTAACCACTTTATTTATTAGTATGGCCCATCCCACTATTACATAATTCCCTTGGGTACCTCCCTCTGTACCCCATACTATCCCCCCTAGGTATACTACATTCCACCCCCCTTAAACATGTTTCGTCCTCGAAACATAAAAAGAACACAAATAACAATATCTACTAAAAAGAGTAGTCCATTGGTACCATGCATGTGAATCTAGCCATCCAAGAGAAAGGTGAACCCTCGATCTAGCTGGTGCCTTGCTCGCTTGAGATGGAAGTTGACCCTGACAGCTCTTTTGTGTTGCTGTGTTGTGGGTGGATTGTCACCCCTCTCTATCTATCATGCGGGGGTTGTTGTCCTTGTTGCTGATTTGTTGCCATCTTGTTGGTTGTTTTCTTGCGGGGTGATGTTGGTGGTAATATGTTGAAGTTTAAACCAATGGTGTATCTTTCTTTAATTCACCACCTATTGGAGCCTGATTGGTATCTGATACATGTTTTGGTGCCTACTATTGTTGCTTATATTCCAATATTACTTCAACCGTAGATTCCAAATCTGATGTATCAGTATGTGTAACATTTTTTGCTTCAGCCTCCTTGGACTCTACCTGTTTTTCTGGTACCTAGTCTGATTTTTTTGTTTGGTTGTCGACCATCAAGGGCTCGTCATCTGATGTGTCAGTTCTTGGAACATCTTTTGCTCCAGCCTCCTTGGACTCTACCTGTTTATTGATGGAAATATCCTGTAATGTAATTTTCTTCTTTTTATACCAGAGCTTCAGGAATTTCTTCTGCACATTAATATTGATAGTACCCACCGATTCCATCCAAGGGTATCCCAAAACAACATCCACATTATCCATATCTGAAGCATAAAAATCAGAATGCAACACATACTTGTCCATAGAAATCTTCAAATCTTTATAAACTTGCACCTCATCATTATTAACTTATGTGTGCTCCATTTGTTTTGCTAGAAATTGCAATTTTTTTCCAAATTGACATTTATAAGATTTGGCTTGCAACTAGGATTTATAGACACAATGATCTTCTCCTTATGAATATATCCATGAAACTGTAATAAGCAGATACCAATAGAAAACAACCCCACATATTTCTCATTATATTGTTTTCTAGCATGAGACCATCTGTCTAAAAGGAATTTTTCAAATTCTTCATCTGGCAGGTTGGAACACTTCTTTTTGTTAAGTAATTCCCACCATGTGGCCGCCTCATCTTTAAATTTAGCCACTGCCCAAAATTTCCAATGTTTTACCCATAATGCCTTTTGTTCTTTTATGTATTCTTCAATAGTAGGGCCATTATATTTTCCTATAAAATATAGAACCGCCATGAAGAGGGTTTTGAAAAAAAAATCACTTGGCGAAAATTTGAAATGGCCACAATTTAGTCAATATTGATCAGAATCCCTATTATGACCTGTTTTTTAAATTAGCGCTATCTCCCTCATCCGAACTCCGATTCGATCGATTTTTTTTTGAAATTGGGAATTTTTTGCAAAAAACACAGATTTGCAATTATACTATGCAAATGTTGCCCCAGAACATACAGATCTAATCTGCAAAATCATCACCCCGGAAAATGTCTACAACACAGCTGATTTTTAAATCAGAAATATCTCCCTCATCCGAACTCTGATTCAGTTGATTTTTTTTTTCAAATTGGGTATTTTCACAAAAAACCCAGGTCTGCTATTAGATTCTGCAAATATTTGCCCAGCACGTACAGATCTGATCTGTAAACTCGCCAACTCGAAAAATATCTGCAACACAGCTGATTTTTTAAATCAGCAATATCTCCCTCATCTGGACTCTGATTCGACTGATTTTTTTTTCAAATTGGGTATTTTTTCACAAAGAACCCAGATCTACAATTAGATTCTACAAATATTTCCCTAGAATGTATAGATCTGATCTGCAAACTCACCGCCCCGAAAAATGTCTGCAACACAGCTGATTTTTAAATCAATGATATCTCCCTCATCCATACTCTGATTCGGCTGATTTTTTATTTTTTTTTCAAATTGGGTTTTTTTTCACAAAAAACCTAGATCTGAAATTATATTCTGCAAATTTTTCATGAAAATGTATAGATATAATCTGCAAACTCGCCGCCCCAAAAAGTTCCTGCACAAATAAAAAAAATCTGCTTTGTCCAAGAAAGTGCTCTGATACCACTTATTATAGATCTGACCTGCAAATATATGAAATGATACCAATATACCCAAAACTGTAAATAATCACCAGAAATAACAAGATTTGAATATAGATAGAAATGCTTCACTTTATTAATCAAAACCCTTAAGGTATGGCAACACCATACATTCACTCCTTAAGGAAGGAGGACACTCCACAAGTCATATGCTCGTTCATACAATATACCTTGACATCTTTCAATGGAGTGTCTCTAGCCTTTATATAGGCCTCATACATACAATACCATGGGTCATTACCATGGTTCCCTCAATACCATCTATCTAATACAATGGGCTTATTACATTATTGCTAACTACTGGTGGTCCCTTACATGATACGTGTTAACCACTTTATTTATTACTATGGTCCATCGCATTGTTACATTATTCCCTTGGGTACCTCCCTCTGTACCCCATACTATCCCCCATAGATATACTACAGATGTTCTTCATGTGCACTTTGATATCAGTATCTTTAATGGGAAATCCGAGAGGATATTCCTCATTGTCATCATCTCCATCCATTTCTTCTACGTTCTTTGACATCTTCTTCTTCTACCTGCAAAAGTGAATGGTGATATGGCTCTTACTGCACCATATGATCAAATTGGGGGGGGTGGGGGCGGTTGCGTTGGTGTTGGATATTTTTTTTGTCTTTGTATGTATGATTGAATGAAAACTATAATGCAATGCAATTTTCTACTTTTGAAATTAAATATGTCTAATGCAAATATTTTTTGTTTTTGCAAAAAGTAAAAAGAATGAATCAACTAGGGAAGAAAAAAATGCATACTTTGACACCTCCTTGGCAATGACACAAAAAAGTGATGAGACTCGGTATTGCAACAAGAATGCTGCAACTTCCAAGGCTACCTACTTTAATTATCAACCGGGGTTCGTACAAACTTAAGAGTTGTCGGTACTATATGTGCAACATACAATGTGTCCTTCCTTTGTTGTCATGATGTAATTGAGCACATGTACTGAAGTCAAATCCTAAACTAATTGCAAAAAATGAAATGTTTGAAATGGAAATTTAATCTATTTCAAGAAAGAAAGTACAAGGAAAGAGACGAAAATTCAATGCTAAATCACACCATTTCCTAATGAACTGCCAAGAAACTATGCTTTGCAATAATGCTAAATTATCATGAACCAAATGCTACTATCTAAGCATGGAAGTAAGAAGCATAAAACATCATTAATGTGCAAGTAAAGGGACTGAAATAAATCTATTTTTATCTTTTTGTTTTTTCATGCAAAACCAAATATGAAAATAATTTCCTTTGGTGATGTGGCAGGTGAATTAAGGATGTTGGAGGCTGTATAGAAATGTTAGGATATGGTTAGATGGTGTAGGATACCCTTTGGAGGCTTTTGGTGACTTCCTAGAGGTTTTCCCTCAATTCGGCCTCAAAACAAGCCATTTCAAGAAAACCTACAGGATGTACTAGAAACCTACACGTTGATCCTATTGGAATTATAGTGAACCTATAGGATATAACCAAGAGAAAAATGTGAGGCGTTGGAGGCGATGGGAGGCCTAGGAAAGGTGTGTGATGGATGAAATGGAATGGGAAAATTCATAGAATCGCTCAGAACTTAAAACCAAAGTTGGGAGATGGATGGATTTGCTCAAAAAGCTTGGAGAAGTTTTCTTGTGAAACGATGAAATTGGCGAGGGTTTAATGACCAAGAAAATCAAATCAAAATTGGATGGGACAGATTTTGTTATTAAATAGGATGTCTTAGATCCCTATTCCAATTGGAATCACTCAAAAATACCTATGTTAACCCATTCAAAAAAAATAAAAAACATTACTAGTCGAAAATCTAGAAATTTTAGAACTAGTGAGCTAGTAAATCTAAAAAATTCCTAACCAAATCAAGTGAAAATGCAATGGGGTGATTTTTGTTATGAACTAGAATGTTTTTATGATCTAATGCAAGTAGAATCAATTCAATTGAAGCTCGTTATCATGCTCTAAAAAATAGCATAAATTTACTGTTCTTTGCTAAAAAGGAGTTCCAACAATCTAGATTTGGGAATAAGAAGATTAATCGAAGCAGCTCAATGATTACTATGAACTTCCAAAGCTTTTCCAAGGATGAAATAACGTTTTTGATCTTGCAAAGGAACTTACATCAACCATTTACTCAATCCTACAACAAGAAATCATTAACACTAAATGTAGAAATAAAAATAAATAAAAACTAGAGATGCATGTGAATAAGTAATGAAAAGAAGGAAAGAAGATGATACAAAAGGGCTCTGAGGTTCTTGGGATGGCCAAGCCCAAGGAAAATTGGATACCTATGGATAAGAACAATATTTAGAAGCTGAACATGACACCAATCTTCATTATTTTCGTCAATAGAATTATATCCCTACAAGAAAATACAATGGAGCTATAAGAATACACGCTGTCTCCACAATAACACTGATGAAAATCTCCCCCTAGAGGAAAATTCAACTTGGTACTTATAAAAAATGATTGGGAATCATTCCCTATGAATGGAGGAAGCTTTCCCCACCAAAATCCCTTGATTAGTGGATCTAGTCCCCAATACTAGGAATTTGTGTTAAATGGTAGGGAACACATTCCTAGATTTTCTCATTTATTCCCTAGAGGCAAATTCGACTTGGTACTTATAAAAAATTATTAATAATAATTCCCCATGGATGGAGGAATCTTTCACCACCAAAATCCCTTGATTAGTGGATCTTCTCTCTTGATTGATGGATCTGCTCCCTTGATTAGTGGAACACATTCCTAGATTTTCTCAATCATTGGAATTCCACAATTTGTGCCATAATTCCATAATATATTGTTGAATTATTATTTATTATTGATCCTCCAGTAGTAGGGAACAAGTACCTAAATTATCTCCTCCTCCAACTCTTCATAATCTGCCCAATATTCTCATAATATTCCACAAAAAAAAAAATAATACTAGGCACAAATATTCAATTATTCATAAACCTTCCTAATGAATATATTAAAGTTAAAAATAAATTATCTAGTGCAAAAAGAAAGGTTTAATGTGCTGAAAGATGGTCATAGGCCTTAATTTATGTTTTAAATTAGAGGTATGGGCCTAAATTTATGTCTAATTTAGAGCCCATCACCCATCATGACAGGTCAGAAGGATGTCAAAGACTTCCTCCTCCTTGACACATCTTCTCAAGATTTGATCTGAGCCAATTTTGAAGAGATTTCCCCCAATCCAAGTGAAGGGGGAGCCCTACCTCACTACCTTTCTCTTCTCTTTGGAGGACAAGTTCAGTGGACACTGTGCAGATACCAAATAGTTTGCTATATCAGCAAACCATGGAGAGAGAACTAAAATAGTAAATAAGTGCTCATCCGGTAATTGGTCATCAAATATTCCTTCTTCACCTACAGGAAAATTTAATCTGGACAAAAATTCTGCAACAATGTTTTCCTTACCAGGCTTATCAATAATGGTTAGATCAAACTACTGTAATAAAAGTAACCATCTTATAATCTGTGCATTCACATCTGGTTTATTCATTAAATATTTGATTGCAGCATGGTCAGTATCCCCAAATGTTTGATAAATTGTAATATAATGCCTAAATTTGTTCAATGAATGCACAACGGCCAGGAGTTCCTTTTCGGTCACTGTGTAATTTAGTTCAGCGTTTGATAGATTCTTACTAATAAAGTAGATAGCATAAGGCAATTTTTCATCTATCTGCCCTAGGGCTGCTCCTATGGCTTTGTGTGAGGCATTAGCATGAATATGAAAGGGAAGGGCCCAATTTGGGCATCGGAGAATCGGTGCAGTGGTTAACTTGTCCTTTAGTGTGTCTAAGGCCTCTTGACAAATTTTTGACCATATAAATTCAGAGTCCTTCGCCAACAAACAAAATAAAGGAGAGGCCAACTTGCTGAAGTCCTTTATGAATCTTCGGTAGTATCCAGCTAACCCTAGGAAACTTTTGACATCTCTCTGCTTTTGAGGAGGTGGGACCCTTTGGATGATAGCTATTTTGTTTGGGTCCACCTACAGTCCTTGCTGAGATATTGAATGACCTAGCACGGTCCCTACAGTCATCAAGAATTCACATTTTTCGGGACTGAGAGACAGGTTCATTTCAATGTATTTGTGTAGTACTTTTCCTAGGTTGGACAGAGCCTCTTGAAAATCACAACCATAAAGTGTAAAATCATCCATATAAATTTCCATCGCATCATGGACTAACTCAGCGAAAATGCTTAGGACTGCTCTCTGGAAAGTGGCAGGAGCATTGCATAGGCAAAAAGGAAGGAACCTATAGGCAAAAGTACCCCAAGGACAAGCGAAGGTGGTTTTATCCTGGTCTTTCAGGATTATCTGGATTTGGTTGTACCCGTTGAATCCATCTAGGAAAGAGAAATTTTTTTTCCTTGCCAGGCCATCTAGCACTTAGTCAATGAAGGGTAGAGGGAAATGGTCCTTCTTTGTGGCTTTGTTCAACTCCCTGTAATCAACACAAATCCTCCACTTACCATTTTTCTTTGGAACTAACACCAAAGGAGAGACCCACTCACTATCGGAGATAGGGTAAATGAATCCTGCATCTAGAAATTTTTGCAGTTCTTCTTTGATTATATCTTTAAGAGATGAATTCATCCTCGTTTGGGGCTGCCAGACTAGCTTGCAACCCTCTTTGATGTATATGTGGTGAGTACACACTAAGGGGTGTACTCCCTTCATTTCTTTGTAACTCCAAGCGAAGGCTTCTAGATGTTCCTTTAGCATGTTGCATAACTTCTCTTCTTGGAGAGAAGAAAGAGATGGATTGATTTTCAAGGTTCTCTCAGGGCCGAATTATACGGTTTTGACATGGAGGGGGTTGGAATCGGCCAAGTATAGGTCAATTAGATGATTGTTTTGGGTTTCCTTTACTACATATTCTAAGGGAAATGTATTGAGAGTCAGAATTTGAAGTAGGTGTTCAATCAAATCATCTTCATCCTATTTTCCTCCTCCCATGGTTGTCTCTAAAGTATAAAGTTGGATAGAATAAACTTCATCTTCCTCCTCCTCCTCCAACCATAAAGGTAAATCATGCTCTAGAGATGGCTGAGCAGGAGGGTATAGGACTAACTTCTTAGAAATATGCCCATTCTTGATGGTCATATTCCTAGCTTTGCAGCTAATGTAAGCATAGGCAGTGGCCAACTAGGGTCTCCCAAGTATGAGAGGATAACTAGTAAGCTTAGCCTTAGGCTGGAGAACTAGGAACTCTGCAGGGTACTCCCAAGAGTCAATGGAGACCATCACATCCTCCAAAATCCCCTCAGGGTTTACTGTGGAGCGGTTTACAAGTTGTAGAACTGTTGTGGTCTTCCTCAATGAACCTTGGAGGTTGAGATTGAGCATGGTGTCCTTGGTCATCACATTAATGGCAGCCCCAAGATCAATCAAAGTGTGTGGGACAATTGTGCCATTGATGTGCACATCTTCTACATGGCTTCTAGGGTCCAAATACTTTGGACAGATTACCTGCCCCAGCATTAAGATGGAAAACTGTCCATTGTCATTAATGGTAGGGGCATCCCTTCTTCACCTCCCTGGATGCTTGAAGCACTTCTCCTAAATAAAATTATTGTAAATAGAAACATATTTTATTGCTTGGAGAAGTGGAATCTTTACACATGGATTTTTCAATTCTCCCAGAAGTCCAGTCTCTTCTGGGGTAGGCTAGAGTGGTTCAGTTAATCTCTCAGGAAAGGGTGGATTCAATTTAAGAATTCTTTCCTCTCTTTCTTCCTCAACCTCCCTAGGTGGAGGTGGAGGTTGGTTGACTACCCCTACCCTTTTTCCTAGTTGCCCTAGAATGGTTTCTAAAGACAGTCTTGATATCCTCATAGGGTAATTGGTAGATATCCCCTCTTGTTAACAAGTGTAGGGTATCCAGAAGATCTTCCCTTACTCCCCTAAGCAGGACCAACTTTAGTGACTCAGGGTCAAGTGTGCACTTGACCCTTTGTAACTAAGTTGGAATCTTTCTTCGTAATCCTCTAGGGATTCATCATTGCCTATGACCATCCTAAAACTTTCCTCTTTAGTATCCTTTGACCGGCAGTAGTCTCGATACTTGTTGTTAAAGGCTTGCTACATCTGAGCCCAATTTGTGATGCTATCCCTAGGTAAACCCATGAACCAGTGCAATGTCGCATCCTTAAGGGTAGATGGAAATAGTTTTAGCTTCTACTCATCATATGTATAGTCATAGGTTCGACATATAACAACAAAATAAAATAGGAAAGTTTCAAGGTCTTATGTGGTCAAGCCGTGGAAATGAGGTAGGGCAGATGGCTTATATTTTTCATCTTAGTGTCCCCATTGGTTTCTCTAATGGGGAAGGCACCCTCAACTCTCTCTCTATTCCCTCTGTCATTTCTGTTTTCAGCCATTGTTTCAGTAGGAATGGGTTCTTCTTCTTCTTCTTCCCCTGTAAGTTCTTCAAATATGTTAGGTTGATCCCTTAAGGGTTCCTCCAGTTCACAGACACCGAAGAAGAGGGAAGGTTGGTTGTCTGATGCAGTGGGGGTATTTGGTAAAAATTTCCCTAAGTTATCCCTATTCCTACGAGGCATGAAAGGAAATGTTTGTGGGTTGGTTTTGTGTTTTTTTCAAACTTGGAAAGTACTTTGAAGAATTGAAATTGTTGATTAAATTAAAACTACTGACTGAGTGAAAAACTACTTGCTGAATTGAAATCTTGCTTTCAAAAATGGAAAGGAAAGTAGAAAAAGTAGAATGAAAATTAGAGACAAGAAATAGAAGAAAGAAGCAGTATTCACATATTACTCAGAAACCTCCCCAGCAACAGTGCCAAAAAGTGATGAGTGCTAGTATTATAGCAAGAATTCTGCAACCCCTTGGCTACCAACTTTACTTTATCAACTCGGGATCCGTACAAACTTGGAGGTGACAGTGTTGTATACATAAGTAACAGTGATGGTTCTGCTTTTTTTCATGGTTTAACTGGCGAGAGACCACTAGGGTTTTCAAGCTAGACTTCTATGGAGTTATAAGAAGCTTGGTTTCTTGATGGAAGAAAGGGAAATGTGCTCTAAGGGAGAGCTACTCTACTACAATAATGGAGAAGATTGAAATTCAATGCTAAATCACACCATTTCCTAATTAACTGCGAAGAAACTATGCTTTGCAATAATGCTAAATTATCATGAACCAAATGCTACTATCTAAGCATGGAAGTAAGAAGCATCAAACATCACTAATGTGCAAGTAAAGGGACTAAAATAAATCTGTTTCAAATGTCTTTTCATGCAAAATCAAGTATGCAAACCAATTTCTTTTGGTGATGTGGTAGGTGAATTAAGGATGTTGGAGGATGGCTGGAAGGGTTAGGAGATGGTTGGATGGTGTGGGAGACCCTTGGGAGGATTTTGGTGACTTCCTATAGGTTTTCCCTCAATTCAGCCTCAAAACAGGCCATTTCAGGAAAACCTACAAGATTCCCTGTAAACCTACAGGATACAACCGAGAGAAAAATGGAAGGTGTTGGAGGTGATGGAAGGCTTAGGGAAGGTGGTATATGGGTGGAATGAAGTGAGGAAAGGTCTAGGATCACTTAGAAATCAACAACAAAGATAGAGGATGGATGGATTCGCTCAATGTGCTTGGAAGAATTTATAAGAAAAATGATGAAAACTAGTGGAGGTGATGGTGAAAACAAGGAATGACTATGGTGGATGGAGTGGAAGGTGGTTGTTGTCTATAAAGTATTTGTCTCCTCCGAAAGCACCTGCTCTGCATAAAACATGTATAATTCCCCCAAAGCTATGCAAACAAGAAGCATTCTCATAAGCTAGAAAAGCAGAATTAATGAACTAACTTCCTACATTATGCATGAGGAAAGTTGCTAAAAGGAATGAAATCATGGATGAGATCTACTGTAGGAGTGAAGATAGAATATATGGAAATGAAATCCTACTTTGCAAAACTCATAAAATGCTAACTTAAATACAGTAACCTCTAAAGCTTATGCAAGAAATAGAAATCTATGTTTTTGGGATTGCATAAGGGTCCCTTCCTCAAATCATGATCCCAAATGGAGGAAATGAGGCCAAGACACCCATTGACAACCTTTTGGTACTCCTTTTATCCCTTCTAACCTACTACTGAAGTAAAGCACATATGGAAGCAAACTAATAAACAACCAATCCAATCTACACCACTGCAATGAAAACACATATAAAAGCAAATTAACAATGAAGCTATGAGACTAATCTAAACATACAGATACAAGAAAGAGGAGTCTTGGCTGCTAGGGATGGGCCCTAACCCAAGAGCTTCAACCCTCTAAATTAACTCAGTGTTGGCTCAAAACAAAACTCATTCTTATTACCAAAACATAAAATTACATCAATAAAACTTTCACATGTTTGGAGCTCGAAAATAGCTTATAGTTTTACAACAAAAATTTGAATCCTAATGAGGCTCTAGGCCTCTCTACTTATACAACTGAAATCCCCAGCGACATCCTTAAAATCAGGGAGGCTCGGCTCCCAAACTCGAGATAAACTAGCTCTTTGTCTCTCACTTGCTCGACTGCCTTCTAATCCTCATGGATTGGTTGCTTGCAATCCCAGCTGGTGTGATGGATGGAGGAATATTCAAATGGGGGATAAGTAAATGAGGAGGATTGACCTCCTACAATCCCTCTCCCTTGTTCCATTCAAGTTTTAACCTTAGTATTTGCAAATATTCCTTGATTTTCTGCTTCAATCCTGCATTCAATGCATATTAGTCCACTAGGCATAATATCCAACTCCAACTCATCTCATAAACAAAATATAATCAAAAACATGTAATAAGTTGTGAGAAAAGTTGGTTTGACTAAGCTAGGAGGTGAATTAAGGCCCATATAATTACCCAATGATGAGGCTCATAACTTAGGGCTAATAGTCCAAAATTAATTCTTCCCGTAGAAGATGAGTTTTCAATTAGCAAGCAACCTTGAAAACAAAATAGAAATGCATACAACCACATGTTACTATCATTCATGACTATCTAACACATGTGCATATGACTACACTAATCAACTAACATTTATCATACATGTAACCATAATAATACTATAATGACAAGCATATCAATAACCCTAATGCTTATAACAAACATTAACCAACACACCTGCATGCCCACCATACAAACCAGTATGACGATATGCTCTTAACCCGAAGTCCATTATTGCAATTTCACTTTAATGATCTGCATCTTCTGCTCTATCTCAACCAACACATTAGTATCATAACATACCAATATAATCATGATGACCTAATTTCATACAATGACCTTATGCACAACAACCTTCACCATGAAAATGCATGCATAACAACATATACACATCGACATGCATAACAAATGCATATACAACCATACACTCATGACGACACATCCCACAACAACACCATCAACTTTCACATGGTGACATCACTATAACAATGATCAACATCATGTTAGTTTTTTGTAGCATCAGATGTGCTCTAGCCATGAAAATTGGTGGAGAGGCTAACGAACATGACTTCTAAAGAACCCAGAAACCGTTTGGTGAAATTCCACCCGGATTGTATTTTATTAAAATAACTAATATTTTTAATGAGTTTCCTAAGTCTAACTTAGGAAAATTAAAGTATTAATGGGTATTAATCAAAATATGGGTGAAAATGTTTTAGAAAACGGATTAATTCAAGTTTTTAACCTTAGACGTTGATTAGAGACTTAATCTTGGCCATTGAAGTCTCAGTGAGAAAAGTATAAGGAGGCTTGGTTTTCATTTAGAAACACACAGAGAGAATGAATTAATTTATAGTTCGAAATTTCTGGGGCTAGGAAACAAAGAAATTCGAATTAAGTGATCAGTTTGCAGTAGAGGTGTTACACAAAAATATCGTCACCATGATTATTTGCAGTCAGTATGGGTCTATCATCACTTGTACTGACCTCCTAAGCAAGTCTCAGACCTCAGCTCTTCAAGTCAAGCTTTGAAAATGAGAGAAAGACATTGAAAATCAACAAAGCTCTGGTTCCGCACTTTCTCTCACTGTTGCCTGTGGTCCCGCACCTCCTGTTTACAAAAACTGCGAACCTACCCACTCTGTCCCTAAAGGAGTGGGTGCGAACCCCTGTGAAAGTCAAAAAGGCACAAGTTTATTCTAAAAAACTCACTTTGGGTTAATTCTAGATGATTCTAGAAGGAATTTTGACGTGGATTGGTCACTCTTAGGTGGTTCATGCATCCCAAAAGAGAAGGAGCTAATCCCTTGATGAGAGGAGCTATCCCTTTGAAGGAGGGCTTTATCCCTTTGAAGGAGGACCTAGTAACTTCCCTCCATTGCACTATAAATTAAGGCATTGGGCTGGTTGCTAAGGAGGTTAGAAGTTGAACATTTTTGAGGGTAAATGCTAGTGGAATTGAGACTTCCTAGTTAAGCTTGAGAGGAGAGATCACATACCTTTTTGGCTTCATTGGGAAGAGAGTGAAACTTGTCAAAGTAGAGGAGACTTCTTGTTGGACCCTGGGAGGAGCTTGTACAACATCAAGGCACAGGTTGTAAAGTTCTTCTTTGATTTGAATTAATACAATCAGATTCATTTTTCTCAACAAATTGTCTTATGTCATTTGTTTCATGAATTCCTTGATCATCATGTTAAGTATGCTTTATGATATTGGATTTTCAGGTGCTATTTAATTTGTTTGCTTGTTTGTGTTTGCAGATTCGCAACAAGGGAACTCATTTGGATCAAAGGAGCGAGGCTTCCACAAACTTTCATTGGACCCAAGGTAGGTCTAAAACACTTGTTTGCCTCTGTTTATAAATGCATATTTAGAGAAAGATAGTTTTTGATTGGCTTGCTTGTCACTAGATATCGTTAGATTCTAGGAAGGTCTATCTTGTCTGCAAGATCGACTCATTCCGCGTGACAAGAGGGGAAGGGATAGTTTGAGAATATTGGGAAGAGAGGCAGAGATCCATTAATGGAGGCAACAAAACACCTAGAGGGACTGATGCTAGGCTAGTATAGGTCCACATAGGCTTGACACTGAACCAGGGAGAGCCAACGTAGAGGAGAAGTTTCCCTCATGCAGAAATTTGGAACTCTCGGGTAATTGTCGGAATAGCCGGGAGAGGTTGACGCAGAATCTCCAGGAGGTAGAAGAGACAACGCAGAGCTAATGCAGAGGCTGTAATGCTGACGCAGGGTTCTTTGCTCAGTTTCTTTTTGCGTGTAATCAAATTAAATTGGTGTAGGATGTAGAAGTGATTTACTTCAATATTTTTCAGCAAATAACTTGATAATGTATATTAAAATCAAGTAGGAGAAGTAAATTCAATTTTGCTACAGTACGGGTTCCTTGAGGATAGGAATTTTCACATGGTATCAGAGGATTTATTTTGAAATAGGAAGAGCAGATCCAACACTGAGCAGAGAGGCCAATAGCTGCATTTGGAAGCAATTTGAATCCCCTTGAAGGGATTGTGCAGTCCTTGCTGGGAAAGCAAAGATTCCGATAAGAGTGTTGATAGAGAGGGATGATTTCCAGTTTGTGATCTTGTAGAGGCAGAGGGAGTAATGTAGAGCCTCAATGTAGTGCTTGAAGGGCATGGTTTCTACGAGGGAAGAAATCCATCGAAAAAGAGAAAAGACACATAGAAGGGGAATTTTCTTCTCAGAGGACTTTTCTAGACAAAAGTTTGAATTTTTCACTTATCGGATAGTAGACTAGTGCTGTGTAGTGACTAGAGGAGTCAATTCGACAGTTTAGGTGAGATGGCATCACATAGCTTAGAGATCAAGACAGGTTGGAAGAATCTTCCAACTATGCCATATGGAAGATGAGAATCTTAGTTTTTCTGGAGGAGAACGATCTCGAAGCTTATGTTAAGAGTGTTATGGCTATTCCCGCAGAAAATGATATAGAGGAAAACGTATAAGGCCGAGTAGAGAAAGGTGAAGAGTTTCATACTCGATGGAGTTCGAGATCATGTGGTCTCACACTTACAAGGAAAAGATATGGCCCGAGAAATGTTGGAAGTTTTGTCTTCATTGTATGAAGGTTCTTCCAAACAACGAAAGATGTACTTAGAACAAAAGTTGTAGCGAACAATGATGCAGAAGGGAGAAGGGGTTAAATCCTATCTTCAACGTCTTAAGGACGCCTGAGACTAACTTGTTGTAGTGGGGTCTACTTTTTAGTCTACCACGATGGTAAGGACGACCCTGAATGGAGTCTCAGATGAATGGAAAGTCTTCGTCCAAAGTATATTGGGTAGGGAAAGACTACCTACATGGGAGGAGATGTGGGCAACCCTTCAACAGGAAGAATTAAGGAGGGATCTAGTAAAGGTCAATCTCAATGGAAGTAATGGGAGTGGCACAATGAGCAATGAAGAGGAGGAGAACACAACTCTATCATCAAAGGAACAATAGAAGCAGAAGCAGAAGAAGGACAATTCGGAGGTGAAATGTTTTAGATGTGGTGAGATGGGCCACTTTGCATCCCAGTGCCCTTTGAAGTAAAAGGATAAGGATGAGAAACATGATCCTAAGGCTTCTCCATAAAAAAATGACGAAGATGAGTTTTCCATAAGTGCCCACACATCTCCAAGAAGGAAATGGGAATATAGAACTATAGTCGAGAGGACTACATGTGGGCAAGATCCTTGACGAACCCACCTCTTGGATAAATTCCTTGCTATGGGAGCTCGATATTTAGCAGTAGCGAGATGGACTTTATGTTAGATGATGCAGTTGGTTGGTTGGAGAGATAGATGCAGTAGCCTGAGACCAGAGAATGATCAATGCAGAGTAAGGTTGGTAGTAGTGCAAATGGCATAGTGCAGAAGTCAGCAACAACGCAGAAGATTCAGAGGGTCAGAGACTAGTAGCAGTCAGATTCCAACATTCACATGGTATTATGATGAATACAGTTAGTTCAGTAATTTTGGATGTTTTTTAGTTGCTTCTCTTAGAAACTGAGTTGTAGTACAGATGTAGCATTAGCAGTGGCAGTGCTAGTAGCATAGCAGATGCAACATTTGAGAGGGAGCTGTAGTACAAATGTAGCAGTGGCAGTGGCAGTGTCATGGGTCGCAGTATAGTAGCAATAGTAGCACATTGTTGGTGGAAGTAATAGTGCAGAAAAGAGATGCTTTAGAGACAAAGCAACATGTAGTTGGACATTGTTGCTAGAGCACATTCCTCGCTAAGAAGGAGTGTTAGTTTTTGGTAGCATCAGATATGATCTAGCAATGAAAATTGGTGGAGAAACTAAGGCACATGGTTCCTAAAGAACCCCAAAACCATTTGGTGAAATTCCACTTGGATTGTATTTTATTAAAATAATTAATATTTTTATTGGGGTTCCTAAGTATAAACTTAGGAAAATTAAAGTATTAATGGGTATTAATCAAAATATGGGTGAGAATGTTCTCGAAAGTGGATTAAGTCAAGTTTTTAATCTTAGTCTTTGATTAGAGACTTAATCTCAGCCATTGAAGTCTCAATGAGAAAAGTATAAGAAGGAGGCTTGGTGTTCATTTAGAAACACACTGAGAGAATGAATTGATCTAGAGTTTGAAATTTCTAGGGTGAAGAAGCTCACAAATTCGAACTAAGTGATCAATTTGCAACAGAGGGGTAGGGATAGTTTGGGAATATTAGGCAGAGAGGCGGAGAACCACTAGCGGAGGAAATGAAACACCTAGAGGGACTAACACTGGGCCAGTCTAGGCCCATGCATGCCTAACGCTAAACCGAGGAGAGCCAACGCAGAGGAGAAGTTTCCCTCACACAGAAATCCAGAACTATTGGGGAGCTGCCAGAACAGCCAGGAGAGGTTGATGCAGAAGCTCCAAGAGGATGAAGAGACAACATAGAGCTGACACAGAGCCTGTAAGGATAGCATAGGGCCTACGCAGGGCCAATGCAGAGATAACCGAGGTTAGCTAGTTCTGCTACCAGATCAATTGGAAACTGCCAGGTGAAGTGAGGTAATCTCACTCAGTTTTCTGCCATTATATTTTTCTCTATAACTATATTTCTGGGAGGACATCCAACATTGTATTTATAACTACTTCCTAATAATATAAAACCCTCAGAGTTGTTGCACGGTTTTCCCGCATTGGGTTTTTCTAGGGACTATTTTGTCCAAAAATGACGGTGTTCTATGTATCTTGTTCTTTGCTCAGTTTCTTGTTTCATGTAATCAAATTAAATTGGTGTAGGCTACAGTAATTTACTTCAGTATTTTTCAGAAAATAACTTGATAATGTATATTAAAATCAAGTAGGAGAAGTAAATTTAGTTTTTCTATAGTAGAGGTTCCTTGGGGATAGGAATTTTCACACATCATGCAAATGCAACAAGCACATGGACTACAAGCATAAGGAACACATATGCAATTGACATGAATGCATGACCAATACACCCCCCATCCATTCTGAGGGGTGAACCATGTCTTGATACCACTCTGTAAAGACTCCTCCCCTCATATCTACCCACTTACATTGGCTTATCTAGGGTAAACATGAGATGAGGGGAAAATATGACAAGGCTTTACCTCCTAGGTGACCTTAAGGAAGTGGAATCGACGGAAAAATCACAACACAGACCTTCTATACCTGCTACGGGACTCCCAAAAGCCTTCCCAATCATCCCCATGACCAATCCCTGGGTCCACTGAGATTTTTAAACCATTAAACCTCTGGAAGCTCCCTTGATATGGACAAGAGTATGTTTGGGAGGCTAAACCGAGGAGAGCCAACGCAGAGGAGAAGTTTCCCTCACACAGAAATCCAGAACTATTGGGGAGCTGCCAGAAAAGCCAGGAGAGGTTGATGCAGAAGCTCCAAGAGGATGAAGAGACAACATAGAGCTGACACAGAGCCTGTAAGGATAGCATAGGGCCTACGCAGGGCTAATGCAGAGATAACCGAGGTTAGCCAGTTCTGCTACCAGATCAATTGGAAACTGCCAGGTGAAGTGAGGTAATCTCACTCAGTTTTCTGCCATTATATTTTTCTCTATACTATATTTCTGGGAGGACATCAAACATTGTATTTATAACTACTTCCTAATAATATAAAACCCTCAGAGTTGTTGCACGGTTTTCCCGCATTGGGTTTTTCTATGGACTATTTTGTCCAAAAATAACGGTGTTCTATGTATCTTGTTCTTTGCTCAGTTTCTTGTTTCATGTAATCAAATTAAATTGGTGTAGGCTACAGTAATTTACTTTAGTATTTTTCAGAAAATAACTTGATAATGTATATTAAAATCAAGTAGGAGAAGTAAATTTAGTTTTTCTATAGTAGAGGTTCCTTGAGGATAGGAATTTTCACACATCATGCAAATGCAACAAGCACATGGACTACAAGCATAAGGAACACATATGCAATTGACATGAATGCATGACCAATACACCTCCCATCCATTATGAGGGGTGAACCATGTCTTGATACCACTCTGTAAAGACTCCTCCCCTCATATCTACCCACTTACATTGGCTTACCTAGGGTAAACATGAGATGAGGGGAAAATATGACAAGGCTTTACCTCCTAGGTGACCTTAAGGAAGTGGAATCGACGGAAAAATCACAACACAGACCTTCTATACCTGCTACGGGACTCCCAAAAGCCTTCCCAATCATCCCCATGACCAATCCCTGGGTCCACTGAGATTTTTAAACCATTAAACCTCTGGAAGCTCCCTTGATATGGACAAGAGTATGTTTGGGAGGCTCCAGACACTCCCACAACAAGGCATGTCTACGTCTGGGGACTTTTCTCATCAGACTTGTGCCTGCGACTCTAGGATTTGTCCACTTTTCAAGCCCATAATCTAGGCCACTTCTCGGAAACCCCTGGAGCTTTCAAAATCCATAATTTACATGAAAACAAGACTTGCAAGCTAAATATGGCTCTAGGACTAGGCTTGACCATTCCCAACGAGGACTAACATTTTGTCAAACATTCAGCATCAATGCAATCTACATGACATGAATACAAGATAGAGCATAAATGACTGATAACTCATATGAGACTTAGTAAGCATGTCTTTCAGAATAATCACATAAGTATTATTTGGTCGATGTTTCGAACCAGCTAATGTGGTTCATCCTCAAGACAAAGGTGAAAAAATCTATAGATCATAATGAATAAATAACAAGGATGCATCATAGTCCAGAATTAGCCGTTAGAAACTATCCGTTTTAATTATTCAATAATAATATTAAAATTATTGTATAATAATTAAATAAGATATTATTTATAATACTAAATTATTATATATAACTAATTTTTACTTCAAAAAAAAGGTAAATAAATATATATAAATAACCCTATTTCTATTTCATAAATAAATAAATAAAATAGAAATATAATTATTTATTAATATGTTGCATACCTAAGACACAATCGATCTCGCTCATAAGCTCTTGCAGAGCATGCAGAGAAATATAAGCACCATGTTTGCATTGAGGATGCGAAGGTCATTGCCATGGTTGATCATTTCCACCCTAGGAAGCTTAGAGAGGCTATTGAGATTGAACAACATGCCATCAATCTCAATAGGGATGATGGGTGGAAATTAAGTAAGAGTTGGATTCAAACTCTTTTATCTTAATTAATTCCTTTTTTTTTCCAAAGTAATTTCATGTGTTAATATTATATTACATTTTTATTTTTTGCATATTACATTTTTATTTCTGGTATTCTAATTATTGGTTATGTATGGAATAGAAACAAGGTTAGTCAATATTATTAACTTAATTTTATTTGGCTATGGTCAATTTATAAATAAAAATGGTTATTAAAATCAATACTAATAAATTAATAAATAATTTAATATTGTTGATAAATAATAAATAATTTCTTATATGATTAATAATAATATTAGTAAATAATTCTATTTCTATTTTATTTATTTGTTTATGAAATAGAAATAGGGTTATTTATATATATTTATTTACATTTTTTTAAAAGTAAAAATTGGTTATATATAGTAATTTAGTATTATAAATAATATCTTATTTAATAATTATACAATAATTTTAATATTATTAATAAATAATTAAAATGGCTACTTTATAACAACTAAAAAAAGAATAATAATTAAAAAAACTAATTTCCTAACGATTAATTTTGGACTTTGATGCATCCTTGCTATTTATTCATTAAGATCTATAAATTTTTTCACCTTTGTCCTGAGGATGAACCACATTAGCTGGTTCGAAACGTCAACCAAATAATACTGATGTGATTAATTCAAAATACATGCTTACTACATTATGGGTCATAAAAGCCTAAGATCTAAAATCATATGAGACTTGACAAGAAGAATCACCACCCTACTCCCTTAACTATTTTAACATCAATTAGGTTTTGTATCCATTATCCCTTAAGTTAAAAGTAAAAACATGAAATAACCATGACTATAACTAGTTATATAACCATGCTTATAACCAATATTAAACCATGTTCTCACCAAAACCGACATTGAGATCAAAAAACCAAACCGAGCTTAGAATGCCTCCGGACTCCATCACTATCCTTAAGGATTTTTCCATCTCCTTGCCTCTCAGGCTTTACCGCAATCCACACTGGATCATTAGGCTCTAAACCAAGACTCCACCCTTAGGCTTTACCTTGTATCTTGCCAAAATTGGTCAAGGGATTCCTAGGCCTTTGGGAATTTTCCTGAGACCACCTCCACCCCAAATTCTGAAACCATCTGACAATTCCAAAGCTCAAAACCGAGAAACAATCCCATCACACCATGACTATCCAGAAAAAGGCAAGGCAAGGCTAAAAACCATTGTCATAACTTGGCAATACCATGCCACCGACAACCAGAGAACCAAATACCAACATGCAAAGCCATGCATGTTAAAACCAGCTAGGAAATCACACATGCAATATGTCACTTGCAATTATTCCTGCTACAACTACTTGATCATGTTCTTCCTTGGTTGCTCTTTGCTTTCCTTTAATTTCCTTGTCCTTCATTTTCTTTCTTTTCCCTTCCTTGCTCCAAAGCTAGTGAGAGAGAGAGATAATAATGAGAGAGCTCCAAAACTGAACTAACAAAAGGTTACACTGGCCAAACCTGAGAAAAAGCTTTCCAACTGATCCTTAGAATCCCTTTTATCAATGAGGCCTCTATTATTTTCATTTTCAATTATTTTCCTTCATTTTTATCCTCACATGAAACTTGTGACCTTTCACCTTCATTTTCTCCTAATTTCCATTATTTTCATAAATAAAACGCCAATTAATGCCTCTTGCCTTTCCAAAGCCTTTGGCATTGCCTTTGCCAATTTCCTTTGGCCATAAACACATCTAGTGATTCCCACTAGGATATTTTTCCCAAAATTCAACTTGGAATACATGCCCCATGACATTTGTCTTATTTTTTCCTTTATTAACTTTTATTACATGAAATTTTAACCAGGGGTTACACATATTTTTTAGGAATCACAAAAATTATTTTTTTCTATATTCAGAAAAATGCCTAATCAAATTTCAGTTGGAGAGCCACCTCATAAATTCAACTTGTGAATCATATCTTATCTCCTCCTTGATTTTTTCATTCAGTTTGCTAAAGATGGGATCAATTAAAAAAGTAAAAAGACTTATCCATTGGAATGGAAGAGAGCCAAAGCAATAGGTTCTAATTTTTGGGCTAAAAAGTAGGGTGTTGTTTCCAGATTCCAAGGAGAAAGATCAAACCAAAGTTCAGTAGACATTTGTTTAACAAACTCAACCATTCAAGATTTCTTTGCAACCAATTCTAGCTTTTGTTCATATTTATTTATTATTTGATTTTGTTATGAGTTGTATTATTTTATTTATTTTTTATTTTGAAAAAGATATTTTATTCAAAATTAGGCCTTGTAATTTTCCTAGTTATTGAACAGTTTGAAACAATTGAAGGATTGGAAATTTTTGGAAAAACATTGTGTATTGCTGTAAATTGTGAGATTAATATACTTCAGTATAAATAGTCTTATTTTCCCAGTTTTCAAAGATTCGTGTATGAATGATTTCATGCCTATTTTCCACTGTGTTTAAACTTCTAATTAGTCACACCTTTTGAACATTTTTCTTCAATATTTGGATAAAGTTGAATGGATTAGAATTCATGTGTAGTTGCTCAAATTTATGTTATCTAAAATTTTAATTTGTTTTTTTCACTTAACTATCACTGCAAAAATATCAGTGCTCTCTTTTGATGTTTATCTTCTATAATCTTCTACACACCTTGATGATAACTTGTCAAATAAATTGTAATTTTTCTTGCCTTTGTGTATAACAGTTCATGTAATCTCTGTTTAGCACGTATTTGTCAAAGACTCCATGCCCAATGGTCCCTTACATTTCTTTCCAAACCAAATTCATTTATATCAAACCAAATCTGGCCAATGAACTTAATGATCTGCTGCTAAAGTGACTTTGAGTAGTAGAGATAAGGAGAAATCCCTCTCCAGATTGAAGGGACAACTTTCAATCCAAAACAGTTTAAAGGTTTCCTCAGTGAGTTTACTTCCACAACAAAGGAAAAATTCTGAGTGATGACAGCTTGGCGCCGTTGGCGGGGAACGATGGTTAAATCATCATTGGGAAAGAACGATAAAGTTTCAGATCTGATTGTTGAAGGTGAACAACAATGAATTATGTATCATTCACCCCGCGACTCCATTTTGCAGAATCCAAAATTCAAAGTGTCATGGTGACTCCACTCTCAAAAGGATTCATTGCTCAAAAATTTTACTAGTGACTCCATCGATTGTTGGATGAGGAGCTCAACTACTGATTTAGTTTCTTTATCAGTCAAGATGGTAGCGTATGTGGCATACCTTGTTTCTCTTCAATATTTTAGAGAATGGACTGGTGTTTTTTCGGATGATGAATGGTACAAATATATTCATTTTTCTTTATTTTCTTATTTATACTCACGCAACATATTTAATCTAGAGGACATAATTAATTGTTTAGAGATGTTTGCTGAAGAAATTGAGATATAACAAGAAGCATAAAAAATGTCCCAAGACTTGTCCCATCAAACTAATTTGTTTGAAAACTCCTATTATCAACAAGAAGAAGACTATGAGTCAAGAGTAGATGAATCATTACTAATTCATTCAGAACAATATAAAAAAGGATACGAGGCTACAATGGATGACTTTCAAAGGCACTATGACCTTAGGCTTACGGTTAATGGTCCAAAATTAATTATTCTTGTAGAATATGAGTTTTAAATTAGCAAACAACCTTCAAATCAAAATAGATATGTTATTCAGAACTTTTCACCCCTTGAAGTGACAGATTCAGAAATTATGGAAAGCCATTCTTTTGAAAATTCTTATCATGAACAATATGAAAATGTTTTCAAGATGGGATTTTGTTGAATTAAAATGAAGGTTACTTTTTAACATTCGTATCATGCATGACGTGGCTATATCATTTGACAATGTTCAGACAACACAAAGCTTCTCCCTATCGTGAATGAAGATACTATTGAGCATAAAGTTATCTTTCCGATTGGAAAAGTTCAGCATGATGAAATAGAATAGGAAACACCCAAATATGAAAGATGCTATTTACTTTTGTTGATTAGCGAATTATATTTTTCCATACTCTCAATGTAATAACCCTGGTGAAAATTCCATGTAATAAAAGTTAATAAAGGAAAAATAATAACCATGGTTGATGGGACACTTATTCCAAGCTGAATGTTGGGAAAAATTCTAGTGATGGGGATCACTTGTGTTTGTTTAATGGCTAAGGAAATTGGAAAAGACAATGACTAAGGCTTTGGAAAGGAAAAACGACATTTTCGGCACATTTATTTATGAAAATAATGGAAATTTGGAGAATAGGGAGGTGAAAGGTCAAAGGTTGCATGTGAGGAGGAAAATGCAGGAAAATGCAGGAAAATGGAGAAAATAGAGGCCTCATTCATAAAAAGGCTTCTCAGGATTAGTTGGTAACCTTTTGTTAGTTCAGCTTTAGATCTCTCTCATTATTCTCTCTTTCTCTCTCATATTCTTGGAGACTTAGAGTTTTCTCGGAGCACTCTTGGAGGGTGTGGCATACTTGGATTTTTGGAACAAGAAGGCAAAGGAGGAGTAGGAAAGCACAAGAGGACATCGGGATCAACAACTACAACGATATTTTCTTGTAGGTATCGAGTTGCATGTTTTTTTCCTCACTAGTTTTGGCATGCATGGCATATTCATGTGGTTTGTTGATTGTGATCTGTCATGGGCATGGAGGATGGTCAAGATTGACAATAGATTGCCCAGCGTTGCCATTTCCTGGATAGCCATGGAGATTGAGGGTTTATTTTCATTATTTTGTTTTGGTTGGTTCTCATGTTTCCTTAGATTAGGTTGAGTTACTAGTCCCGTAGACTTGGTTGGACAAACACTCTGGAGCCCTTGGTGGGTTGAGTTACTAGTCTTGGAGCCTTAGTTGGAAAAATGATCTGGAGCCTGACAAAAGCTGTGGGTTGAGTTACTAGTCCTGCAACCTTGGTCAGACAAATGCTCTGGAGCCCTAGAAGGCTTGGATAGAGACTGATCTAATGATGGTTTCATGATTTCTGACTATGAGGTGGAATCACTGTTTGATGGGTTGAGGTTGATGGCCTCTGGATCTAGATGGTTTTGGGTTGATGTGTTTTATGAGATCCCACATTCATGCTTGGAATATGGCACGGGGGTGAATGGTTGAAGAGATATTTGGCTAAGCCATTCTATGGTCGGGTAGAACGTGGAAGTCCCATCTTGGTTTTGGATATTTCTTCATCAATTACGAGGTTATTTCTACTTGTATTTATATGAGTATTATACTGGCTTATATGTGGTTTATAAGGTTATGATTTCATTGGTATATATAATGCTATTATGCTGGTTATGTATTTGTTTTATGACAATAGCTATGTATGACTCTCATCATGTTTTTACATGTAAATGAATGAAAAATGTATCTATGACCTAATGGATGAAATGGCAGTTGATGTGTTGAGGCATCAATGCTACTTAGCGATTCTCGGCTAAGTATGAGACCCCTATGATCAGATATGTTATTTACACTTGTAGATTACATATTTGTGATATGTTTGACGAAATGGATGTCATGGCTAGTAGGGATCTAGTCAAAGTCTCATTCAAGTGATTGCATTTATACTGTAATTTCCTTGTTTTGTTTTATTGTTATGAAGTTATGATTCAATTTTGGGCAGTGACCTGGGATCTCGGCTTGAAAAAGTGGATCAAATCCTAGGGACACTGGCACAACACTAACAAAAAGAGTCCCTGGACATTGGTTTGGAGTCCTATGAGAGCATCCAGAGGTCCCTAGATGCTGGCATGCCCATAGCATGAGAGCATCTAGAGCTCAAGTGGTCCAGAAAATTAGTGGGGCCTAGGGGTTGGTTGGCAGAAAGGTTGGATTGGTTCTTGAGGGTCCTAATGCTGATGTTGAATGTCTATATGGTGTGTTTCTATCGGTTCCACTTCCTTAACGTGACTTCGGAGGTCGAATCATATCATAGTGGCCTATCATCGCATGTTTACCCTGGTTGGCTGGTTTCTTGTGTAGATGTGCGAGGAGGATATTACAGAGTGGTATCAAAGCATGGTTCACCCCTTAGACTGAATGGGATGTGTGTTGGTCATGCATGCATGCCAGTTGCATGTGTGTCTATTACACTTGCATTTCATGTGATTATTGCATTGCATGATGTTGATCATTGTCATAGTAATGCCACCACGTGGAAGTTGATGTTGTTATTGTGGTATGCATCGTCATGAGTGTATGACTGGTTACTATTGTTATATATCACTTACTTGCATCATTTTGTATTCTTGGTTACGTTCTTGTATGTTTGGTTACATTCTTGTATACTTGTCTACATGTATCATTCGTGTAAGCTTGGTTTCAAGAATTGATTGTTTATGCTTTATTATGTGTTTATGCATGTGTTTGGCTGGTTACGCATTGCTTATGCATGTTAATGTTTGCATGTAGTCAAGTGTACAATGATGTAGTGGTTGTTGTCATGCGTGAGGTCTTGGTATGCATTGTTAATGAGGTCATGCATGGATGACTGGACCCTGTAGAATGATTGGTTTCATAGTTATATGCTTATGTATTATGTTTATATATGTTGTCATGATTATGTTATACATGTATCACGCTGATTTGTTAATCTTGTAGACAAGGTATCCTCCCTAAGTTATAATAAGTTACTTTGGTGTATTGTGATTTGGTTTAGCTAACATGATATACTTTGCAAGAAGAAATATCAAATGGCTAGCAAGATGGTAGACTACAAAGACTCTCCCTATGAATTAGAAGAGCAGTATGGTGTTGGGAACTCTTCTGATTTTGCAGATTCATTGAGAAGCTTAAAGGAAGAAATACAGAGTTGTAA
The DNA here is from genome assembly GCA_031772625.1 of Pinus tabuliformis. Lineage (NCBI taxonomy): Eukaryota > Viridiplantae > Streptophyta > Pinopsida > Pinales > Pinaceae > Pinus > Pinus tabuliformis. Next base: position 582,899,409 of record CM062806.1, read on the forward strand.
GGAAGACAGCGACAAAATCATATAGGCACAAGAGAAGCTAGCAAAGGTAAATGTAGTGATACTTTAGAGTTTTTTAGATTTGCAGCGATAGGGACCATTTCAGATTAGGCATGAGTAGGAGGACAAAACTAATGGGGCATATGGTAGTAGGTCGCATGGTGGTCACAGTCAGATGGTGGTGACACGGCCAGAGATGGAAGATTTTTGGACACTCCAGATAAGAGGAGGGATAGACACAGGTACCATTCTATTTCTGGTTCTAGTAGACATGATGATCGGTATCATTATCATCCTTATAGGAGGAGTGATAGGGGATACTTGCCAGATGAGTTTAAGGAAGAAAAGCCACCTACTTTTGATGGAGAGATGAAGAAATCGTAGGATGCAGAGGCATGGTTACTTGGTATGAATAAATTCTTTAGGTTGCATGATTACTCAGAGAACATGAAAGCCAAAGTAGATACATTTAGTCACAAAGGTAAAGCAGATATTTGGTGGGAAGGTGTGAAGAATGTCAGAGGCATACATAAAGAAGATTTGACTTGGATTGAGTTTGAGTGGCTATTCAAGAATATGTATTTGTCAGAGAGATACTTTGATGACAGGGAAAAATAATTCTATGATCTAAACATGGGGTCTATGATAGATGATGAGTACACTATCAAGTTCTTGGAGCTACTGAGGTATGTACCTTACCTCAAGGAGAAGGCCAAGATTCATAGATTCACTAGTGGGTTACCAATGAAATTCAAAGATAGGATTGAGTTTGATGAGCCTAGATCATTGGAGGATGCCATCCGATGACTCGTAAACCACCATGGATATTCCATTGGACAGTTCATCACAACATATTTGATAATATTATTATAAAATCTGAGATTCTACACCATTATAGTTTTATTTAATTTCGAGATTTCTAAAATTAACTGTAATTAGTGCATGCACGTAAAAGTAAATAAAGCAGAAAAGTAGAGAATGAAAAAATAAGCTCACACACACATAGTACACAAGATATGCTCTTTGGGAAACCCTTTCGGGAGAAAAGCCAGATGGAAGGTGAGTCTGCTTCACTCTCTTTCTCTATCTGGAAATATGATGCAGAAACAAAGAAGTAATGTTTGTGGCACATGGGATGCTACAGTGCACATATCCTCTCTATGTGCTCTAACTCCTACCTCTCCTGGATATATTTGCTCAACTATGGAACAAAATTCTCTCGAAACAATGGAATGCCTCTTCCTCGTAATGGCTCGATTATAACACAACCCGATAGCCTACTAATGGTTAAGTTTGACCACATCAAATCTTAACTAGAGTTACAAAATAGAATCTTGTAGAGTATTTTACATCACAAACATGTGGCTAGTCCCTTTTCCATGAATGATGGAGGATGATGTGACATCCTCCCGAACTATAGGTGTGAAAACAAGAAGGTCAACTTCTGAGTGGCTTAACTATTGCATATAGACTTTGATTGATGCAATTCTTGTGTTGTTGGAAATATATATGTGTGTAGAATAGCATGATTATAGTGCTATGCTAAAGCGACAAATTTTTACCGCCAAAAAATGTCATTTTATGCCTCAAAACACTCTCGAAAAGTTTTAGACCTTGTTTCGCCAAATTGGGCCCCACTGGTAAAAACAGTCCGATGAGTTGATTCCTCCACTTTTTCCACTCCAAATGAATCGAGATGGATGAAAAACAATATAATGATCTAATTCAGATCACACCTCCCCATTTTTGGAGGAGTATGGTCCCAAAAATCTTTTATTGAATGAGGTGAGGAAATTTTTCCTTCACCTCTCTGGTGTACCATTTAGCTTTGCCTGTAAGTTGTCCCTTCAACCCAATTTGCCAAAGGTCTTGTTGCCCTTGTCTTGTAGTTCTAAACCTCTTCTACAAAAATGTATCTTCTGTCAACTCTACCTGAGAATCTAGTGCCAAATCCTCCATAGAAGGTATGACCTGTTCCTCTTCCTGATCTATCATGGTGCTATAGGGATTAATGCACGGGTGTTTGGTGATGTAGAAAACCCTCAAGGATCTTCCTGAGATCCTTGACAGATAGTAATATTAGTTGCAGTTGTCACAAAGATACATGAATATCTATGTTTAACAAACAAATATCAAAGAGAGAAGGAATTATTACCTCAAATCTTAGTGTGGTGTTGCTGGAGAGCACATTGCAGCTAGGCGGAAGACCCCTAAGCCAGCTCCTGATCAAAACCTACACATAACAAAGGCAAGCATAATATCACAACATAAAACCTTAATAAACAAATGAATGAACATATAAAAGATATCTAGTTGCATATAACTAAGCCACTCATGCTAGAAGATATTAGATTAGCATATAAACAAGTTTATACTACCAACATCATGGAGTGGACAACACAATTGTAGTTCTATATTGATGTAGAAAGAGTGATTACAACCATCAGTGGCATCAACCTTACCTTACCCCTCTAGCTCCTCTCTCTCTCTCCCTTCTTAACCTCTCTTAATGCCTTAGTCTAAGACTCTTCTTGACGGTCAAATAGGAAATCCTTTCAAATGTTTTGACCTCTTTCATAATGGCCCAAGCGTTGCATATATAGCATGTACGTTTAGGGTTGCCAAGTCCTTCATGAGTTCCATTAGGCAAAAGTAGTGATGTTTCTTGCTTTAGTGCTCTTTCCCATTTGCATACTCCATCAGGAATTAGTAATTCCCCCAAACAGGTCGAGTTTTGATGTTTCCTTGCTTTTATGAGCTAACATAGGAGAGAATCTAGGGATATTTTCTCAGTCAATTCGCTCCTTTGACCCATAGAACTTGATGTAGGTTCACTAACATTGTTCCCAAGGTAGCAACTAGAGTTACCATAGGCACTAACGCACCCTTAAGCTTGTTGAGAAGCTTTATAAAGTAGGTTGATAGTGTCTAAACAATGTTAGCTTGACAATTAGGCCTGTGAACTTGGTCAGTCCTTCAGTCATCATGTATTTGTCCTATGAGTTGGTAAGGACATCATTTTCCTGTATAACAGATGCCCACTAAAGTGTGAGATCAGTGGCTACGACAATGGCCAAAATACTTTATATTTAACTATCCTTTTCTTTGGAAAAAAGAGAGAGAGGATCGGAGCTTCAGGTGGTACGGGAAACTTGATACAACACATATATATATAAAACAATTAAAATCATGTCCTGAGTCGGGCATTCCCACACTCAATAGCTATGTCAGAGTGATTTTATCATAAAAGAGATATGACGATTCTCGCCATCGATAAGCACAATGTGGAACCGGTGTCATAATAGTATCATTACAATGAGCTATCTCCAAAAAATAATAACCGCAACTTGGGAGAGGAAACAAGGCTGAGTGATGCAAGCCTCTACCTAAGGTCTTGATTTCCTCTTCACCGAACAACATATATCGATACATGTGAATATATGCATTGACGTCAAACATGCATGAAATCATTTGATTACTAGTCAATAATGGAGACCGTTAATAGACACGAGGATGGCCACCGATAATGGTGATGGTCTCCAGATGCACAGTGCAATCTAGCGAGTGCGAAAAATGTTTTTTTCTACGAACGCTCATAGAATCATTTAACCAGGAGCCAATAATGAAAACCCTTGATCAAACACAAGGTGACCTACAACTGATGTCTACAAGTACCAAGGCACTGAAGTGTTTCCGGTTCTTCTTCTTAGATAGAGTGTTGAGGTCAATAGGAAGAGATCTGTCGAAAGGTAGGCAATAAGGTGTCCTACATCAGCCGACACGAAACGGGACAAGAATGATTGTTTTTTGAGGAATCTTTTGAGCATTGGGTCAAAGCGAGAGAGGGCATGATGGTAGGATATGCTTGATGGGTTGATGAAGGAAACAGAAGATAAAGGTTTTCCCTTGAACAATAGAAGGCACAATAATGGTTTTAACCATGCAACACTAGACCCATGAACACAAAAGAGTGTTATGATATAGAGATGAAAGAACATCGGGGTATATAGGCTAAACTCATAGGATGGTAAGATTCATATTGAGAGACCTTCATAAGAAAGGTTTATCTGAGGGAGTTCCATGTTCAAGGGAGCGACTGCTGCCAAAAAACTCTTTCAAAATACGAAACATAACACAGTTGTATTGTCCACTTTCCCCATTTGATTAGTTTAGTGAGTCCAGACGGGTAAACTCATCGATCTTTTCATGTTTTAAGAGTCTGAAAAGGATCGTAAAAAGAGAGACTTTATGCCCTATCTGATTAGTTTAACGAGTCCAGACAGGCAAACTCGTCGATCTTTTCATGTTTTAAGAGTTTTAAAAGGATTGTAAAATGAGCGACTCTATACTTCATCTGTGTAATTTAATGTGTCTAGATGAGATAACTCGGTGGTCTTTTCATATTTAGAGAGTCTAAAAAGATAGTAAAGAATGACTCCAGGGTGGTCCCTTTGTCATAGTTTTTAACCGGGTGCGACAAAAGTTTAATAGTATACCTGGAAAAATTCCTTTTCTATGAGTTAATCTACCGAGTCTGGATAAAGATAAACCTATGCTCAATAGATGTTTGCCTCATTTTGTTACGAGTATGAGAAGATGGAGTAAACTCGATTTTCATCGTGAAATTTTAATGAGTCATGTGACGATAAACTCAATACCTTCATCAAATTTTAACGAGTCAAATGAAGAAAACTCAGGGTATCTTTTTTAGTTTAGTGAGCGAGGAAAAAGGAGGTAAAAGAACTTCTCATTCCTTCTTCGTAGATTTAATGAGCACGAAGAAGGGAAAAACTCAGGGATTTTTCAATTTAAGAGCAAGAAATAGTCCCAAAAAAGAAAGCGCTCATATCGTCACCGTAAATGTTTAACAAGCCCAATGATGAAAACTCAGGGTTTTTTCAATTTAATGAATGAGAAAAGTTCCTAAAAAGAATGCTCAGATCCTCTTCATAAGTTTTTAACGAGCATGAAGAAGGAACTTGGGGTTTTTTCGATTTTATGAGCAAGAAAAAAGTCCCAAAAAAGAATTCTCAATCGATCTTTTTCAATTTAATGAGCTAGAAAAAGAGGGAAAAAGAGTTGCTCAGACCATCATCATAAGTGTTTAACGAGCTAGACGATGAAAAACTCGGGGATTTTTCAGTTAAAAGAGCGAGAAAATATCCCATAAAAGAACATGCTCATAGCTTCTTTGTAGTAGTTTAACGAGCCCAAAGAAGGAGACTTGAAGTTTTTCAGGTTAGCAAGAAAGAAAAATACCATAAAAAGAACGCTCTCTCTTCTTTGTGGTAGTTTAACTAGCCCGAAGAAGGAGACTCGAGGATTTTTTGGATTAATGAGCAAGAAAAATATCATAAAAAGAATGCTCAGACCTTCTTGATCTCATGCTTGACAATAGAAGGTTTTATCCCATGCATTTCCTCATAAGACCAAGGGAAAATATCGCAGAAGTCCTTAAAATGGTAGGTGAAGCTAAGAATTTCCTCAAGATTGCAGTGGGCTCCAATCGGTATGTTTTCCACGATCTCTATCTTGACTGAAATATTGATGAGAAATGTCTTTGAAAGATTGCCCATGTTCCCTTGCGAGTCCAAATTTTTTATAGTCGTATAAGGCAAGGGAACGATTCCAAGTGTGTCATAAGACAGGATTTGAGGAGGAATCATGTCTGAATCAGATATCAAAACATGATGGTGCGAGTCCTCCTAAGGTCACTCTTCTAAACACATGATATCTCTGATAGCTTCATCTGTAGGTATGACTTGATTGAGGAGATTGAAAGAAGGAGAAATTATGGGAGGGGAAGTGGTACCATTGGCTGTGACCAAAGTGACTAGAGATTTAGATGCAGATTGAATGGCCTGGTAGGCCAATTCAACTGGTGACAGTGACATTTATTCTCCATAAGTGTCAATGTCTGAAGGGGCCGGTAGGATCCAAGGATCAGTCGGTTCGTGAGGAATGGATGAAACCATATTGACCGTCTATGGAACCGCAGGCAGAAGAAGAGGGAAACAACCCATCAGGGAAGAGCCCTTCAATAGACTGGTACTGATACTAACGTAAGAGTTAGGTACACCACCCACTAAGGGTACAGAGCCACTGGGTAACGGGGAATAATCAAGGGTGCAAAAGGACAACTGGTCCACTGTGACTATCTTTCCATCCAATGGAAATAGGATGATGTGAAAGACAGTAGACACAATGGAAATCATGGCGTAAGTCCAACTGTGACCCAACAATAGATTATAGTCGATCTTTCTATCTATGACTTCAATGTCCATTGTTACTATTTTCCCATTCAAGGTGATGGGGTAGCTAGCTAGGTAACCTTTTGGGATGAAAGTGTGGCTGTCGAAAGCTTTAAGGGATTTCGATGGCGGGGATAGGGTTGGAGAACCCAAAGCGAGCCATCATGAACCCAACATGACACAGGTTGAAGCACCTTCGACAATGACAGTTCTATGTATTCCTCGCCCTTTCGAAGATATTTGCACCTAAAATGAAAGCTGCTATGAAAGGGGAGGTTTACATTTTTCCATGTCAAAAATTGCAAGCATGGAATCCTGAGGGTCGATACCACCAATTGCTAAAAGCAAAGCTTTCTTTTGTGCCAAACAGGTTTGTAATACTTCAAGCATTGACATAGCAGATGGCGCTTGCACCAAATCTTCTACAATACTATAGTTTTAGGCAACACGTGCATATGTATTGTGCGTCGTGCGACAAAGTGCCCCTTTTGGGGGGGAAATCATAAGATCAGCAATCGGATTTTCGATATGAAGATCATTAGGCGACGATGGGTTTTGACTCGAGGAGGCTTCCTCAGCATTAGCGACTAGAGCTCCATAATATTTGGCTCTGGTTTTTAGATCTACCATTTCAAAGGTGTAAACGGTAAATGGTCCTTCACCAGCTGAAGGATGATGCAAACCATCGTTTCCCCCTTGTGGGGGTTGGGGTTGATTTGTAACAAGGTGTTGTTGCTGCTGAGCGGGGAAAGGATTATTTAGGACCGTAGGGGTCTTTCCGATGTCCTTTTTAGCAATGAAATCTGTGCATTCCTGAAGACGTGGACACATATATGTCATGTGATCTTGTGCACAAATTTTGCACGGGAATCAGGAGGAAGGATTGTATGGAGGAAGAAATCCTTTAGAAAAGAAATCCTCCGGTAAGCTTGAATCGTGGGATGTCCAAACTGATTCTGTGTGAGATCTTGGAGATTGATTTCCCGAAGATGGGGAATCTAGTTCACTGGAGCTCGGCAGATCCTCCACAGTGAGTGGGGGAAGTCCTAACAACCATCTAGATTGACGATGAGGGTCGGATGTAGCCATAGTGGATGATAATTTTTATTAGTAAATTTTACAGTGATGTTTATTAAAGTCTCTGTGATAACACTCTGGAAATCAACAAGCAGAGGAAATGACCCTGTCTGATAAGCACCGATCACTAGAGATGAAACCTAGTATCACAATGAATAAGAGAGAGAGTTGGCCAAATGTATAGTTACAATTACTCTAAAGCTTTGCCCGAACCTCAGATTAAGGGGCCAAGTACTCTTATGAAGACGAGCACCCACCCAAAAACCAAAGACAGAGTAGGTCTGTCTGTGTTAGGTATCAGGGCATCCCACCCCAGTCACCTTGTGTTAGTCCCTAAAAGTATGGCCACTAAGGATACCTCAGATCATAGACATTACCAGGGGGGACATAGTCACAAACAGTACGTTGTGTGGGTAGGATACCTGAGTCCCCGAATCAGCTCCGATATCCCTGAAGGGATCCTCAATACACAGAATACCCAAACAAGATGTAAGCAAAGGCAGACTACCTTCACTTACAGTCCGATGTTGTCTCGTATTTAGCTCTGCTTTTACTAGAGTGGTCCCAGATAGTATGAGTGCAGAAGGATTTCTCTCTTTTAATGACACTAGTTTCGGTGTATGATCTTGGGCAGTTAAATCACACTGTCTATCCCAAGATCCTAGCCTAAAATAAAGTTTGTTTACTCTAAAAAGAGTTGCTGATTAATTTTACTAGGTAGATTTTAAACATACTTCATTAGAGTCTTCGGTAGGGGTGTCGACATATGAAATTATATGGGAATTTGACTCAAATCATGCAAAAACAATGCTTGTAAATTTTCGCTTTCGATGAATAAGTTGCTTCTACAAAGGGAGAGTCATTCATATATCAATATTGATTCCATGCATCCTATTCAGTACAACACTAACATAACTGATAGAACTTCAATGCTTACTAACAACTATTGAAACCAAATAATGCAGAACTTAACCAGCTAAGCAGAAAACAGTAAAAAAATTGTATTTTTTCTTTTAATGATAACAAAACTTTAAGAAGTAAAGCTATTTTCTTTTTAAAAAAGTTTTTTCAAGACACAAATCAGTCAAAAAAGTGAAGCTACAAATCCCTTATCAGTATGTAAGCAGATTTCCCAACCCATGAGTTCACAAGGTAGGCTATTGATCAAGAAATGGTTGACTAATGCTCTGTACTAGAGGCTACAGAGAGTTAGTTTCAGCATTAACGCTCTGTTTGTGAGGGCACATAGCTTTATAAAGAACTCTTTTCATTGGTAACCTATGTTAGTGAGGGAAAACACTCAAAAATTAGGTTTTGGGGATTAGATCTAGGGTTGAGCACTAAAAGAAGGGTGTTGTATGGTCCTGAGTGGTCGAAAAGGGAATGAAGAAGTATAGGAAGGCCTGGAAGAAAGAGAGATCTAGGAACTTTCTGGGAAAAACCGGGAACTAAGTGTAGTCCCCAGTGGAGTCGCCAATTATGCTATAGGGATTAATGCACGGGTGTTTGGTGATGTAGAAAACCCTCAAGGATCTTCCTAAGATCCTTGACAGATAGTCAGATTAGCTATAGTTGTCACAAAGATACATGCATATCTATGTTTAACAAACGAATATCAAAATAAGAAGGAATTATTACCTCAAGTCTTAGTGTGGTGTTGCTGAAGAGCGCAATGCAACTAGGCGGAAGACCCTTGATTCGGTTCCAAATCAAAACTTTCACATAGCAAAGACAAGCATAATATAATAGCATAAAACCTTGATAAACAAATGCATGAACATATAAAAGATATCTAGTTGCATATAACTAAGCCACTTATGCTAGAAGATATTAGATCAGCATATAAACAAGTTTATACTACCAACATCACAGAGTGGACAACACTATTGCAGTTCTATATTGATGTAGAAATAGTGGTTACAACCATCAGTTTCATCAACCTTCCCTTACCCCTCCAGCCCCTCTCTCTCTCTCCCTTCTTAACCTCTTCTAATGCCTTAGTCTAAGACTTTGCTTGACAATCAAATAGGAAATCCTTTCAAATGTCTCGACCTCTTTCACAATGGCTCAAGCCTTGCATATATAGCGTGTAGGTAGGGTTACGAAGTCCTTCATGAGTTCCATTAGGCAAAAGCAGTGATGTTTATTGCTTTATTGCTTTTTCTCATTTGCATACTCCATCAGTAATTAGTAATTCCCCCAAACAGGTCGAGTTTCAATGATTCCCTACTTTTATGAGATGACATAGGAGAGAATCTAGGGATATTTTCTCATTCAATTTGCTCCTTTGACCCATAGAACTTGATGTAGGTTCACTAACTCTATTCCCAAGGTAGCAACTAGAGTTACCCTAGGCACTAACGCACCCTTAAGCTTGCTGAGAAGCTTTATAAAGTAGGTTGATAGTGTCTAGAAATCATTAGCTTGATAACTAGGCCTATGAACTTGGTTAGTCCTTCAGTCATCATGTCTTTGTCCTCTGAGTTGATGAGGAGGTCATTTTCCTATATAACACATGGAAGGCTCATAGAGCTTCAAATTCTCTACATTTACAACTGAGTAAATGTGCATATATGGTGGTAAACTGAGTCAATAGGATTTATCACCAAACTTTTCTAGTATCTCAAATGGACCATACCTTAGAGCCTTGAATTTCTTACTAGGACCCTACAAACTCTCATTATTCAACTATAGCCATACTTTTTCTCCCACCTTGATTGATTTCTTTATTCTATGCTGATCATTCTTGGCCTTATACTTCACCAGTGACATCTTCATTTTTTCCTATACCTGTAGATGGATCTACCTAATCTTCTCTATAAATTTTTCAGCCCTCAAAACATATCCTGTATGACTTCCTTCACTCCTCCTTGCTGCCCATATGCAATATCCAAAGGTGAATGTGGAAAATATCCAAAACAAGTTTCAAATGGCGACTTTCATGTAGAAGTGTGGATTTATCTATTATAAGAATGTTGTATATATACCAGATTTTCATCCCAGGTCTTCGGATGCTTCTGGTTGTAACCCCTCAGAAGTCGCACCAAATTCTTGTTGACTACTTCTCTCTTCCCATATGTTTGTAGATGGAATGTTGTAGATCTCTTCAACTTCATGTCCATTTTATCCCAGAATGTAGTCCAGAATGAAATGAGAAATATTGTATCCCTATCTGAAATAATGCTCCTTGGTATCCCAAAGTGTACCCATACCTGTCCAAAGAACAATTTTGTTGCTTCTTGTCTGCTGATGGTCTTTTTACAAGGAATCATAACATACATCTTGTTGAACCTATCAACTACCATGAACATGTAGTCATGTCCCTTCCTAGTTGTCAGTAAACCTCCCACAAAGTCCATGGAAATTCTTTCCCAAGGACAAGTAGGTAGAAGTAAGGGATGATACATACCCTGTTTCCTATTGCTAGGCTTGATGGTACAACAAAACATGCATCCTCTTATGAACCTAGCTACCTGCTCTTCCATCTTAGGCCAATACACATACCTCTGCAAGTTAGCCATGATCTTCCCTACACCAAAGTGCCCTACAACCTTAGAGTTGTGAACCTTTCTAATCAGCTACAAACGATCGCGTTTAGGAACACATAGCTTATCCAACCTGTAAAGTAACCCATCCTGGAGATGGAAGTCAAGGGTTTTGTTGCCATCGTGCACATGACTCTGTAACTGTTGATACACCTACTTGAATTCCTCATCTTCTAAATATTCCTTTCTGTATGCATCATGGGTGAATGGATCCATGTGCATAAGAGTCCACAAAGCTGTAATATTTGATGTGGGTGGACTTGAAAGCATATTGGCCAACTTGTTTATGTTTTCCTTTTTATACTTGATCACCAAATGAAATTGTTGTAAAAATTCCATCCACTTGTAATGCCTGGTCTGTTGTAGCTTACTATGGGCTTGCAAGTACTGTAACGGCTGGTGATCTGTGTGGATTATTGTCTCCTTTCCCATAAGATAGTGCTTCCACTTCTTCACAACTTGCACCATGGCATAGAGCTCCTTATCATAGGTAGGTTAGTTAAGAACTCACCCATGAAACACTTCAAAATGGTAGCAAACGGGCCTTCCTCCTTGCATCAAGACAACTCCCATAACATACCCACTCGCATCTATCTCCACTTCAAAGGGTCGTTGTAACTTTTTGTTAGTGCCAGAACTGGTGCTTCACTGATATGCTTCTTTAGCTCATCAAAATCCTTTTGTTGTCCTTTTCCCCACTAGAAACTCTTGCCACTTGTTTTTATGGCATGGAGCAGTGCTGCTACTGTTGAAAATGAGGCTATGAATTTCCTCAGGTACTATGCTGCCCCAATGAAACTCCTAACCTCAGTAACATTAGTAGGCACCGACCTATTCATGATGGCCTTCATCTTGGAAGGATCTATCTTCAATTCTCCTCCACCAATCACATGTCCCAAATACACCAAAGGCTACCGTGCAAACTCACACTTCTTGAGATTTTTTAGCAGCCGATGCTTCTTCAATGTTTCCAACACCTGCATCAAATGTGAAATATGCTCCTCCCAGGTAGCACTATGTAACAGTATATCATCCAAATAGACAATAACAAATGAATCTATAAAAGGGTGTAGTACATCATTCATTAATCTCATAAATATAGTTTATGCATTACATAGGCCAAAAGGCATAACTAACCACTCATACAAACCTCGCCTGGTTTTGAAGGCGGTCTTCGATGTATCTTCTTCTTTGAATCAAACTTGGTGATATCCAGACTTCACGTATAGCTTGGTGAAATACTTTTCTTGTTGCAACTGATCTAGCAGATTGTCTATCTTAGGCAGGGGGTATCTGTTCTTGAGTGTGATTTTATTTAACGCCTTGTAATCTATACACATCCTCCAAGTCCCATCCTTCTTTGGCACAGTGATGATGGGTGACCCACATGGTGATGTACTCGGTCGAATGACACCCTGTTCCAACAGCTACTGCAACTATTTCTTCACCTCACTTGCTTCTATAACAAACTACCTATACAACCCAATATTTTGTAATGGGGAGCCTGGTAATAGCTGGATCTCATGCTCCACTTCTCTCTTAGGGGGTAACCCTTTAGGCTCTCAGAACATGTCCTTGTATGCCTATAACAATTCCAATTTTTGTTTTTGTTTCTTATTAGACCCCTCTAGGGATGCCTTGCCTCTTATTGACTCCTTTATATACTGACCTTCTCTTAAAAACAATAAATCATACTTCTTGCTGTAACTGATCAATTTCTTGGCCTGGTTGGCACTTACCAGTGAAATTTTCAACTTGCATTTGTGCGCGTTGATGATGAACGATTTTCCATCCTTGATGAGCCAGTACTTGTTATCTCTCCTCATGAATATTGCATCACACATGTACATGTATGGACTCCCAAGCATGACTCCACATACATCAAGGGAAACCACATCCATATCTACTTCATCAAGAAAATCAGCACTAATAGCAAATCTAATTTGCATTGTTTTATTACCTTTAGCTCTACATCCTTATGTACCCATCCCAGTGGATATGGGTTTGGATGATCACACACTTCTAGCCCTAAATTCTTGAATAGATCTGTTGCAATGAGATTTTCCTACGATCCTGAGTCAAACAGAGCATCAATCTTTGTCTTCTTGACCAGTATCTTTACATGGAAGAGTTTGGTCATTTCTTTCTGTTCCTGTTGATGACGGCTACTCATATTCACCTCCTTCTGCACTGATGTATAGACGATCTTCTCATCCATGCCTGAGCTGATTTCAACTTGGTTGCTTGAATCAGTGGCCATGAGATTCTTCTTCTTATTATATTTCTTCTTGTTCTTTGAGTTTACCTCTGGATGAAACTTCTAGGACTTATCCTCTATATGGCCATCAACGTTGCAGTGGTTGATAGGATATTTTCATTGGTGTGTTGTGGCTACCATATTTTTATCTTTCCCCCTTTTTGCTTCTTCTTCCCCTCCTTAGAAACATCTTGTTGCTCCTTTTCCACTTGATTGCGCTCTTTTCAGGCCTATGTTCTCTAGGTACTATGCCTGTACACAAGCCTCGTCCATTGTTTTGGGCTTTAACAACATCACTTTCTCATGTAGATGGTGATGTAGACCCTCTAAATACTTGAGGATTACATCTGATTTCTTTGGAGAGATACCCAACATTATAGCCATCTTTCTGAATTTTGTGGTGTACTCCCGCACGCTTTAGCCCAACTTTTGCCTAAAGTAATGCCATGGATCCACTGGTCTTCCACGTACCCAATGGGATAAAAATATGACTTAATGAGGGTTTTTAAATCCTCCCACTTAATCACTGGAGGTTCTCCCTCCAACCTCAGGGTTTTCGTGTGGCTCTCCCACCAACTAAGTTCATAGCCCTCCAATTTCAGTGATGCAAATGAGATCTTCTGCCCTTTCTTGATCTAATGGACATTGAAATAAACTTCCAGTTGTTGCAACTAGTGGTTCAACTTCAGAGAATCAATCTCACCATGATATGGCTTGATATCAACTTTTTCTTCCACTTTAAACAGGGATTGGTTCACGACACTCGAACTGGGTTGATCTTTTCTGGGCTCTTTCTTTAGTTGGTTATCTGCATCTTCTCGATCTCCCGATCCCCCTTTTGATTTTTCCTCTGTATTCAAACTCCCTTCTTCTCCAAATATCCCCATCTTATTTCTTAGGGATTCCATGAGGAGGTTTACATTGCGGTTTATATTTGCGACTTGTTCTTTGAGCCACGAAAATGTCACGTTTGCAGGATCATGAGGTTCACTTACAGATTCATCACCCATGATTAGGGTTTTACGATTTTCGGCCTCGTCGATCTAGATCCCTGAAATCTCCACAAAATACCCAAAGAAACCGACTCTGACACCAAATGATCCGTAAACCGCTGTGGATATTCCACTTGACAGTTCCTCACAACAGATCTGATAATATTATATTATAAAATTTGAGATTCTACATTATTACTGTTTTATTTAACTTCTAGATTTGTAAAATTAATTGTAATTAGTGCATGCATGTAAAAGTAAATCAAGTGAGAGATTTTTATTTTGGGCGAAAGCGGAGGGAGTGACTAGGGTTTTGAACAGGGGGCGATAGAAGCGAGCTGGTAACGATGGAGGGGCATGGAGGAGGGAGCTCCACTCCCTCCTACAGTAACGTGGTTTCAAACAAAAGCAAAGAGACGAGTCTGAACAATTTCAGGAAACCAATGGAGGCAAAGACAAAGACAACCGGCACTCAAAAGCCAGAAAGTAGCAAATCCCTAGAAAAGGAAGGGACCCACAAGGAGGCGAGGAAGGAAGCGAAATATGGAGACAACAGTCAGAGAATGGAGAATATATCTATGACGGGACCCTGCAAGCCCAAGTCTAACATCAAACCCCGGGTGGTCTTAAATGATCCTGCATTACAGGTGCACAGGGATCACATGGCAACTTATGTGGTCATATGCAAGTTTATGGGTATATGGCCCACGGAGAAAGCGCTTTACACATGGATAAGAAACAACTGGAAACCAAAGGGAGAAATAAACCTACATCTTGGGTTTGAGGGTTTTTCATAGTGGTTTTCACTAACCTGGAGGACAAAGACAGAGTTTTCGAAGGAGGACCCTACTTCTATGCTACTGTTGGCCTCTACATGCGACCTTGGATGATGAACTTTTTTCTGGAGCAAGAAACATTCACATCGGTCCCGGTATGGATTAGATTATACTCCTTACCTTTAGATTATTGGTTGCTGGAATCCTTAAAAGCTATAGGTAATAAATTAGGGCATTTTATAAAGATATCAGAGGCAACTCTGCGTGGTAAATGTACCTCCTTCACTTGCATATGTGTAGAAATGGACTTACTGGGAGCACTCTCAGATGAAGTCATCCTAGAAGTTTATGATGAGGAATGGGTACAGGCGGTTGACTATGAACACATCCCATTCAGATGTCGTAAATGTCATGAACATGGGAACCTCTTCAAAGACTGCCCACTCAACAAAAGGGAGGACAACCTGAAAACCAACACAGGAAAAGACCCTGAAGGTTTCACCAAAGTGGGAGGTAGAGGGAAAGGAGGGGGAAAAAGTACCAAAAGAAACTTAGCAAGAACAAGATACCAAGTCATAATAGTTTCAAGATTTTAGAAGAAGAGGGGGGGAAAATGGAATGAATAAGGAACTGAAGGACATTCATACAGAGAAAGAAAAAGAGGATAGCATGGAAATCATACAGGAATACAATGAACAAAAGGAGAACCCACCAAGCACTATGGAACTTGGCAAGGACCATGAGATGACCCCAAGCGAAGGAGGTACGGAGGACCAAGACCTACAGGAGATTCTCGAGAGGGAGAACCTTGAACTAGAAAAGTTTCTAGAGTAGGGAACCAACAAAGGGATTGACTCTTTGCCACAAGAGGAGTTTGATAGAGTACAATAGCTATTCCTCTGAAGGTCTCAAACAAAGGCTGCAGGAGTCAAAAGGAACTACAACAACCAAGAGAACATAGGGGTTAAATCAATGGAGATAACTTCAGGACACTCCTCCAAAAACCCAGGCAAGAAAAGAGGAAGAAAGAGACAGAATGAACTTCTGTCAGAGTGTGGGAAACTCATGATTAATTTAGGTAAGATGAAAGATCTCACCAGTTACTCTTTCACAAACCCATCATTATGAAGCTTACAACCTGGAACATTAGAGGACTAGGAAGTAAAAGAAAACAAAGAAATCTCAGCAACAAAATAAAAGAAGAAAAACCAGACAAGGTGTTTATACAGGAAACAAAATGCTTAGTAGGCAAGATCAGAGAAATACATAGCAAATGGAATTTCAAATATGATTACCTAGAAGTCAAAGCAAATAACACAATGGGGGGGATTCTTACTTGTTGACACCTAATCCGAAACGGATGAGGTGAAGTCGGACAGTCATCTAGAAGATGAACTGATCCGTTTTGTATTTGTATAAATAATAATAGTTGAATGAATAATACTCATCCAGTTGTTTCTTGCGCTCATTAATTTCTGAGCTAACCTGGCCTGACATGGTATCAGAGCACAGGTCCCAGAAATAGCTCCTGCCTCTGCCAGGTTTCTACAGCCTCATGAAACCTACCTCTGTCCTGAGACTGCGTGCTTCTGGCGGTGATCTGAGCGCCTCTGGCTCTGACATGGAATGCGTGGAATGCGCTGTTGAATACTGCGTTGAAAACTGAGGTATCATTTTTGTGTGGCATAGACTGCGTTTTTTATCATTTTTGTGGATTGAAGAAACGCTGCATATAGAAGAACCCTGCGCTGTGGACTGCGTTTTTAATGGATGGACGTTTATAACCGTTCAAATCTCATGCGGAACCTGTTTGAAGACTGACTGCGTTTTTTTCTTATTGACTGCCTTTCTTATTGAAGACTCTCGGCATGAGTGGGATTTGATTTGATTGTGATAAGAAGCGTTCATTTATTTTATTCATACTTTACGGATTTGATCATTTTCGAGTTATGAGAGCAATGGGCTGCCTTTGTCGTGGACATTTATGGCTATTGAATATGCATTTTGCATTTCTAGCACCTAGATCTTGATTTACAGCAACTTCCCATTCTCCTTACGACGCTTCTTGTTATGGATTTGTTTTACTCTGACTATGTATGGTTATGCTCACGGCTCCCCCTGTGTTGATGGCGGATTTTCAAATAGATTTTCAGTGTGTATTCATTGCGTTGTATTGATTAACGCAGTTGTTATATTGACACCGGTTTGAGTAGTGTATAGCCATCCGTTTTTGTGCTGGCGGTTTGAATATACGTGCTATATCCATTCAATTGATCTCGGTCTCTGTCTATATAACCCTCGGCATGACAAAACAAGGTCAGGTCATCGCATGCAAAGTTGCTGTTGCATGTGGATATGGATGTAGGTATGACTGAGGTTTAACCTGGCCTGACAAAGCATTTCGCATTTTCACATGTCGCAGTTTTCAAAAGCAGTCAGAGTGATATATATATATCAGAATGTTTATTTCCTGAGGTTTAATTTTCACATTTCGCAGTTTTCAAAAGCAGTCAGAGTGATATATATATCAGAATCATTATATCAGTCAGAGTATCAAAGCTTATGTAGTATTGCAGTGATTTTCAAAGCATATGTAGTATTGCAGTGATTTTCAAAGCATATGTAGTATTGCAGTGATTTGAGCGCCCTTGTTTTGATTGAACAGTGATATATATATGTGAGCAGTGATATATATATGCTGATGGAATGTTAGAAGAAAATGCATAAGGCTATCACATAAGGATTTTTTCTCTTAGCAGAAATTTTTTTTTATCAACAGAAGTTTTTGGCAGAATTTTTTTTTTACAGAATGCATTCAATCATTTCAATGGTCGGAATAGTTCTCACTGGCAAGGAGAACTATTCTGAATGGTCTCGGATGGTGAAACACACCCTCATCTACAATGAGCTGTGGAAAGGTGTGTGTGTCGGAGAAGAAGACAGAGACCCTGTGCAGCCCACATCAGACAAAGAACTCGCCATTTGGGAAAACAAGAACAGCAAAGCCTTTGCATTGATCGCAGCATCTGTCAATGAGGAAGTAAGTCGTCATATTTCCTGCTATTCCACTGCCTTTGAAGCTATACAAAAGCTGAAAGAACTCTATGATACACATTCTGCACTTGAAGTTGTTCAGCTCATGATTAAACTCTTCACTCTTGAACTGAAAAATAATGATCCTCTTGCTCTTGCATCTGAAATAAAGTCTATAATGCATGATATAAAATCCACTAAGGTTGAGCTGGATCTATCTCTTATTTCCTTTCTCAAAGCACTCTATCCTACCTACTCCAATTATCTTGAGTCTTTACAAGCAAATGGAAACCTTAAAGATATAACCTTTGACTCTCTTGTGAAAAAGTTTGCTGAAAGAGAGAAAGCCTTTGGAAAGAAAACAGTCCCTGAATCTTCTGAAGAGACTGTTTGCCTTGCTCACAAAGAAAAGCATCCTGCTCAAGATTCTACAAGAGGAAGAGGTGGACGAAGAGGAAGAGGAAGATACTTCAGAGGTAGGGGGGGCAGACATTCTCAAGCAGAAAAGGCAGATCTCCATTGCATTCGCTGCAAACGAAATGGATCACATGATGCTTCTACATGCAAGCTACCATGGGACAAAGTTGAGCAGAGAAGAAATCAGCAGAAAGGTAAAACTGATGACTCAGACAAAGGTAAAGCACCTGAATCTGCACACTATATTGAGGCACAATGTAATATTGGAGTAAATGAAGATTTGTTTAATGCTTCACTTGCTTCTTCGAAAAATGACTGGTTGCTTGATTCAGGAGCAACCTGTCATATGACTCATAGGAGAGATTTCTTTGAAGATTTCACTAACAATGTTGATGGAGCAGTATACTTTGCAGATCAGTCAAAAATCAAGCCATCAGGGCTTGGCACAATCAGGCTTAAACTGCCTGGTCTTCCAGACTTTCTTCTGGATCATGTTCTATATCTCCCACATCTGAAGAGAAACTTGCTGTCCCTGGTCCACATCCGCCAGCAAGGTCACTCCATTCACATGTTTGATGGCAAGCTTGAGGTAAGAAAGGCATCTGACCACTCACTTGTCATGAGGGGTATAGAAGAAGAAAGACTCCTTAAACTGCAAGGAACCTCTGCTCATGCACAGCATTTCTCATATATTTCTCATCATGAAGAATGTACACTTCCATCAAGTTTATTATGGCATGCTAGATTTGGGCATTTAAACTATGATAGTCTCCGCTTGTTGAAGAAAAATGGTGTTGCTGGTCTGCCTACAATTCCTAGAAAACATAAACAATGTGATGCTTGCATTCTAGGAAAGCATAGCAAACAGTCTTTTCATGATTCACATTCAAGAGCACATAGGAAGCTTGAACTTATTCATTCAGATTTATGTGGTCCAATGCCTGTTCCTTCTGCAAATGGAAATAAATATATCATGACATTTATTGATGATTACACCAGAATGTGTTGGGTTTACTTATTGAAGAACAAATCTGATGCTTTTCAAACATTTAAGAATTTTCATAAGTGGATTGAAAATGATGCACAATCTCATATTGGGTCTATTCGCACTGATAATGGAAAAGAATATACATCAAATGAATTTGAACACTATCTTCGCCAACATGGGATTAAACATCAAACAACTGTGCCTTATAATCCTCAACAGAATGGTGTAGCTGAAAGAATGAACAGAACAATTTTGAATATGGTACGATCCATGCTTTTCTTCAAAAATGTAAAGACAATGTTTTGGGCTGATGTTGTTCTATGTGCTGCATATATAAAGAATAGATGTCCATCTAGTGCTATAAGAAACAAGACTCCTTATGAATTGTGGTATGGACATGTTCCTTCGGTCAAACATCTCAGGATATTTGGTTCCACCTGTTATGCTTTAATACCAAAGGTACATAGAAACAAACTTGGTGCAAGAAGTCGTAAGTGTATCTTCCTGGGGTATTCAAACACATCTAAAGCATACCGCCTTTATGATGAAGTAAATAAAAAGTTTGTTTTATCTAGAGATGTCATTTTTCTTGAATCATCCAAATCTGACAATGTTGTTGAGCGGCAACTTGATCGCTTGGATAGATTCACAAAACCGAAATCATTTCAAGAGTTTGATAATCAGATTCCACATCTTGAAGGGGGGATTCCTATACTAGATCAACATGTGGAATCTTCTTCTGAAGAACAATCTCCCCTGCATGACACTCCAACAACGGATGATGCTTTAAGTGATGTAATTGATAGAATTGGGAGACTCAATCTTGATTCAGACCCAACTCAATCAACAGAACAGCCTGGACCATCTCAGAAAGGTCCCCCAAAGTGGCTGACAAAGACACTTGAAAGTGTTCATCCTGATGAAATTGGAAAAACAGGAACCCGAAATTCAAACCGACAAGATGGAGGTGATGTAGATAACTCTAATTCACCTGTTGATATGGATGTTACTTATGATTGTGAATTGAACTTGTCTACAGATTTTGAACCAACTTCCTTCAAAGAAGCTGCTTCTCATGATGAATGGAAAGAAGCAATGCAGAAGGAGTATGATGCCCTCATAAAGAATGGCACTTGGAAGCTGGTTGATCCTCCATTTGGAACCAAACCAATTGGCTGCAAGTGGGTCTACAAGAACAAGTACAAAGCTGATGGCTCACTTGACAAGCACAAAGCTAGGCTTGTGGCAAAAGGTTTTGCACAGAAGGAAGGGGTCGATTATGAGGAAACTTTTGCTCCCACAGCAAAATGGGCCACCATCCGGACACTCTTTGCACTAGCTGCTTAGAACGGTTGGAAAGTCCATCAAATGGATGTAAAAACTGCATTCTTGAATGGAGATCTAAAAGAGAATGTTTTTATGTCCCAGCCTGAAGGATTTGCTGTGAAAGGACATGAACACAAAGTATGCAAACTTGTGAAGTCCTTGTATGGCCTCAAACAAGCACCACGAGCCTGGTATGAAAAACTAACTGAGCATCTTCTGAAACTCAACTTCAAACATTTTGATCTTGATGATGCAACTTTATTTGTCAAGAAAGTTGGCAAAACAGTTGTATATCTTGTGGTATATGTAGATGATCTTTTAATGACAGGGAACAATGAAAGCTATATTGCATCCATAAAGAAAGAATTAGGAAATTTTTTTGAAATGACTGATTTGGGCTATGTTCATTACTATCTTGGCATTGAAGTAACCCAACATCCAAAGTCCATATTTCTTTCTCAAAAGAAATACATTGGAGATTTGTTATACAGATTTGGCATGACAGAGTGCAATCCCCTTTCTACTCCAATGGAACAAAACTTGAAGCTCACATCTACTGAAGGAAAGGAATTTGAGGATGCAACAAGGTATAGACAGCTTGTAGGAAGTCTCATCTACCTCACTACTACCAGACCAGACATTTCATTTGCTGTTGGAATCCTCTCCAGGTTTATGCAAAAGCCTTGTGAGGGACATTGGTCTGCTGCAAAAAGAGTTCTAAGGTACTTGAAGGGAACTCAAGACCTTGGAATCAAGTATACACAGGTGGACGACTTCAACTTGATTGGATACTCTGATTCAGACTTCGATGGAGACAAAGAAACTAGGGTATCTACTTCAGGATATGCTATGAGTCTTGGATCAGGAGCTGTCTCCTGGAGATCACGCAAACAATCAGTACCAGCAGATTCCACAACAGAAGCAGAATACGTGGCAGCAGCTGAAGCAACGAAAGAAATTGTGTGGCTCAGGAAAATTCTTGAAGATTTGCAAGTAAAACAAATACAATCTACTCCACTCATGATTGATAACACATCTGCAATAAAGTTGGCCAAGAATCCAAAATTCCATGATCGTACTAAGCACATCAATACTAAATATCATCTGATCCGACATCATGTTGAGGCCAAAACAATCCATCTCCGTCATTGTTCCACAAACGAGCAAATTGCAGACATCTTCACCAAAGCGCTTGGAAGAGAAAAGCTTGAAAGATTCAGAACGATGCTTGGACTCACCAACATCCCTTCAGATTAAGGGGGGGAATGTTGACACCTAATCCGAAACGGATGAGGTGAAGTCGGACAGTCATCTAGAAGATGAACTGATCCGTTTTGTATTTGTATAAATAATAATAGTTGAATGAATAATACTCATCCAGTTGTTTCTTGTGCTCATTAATTTCTGAGCTAACCTGGCCTGACATTACTCTATGGAATCCTTAGAAATTTGAGATCTTGGATGCTGAGGCATCCAGAAACCACCTATCAATGGTTATCCAACCTTTGGGGGACAAGGATTGTTACATGATCACAAATGTTTATGTTCCACAACTTCTTGAAGACAAACTCAGGCTCCTCACCTCGCTAGAGGAGCTGAGAGAGAGACACCCAGTAATCCCCTGGATTCCGAGAGGGGATTTTAACATGATCAGATCACTCACAGAGAAAAATAAAGGGACCAAAATGCTTGGATGAGACACAATAGCCTTCCAGAACTTCTTAAACAACATGAGACTAGTGGATATGGACACAATAAATGGTACCTTCACATGGAATAACAAGAGAGGAGGAACCTCCCAAGTTGCCTTGAAATTAGACAGATTCATAATCTTGGAGGATCTCCTTCTCTCTGGTCATATCATGACAACTTTTATCCTTCCTTTCGGAGGCTCGGACCACTGGCCCATCCAGTTGGAAGCCTCATTTATTGGCACCCCGAGGAACAGACCTTTTAGGTTCGAAAATGTCTGGCTCACTCACCCTGACTTCATCACTAATATTGGAAAATGGTGGGTGGAAGACATGCCCACCCAAGGCACAAAAATGTTCCTCCTGCAACAGAGACTCAAACACATAAAGCTAAGGCTCAAAGAATGGAACAAAAATGAGTTTGGCAATATTTTTGAAGCCAAAAGAGAAGTGGAGAAAAAATTATAGGAAACTAATCAAATCCTCATCACATAAGGCTTCACAGAGGAGAGGAAAATGCAAGCTAAATCTCTACAACAAGAATGGGACAATAGATGCCAGCAGGAGGAAATATTCTGGAGACAAAAATCAAGAGTACAATTGATTAAAGAATGGGAGAGAAATACCAGGTTCTTTCACAAGTCTACCATGAAACACAGGGCAAATAATCGGATCACAAAACTCATAGATCCTCAAGGGAAAGAACTAAATACTCACAAGGAAATGGAATCTGTTCTGGTACAACATTTTCAAAACATAGTAGAGGAGACCATGTCAGACAAATCTCAATTCATCAAGAGCTTCACTCAGCATATTCCAAAACTAGTTACCAGGGAAGATAATTATAACCTCAACAGGCTAGTAATGGAAGAAGAGGTCAAGGAATTAATCAAAGAGATGCACAACGGGAAATCTCTAGGTTCATATGGTTTCAATGTAGATTTCTACAAAACATGCTGGGAAACTATCAAACAAGACATTCTTGATGTGGTGGAGGACTCAAGAAAATCAAGAACTGTTTTGAGAGCGCTTAATGAATCCTTCGTAGCATTAATCCCTAAATAGGAAAAAGCCATGACACCAAATAGATTCAGACGCATAGCTTTATGCAATGTGGTGTACAAAATCATTTCCAAAGTTGTTGCTAACATACTCAAACCTCTTCTTCCAACGCTAGTATCTAAGGAGCAGACTGGATATGTGGAAGGTAGACAAATTTTCAATAATATCATTCAAGCTCACAAATTGGTTCATTCCCTCAAGATCAACAAGCAAGTAGGTATGATAATGCAGCTGGACATGGCGAAATCTTATGATAAGCTAAGCTAGTATTACATCAGGGAAGTTCTTAAAGCTTATGGCTTTGACCACAACTGGATAAAGTGGATCATGGCTCTGGTTATCACAGCTAGTTGTTCAATCCTTCTTAATGGCTCTCCATCCAGAACCTTTAGGCCATCGAGAGGCTTCAGGCAAGGAGATCCTCTCTCCCCATTCCTCTTCATTCTCATGATGGAAGGATTGGGCAAAGAAATCAATACTGCCAAGGAGGAAGGAAGAATCTAGGGACTCAAACTTACTCAGAATGGGGACACATTGAATCATCAGCAATTTGTGGATGATACTATGCTGTAGGGCATACCCATAGTCAAGGAAGCCAAAGCTTTCAAACAAATCCTGCATGATTTCACAATGGCTGCTGGCACTAAGGTAAGCCTCACAAAATCGAAAGTTTTCTTTTTCAATACTGATATTTCTATTCAAAGAAATCTCTCCAGAATTCTCAGCTTTCAAAGAGATCATCTTCCCTCCAAATATCTGGGAATGCCTCTCACTGATAAACCTCTGAGTAAGGAAGTTTGGGAGTCAGTTACAAATAAACTGAAGGACAAAGTCAACAACTGGACTAGCAGATCCTTGAATTTAGCAGGAAGGCTAATTCTTACAAAGGTTGTTCTACAAACCATTCCAATGTTCATGTTTTCAGCCCTTCTTGTCCCAATAGGAGTTTTACAGCAAATCAGGAATATCCAAAGAAAATTTCTTTGGGGTAAAGGAGAAGAGAAAAAGAAATGGGCTCTAGTTGCGTGGGATAGTCTTTGCAAACCTAAAATACATGGTGGCTTGGGTCTCCATGACCCGGACACTCCAAGAAAATTTTTTGGGGAAAAAATTTGGTGGAGATGGCTAAAGGAAATGAGAAACCCCTGGTCTAAGCTTTGGAAAAAAAAATATGCAACAGACTGGCAGGAAAAGGACCACATTCGAATGACAGGACACATAAGGGGTTCCCATATTTGGAACAATGCTTGGGAGAATAGAGCCTTAGTTCAAAAACATAGTTTCTGGGAGATCAGAAATGGGAATCTAGCCTGGTTCTAGGAGGACAACTGGCAGCAGGAACACAACCTCTGTAGAGAAGGACTGGACATCATCAAAAATGATACCATTAATAAAGGACTGAAAAGGGTAAGTGACTTTTGGGATCAGTCAAGAGACACAGGTAAATGGAGAATTTGGAAGGTACCAGATTACAGTGAAGAGACCCCTTTGAAGGCCCAACACTAGACAAAGTTTCGAACCACTAAAGACTTTCGCAGGTCTATCACTGAATTCAATCTCACCTAAGAATACTCAAAACTCTTAGCTTTGTTCATGTGCGTAGAGATGCCAACAGAGTGGCGGACCGGCTTGCTAATGAAGGGGTGCTTTGTACAAGAGGCAACAAGTGTTGCTCATGGGAGTTGGTTCCTGCAGGACAACTGCGTGAGGACTGCTACACTCTGGCGTGTGCAGACAGGGAGCAGCACCAATACATGAAGGGGAAGCAGCCAGTTGAAAATTAAGAAGATGGTTGTTAAGGGTTTAACAAATAGGCTACATGAGAATTGGTATTTTTGGGCCTCGCAGATGGACGGAAGGCAGAGGAGAAAGAGCGCGAAACCAAAAGGAGGCACCAACAGCTTTGCTAAAGTACATGGTGGTTTTGCTACAGTTATAGTGGTTATCGAGCATCTGCATTACCATAAGTGGTTTTACAAAAATGCTTCCGATGCCACTAACCATTCTACACGTGGCCCAAGGAGGAGAGAGAATACCACCTTCATTGGGCGGGTATTCCTCACTCTTCTTTCCAGCTCGATTTCCTTCATAGCCATTGGATCTAGTGGTTGCAGATCTACGGTTGAGGTTTTTTGTTCTTGTTGGTTGGTGGGAACGGGATATCTTCCTTGCACGTTCCTGCTCAGGAGCGGGTTAAGGGATTTTGGGCAGAACAACTGCTCGATGGTTATCCACCTTGCGGATTCAAACTATTTTCACTGTGGTCTCTATTTCCGTATCGGGTCCACTTATTGGTATTTTTGGGCCCCGCAGATGGATGGTAGGTAGAGGAGAAAGAGCGCGAAACCAAAAGGAGGCACCAACAACTTTGCTAAAGTACATGGTGGTTTTGCTATAGTAACAATGGTTATCGGGCATCCACATTACCATAAATGGTTTTACAGAAATTCTTCTGATGCCACTAACCATTCTACACGTGGCCCAAGGAGGAGAGAGAATACTACCTTCATCGGGTGGGTATTCCTCGCTCTTCTTTCCAGCCCGATATCCTTCACAGCCATTGGATCTAGTGGTTGTAGATCTACGGCTGAGGTTTGTTGTGCTTGTTGGTTGGTGGGACCGGGTTATCTTCCTTGCACGTTCCTGCTCAGGAGCGGGTTAAGGGATTTTGGGCAGAACAACTACTTGATGGTTATCCACCTTACGAATTTGAAATATTTTCACTGTGGTCTCTATTTCCGCATCGGGACTACTTATTGACTTTTTGAAGGTTTGGTTTAGAAGGTTGCTCAGTTGTGTGGGTCCTTAGGCTGGTTCTTCAGCAATTGGCTCAGATCCCATTGCACAAGGTGCCAATTGTATTTTATGTAACCATTTGTTTAGCTTCATATGAATAGAAGGTCCTTTCTTGCTTCAACAAAAAAAAAAGTAAATCAAGTGGAAAAGTAGATAAAAAAAAATAAGCTCACACACACATAATACACGATATATTCTCTCTGGGAAACCCTTTCGGGAGAAAACCCAACGAGAATGTGAGGTTGATTCGCTCTCTTTCTCTGTCTGGAAATATGGCTGCAAATACAAAGGAGTAATGTCTGTGGCTCGTGGGCTACTACAGTGCACAAATCCTCTTTGTGTGCTCTATCTCCTATCTCTCTTGGCTATCTTTGCTCAACTATGGAAAAAAATGCTCTCGAAAGAATGGAATGCCTCTTCCTCCTAGTGGTCTTGTTATAACATAGCCTGATAACCTACTTGTTGGAAATAATACTGAGAGGGGGGGTGAATCAGTATTATCAAATCAAACACCTTTTCATTTTCATACTCAGATATATATACGCTACTTCAGTTATGGGAACCTACGTATATACGCAACTATGTCTAAAGCAACTAGCGTATATCCAGTAAACTTATGATTCAGTTAAACCATTAAAAGTTGATCTTTAATCAGTGCATCAGAACTTCATTAGCCATAAGAACAGTAAACAAGTGCAGTAAAACAAAACAGATCATCACACACATGAACACAAGATATAAGGTGGAAACCCAATGTGGGTGAAAACCACCTACTACAAGTCGTCTCTATCTTCTTTTAATAAGAAACTTCTTTTTACAATATTTTTGTACTGGTGCAGTCTTATACCAGTACGCAGGCTTCTACCTACAGAAGGCTACAACCTTCTCTTGTTATCCAGCTTCTCGTGGAAGGGAGCTACAACCCCCTTAGCTATTGTACTAGCTGATGTACTAGTACATAGGTGCTGACCTACAGAAGGCTAAGACCTTCTCTTTTCTTCAGGGACCACGTTTCATAAATTTTCAGATTGGATCCATCAATAACATCAATCAAACATCAAATATATCTGCATCAATCAAACTCCTTTCAACCAAAACTGAATCACACAATCACTTCTTTGAATGTTGTAACCAGAATGCAGTAACAGTAACTAGAAACCAATCCTGAACCCAGAACACTGCAGCAATAAACAAAAGTAGCTAAAACATATTTTGTGAGACGTACGCTACTTCAATATGTATAACTAGCATGCATACGCTTCTGTATTAAGGACAACCTGCGTATACGTTGTTTTGAATTACCCAACTAGTGTGCATACGCGCCTTTGCTATGCCGAACCTATGTATAGATCTATAAAAGATAATTTACCCTTTTCAATTGTTCAGACATCAATTATACCCAGATTATCAGATTCATAGATCAAGTTATGTACCAAATATAACAGATCAAAATTACACAAAGATACTTCTCTTCAAGCCTTGAGATCTTGACCCATCTATAGAACTTATCCATCTTCTAGTGCTCAAGTTCCTCCTTGATTCAGATCCACCTATGCACCACAACCCAATCACTAGTATTCTAGATCTTGGTCTTCATTAGATATTCAATACTTAAGTGAATGCCTTTGCCTAATGATCTCCTTCCCCTTTTATAGTCTTAGGCCTTACTCAATACCATGGTCCAAAACCATAGGTCCAAATACTAAGGACCAAATACCAAGGACCAAATACCATGGACTAAAATAAGTTTTCCCACGTGTATGCACTTTTTCGTGCATGAAAGTGTGTGCATATGCATACATGACTTTTGATCAGCAATCCTACGTGTATACGCGACTTTGTTAAGAGGAACTTGCGTATATCTCTTTTTCCTTCATTCTGAGATCTGTCATTTGAGTGAGTTGCCATCAAGGACAAAACCTGTGTCATAATGCCAAACTTGTGTCATAATGACAACAATCTCCCCCTTTGGACTTGATGGCAACCCCAAGTCACTCAAAGTCATTCTCTCCCTTTGTCATCAAGGGCAAAGGGCTATGCTCCCCCTGAGTACATGCTGAAATCTCTACTCTGCTGTGCTATCCATGCTCCCATTGACTGTAGGCAAGGTCTACAAAAGGATGTTCTACATGAAAGAACATGACTTTATACATCATAAATGACCTTCCTGTCACCAAAGATTCATACATACATCCATCTCCCAACCAAGTGGGGATACACAAAAAGTTTATACATGATAAAACAAGAACATTACATCATCCATACCAGACATAGTGGGGAAACCAAAATAGGATGTTACATGACCTTGATAATAAAATAAATACATGACATAGAGACAAAGTATCAACAACTATTATCAACAGCATCTGTCAATCATCATTTAGACCAGCAACCATGTTCTCCCTTTGCACCTATTCCACCTGAAACCAAAAACAACTGTGAATTTGAACTAACATCTTCTAAGATAATGCCAATAATGCATTATTAGAAGTATATATGCTCCCCCTGAACCTGTGCCAGATGGTCTTTGGCAGACCCATATCAGACTCTTTTCATCTTGAGCTTGGCCACTGTTTGTCTTCAAACCAACACATATGCGACTGTATCCACAGAAACCGGCGTATGTACGCGGATGTTTCTCATGAAACTCATGTACAACCACTTTTCTCTGAAACAAATAAATTTCAACAACAAGATGATGCATCAACTACTCCCAGCTTCTGTCTAAGGTATTCAAATGTCTCCCTGGGTAGTGGTTTGGTGAGTATATCAACAAGCTATTCCTTGGAGGGAACATACTCTAATTTGACCTTTTGTTCAAGCACTTGTTCCCGAAGAAAATGATATTTGATAGGTATATGCTTGGTCTTTGAATGCATGACATGATTCTTTTAAATACTAATTGCACTTGTATTATCACATAAAATGGAGATAGGTGGAGTACAAGTGATTTTAAAATCTTGCAAAGTTTGCATCATCCAAAGGAGTTGTGTGCAGCAAGATGCAACAACCACATATTCTACTTCAGCTATAGACAATGCAATTGAACTTTGTTTCTTGCTGAACTAAGATACTAATCTAGACCCCATAAAGAATGCATCACCATTAGTGCTTTTTCTGTCATCCATGCTTCCTGCCCAATCTGCATCTGTATATGCATGAAGTGTGAGATCTGTATCTCTAGGATACCATAAGCCATAGTTTTGTGTTCCTTGAAAATATTTGAAAATCCTTTTAACCGCATGAAGGTGTGATTCTTTTGGATTTGCCTGGAATCTTCCAACTATTCCCACTGTATGCATGATGTCTGGTTGGGTACCTCTCGGATAGAGCAGACTACCAATCATGGATCTATAGGTTGGTTGATGTACTGTTGTTGAATCATCATTTGCATTGAGGTTGCATCCTGTCACCATAGGGGTACATACTGGTTTCGAATCTTCCATGCCATATTTCTTCAAGATCTGTTTGAGGTACTTGGTTTGTGATAGAAAGATACCGTCTTTATTTTGTTGGACTTGTAAACCAAGAAAATGTGTCAGCTCACCAAGCAGGGACATTTCATATTCTTTCTGCATCACCAAAGCAAAGTTTTCACTCATGGCTTCTTCATTGCTACCAAAGATGATATCATCAACATACACAAAAAGTATTAGCAATTTATCATTATCAATTTTTAGATATAGATTGCTATCTGCTAATCTTTTTGAAAAAGCTTGTTGATGGAGGTATTTGTCCATATGATAATACCAAGCCCTTCGAGCCTGTTTAAGACCATAGAGTGCCTTCTTAAGTCTGCATACAAGTTTTGGATCATTTCCAAGGATGAATCCATCTGGTTGCTCAATATACACTTCTTCTTCTAAGTTTCCATTTAAAAAGGCAAATTTCACATCCATTTGATATACTTTGAACTTCTGAAAGCTAGAAAGAGCAAGGAACATTCTTATGGCTTCAAGTCTGGCAACCGGTGCAAAAGTTTCTTCAAATTCTATACCTTCTTGTTGAGTATATCCTTTACAAACAAGTCTGGCCTTGTTTCTAATAACATCTCTATTTTCATTCAACTTGTTTTTGAATATCTATTTTGTCCCTATGGCATTCTTATCATTTGGTCTAGGAACCAACTCCCAAGTGTTATTCTTTTCAATCTTCTCAAGTTCTTCATTCATGGCCTTGACCCAACATTCATCTTTGCATGCTTCACTTACATTTTGTGGTTCAACGGAGGAAAGAAATGCTAGATAACTTGAAGCTTCTGTAATTCTTTTTTGTACACCTGCCTCTTTCTACCCCAAAATTTTTGTCTCTGGATGGTTCTTCTTGACATACTTGGATGGAGTCTTTTCTTCTACCCTTATCTATTCCTCTGGTGCCTCATAGGTTTCTTCTTCATCAATAGTCTGATTTGATGTTGAAGGATAGTCCTCATCATCTTCAAAATATTGGATTTTATCTATTTTGAATTGTTGTCTGCTTCATCAACCACCACATCAATACTTTCAAAAAAAATTCCAAGTCTTTTATTGTAACACTTATATCCTTTACTTCGGGATGAGTAACCAAGGAGAATGCCTTCATCTACTCTAGGTTCAAACTTGCCAAGGTTTTCATCAGTCCTTTTGATGTAACATTTGCTTCCAAAAACTTTGAAGTATTTTACCGTAGAATTCTTACCATACCAAAGTTCGTGACGAGTTTGAGTGCTTTTCACCCAGACATTTGTTTTGTTGAGAATAGTAACGGTAGAAAATGTAGCTTCACCCCAAAAGGTTGCAGGAGTTCCAGACTCATCAAGCATAGCACAAGCCATTTGTTGAACCATTATGTTCATCCTTTCCACTACTCCATTTTGCTGAGGAGTCCTTGCAATAGAGAATTCCTTTCTTATTCCATGTTCTTCACAAAAATCGGAAAATTCATCCGAGGTAAATTCCCCTCCTCGATCAAACCTAAGGAATTTGATTCTGCGATCTGATTCATTTTCAACCAAGGCTTTGAGTGCTTTGAATTTTTCGAAAGCTTTGTCTTTATGCTTCAGAAGTCCTATCCAACACATCCTTGAAAAGTCGTCAATGAACAATATAAAGTATTCTTCTCCTCAAGGTGATTTTTTCCTTGATGTACCACATAAATCAGTATGGACAAATTCAAGTGGCTTACTAGCTGATCCTTCCTTCTCAGGGAAATTAGTTCTAGTTTTCTTACCAAACCGACATGATTTTCATATTGTATTGTCTAGAATTCTGATGTCAGGGAGATCATGAACCACCTGATATTTGCATCCTTTCCTTATCTGCGAGAAGCTAAGATGCCCCAATCTTCTGTGCCATAACTAATGTTCATCATTTTTTCTTATATAGCATTGTTGCTATCCTCCCTTGAGCATGTATAAATTATTTGGAGTTCTTATGCCTTTGATCATTGTTTCTCCTGTATCAAGCTCACAAACAATACATCCGTTTGATCGAAATATTACCTCATTTCCTTGATCACACATTTAACTAACACTCAATAGATTCTACTTTAGTCCATCAACATACATAACATTTCCAGCTTTGACCTTTTCTTTCAAAAGAACAGAGCCTTTACCTTTTATGAGAGCAGGGGTGTCATTTCCAAATGAGACATTCCTTTCCTTTTCTAAGGCACTATATGACTAAAGCTTTTCTTTATCACCTGTCATATGTTTTGAGAATCCACTGTCGATGTACCACTGATTTTCCTATCCTTCTACATATAAGGCTATACCACATATTTCTGGTTGTGGTTCTTTCTTTCTCCATGTTTTGGGACCTAATGAAGCTGGCTCCTTCTGAGATGTTTGTCGAAACTGACTCTTGCATTCAAAATCTTCATGACCGAAGTTGTTACAAATAGAGCATTCTATTTCATTTTCAAGAACAGAAAAGTTATTGTAGGTTATTTTTATGATCCCAGTCACACTCCTTTTATTTCGTGCTTCTCGAGTCATGATGGTCTTGTAGGCAACACATTGAGCGGCTTTGTGTCCAAAATTGTGACATGAAAAACATTGGCCATTAAAGAAATTCCCGCGATTATCAAATCTTCCATCCAGGTGATTGTAGTTTCCATTGATATTCATTCTTGAGGAAAATTGAGAATGATTTACCTAAGGTTGGTTGTAGCTTTTGTTCATCCTTGAAGTAGATTGACCTGGTTCCTTACCTTTATCAAGATTATCTTTATGAGGACATTTGGTTGCATAGTGACCGATTCCACAAGCAAAGCATTTGAAAGGTAGCTTACCTCTGAATCTTCCAGAACCCCGTTGAAGGTTCTTGATGAAGTTTGATTCTTCCTCTCCTTCTAACGTATGCCCTGACTCATTGTATTCTCCTTTGAATGCGGCTTCTCTGCTATCTGATGGCCCCCATTTTCTCATTTCAAAAGCAGTTAGGATTCTGTGTAGTTGTGACATAGTAATACTCTGAAGATTCTGCTTTTATTCTATGGCCAAAACTTTTGATTCAAACTTAGAAGACAAAGATATTAGAAAATTTTCAACTAAAGTAACTTCTTTTATCTCTTCACCCAATCTTTTCATGCGATTAACAATCTCATCTATACAGGAAATAATTAGCTACACTTTCATCATTGTGCATTTTTAGAGTTTCATATTGAATTCTGAGAGCTTGCAGTTTTGCACGTTTTACCTGATCATCTCCCTCATAGCTTAGAACGATCTTGTCCCATATTTCTTTGGCAATTTTGATCTGCATAACCTTGACAAATTTTGATTGAGATAGAGTCCCTAATAGAGTATTGACAGCCTTTGCATTTGTTTCATACTGCTTTTTACCAGCCATATCTGTAGGAGTTGCTGATGGAAATGTGTATTCTCCTTCCACGATATCCCAAACTTCTGTGCCAAGAGATTGAAGATAGGCTGTGGTTCTTACCTTCCAATAGACGAAGTTGCTCCTGTCAAAGATTGCTAGCCTAATGGATGCCTCTTTTTCGTAGTTGCTCATGATGATAGATCTTCCTTCAAGCAATCAAGCTTCTTCTGAAGGACCTGCTCTGATCCCAATTGCTAGAAATCATACTGAGAGGGGGGTTGAATTAGTATTATCAAATCAAACACTTTTTCATTTTCATACTCAGATATATATACGCTACTTCAGTTATGGGAACCTACGTATATACGCAACTGTGTCTAAAGCCAATAGTGTATATCCAGTAAACTTATGATTCAGTTAAACCATTTAAAGTTGATCTTTAATCAGTGCATCAGAACTTCATTAACCATAAGAACAGTAAACAGGTGCAGTAAAATAGAACAGATCATCACACACATGAACACAATATATAAGGTGGAAACCCAATGTGGGTGAAAACCACCTGCTGCAATTTGTCTCTATCTTCTTTTAATAAGAAACTTCTTTTTACAATATTTTTGTACGGGTGCAGTCTTATACCAGTACGCAGGCTTCTACCTGTAGAAGGCTACAACCTTCTCTCGTTCTCCAGCTTCTCCTGGAAGGGAGCTACAACCCCCTTAGCTTTTGTACTAGTTGATGTACTAGTATGTAGGTGCTGACCTACAGAAGGCTACAACCTTCTCTTTTCTTCAGGGACCACATTTCATAAATTTTCAGATTGGATCCATCAATAACATCAATCAAACTCCTTTCAACCAAAACTGAATCAAACAATCACTTCTTTGAATGTCGTAACCAGAATGCAGTAACAGTAACTAGAAACCAATCCTCAACCCATAACACTGCAACAATAAATAGAAGTAGCTAAAATATATTTTATGAGACATATGCTACTTCAATATGTATAACTAGCATGCATATGCTTCTATATTAAGGACAACCTGCATATATGTTGTTTTGAATTACCCAACCACTGTGAATATGCACCTTTGCTATGTTGAACATGTGTACAGATCTATAAAAGATAATTTACCCTTTTCAATTATTCAGACATCAGTTATACCCAGATTATCAGATTTATAGATCAAGTTATGCGCCAAATATAACAGATCAAAATCACACAAAGATACTTCTCTTCAAGCCTTGAGATCTTGACCCATCAATAGAACTTATCCATCTTCTAGCGCTCAGGTTCCTCCTTGATTCAGATCCAGCTATGCACCACAACCCAATCACCAGTATTCTAGATCTTGCTCTTCATTAGATATTCAATACTTGAGTGAATGCCTTTGCCTAATGATCTCCTTCCCCTTTTATAGTCTTAGGCCTTACTCAATACCATGGTCCAAAACCACTTAGAACCAATACTTGGGGTGCAATACCTGGGTTCAATACTTTTGGACGAAATACCATGGTCCAAATACCAAGGACTAAATACCATGGACTAAAATAAGTTTTCCCACATGTATGCGCTTTTCCGTGCATGAAAGGGAATGCATACACATACGCGACTTTTGATCGGCAATCCTGCATGTATATGCGACTTTATTAAGAGGAACCTGCGTATATCTCTTTTTCCTTCATTCTGAGATCTGTCATCTGAGTGAGTTGCCATCAAGGACAACACCTGTGTCATAATGCCAACACTACTAGTGGTTAAGTCTGACTACATAAAATCTTAGTAGAGTTACAAAATAAAACATTCTAGAGTATTTTACATCACAAACATGTGGCTAGCCCCATTTCCATGAATAATGGGGTTTGACACGACATCCTCCCAAACTATAGGTGTGAAAACAAGAAGGTCAACTTCTGAGTGGCATAACATTTGCATATGGACTCTAATTGATGTGATTATTGCACCGTTGGAAAGTTTTTTGTGTGTAGAATAGCATGAAAAGATGTTGTACTCAGGCAACAAAGTTTTACCCCCAAAAAAAATTGTTTGATGCCTCAAAATTCTCCTAGAAGTTTTTAGACCCCATTTCACCAAAATAGGTCCTCCGGTAAAAACGATTCGATGAGTTGATTCCTCCACTTTTTCCACTCCAAATGCATCAGATGGATGAAAAATAATATAATGATCCAATTTAGATCATCCTAAAACTAAAGCATTGCTATGAACAATTGAAGCACAAGTTTGAGACTAAACCAGATTGGAAAGGTAATGCCAAGAACAAAGGAAAATGGGACAAGAAGTGAGTAAGACCACATAATTCAGGTAATAAAGAGAATGTTGCACCACCTAAGAGGTTCAATGTATCAGATAGAGGACATGGACATCGATCTGAGGAGAAAAATAAGGAGCCCATCTAGTGTTGGAATTGTGGAGGTGATCATTGTAGGAGGGATTGTCCACAATACTAGGATGTTAGGCCTAAGATATACAGTGCACAAGTCGTGTAGACTGTTGGGGATGTGGGGAAGATTATTCCTTGTATTTATGCAGTCATGGACAACTGACAGGCAGAGCACCAGACATCTATTATTGAGATGGATGGTAAGCTTTGTGATCAAGTTATTTCTATTTTGATTGACCTTAGATATAATTATAAGTATATTAGTTATAATTATGGATCACAAAAGGCTCAATTCAACATCTATGTTAGTCCTAACTTGGTGGATATGTGTGGTTTGATTAAGGAATTGCATGCAAAATCTTGGTTACTACAGTTGGCTACAAGTATAAAGAAGTGAGTTCATCATTGGGTAACAGCTTGTGCATTTGATTTGAATGGTATGCCTACCACAACACATTTGAATGTATTACCGTTGGGATCATAAAGTATGTTGTTGGACATGGATTGGTTGTGTCTTCATAGATCCAAGGTAGAATGTTATGACAAAGCTATTGAGGGCTTGGATGATAATGGGCAACCAAGAATTTTGCAAGGAAAGAATAAATCCACATCAGTTAGCATGGTGACAACTATGCAATCAAAGCATAGCCCCAAGAAAGGGTGTAAGTTATTTTTAGTGGACATTTCTAGTGATAAAGGTAAGGAAGTTGAGGATGCAGATATTTTGAGCAGGTACACAACTCTACAACAATTCAAGGATGTATTTCCTGAGGACATTACAAAGTTACCACCTCATAGGGAGGTATACTTTTCTATTGAGTTGGTTCCAGGGGCAGCTCCAACATCAAAAGAACCTCACAGGATGAGCACACCTGAGTTGGTTGAGTTGAAGCTACAATTGAAGTAAATGTTGGACAAGGGGTACATTAGGCCAAGTGTGTCACCATGGGGTGCGCCGATATTGCTTGTGAAGAAGAAAGATGGTACTCTCAGATTGTGCATTGACTACGGGTAGTTGAACAAAGTGACCATCAAGAACATGTATTTGTTGCTGAGGATTGATGACTTGTTCGATCAGTTGAAGGGAGAAGTAGTATTCTCAAAGATTGATATGAGATCCAGATATCATCATGTACACATCAAAGAAGAGGACATTTACAAGACAAATTTGGCTTAACTAATGCTCCAGCTACATTTATGTGCTTGATGAATAGTGTGTTGCGTCTGTATTTGGATAAGTTTGTTATTGTGTTCATTGATGACATATTTGTATATTCTAAAAATGAGGAAGAGAATGTCAAGCATTTAGCAACAGTGTCGAGGTTTTTGAGAGAACATAAGTTGTATGCTAAGCTCAGAAAGTATATTTTCTTTCAGATGAAGGTACACTACTTGGGGCATGTTGTCTCCAAGGAGGGCATTGCAGTAGATCCAGAAACAATAAGGGCCATCATGGACTGGGTAGCTCTTAAGAATGTGGATGCAGTGATATATTTATGAGGTTGGCAGGCTATTATAGGAGGTTCATCACGAACTTCTCAAAGATTGATTATCCTATCACATCGTTGTAGAGGAAAGGCAAGAAGTTCAAATGGAAAAAGGAGTGCGAGGCTAGTTTTGAGTAGCTCAAGAAGTTGTTGGCACGTGCACTAGTATTAATGATTTCAGATCCAAACAAAGAGTTTGTCGTGTGCACATATGCTTGCAAGAAAGGACTTGGTGGAGTCCTTATGCAAGATGGATAGGTGGTATTCCATGAGTTGCAGAAACTGAATGAGCATGAGAAGAACTATCCCACGCATAATCTTGAGTTGGTAGCGATTATACATGCATTGAAGATGTGGAGACACTATCTTCTGGGTAGAAGATTTATGTTGATGAGTGATCATAGTGGCTTACGGTATCTATTTGACCAACCAAACCTGAATGGTAGGCAGACTCGGTGGTTGGTCACGATCAGTGAGTTCAATTTTGAGATTAGGTACATCAAAGGCAAAGAGAACAGAGTGATAGATTCCCTTAGCAGGTGAATATAGGTAAATCACTTAGCAGCTATGAGCTCCTATGGGACATACTTATAGGATAGTATCTTACAAGCAGGTCAACAAGATGTCATATATATGGAGATTATGCATAAGTTGTAGCAGAGTACATGGACAAGTACATGTGACAGTATAGATACATGTACAAATGTAGGTCCAAATGATGTGGACTATTGCCTTACAACATACATATTGGTCAAATTCAGAGACATGATATATGCGTTGGATAGTAGTGAGCTCAAGAAGGTGATTTAGGTCACCCAGGTTATCAGAAGACTGACCATAGTGAAGAGATTTTATTATTGGCCGAACTTGAAGAGGAATGTAGTAGAGTTTGTGGCTAGGTGTTTTGATTGTCAGCGTGTGAAGGAATAATGTAAGCACCCAGGTGGACTGCTATAGCTAATTGAGATTCTAAAGTGGAAATGGGAGGTAATTTCCATGGAATTTATCACAGGGTTGCCAAGGATAGTGAGACAACATGATTCATTTATGGCTATTCTGGACAAGTTGACAAAGTTTGCGCACGTCATTCAAATGAAGTCTACATTCTCAGCTAGCGATGTAGCACAAGTATTCATGAGAGATGTAGTCAGATTGCATGGTGTTCCAAAGAGGAATGTGTCAGACAAGGATTCAAAGTTCACTTCCAAGAATTGGAAGGAGTTGTTTGCAGTTTTGGGCACCAAGTTGGCCTTCAGTACAACATATAATTCATAGACAAATGGACAGATTGAGAGGGTCAACAGGATATTGGAGGACATGTTGAGGATGTATGTGATGCATCAACAATGAAAGTGGGAAGAGTATGTTCCACTGGTAGAGTTCGCTTACAACAATGAGTATCAAGAATCTTTGAAGATGAGTCTGTTTAAGGCATTGTATGGGCGGAGTTGCAATACTCCTATTAGTTGGAGTGATCAAGTTAACAAGGTGTTGATTGTACCAGACATGTTGGCATGCATGGAACATGAGATGCATGTTATAAAGAAAAATCTAAAGGAAACACAGGATAGGCATAAGATCTATGCAGACCAAAATAGGTTGTTCAAGGAGTTCCAGGTTGGGGAACATGTGTACTTGCATATCAAACCGAAGAAGATATCCTTGTAGATTGGATCATGTGCCATGTTGGCACCATGATTTTGTGGACCCTTCAACATTATTGAGAGGATTGGGCCAGTAGCATATCGACTTGCACTACCTCTGACAGCGAAAGTCCATGAATTTTTCCATGTGTCATTGCTTAAGAATTATGTTAGATATGTTGATCATGTGATTAACTAGTCTATATTGCAGCAAAACCAAATGGAGAATTCTAGTCGAAGTCCCAGTGTATATTGTAGAAAAAGGTTCTCATGCTCACGAATTGAGAAATATAGCAAGTTAAAGTGTAATGGAAGCACTTTTGGCCCAATGAAACTACATGGGAGATGGTGGATCAAATGCGGGCTATGTATCCTTCCTTGTTTGTCAGTTGAGGCAAAGTGGTTTTGGCATGGTGTTTTGGTATGGTGTTTTGGTATATGTATTGGTATATGTTCAGTGATGTTTTGGTATATGTACATACGTATATGGATGTAAATACCACCATGAGCTATGCTATAAAGCTCCAATAAGAGGTATGGGCGTCATGTCATTATGATGTTATGTTTGTTATGTTTTCATGTTGGTTTTCTTCTCAGCAGGTTGATCATTGTAAATATTGCATCGAATTAAGTTATAAAGCTCCATCGGCAACATATCTTGCTTATAGTAATTTTGTGGCTATAGGTGTTGTTGAAAATTGAGGACGGTGTTCCCCCAAGGGGGAGGGTTTTGGAATAGCCCAAGTGAAAATTCCATGTAATAAAAGTTAAAAAAGGCAAAATAATAACCACAGTTGATGGGACACTTATTCCAAGCCGAATGTTGGGAAAAATCCTAGTGATGGGGATCACTTGTGATTGTTTAATGTCTAAGGAAATTGGCAAAGGAAATGACTAAGGCTTTGGAAATGAAAAATGGCATTTTTGGCACATTTATTTATGAAAATAATGGAAATTAGGAGAAAAGGGAGGTGAAAGGTCACAAGTTGCATGTGAGGAGGAAAATGAAGGAAAATAATGGAAAATGGAGAAAATAGAGGCCTCATTCATAAACAGGTTTATGAGGATTAGTTGGTAACCTTTTGTCAGTTCAATTTTGGAGCTCTCTCATTATTCTATCTCTCTCTCTCATATTGTTTGAGACTTATAGTTTACTTGGAGCACTCTTGGAGGGTGTGGCATACTTGGATTTTTGGAGCAAAAAGGCAAAGGAAGAGCAGGAAAGCAAAGGAAGACATCGAGATCAACAACTACAACGGGATTTTCTTGTAGGTACCGAGTTGCATGTTTACTTTCCTACTAGTTTTGGCATGCATGGCATATACATGTGGTTTATTGATTGTGATCTATCTTGGGCATGGAGGATGATTGGGATTAACAGTGGATTTCCTAGCCTTGCCATTTCTTGGATAGCCATGGAGATTGTGGGTTTATTTTCATTGTTTTGTTTTGGTTAGTTCTCATGTTTCCTTAGCTTGGGTTGAGTTACTCATCATGGAGTCTTGGTTGGACAAACACTCTGAAGCCCTGTAACAACTTGGGTTGAGTTACTAGTCCCGTAGTCTTGGTTCAACAAAAATTCTGGAGCTTGGTAAAAGTTGTGGGTTGAGTTACTAGTCCTGGAGCCTTGGTTGGAAAAACGCTCTAGAAACTGGTAAAAGTTGTGGGTTGAGTTACTAGTCTTGGAGCCTTGGCTGGAAAAATGCTCTAGAACCATGGAAGGCTTGGATATAGACCGATTTGATGATGGTTGTGTGATGTCCGACAGTGAGGTGGGATCACTATTTGAGGGTTGAGTTGGGTGGCCTTTGGAAGCTCTAGATGGTTTTGGATTGATGTGTTTTATGAGATGCCACATTCATGCTTGGAATATGGCATGGGGGTGAATGACTGAAGAGATATTGGATCAGCCATTCTACGGATGGGTGGAATGTGGAAGTCCCATCCTGGGTTTGGATTTTTCTTCATCAATATGAGGTTATTTCACCTTGTATTTATATAAGTATTATACTACATTATATGTGGTTTATATGGCTATGATTTCATTGGTATTTATGTTGCTATTATGCTGGTTATGTATGTGTTTTATGACAATAGCTATGTATGGCTCTCATCATGTTTTTACCTATAAATGAATGAAAAATGTATCTATGACCTAATTGATGAAATGATAGTTGATGTGTTGAGGCATAAATGCTACTTAGTGATTCTCAGCTAAGTATGAGACCCATATGCTCAGATATCTTATTTGCACCTGTAAATTACATATTCGTGATATGTTTGACAAAATGTCTGTCATGGCTAGTAGGGGTCCAGTCAAGGTCTCATTTAAGTGATTGCATTTATATTGTCATTTCCTTTTTATTTTATGATTATGAAGATATGATTCAATTATGGGCAGTGACCTGGCCCTGAAAAATTGGCTCAAATCCCAGGGGCGTTGGCACAACACTGAAAAAAGTGTCCCTCAACACTGGCTTGCAGGTCTATGAGAGCATCTAGAGGTCCCTAGACGCTGACATGCCCATAGCATGAGAGCGTCCAAAGGTCAAGTGGTCCAAAATCTTAGTGGGACCCAGGGGCTAGTTGGCAGAAAGGTTGGATTGGTTCCTAAGGGTCTTAATGTTGATGTTGAATGTTTGTATGGTGTTTTTTTGTTGGTTTCACTTCCTTAATGTGACTTAGGAGGTTGAATCATATCATAGTTTCCTCTCGTCGCATGTTTACCTCGACTGGACAATTGCTTGGGTAGATGTGAGAGGAGGGTGTTACACTCAAGGACCCTTTTGTAATCATTGGGGAAGGTGGATTTTGCAACATTCATGAACTATGGAGATATTTTTGGATGGAATGATAAGTTGCCACATTTTAAGTTTTTCATTTTGCTTGGAGAAGATGAATGCATGATTCAGTAAATTATCAAAATCCTTCATTGGTTGCATTGGTAATTTTGTATCACTTGATTCAGTAATTTTTTTTGATGGGTTAGAGTAGGACTGTGTGCAACTAAGCTTGAAGATCAAGCATCCCTTTCATTTTTTAGTTTGTAGTTTCAACAATGAATTTCTAGTTTGTACAAAGTATGCAGTATTAATTAGTTTTTAGTTTTCAGAAAGTGGATGGATTTACAGCAATGTTTTCAATTAGTTTGGTTTCAATTGGAGAATATGTACAGGTTGCAGGTTGTTTGTCTCAAAGCTTGGGAATGGACTAGGAATCTAGTCTACGGGGGCTTCTTGCTGCCTCTTAAGGTGAAAACATACTTATTAGAGCCAGTTGTTATCACATTTTAGTTTTAGGATAAAGGGTTCAAAGATAATGACTTGAAACTGTTGTTTTAAATTTTCATAAAAATTTCAAGTGCGCTGACAATTAATTTGTCAACATTGGTTCGAAAAATTTAAAATGTGAGCATTGGAAAATCATATTTCCACCAAGCCTATCATCATTTCAAATATGGAATTGAAAAGTCAATTGGTATCATAGCCCATTATCATTCTACAGGTGGCACCAACAAATCAAATGGCAACACTCTATTTTACTCTATTTTTTCCTATAAAAGATAGTAACTTTGGGTGCGGTTTTCAAACATTTGGAAATGAAGTTTTGAAAACCAAAAGAGGTTTTTGTTGGGAACAGACTCGTTAAAAAACACCTCTTTCTATTTTTACACAACTATTACGGTTTGAGCGATTCAAATGGATATTTGAAGCCAATTTTCCTGGAGTTAAACAAAATTATTTTTTTCCTATATTTAGAAAAATGACTAATCAACTTTCATTTGGAGAGCCACCTCATAAATTCGACTTTTGAATCAAATATTATCTCTTACTTGATTTTTTGATTTAGTAAGACAAAATTGGGATCAATTAAAAATGTAAAAATACTTATCTATTGGGATGGAAAAGATCTAAAGCAATAGGTTCTGATTTTTGGGCTACAGGGGCTTGTTTCTAGATTCTAAGGAGAAAGATCAGGGCAAAGTTCAGTAAACAGTTGTCCAAAAAAATGAACCATTCGGTATTTCTTTGCAACCAATTTTATCTTTTGTTCATATTTATTTATTATTTGATTTTGTTATGAGTTGTATTATTTTATTCTATTTTTTATTTTACAAAAGATATTTTATTCAAAAATAGGCCTTGTAAAAGCCCCACAGGGGTAGGCGAGTTGGTAATCATAATGCGGTGAAATTCGTTAGAAAGGTGGGCTCCGTACTGAAAGTCACGAGTTCAAATCCCCCAGACTTACCCTGGAGCTATATAGAGGGGTGGGCGCAGTTTCCAGTGGTTATAGAGGTAACAATCAAAATCGACCCCGTGT
This sequence comes from Pinus tabuliformis, assembly GCA_031772625.1. NCBI lineage: Eukaryota > Viridiplantae > Streptophyta > Pinopsida > Pinales > Pinaceae > Pinus > Pinus tabuliformis. The sequence continues at coordinate 582,942,275 of CM062806.1, forward strand.
AAATGAGTCGCGAGGCTGCCCCGATTGCCGATTCCACTGTAATTAAAAAAAAAATAGTCCTTGTAATTTGCCTATTTATTGAAGATTTTGTAACAATTGAAGGGTTGGATTTTTTGGAAAAACCTTGTGTGTTGCTGTAAATTTTGAGATTAATATACTTCACTATAAACAATGCTATTTCCCCAGTTTTCAGAGATTCAGGTATGAATGATTTCCTGTTTGTTTTCTACTTGTTTAAACTTCTCATTAGTCACACCTCTTAAACATTTGTCTTCAATATTTGAATAAAGATAAATGGATTATAATTCACGTGCAGTTTCTTAGATTCATGTTATCTGAATGCTTTATTGTTTTTTCAACTTAAATATTGTTGGGTGTGTGTTATATAGAGTTTGATCTGAAGGAGAAAGAATCAAACTCTACAACAGAACAGGAATCAGAAGAGGAAGAGCCACAAACTCCATCTTTGAGAAGATTAATTCGAGAAAGAAGGTAGCCAAAAAGGTATAGTCCATCTTCTTTATGTTCAATTTTTTCTTTATCTATTACTGATGATCATCCCAGAACTGTCATGGAGGAAGTGAATTCAGAGGATGGAAAACTATAGAAGGAGGCCATGGTTGATGAAATGGCATCTTTGGACAAAAATTAGGCTTGGGATCTAGTGGCATTGTCGGCTGGAAGGAAACCATTTGAAAAAAACGTGTTTAGGGAAAATATGAATGCATAAGGAAAGGTAGAGAAATACAATGCGTGGTTTGTAGCAAAAGGTTATTCCCAGGTGCCGGGAGTTGATTTTGGTGATATTTTTTCTCATGTTTCCAAGTAAGATCCTATTGGATTACTTTTATCTATTGTTGTTGCTTTTGATTTTGAGGTAGAATATATGGATGTGAAGACAACATTTCTTCATGGGGATCTGGAAGAAGAGATCTACATGAAGCAACCTGAAGGCTTTGCGGTGAAGGGTAAGAAAGAACTGTTATGTAGGTTAAAAAGTCTCTGTATGGGTTAAAACAGTTATGAAGGATCTGGTATCATAAATTTGATACATATATATGAGGACTTGGCTTCACACGAAGCAAAGGAGATCACTATGTGTATTTTAAATTAATTGGAGATCGTGTTATTTATTTGGTCTTATATGTGGATGATATGTTGCTGATTGGAAATAAAAAAGAAATTATCCAGGATTTGAAGACCCGATTGTCCTCCAAATTCGACATGAAGGATGTTGGTGCTGAAAACTATATTTTGGACATGGAAATAAAATGAGATCAGACAAAGAGAAAGTTGTAAGCAGAACTTCAGCGAAAATCACATGAGGAAAGACCTTTGTCGACGCGTTTTGAACCAGTGTGGTTCATCGACAAGTTGTTCTGACGATGAACCACACTGGTTGGTTCGAAACGCGTCGACAAACTCATGTGATTTTCGCCGAAGTTCTGCTTACAAATTATGGATCAAAAGCATCAATTCAATAAAATAGAAAGTTCTCGTTAAACTAGAGGAAATATGCTGATATAATATTATAGACGTTTAAAATACATGATAGTAAACCGATGAAGGTTCCTATTCATGTAAGTGTAAAGTTATCTGTTGAACAATGTCCCAAGACACAATTAGAGGAAGAGGACATGTCTTGTGTTCCATTTGCAAGTGCAGTCGATATCTTGATGTATTGCAATGATCTGTACTAGACCAGACGTTGCACATACAGTGGGAGTATTGAGCAGGTTTATGTCAAAACCAGGGAAGGTGCATTGGACAACACTGAAGCAGGTTTTCAGGTATTTGCGTGGCACTAGTGATTATGGTCTGTGCTACCAAGGAAGATCAAGATTGGATAGAGTTTTGGACTTTTGTGGCTTTGTTGATGCAGACTGGGCTAGAGATATAGATCGGAGAATATCTACAAGTCGATATCTGATTAACCTACTTGGAGGAGCAGTTAGTTGGATGAGAAAAATATAGTTTGTAGTGGCTCTTTCAACTATAGAGGCTGAATACAGGCATCCACTCATGTAAGAAAGGAAGAAGTTTGGTTTCAGAGATTGTGTTCAAGTATGGGGTTGGTATAATGAGCTCTAAGGATAGACTGTGACGACCAAAGCTCAATTTTCTTGGCAAAGAATCTTGCTTATCATTCAAAGACAAAGCACATTTATGTTCAGTATCACTTTGTGAAGGATATGTTTGAGGACAAAAAGGTGGTGCTGGTAAAGGTGGACACTTTGAAGAATGTTGCAGATGCATTGACGAAGTCTATGAGCACTAAGAAGTTTTCTTGGTGTAGAGAAACAATTGGTGTTGCAGGCATGCACTAATGACAAAGCTCTCTTATGACCCCCTATGTGGAAAGAACACAACAAGTGGGAGAATGTTGGGTTTTTGTTATATTTTATGTGAACCCAAGGATGGGGAGAGGACCCAAATATGGTGGGTGGACCTACCCATGGTTTTTTGCATGGGTTTTACACATGGTTTTGGGCATGATAGTTTTTGGCCGATGGTATTTTGTAGATTCGGTCAAGGGAACTAAGGCTATGTTCTAATCTAGGGTTAATGTACTGGGGCTTATGAATGATTCAACATGTATATAAATGTATTATAACATTGAAAGGAACATAATGAAAATCAATCTAGTAGTCCCAGTTTTGGGATCTAGGGGAAAATCCTTGTATATATTTATTTTATGTTTTATGTTCTCGCCATTTTTTATTTTTTGTTTTAAGAATATGTTTGTAGGTAATTTATGTACAGGGTTAAAACCTACATTTTGTATCAAAGTTATTTCAGCTTCAAGGGGATGCCTTTGCTGCTGAGGGGTTTTTATCGGGCCTATGGTAGACCATGTTCAGTGGGAGATCTGTGAGATCAATTATCACGGCGAGAGAAGATGGAAAACAATGGAAAGATAGATATCAAGAAATTTTATTTCTCGGAGTTTTGAGCTAAGGAAGCTCAAGATGGAGGATCCGTTGGTGGACCAAGATCAGTGGATTGATGTCAATCCAAGCACAACAACAACATGAATGTTGATAGAATACTAGGGGAAGTTAGATCGGAAGGCAAAGAGAAAAATATGATTGTGTCTCCTAGATTTATTATTGTTGAATGTACTTGGGGAAGATACGACGAAGGCTTTGTGGGACAAGTTAGGGAATTTGTACCAATCTAAGTCTATGGTGAACAAATTGTTCCCACCGAAAAAGTTGTATAAGCAGAGGATGAAGGATGGAGACTCAGTGATAGAGCATATGAATGCCTTTAATACTATGGTAAGCCAAATGTTATTTGTTGATATAAAACTTTTAGATGAAGATAAGTGCATCAGTTTGTTGTGCTCTCTACTAGATTCATGGGACAGTTTGGTTGTTGCAATAGGTAGCAATACAAATACCTTGATATTTGAGGAAATAGTATCATCCTTGCTATCGTAGGATATGCGACAGAAAAATATGGAGAGCTAGAATGGAGATGCCTTGTCTATACAAGGATGGTCCCAAAACATAAACAAAAATAATTCCTTGAGTGGGATATCTAAATCTAGAGGGAGATCTAAATCTCCGGGAGACCTGTAAAGGTGTGCTAGAAATGCGAAAGGGAAGGGCACTAAAAAAAAGATTGTATATCTAAACCTCCTGAGAAATGAATGGGATCTGATGATGCTCCTTCTGCAGAGGAGTAAACCACCTCATATGAAGGTGGGGACGTGTACTTGCCTTCTTCTTCAAGTACACATGTAGATCACGAGGCATTGTTGATTGACTTAGGTGCATCCTTTCACTTCACTCCTCATAGGAAGTGGTTATATGATTATGAGAAATGTGATGGTGGTGATGTTTTATTATGGAATGATAGGAAGGCCAGAATCATCAAATGTAGAAAATTCAAGTTGAAGTTGCAAGGTGGAAGGTTTAGAACACTTCTTAGTATTCTGCATATTCCTGCATTGGACAGAAATCTAATTTATGTAAGCAAGATGGATGATGGATGTGTAAAAATGGTATTCGAGAAATATACATGCAAGATGGTTCAAGGAGAGTCGATATTGATGCAGGGATTTCAGATTGGAACTCTGTACAAGCTTCTGGGTAGAACTGTTATTGATGGGTGCAACAGTTTTGTGGTTCCTGGAAGTGGAGCAGAAAATCTAGTGGTCTCTGGAGAAAAGACCATGCTATGGCATCAAAGTCTAGGACATATTGGAGAGAATGACCTTCAAATACTACATGGTATTTTTATGGTAGAAGGTATGTCTAATTTCTACTCGGATTTCAATTTCTGTGAACATTTTGTATATGGGAAGCAAAAGCGAGTGAGCTTCCCATATTGTGCTAAGAGGGAAAAAGGGATATTAGAGTTTATGCATAGTGATGTGTTTTTTCCTGTGTTGATTCCATCATCGGGTAAGTTTGTGTATTATGTCTCATTTATAGATGACTTCTTGAGGAATACATGTATATATTTCCTCAGGAAGAAGTTTGAAGTCTTTGACAAGTTTAAATAATTTAAGGCTCTGTTGGAAAATCAAACATAGAAGAAGATCAAGGTGTTGAGGACATATAATGGTGGAGGGTTTTGCAAGAAAGAATTTGAAGAGTTATGTAATAAGTGTGGTATAGCACGACAGAACGCTACTCCATACACACCTCAACAAAATGGAGTTGTAGAAAGAATGAACAGGGCATTGATGGAAAAGGCAAGAAGCATGCTTAGTGGTGTTGGGTTAGGACAATAATTTTGGACAGAGGCAATGCATAATTCATGTTAACTTGGTTAACAATCACCTTCATCAACATTGGAGGATAAGACCCCACATGAGATATGGATTGGTAAGAAGCCTTCTCTTTCACATCTGAGGGTCTTTGGTTGTGATGCATATGTATACGTTCCAAAGGTGAAAAGAACCAAGTTGGATAGTAAATTTGAAAGGTGCATCTTTATTGGGTATAAGGATGGTTTAAAATGTTATTAGCTTTGGAACCCATAAACAAGGAAGGTTGTGTACAACCGAGATGTGGTGTTTAGAGAGGTGAAAGATGTTGCTAAACATAATTTCCTACCAAAGGAACCTGAGAAGATAGAGTTTGAACTAAATGAGGAAGAATCGGACTCTACAACAGAACAAGAATCAAAAGAGGAAGAGCCACAAACTCTAGTTTTGAGAATGTCAGTTCGAGGAAGAAGGAAACTAGAAAGGTATAGTCCATATGATTTTTGTTCAAATTTTACTTTATCTATTATTGATGATGATCCCAAAACTGTCAGAGAGATAGTGGATTCAAAGGATGGTAAACTCTTAAGGCATCCATGGTTGATGAAATGGCATCTTCGGACAAGAATGAGGTTTGGGATCTAGTGGAGTTGCAAGCTGGAAGGAAACCAATTGGCAACAAATACGTGTTTAAGAAGAAGATAAATGCAGAAGGCAAGGTGGAGTAAAAATCTTGGTTGGTAGAAAAAGGTTATTCCGAGGTGTCAAGAATTTATTTTGGTGATATTTTATCTCTTGTTTCCAAGTTAGCTTCTATTATATTACTTTTATCAGTTGTTGTTGCTTTTGATTTTGAGGTAGAACAGATGGAGGTGAAGACAACATTTCTTCATGGGGATCTGGAAGAAGAGCTCTACATGAAGCAACCTAAAGGCTTTATGGTGAAGGGTAAGAAAGAACTAGTATGTAGGTTAAAAAATTATTTGTATGATTTAAAACAATCACCAAGGATGTCGTATCTGAAATTTGGTACATATATATGGGGACTTGGATTCACAAGAAGAAAGTCATATCACTGTGTGTATTTTAAATTAATTGCTGCCCATGTTATTTATTTGTTCTTGTATGTGGATGATATGTGGTTGATTAGAAATAACAAAGAAATTATCCAGGATTTGAAGACCCAATTGTCCTCCAAATTCAACATGAAGGATGTTGGTTCTATAAACTATATTTTGGGCATGGAAATTAAATGAGATCGAGCAACGAGGAAGCTCTGGTTAAACCAAAGGAAGTATGTTGAGACAATATTGTAGAGGTTTAATATCCAGAATAGTAAATCGATGAAGGTTCCTATTCATGTAGGTGTAAATTTATATGTTGAACAGTGTCCCAAGACACAAGAAGAGGAAGAGGAAATGTCTCATGTTCCATATGCAAGTGTAGTTGGTAGCCTGATGTATGAAATGGTCTATACTAGACCTGAAATTTCACATGCAGTGGGAGTATTGATCAAGTTTATGTCAAAACCAGGGTTGGAGCATTGGACAATAGTGAAGCAGGTTTTAAGGTATTTTCATGGCAGTAGTGATTATAGTTTGTGCTACCAAGGAAGACCAAGATTGGACAGAGTTTTGGACATTCGTGGCTTTGTTGATGCAGACTGGGTTGTAGATCTAGATCAAAGAATATCTACAAGTGGGTGTGTGTTTAACCTATTTGGAGGAGCACACAGTTGAATGAGAAAAATATGGTCTGTACTGGCTCTTTCAACTATAGAGGCCGAATACATGGTAGCCACTCATGTAAGCAAGGAAGTTGTTTGGTTGCAAAGATTGTGTTCAAGTATGGGGTTGGTACAATGAGCTATAAGGATAGACTGTGATAGCCAAAGTGCAATTTTCTTGGAAAGGAACCTTGCTTATCATTCAAACACAAAGAACATTGATGTTCAATATCATTTTGTGAGGGACAAGGTTGAGATAAAAAGGTGTTGATGGTAAAGATGGACACTTTGAAGAATGTTGCAGATGCATTGACGAAGTTTGTGAGCATTGAGAAGTTTTCTTGGCGTAGAGAAACAATGGGCGTTGCATGCCTAGACTAATGACTAAGCTCTCCTGTGACCCCCTGTGTGGAAAGAAAACAACAAGTGGGAGAATGTTGGGTGTTTGTTATATTTTATGTGTAAAAATAACAATAAGAAATTCTAATTTAATTTGTCCTTGAATTAAATCGAAATTTTATTATCATAACAACTTGTAATAGTGAATTAAGTTAAATTGACTTAGTTAACTTAGGAAATTCGAGTTGGAAGTCTATCTAGAGTCATGTAGAGTGATCCCTAAATTTTAGGGGCCTAGGTCAAGTTCTTTTGAGTTGTAATTAATTAACCCAATCTAACTGAGTTATAGTCAGTTAAAATGGTTCTAACTGTTGGGGGAACTAGTAGGAGTCTAGTAGTGGGGAATTGCACCAATGCATCCTTAGTACCACATAAATTAAATGAGGATTCACTCATAAATAATTCATGCATCTCAGTTTAGAGGAAGACCCAGTTGAGATTAGAGTTTAGGGACAATGTGCTATCAGTTGTATAATTTTCTAAGTTGTACAAATGGTGCATTTAATTAGTTGAGGGAATATGGATGGATTGCATAGTTATGGAGAGTGGATTTCCCAAGTAAATATAAGCTAATTCTCTTAGGAATTACGCAAGGAAGTAGGGGCTTGGAAGGAAACAGAATTGGCTAAGTGTTGGCTTGAGCTGGCTTGTGAGGCAGAGAGTTATATTGTACTAGTGCAGGAAATTTTCAAGTTGAACAAGAATTGTATTTTCTTCTTAGATCTTCTGATTAATGCAATATATAGTCAAGGTTTTTAGTAGTTGATTTACCTAGAGAAATAATGTGTTATGTGAGATTGATATTTTTCCTTTTCTGCTTATTATTTTCATCGATCAATTTTGGTTTTTGCTGAAGAATAGAGTAGATTCTTATCTTTTGTTTTAGCATATCACATAAGCTATTGAATATCCAGTAAAAATCTACATGGTATCAGAGCTGAAGACAATATAGAAGAGGGGAATTCGAGTTGTTGTGCAAGTGAAATTGAATTTTCAAGTTCATACTTCAAAGTCAGCAATATGTCATTCTACTATTTGAGACTTGAGTATGCCCTGGGGGAAGATTGAATTATATAGCTTGGAAGGACAAGATGGAGGGAATGCTAGAAGACAATGGCCTCAAGGAATTCATAGATCATGATATTCCTAAGCCTCCAAAATTTGATGCTAAAGATCCGGCTGAATGGAGAAAGTGTGTGGAAAAAGTGAGAAGGATTATCTCGGAAGGAGTTTGAGATCACATTTTATTGAGTCTCCATGGTAAGGACACTCCATACACAATGTGGAAGGCATTGACAAACCTGTTTGAAAATAGAAGTGACCATAGAAAATTGGCACTAAAGGAAAAACTCATAAAGATTAAGATGGAGAAGGGTGACTCAATTCCAAAGTACTTGACCAATTTCACTCATTGTTGGGATGAGCTTGGAAGTGTCGGGATTACTGTTGTCGAAGATGATATGGTGAGCCTAGCTCTACTAGGACTTAGTTAATGGGAGGGAGAAACTACCAGATTGGGAGCGCTTGTGGTCTGACTTGGTATAGGAAGAGATTCAGTGAAACACCAGAGATAGATCCTCACCAAAGGATGATTATGAGAAGAATTGTGCCTTAGTGGGTAAGCAAAAGAAATGGAAGGGGAATTCATCCCATTCCAAATCATATTCTTGTCAGGGCAGCAAGAAGAAGGACATGTCAAAAGTCAATTGCTTTCACTGTCACAAGCTGGGAAATTTTTCCACAAAATGTCCACTAAAGAAGGTTATTAAGAAGCCCTCAAGAGGAGCGGAATGTAAGGCTCTTGCCTCACAATTTGAACTAGACTTTATGATCATCTTTTGTATGGTATCATTGATGATGGGTAGTGTGTGGTACCTGGAAAGTTGAGCTTCTTTCCACATGACTGGTAACAAAGACCTCTTTAGTAACTTGGAGGAGAAGGATCTCCAAATGCATATCAATATGGTGGATGACGGGAGGTATAGCGCTACTGGGATTGGTACAGTTACCTTTCAAAGGGAGTCAGGTTCTCCCCTCATTTTGCGAGATGTTATGTTCCTAGTTTGAAGAAGAACTTGATATTTGTTTCCATGTTGGAGGATAGAGGCTATGATGTGATATTTAGTAAGGGAAAGGCATTCCTTCGTCACATAGTCACATGATAGGCGAAGAGAATAGGGGTTCGAGTGAAGAATCTCTACAAGTTTGAGGTAGAATATTGTGTTTCCTTGAGCACGAAAGTAGAGAAGGTGTAGAACCGAGACATTAGTGAGTTGTGGCACAAGAGGTTGAGTCACTTGCACCATGGTGCTTTGAAGATCATGAAAAAAAATCTATTGATATTCCCAAGGGTACACTAGAGCAGGTAGACACATGCAAAGGGTGTACATTGGGAAAATACACCAAAGATTCCTTTCATGAAAAAGACAGTCAAGCACAAGTGATCCTCGATCAAGTTCACTCAGATGTGTGGGGACCGTTCTCGACAACATCCACGACCAAGAAAATGTATTAATTATGTTATATTTGTTGATGATTTTTCTCGTAAGTGTTGGATCTTATTCATTTAGAAGAAAGATCAAACTTTTACAAACTTTTGTGAATTTAAACCATTGGTCAAGAAATATACTGGCAGGAAGGTTCAAGCTCTCAGGAATGATAACAATGGAGAGTATGTTTCGAATGAGTTCAAAAACTTATGTGCATCAGAAGGAATTCGACAGGAGTTGATAGCGCCTCATACCCCACAACAAAATCAAGTGGTTGAAAGGAAAAGCAGAAGCATTATAGGAGCGACACAGGCGATGTTGCATGATCAAGGCCTATCACTAAACTTGTGGGAAAAGGCATGCAACACAAATGTTTATTTGTAGAACAAAATCCTCATCGAATTCTTGGGATGAGTATACCATAATAGGCTTTTTCAGGGAAGAAACTAGATGTGGGAACTTCAGGACTTTTGGTTCATCAGTCTACTGCCATGTAAATAAAGATGCATGGAAGAAGTTTGATCCAACAACAAAGTTAAGGATATTTGTGGGGTACATTGATACACCTCACAACTATCAGGTGTACCTTCCAACCAATAGCATGAAAGTGGTTCGAAGAGATGTAGAATTCAATGAAGAGAAGGCCATGAGATATTCCCTTGAGAGGGAGCTTCAACTACATCTGGTTGAGGAGCTTCTAGCTCCTAAGGAGGAACCTCAAGATGATGTGGAGGAACCACATGTAGAGGATCAGGGAGTGGAGACACGTCCCACTCATGCAGAGTCTTCCAAAGATGGGAGAAAGCACACCAGAGAGGCTAACAAGTTATTGCATGATGCTAGAGAGAATGTGGGAGAAGCCACATCACATCGCAGGCAGAGGAGGTCACCAAAGAGGTACAATGGTTGATTGGCTCTGATGAACGGATGTGTAGAGACTGAGCCAAAATATTTTAAGGAAGCAGTGCAACAATCAATTTGGGTTGATTCCATGGTTAAGGAGTATGACTCCATTGTCTGGAACAATGTTTGGGATGTGGTCCCAAGATTGACAGACAAGTCAGTGGTGAGTTCTAGATGGATATACACGGTAAAGCAAGCAACGAATGGCAGTGTGGAGAAAATCAAGGCCATGTTTGTGGCTAAAGGTTTTTCTTAATTGGAGGGGATTGACTACGATGATATTTTTTCTCTTGTTGCAAGGTACTCATCAATAAGATCCATTTTGGCACTTTCAGTGTAGATGGGGTGGAAGATACATCATATGGATGTAAAGATAAGATTCCTCAATGACATGATTGAGGAAGAGGTGTATATTGAGTAGCATGAAGGATTTGAGACTTTCAATAGAGAGTCGCATGTGTGCCGATTCAAGCGAGTGTTGTATGGGCTGAAATAAGCACCCTGTGATTAGTACACTAGGATCAACAACTACTTCAACGAGTTGGGCTTCACCAAAAGTGAAGTAGATGCAAACCTTTACCATATTGTGGTTGAAGGTAAATTGTTGATTATTGTTTTACATGTTGACGATTTGATTATGATATGTGATGATAAGCTGATGAAGAGGATCTTGCAAGAGATATCGAAATGAAGGACTTGGGCTTATTCAATACTTTCTAGATATGGAACTAATCCAGGTGGATCTTCAATAAAGTACCAGTGGCATGGTAGAAACACTCAAAACTCAAAGTGGCAGCATCAGATTGAAGTGCTCATCGCCCCGATTCCAATGGTGTGAATGACACTCAAATATAAGTCCAAATGACAAAGTTAGAGCAAGTCAAAGTTTGAGTTTGACTGGTCTAGGTGACCAGAAGAAGACGACGTGGAAAAGCTTCAGCGAATGAGGGTGCGCCACATGGTAGGTCCACTCGGCCTCACATATCGTTTATTGACAAAAAGGAGTAGCGCTTAAGGAAGAATCAGACCTTGGCATTCCCAGTTGTGATTGCGATATCACATATAGTAGGCCGGAGGAAGAACATAAAGGTAAATCAACCCCGATAAGACTTTGTGGTGATGCAATATCACATATCACGATCGTAGATTGGAGGAGGTTATAAATTGGCCATGTTAGGACTTTGTTGCGATGTGATATCACATATCGCAATTATAGATAAAGAGAGGTTTTGGATTGGCCCCGACAAGACTTCGTTGTGATGTGATACATATTGCATATCGCAACCGCATAAAAAATTTTGTGTTTGTGAAGCGGTTCGGTTGTAATCACCGATTATGATTTGTGATAGGACTGCTCGGATGTGATATTTATAAATTGTATTCAATAAACTCGGTGGGTCCATGTTATGCAGACTTGGGTCTATCCATCGATGGAAGCCACCGATTGTGAGTTGCGATGGACTGTTGGATGCAAAATTTCATAAGTGTGTTTTATAATCCTGACAGGTCTGCCATATCATAGAGCACTGAAGCATGGGTTGGTCTATACACCAATGGTTCCTGCTGATTACGATTGTGATGGGGACTGCTAGATGTGATATGTTATATGTCATATTTTATAAGTCCGGTGGGTCCATGTATCACAGAGTGCTGTTGTTTGGGCTTGGTCTGTTTGCCGATATGAAAATCATTGATTCTCTGTTAAAGTTGCTGGGTTTGGAGAAATGTCGATTCTTTGTATTGTCTACCTTTTTCAGTTTTCAAATGAACGGTCTATTTTGATTGTTCGATGGAGTTTTCCCTATTTGAAAAGGTTTGTTGTCATGCCTTATTCGGGCCCGAGAACCTCTATTGGAAAGCACTCTTTTTCTTAACTTGGCATATGGTTAGAACTGCCGAGGTTTTGAGGGATTTTTCCACTAGCTTATTTAAAGGACCATTTGAGTCAGAGGAAAGGGGTAAAGAAGATAGCAACATAGGTTTTTAGAGCACAACAATGGTGCCTGCTCTTGGCAAGTGGCTAAAACCATTCCTCAACAATTTTGGAGATTCTGAGAAGGTTACAGAAGGCCCGATTATCTAAATGGAGTGTTCAGATAGGCATTTTTGCACTATTTTTTCTCCAAGAAGTCAGTGGTGCTATCTGTTTCTAGAGTTGGGCTCTCCATTTTCCAGCTATCTTTTAGATTGGAGGTATAAGGATGTTTATGTAGAAATATGCTTGTACTTCTCTCTTTTCATGCAACTTAATAAAAGAAGGCCTCCCCACTATTGGGCAGGACTCGAAGATGTAGTCCAAATTAGACAAACTTCGTAATAAAATATCTGTGTCATGATATTTTGTGATGATGTCTCTTTGTCTTCATTTTTCATGCTTATGGTTTTATGGTTTTTAAGCGCCGCAACTCATTTCAATTTTGATGCATCTATAAGTGAAAAAAAAATCTGGGATCAAGTGGTATTAGAGAAGGGCTTAAGTGATGTGAATTGCATGAGTGTGCTAACCAGAGATAGGCTTTAGAGGAAGAGAATCTTAAAAACGAGACATTGCAAGTATTGAGGCATGGGGGAGAGATACAATACAATTGTTGTTAGAGTGTGCGTGAATGATAGAGTTGTGCATGAATGATTAAGTGTGCAGCCATGGAGCGTGATAAGGTAATGCATGAGGATTTCCTGCGTATGTCCAAAATGGTGGATATTATGTATGCAACATCTGAGAGGCGCAAAGAGGAAGAGACTCAGGGACCAGAGAGAGATATATCATCTACCTCTTTCAGTTCTTTTCAATCATCACCTTTCTCGAATGGGGAAATTAACCGGAGGCTTCAAGAGGATAATGTTTAATTAAGAAAGCTCCTGCGAAAAGCGAATGAGGAGAGGCAGCAATTGCAGCTTCAGCTATGAGCCACAGATGAGGTCTTGGAAGAACCGAAGCACAATGAAAAAAGTCTTCGAGTAGATATCACTGGATTAAGGAGGCTTCTACAGAAAGAGGAGGATGAGACACAGAGGTTGCTATGCTAGCTACGAGCTAAGGACGAGGTCATGGAATAGCTACAACATGACTCTTGTGAGGTAAAAAGTCACTCTATGACTTCATTTGTGTTTCCTGATGACGAATTCACTTCTTTTGAAAATTATACCATATGAATTGGCACCAAATTATTGAATAAAATGGGGTATGGAGGAAAAGGCTTGGGCATTAATGGCCAAGGAATTGTCGTCCCATCAAAGTAGAAGAATTACCCTATCGAGCAGGACTTTGGTATGTTAGGAGGGAAGCTGAGAAATGCACTATTACAACTAGTGAACCATCAATGACAGATGATGAGAATCCCTCATCAGATTTTTCAAAATCGACGATGGAGGTAAAAGATGTTGAAATCCCTTTTGTGTCATCTTCACCTAGTTTTATTTCTATTGGAAATGGGGAGATACCAATTTCAGGGTCAAACATGAGACTCCTTACCAGATGAGGTACAAGGAAGAAGAAGGACTTGGTGTTAATATCCAAGGCATAAATCAGCCATTGGAAGTCATGCAAAGAGCTCGATTTGTAGGCTTGGGATACACCGAAGGAGAATTCTCAAGGGTGTCGGATACTTCTGAGACATTGTTGAGATAGTCAAGAAAGAGAATGATGGAAACACATCACCATCATCCCATGTAAGTATGCATTACAGAGAAAGAGATGAGGCAAGCTCTTATTCCCATGATCATACCAGAGACCAACACGAGAGGTATAACTAGTTTTGATATTCTAATGTTCATTTTGATTACAACCATATTGTTAATAATGAACAAAAATAATGGAATAAAACAAATTCTAGTTTTTGTGGTTTACATAACTATATGTTTGCTGAGTGTTGGAAAAGAATAGAAGCACGGAAAAAGATGAGGCATGAAAGAACCTCTCAACAACAGGAAAAGAAGAAGGTCAAGCAGATGGAGGAAGAAGGCTTATTGTAGTCATTGTGATAGAGGTGGTCATCAAAGGGCCACATGTTGGAGGGTCCATCCAGAGCAGTGTCACAAGGACAAAGCATCCATGCATGAACCAGGTGAAACAGTTGTTTGACCAATGAATAAACCACAAGGAGGCGATCCCTTCACTTTGATAAGTGAGAGATGGTTTTCTAGGTGTGGTAGAATGTCATGGTCTTATTTTTTCCAATCATGTGTTGCATTTTAAATTGTAAAAGTGATGATGTGTTTTCCATCACTTATTGCATCAACAATTATGTCTAGCCTTATTTTGTGTTGCATTTTAAATTGTGAAAGTGATGATGTGTTTCCATCACTTGTTAAAGCAATAATACTGTCTGGACTTATTTTTGTAAATCATGTGTTGTAGTTTACATTGTAAAAGTGATGATGTGTTTTCCATCACTTGTTGAAGCAACAATGATACTTTGGACTTGTTTTCATAGCTGAGGTATTATTTCCATTTTGATATAAACTTGACCACACAGTATGTGTTATAAACTTGTGGCAAGTCTGGGATGCTTGGCTTATTTTGGTCATAGAGCTAAACATGTATTTTGCAAGATATTGTACTACAAGTTTGTAGGGGATGCAGGTGATGGCTCAACACTTATGGCTCTGAAGGAAAAATTTGAAGGAGAAGGAAAGATGACTTGTTAGGATACTTGCAGTGTAGACAAAGTACATAATAGTTGTAGATTAATTAATGCTTTTGGAGGACCAAAATCTTCTCTTATTGGCAAGGATTGATCTAGGTGGATCTTTAGTAAAGTACCAGTGGCATGGTAGAAAGGCTCAAAACTCAAAGTGGTAGATTCTGGATGAACTCGGCATCAGATTAAAGTGCTCATCACCCTGATTCCAACGGTGTGAATGACATTCAAATCTGAGTCCAGATGACAAAGTTAGAGCAAGTCAAAGTTTGAGTTTGACTTGTCCAGGTGGCAAGAAGAAGATGGCATGGAAAAGCTTTAGTGAATGAGGATGCACCATGTAGCAGGTCCATTGGGCTCCGCATATCACTTATCAATGAAAAGGAGGAGTGCTTAAGGGAGAATCAGCCCCTGGCATTCCTGGTTGTGATTGCAATATCGCATATCGCAGGCCGGAGGAAGAACAAAAAGGTAAATCGACCCCGTCAGGACTTTGTTATGATGCAATATCACATATCGTGATCATAGATCAGAGGAGGTTCTGAATCGGCCCCAGTAGGACTCTATTGTGATGTGATGTCACATATCTCAATCATAGATCGAGAGAGGTTTTGGATCGGACCCAACAGGAATTAGTTGTGATGTGATACATATTGCATATCACAACCGCTTTAAAAGGTTTTTGTTTGCAAAGCAGTCTGACTGTAATCACCAATTGTGATTTGTGAAAGGACTACCCAGATGCGATATTTATAAACTACATTCAATAAACCTAGTGCTTTCGCGTTATTCAGACTTGGGTCTGTCCATTGATGGAAGCTGTCGATTGTGAATTGTGGTGGACTGCCAGATGCGAAATTTCATATATTGTGTTTTATAATCTCGACGGGTCCGCCATATCACAAAGTGCTGAAGCATGGGTTGGTTTGTATGCTGATGTTTCTCGCCAATTGTGATTGCGATGGGGACTACTGGATGCGATGTGTTATATGATTTGATAAGTTCGACGGGTCTATCTATTGCAGAGTGCTTTTTTTTGGGCTTAGTCTATCCATCGATATGAAAAACACCGATTCACTGTTAAAGCCGTCGAGTTTGGAGAAACGATGATTCTTTGTATTATCTACCATTTTGAGTTTTCAAATGAACAATATGCTTTTACTGTTTGATAGAGTTTTCCCCTATTTGAAAAGGTTTTTTTCCGTGCCTTATTCAGGCCCAAGAACCTCTGTTGGAAAACTCCCTTTTGCTTAACTTGGCCTATGGTTAGAACTGCTGAGGTTTTGAGGGATTTTTCCACCAGCGTATTTAAAGGACCATTTGAGTAAGAGGAAAAGGGGAAAGTAGAGAGCAGCGCAGGTTTGCAGAGCACGACAGTGGCACCTACTCTTGGTAGGAGTCTAGAATCGTTCCTCGACAATTCAGGAGGTTCTGAGAAGGTTGTAGAAGGCCCAATTACCGGAATGGGGTGTTTAGATAGGCTTTTTTACACTATTTTTCCACCAAGAAGTCAATGGTGATGTCTGTTTCCAGAGTTGGCCTCTCCATTTTCTAGCTATATTCCAGGTTGGAGGTATAAGGATGTTTATGTAGAAATATGCTTGTACTTCTCTCTTTTCATGCCACTTAATAAAAGAAGGCCTCCCCACTATTGAGCAGGGCCCGGAGATCTAGTCCAAATTGGACGAACTCTGTAATCAAATATTTGTGTCATGATATTTTGTGATGATGTTTCTTTGTATTCATTTTTCATGCTTATGTTTTTATGGTTTTTAAGCACTGTAACTCATGTCAATTCTGATGCATCTATAAGCGAGAAAAAAAAACTTGGATCAGGAAGTATGGCAAGGTGATGAGGAAATTTTTGTCTCTTAGGGAAAGTATGCCAATGAGATACTCAAAATGTTCCACAAGGAGAGCAGTAAATCCATGGAGACTCCTCTAGCAGGTAACTGGAGGAAGGAGGATGCTACTTTCGGTGAAGTAGTGGAGGCTATTATTTACAGGCAGCTTGTGGGTTCACTCATGTATTTGGTGAACACACAACCGAACTTGTGTTATGAATTTAACGAACTTATTCAAGTGATGGTTAAGCCGACCAAGCAATATTGAAAGGTAGCCAAACATGCATTAAGATACCTCAGAGGTAGTAATCAATAAGGTTTATGGTACAAACAGACAAAGGGAGTGAAGCTTCAAGGCTTCACCGATGTAGATTGAACAAGGAGTCCATCTGACAGGAAGAGAACATTAGGTGGGATCTTAAGTATTGGGTCAGCAGTTGTTTCTCAGTACAATAGGAAACAGAGATCCGTTTCACTCAATTCAGTTGAAGCAGAGTACATGGATGTTAGTCAAGCAACTTGTGAGGCTATCTGGATGGGGAAGATTCTTGTTGGTTTGTTTGGTCAATGGATGGATCCAACTATGATTTACTGTGATAGCCAGATTTGTATCAAACTCTCTAAGAATCTAGTTTTTTATGGTCGGTCCAAGCATATTGATATCTGGTATCATCATCTTCGAGGTTGTGCGTAGAGGAGAATTATGTTGTTGGAGTACATTCCCACAGAGGAGCAAGATGCAGATATTTTGACAAAGCCTTTGTCAAGAAGCAAATTCGACTTTCACAGAGGCGAGATCGAGGTAGTAGATAATCCCTCTCTTGTTGAGATGGAGTGTTAAAAATAGCAACAACAAATTCCAATTTGATTTTTCATTAAATTAATTTGTGAACTAAATCGAAATTCTATTCTCATGGGAACTTGTAATAATTAATTAAGTTAAATTGACTAAATTGACATAGGAAATATGAGTTGGAAGTCTAATTAGAGTCATGTAGAGTGATCCCTAAATTTTAGGGGCCCAGGTTGAGTTCTTTTGAGTTGTAATTAATTAACTTAGTCTACATGAGTTATTAATAAGTTAAACTAGTTCTAACTATTGGAGGAACTAGTAGGAGCCTAGTAGTGGGAAGTGCACCAGTGCATCCTCAGTGCTACATCTGTTAATTGAATATTCACTCATAAATAACTCATGCATGTCATTTCAGACGAATACCCAATTGATATTAGAGTTCAGGGACAATGCACTATCGATTGTATAATTTTCCAAGTTGTACAAATGGTGCAAGAAATTAGTTGAGAGCCTATGGATGGATTACACAGTTATGGAGAGTGGATTTCCCAATTAAATATATTTTAATTATCTTATGAATTACGCAAGGAAGTAGGGACTTGGAAGGCAACAAAATTGGCTTGAGATGGATTGTGAGGCAGAGAGTTAGATTTTACTAGTACATGAATCGTTCGGCTTGAACAAGCATTGTATTTTCTTTTTAGATCTTCTAGTTAATGCAATATAGATATTCAGGATTTTTAGCAGTTTCTTTCCCCAGAGAAATATTGTGTTATATGTGATAGATATTCTTCCTTTTATGCTTATTGTTAAACAAGTTCTAACTGTTGGAGGAAATAGTAGAAGTCTAGTACGAGGAAGTGCACCAGTGCATCCTTAGTGCCACACGAGTTAATTGAAGATTCACTCGTAAATGAATCATTCATGTTAGTTCAGATGAAGACCTAGTTGAGATTAGAGTTTAGGGACAGTGTACTATCAGTTGTATAATTTTCCAAGTTGTACAGATGGTGCATGCAATCAGTTGAGGGCCTATGGATGGATTACATAGTTATGGAGAGTGGATTTACTAATTAAGTATAGGCTAATTATATCAGGAATTACGCAAGGAAGTAGGGGCTTGGAAGGAAATAAAATTGGCTAATTGTTGGCTTGATCTAGCTTTTGAGGTAGGGAGTTAGATTGTACTAGTGCAAGAATTGTTTGGGTTGAACAAACATTGTATTTTCTTCTCAGATCTTCTGGTTAATGCAATATAGAAAATTGGGGTTTTTAGCAGTTGCTTTCCCTAGAGAAATTGTTTTGTTATGTGTGATTGATATTCTTCCTTTTATACTTATTTTTTTCATCGATAAATTTTGGTTTCCGCTGAAGAGTAGAGTATATTCTTGTCTTGTGTTTTAGCATATCACATAAGCTATTGAATCTACAGTAAAAATATACATGGTATCAGAGTTGAAGGTAGTATAGAAGAGGATAATTCGAGGTTTGTTTTGCAGATGAAATAGAATTTGCAAGTTCATACTTTAGCGTTAACAATATGTCATTCTACGGTTTGAGACTTAAGTATGTCCTGGAGGGAAACTCGAATTACATAGCTTGGAAAGACAATATGGAGGCAGTGATGGAAGGCAATGGTCTCAAGGGATTCATAGATCATGACATTCCTAAGCCTCCAACATCTCATGCTAAAGATCTGGCTGAATGGAGAAAGTGTATGGAAAAAGTGAGAAGGATTAACCTAGAAGGAGTTCAAGATCACATTGTCTTGAGTCTCCACAGTAACGAAACTCCATACACAATGTGGAAGGGATTGACAGACCTATTTCAAAATAACAGTGACCATAGGAAGTTGTCATTGAAGGACAAACTCAGAAAGATCAAAATGTAGAAGGGCGACTCAATTCCGAAGTACTTGACCAAGTTCACCCATTGTCGAGATGATCTTGGAAGTGTAAGGATTACTATTGCCAAAGATGATATGGTGAGCCTAGCTCTTCTAGGAATTCCCAAGAGATGGCACAGTTACCACAACTCAGTTAATGGAGGGAGAAGCCACCAGATTGGGAGCGATTGTGCTCTGACTTGGTACAAGAAGATATTCAGTGGAACACCGGATACAAATCCTCATCAAAGCCTGATGATGAGGAGAATTTTGCCTTAGTGGGTAAGGCAAAGAAAGGGAAGGGGAAGTCATCCCATTCAAAATCAGATTCTTGTCAGGGCGGAAAGAAGAAGGACATGTTGAAATTCAAGTGCTTTCACTATCACAAGCTAGGAAATTTTGCCACAAAGTGTCTGCTAAAGAAGGCTGATCAGAAGCCCTCAGGAGGAGCGGTAGGTGAGGCTCTTGCCTCACAATTCAAACTAGACTTTATCCTCATCACTTCTATGGTTTCATCGATGTTGGGTAGTGTTGTTGAAAATAGCAACAAGAAATGATAAAAATAGAATCAAGAATATTTCAATTTTAAGTTTTCCTTAAATTAAAATTGTGAATTAAAATTCGAATTTAGTCTCACCAGCTACTTGAAAAATAATTAATTAATTCATATTGAGTTAATTAGTTGGAGAAATTCAAGTTAGAAGTCTTTCTGAAGTCATGCAACAGTTATCCCTTAAATTAAGAAGATTATCCCTTAATTAAGGAGATAAGATTGAGTTATATTTTAGTTGTAATTAGTTAGCTTAGTTTACTGAGTTAAGTCTAGTTAAATTAGTTCCAAACTGATTGAGGAACTAATTGTGAGTTATCAATCAGCTAATGCATGCATGCACTCAACAAGTGTAGTCGAGATAACTGAAGATTATCTCATCATAAACTCATGCATGTCTATTATGAGAAAGACCCAATTGAGCTAAATGTCAAGGACATGTTACTACCAGTTGCATGTGTTTTCCTATAAAGGAAACTCATCCATGCAGTCAAGGTAAGGTTCGTTAAGTATTGCGTAGTTCTGGCAGGGTGTAGGATCAGTGTGAGTGATCAGTGTTACACTTGGGAATAGTAGGATCACCCGGGAAAAACAACGCAAGGAAATAGGAGGCTTGGAGGGTAGAGGAGAAGGTTTGTGAGAAGCCTTGTTTGCTTGTGAGCATCTAGGAGGATTGTACTGAGAGCTGGCTAGCTATGAGAGCTAAAGATTTGTATAATTCTGATGTATTTCACCTTGTATGATAATACAAATAGTGGGATTTTTAGCTGAGGTTTTCACCCAAGTATTTTTTGTGTTTCATGTGTATTTATTCTTCTTCTTATGGTTATATGTGTTCAGCTCTGATTCAACTCGATCTTTAAGCTTCCACAACTTTGATAGTAGAAGTAGATTATAGTATTTTGCTTTGATATATTGCATTATCGGGTTAATCTACAGTCATATTTTCTACATAGATCTCAGAGGTAGATTTGTAGAGAATTTGTAGGAAATTCTACATGGTATCGGAGCCTAGTTTATCGGAGCAGTGAACAATATACGGAGAAGAGAATTTGAAGTTTGAAGTTCGGGGTTGCAGGTGCAAATCAAATTCATCTCATACTTTAAGGTTGGTCAATGGCATTCTTTGGCTTGAGACTCGAGTATGCCTTCGAAGGCAGCTCGAATTACATAGCATGGAAAGATCACATGGAGGTTTTATTAGAAGACAACAACTTGAAGGATTTCATTGATCAAGAAATCCAAAATACAGCTTCAACTAATGCACAAGAGTTGGTTGAGTGGAAGAAGTGTGTGGCGAGGGCGAGATGGATCAACCTTGAGGGAGTTTCGAGACCATATTGTCTCGAGTCTCCATGGGAAGGATACTCCATATTCAATGTGGAAGACATTGAAGGACCTCTACCAGAGCAGTAACGACCATAGGAAATTGGCGCTCAAGGATAAGCTTCGAAGAATCAAGATGGAGAATGGAAATACTATTTCCACATATCTGAACAAGCTCACCACTTGCAAAGATGAGCTTGGAAGTGTGGGAATAAATATTGTCGATGATGATATGGTGAGCCTCGCTCTCCTTGGACTTCCAAAGAGTTGGAATAGCTACTAGGACTCTGTGAATGGAAGGGAGAAACTATCAGATTGGGAACGACTGTGGTCGGATCTCATACAAGAGGAGCACACGAGATGGTTCTTCATCTAAGGATGATTATGAAGAAAATCTGACCTTAGCAAGTAAGGCAAGGAAAGGGAAGGGAAAGGCATCCCATTCCAAATCAAATTCTTCTCATGGAGGGAATAAGGTTGACAAGTATAAAATGAGATGCTTTAATTGTCATGAAATGGGTCATTATGCAACTAATTTCCCATCGAAGAAGTCCAATAAGGGATCCTCGGAAGGATCTGAAGGTGAGGCATTAGCCTCTCAGTTGGAGATGAAATTTACCCGCATCACATGCATGGTGTCATCGATGATGGGTTGTGGTTGGTATCTTGACAGTGGAGCCTCATTCCAAATGACCGGCGATAAAAGTTTATTCAATACCTTGGAGGATAAAGACCTGAATATGCACATAGAGATGGGTGACGATGAAAGGTATAGTGTTTCAGGAGTGGGCACGATTGATTTTCAGAGGGAGCATGTACCTCTTATCACCTTGATAAATGTGAATTATGTGCCTGGACTAAAGAGGAACTTGGTATCGATCACGATGTTGGAGGACAAAAGCTACAATGTTTTTTTTAGTAAGGGAAAGGTTTTCCTTAGACACATCACCACGAGATAGGTGAAATAGATCAGTTCACGAGTTAAGAACCAGTATTCTCTTGAGGTTCAAGATGCATGCAAATCTTGAGGAGAAAGGAAAATGTTAAGATGTGGTTGAGAGGGAGATTAAATTACCTCTCAACATGCAGCCCCAGAAGAAGTCTCAGACAATTGTGGAGGAGCCATAATTGGAGATGCTAGGAGGAGACCGAGTGGAGGCATCCACTCATGTAGAGACCTCTAGTAGGGTGAAATTTTGAGCCAAGTGGGTAGAGGGATCACATGCAACCATACCTCTAGGTGTGAGGTGGCGCGATGTAAAGTGATAGTCCCAAGAATGCTGAAATTGGGTAGGGTCCACTGAGAGGTTTTATCTCATGGATCGTACCTTGCTACGAGAGCCCAAAGTACATAGTAATGGGAGGAATCAGTGGGATTGATGCAGTCAGAGATCAAAGTGACAGAGGCTAGAGTAGTCAGATACTAAAGAGCGCAGAGAAGGATTGACAACAATGCAGAAAGGTTGAGTCAGCAGAAGCGCAAAGTTTTCAGTTGATAGAGGCAATAACAGTCAGAGACTTTGATGACATATGCATCATACTGATTCAAGTTGGATGTTTTTTTTGTTTCTGGAGTTGCTGGAGCAACAACACTAGAGAGAAGTGTTGCATGCAGAACATTCTAAAGGTTTAGGATCGGGATCGAGTTGAATTCCTTTCTTGTTGAGAGGGAGTGTTGAAAATAGAAACAAGAAATGATAAAAATAGAATCAAGAATATTCCAATTTTAATTTGTCCTTGAATTAAAATTCGAATTTAGTCTCACCAGCTGCTTGAAAAATAATTAATTAATTTATCTTGAGTTAATTAGTTGGAGAAATTCAAGTTAGAAGTCTTTCTGAAGTCATGCAACAGTTATCCCTTAATTAAGGAGATAAGATCGAGTTATATTTGAGTTGTAATGAGTTAGCTCAATTTACTGAGTTAAGTCCAATTAAATTAGTTTCAAACTGTTTGAGTAACTAATTGTGAGTTATCAGTCAATTGATGCATGCATGCACTCAACAAGTTTACTCCAGATAACTAAATATTCTCTTATTAGAAACTCATGCAAGTTTATTCTGAGAAAGACCCAGTTGAGCTAAATGTCAAGGACATGTTACTACTAGTTGCATGTGTTTTCCTATAAAGGAAACTCATCCATGCAGTCAAGGTAAGTTTCATTGAGGATTGCGTAGTTCTGGCAGAGTGTAGGATCAGTGTGAGTGATAAGTGTTACACTTGGGAATAGTAGGATCACCCAGGAAAAACAACGCAAGGAAATAGAAGGCTTGGAGGGTAGAGGAGAAGGCTTGTGAGAAGCCTTGTTTGCCTATGAGCATCCAGGAGGATTGTACTGAGAGTTGGCTAGCTGTGAGAGCTAAAGATTTGTATAATTATGATGTATTTCCACCTTGTATGATAATATAGATAGTGGGGTTTTTAGCTAAGGCTTTCCCCTGAGTATTTTCTATGTTTCATGTGTATTGATTCTTCTTCTTATGGTTATATGTGTTCAGCTCTGATTCAACTCGATCTTTAAGCTTCCACAACTTTGATAGTAGAAGTGGATTATAGTATTTTTCTTTTGTATATTGCATTATTAGGTTAATCTACAGTCATTTTTCCACATAGATCTCAGAGGTAGATTTGTAGAGAATTTTCAGGAAATTCTACAAGTGTGTGGTACCTAGACAATGGATCTTCTTTCAACATGACTGGTAACAAAGAGCTATTTAGTAACTTGGAGGAGATGGATTTCCATATGCATATTGAGATGGGTGATGACGGGAGGCATAATGCTACCAGGATCGGTACAATTACCTTTCAGAGGGAGTTAGGTTCTCCCCTCATTTTGTGAGATGTTATGTATGTTACTGGTTTGAAGAAAAAATTGGTATATGTTTCCATGTTGGAGGATAGAGGCTATGATGTGATATTTAGTAAGGGAAAGGCATTCCTTTATCACATAGCCACAATACAGGTGAAGAGGATAGGGGTTCGAGTGAAGAATCTCTACAAGTTGGAGGTAGAATATTGTGCTGCCTTGAGTACAAAAGCAGAGAAGGTGTGAGCTGAGACATCAGTGAGTTGTGGCATAGGTGGTTGGGTCACTTGCACCATAACGCTTTGAAGATCATGCAAACAAATTCTACCAGTCTTCCCAAGGGTACACTAGAGTAGGTAGACACATGCTAAGGGTTTACATTGGGAAAATACACCAAATCTTCCTTTCATGACAAAGACAGTTGAACACAGACAATCCTTGATCCAGTTCACTCAGATGTGTGTGGACCATTTTCAACATCATCCACAGGCAAGCACATGTATTATGTTATATTTATTGATGGTTTTTCTCGTAAGTGTTGGATCTTCTTCTTGCAAAAGAAAGATCAAACTTTTGCAAAGTTTTGTGAATTTAAGGCACTGGTCGAGAAAGATACTAGAAGGAAGATTAAAGCTCTCAGGAGTGATAACGGTGGAGAGTATGTGTTGAATGTGTTCAAAAACTTCTGTGCATCAGAAGGCATTCAACGAGGGTTGATAACACCTCATAACCCATAGAATAATGGGGTGGATGAAAGGAAAAATAGAAGCATTGTAGGAGCGAGAGCGACACAGACGATGTTGCATGATCAGGGCCTGCCACTACACTTATGGGTTGAGGCATGCAATACAACTGTTTATTTGTAGAACAAAACCCCTCATCGAATTCTTGGGATCAGTACACCAGAAGAGTATTTTTTAGGGAAGAAACTAGATGTGGGACACTTCATGATTTTTGGTTCATCAGACTACTACCACGTAACCAAAGATGCACCGAAGAAGTTTGAGCCAACCACAGAGTAGGGGATATTTGTGGGGTACACTGATACACCTCAAAAATATCTAGTGTACTTGCCAACAAACAGGATGACAATGGTTCGTAGAGATGTAAATTTCGATGAAGAGAAGGCCATGAAATTTTCCCTTGAGAGGAAGCTTCAGCTACGTGCAGATGAGGAGATTCTAACTCCTAAGGAGGAACCTCAGGATGATGTGGAGCAGTCACATGCAGAGGATTAGGGAGTGGAGATGTCCACTCATGCAGAGTCTTCTACAGATGGGAGAAAACGCATAAGAGACAATGACAGGTTGTTGCATGATGCTAGAGAGAGTGTGGGAGCACCCACATCACAATGTAGACAGAGGAGGTCACCAAAGAGGTACATTGACTACATGTCTTTGAGACTGATCCATCCTCTTTTGAGGAAGCAGTGTAGCAACCAGTTTGAGTTGATTCCATGGTTCAGAAGTGTGACTCCATTGTCAGGAACAATGTTTGGGATGTGGTCCCAAGACTAATAGACGAGTCAGTGGTGAGTTCCAAATGGCTTTATAAGGTAAAGCAAGCAGCAGATGGTAGTGTGGAGAAACACAAAGCCGGGTT
Organism: Pinus tabuliformis; assembly: GCA_031772625.1. Lineage (NCBI taxonomy): Eukaryota > Viridiplantae > Streptophyta > Pinopsida > Pinales > Pinaceae > Pinus > Pinus tabuliformis. Next base: position 582,967,958 of record CM062806.1, read on the forward strand.
TGTGGCTAGAGGTTTTTCTCAAGTGGAGGGGATTGATTACGATGAGAATTTTTCTCCTATTGCAAGGTAATCTCAATCAGATCTATTTTGGCACTTTTTGCACAGATGGGATGGAAGCTACATCAAATGGATGTAAATACAACATTCCTCAATGAAATGATTGAGGAAAAGGTGTATATTGAGCAGCTTGGAGGATTTGAGACCTTCAACAAAGAGTCGCATGTGTGTTGACTCAAGAAAGCATTGTATGGGCTGAAACAAGCACCTCGTGATTGGTACACCAAGATCGATAGCTACTTCACTTGGTTGGGCTTCACTAAAAGTGAAGTAGATTCAAACCTTTACCATATTATGGTTGAAGTTAAATTGTTTATTATTTTTTATATGTCGACGATTTGATTATGACAAGTGATGATAAGTTGATCAATTCTTTCAAAGAGGATTTTTCAAGAGAGTTCGAAATGAAGGACTTGGGGCTCATGCACTACTTTCTGGGTATGGAAGTATGGCAAGGTGATGAGGAACATTTTGTCTCTCAGGATAAGTATGCTAACGAGATACTCGAAAGGTTCCACATGTAGAGCAGTATACCCATGTAGACTCTCTGAGAAATATTTTTTGGTAAAAATGACATAAAGATTCATTTGTCAATGCGTTTTGAACTAGCCAGTGTAGTTCATTGTCAGGACAAGATGAAGAATCAGATCATGGAAGCAATTTAAATAAATTTACAAGTCATTCCAACAGTTAAATTAAAACAACTACATTTGACTGGGTCAGAAATTGGGTAAAGGATTAATTACATAGTAATACCATTAATCAAATAAAATATATTTAAGATATTATTTTAATATATAAATTATGTTTGACATAAACTAAGGGATATGAAAAAACTAATAACCACAAAAATAAAATAAGATTAAGGAATAATGATGGGAAATAAAAATAAATATATTTAAGATATTATATTGATATACAAATTGTGAAAGATTTGGACTAAGGGATAGGAAGAAGTTAATAACCAAATAAATAAAATATAGAAAAGGGGGGACTAAGGACTAAAGAAGGGATTCTACCCAATCCTCAAAATGAGGCATGGGATATATAAAAGATAAATTACCAATGGTAAAAGATATAAAAATAAAAACTAAAGACAAAGGGACAAATAATTTAATAGAAATGATTAATAAAATAAAAACTCAAAAAATATATAAAATCAAAATTCCATCCAAAGGTAAAAGGTTGAAAATAAAAATAAATAAAATTAAAGGAAAAACAGCTAAAGGGACAAAAACTATAACAAAGGAAAGGGGACCAAAGACGAGATCCTAAATCCTCGGGGCAGAGATATAAAATAATATTAAAACCATTCAACCAAAAATTAAAAATAAAAATAAAATACAAATGGAAAACAAAGAGATAAAAAAATCCACAAGGATAAAGAAATGTTAAGAGGAAAGGGCAAGGATCCAATAGCTGCTGATTTTCCAACCGTCATCCCTATTAAGATTGCTAGGCCTCCTTTCAATTTCAATGGCCTCCCTAAATTTCCGGTGATGAAAGTGAGCAATCTTCACAATAACCTGGGCCTCCTCAATGCATATGTGATGCTTTGCCTTATCTACATGTTCCTCCAAATCCGAAGAGAGAGTCCTCCCATGCTTGATGTCAGTTCTGTGCTCATTAATCCTTTGATTTATAGAGCGGTCTGTTTCACCAATGTATGGAGTTCCACAAAAACAAGGGATAACATAAACACCCTTAATATCCTTGGGGTCTATCAGGTCCTTTACAGACTTTAAGGAACTACATATTGTGCTAAGAGGCCTAAAGGATGAGGGAACATTATGCTTCCTTAGGAGTCTCACAATCCTTTCAGTGGTCCCTTGGATGAAAGGGAGATGAAACCTTGAAATTTGATCAGAGGGGTCTTTCTTAACCTTAGGACCTTGGCTAGCTTTAAGGAAAGCTTTAGACCCTTGATGTCTAATATATCCATTATTAACAAAAACATTAAGGAGATGGTCTTTCTCTTTGTGATATTTCCCAGCTCAAAAGTTAGGTGTTCTCAACATGCTAGCTACTCGTGCACTAAGGATTTCTGACGAAAGCCACCTCTCCAAAGAGAAATACCATCTACTTAATTTTTTCATTAATAATGGATATAGTAGACATTAAGGGCGTAAAGCTTTCCTTAAAGATAGCTAAGGTCTTAAGGTTAAGAAAGACCCCTCTGATCAGATTTCAAGGGTGCATCTCCCTTTCATCCAAGGGACCACTGACAGGATTGTGAAAATCCTAAGGAAGCATAATGTTCCCTCATCCTTTAGGCCTCTTAGCACCATTTGTAGTTCCTTAAAGTCTGTAAAGGACCCAGTAGACCCAAAGGATATGAAGGGTGTTTATGTTATCCCTTGTTCTTGTGGAACCCCATACATTGGTGAAACAAGCCGCTCTATAAATCAAAGGATTAACTAGCACACAACTGACATCAAGCTCGGGAAGACCTGCTCTTCATCTTTGGTAGAACATGTGGATAAGACGAAGAATCACATATGCATTGAGGAGGCCCAGGTTATTGTGAAGATTGCTCTCTTTCATCATCGTAAATTTAGGGAGGCCATTGAAATTGAAAGGAGGCCTAGCAATCTTAATAAGGATGACAGCTAGAAAATCAGTAGTTGTTGGATCCCTAACCTTTCCTCTTAGCCTTTCTTTATCCTTGTGGTTTTTTTGATCTCTTTGTTTTCCCTTTGTATTTTATTATTTTATTTTTTTATTTTTGATTGAATGGTTTTAATATTATTTTTAGATTTATGCCCCCAGGATTTAGGATTTAAGATCTCATCTTTAGTCCCCTTTCCTTTGTTATAGTTTTTGTCCCTTTAGTTGTTTTTCCTTTAATTTTATTTATTTTTATTTTCAACCTTTTACCTTTGGATGGAATTTTGATTTTATATATATTTTTGAGTTTTATTTTATTAATCATTTCTATTAAATTATTTATGTCCCTTTGGCTTTAGTTTATATTTTTGTATTTTTTACCATTGGTAATTTATCTTTTATATATCCCATGCCTCATTTTGAGGATTGGGTAGAATCCCTTCTTTAGTCCTTAGTCCCCTTTTTTATATTTTATTTATTTGGTTATTAGCTTGTTCCTATCACTTAGTCCAAATATTTCATAATTTGTATATCAATATAATATAGTAAATATATTTCTTTTTCTTTTCCATAGTTATTCCTTAATCTTATTTTATTTTTGTGGTTATTAGTTTTTTCCTATCCCTTAGTTTAAGTCAAACATAATTTATATATTAAATATATGTTATTTGATTAAGGGTATTAATATGTAATTAATCCTTTACCCAATTTATGACCCAGTCAAATGTAGTTGTTTCAATTTAGCTATTGGAATGACTTGCACCTCTATTTAACTTGCTGCCATGATCTGATTCTTCATCTTGTCGCGACAATGAACCCCACTGGCTGGTTCGAAAGGCTTCAACAAATGAATCTTTATGTGATTTTCACCAAAAATGATTTCTTAGAAACTAGATATGGATCACAAAAGCCTAAATTTGACCATGGAGACTCCTCTAGCAAGAAACTAGAGGAAGGAGGATGCTACTTTTAGTGAAGTAATGGAGGCTACTTTTTACAGACAGCTTGTGGGTTCACTCATGTATTTGGTGAACACATGATCGGCCATGTATTATGAAATTAAACAGCTTAGTCAAGCGATGATTAAGCTGACCAAGCTGTATTGGAAGGCAACCAAACATGTGTTGAGATATCTCATAGGCACCACTGAATATGGTTTATGGTACAAATAGACAGAGGGAGTGAAGCTTCAAGACTTCATTGATGCAGATTGGGTAGGGAGTCCATCCAACAGGAAGAGCACATTAGGTGGGATCTTCAGTATTGAGTCAATAGATGTTTCTTGGAACAACAAGAAGCGTAGATCAATTGCCCTCAGTTAAGAAGAAGCATAGTACATGGTTGCTAGTCAAGTAGATTATGAGGCTATCTAGATGAGGAAGATTCTTGTTGGTTCATTTGGTCAATAGATGGATCCAAATGTGATTTAGTGTGACTACCAGAAGTGTATCAACTCTCTGAGAATCCAGTTTTTCATGATCGGTCCAAGCATATTGATATATGGTATCATCATCTTCAAGATTGTGTGCAGAGGAGAATTATGTTGTTGGAGTACATTCCCACAAAGGAGTAGGATGCAGATATTTTGATAAAGATTTTGTTAAGATGAAAATTCGAGTTTCACAGAGGCAGGACTGGAGTAGGAGATAATCCCTTTATTGTTGAGAGGGGGTGTTAAAAATAGTAACAAGAAATTCTAATTTAATTTGTCCTTGAATTAAATTGTGAATTAAATCAAAATTCTATTCTCATAGTGACTTGTAATAGAGTAGATTCTTGTCTTGTGTTTATCATATCACACAAGCTATTGAATCTATAGCAAAAATATACATTATGCATACCCAATAATAGTTGGGCGTACCCAAGGATGGCGGGTGGACCCAAAGATGGTGGGGGGACCTAGCCATGGTTTTTTGTATGGGGTTTGCACATGGTTTTGGGTATGATGATTTTCTGTCCATGGTATTTTGTAGATTCGGTCAAGGGAACTACGGTTGTGTTCTAATCCAGTGTTAATGGATTGGGGTTTATGAATGCTTCAACATGTATATATATGTATTGTAACACTGAAAGGAACATAATGAAAAATTAATCTGGTAGTCCTGGTTTTGGGATTCAGGGGAAAATATTTGTGTATAATTGTTTTATGGTTTATGTTCTTGCCATTATTTATTTTCTATTTTAATAAATTGTTTGCTGATAATTTTTGTATAGGGTTAAAACCCACAAATATCATTGCAGAAATATCAGTGCTCTATTTCGATGTTTATCTTATATAATCTTCTACACACCGTGATGATAACTTGTCAAAAAAATTGTGAGTTATCTTGCCTTTGTGTATAATTTTTCATGTAATCGACGTTTAGAAAGTATTTATCTTTTGTGAAAGACTCCATGCCCAATGGTCCCTTGCATTTATTTCCAAACCAAATTCATTTTTATCAAACCAAATCTGGCCAATGAGTTTAATGACCCACTGCTAAAGTGACCTTGAGTAGTAGAGTTAAGGAGAAATCCCTCTCCAGATTGAAGGACCAACTTTCAATCCAAAGTGGTTTAAAGGTTTCCTCAATGATTTTCCTTCCACAATAAAGGAAAACTTCTCAGTGATAAAAAACATTATGACTAAATTTCTTCACATGGTTACAAAGAAATATATAAACTATCATCGATCAATACAGTCTGAAGAACAAGGAAAAGTGTTATAACTAATTAACTAATCTTTACAAAATTTGGAAATAGGTGGCATTGTCTAACTATTACTTTAAAAACTCATTCTAAATAAAAACTCGGGTAATACGAAGAAGTTGACAAAAGAATAGTTGCTTTGACTACGTTTGTCTTTGTCAAAAGTATCCAAGTTGGCATGTGAACTTGCATTGCATTCTTTCCTCCCGTAGTTGTCTAGGATGGCTTTTTATGGTAGATATGATGTAGCACATAATTTTTTAACCAGTGGTCATTCCCACTAGGACTTAAGGAAAAAGGAGAGTGCAATGCGTCAAAATCATTAGATAAGTGAATTTATTGAAATACATTACAAATTAGCAAGGAAAGGCACAAACAAATAATAATCACCATTCTATATTCGATTAAAGGCACAAAATGGCAATAAATAATAGTAAAGTATAAGGAAATGTGAGGCGAGGCTTAGGGATATGAGTCACATAATACATTTAGGGAGTGCTTTGAACAAGTTTAATTTGGGGTTCATAATCTCCCCCACACTAAGATGGTCGGATGTCCTTCTGCTCAATCCCCTTAGCAGATTAACTGAGATGGTTCATCTTCTCTAGAATCTCTTCATGTTTCCTATGAGAGTATTTATTTTTCATTCTTTGAAAATGTTGCATTAGGTGAGTCACCTTAGTCTACTAGAGTTGGTCTTGCTTAACCAGTAGAAATTTTTGAACAACCAACTAGTCTCAAGATCTTCTCAAACGGTCATTACTTTGAATTATACCTTGATTCTCTAGTTCCAGTTGAATAAACTTATCCTTAAATTTATTAACCTTCCTCCAAAGTTTCTTTACCTTTAGATGATTCACTGAGCATATTTGATCCTTTGACGGCTCCATGTCTACTGATATCTTCATATCAACATCTAGAAACTCCTTGATAGTCTTGGCCTCTTCTAACTGAGGAGCATTCAACAATTCCCCCTTTCCAATAATTTTTGCCTTTATTATCAACAAAGGTATATTCAACTCTATGAGTTCACCCAGTAGAGACTCCACATATTCCTTTTAGGCCTCCATCTCTGAGGTCAATTCTGCAATCCTAACAAACCTTTCCAATTCAAGGCTATCATAAACTCCTACCTCTTCCTATACATTAGCTTTAGGTAACTTCAATACTGGAACCATTTCCATAAATTTATCCTCTAAGGAACTTGGTGCTTGAGCTTTCTTTTCCACTTCAATGTCAGGACAATCTAGGGGTGAGACATCATCAGTGTTTTCATATTCAAAAACATATTCCTTGACATTATTCCCATGCTTTTCCAATTCATATTTTGAAACAAGGCTCCAACTCCCTCTCCTTCAGAGTCAGAATATGGTAAATTAAGAAAGCTTTGACTAATGTCGTGACATACCTACGATACCATTTTAAAAAAAATTGACTCCTTGTTGAGGTTGATGCAGGTTCCGTTTTTCATTCCCGACTTGCATATTACCTAACTAATGAATGAGTGTGGGGCCAAAGAGGCAAGATCTTCACAACCACCACCTCATTTGAATTTCCTCCAAAATCAGATTTATTTTCCAAATTCAAATCATCAAGTTCAATCGTAGGAGATGTAGCTTTTAACCCCGTACAGAAATTACCTGCATATGAATTCGAAAACAAAAAAAATAAACAATGCGAAAGCATAACACATAAAACACATATACATAGAGATTTTTCCCTAGATCCCAAAACCGGCACTACCAGCTTGATTTTTTCATTATGTTCCTTTCAATGTTACAATACATACTTATACATACTGAAGCATCCAATGCCATGGACTGAAAACCATTGCGCCCGAAACCATGTGCTAAAACCATGCACAAAACCATAGGTAGGTTCGCCCAACCTAATATAGGGTCCCAAAAAATTTTCCCTAGGGCGCTGCCCCAGACCCCATAGAGAAGGGCTACTTGCCCCCCTCAAACCCCCTGGAAAGGAGGGGTTACCACTCCCCTACTACAAAATTAGTGCAACGAAGGGGGGGCTCTGACCCCCCGTTTAACTAGGGCAGCTAGTCATGGAAAGAATATAACTCAACCCAACAGGAGAGGTTTCCTTCGACATTTTTCTACTTTTCTCTTTCTCTTGCATTAACGCCTTTCTTTGTTTTTGCTGATGACTTTTCCCTTTAGGATTTTTCTTATTTGCAACTGGGATTTCCTCCTCCTCAGACGAAGGTTCTTTTTCCTTCTCATCCATTGCTTCCTCTTCATTTTCAAACAAGGGACCATTTAGGGTTTATTCCTCAATACTATCCTATGTTTCTTGCTATAGAGTTTTAATTTTCTTGGAGACAAGTGTGTCTATAGCACCGTTGGAGTCTTGTTCATTTCCTCCATACACTAGGTCTTCATACAAATACTCATCTTTTGAAAGCCATTTCCTCTTTAGCACAGATAATTGCCCCTTTAAGGGACGTGACAAAGATGTATGCTAGATCCACCCCAAAAAAGGAACGCTTCCCATGTCATTCCTTTTCTTTGTAATCATTCTTCTACCAATATGTTTATCGAGCCATGGTGAAACATACTGGTCTTAGCATTAGCAGGCTCAGCCTGAACATTTTTAGCCATTTTGGTTAAACTTTTCAATATGTAGAAATGGAGATTCATTTTATGCTTATCTTTAAAACAAATCATAAATTTAAGGTGATACCGAAAGTAACAATATATCTACCTTCACAAGTAATCTATTTATGGAACAAATACAAAGGTTTGTGTTCTTCACCCAAGCTTGTAGGATGCCCTTGCTCCAATTTAGGATTTTCTTCTTAGGTATAAGAAATTGGTCACATACAAACTCCTCCATTACACCTTTGAACCAACATTCACCTCCCTCCAGAAGGCTTGTACACTATGCAATAGATTCCTCTGAGATGAATAACTCCAAAAAGTTGAAGCGAGCCACTCTCTTGTTAAATTTCTCTACAAAGGCTCTCATCGTGTTAAAATTATAGATTTGAAATTTCTGATAGAACTAGAGCCATCCCGCCTCCTCAAAGTATTTACCACCCTGAGGAAATTTATTAAGGAATCCATAACTAGCAGGCTCAAATCGCGACATTGGAGGTTTTGGTGCCATGCCATCCTATGTGGGGGAAGAATTAGATACCTCAACTTTGTGTAAGGTTAGGTGAAAAAAAGCTAATACTAAAAGGGTTGAAGCAAAAGGTTTCTATTATGGGGAATATCACGTAGAAAGGGAAATTTAACTTAAATAATCAGATTGCATGGGGAAACTATGCATGCGAGATCCACCATGACAGGATAAGGTAACAACACAATAAATCAAGATCTTGAGTAAGGTAATATGTTAACAAATAGGGAATCTGACCTAATTAATTGATGCATTAAAGTAAAAATGTCATACTATGATTAGCTTACGTACCTTGGGAGTCTCGCCTACCGATGTATCTTCTCTGGTAAGTTTGTATCATGATAATTGTTACCACAAACCTTGAGATTTTGTCCACTTGTCAACCTATTATGGGAATATACTATCTTGATTATACAATTCCAACTCTTTGTTACTAGAAAATATGGACGATCCAAAACCAATTCTTCATCTGGTGAACTTTATATCCTAAAGAAAGTCTAGACTTGATAACTTCAACAATTAACTTATCACTGCGTTGGACTTTTTCTAGTAACTCTGCTTCTTTGTTCTTACGCTGTCTATCACTAATAACTTTTACAGGATAAAATGTTTCTATAAGTAGAGGATTTTGTTGCAATTCTCACAACAAATTATGGTAACTTCCCTAATTAGCCACAAGTCTAGTTGTTGACTTATTGAACATAATCACAAGTCTTCACATGTTCCACCACTTTGGTTATAATCTCCCCTCATGCGAATAAAAGAGTTGAAGTTGAGCATGTGAGAGAATCATTAGTGATGAGCCCTATTATTGCAACAAGAATGTTGCAACTCCCAAGGCTACCAACTTAATTTTTTAACTCGGGGTTTTTACAAACTTAAGAGGTGTTGGAACTATATGTGCAACATGCAATGTGTCCTTCTTTCGTCGATAAGATGCAATTAAGTGAATATAGTTGAATCATGCCTAAAATAATTGAATAAATGGAAATTCTTATCTATTTGCAGGAATGGAATTGTTACTCTACTTTGCATAAATGTAAAGGTTAACTGTTAGGCCCCTATACTACTAGTGTAACCCCTTATTGTTATTAGTATAACCCACTTATTATATTGTTGTACCCATGTAGTGCCCATATTGTTACTATTGTGCCCCATAGAAGCCCACTATTGTTATTATTGTACCCTTACATTATTATTGTTATGTCAGCTTTGATTATGTTATGACCCCTTAGACTCCTATATATAGAAAGGAGGTCTTTTCATTTGTATCATCCAAGAATTGTTCATTTATGTAATGTAAAGGAGGTTTCCCCCTCGAAGAGGCTGAATTCTAAGGCGTTGATCTATCTTTTCTATCTTTTCTTGAGCTGGTTTCATAACATTAACCTACTTGGATGAATGTAAATTCTATTCTATTTGCAAAATGTAATTGTTGCATCAAAAGGAACCTAGTCTATGAGATAGAAATAAAAATGTTGGAAAAGGAAACCCTTGATGAGCCTCATAAATGGGTAATTATATGGGCTCATTTTACCTCCTAACCTAGTCAAATCAACCATTATCTTAGCTTATTGTATGATTTTCTGATTATATTTATGCTTATAGGGTGAGTTGAGTTAGTTATTATGCCATGTGGTCTAACATGTATTTAATGCAGATTATTGATGGATTTTGTGGTCAAATTCAAGGATCTAGTGGTCAAATTGTAGCAATAACTCAAAGTAGACAAAGGAGAGGACTTATAGGAGGGAATCCCCATCATTTATTGCTCCTCACTTCAAATTCCCCTTCATTCAGCTCGGAGTACAAGCAGCCGAATCATGCACTAGAAGGCAACCGAGCAAGAGGGAGATGATTGATAGTTATCTCGAGTTTTTGGAGCCAAGCCTCCCTGATTTTAAGGAATATATTGGTAGCTTCAGATGGATAAGTAGAGAGGCCTAGGGCGTCACTAGGGTCGACTTTTTCTTGCTTGTGTAAGCTCTGCTCAAATTTCGAGCTTACTATTTTATGACAGTTTTATGTAATCTTGCTATTTTTTGATAATGAAAATGGAATCCTTTTTGAGCTAGCACTGAGTTACCTCAAAGGGCTAAAGCTCTTGGGTTAGGGCCCAATCCGAGAAACCAAGCTTCTCTTTACTTGTATTTCTATTCTTTACTTTAGTTTGTAGATTAGTTTGTTGTTAGATGTATTTCTCTTATGGTTAAGAATAGTTTGTTTTTGATGATTTAGTAGCTTTCTTCCTTTTGTGCTTTTTGTAGCAAGTTAAGCAGTGATTAGAGAAGATTTAAAAGCCTAGCAACAGTGCCTTGGCCTATCTTTCTCCCTCTGGGCTCCCAAAAACATAGATTTTCCTCATTCCTAGGACTTCTAGTGTTTGCAGCTCTCTAGTAGGTTGATAGTCCAGTTTTTTTTTGCTTTAGATCTTCTTTATCATGTTCACTTCCTGATTTTCAATAGTACTTTTGCATGCTTTCCTTTCTTACAGCATTTCCTAGCATTTCCTTCTATACATCATAGTTTAGACCATTTTAATGAAAAACTTTATTTTTCCTAAGATGCACTCATTTCATTGGTTTCTTGATTTTCTTTGTTGACTGTCAGTTTCTATGTAGAATATCTCTTACAGCAGTAGGCCAGCTTACCAGAAATCACACCTTCCATCTGATCCATGCCCTATAGGTCTCCCAGACCTCACTTCAATTCTGTCCTAGTTTCCTTCATTTTTCATAGAACTTCTTCCTCTCTCCTTGAGCAAACCCAATCATCTTTCTCTCTCCTGGTGATTCATGGTAGACCTTAGGCACCCTAACACCTCATTCCAACCTTCATCCACCTTTTCCACCCACTCTCACACCCTCAAAACAACGAAAATTTCTCTCGGCCTCCTCCTGTAGGCCTCTTGTAGTTTCCCTGTTTTCCTCCTGTAGTTTTCCTGTGTCCTCCTGTAGTTTTTCTTGTAGGCTTTATTTTGAAGGCCGAGTGTGGGAAAAGCCTCCAGAAGGCCACCTAAGACCTCCTAGGACCCATCCACACCATCCTACATCCTCCCAAGCTCCAAAACCGCCCTCTAACGCCACCTGTTCACTACCACACTCACACACAATAAATTAGATGCATGTTAAATTCACATAAAAATCCAAAAATATATTTTTTTCTTATTTACTTCCAAAAATAGCATGGTTAGATGTTGTTTAATTCCTTGAGTAGGTAATGGCATTTCTTTCATGGTTTTCATAGTGTTTTTGGCAAAAGTAGAATTAGCTTGTTAATTAGGGTTTACTAGGTTTTTCTTTACATTCCAATCTTTCTCCTTTTTGCAGTTAGAGTAGCATCTGTAGAGTAATCTTTCTTTCCTTTCATCACACATAGAGCTTCTTCTAAAATCTATAGAAGATGGCTTGAGCTCCTAGTGATCTCGCACCAGCTGACCAAGTGATAACATGTAGTGAGAACTAGTACTTGTGCATATAGCACCGACGTTTCCAAGTTTGTTACGAACTACCGAGTTAATAAAAGTAAAGTTGGTAGCCCAAGAGTTGCAACATTCTTGCTGCAATATTGGCGCTCACCACTTTTTTTCGCCGTTGCAGGGGAAGCGTCAGAGTATTATGTGATTACTTCTTTCTTCTATTTCCTATTGCAACATTCTGCTAATAGTTTATTTCGGAAAAAGTAGACTAGTCATTTCTTTTCTTTAAGTGTTGCATTTCCTTGCTTTCATTTTCAATTCAACAAATTTCCATTCAGCAAGTTCATTTCAGCTAGTTGCAATTTGTTTCATTCAATCACAATTTCAGTTTCTACAGGTACTTTCAGTGTGGGGAAAAAGAAACAAAAAACCAACCAAAAATATTTCCTTTCATGCCTCGTAGGAGTAGAGATAACTTAGGAAAATTTTTGCCCAACACCCCCACTGCTTCACACAACCAACCTTCTCTCTTCTTCGGTGACTGCAATAAAGAAGAACCCTTAGGTGAACATCTAGACATATTTGAAGAACCTATAGGGGAAGAAGAAGAAGAAAACATTCCTCTAGAGCCAATGGCTGAAAACAGAAATTCTAGGGGAAATGGAGAGAGAATAGAGGGTACCTTCCCCATTCGGGAGACCAATGGGGACACCAAAATGAAGAATATAAGTCCTTTAGCCCTACCTCACTTCCATGGTCTGAATACAGAAGATCCTTACACCTTGTTCGAGTTTTTTGTCATTTTTCGAACTTAAGACTATACAGAAGACAAGAAAAAGTTGAAACTGTTCCCTTCTACTCTCAAGGATGCAGCACTGCGCTGGTTCATGGGATTACATAGAAACAACATCAAAACTTGGGCTCAGATGTAGTAGGCCTTTAAAAACAAGTACTGAGACTATTGTAGGTCAAAAGATACTAAAGAAGAAATCTTTTGAATGACCATAGAAAGTGATGAGTCCCTGGAAGACTATGAAGAGAGGTTCCAACTTAGTTACAAAAGGCCAGGTGTTCACCTGACCCTGAGTCTCTGAAGTCGGTCCTGCTTAGGGGAATTTGAGAAGAACTTCTCACACATCATAAGATCAAGCATAGGACTTCCACCCCTTACCATCCACAAGCCAATGGGCAAGTGGAGGTCAGTTACAAAGCATTGGAAGGGATCCTAACCAAGGTAGTGAGCAACAATAGAAAAGACTGGGCGGACAGATTAGTTGAGGCCACTTAGGCCTACAACACAACATGGAAGACCACCACCCAGTTCACACCCTATGAACTGGTCTATGGGAAGAAGGCTTTGTTGTCAATAGAGTTTGAATTCAATACCCTAAGGATGGCAGCTCAGCTAGACCTATATCTCAACCATGCACAAAAGGAGAGATTACTTCAACTCAATGGATTGGATGAATACAGATTGCAAGCCCTTCTCCATACAGAGGTAGTTCATCTTTAGAGAAAGATATGGCATGACAGAAATATCAGGGAGAAGCAATTCAAAGAGGGAGATTGAGCACTACTCTATGATTCAAGATACAAGGATTTCAAAGGCAAGCTGAGGACAAGATGGTTGGGACCCTACACTGTGGAGAAATGTAATGAAAATGGTTCAGTTCTGATCAGAACCATTGATGATGAAGCCATCCCCATGCTTGTCAATGGACATCGTTTGAAAGTATACAAGAAACCCATCTCCAAGGTAGAGTTTATTGAATATTTGAATAAAACAGTGATGGTAGTGGAGCATGTCTTAGCTTCAACTTCACCCACCCACTAAAGAAAAAGAGAAAAAAATAAGGACTCAAGTGAAAACCTCCATGAGGCGCTCGAATCCCATCATTGGGTTGAAAACCTCTTCTAAGGTGGCCCAGTGATGTCAAAAAAAATGGAAAAGAATAAGATCTCTGGGTGAAAACCTCCCTTGGAGGAGCCCAGGGCAGGAAATTAAGGTGAAAACCTCTTTGAGGCACCCTAGTTGTTTTCAAAAAAAAAGAGAGAGAAAAAATGAATTTTTATTGCATTGTAGGTTTGCAAGAGGACTACAGGGATCAGAAGAAGGTGCCAAGGGGACCCTAACATTCATACTAGCATCCATCTCATTTTCTCCACACCTTCCTCCATCATTTTTGGCATCTCTTTCACCCCACTGTACCTCTTCTTCCAAATATGTGTTTTCTACAGGAGGCTCTGTTTTTTCTACAGGAGGATCCTATAGGAATTACAGAGAGCCAAAAGTGTCTACAGGAGGCAGTTTGAGGGACAAGAAAAGATTCATGAGGAAACTATAATCCTCCTTACCATATTCAAACCTCCTTTCCATCATTTCAAAGCCTGCATCACACTCCAAGCATCATTATTATTTTTTTTCCTTTCCAAGAAAAAAACAAAAAAACTGTTTTTCAGTTTTGAAAAAAAAAACAAAAATAAAAGGAGGAAAAGGCACCATTAACTTTACCTGAAGCTTACCTACTATCCCTCCATCATTCATCTCCACCTCTGGCATCATTCTCGAGCTCCAAGCATAGGGAAATAGCTAAAGTTTCAAGGGGAGAAACAACTACATGAGCCCCTGTAGGAATTACTGTAGCAACTGATCCCATAGAAGTCCAGCACCAACAACAAGGTACAACACATCTGCAGGTTGAAAAGGCACATGTAGCTCAGCTCCAGCAAAAGAAGAACTTGCAAAAAAACACAACAACACATTAGCAAGCAAAGACAACATGCATGAAGGAAAATGAAGGCATGCAACAGAGAAAGCCACATCACCTCACAGTCGATGACAACAAATACACTTGGATTACAAGTAAGTAGCTAAGTCACTCCTCTATCTGAATTTGTGTAATTAGGAATCATATGAAGGCAACGAGATGGTTGAAATCAAAAGAGGGAAAGGTGTCCAGTTAACTTGGCCACCTTCATTGATTTGACTCCACTTAATCGAGATATCACCCACATGTGCACACAGTTAACTCAAGAACAAGATGTGAAGGACAGGTAGTGGGAGGAAGAGTTAACTCCAATGCAGTAATGAGGGGATGATTACGAGGGGGGTCATGATGAACAAGAAGGTAGGGACCAATGGTCCTAATATGGGCAACGTATACCTTGTTAGCTCAACACTCATAACTGAAAACAACAATAAAAGGTAATGAGCACTCCTCCCCGCGCATTCTCACCATCTTTCTTCAGTTTCTCCTCGTAACTCAACCACACAAAAATATTTTTATGCCCCCACAGCCTCATATCCACCATCCTCCATCAATTTCCTCCATATTTTTTCTCTCGGCATCTTCTACAGGAGCACCTACAGAAAATCTACAAGAGGGACAACGGGCTTCTACAGTAGGCGAAGTGAGTCATTTTGAAGGGAGGAAGCATGATTTTTGGCATGAATTTCAGTATGAAGAGGTAGGGTTCATGAATTCCCTTTGTTGAATATCAAAATGTGAAAGATTTGGTCTCAAACTGAAGATAAAATGAGTCTTTAAGAGGGTAGAAATACATAAAAAAAAAAATCTGTTTTAAAAAAAAAACACAGTCCCCTCTGTTTTTCTATTTCACTCAAAATTATTTGTCTCCGCCTCCATATCTGGTTTTTCAAAATAAGTATAGGCAGTATGACAGGGGGGTTTATGAGAAAAGAGCCCACTAACTCCACTAGAATCCATGCACATCCTCAAGTGGTGGAAATATTTACAAGGGAAAACTGGATGAATTTCTTTGAGAAGTTTAGAGGGTTTAATGATGAAATTTCCCATGAATTTTCTCTCTCTCTAGTCCCTCAAACAAGAACTCATGCTACTATAACCATTAGAGGCCTCTTCATTAAAATAACCCCTGAATTCATCAGTAGGGTCACTACCCTTCCTCTTGGGCTGCCTTGGAGTAAAGATGAGAAAATAATTCGCCAGGCTGCCAAGAGGAAATTTTTCCAAGATAATGAAACCCCGTTACCCCTGTTGAAGAAAAAAATGGAATTAGGAGGGCTAGTGTACCATATCCCTGGGATGAGGTGAGCTACCAAGTGATCAAATACATTTCTTGTGAGGGGAGGCACACCATTTTTTATGGATATCATTTCATAATCCTCCAAGAATTGAGATATGGCATAGATTCCCCAACACATCAAAAGTTTAGTATCCCTTACTTTCTCCTTCAGTCCCTCATTGACACCAGCACCAAGGTACAAGAAGGAAATTCACACCAGCTAGCTCACCATGGCCTAATCAAGATCCTAGTAGAAGAAACCCTCCATACCCTTACAATCCCTATAGCATGGGAAGTTTTTAGAAATATGACAGCTGAGGATGGCATCAAGGTATTAACCTATGATGTCAATCTTGCTGTCAGTGAGGAGGGAGAACAACAAGGAGGAGAAGATCAAGCAAGTGGTGACATAGTAGAGCAAGAGAGGAAGGAGGAAAGAAAAGAAATAGAGGAGGGGAGAGTTGAAGAGATATAACAGGAGGTAGAAAAGGAAATAGAGCAGGAGGAGGAAAAAGAGACAGAAGAGGGAGAAAAGGAGGCAGCGAGCACAGAGAAAAGAGAAGAGTCCCCTAAAACTTGTGAAAGAGAAGCAGCAACTTCCCTCACTTCCCTCAGTACATTAGTCAAGCAGAAGCAGAAGAGGAAAAGAAAAACCTCCATGTATTTCAGGGCAAGGAAGAGTACCAGAATTAAAGCAGGCAAACCTCAGCCCTCATCAAAGACTCCCATTAACATTGAAGATTCACCATCTACCAAGGTGAAATAATCTCCTTCTAATACACCCATAACCTATGAAAGGAGGACTACAAGATCTTCTACATGGAAGGGAAAGGAAATTCTACAGGACCCCAAACCAAACCTACAGAAGGCTAAAACAGTCCTACGGGAGACACTGTCCAAACTATAGGAGACACAAAAACTTGAGGAAAAGATAGGAGGACATCCAGAGGTGAAAGCGAAAGCACAAGAGCTACAAGAACCTAACCCCAAGCCTAATCTTGAATCCTATTACAGACTACTTGAGGGAGGCAAGATAATCCCACAGAAATTTGCAATTCCACTGTTTTTCGAATTGGAAAAAGAGAGAGTGAGAACACATAGGTGGATGTAGATAGCCAAGTCCAAAGGAGATGAGGATGTTGGCCACATGGAATACAAACTCAGGGAAATGGCTAGGGAATTGAGTGCTCTTAGAGATAGAGAAGCCATTACAAGAAGCCACCTTGAGAATGATAATGAATTACCGAGGCAACTGTAGGAGAAAGATACTCATTTGGAATACATGGCCAGCTTATCCATAGAAGCATTACAATGCAGAACACCAGCCAAATCTTATGGCTTCTATCTGAAGGATCAATGGCTTCAATTCCAAATAAAAACTTTGGCACAAAGAGGCATAATGCCTTTCCAAGACTACAAGCAGTTCATGGATTTTTGTGACCAAAGCACCTTTGAGGACAAAGCAAAGATGGGAGAGTTCTATTTACACAACATGGACCTCACAGACCTAAATGTGTGGGACCCCAATGCCAAGCTAGGGGATCTACAATTAATGGCCATGGCGTCATGGATGAACCATGAAGAATTGAGGGCAACAGAAATGAAAATATTGTTAATAAAAGAGCATAATGAACCATTGATGATAAGAGTTGAGCCATCAGATCCTATGGCACTCATCAACACACACAACCTGCTTTCCAATGACCCTCAAATTGCCCCTAAATATCTATCCAATCAGGAACAAGCCATTGCACACTTTGAAGATATGCTTAGGATACTTGGGGATGACTATGTGCATGCATGCATGAGAAGATGGAACACCCTACCCCACAGCTTGCAGATCATATAATACCATTCCCCCATGAGGCTGAAGGAGGCATTGAAAAGAGTGCCAATGTACAAGTGCTCCATGCAAAGGCTGAAGGTCAATTGGATTGGCCTCAAACTGAGTCCTCCACTCATATTAGGCATGCTGGAAGGCATAAGAGAAGAAGAAGAGAAGGAGAAATGGAAGGATATAGACAAAAAGGCGGGATTTTATGGAGAACATGAGAAGACCACATCAGAAGCCTGGAATGCTCAGGAGGCCACCAAGGCCATGAAAGACTAAGAGATTAACTAGGCTGCTCAGAGGATGAGCAACACCTTCAGTAGGGGGGTGATGATGAGCCTCATAAATGGGTAATTATATGGGCTCATTTTACCTCCTAACCTAGTCAAATCAACCATTATCTTATCTTATTGTATGATTTTCTAATTATATTTATGCTCATAGGGTGAGTTGAGTTAGTTATTATGCCATGTGGTCTAACATGTATTTAATGCAAATTATTGATGGATTTCAAGGTCAAAGTAAAGGATCTAGTGGTCAAACTGCAGCAATAAATCGAAGTAGATAGAGGAGAGGAATTATAGGAGGGAATCCCCCTCATTTATTGATCCTCACTTCGAATTCCCCTTCATTCAGCTCAGAGTACAAGCAACTGAATCATGCACTAGAAGGCAGCCGAGCAAGTGGAAGATTATTGATAGTTATCTCAAGTTTTGGGAGCCAAGACTCCTTGATTTTAAGGAATCTATTGGTAGCTTCAGATGTATAAGTAGAGAGGCCTAGGGCCTCACTAGGGTCAAATTCTTTTTGCTTGTGTAAACTCTGCTCAAATTTCGAGCTTACTATTTTATGATAGTTTTATGTAATCTTGCTATTTTTTGATAATGAAGATGGAATCATTTTGAGCTAGCATTGAGTTACCTCAGAGGGCTGAAGCTCTTGGGTTAGGGCCCAATCCAAGCAGCCAAGCTTCTATTTACTTTTATTTTTATGCTTTACTTCAGTTTGTAGATTAGTTTGTTGTTAGATGTATTTCTATTATGGTTAAGAATAGGTTGCTTTTGATGATTTAGTAGCTTGCTTCCATTTGTGCTTTCTGTAGTAGGTTAAGCAGTGATCAAAGAAGATTCAAAAGGCTAGCAATAGTGCCTTGTCCTCTCTTCCTCCCTCTGGGACCATGATTTGAGGCAAAGACTCTCTTGCTGCCCCAAAAATATAGATTTTCCTCATTCCTAGGACTTCTAGTGTTTGTAGCTCTCTAGTAGGTTGGTAATCCAGTTTTGCTTTGCTTTAGATCTTATTTATCATGTTCACTTCCTGATTTGTAATAGTCCTTTTGCATGCTTTCCTTTCTTACAACATTTCCCGGCATTTCCTTCTATACATCATAGTTTAGGCCACTTTAATGCAAAACTCTGTTTTTCCTAAGATGCATTCATTACATTGGTTTCTTGATTTTCATGGTTGACTATCAGTTTCTATGCAATAGACCTATTCCAGCAGTAGAACAGCTTACCAGCAATCACACCCTCCATCTGATCCATGCCCTATAGGTCTCCCAAATCTCACCTCAATTATGCCCTAGTTTCCTTCATTTTTCATAGAACTTCTTCCTCTCTCCTTGAGCAAACCCAGCCATATTTCTCTCTCCTGGTGATTCATGGTAGATCTTCGGCGCCCTAACACCTCATTCCAACCTTCATCCACATTTTCCACCCACTCTTACAACCTCAAAATAGCGAAAATTTCTCTCGACCTCCTCCTATAGGCCTCCTATAGTTTCCCTATTTTCCTCATGTAATTTTCCTGTGTCCTCCTGTAGTTTTTCCTGTAGGCTTTCTTTTGAATTCTGAGTGTGGGAAAAGCCTCTAGAAGGCCACCTAAGACCTCCTAGGACCCATCCACACCATCCTACATCCTCCCAAGCTCCAAAACTTCCCTCTAACGCCACATGTTCGCTACCACACTCACACACAATAAATTAGATGCATGTTAAATTCACATAAAAACACATAAAAATCCAAAAATATGTTTTTTGCTTATTTACTTCCATAAATAGCATGGTTAGATGTTGTTTACTTCCTTGAGTAGGTAATGGAATTTCTTTCATGGTTTTCATAGTGTTTTTGGCAAAAGTATAATTAGCTTGTTAATTAGGGTTTACTATGTTTTTCTTTACATTCTAGTCTTTCGCCTTTTTTCAATTAGAATAGCATCTGTAGAGTAATCTTTATTTCCTTTCATCAGACGTAGAGCTTCTTCTGAAATCTATAGAAGATGGCTTGAGCTCAAGTGATCTCGCAGAGGCTAACCAAGTGACAACCTGTAGTGAGAACTAGTACTTATGCATATAGAACGGACGCTTCCAAGTTTGTTGCGAACTACCGGGTTGATAAAAGTAAAGTTGGCAGCCCAAGGGTTGCAAAATTCTTGCTGCAATACTGGCGCTCACCAACCCTAGCTTAAGATGTATGAAAAAAACTTAACTATTAAATCATTCTTCAATCACTGCAATCAAAATATATTTTGTCAACAGAGTTCATAAGGTAATCATGAAAATCATCATTATGTTCTTCAAGTCATGAATTTGTCCACTAACCATAACTGTAGAGGCGAATTTGAATGAAGAGGAGACAAGGAATAAGAGGTTTTTGGTATTACTAAATCATGGTTTTGGAGCCTAGGGGTCATTATTCAAGCCTAAGGGACAAAATCCAAGATTTTTGAGCAGATCTAGTTAAGTCTACATGTGCTACATGAGTGTTACATGAGGTGCTACAGGAGGCCCTATTTTGCAACAAGAGGATATAAATTGTCGAATTCCCAAGTAAATCAAATGAAAATGGTATGGGAATTTTTTATTTATTAAGTAAGATGTCTTAGGACTCCATTTCAAGTGGAATCACTCCAAAATACCCATGTTAACATGTGCTAAAAAATAGCAAAAAATTACTACTCTAAAAACTGGAAATTCAAGAACTAGTGAGCTAGTTAACCTACCAAATGCCTAACCTAATCAAGTGAAAATTATATGGGGTGAATTTTTTTATTAACTTGAATTTTTTTATGACCCAATTCAATTTGAATCAACTCAAATGAAGTTCATTAACATGTTCTAAAAAATAGCAGAAAATTACTACTATTTTGCTACAAGGGACTTCCAGAAATTCTAGATTTGTGAACTAGTAAATAAATTCAAGTAGCTCAATGATGAATATGATTTTCCAAATTTGTTATAAAGATGAATCATTCTTGTGCCTCTGTCAATAACATGTAAACAAACTCACTTCAATCATTTAACCAATATGACCTACAACAAAAGAAGCATGAATAGTAAATGCATAAATAAGAGATGCAAGTGAAAAAGACATTCAAAGGACATAAAGAAATTGTACAAGAGGGCTCTAGGGCTCCTGAGATGGCCTATCCCAAGGAGACTCAGAGTTATATGAAGGAAACCAAACTTTAGAAGCTAAAAATGGCATCAAACTACATCCCTGCTAGAAATGAAAGTGGAGCTGCTAAACAACAAGTTTTCTCCACAAGAAGACTAAGAAATACATGCCCCTAGAGGAAAATTCGAATTGGTACTTATAAAAATTTATGGGGAAGAATTCTAATTTAAAGGAGGAAGTTTTCCCCTCCAAAATCCCTCAAATAGTGGATCTAGTTCCCAACACTAGGAATTTGCATTAAATGACACAGAACACATTCCTAGTTTTTCTCAATCACTGGAGCTCCAAAATTTGTCATTAATTTCATGATATTTTGTTCAGTTATTATCCATCCTTGATCCTCCTATAGTAGGGAAAGTCCCTAGATTATCTCCTCCAAATCCTCATAATCTGTCCAATATTCTCACAATATTCTACAAAAATAAATAATATTAGAGACAAATATGAAATTATCTCTAAACCTTCCTAATGAACATACTAAAGCTAAAAATATGTCATATAATTAAAAAACAAGAGGTTTAATGTGCTAAAGGATGGTTAGATAGGCCTTAATTTATGTCTAATTTGGAGGCCCATCATACCCATATGCTGAAAGTATTACTCATCCTTTGAGCAACTTAGTGACCTAATTGTGCCTCGTTCATGGCCCTGGTGGCCTCCTTAACATCCCAAGTGTTAGAAAATTATATATTACAGAGAAGTGGAACACATTAAATATGGCAAAAACATAAACAAAGAAAAAACATAAAACAAGGGAGAGACATAGATATACGTGGTTCACCCAATTTGGTCTATGTCCATAGAGAAACAACCAATCCGTCCTTTATACTATCCAACAAAATGAAGAGATACAACCTACAACAAATCCACTGTAATTTCCTCTTCACTCTCACACAAAATCCTTTCTCTTTTGTCACTTAGAATACACATCTACATAGTCGCAATACAATTCCCTTTTATATAGTGATGGGTTGCCTTCTAGGGCAAAAAACCATAAATCAAACATAACTTCTACTATCAGATCATCTGCCTAATGAACGACTCATATTGACTACAAAATTACAATATTTTATAAGGAAATTTTACATCTAATTTTAGCACCCCAAACCCCACTAGGGGGGGCTCATACAAATCGTCGTTGCCCCCCTCGATGGCATTTTCGACCCATTACGAACTAGGGTCCAATGCAATGATACCTCTGAATAAAGAAGATAATCAGGCTCCACACCCAACAATATCCCACTTGGAGACTGATTATAGAAACTCCATCGTTGCTTCATTTGTTGGAAAATGACTCCACTTTGGACCTGGTTGTTTCTCATCTTCATCATCATACTTGAAGACCAATTGAAACTGAGCAGAACCTCAATTTCTCCCTCGTTACAACTTTTGTTAACATATCTGCAGGATTCTCACTATTGTATATCTTTTCCAACTTCAACTGTCCATCTTCCAACACTGACCATATGAAATGGTACTTGAGATGTATATGTTTAGTCTTGGAATGAAATTCTGAGTTCTTTGCAAGATGAATGGCACTTTGGTTGTCACTGTATAATCTGCCCAACTCCTACTTCTTACCCAATTCATCCAGAAAGCTTTGTAACTAAATCATTTCTTTGATAGCCTTTGTAGTAGCAACATGCTCTACTTCCATCGTTGAGAGTGCAACAACACTTTGTAGTTTTGAAACCCAACTGACAATTCTTCCACCTACAGTAAACACATACCATGTGGCACTCCTCCTGTTATCTCCATCACATACCATATCTACACCAACATATCCATGTAGATCAATGTTTGAACCACCAAAGCATAATGCTTGATATGTGGTACCTCTCAAATACCCGAGAATCCACTTTGTTGCCATCAAATGTTCTTTTCCTGGATTGTTCATGTACTTGCTTACAACTCCCACTACATGTGCAATATCAGGCCTTGTGCAGCCCATTTCATACATTAAGCTTCCAACTGCTAATGCATATGGAAATTTAGAAATATAATCTGTCTCTTCATGAGACTTGGGACACATCTCCTTACTTAGTTTGAAATGGCTAGTCAAAGGTGTAGTAATTGGTTTTTCATTCTGCATATTAAATCTTTTCAACACCTTTTGTATGTACTCATTCTGAGACAATGTTAATTTTCAATTTTTCCCGTCTCCAGTTATTTTCATACCGAGGATTTGTTTTGTAGCACCCAAATCATTCATTGCAAATGAATTTTCCAATTTTCCTTTGAGCACATTTATTTCCTATATGTTAGACCCTGCAACAAGCATTTCATCTACATACAATAACAATACAATATATTTTACATCATTTTTCCTTTTGAGATAAACAAAATGATCAGAGTGACATCTAGTATAACCTTGTTCAGACAAAAACCTGTCAAATTTTAGATACCAATACCTTGGATCCTGTTTTAAGCCATACAAGCTCTTCTTCAACCTACACACTAGTTTCTCCTTCCCTTTGACCTCATATCCTTGTGGCTGTTGCATATAGATCTCTTCCTCAAAATCCCCATGGAGAAAGGCCATATTTACATCTAGCTGCTCAAGATGTAAATCTTCAGTTGCTAATAGACTTAAAATAGTTATGATTGAAGTCATTTTAACAACAAAAGAAAATATTTCATCAAAGTCTATACCTTTTTTCTGTGTAAATCCCTTCACCACAAGTCTAGATTTATACCTTTTTCTACCTCGATCTTCTTCCTTCAACCTATAAACCCATTTATTTTGCAATGTTGTTTTACTTGCAGGAAACTTGACTAAATCCCAAGTCTGGTTATGTACCAAGGAGTCCATCTCTTCTTTCATGGCTAGCTCCCACTTCTTCCTAGTTTCTACCTGCATTGCTTCTTCATAAAATTATGGTTCACTAGAATCATTCAACAATACATAATATAATGAATGAAAGTATCATTTAGGGGGTCTACTTATCCTGGTATATCTTCTAACACCACTTTCAGGTGTTTGAGGTGACTATTGCTATTGTGGTTTCTATTGTTGTTCTGGATGTTGATCATTATGATTTTTAGGCACCTTTACTTTTTCCATGATCTCATCAAGCACTATGTATTCTATATTTTCTTTTTCCTATTTCTTTTCCTACATTTGATCCTTATACAAAACCTTTTCATTGAATATGATATCTCTGCTCCTAATGATTTTATGTTTTTCATAATCATAAAGCGATAACTAAAACCATTAACACCATATCCAATAAAGGTACATTTCTTTGATTTTGCCTCGAGATTTGTTCTATTTTCTTTATTAATGTGGACAAAGGCTTCACAATTGAAAGTCTTTAAAAATGAATAGTTTACCTTTTTACCTGTCCATGCCTCCTCTAGAACACCACCATCAAAGGAACTTTAAGGCCCTCTATTTATTAGATAAACAACAATATCTATAGCATTTTCCCAAAGTTGTAAAGGTAATCCTGTATGCAATCTCATGCACCGTGCACGCTCCATATTGTCTTGTTCATCCTTTCTGACACACCATTTTCTTGTGGTGTTCTTAGAACTATCTTTTCTCTGCAAATTCCATGCTATGAACAATACTTATCAAACTCTGTGCTGCAATATTCACCTCCATTGTTTGATCTAAGACACTTCAAACTTTTTCCTGTCTCATTCTCAACCAAAGCTTTCCATTTCTTTAAAGTATCAAATACATCAAATTTATTTCAAATATAATAAATCCAGGTTTTTTTGGTTGCATCATCAATAAAAGTAACATAATAGCGAGAGCCACCAAGAGATGATACCTGAGAAGGTTCCCATACATTTGTATGCAATAGCTCTAATTTTTCACTCTTATTTTCTTTCCCAACTCTGAGGAATCTGACTCTCTTCTATTTTCCATAAACACAATTCTCATCGAATTCCAAATCAACATGCTTCAAACCTGGCAATAAATTTCTTGACTGAAGAATCTGCATCCCCTTCTCACTCATGTTCTCGAGCCTATGATGCCACAATGTTGTATCTACTCCTGTAGAGGTTAAAGAATTAATATAATTAGAAATACCATTGCATAAATACAATGTACCAACCTTTTTTCCTTTTTCTATTACTGAGGCTCCTTTACTGACCTTGCAGGTTTTATCTGTAAAAGTAGTTACACAAAATTCACCTCCCAACTACCCTATTGAAATTATATTTTTCTTCAGATCTGGAACATGATTTATCTCCTTCAATATGCATTGGTCTCCATTCTATTGTTTTATGAAAACTTTACCCATTCCAATGATTTTACAGGGTTTAGCGTCACCCAAACGAACCTATCCAAAATCTCCTCGAACATAATCATGAAAATGTTTCCTATCAGGTGTAGCATGGAATGAGGCCCCTGAATCTACCACACAGACATCACTAATATTTTCTAAATAAATAATCAAAGCATCTTGCAATGCATCACCTACCACATTTGCTTCATGATTATTTTCTTGCTGCATGTCTCCTTTTTTCCCTTCTGAGACTTACAATCTTTCTTCAAGTGTGCTTTCTTCCCGCATTTCCAGCAAACTATCCCTGATCTAGAATTGGATCTGCCTTTCCTTGACTTAATATCCTAGGCTCTTTCCCCTTTCCATTTTTCTTCCCCTAGCCTCTACAATCAAAGCATTACTTGATGTCTCACCTGAGCTTTTGCATCGCATTTTCTTGCTAAGGATTGCACCAACAACATCATCAAACTTTAAAGTACTAGATCTAGAGACAAATTTACTAATTGCCATAACTAAACCATTCCAACTTTCTGGAAATGAGCACAAAAATAACAGAGCACTAACTTCATCATCAAAATTTACCCCTATAGATCTTAACTGACTAGTAACCGTATTAAATTCATTTAAATGATTAGCAATAGATCCACCTTCTAACATCTTCATATTAAATAAACACCTCATAAGAAATACCTTAATTGAGGCTGAGTTCTTTTCATATAATTTAGCCAATACTGACATTAAACAATCTGTTTTCGTTTCCTTTGAAATATTAAAGGCTATCGACACTGCTACAAACAACCATATTGTTCCAAGTTCCTTTCTGTCGAGAATATCCCATTATGTGTCTGTCATAATCGTCAGCTTCTTTGTCTTTCTGCTCAATGGTGGGTACAAATATTTCTGATATAGATAATATTCCATCTGCATCTTCCATAGATGGTAGTTTTGGCCGTTAAATTTTTCGACCCTAAAATTACCATCTTTTGCCATTTCACCCACTCGAACCAGGAACCCTTCTCTCCTACAAGTTTATCAACCAAATACACCTTCGGCTCTGATACCAGTTGTTAGAAAATTATATATTACAAAGCAATGGAACATATTAAATATTGCAAAAATATAAACATAGAAAACACATAAAACAAGAGAGAGATAATGATATATATGGTTCACCCAATTTAGGCTACGTCCACAGAGAAACAACCAGTCCTTACTTTATATTTTCCAACAAAATGAAGAGATACAACCTACAACAAATCTACTGTAATTTCCTTTTCTCTCTCACGCAACATCCTCTCTATTTTGTCACCCAGAATACACATCTACATAGCCACAATAGAATTCCCTCATATATAGCAAGGGGTTTCCTTCTAGGGAAAAAAACCCTAGATTAAACATAACTTCTATTGTCAGATCATTCGCCTAATGAACGACTCATATTGACTACGAAATTACAATATTTTGCAAGGAAATTTTACATTTATTTTTAGCTTTAGTGGCACTGCCCCTGAACCCCCACTAAGGAGGATCTCATAAAAATCGTCATCGCCCCCTGGCGGTAAACAAACGGGTGACGTTTCCACCCCATTATGAACTGGGGTACAATGCAGCAATACCTCTCAATAAAGAAGATAATTAGGCTCCACACCCAACACCATGCTACCTCAGAAGGAATTTTTGCAAATATTCTCTTACTCCAGCCTCTTCCTCTTCTTTTCCAACTCCATCTTCTATATATCCATCCTCTTCTCCAAGTTCTAATTAGGCTTGTGCTTGTGTATGAAGAAACGTCTCCCTGTTAATGTCCACAATATTTTTCCATGATACAATTTTTCGAACATTCTCCATAGCATATGTGATACTTAGCATCCTTGATGAGTCTGTGGACTCTCTTTAATTGAAACTACTCCCCCCATTATTTGTCACTATGATTTTCCAAAGTTTGGCAAACCAATACTCCCAATCTTCTATATGGGTAAAAGTGCAGTTTTATCCATACTGTTTAGAGGGAGGAAAACCTCATACTCAACTAAAAAACAATTATATTTCCTTTCTTATCTTGCTTAACTCAAAATAAACATTCTCATGCAATTTTTTTATTCTCAAAATGTTATCATAATTTTGGTTGAAGGAATGAGAGGTTTTGCAGGTTTCTTATCCACAGATGGCAGAGAAAAAATTGTACTTACCCTTCTCTTAGATGTACCTCTTCAAATCTATGGTAAAGTTTCTTAAAATCAGGCTCTTTGCAACTCTCTAGACCTTCCTATAGTACACGGTCTTCTCCTGTAGCAAATTTGTTTCTCTTGTAGAATCCTTGATTCTCCTATAACAACTATGCCTGATCCTATAACACCTGCAAATCGACTCTGTATCTCTTTTGTAGCACCTTGGGCAGAGTTTGGTAGCATCTAGCTCATCCTTTTGTACCTTAATGGGTTTCTCCAACTATTTCTTGAGAATGAGTAACTGTGCAAGTGAATTTGAGCCTCGTACTTTTATTCCCTTTTGTGGTAATGGCTGAGAGTGCTTCAGTGACTTGGTCTTTGCACAAAGTTTCTCTTTTAATCGTTGTCCCCACTCCTCTTAATCATCACCCTTCTTAATTTTGATTTTCCACATTTCATGAGTGAGGGAGTTAAATGCACTTAACTAGTTGAAGGTGGATGAGACTGCTGACCCATCCTTAGCTTATAAAAGCTCATATCTTATGCATTGACAAAAAATTTCTAACCATAAAACACTCAAGAGAAGATTTGAAGAATATTGCATAACTATACCTACTTGATGGTTGTTGGAGAGGCATGCATGTCACTGCTAAGTTGATGATCGATCCATGGTTCTATGGAGGTGCTAATTTCCATTTTTTTCTTGTGCAAAGGTATTCACATGATGTACTTGGTTCATGGAACCTTTGTTTCTTACAAGTATCTCTGTAGTTTTTGGTCTATTGTTGTTGGAGTGGATGGATTATCTGATGGTGTGCTCCTTCTCACTCTAGAAATGGCTTCATGATGCTCAAGGTGGCTAGATATTTTGCTCTGTTGGTGAAAAAAATTGATTATGGGATTTGATGTGACTGTACAGGAGGAATTTCCCTCTTGTAGCAGTGACTTAATTCTTATTTGAGACCTTATATTGCATGTGGAATTGAGGGCATGTTAGAAAAGGTACAAGGACAAGACTGAAATCATGAGGAGGTGGTGTAGGTGGTGGAAAAATTGAAAGTGGAGGCAAATTTCTCAAAAAGTGTGCACTGGCATTTGCTGAAATTGCTTTAGCATGTTACCATCATCCATATGCATCTCAAAATGAAACATATCGGCTAATGGACGCACGGTTTTTAAGATATGGTAAAAACAATTTCTTCCCTCTGTATTTTAGCCTCCTGTAGCATTTTAGGATAACGAGGAAAATGAATGGGAAAGGCTTGAAAATGATGGGTGGATATTCAAAATGGATGAGCATGATGGATTGACATGGCATTGGTCCTATTGTGGCATCTAAGAAAATGGGGAGAAAGCCCGAGTTTGACTTACGTGGACTATATTTTTGACGAATTTTTTTCTTTTGGGTGTTAAATTGTTCTTGTTGCTTGCAAAGGTTGGAGATCATCTGCATTCATCAGAGAGAGATACATCGAGCAAATTACTTTTTCCTTTTCCTTTCTCATTTTTTTTTTCCTAGGCCTATTAGCTGCCTCAATGAGGTTTTCAACTAGTAGGTTTGCCTAGGTGCCCTGTTATCTCTTAGAGGAAACCCAACTTTGGGAAAACCTTTAAGGTAACCTCTAGCCTCTTTGAGGTTGAAAGATGGCCCTTCAACCTAGAGAGGGATCTCTCCCTAAAACACAACTACTCTAGGTCACTGTAGTAGTAGATTTTACTTTAAGCTCTATGGCCAGATTTGTCTATGGAATGATGAACATTTGGTTGGGTTGTATAGAAAATAAACCATTGGGCATGGCGTCTAGGTTTATCAGATGGTGCTACAAATTTAATGAGAAAGACACAAAAAGGAGGGTAGCAATAAATCCTTTGAAAATTTGAGAAATTTGGAAGAAGAGAACTGAAGAAAACAATATTTTACCTAACTAAACAACAAGTAATAATATCTAATAGATAATGAAACTAGAGCATAATGAATCCCAATTTCAAATACTAAGTTTTCCAGACAAGAAGAAAGATTTTTAAAATAGAGAAAAAATGGACAAGGAACTACAACACAAGAATTTTCTGCAAATTCTCATCAAACACTCTATATATTTAAGATCTGCTCAAATAATACACCAAAATGTTATCTTTTTAAGTAAAAGCCAACCTCATTTCATTCTTTAGAAATTGTCTTTATAGACTTTACAACAACTATTCATAATATTATAGCTTCAGAGTTAATTGCAATAACAAAAAAATAGTAAAGTCTTCTAAGTTCATGTCTCTAAAGATCATGTTGTTTCTCAAGTCATGGCTGGAGATAAGGATCAACAAGTCGAATTTGGTGAGGTGGCATCCAAGTCAACAACTGTCCATGAGATTTTTCCTCGCGAAATCCTGAAAAATAGGACCCATTGATCCCTTTGAAATGGGTCTGTTGTGGAAAAAAACCTCTTTTGGTTTTGAAAACTTCATTCTCATTTGTCTAGAAAGTGTGCCCAAAATTACTATGTTGTACAAGAAAAACAGAGTTTTAACTGGCCATTTTTATAGAAATGTGTTGCTACTCCCATTTTCAGTGCGTTTTCCTTTTTAATTTAAATGATGATTTTTTTTTGCTGATGTGGAATGTGTCAGTGCATTTCAAAAATTGAAATTGAAATTGAAATTTTTTGTGATGATATTCCCATTATCAACGAATACCTGATAACATTGCCACTCTCGTTGTTAGCATGTTCCAGTTAATCACTTTTCTGTAGCTGATAAACATTGGTAACCCTATTATCAACACTCTCTTGTTTATTACAAATCAACACTGACACTCCTGTTGTCATTGCTTTAACATTGTTTTATTTACAAATCAACGCTGACACTGAAACTGTCAGTGCTTTTAAAAATTAACAACTAAAATTGTGATAACAATTGGCTTCACAGGGATGTTGTTGATTGTAATGGCAACAAGAACCCCTATAGACTAGAGGCCTGATCCATTGGGTTGATCCCAAATCAGCAATTGCAACTTACAACCTGCATTGTAACTTGACTTGCAACCAACTGAAATCAAACTATACAAACTAAAAATCACAATTGCACATTGTCGAAACTGAAAACTGTACTGTAAGATTCACTGCTGAAAATCAAACTGAAAAATGTTGAAAATTGAACTCAAATTTTTTGAAATAAATGCTCAAAAGGACGCTCAAAGTGTTGATCTTATTCAAAAACATCCTACTCCATGCTACTAAGATCCATTTCTAAATGAAGTGATATGAGAACTCCAATCTAACCACGAAAGTAGTGAACCTCTTAATTGTATCATATATCCATTTTTGTGGAAAAATAGGATAGGAAAAATGACTAAGGATAATAAAAAAAAATTAATTGGTAGCTCATATATACAATCCTTGGATCATGTTTCTATGAAGGTAAAGGCATCTGATGTTTTAATAAAAATTAACTCCATGTAAACTGCCACAGGATCCTGGAAAGAAAAAGAAAACTCTTTTTGGTCAAATACAGGCCCAATGCTTTCTTGAAACTGATGACGAATATTTTCTTGTAGAGAAAACATAGTTGATCGATCTATTAACTTATTATGATCTTCTTCGCTACCCTCCTATGAGTTTGTTTGATAGTTGTCATACAATGGTTCATTGTTTTCATAAGGTTGATGCAAATGAATACTTCAATATAAAGGGAATTCTACTTGTTGCTTGTGTTGATCATCCTCATCATACTTATCATATATGGGTTAATCAAAATCCTTTATCTAATAAAAAATAACCTCTTGATCTTCTATTGCTACTCCTTCAAAGACTGTGTGTGAATGATTTTTAACAAGACATTGTTCTTCATAGGAATTTGTAATAGTCAATCCTTCATCAAGTTGACAACTCAAATCATAACAAAAAGTATGTGAAGTATATAGAAAACTATCACATACATTTTCAACCTCACTGTTTAGGATAATATCTTCATTTTGATGTTGATTAGAATTTCCTATAGAATGACTCCAATAAGACAAATCCTGATGCTTTCTCTGAATCAACAAGGCTTCTTGTTCTAACTAAAATTCTTCAACAATTCTCTCTAAACAATTAATCTTATCTTCTTGATTAAAAATGTTACATGAATCGAAAAAATAAGATATAAATGAAGAGAAATATTCATGCAATTCATCATTGGAGAACATATTAATCCATTCCTTAAAACCTTGAAGAGAACCAGGGTGTGGCACATACTCTATTATATGAATTGATGAAGTACCTAGATCAGTAGCTGAGCTCACCATTCTAGAATAAATGGAGTCACTAGTGAGACTCTTGAACTACGAATCCTATTGACAATAGAGTCACCATGGAAGCTTCTAACTCTGGATTCTTGAAAATGGAGTCGCCAGAGAAAAATGTCGCAGCCAAAACTGATGTCCAAATCTCCGTTTGTCGTCAGAGATCTGATCTTCAACAATAAAATCATTTGGGGAAAGGTATGCCTTTTGTTCCCTAGCAAGGATGCCAAAATGTTATCTCTTAAATAAAACCCGTCTACGGGAAAACCTCTAAGGTAACCTCTAACCTCTTTGAGGTTGAAAGTTGGCCCTTCAACCTAGAGAGGGATATCTCCCTAAAACACAACTACTCTAGGTCACTATAGTAGTAGGTTTTACTTTAAGCTCCATGGCCAAATTTGTCTACGGAATGATGAAAATTTGGCTGGGCTGTATATAAAATAAACCATTGGGCATGAAGCCTAGGGTTATCAAATGATGCTACAAATTTAATTAAAAAGACGCAAAAAGAAAGGTAGCAATACCTCCTTTGACAATTTGAGAAATTTGGAAGAAGAGAACTGAAGAAAACAATATTTTATCTAACTGAACAAAAAGCACTAATTTCTGAGAAATAACGAAACTAGGTTATAATGAATCCCAATTTCAGATACTAAGCTTTCTAGACATGAAGAAATCTTTTTAAAACAGAGAAAAAAAGGACAAGGAACTACAACACAAAAATTCTATGCAAATGTTCATCAAACACTGTATATATTTAAGATCTTCTCAAATAATAAACCAGAAAGCTCTCTTTTAGAGTAAAATCCAACCTCATTTCATTCTTTAGAAATTTTCTTTATAAACTTTACATCAACTATTCACAAGATTATAACTTCAGACTTAATTACAATAATAAAAAAATAGTAAGGTATTCTAAGTTCATGTATCGAAAGATCATGCTATTGTTGGAGTCATGGTTGGAGATAAGGATCAACAAGTCAAATTTGGTGAGGTGGAATCTAAGTCAAAAATTGTCCATGAGCTTTTTCCTCATGAAATCCTGAAAAATAGGGTCCAATGACCTCTTCAAAATCCAAAACTATGATAGATTTTAGAAAATCGAGAGATGTTTTTCTAAATGGGTTTGTTGCAGACAAAAACCTCTTTCGATTTTAAAAAATTAGTTCTCATTTGTCTGGAAAGCATGCCCAAAATTACTCTGTTGTACAAGAAAAATAAAGTTTTAACTAGTCATTTTAACAGTGTCAACACATTTTCCTTTTTAATTTAAATAATGATTATTTTGTTGCTGACGTGGAATGTGTTAGCACATTTCAAAAGTTTTATTTTATTTTATTTTTGGCGTTGATATTCCCGCTATCAACCAATACCTGATAACACTAACACTCTCGTTGTCAGCGTATTCATGTTAATCATTTTTATGCAGCTGATAAATGTTGATAATCCCATTATCAAAATTATCCTGTTTATTACAAATCGGCGTTGACACTCCCGTTGTCAGCACTTTAACATTGTTTTATTTACAAATCAACGTTGACACTGAAACTATCAGCGCTTTTAAAAATTAACAACTAAAATTGTGATAACACAGCGGAAAGGGGGTTTTCACCTATGATATTTTTTTTTCTATTTTTGCCAACCCATTGATCGCCTCTTGGAGGTTTTCAATCAATGATCCAATCTAGGTGCCTCAAAGGAGGTTTTCGCTTGAGATTTTATTATTATTATTATTA
Source organism: Pinus tabuliformis (assembly GCA_031772625.1). Lineage (NCBI taxonomy): Eukaryota > Viridiplantae > Streptophyta > Pinopsida > Pinales > Pinaceae > Pinus > Pinus tabuliformis. The sequence continues at coordinate 583,001,617 of CM062806.1, forward strand.
TTTTTTTTTTTTTTCATTTTTTTTTCTTTCTATCCTACTCTACTTAAAAAAACAAAATCTCTTTCAAGTATAGGTATACTTCCAATGGAGCCATGTGCACATCAAAATGACAGATAGAATCATGTGTATGCTTGAAATATATGCTTTGACAATGTGAGAGACCAACTGTTTTGACTAAGATGAGATCAAGAATTGTTGAAGAAGAGTGTGTTGTTGCAACTTAATGATTGTCTAGAACTATATTTCAATATATTTGTGATGCCCTTGGTCCACTTGCTGATTTGTAACATCTTGGATGTATTCTTCTTCCATGAAATTCATATCTTCTTCTTTTTGATGATTATTCTCTTGAACACATAGATGATCTGATGGTGAATATGATGTAACTTCCTCAATCTTTGATTATGATGTCTTCTCTCCATCAAGTGCAACCCATGATCCTTTGGTCTCCTCATTTGAATATCCTTCTTCTAGATATTGTCCTTCAATGACATTAAGATAATCTCTTTGTTGCAATACCTTTCCTGATCTAAGATGAATACCATTCATATAAAGAGGAGTTGTTTGGAATTATTGTGCCTCAACATTGTAAGTGGGTTGAGCTACTTCCTTGTGTGGGTTTGGAAATGGTGGTACAGGTAGTTGAGTGGGAGTTGATATTTGAGATGGATGTGGTTGAGGTTGTGGTTGTGGTGGAGGTGGATGGTAGGGATAGCATGGAGTTTGGTATGGAGGATATTGAGGAAAATATTGAGGACACTGTGGATCGGTCACATAAGTTCCTTTCCAACCTTTTTGTCAAGATCTGTTTTGAGGTTGAGATGGCCAAGGTTGCCAAGGAAAGAGTGCATTCCAATTACGTTGAGATGGATGTGAATAAGATTGAAATTGTGAATTAGGTTCTTGCATCATATCAGGTTGACTAGTTTGTCATGGTCTTCTTAGAGCTACATAACATAGTTACTTTGGTGATTGAATTGCTCCATTATCATCTTGGTAAACTTCCTTCAACCTCAGTAATGATGGGAAATATTTAATAGCATGTGATTCTGCACAGACAACAAAAATATCAACATCTTCGTTTTTATCATCATCATTCTTAACATTTCTTCTTGTTCGCTTAGATGGCTAAGAATTTATGTTTTAAAGCTATCAAGAAAATTTCCAAGTTCATCTTGACTTACTAATCTTGATGTTGATTTACTTACTCTTGCCCTTCCTCTTGATATGCACTTGCATGTTTCACAAATGTTTTCAAATGATAATTGATATACATCACCTCTACTTATGAGATGAAGGAGATCAATCCACTTATCTCTAATTGTTCTAAGAGTGTTTTTAGCGTGTCAGATCCTTAATGATGTAAATTTCCCCTCTTAACATTATACATGAACCTCTCTATTAGATCCTCAAGGCTATCATCTTCTTTATGGTTCATTCTAAAGGTTTCTTATTTAAGATCATGAGATTTATATTTTTATAGAAATATCTTTTGCATATTATTCCATGATCTTATTGAATTAGTCCCTAAACTCATAAACCATTTAAGAGATTTATCCTTCAATGTTGCCGAAAACAATCTATATTTTTGAGTGTTTGGTAAGTAGCCATAAGATCTACAAAGGATTTCAAATTCAAAGAGAGTTTTTCGGATCCTCTAACCTCATACCATGGAAATTGGGAAGGAAAGATGGAGGGATGTTCTTCATATGCACACCGACATCAATATTTTGAATGGCAAATCCAAGAGGATCTTCTTCATTGTCATCAACTCCATCCATTTATTCTACCTTCTCCTCCACCTCTTCTTCTTCTACCTCTAAAAGTGGATGGTGATGTGGCTCTTACTGCACCACATGATCAAGTGGGGGGGTTTGGTGTTGGAGAAGTTTTTTTTTTAATTATTTTTGAATAAGAATGCTAATGCAATGCAATTTTTATGAAATGAAATATGCCTAATGCAATTTTTTTGTTGTTGCAGAAATGGATCGATTAGGGAGGAAAACAATGCATACTTTGAAACCTCCCTAGCAACGACACCAAAAAGAGATGAGCCCCAACAAGAATGCCAAAAATCCCAAGGCTACCAACTTACATTATCTACCCAGGGTTTGTACAAACTTAAGAGGTGTCGGCACTATATGTGCAACATGAAATGTGTCCTTCTTTCATTGATATGATGCAGTGAAGTGAATATCATGGAATCAAGCCTAAAACAATTGTAGAAATGAAAATCCTTATCTATTTGTAGGAATGTAAATGTTACTCTACATTGCACAAATGTAAAGGGTAACCTACTTGCATGAATGTAAATGTTATTATATTTGCAAAATGTAATTGTTGTATCAAAAGGAAATCTAGTCTATGCAATGGAAATAACAATGCTGGAAATGGAAAGCCTAGCTTAAGATACATGAAACAAAGCCTAACTATGAAATCATTCTTCAATCACTACATTCAAAATAGATTTTTTCAACAGATTTCATAAGGTAATTATGAAAATCATCATTATGTTCTGCAAGTAATGAATTTGTCCACTAAATATAACTACAGAGGTGAATTGCAATGGAGAAGATGCAAGGATTAAGAGGTTTTTGGTATTACTAAATCATTTTTTTGTAGCCTAGCGGTCATTATTCAAGCCTAAGGGACAAAAACCAAGGTTTTGGAGCAGATATGGCTAAGTTTACACGTGATACAGGAGTGCTACAAGAGGTGCTACAGGAGGCCATGTTTCGCTATAGGAGGAGATAAGTTTCCAAATGCCCAAGTAAATCAAATGAAAATGGGATGGGAAAATTTTTTTATTAAGTAGGATTTATTAAGACTCCATTCCAAATGGAATCACTCCAAAATACCCTTATTTGCTAAAAAATAGCAAAAAAATACTACTCTATAAACTGGAAATTCAAGCACTAGTGAGCTAGTTAACCTACCAAACGTCTAACCTAATCAGGAGAAAATCACGGGTAATTTTTTTTATTAACTTTAATGTTGTTATGATCCAATGCAAGTGGAATCAACTCAAATAAATCTCATTAACAAGTTCTAAAAAATAGCATAAAATTGCTACTATTTTTTGTTAGCATTATGATACAGGTGTTGTCCTTGATGGCAACTCAATCAGAGGTATGATACAAGTGTTGTCCTTGGTGGAAACTCACTCAAATGACAGATCATAGTGCAAAAGGTCAAGAGAAAGGTATACAGAGGTTAACCTTGATGAAAGTGCGTATACACGCGGGTTATCAGAACAAAAGGCACGTATATGTACACACGCAGGTTCATAGAAGGAAAGGTGTGTACATGTTGGAAAACTAAGTTTTGGTCCGCGGTATTTGGTCTGTGGTATTTGGTCCATGGTATTTTGGTATTGGTCCATGGTATTTGGTCCAAAGTGTTGACCCTAGATATTGGGTCCAAGGTATTGGTCCTACATGGTTTTGGACCATGGTATTGAGAGAGGCCTAAACCTATATAAGGAGAAGATCATTAGGCCAAGAGGGGCAAGTGTGCAAGGATTGAATATCTGATGAAGTGTGAGATCTAGTATGCTAGTTATGGGTTTGTGATGCTTTGCTTGATCTGAATCATGGATGCACCTATGCGGTTGATGATGGATGATGGATCGGGATCATAAGGCTTGGAATGTATTATCTTTATGTGGTTTGATCATGGATAGACTAGATCTGAATTATTGACGCGTGTTTTATTGTATGAATGTTATGATCTAGGTATGACTGATGTCTGGAATAGTTGCAAGGTCATGAGTAAATATTTGTAGATCTGTACGCAGGTTGGCCTTGGTAAAAGCACGTATGTACACCGGTTTGGTTCATCATAGTAGCATATACATTATGAGATATGATATTTAAAGTTGCAGTTGGATCTGGTTATTGTTGTAGAGTTTTGTGTTCTACTCTGTGTTCTAGTGACTATGTTTTGTTGACAGGGTTTCAGTGATTCGGTGTTGGGTGATTCAGAAATGAATGATGCATGTGTAGTTGATGGTTGTTTTGTAGTGGTTATTGATTTTGTGCTTCAATGTTGTTGATGGGTCCAGTATGAAAATTGGATGAAACGTGGCCTTTAGATTATGGTGTTGTGCTTCAGGAGTATCCAATATGAAAATTTATGAAACATGGTCCCTGGAGGAAGAAAGAAGATCGTAGCCTTTAGTAGGCCGGCGCCTATGTACTGGTAAACATATCGGCCAATACAAGAGTCAGGGGATTGGAGCCCCTTCCAGTAGCAACTGGAAAACGAGTGAAGGTTGGAGCCTTCAGTAGGCCAACGCCTACGTACTAGTAAATGGATCAGCTAGTACAAGAGCTAAGGGGGTTGTAGCTCCCTTCCAGTGGAAACTAGAAAACGAGAGAAGGTTGTAGCCTTCTGTAGGTAGAAGCCTGCATACTAGTATAAGACTACACCAATACATAAATATTGTAAAAATAAGTTTCTTATTAAAGGAAGATAGAGACGAATTGTAGCAGGTGGTTTTCACCCACATTGGGTTTCAACCTTACATCATGGTGTTCATGTGTGCTTCTTCTGTGTGATGATTTGTTTTGTTTTACTGCACCTATTTACTATTCTTATGGCTTATGAAGTTTTGATGCACTAATTAAAGATCAACATTTAATGGATTAACTAAATCATAAGTTTACTGGATATACGATAGTTACATTAGACACAGTTGCATATACACGCGGGTTCCCTTAACTAAAGTAGCGTATATGAATCTGACTATGGAAATGAAAAAGTGGTTGATTTGCTAATACTGATTCACCCCCACCCCCCTCTCAGTATTTCCAATAGTTGGGATTAGAGCAGGTCCTTCGGTAGAAGCTTGATCGCTTGAAGGAGATCTGTATAACAATGGGAAAGAAAGCGCGCCAGAAGAGGAAGACAACTCAAAGGAACAATGACAGCCTACTGTTAAGTGGAAGCAAGTATTTAGATTCTGAATCACCTCAGATTGAAGATGAACAAGAAAATGAAGCATAAAATAAAATCATAGATAAACAAGATCTACTTAGCAAAAGGGAGAGTGCCCTCAAAGAAGAAATTATCAGCTTAAAAGCTCAGCTGGAATGTGCCTTCAGAGTTCGTCAAATGCTGCAGGAGCTGAATATAGAACAAGAAAAAGAGATTCTCAAACTAAGGCAACAAGAGGAAGAAGGAAGAAAGTCTGAAGAAATTTTGAAGAAGCAATGTCTAGAAAAGGAAGAACAACATTAGGTTGAGGTAAATATCTTGAAAGGTAAATTAGAAGAAAAGGATAAACTATTACGATTTCAAGACAGTACTAAGATTTTGGATGATATTCTTAGTAGTCAAAGGTTGCCTGCTATCAAAACTGGTCTTGGTGTTTATGAATCTGTTGAAGGTGAATCTAGCTTACAAGGTGAGGCGAGGAACTTTAATGAGAAATCTAAAATGATCAACAAGGAGATGAGAGGACAACCCCATCAACAGCCAAGGAAAGAAATTCCTCAAAGAAAATATTTTGCTCCTAATTTTGGAAGTGATAAACGATTATTTCCTCCAATGAATAATATGGAATGTTATGTATGTCATAATCTTGGACATGTTTCAGCCAGATGCAGAAGTAGAATGGTTCAAGACCATCACACAGAAAGATCATCACGTTCCAGGTACTTTAAGGGATATTTTTTTTCTTGCAATATGTTTGGTCACAAAGCTGTTGATTGCTACAGAAATAATATGAAACATGTAAGATGTTATGCATGTAGAAATCTTGGACATATAGCAAAGGAATGCAGGAGAAGACTTTGGACACCATACCAAAAGGAGAAAACATCATCACAGTTGAAGATATGGAAGAAAAAGGAAGTACAGCCAAAAAGATGTGGCATAGCAGAGTACACAGACATGACAGACTCAGAGGAAGATGAAAGTGTGGAACATTAGTGTTCTAAATCTCATACACAGGTTTCATGAAGACAAGTCGCATATATACGCGAGTTAGATGTTGCATAGTCGCGTATATGATGTTCTGAAGAAAAGCAGCAGTACAAAAGTCTGATATGGTTCAGTCATTATTTGATGATGGCATGGCACAGGCTCAGGGGGAGCATATACTTCAAATAATGCATTGTTGGCATTATGGTTAGAAGTCTTTGGTGATGATGCTTATGTGGCTAAATAATACATCTTGCTGGTTGGTCAAAAGAATGGTATTGCAGGTTACCGAACTGAATGCTGATGCTTATGGTGTAGATCATATGGTGTATGATAGTTGCTGATAACTATCATGGTCTTGTTTAGGTCCTTGGTATTTGTGAGTCATATGATGTATTTTGTTACCCCACTATGCATGGGATGGATGATGTAATGTTTCTTGTTTTTGAGTCATGTATAAACATTTGATATATCCCCACTTGGTTGGGTGGATGAGTCAAAAATGGTGTATTCCCACTTGGTTGGGAGATTGACGTATGTATAGAGTCATGTTATGCTATTGTAGACCTTGCATGTGCTTAGGGGGAGCATGGATGGATTGGTACATCTTGGCATATACAAAGGGGGTGCTCAATCAAAGATTTCAACAGGTACTCAGGGGGAGTATGGACACCAAAAGGTATACCAAGGGAGAGAACTTGTTGGTCTGCCTTTTTCCCTTAATGTCAAAGGGGGAGAGTGACTTGGAGTGGTGGTTTCCATCAAGTCCAAAGGGGGAGATTGTTGGCATTATGATATAGGTGTTGTCCTTGATGGCAACTCACTCAAAGGTATGATACAGGTGTTGTCCTTGGTGGCAACTCACTCATATGACAGATCATAGTGCAACAAGTCAAGGGAAAGGTATACGCAGGTTAACCGTGATGAAAGTGCATATACACGTGGGTTATCAGAAAAAAAAAAGGCCCGTATATGTACACATGTAGGTTCACAGAAGGAAAGGCACGTACATGTTGGAAAACTAAGTTTTGGTCCGTGGTATTTGGTCCATGGTATTTTGGTATTGATCCATGGTATTTGGTCCAAAGTGTTGATCCTAGATATTGGGTCCAAGGTATTGGTCCTACATGGCTTTGGACCATGGTATTGAGAGAGGCCTAAACCTATATAAGGAGAAGATTATTAGGCCAAGAGGGGCAAGTGTGCAAGGATTGAATATCTGATGAAGTGTGAGATCTAGTATGCTGGTTATGGGTTTGTGATGCTTTGCTTGATCTGAATCATGGATGCATCTATACGGTTGATGATGGATGATGGATCGGGATCATAAGGCTTGGAATTTATTATAATTATGTGGTTTGATCATGGATATACTAGATCTGAATTATTGACACATGTTTTATTGTATGAATGTTATGATTTGGGTATGACTGATGTTTGGAACAGCTGCAAGGTTATGAGTAAATATTTGTAGATCTGTATGCAAGTTGGCCTTGGTAAAAGCACGTATGTACACTGGTTTGGTTCGTCATAGTAGTGTATACATTATGAGATATGATATTTAAAGTTGCAGTTGGATCTGGTTATTGTTGCAGAGTTCTGTGTTCTACTCTATGTTCTGGTGGCTATGTTTTGTTGACAGGGTTCCAATGATTTAGTGTTGGGTGATTCAGAGATGAATGATGCAAGTGTAGTTGATGGTTGTTTTGCAGTGGTGATTGATTTTGTGCTTCAATGTTGTTGATGGGTCCAGTATGAAAATTGGATGAAACATGGCCTTCAGATTATGGTGTTGTGCTTCAGGAGTATCCAGTATGAAAATTTATGAAACGTGGTCCATGGAGGAAGAAAGAAGATCGTAGCCTTTAGTAGGCTAGTGCCTATGTACTGGTAAACATATCGGCCAATACAAGAGCCATGGGGTTGGAGCTCCCTTCCAATAGCAACTAGAAAACGAGTGAAGGTTGGAGCCTTCAGTAGGCCGGTGTCTACGTACTAGTAAATGGATCAACTAGTACAAGAGCTAAGGGGGTTCTAGCTCCCTTCCAGTGGAAACTGGAAAATGAGAGAAGGTTGTAGCCTTCCGCAGGTAGAAGCCTGCGTACTGGTATAAGACTGCACCAATACATAAATATTGTAAAAAGAAGTTTCTTATTAAAGGAAGACAGAGACGAATTGCAATAGGTGGTTTTCACCCACATTAGGTTTCAACCTTACATCATGGTGTTCATGTGTGCTTCTTGTGTGTGATGATCTGTTTTGTTTTACTGCACATGTTTACTGTTCTTATGGCTAATGAAGTTCTGATGCACTAATTAAAGATCAACATTTAATGGATTAACTGAATCATAAGTTTATTGGATATACACTAGTTGCATTAGACATAGTTGCATATACATGTGGGTTCCCTTAACAGAAGTAGCGTATATGAATCTAACTATGGAAATGAAAAGTGGTTGATTTGCTAATATTGATTCACCCCCCCAGTATTTCCAACATTTTCTATAAGGGACTTATAGAAATTCTAGATTTGTGAACTAGTAAACCAATCCAAGTAGCTCAATGATTAATATGACTTTTCAAATCTGTTCTAAGGATTAATCATGCTTGTGACTCTGTAAATAACTTGCAAAAGAATTCAATTCAGTCATTTAACCAATATGACCTACAACAAAGGAAGCATGAATAGTAAATCCATAAATAAGAGATGTGTTGGGCCTGGGATCCCCCAAGGGAAGTTTGGGGTTTAGAGCCCAGATTTTGGTCAATTTGGTAATTCCAATGTAAAGACTCCACATTTTGTGGGTGTAAAGCGTGTAGTTTGTTAAAGAGTCATATGGTTGTCCGCCCTTATTTTGATAATATAATGTCGGATGTAGAAGATCTACCCATGGTCCGCAGACCATGGGATTGTATAAATAGAGCGAAGCTCTAAGTAGTTAAGGCACCTAATCATAGAATATCTAAGGAAGAATGAGGTATGTGAGATAATTCTAAAGTGAAAAGTATTGTTTTGAGTCATAGCGTAGGAAGAGGCTTTGCAACTGAGTGCGCAAAGGCCTAGTAATCCGCAGCTAAGTGCGCAGGGCGAGTCGAGTTTGTAAATAGTGGAAGTATTAATAAAGAGAAGTTTCTATCAATTCTACGTCTTTATTTCTTGTCTTATGCATCTATCATATTGGGTATGAATTTCACTTTTAATTCTTATATGATGCGCGAATGTGTATAATTGTATTGGCTAAGTGAACGCAAGATAGAATATCTGTTTACGTGAAGATAATCAAGACTTGTTAATAAGATAAGTAAGATACTTGGAGTAGTTTAGGAGATATTGCAGTTCATTGCCTTAGTAGCGTGAAAGGATTTCAGCCCCTAGTTAGGGCTGCATGAAAGTCGATTATAACAAATCGCAAAGGTATTGAAGGGTAGAACAGTGCACGAAGCGACCTGTGTGAAGGAAGGTTTAGTTGGACTAAATCGACATCACATCCATCTCAAGGGTGTAGAAACTTGGTTCCAGCATCCCCCCATACTGCTTCAGGTGAGACTTTAGTCCACGCTTAGTGGGTTGATGCCAAAAGGGCCAGTAGTGTAGGGATTTGTTTGGCGAAATAACTCTGAACTTGGGTCAGGCCCCCATAAGCCAACAAATGTGTAGAAGACTTCCACCATGTCTTCATCAGGGCACGAATGGACCCTACGAATATGTGGCATGAGCTATGTTACTTAATGACTAATGATGTAAATTTCGTGGTCCTTGAGTCTTGGCCACCGAAGTAGCGCACTCTAGTTGGCTCCTTGGTGGAAGTAGAGAAGTCCGCCGCACAACAGAAGAAGGAAGAAATGAAATTGCGGATGGCGCAGCTAGCTGAAAAACGCAGGAAGGAAGAAGCAGTGGCTAGGGCCCAGGTGACGCGCGACACTATGAATTTGGGTGAGGAACAACAAAAGATAGCAGAAGAAGAGCGTGAAGGACAGAAGTCACCTTCGCTGGAGCCAGAAACAGACACAGAACAAGGTGGCGTGGACCTGCAGACAATGTCCACCCAGCTAAAACATCTGCGCCAAGAGATCAGGTAGGGCTATGAAAGAAGACAAAGGACTCAAAAACTTCATTTAACCCAATCACCCTCACTAAGGGGGATCTACATGATATTGGTGAAACAATGTGGGATGTCACCGCAAAGGTCCTCCAATAGTTTGAGGAGCAACACCAAATGGTATTGGGGGCTCTCCGGAAGCAAATACAGTAGTTGCAGTTGCGCACTCTGTAGGCTGGAAAAGTGTCAACCAGCCTCGTAGTTGGCACATCCATGACCAAGGAAATGTTGTGCACTGGATGACCAATGCAATAGTGCTACTAGATGGAGCACTCATTACGGAAAATGAGGCTGATAGGCCTATGGTCAGCAGCTTGAAAGGAGTTGGGTTAAACATGGTTGCGCTCCCTCGGGAGACACTATATTTTGCAGGATGGAGTCACTGCAGAACTATGCGCCAAGTAGAGTCGCACACTATAGGTAATGAGTGAGCAGTGCATGAACATTGAGCAGTTGAGCCTGCAGTGCAAGGAGGTAGTGGCGCAAAATAGACAGATAGTATAGGTGGTGGAGGAAGCCCGCCAGATGGTCCCAGAGTTGGCCATCCAAGTAGAGGAATCGGTGGAGGCGCACGTCTGAAAGTTAGCAGCAGGGGCACACGACGCCAGAGTAGAAATGGCTAGGGTTCAGCTGAAGCTGAACCTTTAGATAGCAGAATTGTAGTTGAAGACGCAGCCTTCAACTCCGCTAGAGGTTAAGGAATAGCGCACCACTGCGATCACAACAACAATGGTGACGGTTAACAATGCAGTGATAGACTGTACAAAGCTATTCGAGTAGTCGTTCAAGGTCCTCACCACCCTGTAGGAGGAATTGAACATAGAGCACTTGGAGACAAAGGCGTACGAGCTGCAGCAGAGAAACGACGAGGTAAAAGGGACCGTGCAGAAAATTTCCCTTACACAGACACTCGCAAGGATGTAGCGGGTAAAGGTGCTCAAGGAGCAGGTGGATGCTGCTCAACATAAAGAGGCAATTTTGAAAGCTTTCCTATAGCCGTGCATTGATGAGGCATATACCATTATAGCCTTTATTGAAGCAAAGCTCACGTAGCTGCAAGAAACTCAAGAAAGGATTCAAGGCAGTAGTTCGACAACAGTAGTCACCGAACAACACGTAGAGGAAGTTCAGTAGACAGCCGCTCAGTGCATTGCCAAACTTGCAACAATCCAATTAGGGTTGGGAGGTGTTCACGCAAATATCTCTGCACCTATAGAGTGTCTCTATGGTGAGTCACGATATTTGTGCTGGGGGCCTTTTGGTCCGGGATCCCCTAAGGGAAGTTTTGGGGCTTAGAGCCCAAATTTTGGTCAATTTTGTAATTCCAATGTAAAGACTCCGCATTTTGTGGGCGTAGAGCGCATAGTTTGTTAAATATTCATAGGGTTTTCCACCCTTATTTTGATAATATAATGTCAGCTATAGAAGTTCTACCCATGGTCCGCGGACCATGGGATTGTATAAACAGAGAGAAGCACTAAGTAGTTAAGGCAGTTAATCACATAATATATAAGGAAGAAGGATGTATGTGAGATAGTTATGAAGTGAAAAGTCTAGTTTTGGGTCGTAGCATAGGAAGAGGCTCTGCAGCTGAGTTCGCAGAGATCTAGTAGTCTGCAGCTGAGTCCACAGACCCCTACAACTGAGTGCGCAGGGTGAGTCAAGTCTATAAACAGTGGAAGTATTAATAAAGAGAAGTTTCTATCAATTTTGCATCCTTATTTCCTGTTTTATGCATCTGTTATATTGGGTATGAATTTCACTTTTAATGCTTATATGGTGCACAAATGTGTATAATTGTATTGGCTGAGTGAACACAAGATAGAATATCTGTTTATGCGAAGATAAGCAAGACATGTTAATAAGATAATTAAGATACTTGGCGTAGTTTAGGAGATATCAAATTTTGTTGCCTTAGCAGTGTGAAAGGACTTCAGCCCCTGGTTAGCGCTGCGCAAAAGTCAATTATAAAAAATCACGAAGGTACTGAAGGGTAGAAGAGTGCGCAAAGTGACCTACGCAAAGGTAGGTTTAGTTGGACAAAACGGACATCACATCCATCTCAAGGGTGTGGAAACTTGGTTCCAACATCCCCCCTACTACTTCGGGTGAGACTTCAGTCCATGCTCCACAGGCTGATGCCGAAAGGGCGAGTAGTGTAGGGATTTGTTTGGCTAAATAACTCTAAACCTGGGTCAGGTCCCCATAATCCAACAAGATGCAAGTGAAAAAGACATTCAAAGGACATAAATAAATTGTAAAAGAGGGATCTGAGGCTCCTCAGATGGCCAAGTCCAAAGATACTCAAATTCCTATGAAGGAAATCAAACTTTAGAATCTAAAAATGGCACCAAACATCACTATTTGAATCAATCCAAGTATACCCCTGCTAGAAATTAAAGTTGAGCTGCTAAATAACAAGTTTTCTCCACAATAAGATTAAGAAATAAATTCCCCTAGAGGTGAATTCAAATTGGTACTTATACAAATTGATGGGGAATAATTCTCCTTGAAAGGGGGAAGATTTCCCCTCCAAATCCCTCAAATAATGGATCCAGTTCCCAACACTAGGAATCTGCATTAAATGATAGGGAACACATTCCTAGATTTTCTCAATCACTAGAGCTCTAGAATTTTTCAAAAATTTCATGATATTTTGTTAATTTATTATCCAATAGTGATCCTCCTGTAGCAGGGAGAAAGTCCCTATATTATATTCTCCTCCAAATCTTCATAATATGCCCAATATTCTCAAAATATTCTACAAAAATAAATAATATTAGACACAAATATGAAAGTATCTCTGAACCTTCCTAATGAACATATTAAAGCTAAAAATATGTCGTCTAATGCAAAAAAGAGAGGTTTCATGTGTTGAAGGATGGTTAGATGGCCCTTAATTTATGCCTAATTTGGAGGCTCATCAATTGGACTACCAACCATTGATGTATGTTGCTAACCAACATGAGGTTATCCAAATTTAATGTCAATGGAAGCCAAGGTACCTTAGTACATATTGCGACGTATGAGTAAATATGTTGAGGTCGAGTCACCTGCAAGATATGGTAACTAGGAGACATTGATGTATTCCCACTAATTCCTAGTGAGAGAACATGCCATTGATGCATGTGAGTCTCAAGGTATTGTAATAATCGCTAGTCCTCCTCCCTTGATAATGTGCTAAAGTCAACGGGGGAGGAATCATTAGGAGGAGGGTCTTAGGAAACCCCTCATCAACTAACATGAGACACAAAATAAATTTCAAATATTTATGATTAGAAAATAAAAATGATAACATCTTAACAACCTAGTCATGCCACATGGTGGTTCATAATTAGGCCCTAATACTTTATTTTATTTTATTTTTATTTTTCAAATTGATTTTATTTTATTTATTATTATTATCATCATATTCTTCTTTTTTTGAAACAAGAAGAGAATAGTTAAGAAGAGGAAATAGTGGAAGGAAGATAATTTCCCTTCTTTACCTCCTTCATCCCATTGTCCTTGCAGATTTCAACTACAAATTCTTCCTTGAAGATTGACTTCAAGTAGAACTTCAACCTATGTCCATTCACACGAGAAGACATACATTGTTCATCTATGGTTTCGAATCTTGATTTGAACTAACCCATTTTCAAAAACAATATCCACTTCATATGGTCCTAGCAAGCAAGTCATGAATTTCCCTTTAAAATCCTTAAAACTAGAATAAAAGATGAGAGCCTAGCCTCCCTGCTGGTATTGCTTATGTTGAATGAATTTATTGTGCCACTTCTTTTGATGTTCCTATACCTGCACTTTCTACTAGAATTCACCCTTCTTTATTTCATCATGTTGATTTAGCTGTAACAATCTATGTATCTATGCTTCATTTAAATCCAATCCCAACTGAGCAACAATTTGAAAGGTATGAATTTGGAACTCAATTGGTAGTAAGACCTGTTTCTCGTAGACTAACTCATATGGTGTGCATCTTGTAGTACTCCTCCAAATTATTTTGTGGGCCCAAAGAGCTTCAACTAATCGGTCTACCCTATATTTATGATGGATTTGAACGGTCTTAGTGATAATGGTCGCCAATACTTTATTCATGGAATCTACTTTCCCATTCATCTAAGGGTGATAAGGAATTAGATTTAGGTGACTAATCTGGTACTGTTCCATAATAGAATTGATCAATTTAGATGTGAACTACATCCCTTGGTCTATAATGATCTCACGTGGCACACCAAACCTGGTAAAACTATCCTCATGAAGAAACATTGCAACTACCTATTCATTTGTTTGAGTTAACACCTTGGCCTCGACCCATTTCGTAACATAATCTGTGCACACCAAAATATATTTCTTCTTCCAAGGCATTGGCGTTATTGAACCTACAAAATCCAATGCCCACCTCTCTAATGGTTCGACCATTACCTATGGTTGTCATGAAATTTCATCTGCCTGAACTGGCCTCCCTATCCTTTGGAACCTATTACACTAGAACACATATTTCTTTGTTTCTTTAAATAGGTTGGGCTAGTAATACACAACTTGAAAAACATTGTAGGTAGCGCACTTAGGAAATCTCTTAAAATTTCATGCACTTCATCCTCCTGTATGCATCGTCTAATGATAAGATATGCACTTGTATAAAAAATTCATTGTTAATCCAGTAATAATAGGCACTTATATTTATAATATTATGCTTTGAATTTGTATGGGATAAATAGGTTATGGTAAGACTATCTAGGGATTTGTCTTGTTATAGGAATGATGGATGTGTCACCAACATGTTTCTCCTCACCCTGGATGGTTTTGATGGTTTTTGGAGTGGCACGATGATGCCCTTCTCAACTCTAGTCCAAAGTAGAGTATCTCATGGACCTTTGGATGCAAGACTTTGGCTATCCTTATGCGTCAGTGTGCCAAAAGAGATGGGTGAGGGCTATGTTGTTAGCTCTGGATAGTTTCTATTTTTCAGGGCTCTCTGTTTTGGTCACATCTTATCCCAAAAAGAGGAAAATGCAAAAACCATCTACTCAGTTGTTTTGGAACGATCGTGACAGGGGAGGCTTTGGTATTGAAAGTTTGAATACTTTTCATTTCTATTTGGGCTTTACATCATATACATAAGTTGGTGCTATCAGTTAAGCGGGATGGACCAGGTAAATTTACTTCTATATTTCTCCCCAATATGTATAAATATCTATGTTTTGGCTTTCGAACAACCAGAGGATATAATAGACCCCTCTTTGTTTTCTTAGGGCATGACTATGGGAGTGTCAAAGTGAATGAAGGTTAGCATCTCTAGCTCCTATTGGGCTATAAACCTAAATAAAATGGAAAATCACACTCTCTGGATGGAGGTTGTCATTCCTCTGTCTTTAAAGGGATCTATTTCTTTCCAGGTTTTCATTAAGAGCATACATGGGAAGATAGATTTTTTTTGGATAAAAGCTATAAACACCATTCATGACCTGGAACATAGTATCAAGAATAAATGGTATATCCGTGTTGAATATAAAAACCTCATTTATGTGGGGATTTTACTCCAATACTATACACAGATCAAAGACAATGGGATCTACATGAATTTGTCCATTATTTTTAATTTGTGGTTGTGTGGTGGTGCTCCAAGATACACATCTCAAAATGGATCAGTTTCGTGCAAGGAAGTTGCCAAGGGAAAGTCTTCCCTTCCTACAGGGATACCCTAAAACAACATTGGACCTTAGATAAAAAACAATCATGGTCCCTACATAGTTGAACAAATGGAGAATTCTCCCAACATGGATGTAAATATTTTAGAGGTAAACATATTATTTTATGCTCTTCAATTAAAGATTGTCATTTGTATATTTCATGGTTTTTGGCCCAAACTTGAGGCTCTCCACCAATAGATATTAATCCTTTAGACACCAAACTGTGATAGTTTACTTATGATCCAAGGGTTTTTCATTGTACAATTTGACATACAAAAGAAATGGATATTGTTTTGAATGATGGGTCATGGTTTTGGGGGTAATGCGAACCTCTTCATTACACCACGGTTCCCATAATTTGATGTTAAAACTATGGTTGTTTATGATATGTCAGTTTGGGTGAGAATCCCAAATCTCCCTGTTCCATTCTGCCACCCTAGGATCATAGAGGATATTGGGAACACACTTGGGAAATTCAAGAAAATGGACAATGAAAGGAAAAATAAAGGCGTCTTTACATTTGCTAGAATATGTGTAGAGATTGACCTCAACAAAGACATTCCAAGCCATATATGAATGAATCATAAAGTCTTCAGTTGGACACAATTTTTATATTATGATAACATGACTTTTATATGTCAAGAATGTTTTCAAACTGGCCATTTACGGAACACATTTCCCCAATGTTATAGCTCCAAATCTCACTCTTATGGTTTGTGATGCTGCACTCATGGCCTAGGGCAACCCCTCCTTCCAGACCTGGTCCTAAAATTTAAAAAACAATGTTTTATCCCTTATACACGAAATTTCCCTGAGTTAAACGCGTGTACACGCGGGTCTGTGTATACCCAACCTGCGTGTATGTATTAAAACACTTAAAAAAATAAATAATTCCTTATTTTCGGGCGGAGATCGCGGGTTTTACCTGCTGATCACCTGTTAGTGCCCGTGGCCCAACTGTTCCCAACCAACTCCTAACTAAAAAAACTACTTTGGAGATGGTATAAAAAGACATCAAAGGGAAGGCCTAAGGGAGAGAGAAAGGAGAGCAAGATTATTATGCTGAGATTTTCCCCTTAGACCAGGTCTGAACTCCTTGGTGCCTTCTGCACTTCCCCCATTTTGCATAGGAAACCCTTGTTTCCATGTGTATTTGTGATCATTCATTCTTTATATCACCATTGAGTAAGACTTGGAAGGAGCTCTTGTTGGAGGCTTGAGGCTGGAACGAATCCGGGAGGAAGCTTTGCTTGGAGCCTACTGAAGGTGTTTCAGGTGAAATCTTTCCGTTATATGTACTTTACTTGCCTTTATATAAAGAAACATGTCTTGGTTCCCGAAACAATCTTTCTTTGTGCTTATGAGATTCTTGTTTTGAATTCTTATGCAAGTAGTTACTTAAAGATTTTTATAACTAACTTTATAGCATGAAGATGGTTTATGTATAAGTATTTGTCTATGTACTGTTGTGTTCTTTGATTTGTTTGTTTTACAGGTCAAAGGAGAAGAAGGGAACTCCAAGAAGGGTTTGGACCCTAAAGGCCTTCTCGAACGTAGGACCTTAGGTACGTACCCTCAACATTATAATTTGCTTACAGTAAAGATAATGGTTGTGTGTGTGTTTCTTTGAATAAGCAATTTTCAGTCTGGTAGAGTCTTAACCCAAAGGACCCTAGGGGTACTTTCCCCTCAACCAGAATTGGTGACTCCGCTGGGGAACAACACTCTTGTTGTTCCTAGTTTGGGTAGTCTTCAAGCCAATCAAGGCTCAGCCCCTCTGTTTGCTGGCTGTGACTGTCTGATCTGTTCTTGAACTCTAAGCTTTTCCAGTTTTTTCAGTCTGTATTTTTTATTTTTCTTGAAAATCTTCAGATACGCTGTTTTGCTGGATTACAAAAGGTATATACGCAAGTTTAACTAAGTGAACCCGCGTATACACAGGTTTCCTCAGTTACAGTCGTGTGTACACGCACTCTGCATATCATTGCAGGCGCGTATATTATATAATTTTCAAGATTTATAAATTTTCTTTTTGCTGAATGTTTGTCTGGTGGTTTGGGTCAGTTTGAAGCAGTCATTTTCCAGTAACAGTCCTTTGTTTAACAGGGGGCATATTGTTCTGAACTCTCTCTAATTATAAGGAGTATTAGTCTTGTTTTCGTTGATTGCAAGCGTCATTGTTTTTTGACACACAAGATTTCTGGTTAAGAATCTTGACTGCTCTGTTTTGGCAGAGTAGGAAGGTTGGATTCAATCTTTGTGTTCATTTTGTTTTGGTGACCCTTTTGTTTGCTTAACGAAACCATTTTTGTGACCATTTGCTCCTTCGTTTTGGGAAAGTTGTTTGTTATCACTTTCTTGAGACTTGTCTTTTGATCTTTTGGACTTTCATTGCTACTTTTGATTGTCAAGAGCGATTTCAAACACATTTATTTTTGTTGGGTTTTCATCATTGTAAGGTGTCAATTCGCAAAAGTGTTTGGTTTCCTATTCTTCAATCATTAGTGTCAGTATTTTTGAGAGCATTCCTTGAAAAAGACTTCTTTGTTGTTTGAAAGAGAATCTTTTGAAAGTTTTAAGTTTCGCTTTCTTAAACTTGCTTTTCATTTGATTTCCTTTTTTGCGAAGTGAAAGTGCTTTATGTTTATCTTAGAACTTGTTTTTATTGTTTGGACGAAATGATTGGTAGCACATCATCTTCTATCTAAGCATTTTAGTGGCAAGACAAATTTGATAAGTGAGCAACTTTCCTTCTTTTTTTTTAGAGTGGTCTTAAAATCTTGCATTCACATATAGTTCTTGCATTAGCATAGCTTTGCATCCCCTTTTAGGCATGCATAGTTTTGTTAGCTTTTGTGAGTGTGGAGTTTGAAAAGAAAGAAAAAAAATTTGTTTTATTAGAAGTACCTCTAAACCTCATAGAAATTGCTCTTCATCGAAAAAAAAAAGTGCATATGCATGTAGCTAAGTTTTATTAATTTCTTTTGCGTCAAAAAACACCACTAGTTTCACTTCCGTTACCTTGTGACTTAAAGAACAGCCTAATAAAATCAAGCGCTAATTAAAATCCACTAGAACTTTTTGTTTTAGTCAGTTACACCAACAAGTTTAGGATTTTAGGGCCTTGGATTAGGCGAGTGGAGAGTCAACTCTCCAAGGCCACATAAAACGTCAAACATAAGAGTCTGAATAACGAGAGAAAATCCAATAGCGTTAGGAAGACCAGGAAAGCTCTGGATCTGGGAGTTAAGCACGAGGGTTTGTGAAGATAGGGAAGAGAGATACCCCCTCTCCTACTTGTCCGAACTTACCTCACGACTGTTCTGCCTGGCTTCTGCGACGAGTTGGTGTCCATAGTTGCCTCTCCTAGGGATCTACACAGGTGGCTGCGGAGGGGAATCCCGTGGCACCTCAGGTTGACGTTGCATCACTCTCGACAGTACTACTGGAGGGCACCCTTGCGAAACTTGGGGGCTTGCACCGGCGCAGGTTGTTGTTAGGAGGTCAGCGTAACTTCCTCTGTTACCTTTGCTGATAGGACTGGGCCGTCATTATCCCAAACTATCTTCAGAAGGCCCCTGACTCCACTTTCTTGTATTTTGGTGTCCGGTCCTCACCACCCGGAGCGGAAATACTTGGAAGTTGTTTGACTGGCTGTATCTTTAGGGACTTTATAGTGAGTGCTCTTTGCTCCTTGTATATAGTTGGCTTTAGGTATTTTTGTCTAGTCACATTTGGACTTTGTGTTCTGAGTGACTGGCTTACCACTCTACCGATCTTGAAAGGCTTTTGGTTGTTCTTTCAGAAGTTGTGGAGTTGCCTCCTCAAGGGCAAAGGTTTTGATTGCTTATCCATATTCCTTGAAAGGTTGTTTCTATATTCCCGTAGGGGAAGGGTCTTTGGATCAGTTAGATATGGCCAATATTCCTGTGGAAACCAACCAAGGTGCCCTCCCGAAAGGGGATCCTTGTGCTTTTCCTTCCTTTGGAAACGTTGGTACTCCCTTGATGGCCACTTTGAATATTCCTGGGTTGAATGTTGGACTACCCGTTTGGCTCTGGTCCACTCCGAATATTCCAAATGCTCTTGAAGCCTCTCAGTTGAATGCTTTATTTCAAGGGCATCACATGGGTGCTAATTGTTCATCTTCTTTCAAAGAGAAATCTGGGATTCCTTCTTCTCCTCCTTCTTATAACAAGAAATCTAAAAAAAGGAGAAAAAGTAAGTCAAAGAAGAAGAATAAGTCTAGCACTTCATCTTCAACATCTGCGAGTCATGTTGGAGATGAGTCTTCAGTTGTTGCAAGTCATGCTGGGGGCACAAGTCTAGTCACTGCAAGTCATACTAGCACTGCATCTTCAACCTCTGCAAGTCATGTTGGAGATGAGCCTTCAGCCACTGCAAGTCATGCTGGGGGCACAAGTCTAGTCACTGCAAGTCACACTAGCACTTCATCTTCAACCTCTGCAAGTCATGTTGGAGATGAGCCTTCAGCCACTGCAAGTCATGCTGGGGGCACAAGTCTAGTCACTGCAAGTCACACTAGCACTTCATCATCAACCTCTATGAGTCATGTTGAAGATGAGCCTTCAGCCACTGCTAGTCATGCTGGGGGCACAAGTCTAGTCACTGCGAGTCACACTAACACTTCATCATCAACCTCTGCGAGTCATGTTGAAGATGAGTCTTCAGCCGCTGCAAGTCATGCTGGGGGCATGAGTCTAGTCACTGTAGGTCATACTAGCAAAGAGTCACCGACCTCTGCAAGTCATGTTCAGGACTCTCCGCAAACCACTGCTAGTCATGTTGGTGGAATGGAGGTTGATAAGAAACCTGGACGTAGAAGTTTTAAACCTAAGTTCCCTTGTAAGATATGCAAGGGAGACCATCTTACTCATTTATGCCCTGGTATTCCAGAGGTTCAAAGGATATGGTCCGAGTCTGAAAATACTTCTGCTCCTAGATCCGATATGGTTTCTCATCAATCCCATCAACCATTGGTTGATAATGTGGTAAAGCCAGTGCAATCGCTGGCCGATTACACTCCTCTTTTGGGGGGTGAAGTGCCTAACAAAAGAGTTTGTTTGATCTCTAGTACAGAGTCTTCTAGTATAGGGGGCATTCCGGTTTCTTCGAATGTTCCCCCTCCAAGTTCTAAGAGTGTTTCCTTTGATTGGGATAGTCTTGTTGAGCCTCGTCTTCCTTCCACTGCACCTTTCCAAATAAAGGTCAGAGTGAATTCCACAAATGTCTATCGATGTATGGTGGATGAAGGATCCTCTGCAAGTATTATATCCTCTTTGACTTGGAAAGCTTTGGGTTCCCCAAAGTTGTTGACAGCTCAGAGTCAGTTGTTAGCCTATGATAGAAGGCCTGGTGAATCTATGGGTGTTCTTCCTCAATTGCCTATCACTTTAGGTGGGAAGACTGTCTTAATCGATATGATGGTGGTTGATAGCCCTTTAGACTTTAATATGCTACTTGGGCGTGATTATGTCTATGCTATGAATGCTGTGGTGTCTTCACTCTTTCGAGTAATGTGCTTTCCTCATAACGGGAATATTGTCACTATTGATCAGCTTGCATCTGATAATCACCACCCTAATTCGACTTTACTGCAGAATGCCCCTTGGTTTGTTCCAAGTGTTCAAGTAGACTCTACCCCGCCACGGGTTAATTATGTGGCATTGAGTCCTCAATGTTCAATTGCTTCTAAGAAGGATCCTTTGACTTATTATTCTCCTTCTTGGGACTTGGTCCCGGCAGTTGACCGAGAGATTCTTCCTATAGGGACATGGGACCCTTTAATTCCCTCTTTTAATACTTGTAGTTCTCATGATTTCTCAGATCTTATTTTGCCTTCACAGGAGGAACTCTTTGAAGCCATGAGTTATGACTACCAAAGGAGTCCTTGGTCCGATCCCTGCAAGGGGTTTGTCCAGAAGAACTATTATGCGTAAGCTGCAAGGCTGCGTGGTTCCCTGTACCATATTGTATATATGAGGTACGCATTTTCAAGTTTTGTATTCTATAACACAAGATCTTATATGAAGTTTATATGTGGGATGTATTAACTTCGTGTCTAGTGTTCCTATTTATGTTTACAGAACTTGGAAGATTTCTCCTTTGGAAGTTTATGGTTGGTCCGTTCTGACAGGTATTGGTTCTCGAAACTGGCATATAGGTTAGGTTTTTCCACCTGCATTGTGCATTTATCAGTTTCCTTTCCCATTTTGCCTTAGGATCGACCCCACCAAGTTATGGTGCAGAACCTTCTCATTGCTTAGAAGTATCATGACTTGTGTGGTAGAGCCTACCTTATCATGGGTGCCCTAGTTAGTACCTTTTTGTCGCTTGGCACTCATGCTGATTTTTCATCCCTAGGCTCGGGAGTCCTCTTTAGTCCCGCCATGACTTATGCGTTGAAGACTCATTCCTCTTTTCTTCTTCGCTTTGTTCTGGCCTTATACCCTAGAGGCTCCTATGTGTGTCGAGTTGTACTTCTGCATTGCATGTTGACCATTTGCACCTTTTGGCCTAGAGCCGGCTTCACTTGGACTCGTGTTTAAGCCAACTTTTGACCATGACGTCTGCAAAATCAACCTTGCATACCTTTGACTTCTGCAGCTTGACATACCCTGATCCGTGGAAGGAACATATCTCTGAGTGTCACTGACCAATTTTCACCTCCCTGCATTGAGCATAGGAACGTTCCTTTCCCAAGAACTAGATCATCTGTTTCACTGACACTCGTTCTTTCCACTGTACCATAGCAATCTTTTATTCTTTTTCCGGCTTAACAAAAAAAGACAAAAAAATTAAATATTCCAAAAAAGAGCGGGAACAGGGACATTATTTCCATTTATTGTTGGCAGCTAGAGTCAGTCGTGTCGCCCTTGAATAAAGCACTCAAAACAAAGTCTCCTCCGCATGGGTGGGATTTAGTTTGACTTAGGTATGCCATAACCTTGTTATTGAGTCAGTTCTCCCCCGATTGGTTATCTCTTCCAATCATATGGAGGGTTCGTTCGTGCCTCCTGCATGGCGAACTTATACAGAGTCATCATATGTTGCCGCATAGTCACATTGAGTCGTGCTTTTGTTCAAGGGAAGTTAGCCTAAGTCGACCTCTCTGCGGTGTCTCTTGACTCATTTTTCAGTCGGCCATCCCTGGTTGTCAGTATCATGTCTATCATCACATCAGTTATATTGGTCCTTTACTCGTGCCGGTTTGAGAAGGTCCCCATTGACTTCTTGCTGGCGGGTCTTGTCCTTATCGACGACGACACCTTGCTCTGAGGACAGGCCTAGAGCCGCACCCTGGCCCTATTTTCATTATTGATAGGTCACCTTGTGCTCAGCATCGATCAGTATCATGGGTCTTTGACTAAGTGGTTTCCCTTGTGTTCGACATCAGCATACATTATCACACATTGGGATTCGTGCAGTACCTTGGTTTCCATTTGACCCTATTGGTGGATACCTCGCCTCTATGTCAGCTTTCATTATTGGTTGGTTCAGAGGGTTTCTGCCGTGCGCTAGCCACATCTTGTGTACGCCGGAAACGTACTTCGGTTGGGTTACTACATCTTTTTCATCCGATTCCTTCCACATTATTGGCCTACGGGTTACACTCGCGCTAGATTGATGGAGGATGCCTTAATGCCTTCCTTCTAGCGGATCTTTCCCTATTGACTCCGACTCATTGCTCTGGGGCAAAGATCTAGAGTCCATTTGGCAGTACCTTGGGGTTTGCAGTCATTAGTGGCAGATCCTTCGCTATCGACAGTGGGAAACCATCATTGTCTCCTGATCGATAGATTCTTACAGGTGTTCGACTTCAGCTCATCTATTCACACTTGTTAGATTGTACTGGGTACCTTGACGCTCATTATCATTATCGGTGAGTAGTATCGTGTTTGTTAACGGTATACATCAATGACCGGTAATCAAACGATTTCTCACATGGCCGACTTCAGATCATTTATTCCCATGGTGTAGAAATGTACCACGACGGTCGGTGAAGACCTCAGGTTGTATCAGCATTCATTGGTTCACTTGACAGTTGCTCCTGTTGCAGCTAGTTGATACCACTCCACCTTATATGTTGCAGTCAGTCATGGCGACATTCTATATGCTGGCACCTGAGTTTGCAGTGTAGTACCATCCTATTCCATCATGTTCAGTTGGTACCTTTTGGGATCATTCTTTGATATCAGTGATCCGTTGCACCTTCCAGCATCATTGACAGTCTTATATGTGATATTCAGACATGTACTTGCTCATTATGATCAGATGATCCATTATGTATCTTCCAGTCATTTATACTTGTATACTTAGTGGATCCGCTTGTACTTGATATGCGGACATGCTTTACTTTTTCTGAGCATGGGTATGCCCGCCTTAGATAGTGTTTCTTTCTGATCTCCTTTTGGTGGCTTGGCAGGCTGAATTCTGGTGAAGTCCTCCTCGGTTTCTCGACAGACTTCCTTTCCATGTACTTACATAATATATTTCGGCCATCATGTTCCCCTTCTGACCTCATATATTAGGGGGCATCTGTTATAGCTCCAAATCTCACTCTTATCGTTTGTGATGCTGCACTCATGGCCTAGGGCAACCCCTCCTTCCAGACCTGGTCCTAAAATTTAAAAAATAGTGTTTTATCCCTTATACGCGACATTTCCCTGAGTTAAACGCGTGTACACGTGGGTCTGTGTATACCCAACCCGCGTGTATGTATTAAAACACTTAAAAAAATAAATAATTCCTTATTTTTGGGCGGAGATCGCAGGTTTTACCTGCTGATCACCTGTTAGTGCCCGTGGCCTAACTGTTCCCAACCAACTCCTAACTAAAAAAACTACTTTGGAGATGGTATAAAAAGACATCAAAGGGAAGGCCTAAGGGAGAGAGAAAGGAGAGCAAGATTATTATGCTGAGATTTTCCCCTTAGACCAGGTCTGAAGTCCTTGGTGTGTTCTGCACTTCCCCCATTTTGCATAGGAAACCCTTGTTTCCATGTGTATTGGTGATCATTCATTCTTTATATCACCATTGAGTAAGACTTGGAAGGAGCTCTTGTTGGAGGCTTGAGGCTGGAACGAATCCGGGAGGAAGCTTTGCTTGGAGCCTGCTGAAGGTGTTTCAGGTGAAATCTTTCCGTTATATGTACTTTACTTGCCTTTATATAAAGAAACACGTCTTGGTTCCCGAAACAATCTTTCTTTGTGCTTATGAGATTCTTGTTTTGAATTCTTATGCAAGTAGTTACTTAAAGATTTTTATAACTAACTTTATAGCATGAAGATGGTTTATGTATAAGTATTTGTCTATGTATTGTTGTGTTCTTTGATTTGTTTGTTCTACAGGTCAAAGGAGAAGAAGGGAACTCCAAGAAGGGTTTGGACCCTAAAGGCCTTCTCGAACGTAGGACCTTAGGTACGTACCCTCAACATTAGAATTTGATTACAGTAAAGATAATGGCTGTGTGTGTGTTTCTTTGAATAAGCAATTTTCAGTCTGGTAGAGTCTTAACCCAAAGGACCCTAGGGGTACTTTCCCCTCAACCACCCAAGCCAAGAAGTACACAACAAGAAGGGACTGACCCAAAAATTAAAAGGTTGGCAATATATTGATCCTCACCTCTCAGATGTTGAGGTTGAGGAAATATCGAGAAACCAACCAATCCAATAAGAAGAGGAGGCTGTAACACATCATGTATTACACTTAGATGGGGTTATAGTTGCTCATGGTGTTTTTTCTCCAAAACAAAACTTGGTAGAATCTGAAATGCTCACGGTTTCTGAACATTAGACTAATGAGACACATATGAAGGATGGTTTGTGGGGAACAAAACGTGTCCATGTATCTAAAATCTCCAAACTGGAAAAGGATAATCCTCCAGATATATCTGAGTTTTCTTTGTCTTTGGTTCAATTTGGTACCAACATGGGGGTCTGGCAGTAGGTCTAGAAAATGAAAGGTGTTAGGTCCCTTTAATACTACTGTATTTCCCCATTATTATTTTCATTGTATCCTTTATTGTTATTAGTGTGCCCATGTTGTCCCCATATTATTATTATTGTTCTCCATAGAAGCCCACTATTGTTATTGTTGTGCCGTTACATTGTTATTATTATGTCGGCTATGATTATATTGTGACCCCTTAGACTTCTATATATAGAAAGGAGGTTTTGTCATATTAATCATCCAATAATTGTTCATTTGTGTAATGTAAAGTAGGTTTCCCCCTTGCAAGGGTTATTTTGAAGTCATTGATCTATATTTTCTATCTTTTCGTGAGTTGGTTGCATAACATTTGGTATCAGAGCTTTGGATTCTAGGATTTCATTGCTTCAAACAGGTCCTCGTGGAATTTTCGCTAATTTTTTTTTCTACGAAGCTTCAGAAGCTTAAACAAAAACATATTTGATAAGAACTCTTGATAAATGTTTTTTTTTTGAATTTCAGATCTTGTCTCGCTATATTTTCGGAGATATAATCCAAGTAAGTTAGGGTTTTTGTAGGCTCCCGAATTCCATCTCAAACAGGTGATCTTGGGAAAATCATCATAATGTTCTCTATGAGCATCATATTCGAATTTCGTAAGAAGTGACCAAATGTGGATGGAATTTAGTTTTTTGGTTATAGATTTCAGGTCTGAAGGTTGAACTAGTGACACGTGGCACTTAGTACAAGTTCGCTCTATTGAACTAGTCTATAATCAGCTCATTGTGGGAGATTGGGCATAATGATTTCTTGGAGAATCAAATCTCAATCATAATTATGGGGTTGGAAAGAGGACTCAGAGGGATACCACTGGATGAAATTTTAGGCCTTGGAGATCGACCATTACAAAGATAAAATAGATTCAATATTGAGCTCCTACAAAGAAAAAAACGGTTTGTATTTTTTTAAATTTACATAAGTTTTGTTTGAAAATAAAATTTGAAATGATTCTAAGGGCATAGTGAAGCATAATACTCGTTAATTGATGCCCTGAAGAAAGAAAATGGAAACACCTAGTAAGCAACCCGAAATTTCTACTATGACACATGAAGAAGAAGAATAAATGCAACATGATATATCAAAATTACGAGACCAAATGCAATAATTTTCACCCTCACAAAGAGTAACCAAAAATGAAATGGATGCTAAGATGGATGGTTTGAATAATAGCCTAAAATTAGACATGGAAGGATTGAATAATGGCATGAAAGCTAATATGGATGACATGATATGGTTGACATGAAAGATAATATGGAATATTTTAAGAATGGTTTAAAAGAAGAAATGGAAGGTTTCAAGGAAGGTTTAACAAGGTTGCTACAAGAAATGCTTCCTAATGGTGAAAAGGTATTAGATGAAACTCACGACGAGATCAAAAGAAATGTTAATCATGATTTCATAGACTTTAACATTGAATCGAAGACCCACCATGTTCCAAAGATCGATATGAGGAAGTTTGATGGGAAGGATCCCGTAACATGGATACTATAGATGGAGAAATATTTCGATCTCCATAATGTGAAAAACACACAAAAGGTATGCATTGTAGCTTTATATTTGGAACCCAATCAGTTTTTATGGTATCGATGGCTTTGCTCTCGTAAAAAAATTGTCACTTGATCAATTTTTACAGAGGAAATGATGGCACATTATGAGGATATAAAGAGAAATGCCTTCTTTAGTCAATTGATAAATCTCAAACAAAGGGTTCAATGGTGGAGCAAATTGAGGACTTCCAAAATTGAATATAAGGGTAAATGATATTCCAAAAGAGCATATGATTGATGTGTTCATAGGGACCTTAAAGGATAACATCCAACATGAGGTTCACCTTTGGGAACCTGATTCATTGGAAAAGGCATTCAAGTTCGCAAGAAAAATTATGGCAACAAGGAATCCTACCACTCACAACTATAAATATGGAAGTGTTGTTTCCCCTAGCCTTCCACAACCTATAAGGTTGACACCACAAAAAAAGGAAGAAAAATGAGCAAAAGGGCTTTGTTATAGTTGTGATAGAAAATACACTAAAGGTCATAAGTGTGTTGAGAAGAAATTATTTTACATAGATTGTGAAGAGGAGGAAGAAAAGGAACAAGAAATGTCAAAATAAGAGGATATACACTAGGAACCAACCCTAGAGAAATAAGAAATGAATCCGACCATATCTTGTAACGCATTGGCAGGAACTACCACTCAAACTCTGAAGATAGAAGGACATATCAAGAAGAAAAAGGTACTAGTGTTGATTAATTCAGGTAGTACACATAACTTTATTCATTGTAAGATAGCCAAGGAATTGAATTGCTTCCTATATCCAACACTAGAGTGTTAAGTGATGGTTGCAAATGGAGGAACCATAAATTTCTTTGGAAAGTGCCATAATATCAAGTTATCCATGGGAGAATATGTATTGAATATTCCAATGTTTTCCATTCCAATGGGTGGTGCTAATGTTGTATAAGGAGTCCAATGGCTACAATCTTTGGGTACAATAGATTTTAATTTTCAAGAACTTTTCTTGAAATTTTTTGGGGAAGCAAAGGAAGTTGAATTAAGGGGTATCACAGGGAAACCGGGAAAGATAATCATCTCTAACGACATAAAAAAGCTTCTAAATAAAGAACATCGGAGCATAATTTCACAATTATGTTCACTAGAGGTTCCCACATCGAAATCATCTATTTCTCCAGATCTCGAAAAAGCCTTGGACAATCATTCCAAGATATTTTAGACTCCCAAAGGTGTAGAAATTCTGACTGTAGATTAACCTGATAATGCAATATAACTAAAGAAAAATGTTCTAGTCTACTTCTATACTCAAACTTGCGGAAGCTTAAAAGATTTGAGCAAGATCAAGCTAAACACAGATAACCAGAAGAATACTCAGGGGAAAGCCTCAGCTAAAAACCCCAATATCTGTATTATCATATAAGTTGGAAATATCTCATAATTACACAAAGCTTTAGCTCTCACAGCTAGCCAGCTCTCAGTACAATCCTCACATATGCTCACAGGCAAAATAGACTTCTCATAAGTCTTCCACACTACCCTCCAAGCTCCTATTTCCTTGTGCAGTTTCTCCTAGGTGATTCTCCTATTACCAAGTGTAACACTAATCATTCACACTTATCTCACACCCTGTAAAACTGTGCAATCCTCAAGGAATGAATTCCTTCTACATGCATCAGTTTTCCTTATAGGAAAATACATGCGACTGATAGTACACTGTCCCTATATTTAATCTCAACTAGGTCTTTCTCATAATAGACATGCATGAGTTAATGCTGAGATAACCTTTAGTTATATGGAGTACTTAGTTGGATGCATGCATGCATTAATTGACTAAACTCACAATTAGTTCCTCAAATAGTTTGTAACTAATTTAACTGGACTTAACTCAGTAAACTGAGCTAACTAATTACAACTCAAATATAACTCAACCTTATCTCCTTAATTAAGGGATAATCTCCTTAATTTAAGGGATAACTATTGCATGACTTCAGAAAGACTTCTAACTTGAACTTCTCCAACTAATTAACTCAAGATGAATTAATTAATTATTTTTCAAGTAGCTGGTCAGACTTAATTCAAATTTTCATTCACAATTTTAATTCAAGGACAAATTAAAATTGGAATATCCTTGTTGCCACATTTCAACACTCCCTCTCAACAAGAAAGGGATTATCTGCCACCCAATCTTGTTTCTATGGAACTCGAATTTACACTTTGAAAATGCCTTTGTCAAAATGTCAGTTTCTTGTTCCTCGGTTGAAATATACTGCAGCAACGTGATCCTCCTCGCTACACAGTCTCTGAGATGATGATACCGGATATCGATGTGCTTGGACCTATCATGAAATACTAGATTCTCAGAGAGTTTGATACAACTCTGATTATCACAATAGATCACAGTTGGATCCATCCTCTGATCAAACAAACCGATTAGAATTTCCCCATCTAGATGGCCTCACATGTTGCCTGACTTGCAGCCATGTATTTGGCCTCTACGGTGCTGAGTGCAACTGACCTATGTTTCCTACTGTACCAAGAAACTATCACCGACCCAAGGTTGAAAATCCCTCCTGATGTGCTCTTCCGATCTAATGGACTACCTGCCCAATATACATCAATGAAGCCCTATAGCTTCACTCCCTCTATCCATCTATACCATAATCCATACTGAGATGTGCCTTTGAGGTATCTTAATACATGCTTTTCCACCTTCCAAAACATCTTGGTAAGTTGAACCATAGCTTGACTCAGCTGGTTCACAGCATAGCACAAAATCTAGTCGTGTGTTCACTAAGTACATCAGTGAACCCACAAGCTGCCTGTACACAGTAGCATTTACTAATTCTCTTGAAGTAGCATCCTCCTTCCTCTAGTTACCTGCTAGAGGAGTCTACATGGGCTTGCACTTCTCCATGTGGAATCTTCTGAGTATCTCGTTGGCATACTTGCCCTGAGTCACAAACAACTCCCCATCCTTTTGCCACACTTCCATGCCAAGGAAGTAATGCATGAGACCCATGTCTTTCATCTCAAATTCTCTTGCAAGGTCCTCGTTGAAAGACATGATCAACTGATCATCACCTGTCAATATGAGATCATCAACATAAAGTACAATTATCAACGACTTACCTTTCACCATGATGTGGTACAAGTTTGCATCCACTTCTCTTTGTGAAGCCCAACTTGGTGAAGTAGTTGTCTATCCTAGTGTACCAAGCACGAGGTACTTGCTTCAGCATATACAAAGCTCTCTTGAGTCAACACACATGTGACTCACAATCGAAGGTCTCAAAACCTTCCGGCTGCTCTATGTACACCTCTTCCTCAATATTGTCATTGAGGAATGCAGTCTTCACATCCATCGGATGGATCTTCCAACCCATCTGTGCTGATAGTGCCAACATTGATCTGATAGATGAGTACCTTATGACAGGAGAAAAAGTCTCATCATAGTCAATCCCCTCTACCTGTGAGAAACCACAGCCAACAAATCTTGCCTTATGCTTCTCCACACTACCATCAGCAACTTGCTTTACCTTGTAAAGCCAATGGGAACTCACAACTGACTTGTTCTCCAGTCTCAGAACCACGTTCCAAACACTGTTACGAAGTATGGAGTCATACTCCTCCACCATAGCATCAACCTAAATCGGTTGTTGCACTGCTTCCTCAAAGGAATACGGCTCGGTCTCAACACATTCCCCAACAAGGGCCATGTATCCAGTGTACCTCTCAGGTAACCTCCTCTATCTGTGCTGAGAAGATGGTTCTCCCACATTCTCTCTCGCATCCAACAATAGTCTGTTAGCTTCTCTTCTACGTTTCTGTCCAACAGTTCCTCCACAGCTTGTAGTTGGAGCTCCCTCTCAAGGGAAACGCATGGCCTTCTGCTCATCAAACTTGAGATCTCTGCAAACCACTCTCCTTCGACTAGTAGGCAAATACACCCGATAGTTGTGGGGTGTATTAGTGTACCCCACAAGTATCCCCAACTCGGATGTTGCATCAAACTTCTTCCGTGCATCCTTTGTCACATGGCAATATATCGATGAGCCAAAGATCTTGAAGTGACCCACATCTGGTCTCTTACCGTAGAAAGCTTCCTTTGGTGTCTTCATCCCAAGTATGTGATTTGGGCTTCTATTCTGCAAATAGACTGCTATGTTGCATGCCTTAGCCCACAAGTGAAGTGGTAGGCCTTAGTCATGTAGCATCGCCCGTGTTGCCCCTACAATCATTATGTTCTCCTCTCAGCCACCCCATTCTGTTGTGGGTTATGAGGTGCTGTCAACTCTCATTTAATTCCTTCCGCTGCACAGAAGTCCTTAAACTCTCGAGAGACATATTCTCCACCATTGGCACTTCTCAAGGCCTTGATCTTCTTCCCTGACTCTTTCTCGACCAAAGCTTTGAACTCACAAAACTTTGAGAAGGTTTGGTCCTTCTTCAGCATGAAATAAATCTAGAATTTACGAGAATAATCATCAATTAAAATCACATAATACCTTTGCTTCATTGTGGATGCTGTCAAGAATGGTCCACACACATCAATATGAACTCACTCTAAGATTTCTTATGCTGGACTGTCTCGATCATGAAAGGAAGACTTAGTGTACTTTCCTAAGGTACAACCTTTGCATGTGTCAACTTGCTCAAGTTTACCTTTGGGAAGTCCTGTAGATATCTATTGCATTATCTTCAAGGCCCCTTGATGCAAATGGCCTAATCGCCTATGCCACAACTCGCCAATGTCTTGGCTTTGCACCAATTCTGCTTTTGAACTCTATGTTGCACAATCATCTACCTCTAATTTATAGAGATTCTTCACCTGAATCCCTATCCTCTTGGTCTAACCCATGGCTATGTGTCTTAGGAATGCCTTTCCTTTACTGAAGACAACATCGTAGCCTTTGTCCTTCTTCAATCCAGGCACATAATTCACATCTGTCAAGGTGAGAGGAGCTCCATTCTCCCTCTGAAAAGCAACCATGCCAAATCCTAAAACATTATACTTTCCGTCACTACCCATCTCTATGTGCATCTTGAGGTCTTTCTCCTCCAAGGTACTGAATAAACTTTTATTACTAGTCATGTGGAATGAGGCTCCACTGTCAAGATACCAAACACAACCCACCATCAATGAAACCATGCATGCGATGAGGGTAAAGTCCATTTTGAACTGAGAGGCTAATGCCTCATCTTCCGATCCTTTCAAGGATCCCTTCTTGGACTTCTTCGATGGGAAATTAGTCACATAATGTCCCATCTCGTGGAAATTAAAGCATCTCACTTTAGACTTGTCAAACTTCTTCCCTCCATGAGAAGAATTCGATTTGGAATGGGAAGCCTTCCCTTTCCCTTTCCTTGCCTTACTTGCTAAGGCCAAATTTTCTTCATCATCATTCTTGGATGAAGAACCATCTTGTGTGCTCCTCCTGATCTCCTCATGCATGAGATCCGACCACAATCATTCCAAATCCAACAGTTTCTCCCTTCCATTCATAGATTCTTGGTAGCTATTCCAGCTCTTTGGAAGGCCGAGGAGAGCGAAGCTCACCATATCATCATCGGCAGTAGTTATTCCCACACTACCAAGCTCATATCTATAAGTGGTGAGCTTGTTCAGATATGTGGAAATAGTATCACCCTTCTCCATATTGATTTTCCAAATCTTATCCTTGAGTGCCAATTTCCTCTGGTCACTACTATTCTGGTAGAGGTCCTTCAATATCTTCCACATTGAAAATGGAGTATCCTTCCCATGGAGACTCAATAAAATATGGTCTCAAACTCCCTCTAGGATGATCCATCTCACCTTCACCACACACTTCTTCCACTCAGCCAACTCTTGTTCATTAGCTGTAGCTAGCTTTGGGATTTCCTGATCAATGAAATCCTTCAAGCCATTGTCTTCTAATACAAATTCCATTCTATCTTTCCATTCTATGTAATTCGAGCTGCCTTCCAAGGCATACTCGAGTCTCAAGCCATAGAACACCATTGACCAACCTGAAGTATGATATGAATTCGATTTGCACCTGCAACCCCGAACTTCAAACTTCGAATTGTCTTCTCAGTATACTGTTCACAGCTCCAATAACCTTTGCTCCGATACCATGTAGAAGTTATGGCTATAGATTAACCTGTTAATGCAATATAACTAAAGAAAAATGCTTTAATCTACTTCTACAATCAAACTTGCAGAAGCTTAAAAGATTTGACCAAGATCAAGCTGAACACATATAACGAAAAGAAGAATCAATTCACATGAAACACAAAAGAATACTCAGGGGAAAGCCTCAGCTAAAAACCCCACTATCTGTATTATCATAGAAGTTGGAAATATCTCATAATTACACAAAGCTTTAGCTCTCACAGCTAGCCAGCTCTCAGTAAAATCCTCACAGATGCTCACAGGCAAAATAGACTTCTCATAAGTCTTCCACACTACCCTCCAAGCTCCTATTTCCTTACGCAGTTTCTCCTGGGTGATCCTCCTATTACCAAGTGTGACATTGATCACTCACATTGATCTCACACCCTGTAAAACTGTGCAATCCTCAAGGAATGAATTCCTTCTGCATGCATGAGTTTTCCTCATAGGAAAATACATGCAACTGATAGTACATTGTACCTGTCTTTAATCTCAACTGGGTCTTTCTCAGAATAGACATGCATGAGTTAATGATGAGAAAATCTTTCGTTATCTGGAGTACACTAGTTGGATACATGCATGCATTAACTGACTGAAATCACAATTAGTTCC
Organism: Pinus tabuliformis; assembly: GCA_031772625.1. Lineage (NCBI taxonomy): Eukaryota > Viridiplantae > Streptophyta > Pinopsida > Pinales > Pinaceae > Pinus > Pinus tabuliformis. Next base: position 583,035,624 of record CM062806.1, read on the forward strand.
TCAAATAGTTTGGAACTAATTTAATTGGACTTAACTCAATAAACTGAGCTAAATAATTACAACTCAAATATAACTCAATCTTATCTCCTTAATTAAGAGATAATCTCCTTAATTTAAGGGATAACTATTGCATGACTTTAGAAAGACTTCTAACTTGAATTTCTCTAACTAATTAACTCAAGATGAATTAATTAATTATTTTTCAAGCAGCTGGTGAGACTAAATTCGAATTTTAATTCATAATTTTAATTCAAGGACAAATTAAAATTGGAATATTCTTGTTTCCACATTCGTGATCATGACCATGCTATTCATTTGATTCCAGGAAGTGTTCCTCCAAACATTAGGCCTTACAAATATCCCTATGCCCAAAAGAGTGAAATTGAATGTATGATTGTAGAAATGCTAGAGGCTAGTATAATTCAACCTAGTCAAAGTTCTTTCTCTACTCCAATAGTATTGGTGCACAAGAAGGATGGATCATGACGCATGTGTCCAGATTATAGGGAGCTCAACAAGCTCACTATTAGATAAGTTTCCCGTTCCAGTCATTGATGAATTATTTAATGAATTTCATGGAGCAATTTACTTCACCAAGTTGGATGTTCATTTGGGACATCATCAAATCATAATGAAGACGAAAGACATTCTGAAAACAACATTTAGAACTCATTAGGGTCATTATGAATTCTTGGTCATGCCTTTTGGCCTTACCAATGCACCCTCTACATTTCAAGGTTTGATGAATTCCATTTTCAATCCCTTCCTTAGAAAATTTTTGTTAGTATTTTTTGATGATATACTAATCTACAACGGGTCTTGAATGGATCATGTTGACAGGTGCTCAAACTATTGGAGGAGAAACAATTATATGAAAAATCCTCCAAATGTTTCTTTGGAGTACAAGAGGTGGAATATCTAGGTCATTTTATATCTATCCTTTCTATCTTTTTGTGAGCTGGTTGCATAATAAAAGGTAAGAAGGGGAACATTAGTGCTTTGTGATCTTCCCCAATATTTACTTATTATTTGTTGTATTATTACTACTTTGTATTTACCTTCTAACCATTTGGTCTTTTTTTGTTATGCCTTTTTCATATACTTTTGACTTATGTTTTGTCACTGATGGATGGGTTGATCCATGGAGAATGTACACTTTTTAGTGTGTGTATATATAAAATGTATTTTATATCACTTATTTAATTACAATGTGGGTTTCTTTTCGTAGGAAAAAAAATAATATTGCACTTTTCACAAGAAGGCATCTTTTCCAGTAGTTTCCTTGTAGCTAGATAATTTCCAATAGCTCCAAACCAAGGCAGGTAAGTAGAAACCACAAATAATTGTTCATCAAGAAAATCTACATTTACAAGAACATTATTTCTCCATGTTGAAACCTAGAAAAGAAATTAGCTATTAAATTGTCTTTACCAGGCCAATCTACAATTGTAACATTAAATTCCTGTAATAACAGAATCCATCTCGTGATCCAAATGTTACTTACAGGTTTTTTCATGAGGTACCAGATAGTTTCATCGTCTATATGAATGAAGACCTCATAACCTGTAATATAATTCCTAAATGTATTTATAGAGTGCACCACTGTGAGGAACTTCTTCTTTATCACAGTATAATTCAATTCAATAGGGGTTAGATTTTTAATAATGTATAAATTGCATAATAACATAAGTCATGTTTTTTCCCAAGGACAACTCCCAAATCTATGTTTGAGGCGTCCATGGAAATATGAAATGATAGAGCCCAATTGGGACCCCTCAAAATAGGAGCGACTGAGAGTTTTTCTTTCAAAGTATTAAACATGTAATGACACTAGTCAATCCATAAGAAAATGATATATTTAGATAATAATTTCAACAAAGGTATAATGATATTCATAAAACCTTTAATGAAGCATCAATAATATCCTACAAAACCAAGGAAACTTCTCACCTATTTCTACGTGGTAGGAACTGATGATTGGGATAAGTCCTTGATCTTGGCGGGATCAACCCCGATACCTACAATAGAAACAACATGAATGAGCACAACATACTTAGTTAGAATCATCCTACATTTTATATTAATCAAGGCAAGATATGCTTCTTGGCATCTAATTAATACTTTTTAATATTTTCTAAAGCTTCCTTGAAGGAATCCTCGTAAAAAGTAAATTCGTCCATCTGTACATCGACATAGTCATGGATAAAATCTTAAAAAAAATGCCCAATACCTCTATTTGAAAGGTTGTCAGAGTGTTAGATGACCCAAAAGGTAAAACTCGATAAGCAAAAGTTCCTCAGGGACAAGTGAAAGTATTTTTCTTGTGATCTGCTGGAGATATCTAAATCTAGTTCTATCCACTAAACCCATATAAGAATGAGAAATATGTTTTCCTTGCTAAGGTGTCTATGACCTTATTTATTAATGGAAGAGGGAAATAATTCTTCATATTAGCTTTGTTCAATTCATTGGAATTCTACACACACACATCACTTCCCTAAAGATTTAGGAACTAGAACTATGAAGAAAACCCATTTGCTATCAAATATCGGGTAGATTAAGTTTGCATCAAGGAGATTTTACCACTCTTATTTTACCATCTCCTTGGGTGTTGGATTCATACACCTTTGAGTGATATGTCAAACAAGATGGCATCAACCTGCGTATAAATATAATGAGAATAGACTATAGGATCGATCCCCTTCATGTCCCCATAACCCCATGCAAAGGATTTTATTTGTGCCTATAGAACCTGCATTAGTTATTTTTTCTCCTCATTAGTAAGTTCACTATTGATATTCAATAATTGACTAGGACTTACTTCAATAGAAATGCAACATGGTTATATTTCTTGAGATGGTGTTTTATAGTGTTTCATAATGAGGACAAAGCTATCAAATCATTTTTTTCTTGCACATCACTTTTTAAAACTTACTCAAATGGATGATTATCAGATTCATAAAAAGCTAAATTACATAAAACAAAATTAAGTTGAATTTATTCATAACATTCCTAAAATTTCTTTACCTGATTGATCGTACACATGGGTTGGACTATTTTTTTGTCGCTTATTGAGTCATCAAACCATGGAGCTTTCTCTAATTCCATGAGAAACTATGCAGGTGGATACAAGATAATTTGTTTTACAGCTCCAATGTTGGAAATGAACATGCTACCAAACATGCATCCTATGAATGCAATTGCAATAGAAAGCCATGACCTCCCAAGGATTATCAGATGCCCTTCAGTTGTAGATTTATTTTGCACAACCATGAAGTTCATTAGATATTCGCATGAATAAAGGGAAACAATTACATCATCCAAAACTCCTTCCAAAGGATTAATCATGCATTGGTCTACCAGTTTGAGAATAGTTGGGGTAGGACGACGATCAATTCACTAAAGAAACTCCATGGTATGTGTAGTCATGATATTCATGGTAGCTCCAAGGTCAATCAAAATATTAGGAATATATACTCAATTATTATGCACTAAAACAATAGGATTTCCAACATCAAGACATTTCTTCTCTAAATTCTTTCGAGTAATTGCATCAATGCACTCCCCAACAACAGGAATAGTTGGTGGATCTTTTGTTTCCTCCCAGGCTTCTTCCTGCACAACTCCCTCACTGTTTTAACATAAATGGGTATATCCCAAATAGCTTGCAACATGGGAATTTCACCCCAAAAAATAATAATTCATTAATCACATAATGTTCAGGAGGTTTTATTGGTTTATTCTCATTCAAACTCTTATGAAAAGGGGGATTTGATGGTTGTTTTGAGGACATGTTCTCTTATTAAGGGGGTGTAGGTCTACTAGTTCTTTCTATAGGGGTATGTACTTCTTCCTCTCTTTCTTCCTCTACAATATTGGGGCCATAATTTAGAAGCACCTTTCGGGACCGTAAATGAATGTCATACACTTCTACAAGAGTAATAGCATAGGTTGGGAAGGGTTACTACTCATATTTCAAGACATGTTGGGCTTCTTTATTATTCGATTTATTGATAGGTTGAATAGGCAATTAGTTTTGCCTAGAATATTGGGTAGAAGGACATTGTAATTAAGTATTTCAAGGTTGTTGTTAAGATGCTTGCATATACTAGTTTTGCAAGAAAGTTTGAGACAGTGGATGATACTGGGGATATAGTGGATAGGGATATGGGGGTAGAGGTCCATAAAATGTTCCTTGCAAACCTTGTTGACAATATTGGCTTTAAGGTGGATGTTGTGGCCAAATTTTCCATGGTGTGGCAACATTCCAAGTTGCATACTGTAAATTAGAAAAATGTGAAAAACACATGGACATAAGATCAAAAGACATATCTTGAGGCCTAGGCTGCCACAACTTCATGGTTTCTAATGAATACAGTTGCCCAATTGTAGGCTCATCCTCATGGTATATCGATTTAAGTCTTAGTAGAGAAGTAAAATTGTAAGTAGAGTGATCTTCTACACAGAGAGTGCGGACAATGAGATTATCAAGAGAACAATATTTTCTAAGGTGTTTCGTTTGATATCTAGCACAAAAAATAGCAAGGGAGACGTGCTCTTCTTCCAATTTCTTCTTGAAACTCAAAGTTTCAAGTTGTAGACTCAAACTACTTAATATATGTGCTTTAAAATCTTCGAAAACATTCCCTAATTCCATCTTGGTTACCCCACTAGGAGTCAACTTCCAATTCTTAAGGAGATCACGAGATATTTTCATTGTTCACTCTTGTCCACGTGAAAATCTCTTGCAAAATTTAGTTATATCATCAAAAATAAATACCAATATATCTCTTATTCCCAATAAATTTAGCACTTTCATTAATTCTTCTGTCACACCCTTTAAGAAAATAATCTTCTTCATTTCAGGATCCAAGTTATGTTGCCTCGCACATTGAATATTATATAAAAATCTCTTCATATAGTCTTCTAAACTTTCATCTTCCTTGTGCACTATTAGCACTCTATATTTTTCCTAATCTGAGGAGGAAACTTACAAAGGTAACCGCAAACCACTTTTAAATTTGGGATCTAACCCTTCCAGCTTTAGGGGGGGCTCTCTCTATATGATTTATTTTCTTCTTTCAAGGTCTTATGCCTGATTTTAAAGTTTGAGATGGATTTTTCAAAATTTTGGTTGTAAAATGTGGGAAAAATCTGTTGGGCATGGAGTCATTAAAATTCTCAGTAATCAATCACAAATTAACAGAGTAGCTGAAACAGGGCGAGGTAGGAAAACTCCTGGATCTTAAGATATTTTATGGTGTGGCTGAGATGATAAAGTAGATGATCAATTAAATATAAAGCATACTCAAATGGACTTTATATTTAATCTCAGAAGGAAAACATTAAGATTGTTTAAACAAGCCAGAGTAGAGTACAATAAGTAAATTCACCTCTTAATCTTCTTACAACAATCAGGAAGGGAAATCCATATGAAAACTCAGAAAGAAGAACAAATCAACATGAGGATAAACATCACCATCGGTTTTAAACAAGAATCTTGGAACAAAACAACCTCTGCATTTCTGAAATCAATTACTTCAAGTAAAAATCCACAGCTTACATTAAGGTAGAGCTCTTTTATTCATACATAATCCAATCCTTACTAAGTCTTTTTTCAAAATATTTATAGAGTTCCTATGGAACTAACTTCAAATCTAAAAAATAAATCAATTAAAAATAATATATATTAGAAGATGTAGATATTTCTAAAATAGAACTAAGAAATAGGAATTCTAGACAAATTCAGTTGTTCTTTTGACACTTTTGAGGAAAGTTGTTGCCGAATGTAGCTACATTTCTGCTCCTTCTATTTTCCTATTCCCAAAACTATAGGATTTCTATTTGTCTTTATTCAACTAGGTCCAACAATTGATCCCATCGCTCTTCACTAGGAATTGAAAAATTTACCATTCTCTGAAATCTCTCATCTAATTTTGTGTAGGTTTGGAAAGTTGGTTTGTTTAAAAATAGATGATGGATTTGATGTTAAATGAAGAGATCATGATGTAGTCCTTCCATGGAAACTTTTTCACTTATTGTTCCTCTTATTTTAATAAACTTGGATGTATCTGCAACTATATTACATAATTGATCTTGATAATTTTCTAATGGAATCAATTTTCCATTAGAAGCTCTTAAGGTTGGGAGTCCTTTCTCCTGCAATAAAGAAATATTTTGGTTAAATATTTAACCTGCAATTCCAATTCTTTGCATTTATTTTCTAGTTGCACCATGAGATTCCTCTTTGTTAATACTCTTTCTACTTCCATAATTGTACCTATTATGTCTTGAATTTGGAGTTCTTCAATCTCTTCCTTAGTTTTAGAATTCAACATTTTAATAATTCTATTTTCTTCTGATGCCCTATGCTCTATTTCAATCTTTGTTTGTTCAATTGTTGCCTTGACATTCTGCACTAACTCCTCTTGCTCAAATATGATCTGAATGGATGACCATAATTCTGTGATATTTGCATTTATATTATGCCATATACTCCTTTTAGCCTTTGCCAACATCTGAGCTTCTAGAGACTAATTCTCATACTTTTGAATTTGTTGTGTCAGTATGAAGTTCTTTTGTACCTATGTTAGGTATGCATTATTTGTTTTATCTTGTTTTCCTCCATATTTGAGAATGTTGCCATTAACTTCTCATTTTCCTTATTTGTTAATGATAATTCTTCCAAAGCCTGGAATAGCTTCTCAGAAGAATTTGAAGTTGATGCTTGTATTGTTTGATGTACTTCATGTTGTGATAATATACCTATTGCTACCAACTATTCATTTTCCTTCAATTGTGCTTCCATGTCCTTTTCCATATTCTGGATTTGAACATTCTGTTCAACTATTAATTTGAACAACTTTTCTTTCTCTATTTCCAGATTGGTTACTTCTTTGGCCTGTGGGTGCTTTGTGGTTGGAAGCTTAATTTGTTTCCTAAGGGCTTGAATATCTAAATTTTTATTTTTAACTATCTCCTCGGCTGCCTTGACATTACTATAGGATCATATCCTAGTTTGATTATTAAATCTTCTAAAGCTTTAGTTCTAGTGTCATTGGCTAGAGAAGGCATTTGTTCTATCTTCAATTGTGAATTCATATTATTCAGAGAGGCTTGCAACTTTGAGGTAGCCATGGCTGAACTGGTCAGTGTTGAATAAATCATCTCACCTGCTTGCTTATGCAAATCGATTTGATTGATTACAAGACCTTTTTGGTATCAACAGAAAATATTGAAGCTTTGTAGTGTTCTGCACTTTTGGGGACTCAAATTGTAGGTTCTCGGAAAGCTAAATGAAATTGTCCCTTTTATGTGTCAAATGTAGACAACAACTTGTGTTGAGTGGTAGCAGTTTGTTTCCAGAATTCTGAATATGTTGAAGCCTTCAATGCTTCATTCTTCTTCTTGATCTCCCTGTATCTGGAAAAAATATTATGCTTTTTTCCCATCTGAGATGTAGAAGATACAGGTGACTGTGTTATATCTTCAACATTTAAAAAAGGAGTGACTGGAAAACCTGTTAGAACAATTGTAGCTTGATCTCGTGACTCCTTCTCTTGTGATGATTCTCCTTGAATTTTTATTATGTGAGAATTAATTTTAGTATTAATCGTTGGATCCTTCTTTCTCCTCTTAAAAACATGAAAGTATGCAACTTGAGATTTTGAATATGCAGGGGACATTCTTTCCCTTAGTCTCATGATTTCTTTGTCCTTTGGAAGAGGAGTTTGTAGAGATGATTGACTAACAATTTTTTCTTCAACCTCCTAAAGTGTGTTCTCTATCCACTGCTCCTTATTGGTATTCTTCTCTATCTCTAGTCTAGGTGTATTTGCATATGGAGTGGTCTTATTCTCAACTCTCAGCTTTGAAATTATCCCTAATGGATCATAAGACCATGTCAAGCTGAGCTTAAAATTCGTTTGTTTTAGTAATTCATAAACTTCCTTGAATGTTGCTCTAGTATTCACAATGTATGGTCCAACATGTGATTTCAATTTGAATTGTGCATTATTTTTTCTTGATACAAAATGTAAGTTATCCATATTTAGCATCTATCTAATGTACTCCAGGGTAAAAATCCTTACTGACACAAACACTGGCAATCTGCAGTGATGAAGTTCACACCCATAGATTGAATCTCTATGTAATTCTAGTAACAATACCAGTCTCCAACCTTTGCTTGTTTTGTAAGATTCATAACTCCTTTGATTTCTATTGATATTATTGGAATGATCGTGTTTTTTAGAAGGCATAAAGACATATGTAAAGATTGATCAACAAATTCACTATATGAAAAATCCTCTAAATTATTTCTGAGAAAGGGAGTCTAGTGAACAACTAATAATGGTCTTCCCCGTTCATCCACCTTCTATAGCTAAAACTTGAAACTACCTTCTTGATAGAATAACATTAGATAAACAAGGACTAACTGGTGCTTGAACGCACCTTCAAAATTAAATTTGAGAAACTGATCATGTATAACATATGATAAGTATTGACTGTAATTGAACAGAACTGAAGGCTTCTAACCAACTTAAAATACTAATAAAACCCTAACACTACCTCATCTACCCACTGGTATGTTTGATAACCTAATAGGCAAGTAACCATGGAGATGAATTGCCTTGAAATCGCGGGAAACATAGAAGCAGAGTAAGGGGGATTATTTATGGGTAATTATAAATTCTCAGGTAGGAAACATTCAAAAATATGGGCTCACTAGGGAAAAGTAATATTTTGGTATATTTCCATGAGTGCATCAGTGGAAAATGGGTGCAAAGAGGCCTGGGGATTTATCTGAAGGGCTTGACAAATTCTTTCTAGGGTAATTGAAAACAAGACTTGAGCGTTTTGGGAAACTATCACTTTGTGGCTGGGGAGGTATCTCAGATGACACCATGTAATGAATTTTGGGAAAGAATGAGTCTAGAGAAAGATAAATTAAGGCAAGAGTGATTCCCAGATACTTAGATCATCACTGTTATCCAAGAACTTTTGATTTTCCCAATTTCAAAGGTCATATAAATCAAATTTGCATTGGGCTTTTGCTATCTTGTACAAGGTATCAACCAAAGGGAACCTATCTAAATCAGGGAGAAGAGATAACCTAGGATTCCCATAGGTCATTTTTCCCTTTCCTTTGTGCGAAGACATTTTTAACTTCAATGGCTAATTTCCAAAAACAGTGTTACCCGGTCATAATTTGATCAGATGTGGAAGGGGAAAAATTTACAGAAGGCGTTGAAAAACTTGGAAATATTCAATCTAAAATTGTGTGGATGAAATAACTAGCAAAATGGGATAATGCAGGTTGATACGGGATTTTTATAACGGGAATTGAGGGTGACTAACAAAACTTTTATCATTTTGGAGCTTAGCATTCATGAATTTTATACGTTGGCGAGAGAAAATTTAAAGGCCAACGACTACATGAATGTTGGTGGAAGATTTGAAAGCTAACGAATATATTATGTGGAGTATGGGTGACATGGATAGAGTGATGGATGATGGGTGGCGAGGATGGAGTGGGAGAAAATGGGTGAAAAGAGCATCGAATGGTGGATTTTTATTTTTTTTTGGGGGGGGGAGCAGGAGTGGTAGGCGGTAAAGGGAAGGGACCCCATTAAATGAATGTGGAGTCACCACATTATCTTGGGTGGTTTTATTGTAAACAACATTTCGTACCCCCACTCGTTAAGTCCCGAAAGCTCGGGGGGTGGGGCGTCTGAACATTGTCCCCTGTCGTTGATCTAGGTGGGGATGATCTCAGCCCTTCAAAAGAGAAAGCGCTTTATGGAAAGTGACAAAACATCAAGTCACCTTTATTCCAATCCTTTAAAACAAAATTTAATATAATTTGACAATTGGCGGCATTTCAACTAGCGCACCCCTTTGGGGTTTTATTTTTTTTATATATTTTTTTTCTTTATTCTTGTTGAAAACAACAAAAATAAATGGTAAAAATAGAATCCAGCATATTCTAATTTTAATTTTTCCTTGAATTATAATTGTGAATTAAAATTAAAATTTAGTCTCACCAGCTACTTGAAAAATAATTAATTAATTCATATTTGATTAATTAGTTGGAGAAATTCAAGCTCGAAGTCTTTGTGAATTCATGCAATAGTTATCCCTTAAATTAAGGAGATTATCCCTTAATTAAGGAGATAAGGTTGAGTTGTATTTGAGTTGTAATTAGTTAGCTCAGTTAACTAAGTTAAGTCCAGTTAAATTAGTTCCAAACTATTTGAGGAACTAATTGTGAGTTCAGTCAGTTAATGCATGCATGCATCCAACTAGTGTACTCTAGATAACTTAACATTCTCTCATCCTTAAGTCATGCATGTCTATTCTAAGAAAGACCCAGTTGAGCTAAATGTCAAGGACATTTTACTATCAGTTGCATGTATTTTCCTATAAAGGAAACTCGTCCATGCAGTCAAGGTAAGGTTCCTTGAGGATTGCACAGTTTTACAGGGTGTGAGATCAGTGTGAGTGATCAGTGTTACACTTGGTAACAGTAGGATCACCCAGGAGAAACAGCGCAAGGAAATAGGAGGCTTGGAGGGCTGAGGAGAAGGTTTGTGAGAAGCCTTGCTTGCCTGTGAGCATCCAGGAGCATTGTACTGAGAGATGGCTAGCTGTGAGAGCTAAAGCTTTGTGTAATTCTGACATATTTCCACCTTGTATGATAATACAGATAGTGGGGTTTTCAGCTAAGGCTTTGCCCTGAGTATTCTTCTGTGTTTCATGTGCAATAATTCTTCTTCTAGTTATATGTGTTCAGCTTGATCTTGCTCAAATATTTTAAGCTTCCACAAATTGATTGTAGAGGTAGATTAAAGTATTTGCTTTAGTTATATTGCATTATCAGGTTAATCTACATTCAAAACTTCCTCATGGTATTGGAGCAAAGGTTATCAGAGCTATGAACAGTATACTGAGAAGAGAATTCAAAGTTTGAAGTTCGGGGTTGCAGGTACAAAGTGAATTCATCTCATACTTCAGGTTGGTCAATGGCATTCTATGGCTTGAGACTTGAGTATGCCTTGGATGGCAGCTCAAATTACATAGCATGGAAAGATCGCATGGAGGCTGTATTAGAAGACAACGGCTTGAAGGATTTCATTGATTGAGAAATTCCAAAGCCAGCTTCAACTAATGCATAAGAGTTGGCTGAGTGGAAGAAGTGTGTGGTGAGGGCATGAGAGATCATCCTTGAGGGAGTTCGAGACCATATTGTCTCAAGTCTCCATGGGAAGGATACTCCATATTCAATGTGGAAGACATTAAAGGACCTCTACCAGAATAATAGCAACCAGAGGAAATTGACACTCAAGGATAAGCTTCGAAGAATCAAGATGGAGAATTGCAATACTATTTCCACATATCTAAACAAGCTCACCACTTGTAGAGATGAGCTTAGCAGTGTGGGAATAATTACTGCTGATGATGATATGGAAAGCCTTGCTCTCCTCGGCCTTCCAAAGAGCTAGGATATCTACCAGGACTATGTGAATGGAAGGGAGAAACTGTCGGATTGGGAACGACTATGGTCAGATCTCATGCAGGAGGAGCACACGAGATGGTTCTTCATCCAAGGATGATGAAGAAAATCTGGCCTTAGCAAGTAAGGCAAGGAAAGGGAAGGAGAAGGATTCTCATTCCAAATCAAATTCTTCTCATGGAGGTAAGAAGGTTGAAAAGTATAAAGTGAGATGCTTTAATTGTCACGAGATGGGTTATTATGTGACTAATTGCCCATTGAAGAAGTCTAAGAAGGGCTCCTTGGAAGGATCTGAAGGTCAGGAATTGGCCTCTCAGTTTGAAATGGATTTTACTCTCATTGCATGCATGGTGTCATCAATGATGGGTTGTGGTTGGTATCTTGACAGTGGAGCCTCATTCCACATGACCGGCGATAAAAGTTTATTCAGTTCCTTGGAGGAGAAAGACCTCAAGATTTGTATAGAGATGTGTGACGATGAAAGGTATAGTGTTTCAGGAGTGGGCGCGGTTGCTTTTCAGAGGGAGCATGGAGCTCTTATCACCTTGACAGATGTGAAGTATGCGCCTAGACTGAAGAAGAATTTGGTATCGATCACAATGTTGGAGGGAAAAGGCTATGATGTTGTCTTCAGTAAGGGAAAGGTTTTCCTTAGACACATCACCACGAGACAAATGAAGTAGATCGGTTCACGAGTCAAGAACATGTATGCTCTTGAGGTTCAAGATGCCTGCAAATCCTTGAGGAGCAAGGAAAATGTTAGAGACTTGGTGGTTGAGAGGGAGAGAAAATTACCTCTCAACATGCAGGCCCAGAAGAAGTCTCACACAATTGTGGAGGAGCCACAATTGGAGATGTTGAGAGGAGACTGAGTGGAGGCATCCACTCATGCATAGACCTCTAGTAGAGAGAAATTTCGAGTAGAGTGGGAAAAGGGATCACATGTAGCCATACCTCCAGGTGTGAGGTGGGGCAATGTGAAGTGATAGTCCCAAGAAGGCTGAAATTGGGTAGGGTCCATTGAGAATTTTTATCTCATGGATCATACCTTGCTACGGAAGCCCAAAGTACATAATAGCGAGAGCTATCAATGGGATTGATGTAGTGAGAGATCAAAGTGATAGATGCTAGAGCAGTCATATATTGAAGAGTGCAAAGAATGATTGACAACAGTGCAGAAAGGTAGAGTTAGCAGAAGCGCAAAGTTTTTAGTTGACAAAGGCAATAGCATTCACAGACTTTGATGACAAATGCATCATACTGATTCAAGTTGGATGTTTTTTTTGTTTCTAGAGTTGCTGGAGCAACAACACTAGAGAGAAGTGTTGCATGTAGAACATTCCAAAGGTTCAAGATCGGGATCGAGCTGAATCCTTTCTTGTTGAGAGGGAGTGTTGAAAATAGAAACAAGAAATGATAAAAATAGAGTCCAGAATATTCCAATTTTAATTTGTCCTTGAATAAAAATTTTGAATTAAAATTTGAATTTAGTCTCATGAAGTGCTTGAAAAATAATTAATTAATTCATCTTGGATTAATTATTTGGAGAAATTCAAGCTAGAAGTCTTTGTGAAGTCATGCAATAGTTATCCCTTAAATTGAGGAGATTATCCCTTAATTAAGGAGATAAGGTTGAGTTGTATTTGAGTTGTAATTAGTTAGCTCAGTTAACTGAGTTAAGTCTAGTTAAATTAGTTCCAAACTGTTTGAGGAACTAATTGTGAGTTCAGTCAGTTAATGCATGCATGCATCCAACTAGTGTACTCCAGATAACTTAAGATTCTCTCATCCTTAACTCATGCATGTCTATTCTGAGAAAGACCCAGTTGAGCTAAATTTCAAGGACATTGTACTATCAGTTGCATGTATTTTCCTATAAAGGAAACTCATCCATGCAGTCAAGGTAAGGTTCCTTTAGGATTGCACAGTTTTACAGGGTGTGAGATCAATGTGAGTGATCAGTGTTACACTTGGTAACAGTAGGATCACCCAAGAGAAACAACACAAGGGAATAGGAGGCTTGGAGGGCTAAGGAGAAGGTTTGTGAGAAGCCTTGTTTGACTGTGAGCATCCAAGAGGATTGTACTGAGAGCTAAAGCTTTGTGTAATTCAGATATATTTCCACCTTATATGATAATACAGATAGTGGGGTTTTTAGCTGAGGCTTTCCCCTGATTATTCTTCTGTGTTTCATGTGCATTGATGCTTCTTCTGGTTATATTTGTTCAACTTGATCTTGCTCAAATCTTTTAAGCTTCCACAACTTGATTGTAGAAGTATATTAAAGTATTTTTCTTTAGTTATATTGCATTATCAAGTTAATCTACAGTTAGAATTTCTAGAATTCCTCTTTTTTTTTTTGTAAGCTTGGTAATACTCTCTAATTTTCGAGTTTAAATGTCCATTATTCACCCCTCTACGGGGGAAGGGTAGCACAAGATTCGAACCCAAGATCTCTGGTTCGGGGATACTTCATTCCACGACCATTTCCACTTGAGCTACCCCAAACAGACACCCTTTATTTTTATTTTTATTTTTCTTTGTTTTTTCTTTTCTCTTTCAATTTTTCCTATTTTTTCTTTTTCAATTTTAATACTAAAAATAATTTGAAATGGGAAAAATAAATTACAATATCCCATTGGATAAATATCTAGATAATCATCAATTGATCACTATATTTATAGGACTCTAACAATGGCTCCAATGGGGATGGCATCCTCCCTATGAGGTGCCAAGAACACCATAGATTAGTAGCCTTCTCCAATGGGCAGTCATTTGACCTGTCATGTGCTGAAACTGAATTTACCAATCGCAACTTTATATACATAGTAGAAAAATCATTAGAAACTTAGGGCCTTCACCGCGGGCTTCAATTTCTGATGGTAACTACCCACACTTGCAATATCTAAAGAAATAAAATGATATTTATAATGTTGTGTTTTGTAACCAGCTGAACTCAGGTGAAGTAGTGCTTGAGAAACCTGCCATTAACAGGCCCTCCTGGCAGTGTTTCTCCTGTCAAATATTCTAATAGAAATGCATTGGTTCCATAGAAAGCTTCAATCTTGTAAGGGTCGTTCCATAAACTATCAAAATTTCCATGTTTTCCCTTTTCTCATCTCTGGCATCCCATTTTAAAACTAGGTCATTTAGCTGAAAATCGTCTGCTTTCACCCTCCTATGATGAATCCTTTTGATCTTGTCCTGAATTATCTGTGTGTTGTTATAGACTTATTCTCTAGTCTGTTGCAACTGTATCATTTGGTTCATCCTTCTTTGTACATCAATTGCTTCTACTTCTATTTCTTGCAATAGTTTTACTACTAGAATTCCTAGGGAAGTAGGGAAAATGGAATCAATTCGATAAACAAATTGGAAAGGTGACATTCCAATTGACTTCTTAGTACTTACCCTATCAACCCATAGAGAATTTATCAATTTATTGTGTCGGGACTTTTTGTTCTCCTGCAAAAACTTCTTAATTATATTGACTAAGATCTTGTTAGAAGATTCTGCTAACCCATTTCCTCAAGGATAATAAGCAGTAGAATTTCCTAACACTATATCATATATTTATTGTAGAAATCAACCATTTTTTAGATTTATAAGTAGCAACATTGCCTGTGATGATTTTTTGAGGACAACCAAACCTAGAAAGAATATTACCTTCCATGAATTGGATGATTACTGAATCTGTGGCCTACCTAGTTGGAACTGCTTCTATCCATTTAGTGAAGTAATATGTGGTTGTAAGAATCCACTTGTGTTGGGCCAAACAACTAGGATGAATCTCCCCAAAAAAATATAAACCCCACCGTTGACAAGGTACTTCTACTGAAATAGGCTTCAAAGGAAAAGGTAAGAGTTTCCTTTTCCCTTACAAATTCTAACACTGATGACAAGTAGAAACCCTTTTATGTACATCAACAAATAACGTAAGCCAATAGAAACCAACTCTCAATATTTTATTTGTTATAGTTCCCCATAATAGGTGTCCTCCACAATCACCTTTATGAAAATCTTCCATCATCTTATCAGCTTCATCCTCTAACAAACAATTCAATACAATCCCTCGAGCATCCTTCCAATACAAAGCCTAGTCTAGAAAGTAGAATTTGACAGCTTTTAATGTAAGAAATATTGCTTTAGTCCAGGTCATACCTAGTAGAGCTTGTAAATGTTGTAAAACATAAACAATGTTTGTGTACCAAGGGGAATTAACAAAACTCTCATATCTATTGGACAAATTCTTCTTTACCATCTAGAGCAGTAATAAAATTGATGTCCAATGCATGCAAATTTGACTCAACCATTAATTTGGCTAACCCTTGACCCTTAATAAGCTTTGTAGGCTTAATCTCAATATCATATTCTAAAATAACAACTATCCACTTGCCTCTTCTTCCTTCAGGATCATTCTGAGTAAGGATACCCTTTACTACTACATTGGGAACAAATGAAATTATATGAGAATGAAACATATACTCTGAAATATTTCAAAGCTTTTACCACGGAAAAAGCTTGCTTTTCCATAATACTGTATTTTGAATAAGAATCTCTTAATCCTCTACTGAAGAAGGCTATGGGCTTCTCATATCCCTCCTTGTTTTTCTTCATTAGTACTGTTGCAATAGTATGTTTTGAAGCAACAGAAAAAAATAATGAAATCCTTAGTGAAATCAGGACTGGCTAAGACATGAGCATTAGTCAAGCTTGATTTTACCTCACTGAATGACCTTTTTGCTTATGCATTCCATTTTATTTCACTATCCTTTCTCAGCATGTTGATGATAACTTTTAAGGTCTCAACTAAATTTGGGATAAACCTCCTCATAAAATTCATTCTACCAAAGAAATACTGTACTTCCTTTTTGTTTCTTGGGGAGATCAATTTTCATGATAGCCTCAATTCTACTTGGGTCAATTCGAATACCATCTTTGGAAATTATATGACCTAGTATTTTACCTTCTTCCCGACCAAACATAGACTTTTTATTATTCAAAGAAATACAAAATTTTCTACATTTTTCAAAGACAATTTTTAAATGAAACAAATGATCTTCATCAATTTTAGAAAACACAATGATGTCATCTAGATATATCACAATAAATCTGTCATTTTCATCTACAAAAGCAATATCCATTGCTCTCTGAAAATTTTCCCCTGCATTCATAAGCCCAAAAGGCATCTTCACATACATGAAAGTTCCCCATGGTGTTGTGAAGGTTGTTTTGTCTTGATCATCTGGATGCACTAAAATCTGGTTGTAACCCAAAAAACCATCAAGCAATGAAATTCTACTAGAACCAACTACCCTCTACAGAACATGATCCATCTTTGGTAAGGGATAATTATCTTTGAGAGAAACTTTAATAATGTTTATGAAATCCACAAATAACCTTTTTTCTCCAGTCTTTTTCCTCACTCGTACTAGATTTGATAACCATTTAGAAAATCTCAAAGTTACAATAATCTTGGCATCAAAAAGATTCCTTAATTATTTTTCAATTAAAGGTAGCAGAACTGGGTTCACTCTCCTTAGTTTCTATTTGAAAGGTTTATGGTCCTCTTTGATAGGAATAATATGTTGAATAATACTGATATCATAGGCCTTCAAATCTTCGTATCCCCATGAAAAAACGTCAGAGTATTCTTTCAATAAATAAATTTATTTATGTTTCTATTTACGAGGTAAAGATTGAAAGAGCTTCGAAATATTTGGATTGTCTTTGGTCCCTATGCTACAATCCTCTACTTCGGCTCCCACTAGCCACATTTTGGGCTTTTGAGCCACATCATTGAAATCAAATAATTCTTCAAGTGGTACCAAACCTCTTGGTATTACATTATCTTTTAATTGTAGGACTTCAAGCTCTGCTTCATGCTCATCAAAATTTTCATTGATTTGATTTAAAATAGTTTTTTCACTATCATATTCAACACTTCTTTCTATATCAATATGTAAATTTTTAAACTCTCCCTTTAAATATTAAAAATTTTCTAACTGTTTTTCATTTTCAAACACTTTCCAGTACCTTATGTTATCCGAGACAAAAATTCTATGTTTCACCTCAATTTCATATTTCTTATTTGGGTGGAAGGGAATTTTACATGTACTTGCTGAGGTAGCCAATGCATCAGCAAACACATTTTGACTTCTAGGAATTAAAGACAACCGATACTCTAGAAAACACTGTAAAAAATATAAAACAACATATATGTATTCCCTCAATATAAGATTCTTAGTTGAATACTCACCTTTAATTTGATTTATTATGAGTTCTGAATCTCCATGGATTGACATTCTTTTCACTCCTGATTTCTTTAATAACTGCAACCCAAAATAAGAGCCTTATATTCAACTACATTGTTGGTGTATTGGAAAGAAAGCTTGTAGGAATATGTATTTGATATGCCAAAGTTTGTGTCTAAGATCCATAAACCAACTCCTACTACTTCCTTGCTGACTTCCATATCAAAATTGATATGCCAAAGACCTTCATTATTATCATTTTCTGTTTTGATTTTTAACTTTGCATCCTCTGTTTTTTGTGATTGACTTTCCATATTTGACATTTCCTCCTCTAAACATATGTCATTATATAAAATGAAAGAATCCATGTGTGAATGTACAGAATAAAGTGGGTAATTATTGGGCTTGTACTGATTGCTTACCATGTATTTCATTAGAGTCTCCCTGTACAACCTTCTTTGTTTCTTGAAAACAAGAATAGTTTCATATGTCATATCCATCTGTAAAGTTCCCTGCAACTTTTCTCCCTAAGATCTTGATAAGAGAATTCCATATTTTGGAGGTATATCATCCACAACGATATCCATGACTACACTTTTTGCTGGGATCTGTGCAAGGGTTACACATAAATCCTTGATCAAACCTAAGAATCTTACTCTACTTGAATCAAAAGAGAAAAGGTCTTTATATGGTCTAGTTATATCTAATCCAAGTTTCTCCATAATCACTTTGGGCATGAGATTATGTGAAGCACCTGAATATATCATGACATCATGCAAAATAAAATCATGAATATTAAGACTAACATAAAATGGTGGCACATTTTTATCTTGTGGTTTTCCCTCAACTTCTGGTCCAAACAACAATTTAGGTTGGTCATCACTTAAGTTCACAGTATTTGTTCCCTCCTCTATCTTTAGTTATTTTATAGATTGACTTCTATATACATCCTTTTTCATTAATTCAGTCAGAGAAACATAAATTTTAACCTTTGATAACTCATTTTCAATGTTGAAAGAAGGTTGAGGCTTTTCTACCTCTTTCTGAGTTGTTTCTTGTTTTTGAGGGGTTTCCTTTGGAGGATCTACCTTTGTTTGACTTGTATAAGGTGTATCAATTTGGATCTTTTTAGGAGGATCTACTGCAGCTTTCTTACTTCTCAAATTATATTGTTTATGTACTTCCATAATGTCATTTTGATAACCCTTTTTGTAGTCCTCTGATTCTATAGGCATCACATATTGTTGTGCTAATAAAAACAAATCTTGTTCCTCTTTGGTTAAGAAAACATTATCCATTTCTCCTTCACCAAAGATATTTATCTGATTCTCCTCTGGATCATCTATTGTCTCATTTTCTTCCTCTACATAATTTTACTGAAAAGGAGGTATGATTTGTTGTTGATCTGGTGGGTTTCTTGGCTCGCTTTGTTTAATTTGGGGTTGCTATCTTCTGAAATTTGGATTCCTGATCTGAGGAGCCCCTTGTGGTTCCTTTGGTGGAGCTCTCTTTGTTAGAGCCATTCTTTCCATCATCCTTTCCATAGTTTTCACTAAAGTGTCTAGTTTCACATCTAATGAAGAAGAATACTCTTCTTTAATGGTCACTCTTTTCTCAACTTTTAACTTTTCTCTCTTAGCCAACAAATTTGCCTCTACACTAACAAAATTTCTTTTCATCTCTTCCAGGGTAGCTGGATTTCTTTCTCAATTGATAAGCCATATCATCATCAAATCCATCTAGAAGTTGAATTAATGCTAGTCCTGGTGGAGGTTTTATTGTTGTTGGAATGGAATTATAAAGGTTGTTAAACCTATTTGAATAATCCCGAATTGATTCACCTGGAGCTCTCCTTAAACTTTCATAATCTGCAAGAATATGAAGTGGATTCTTTTTTACTTCCCATCTAGAGAGAAAATTTTGATGAAACTATTGTAGATCTGCAATACTGCCTGTTGGAAATCCTCTGTACCATTTTCTAACTTACTCTACTAAACTTTGTGCAAAGAGCTTCATTTCCACATCATCGTCATCAACTTCTTCTAAATCTATGAAATCATCCATTTTTTCTATGTGTTGTTGTGTTGTGGTAGGCTCAGTGCCATCAAATTGGGGTATGCGTTGTCCATAATTCTGTGGCATGAAATTCAATGGTGCTTGTAAGGACAAAGAGGCATAATGGGTTGCCATGACTGGAGTATGAGCGATATATGAAATTGCAGTTGTACTTGATGAGGGGAGTGGGAGAGGTGATGGGATTGTACCCTGTGAAGTTGGTATATGAAAAGTAGGAGTAACTGATGCAAATAGGACAGTGGAAAGAGGAGTAATCAATGGGGAGGTAAATCATGGAGTATAAGAACAATAGTGTCGTGATTTATGAATGGTTTTTCATCAGTTTTATTTAATTTAGTTACCAAATCCTCAAGCTTTTCAAACTGTTGTAAGATGTCCTTATCAGATTGTGAAATCACGGGTTTTTGTACTGAGATATATGGCCTCAATTTGGTCTCATATACAACTGTTTCAAGGACAGAGATTTCTGATTGTTTCTAAAAATACTATGACCAAAGGGTAAATCAAACTCAATATCCTCAATTGTTATAAAATTTTTAGGGAGTGAATTAGATCTCGACAGAGGATTATTTCTTGCTCCACTTTTGTAAAGTTTTTTTTCTAATCAACCTCTCAAGATCTGGATGGGATCAAGTGTAAATCTTTATAGAAGCTAGATCTTCAAATAATTTATTTACAGATGGGAATTTATACAAATTTTGGGTAGAAAATTCAGCCTAATAGCTTCTATTGTCACCCACAAGAAATAGTTTTAAGACTCTCGAATCAATATTTTACTAGGGACATATTTTGTTTTTGAAAAGCTTCCCTATTATGGTCACCAAAATGTTAACACTCTGTATTTTTCCTAGGATGGGGAGGAAAATTGCAAAGGTAACCACAAACCACTTTTAAAGTTGGGATCTAGCCCTTCTAGCTTTAGAGAGGGCTCTCTCTATATGATTTATTTTCTGTGTTCAAGGTCTTAGGCTAGATATTAAAGTTTGAGATATATTTTCCAAAATTTTGGTTGTAAAATGTAGAAAACGTCCATTGGGCATGGAGTCATTGTTGGAAATAATACTGAGAGGGGGGGTGAGTCAGTATTAGGAACTTAACAATATTTAATTTCCATAAACGGATTTATATACGCTACTTCTGTTAATGCAACTCGCATATATACACAAATGTGTTTAGAGCAACTAGTGTATACCTTGTAAACTTATTATTTAGTCAGTTGATCTTTAATCTGTGTATCAGAACCATATAAGCAGTAACAAGTACAATAAAAACAGAGCAGACAATCACACACAAGAACACAAGATATAAGGTGGAAACCCAATGTGGGTGAAAACCACCTGCTGCAATTCGTCTCTATCTTCTTTTAATAAGAAACTTCTTTTTACAACATTTCTATACTGGTGCAGTCTTAAACTAGTACGCAGGCTTCTACTTGCAGAAGGAAACAACCTTCTCTCGTTCTACAGCTTCTCTTGGAAGGGAGCTACAACCCCCTTATCTCTTGTACTAGCTGATGTACTATTACGTAGGTGCTGATCTATAGAAGGCCACAACCTTCTCTTTTCTTCCAGGGACCACGTTTCATAAATTTTCAGACTGGATCCATCAATAGCATCAATCAATCTCCCTTGTACTAACCAAAACTGAATCAAACTATCACTTCTCTGAATATTGTAACCAAAATACAGTAACAATACCAGAACCCAGAACATTGCAATAGTAAACAAAAGTAGCTAAAACATATTTTATGAGACATACGCTACTTCAATATGTCGAACATGCGTGCATACGTTGTTATATGAAGGCAAACCTGCATATACGTTGTTTTGAATTTTTGAACTAGTGTGTATACACGCCTTTTCTATACTAAACCTGCGTACAGATCTGTAAAAGACGATTTACCCTTTTCAATTGTTCAAACATCAGTTATACCTGGATCATCATATTTACAGATCAAGACATGCACCAAATATAAAAGATCAAAAACCACATAAAGATACTTCTCTCCATGCCATAAGATCTTGACCCATAAATAGAAGTTATCCTTCTTCAAGCGCTCAGGTTCCTCCTTGATTCAGATCCAGCTATGCACCATAACCTAATCACCAGTATTCTAGATCTTTCTCTTCATTAGATATTCAATACTTGAGTGCCTTTGCCTAATGATCTCCTCCTCCTTTTATAGTCTTAGGCCTTACTCAATACCATGGTCCAAAACCACTTAGAAGCAATACCTTTGACCAAATACCTGGGGTCAATACTTTGGTCAAGATACCTTGGATCAATACCACGGACCAAAACCAAGTTTTCCAACATGTATGCACTTTTCCTTGCGTGAAAGTGCGTGTATACGCATACGCGCCTTTTGGTCTGCAATCCTGCGTGTATACGCAGTTTGGTCAAGGGGAACCTGCGTATACCTCTTTTTCTTTCATTCTGTGATCTTGAACTGTGATCTGTCATCTAAGTGAGTTGCCATCAAGGACAACACTTGTGTCAGAGCACCAAACCTATGTTCATAATGCTAACAAACTCCCCCTTTGGACTTGATGGCAACCCCAAGTTACTCTCACCCTTTGTCATCAAGGGCAAAGGGTTATGTTCCCCGTGAGTGCATGTTGAATTCTTTGATATGCTGAAGTGAGCTGATCATTCTCCCCCTAACTATAAGAAAGGTCTGCAAAAATATTTTCTTTAAGAATAACATGACTCTATACATCATAAATGACCTTCCTATCACCAAAGACTCATACATACATCCATCTCCCAACCAAGTGGGGATATGCCAAGATTGACTCATCCACCCAACCAAGCGGGGATACACCAAAAGTTTATACATGGTAAAACAAGAACATTACATCATCCATCCCAGGCATAATGGGGAAACAAAATAGGTCATTACATGACCTTAATAATAAAAGATATACATGAAATAGAGACATAATATCTAAAACAAGACTATGATAATCATCAGCGACTATCATCAGCAGCATCTGTCAATCACCATCCAGACCAGCAACCATGATACATGTTCCACCTGAAACAAAAAATAGCTATGAAATTGTACCAAGATCTTCTAAGATAATGCCAACAATGCATTATTAGAAGTATATGCTCCCCCTAAACCCGTGCCAGATGATCAAACCCATGTCAAACTCTTTTCATCCTAAGTCTATCCCACTGATATTCTTCAAACCAACATATACGCAACTGTATCCACCGCAACCTGTGTATGTACGTGGATACACTTCATGAAACTCGTGTACAACCACTTTTCTCTGAAATAGATAAGTATCAATGGCAAGAAGATGCATCAACTACTCCCAGCTTATGTCTGAGGTATTCAAATGTCTCTCTGGGCAGTGGTTTGGTGAATATATCAGCAACCTGTTCTTTGGAGGGAACATACTCCAATTTGACCTTTTGTTCAAGCACTTGTTCCCGGAGAAAATGATATTTGATAGGTATGTGCTTGGTCTTGGAATGCATGATAGGATTCTTTGAAATACTAATTGCACTTGTATTATCACATAGAATGGAGATGGGTGGAGTACAAGTGATTTGAATGTCTTGCAATGTTTGCATCATCCAAAGAAGTTGTGTGCAGCAAGATGCAGCAGCCACATATTCTGCTTCAGCTGTAGATAATGCAATTGAACTTTGTTTCTTGCTGAACCAAGACACTAATCTCAAACCCATGAAGAATGCACCACCGCTAGAGCCTTTTCTGTCATCCACGCTTCCTGCCCAATTTGCATCTATATATGCATGAAGTGTAAGATCTGTATCTCTCGGATACCATAAACCAAAGTTTTGTGTCCCTTGAAGGTATTTAAAAATCCTTTTGACTACCTAAAGGTGTGCTTCCTTTGGATTTGCTTGGAATCTTCCAAGTATTCCCACCGCATGCATGATGTCTGGTCGGGTACCTGTTAGATAGAGTAGACTACCAATCATAGATCTGTAGGTTGGTTGATGCACTACTACTGATTCATCATTTGCGCTGAGGCTGCATCTTGTTACCATAGGAGTACATACTCGTTTATAATCTTCCATCCCATATTTCTTCAAGATTTGCTTGAGTTACTTGGTTTGTGATAGAAAAATATCATCTTTATTTTGTTGAACTTGTAAACTAAGAAAATATGTGAGCTCACCAAGAAGGGACATTTCAAATTCTTTTTGCATTACCAAAGCAAAGTTTTGACTCATGGCTTCTTCATTACTCCCAAAAATGATATCATTAACATACACAAGAAGTATTAGCAATTTATCATTGTTAATTTTTATATATAGATTGCTATCAGTGGATCCTTTTGAAAAACCTTGTTGATGAAGGTATTTGTCAAGATGATAATACCAGGCCCTTGGAGCTTGTTTTAGACCATAGAGCGCCTTTCTGAGTCTGCATACAAGTTTTGGATCATTTCCAAGGATGAATCCATCTGGTTGCTCAATATATACCTCCTCTTCTAGATCTCCATTAAGAAAGGCAGATTTCACATCCATTTGATATACCTTGAACTTTTGAAAGCTAGAAAGAGAAAGGAACATTCTTATGGCTTCAAGTCTAGCAATAGGTGCAAAAGTTTCTTCAAAGTCCATACCTTCTTGTTGAGCATATCCTTTACACACAAGTCTAGCCTTGTTTCTAACAACTTCCCCATTTTCATTCAACTTGTTTTTGAATATCCTTTTGGTTCCAATGATATTCTTATCATGAGGTCTAGGAACTAATTCCCAAGTATTGTTCTTTTCAATTTGCTCAAGCTCTTCATTCATGGCCTTGATCCAACATTCATCTTTGCATGCCTCATGAACATTTTGCAGTTCGATGGAGGAAAGCAATGCTAGATAGCTTGAAGCTTCTGTAATAGTTATTCTTGTCTATACACCTGCCTCTTTTTGACCCAAAATTTAAGTCTCTGGATGGTTTTTTTGAACGTATCTGGATGGAGCATTTTCTTCTGCCGTTATTTGCTCTTCTGGTGCTTCATTGGTTTATTCTTCTTCATCATTAGTATGATTTGATGTGGAAGGATAATCCTCATCTTCTTCCCACTCTTCAGTTTTTACCTGCTTTGGATTTTCGCCTGCTTCATCAACCACAACATCAATACTTTCAACAATTTTCCCTAGTCTTTTATTATAACACTTGTATCCTTTACTTCGGGAAGAGTAACTAAGGAGAATGCCTTCATCTGCTCTAGGTTCAAACTTTCCAAGTTTTTCATCAGTCCTTTTGATGTAACATTTGCTTCCAAAAAGTTTGAAGTATTTTATAGTAGGAGTCTTACCATACCAAAGTTCATGAGGAGTTTGAGTGTTGTTTACCCAAACATTTGTTTTGTTGAGAATAGTGGTGGTAGCAAATGCAGCTTCACCCCAAAAGGTTGCAGGAGTTCCAGACTCATCTAGCATAGCACAAGCCATATGTTGAATAGTTATGTTCATCCTTTCTACCACTCCATTTTGCTGAGGAGCCCTTGCAGTAGAGAATTCCCTTCTTATTCCATGTTCTTCACATAAGTAGAAAAATTCATCTGAGGTAAATTCCCCTCCTCGATTAGACCTGAGGCATTTGATTTTGCAATTTGATTAATTTTCAACCAAAACCTTGAATGCTTTGAAATTTTCAAGTGCTTCGTCTTTATGCTTTAGAAGTCCTATCCAACACATTCTGGAAAAGTCGTCAATGAACAATATAAAGTATTCTTCTCCGTGAGGTGACTTTTTCCTTGATGGACCACATAAATCAGTATGGATAAGTTCAAGCGGCTTACTAGCTGATCGTTCCTTCTCAGGGAAATGTGTTTTGGTTTGCTTACCAAATTGACATGATTTGCATATTGTATTTTATGGAATTCTGATGCGAGGAAGATCGCGAACAACCTGGTATTTGCATGCTTTCCTTATCTGAGGGAAGCTTAGATGCCCCAATCTTCTGTGCCATAGCCAGTGTTCATAATTTTTGTTTAGATAGCATTGTTGCTATCCTCCCTTGAGTATGTATAAATTATTTGAAGTTCTTATGCCTTTGATCACTGTTTCTCCTGTATCAAGCTCACGAGAAACACATCCATTTGATCAAAATACTACCTCATTTCCTTGATCACACATTTGACTAACACTCAATAGAATATGCTTTAAACCATCAACATACATAACATTCCCAGCTGTTACAGGGAAAAGTGTCTATTTAGAACTACTCTATCCCACTAAGGTGTGACAGCTACCTTAGAAACAAACAGATAAAAGCTACTTTTGTTTTTCCTTTATGAATTATAGATAGAGAGGAACAGGAAGACCAACCTCTGTCTTGCGCCAATCTCTTGATTTGATCCCTTTCTTCTTTGATAGTCCTTAGCTACCTGCTCCCTTGCACACCCAGCTTCACAAAGTACCTGTAAGATCACAGAAGCATAGCACTATACAAAGACATGGATCTATAATCATAAACAATCTAGGGTCAGATGTAAATTGACCATACAAATGTAACAAGCATCAATGACACAAAAGCATGGAGGAAAACTCAAATAGTTTTTATTGATAAACAAGAAAAGAGCCAAGAGGAGTTACAACCGGTTGTTTTGACCCAGCATCAACCTCCCAGCAAAGAATCCCCTCTTCACCTCAAACAAAGCTTAGATCACCCAACAATCTAATGTTTTTCTCAGGAAACCAACACAATTCCTTACAATATGAAAAATTCCAGCCTCTGGATCTCTGGGATGAGGGATCCATATATAGATATCTGTAAGGGGGATGAGTCAGCTTGTGATTTGATTAGTGTCTTCTCTCTGATAGTTCTTACTTCCACTTGGAGACTGATGACCTCTTACTCATCCTTGGTCGAATTCAGTGAGGCAAGTGTCACAGGAGAAGATTCTGGAAGCTTCCATTGCCTCTCCACCTCGCGGAATGACACTACCATTTGTCATTTCTCGCCCATCGCACCCCACAGAAGGGACTTTTGAAATACAACGCATCCTCACAGTGTATTTGGGTGAGATGCAACGCACCTAGCTAGTGGAGCAGCTGCAATGATCCTATTTTGACCAATTCTGAGCAGTTTCTCATGGAGAACTTCTAGGAGAAGCTGTAATCTGTTGACCTTGTTCCTTTAGGGGTTAGAACAACACTTTTAGGGACTTAGGAGCCCTTGGTTTATGGACATTTAATGCTTGGGGTTGTAGGGCCCAAAATTGTCTATAACAGTTGCCCCCCAAAGTATGAGGCCGTTAATCTTTTGGTGTCGGGTGAAATGCTTTATTATGAGGATCTGAAGTTCTTTCAATGCTGGGAGGAGACCTGTAATAAGATACCATACAATACATTATCTTCATACTATTTTCATGATCTAGCTGAGGCGGACATTCCCATGCTCAGCTTTATAAATTCATTTTCATGTACATAGGACAGACAATCGTCTGAGTGTAGACTGATGATTCTGATAGAGCCATCATCCTTTTGAGTGGATGATTATCTGTGTAGCAATGATGTACATTTAATGTCTTTATTTCCCTGAATATATATCACAGCCCGGATGGATGAAACTAGATCTGGGGTCTTCAATCTCATTCGATCTTCACTCAAAGTACAAGTCGATCCATGTGAGAAATGTTCTGAAGTCGAACATGGAAAGACATCGCTTGATTACCAGTCAATGATGTAAACTGTTAACAAGTGCGAGAGGAATCATCGATAATGATAATGACCCTCAAGGTACTGTAGTACAATTTACGTGGTGTGAATAAAGGACTTGGCGTCGAACACCACACAAAATCTTTCAGTTGAAGGCCATTGATGTAAACCTATCGCCGGAAGTGAGAAACTTGTCATTGAGGCATGCAAGCTTCAAAGTACTGAATGGGGTGTTCCTAGATCAACTTCTTGGATAATGAGCTGATGTCGACAAGAAGTGATCTATCACAGGAGGGCCTTAATGAATCCCACATCAATGACACGGAACGAAGCAAATGATTTTAATGGAGGTGAAAACGATCTGGTGATATAAGGCTCAGGGTGGTGGTCATGAAAGAATGGAGTATAATGTATGGTAGTGGGTGAGACACAGGTGAATTCTCTGAATGAATTCTCTTGAACATATCGGCGACACTGATGTGATGGATTGGTAGCATTAACCCCAAATGTGGATGGTATGGCGTGACCATGGTGATGTGACCGGTGAATGAAACAACCCAACCCGACTCGAACACGGAGTGGAAGTGTCATGTTCAAGAGCGACTTGCTACCAACAAAGTTTCTTCAAGTTTTCTTCCCAATTTTCCCCAGTCATTGCTGACCAGTACCTCTTTATTTTTGTCAAGCTTGAGGAGGATAACATATGCTTGTTCTATAATTTTCCCTTCGGGCAAACCCATCACTATGTTTTAACGAGCCTAGCGATAGTGAAACTCGTTCTCGTCTACAGACAAGTTTGTCGCTATTAATATTTTAATGAGTTTAACGACAAAGATAACTTGGTCCTTTTCAATTTTAGAGAGTCTGAAAAGGAACGTAAAGATAACTCCAAAATTCCTTTTTCGTCATCTAATCCCTTAAGTCCGAAAAAGTATAAAACAATATAGAAGGGATGGATTTTCGATACTTTTAACGAGCCGAACAAAACAAGTGCTCGATCTTTTTGTGTAATAATCCCTCAGGTCCAAAAAGATTAAAATCTAGAGGAGGGATGGCACTTCCTATCCCTTTAACGAGCTGGAGAGGCCAATGGCTCGGAAATCTTTTCATATTTTACGAGTCAGTTGAAAAGAGCTTAAAGGAGACTCGTCTTTTGAGGAATGAGTGATAAAATGGGAAGTAGCTGATTCCAGGTAAGGGTTGGAATTTTCCAATCACGGCAGTGTCACAAGGATTGCTAGTGAAATCACTCTTCGCAATTGTTCCTCAAAATGGGTAAACAATCAAATGGAGGTGAATGATCGGCCAATGAAAAAGTGGAAGTGACGGTGCAAACACGACCAAGGCTTTAACGGTTGAAGTACTACATTCACGATGATTTACCAAGAAATAGTTCATTTTTTAACGAGCTTAAACGCGGGGGGAAACATTTGCTCATGTCTTATGTTTATTTTTTAACGAGCTTGAACTATGTGCTAAAACTTCTCGATTGAATGGTTCCATTTTTATTTTACCATAAATAGCTTTGTTCTTTCAAAGATTGTACTGTATTTTCAAAAGCTTCATCAAATTAGTCAGAAATGAACAATATATGTTTGAAAACGAGTTAGAACACTAATATTTTACTTTGAACTACGTAAAAAGTAATGAAAAAGTGTTTTTACCTCTCATTTTACCATTTCATTTGAACTTTGGTTTGTTGGAGCTTTGGAGGTGCTTTCCCCCTTTAATTTTCATCAGCTAATTTTGGGAGATTCTGTGGACGATTCTCGGCACCGTCTGGACCAGGTAGGAGCTAAACCTGAGCTCTTCCATTTCATGGTTTCCATTTTACATTCTGAGCTTGATTCCCCTAGGGTTTGAAAAACTCGTTCTGCTTTCAGTGCACCCTCTGTGTATCGAAAGGTGCATTGAATGTTGGCCTGTCTAAAGGCTATCTGACATGCAATGCACCCATAACACTGTTGTAGGTGCGTTGGGCACAGAAAAGGAATTCAATGCACAATTTTTTATGGAAATTTTGCCTGTTTCTTACCAAAATCAGGATCTAACTCTTCTCTTGTTTGTTTTTCAAAGATCTTTGGAGTAAGATGACCATTACATGGCGAGAACGTGAGCATGAAGAAGAGGACATGCTTTCCCTACATGATCCGGTTACAGTAAACGCACTGTGGAACTGTGGCTTGCTGAAGTTCTTCCGCATTTCTAGCATGAGACAACATATCAAATTACTGCAGTATTTGCTCGATGCTTGGGATCCTATCAACCAGGTTTTCCAGATCAGGGGCAAATCTATCCCCTTGACTGTAGTAGACATCTATTTCTTAATTGGATTATCGAGGTGGGGTGCCCCCATCTCTTTATCAGGTTCGGCCCGAGGATGTGACTCCGTGAGAGATTATGTTCGCCGGTACTGTAGAGAGGGATCTCAGCCGAGTAAAGATGGCAAGATCATCATCCGTGATGTCACTGACAGGTCCCTCAGGACTATTCTGTTTACTTTTGGTAGGATGGCCAGTGGTGCGGCTCTTCATGTAGCCAACCGATCTTATATGCAGTATGCCTTGGAATGCCTCCAACCAAAGGTGTTCAACTGGTGCGACGCAGTACTTCTTGTGATGAAAGAACAGTTGACCAAGATAAAGAGTGGGAGGTTGAAGAACTTTGGGTATGGTTCTATTTTGACCGCCTTTGCCTTGGAGAAGATACCACTAATGCAACCGCAGTATATTGCACTCGATTTACCTTCATCTACTGAACCACGTATGCAGAGATGGGTTGACCATATGTCTAGGCATGCTGGTCAGTCTCAGATTTCATTTTCTGATACCTTCTTCAGGTGGTTTGATCGTCAGGAGATGGTTTATTCTGAGTATCCATATGCTGGCATGGACTTCCGAGGTGATCCAGATTTAGTACTGCCGGATGGCGAACAGTGGGGCGCCATTGGTAAAATATTTGACCATATTCCTGTTTATCGTTTTTCATTTATAATGTTCTTGTGCTTTATTCTATCAAGACTTTAATCAAACTCATGTGTACATGCAGATGTTGGTCCTCTTCATCCAGTAGTTCGCCTGAGAGTTCCTATCGCCGCCCTAGCAGGAGAGGCTGTCGGAAGGGCTATCCTTCCTGACCTTGATGTGGTCGAGACTCTCACAGCGTTACAGGAGCAGGTTGAGGGCCTCACTCTTGGTATTCCAGATGTGAGGACTGACGAGCTACCTTTGAGGCTACAGTGGCATACTACTGGTGTGCCAAGACGATGGACTCGTCTCTTACACATGATCGCACAGGTTGTGACTTGCTATCACGAGCATCATTAGACTAGGGTGCCCCCTAGCATTTTTAGTTTTTGGGGTCATTTGACCGATTTTGTCTTGGTTATAGAACATTATGTGTAAACCGTAAATAGTTATATATATTTTTGATTTTTGGAGTTTTATTTTGGTTAAGTTACATGATCCACATGCAAACATTGATGGTATGTTTCCTTTTATAAATGTTGCAAATGTCTATCTAACACATAATTTGCTAATGAGTCAGTTAATGTGTTTAAGTTTCTGGAAATGTGTTGATATTGAATAAAATCAAATTGTCTTTCCAAAATCTTAATCCTTAAGAACATGCAATAAATAGCTGGGTTTCGGACGGAATATATACCATCGAGTTGTAGTATTACGAGTTGTGAGTCTAGCCTGACAATTAGTTGGCGTATACCATGCATGATGGCATCACAGAGAAGTTCTATCAACGCGCTATATTCAGCAATGTTATTTGTTGATCGACCAATACATACCCCTCTGAAACTTACTAACTCGCCGCTTGGCTCAAAAATAGCCCAGGCTGCGAAAGATAGGTTCCGCGAACTATGACTCGCTCCGTCGACATATCCAACACATGGCTCCAATAGGTTTGACATCTACAATAAATGTAAAAAGTGGATTACTTGACCAAAATAAACACTTTAGCGAAAACAAAAACATAACAAAAGCATACAGGTTACCATTACGCATAGTAACGCTTGAGGTACAACCCATTATGAGGTTGTGCCAATGGAATTCCGTCATAATCCATTAACTCGTAGGTCCTTTTGCTAACACTCGTTTAACAATATAGGGTCCCATCCATAAAGACTTAAATTTACCTGCCCCCAATTTATCGGATTCTTGGTCGTAAAGCAAGACCAAGTCACCTTCTGAGAAGACACGGGGTTTGACATTTTTGTCGAATTGCGCCTTGACTCGTTTCTTATGGGCTTCGTTAGCCAAAGCGGAATCACAACGGGTTTCATCCAATTGGATTAATTCCAAGAAACGAGCTTCTTCTTCTGAAGTTCCGGGGAGGAGATCAATTGCGAGTTTGAGAGACGAGATTTTGCACTGGATTGGTAAGACTGCTTCCAGGCCATATACTAGTTGGAAAGGTGTAAACCCGGTTGCATTACTTACCGATGTTCGGTAAGCCCAAAAAGCTGAGTACAGGATTAGGTGCCATCTTCTTTTGTGAACTCTAATCATCCTTTGCAGCATGCGCTTTAGGACCTTGTTGATTGCTTCAACTTGTCCGTTGGCTTGCGGATAATATGGAGTAGAGCTATCGTGAGACAACCCTAGTTTGGCAGCTAATTCGACCATCATGTGATTGTGAAAATGCGATCCATGATCTTTGACTATAGCCTGTGGTACACCGAATCTGGCGACTACATGATTGAAAAAGAAGAGGGCAGCTTTTTCACTAGTATTATCTAATGTAGGCATCGCCTCGGCCCATTTGGTAAAATAGTCAACTGCGACTATGATATACCCATGCCCCCCGGTCAAGGTGGGGTTACATGTCATGAAATCGGTGCCCCATTTGGCGAATGGCCCAACAACCACTATTGGCTGCAGAGGTGCGGGTGGTCTTCTGGTTTTGCTATCGAAAATTTGACAAGCATGGCAACTTCTGACTGCGGTTATGCAATCTTTGAACATTGTTGGCCAGAAGTATCCTACTCGTAAGATTTTTTGCGCTGTAGCATATCCAGATTGATGTCCCCCACACGCGCCTGAATGACAATCATTCAGGACTTTTTCGGCCTCCTCATGGGTGAGACACCTTCTCAGAACTGTATCAATACCACGACGGTAAAGTGTATCACCGATGATCATGTAGTCTTTTGCTTGGTATCGAATACGTTTTTGTTTGGAGTGGGAGGTGTTTGGCCTGTATTTTTGGGTTTGGAGATAAATTATTATATCTCCATACCACTCATTGCTTGAAGATATCAGAAACAAACTTTCGTCCACGATTGTTTCTTCGGATGTTTCATCGTTGGACGACGATGGGAGATCGCATAATAATTCTGCGAATACTAGAGCTTTCTTCAACTTGGATTTTACAAATTCCAGATCAAACTCTTGTAGGATTGCTATCCATTTTGAATATTTGCCCCCCAGCAACTGTCGCGAAAATATATAAGTCATGGGGTTGCAATCTGACAGAATGGTAGTTTTCCGAAAGAGGACATAGTGTCGAAATCTCTGTATCGCTTGAACAGCTACAAGTGCTAGCTTTTCAACGTAAGAATATTTGCTTTCTATATCATTTAAGTTTTTACTTAAATAATATATAGGATGTTCAATTCCATCGACTTCTTGAACTAAAACCATTGCGATGGTCGTATCCGCTGCAGCCAGATACAGATTAAAATCTTTTTGATAATCAGGAGCGTACATTAATGATGCTTTCGTTAGTGATTCTTTTAAAGCATCAAAGGAAGCTTGCGCAACCTGATCCCAGACAAAGGGCACTTCCTTTTTCAAAAGACGTGTATAACCTTTAGCAAGTTCGGCATAATTTGGAATGAACCTCCTCAGAAAGTTCGCTTTCCCTTGGAGTTTCTGAATCTAAAGCAAGTTCGAAGGTGGAGGCAAATTTATGATTGCCTGGACCTTACATGGGTCGAGACAAATCCCGTCCTTCGAGACTACAAAGCCAAGTAAACGACCAGAACTAACGCAAAATACACATTTGTGTGGATTGATTCGTATCTTGTAGTGTCGACAACGTAGAAATATCACTCTTAAATGCTGCGGGTGATCAGTCCGCTTTCGCAAATGAGCCAGAAGGTCATCGAGGTATGGTTGAACGATGTTTTTGATGTCATGGAAGGTGTTTGGTCAATTTAGTGATGTCTAAATTGCAACTTTTAAATGTCAACCCGGGGCTCGTAGGCTGATGAAGTGATGTGTACTGTATGTACTTAGGAAACTATTTCTTAAGTTTTTGTCGTTTTTAACTTTTTAAGTTTGTTTTCAATTCTATTTCTCCTACAGTGATGTGATGGAAATGAAATAAAATGAGTGAAGTGTGTGTGATTGTGATGAGTCCTAAATGATTTCTTAAAACTTAAAAGTGATCTACCAGAAAGCTTTGAATAACAACTGAAATGAAATTAACTCTTGAAGGAAAATGAAAGCATCAAATAAAAGACCAATGGCATTGGCCCAGTACCTCTACTGCTGATAAAAATGAGATTGAAAATGACATCTATATTAACTCAATTAAAAACAAGAACAACTACTTTAACTCTTCAATCAAATCTTAAGCAATGTACAATCTAAGTGACAAATCACACTACTTAATTTTCCTTTAACCTTTCTGCCTTCAGCTGGATTGATCATATAAGAAAGAGTTATGAGCAAGTTAGCAATGTGAGTCTTAAAACAAAGTAAACCAAGCTGCACTTAAGTGATATTCTGGCTCCATCAAAAGTTAGTTGATTATGATAAAAAGAGCCATCAAAAGATAAACAACTTGATAAGCTACGAGCAGAAAATAAAGTGCAAACTAAAGCAATGATACTAATGGAAATAAAAAATAAAGATCAGCAGTCTAGATAAGACGATCACAAATGCCACTAGCTGTAAAAAGGGAAGTAAGAAAACTGTCCCGGGCACCTAAGAAATCTGCAAAAACACACTGATCAGTCATGGAAAAGTGCAGAAATATAAATGAGCAGAATTCAAAGTTATATAAAGCTATTGTACATGATCAAAACATAGCAATCAAAAGCATTCTGTACAACTATTATACATAAACTGATAAGAAGAAATGCAGGAAACGAAAAGCACTGTACAGGCCCTAGTAAACAGGGGCCCTCTGCCTACTCCAGCCAACTCAAAAGATCAGTTACACGCTTAGAAACAGAACGGTCTTCTCATATATTATGTAGAAAAATAAAGAGTACAGTGGGGTTCAAAATTACATATTAGCAGCTAACTAATCAGCGTTCAGATACGCTTTATTTATAGCAAAAAAACAAAACTAACTTAATCACAAACTACGCTATTCTAACAGCTGTGTGAAAAACATGTAATCTAGCACAGTCCACGGATTTAGGCAACGGTCGAGGTGGGCATTAAATCTCCTGTTGGATTCGTGTTCCCCATCATCTGCGTGGCTGAGGAAGAGGCCAACTGTGCTTCACGTGCTCCAAAACCGAACACGTAGAGCCATGCCACCGCCAATGACCTTTTTTGACCATAGTTTCCCCCTCGTTGACCATGGGTGTTTATAACTAATTTGGCTGAGCTGGAAGGACACACACCATGTCCTTGGTTCCACGCACTTGCCCATGTGGCTCTTCTGACCAGAGGACACCTGGATCATGCCGTTTAAGAAAACAGCTGCGGAAACTGGGATCAGCTGCGGAAACCCTGTGTGAGCTATGGAAAGTGCAGGTCTTGAACCAAAATTCTAATCCAACAACGCAGTCATTAGCATAATTAATAAACCATGTGAAAGTCCTAAAATACAATGATTTAAGCAATTTGATGGAGGAAATGAGTGACAAATGAGGGAAATGAATGAAAAAGGAGGCTGAGAGGATGTGAAAAGAAGTGCAGGTCTGAGGCTCAACAGAAGGCATAATTCATTGCCCTCTGAAACGTCGCCCCTGTGTTCTTCAAACCAAAGGGTAATTTTCGATATGCGAACATGCCCCACAGACAAATAAATGCAGTCTTTGACTAGTCCTGTGGGCGGATATTTATTTGATTATACCCGGAGAATCCATCCATGAATGAAAATATTTCATATCCAGCGCATTCATCAATTATCTGGTCAATGAAGGGTGTAGGGTATTTGTCTTTTGGACAAGCTTGATTTACATCCCTATAATCGACGCACACTCTAATTGTTCCTTGTTTTTTCATAATAGGGACAATATTCGATACCCAATCGGTTAGAGGAACTGGGTAGAGGAAACAAGCATGGAGAAGTTTTTCAACTTCTACCTTAATGGCAGTGGCTTTCTTGGGGTGCACCTACCTTAGCCGTTGTCGTACTGGTTTGACATCTGGATACATCTTAATTTCGTGTTCAACGATACTCGAGTCAATGCCTGGCATTTCACTGTATGACCAAGCAAAGACATCTCTGAATTCGCGAAAAAGAGCGTTATATATTTCCAGTTCTGAAGGAGAACAACATTTGCCAACATAAATATTCTCTACAACATCTGTTTTGGTTGATATATTTATGGCGATAGTCTCTTCAATGTTGGACAAGTTTCGCTCGGAATCCACCGTGTTTACAGTATTTGATAGGAAATCAAAGACTGAAGGATGATAAAGGTCATCTTGAGTATCTTCTCCACAATCCGGAAGAAGGGAACGATGGTGGGAATCATTCCATGGTGCCCCTTCAATTACCATTGATTGGACAATTCCTTCGTCGATGACATGCACTCGTGACCAAGGATCTGAAGGGGTACCATATTCTTTAGACCTATCTATCCAAACGCTTGATGAGCGTTGATTTGGGTTTGCCTCCTATACTAGGAACATTGATTGCTACAATATTTCCGTTGGGCTTGGGGGAAAAACCATTGCATGATCCATGTCGATATCGTTTTCTGAGATCTTTTTAGAAGATATCATATTGCAGGTTCCCACCGATGCTACTTCCGCCAGGTTGATTGGAGGTGGAAGGGCGAAAGTTCCCATTAGTATAGGATCTTTTAGTAGGCCTACTCTGATATTTTAAAGCGAATGGGGGCTTCCATGGATCATGGGAATGCTTCCTGTAACTTGAGAACCATTGGGGAGGAAGTTTTGTTGATCGACGATTGTAATCCCTCCTTGAAAGGGAAATGCAATCTTCCTAAAATAGGTCGACACAATAGCCGCCATAGCATATATCCATGGTCTTCCTAGTAGGATGTTGTAATCAAGATTTTCATCGATGACTTCAACATCTATTTCTACCGTTTTCCCTCCTAGTTCTACTTTCAAGTTACTTAGGATACCATATGGGGTATATTTCCTTCCGTCGAATGCTTTTAATGTCGTCGAAGATCGCAACAAGGTTGGAGATCCTAAAGTTTTCCAGCAACTCATCGACATAATGCATGTAGATACCCCCTCATCAATAATTGTTCGATGAACAGTTTTGTTGAGGGCTTTCACTTGAACAAGGAAATCTAGTTGAGCTGGTAATTGAGGATCGTATCCTTTATGGTCGAAGGATACAAGATTGGAATCCTTTGGGTCTATCCCACCAATTGCTGATAATAAAGCCTGCCTTTGGGATGGGCAATTTTGTAGTACTTCAAGAGTCGACATAGCGGATGGCGATTGGGCCAAATCTTCCACTATATTATAATGATGTGTCGCTCTAGCGCGGGGATTAAATGTCGACTTGTGTACTACTCCTTTTGGCGGTTTTATTGTCAATTCAGGAATGATGGGCAACGCAACTTCTGTCGAAGTTGTTGTCGAAATACTAGGTTGATCTTTATCCTTGTTGTTCGACAGCTGTGGATTCCCATAATCTTTATTCCTTGTCGATATCAAAGCATCATTTTGCTGTTTTGAAACCGACAACATTAGCACTTGAGACGGGGAAGCATTTCCACTTTCAACCAGATTTGTTCCTGGATTTGGAAATGGATCAGTTAACACTGCGGAGGTTTTCGAATTCTTGAAGAATTTCTTAAGCTCAGCCCTGTGTGGACAATTTGCGGTCCAATGATCCTCATCGCATATAAAGCATGGATTTTTTGGTTTCCTATCTCCAGGAGGGTTTGAAGAAGATTTTTCAGGTGATGATTCCTCCTGTTTCTTCTTCTTCCCTTTGCCTTTTTTCTTGCTCCCTGGTTGTTTGGTTTCTTTGCCTTTATCTATTGATACGACATTTACTTCCGAAGCAAGAAGTTCATCTTTTGCATTTTGACTTGAAATCTTACGGGCCTTTTTGGATGTAGCCTTTGTCGATTTCGTGTCTGTTGTGCCAATCACGCCATCGCCAGCATGAGAGTCATTGTTCGATTTAGGAGGAGGAGGAATT
Source organism: Pinus tabuliformis (assembly GCA_031772625.1). Lineage (NCBI taxonomy): Eukaryota > Viridiplantae > Streptophyta > Pinopsida > Pinales > Pinaceae > Pinus > Pinus tabuliformis. The sequence continues at coordinate 583,073,445 of CM062806.1, forward strand.
GAGAATTCCGGTCTAGGGGTGTCAGGTATTTTATCGTAGAGTGTGCCGGACTGAGTGTAAATCAAGTCCAGATATTGCGCACGAGCAATAACTTTATCTTCTATTACGACTCCCCCCTTTGCCACATCTTCCGTGATGGAAGGTAGTAATGACTTGATAAACCATTCAGCTAGGAGCTGATCGGGGACATATGTTTTTACCATTCTACGACGACGTCGCCACTCATGTATATGATCGGATATGTGAGTGGTCGTTGTCTGTTTGAAATTGGTAAGAAGTTCTGTTACCGTTTCGTACCTTATTGGTAACTGAAAATGGGTTAAAAAGGTTGTGGCTAAGGTACTGAAGTTGTCGAACGAAGCTCTAGGCAATTCAATGTACCATTTTGCTGCCGAACCCGTTAACGTCCTCTGAAAGAGGCAAAGTCTTATTGAATCATCATTTAGGGTGTTTGATGAACACCATAAATGAAAGGTCATCATGTGATTCAATGGATCTTCACCCGAATTTCCTTTAAATTTAGGAATATATGATGGAAGTTTATGCGGAATCGCTGGCCACCAAGGGGCGTAAGCGATTGGATCGTTTGTTAACCTATTTAAATCAGGTAACTCTAAAGTTGCCACAAAGGGTAACTACTGATTCAGGTTAAGTGAAGCATACCCAGGAGAAGATGGGATTGCCTGAGCAGTTGGTCTTTGCATACCGGCATAATGCATTTGATGCTAGTAACTTTGGTAAGGTTGGTGGGCATGACCATTGTAAAATGGTTGATTCTGACCGTTTTGAATGTACAGCTGTCCACTATTAGCAAAGATTTGTTGCTCAGAACCTTGGTATACTTGTTGGAATTGCGGTTGTTGGTATTGCACTAGCCATGGTTGTGAAGCCATGTGTTGTTGCCCGATACTAACAGTTTGACCAATGTGAGGGGTAACTGTACCCGTCTGAACCTGTGTCATTCCACCAGTCGGCGATTGTGGTTGAGTCGCAGGGTCAAGGGGCTGTTACATTGCAACCTGAGAAACCTGAGGTAGGCATACGACAGGCAGCACTTGAACTTGCGACACCGTCACAATAGCTGGCGTAGTTGGTATATTTGACATAGGTAAGCATTGTTGCATCGAATATACAACTCTTGGTTGTTGAGGTAGTATAGGTACCCAACCGCTTGAGGTAATTCCAGTATAACCTGAATGTTGTTGTGAACTCCCGTATGGATATCCTCCCAGAGGGGATAATGAAAGGGTATACTGCCCCCCGTACGGTGGTAATCCAGAACTCAAGGGAATTGTTTGCCCTTGGGGGCCGGACTGCCCAAATTGACCTCCAAATGGATCAATTTGTTGAGACTCAACATAAGAGTTTCCGGATATTACTCCAAATGAACAAACATGAATAGACCATACTGTCGAAATGGCCCCTGAGTGGGCTCCTTCTAGCGGTTGAGAGCTAGTCAAGACAAATGGTATACCAGCGAACATTGTCGGAGTGATAACAGGGAGTTCTGTCGTCGCTGTGTCAGATGACACAGTCCTAGATGTTGATGGTTTTTTAGACATTTGTAGTCTATCCAAAATATTACCTAGCGATTCTACAGGAGCTTCCGCTGGTGGTAGACTAACTTCTGATGAAGAAGGATATAGAGTGATCCTGACTCCAAATTGGGATGGAGTACTTGTTGGAGGATCTTCCACAATTTCTTCTATGGCAATCAGACCAGGTGGAAGGGGAAGACCGTCAGGTCCGTAGAATATTTCTGGTGCCGAAGAAGGTATGGAATCGGCAGCAACAGATGTTTGAAGAGCAAGACTCTCTGAACTGGTTGAAAATGGAACTGGTTTGGTAACACAAGTGTTTACTCTCAGACTAGGATCAATACCAATGTCCTTCTGTGGCTGCTGAACTTCTTCTGTAGAGGCAGGGATTCCAGAAATGTTTGGAGTAACCGGAGTCTTTGATGTTGTTGGAACACTTGTTCTAACTTTAACAGGAGATTTGGAACCAGTTAAACGAGTTCGCTTTGTCTGTACTGGCTTCGATTCCAGAGACAAAGACAGTTGACTCGTAAGCCTCCGCGAATGATGGGGTTTCAATTGACTTTCTCCCATGATTGCGGATTACTTGATCAACTAAAATAAAGGGGAAGTATGTTTCCAAATTAAATGAATTTTAGACGCTTTGACACAACTTGTTTTTTCAATTTTTAAGAGTCGAGAAAAAACAAAAGATGACTCTAGTCTCCTTCGATTTTTAATGAGCCTGAAGTGACAAGTGCTCAGATGGACCTTTTCCGTTAAGGAGTTTGAAAAGGAACAAAAGGGACTGCTCTGGAAATCTAGGTAGAGGGATTACCAAACCAATCGCAAAACTGCAGAATACTTTTTACGGTATGGTAGTCAATCTTCCCGAATGCTGTGTTCAGTGCATTGCGATCGATAGGGCGGCAGACACGGCTTCCTATGGATAAAGGATTAAGCCTATTGGGGTCTCCCAAAATATACTCGACGGTACATGGGAGCACAAGTCCGTACTGGCACTTATCATCTCAAAGTGGAGGAATCACCCAACCATCAGTGAGAACAACAGTTACCAGGCTTTACGACGCTGGAATACGTCTCTAGCCAAGACTTCTAAATGTTGTGCGTTAAGTTCCAAAGCGTTGTTAGATTCATTGAATTTATTTTAAGTTGATCTTGTTTATGAAGTTTGCCCTTCGGGTTCACCACGAGATGTATATGTAATTCCTAAAATGCAATCTAAGATGATAAACAAACTTTTTATCTCCTTTATGCAATGAAAATCCTAGCTACTAGGGAAAAGAAAGACAAAATCTTTTCACAAAGAGCAAAGAGCACACTCTAAATGCACTTTCCTAAACCAAGCCAATCAGACTGTCTATATGCAAATGCACATGCATGTATTTGTTTTCGACTTTCTTAGTATATGAATGCTAAAAAGAAAGTTGATGCACAAATCTGAATTTCTTTTCAAGCGACAGATATCAACAAGTTTCTTTTCGAAATCAAAAAATGGAGACGATCACAACACCTTACAATTTTGAAATGAATACTTGTTCTCGACACTAGAAAATTACAAATTCAGACCAAAAACAATAGTAAGAGGATAATCTACCATCAACAGCAATCAAACTCTTTCCTACGATTGAAATCGACACTTGCGACAAATTCAAATCAAAGGATGACAGTACGATTACGCTACTTTTACAAAGGAGAACTGTAAACGACTCAACAAACACACAAAAACATCTACAGTTCTTTTGTACAAAGGAGGCGGAATAATAGCAAGGAAAAGGGGTTTCAAACAGACATGTACTGATCATACGCAGCAAAATTCAAGAATAGAACTGGAAAGAATGAACCACAGAAGCCAAAACTGCACAGAGCTAGTCTGATCAGCGCACTTGTAACATAGAGAATCTGAAATGCAGCGCAGGTTGTCCACTCGGGAAGTGTGCTGAAATTCAGAATCTCTGAACAGTACCTGCGCTGGGCCAGAAATGAGACTTTGTTCGGGTTCGGGGTCACAGTTTGCAGTTCATTTCTTGGGTTTTGGCCGAGAAAAAAGCAATCAGTAATGCAACAATCAGGGGTAGATCTAAGGAGGATCCAAGAGCTATCACAAGGGCAATCAGATAGTTTGTGAATCAGTTGTTTAAATCATAAACAGATCCAGTGGATGGATTGAAGCAGCAGTTATCTACTTTGCATTTGTTATGGAAAATGCAGTTTGAATGCTACTTGTAAGTTTATGAAACAAACAACAAAGAATGATAAACAAACAAACTAATTATATCCCCAGTGGAGTCACCATTTTGTTACAGGGAAAAGTGTCTATTTAGAACTGCTCTATCTCACTAAGGTGTGACAGCTGCCTTAGAAACAAACAGAGAAAATCTACTTTTTTTTTTCCTTTATGAATTATAGATAGAGAGGAACAGGAAGACCAACCTATGTCTTGCACCAATCTCCTAATTTGATCCCTCTCTTCTTTGATAGTCCTCAGCTACCTGCTCCCTTGCATGCCCAGCTTCACAAAGTACCTGTAAGATCACAGAAGCATAGCACTATACAAAGACATGGATCTATAATCATAAACAATCTAGGGTCAGATGTAAATTGACCGTACAAATGTAACAAGCATCAATGACACAAAAGCATGGAGGAAAACTCAAATAGCTTTTATTGATAAACAAGAAAAGAGCCAAGAGGAGTTACAACCGATTGTTCTGACCCAGCATCAACCTCCCAGCAAAGAAGCCCCTCTTCACCTTAAACAAAGCTTAGATCACCCAACAATCTGATGTTTGTCTCAGGAAACCAACAACAATTCCTTACAATATGCAAAATTCCAGCCTCTGGATCTCTGGGATGAGGGATCCATATATAGATATCTGTAAGGGAGATGAGTCAGCTTGTGATTTGATTAGTGTCATCTCTCTGATAGTTCTTGCTTCCACTTGGAGACTGATGGCCTATTACTCATCCTTGGTCGAATTCAGTGAGGCAAGTGTCACAGGAGAAGACTCTGGAAGCTTCCATTGCCTCTCCACCTCGTGAAATGACACTGCCATTTGTCATTTCTCGCCCATCACACCCCACAGAAGGGAATTTTGAAATGCAACGCACCCTCACAGTGTATTTGGGTGAGATGCAATGCACCTAGCCAGTGGAGCAGCTGCAATGATCTTGTTTTGACCAATTCTGAGCAGTTTCTCATGGAGAACTTCTGGGAGAAGCTGTAATATGTTCACCTTGTTCCTTAGGGGTTAGAACAACACTTTTAGGGACTTAGGAGCCCTTGGTTTATGGACATTTCATGCTTGGTGTTGTAGGGCCCAAAAATGTCTATAACACCAGCTTTGACCTTTTCTTTTAAAAGAACAAAGCCTTTACCTTTTATGACTGTAGGGGTGTCATTTCCAAATGAGACCTTCCTTTCCTTTTCTAAGGCATTATATGACTGAAGTTTTTCTTTATCACCTGTCATGTGTTTCGAGCATCCACTGTCGATGTACCATTGATTTTTTTGTCCTTCTGCATATAAGGCTATACCACATCTTTCAGTTTGCAGTTCTTTCTTTTTCCATGTTTTGGGACCCAATGAAGCTTGCTCCTTCTGAGGTGTTTGCCGAAATTTACTCCTGCATTCAGAGTCTTCATGACTGAAGTTGTTACAAATAGAGCATTCTATTTTATTTTCAAGAGCAGTAAAGTTATTGTAGGTCCTTTTCATGATCCAAGTCATATTTCTTTGATTTTGTGCTTCTCTATTCATGATGGTCTTGTAAGCAACACATTGAGTAGCTTTGTGTCCAAATTTATGACATGAAAAACATTGGCCATTAAAGAAATTCCTGCGATTATCAGATCTACTGACCTGATGATTGTAGTTTCCATTGACATTCATTCTTGAAGAAAATTGAGAATGATTTACATGTGGTTGGTTATAGCTTCTGTTCATCCTTGAAGTAGATTGAACTCGAATTACCTGGTGATCTCCTTTAAGCATTTGCTGACAATTTTCAACCTATTCACTTCTCCTTGCTGCATCAAGATAGCTTTTGGAGGTTGATGGCTTATGTGCTTGAGATGGTTCTTCAATATATCCAAGACCTATCTTTATCAGAAGAGAACGCTGCACTTTGATAATTTCATCTAAAGTTTTTGATCCTTTAGCAAACCTAAGATTGAGAGCTTTTGTTTTCTCAATTTCTTTTCTTAGACCCACAATTTCACATTCTAACTTTTCATTGTGTTTTTCCCTTTCAGCAAGTTGGAATGTCAAAGTATCTATAATCATACTCTTTTCTTCTAAACAAATTTTAAGTTTAGAAATTTCTTCATAGAGACCATCTTCATCTAAAGCATCCAAGAAATCATCATCTTCAAAAGCCATCAGAAGTCTATAATCATTACTATTTTCATCTTCATCACTATTTGATAAACCATCACTATCTTCATGCGTATAGTAGCTCTTCTTATTTACATTTTTTTTTTCTATTCCATTTTTTTGATTCCTTACCTTTATCAATCTTATCTTAGTGAGGACATTTGGCAGCATAATGGCCTACTCTTCCACAAGAAAAACATTTGAAAGGTAGTTTACCGCTGAATCTTCTAGAACCCCATTGATGGTTCTTGACAAAGTTTAATTCTTCCTCTCCTTCTGACATATGTCCTAACTCATCGAGTTCTCCTTTACCTGAAGCTTTGAATGTGGCTTCTCTCATATCTGATGGACCCCCTTTTCTCATTTCGAAAGCAGTTAGAATTCCGTGTAGCTGTGACATAGTAATACTCTAAAGATCCTGCTTTTCTTCTATGGCAGAAACTTTTGATTCAAACTTAGAAGACAAGGATCTTAGAACCTTTTCAACTGTATTAAATTATTTTATCTCTTCACCCAATTTTTTCATGCAATTAACAATATCATCTATCGTAAGAAATAATTAGCTACAGTTTCATCATTGTGCATTCTGAGAGTTTCATATTGAATTCTGAGAGATTGTAGTTTTTCACATTTTACCTGATCCTCTCCTTCATAGCTTAGAATTATCTTGTCCCATATTTCTTTGGCAGTTTTGAACTTCATAACCTTGACGAATTCTGATTGTGACAGACTCCCCAATAGAGTATTGACAGCCTTTGCATTTGTTTCATACTGCTTTTTACCTACTGCATCTGTAGGAGTTGCTGATGGAAATGTGTATCCTCCTTCCACAATATCCCAAACTTCTGTTCCAAGAGATTGACAATAGGTTGTGGTTCTTACCTTCCAATAGACAAAGTTGCTCCCATAAAAGATTGGTGGCCTGATGGATGCCTCTCTTTTGTAGTTGCTCCTGGTGATAAATCTTCCTTCAAGCGATCAAGCTTCTTCTGAAGGACTTGCTCTGATACCAATTGTTGGAAATAATACTGAGAGGGGGGTGAATCATTATTAGCAACTTAACAATATTTCATTTCCATAATAGATTTATATACGCTACTTCTGTTAATGTAACTCACGTATGTATGCAACTGTGTTTAGAGCAACTAGTGTATACCTTGTAAACTTATTATTTAGTCAATTGATCTTTAATCTGTGTATCAGAACCATATAAGCAGTAACAGATACAGTAAAAATAGAGCAGACAATCACACACAAGAACACAAGTGATCCAGGTGGATATTGGTGGCCACCTGCCAAGTCCACCTGGACCCCCACCATTGTCTTTCTCTGCATTTTCAGTTTCCTTAATTGTAGCACAACTTACTATTTTTAGCAGTTTTTCGGGTCCTGAACTTCCAGAGCCATTTTGAGGCCCTAAACGACGTTTTTTGGGGAATCCGAGGGCAACATGGGTCCATGGAATGGACTGATGTTGCTCGTTCCAACAATGATAGTGCTCGGATAGATCTTTCTAATGAGCTATTTTACGCGTCAAACGGAGATCATATGCCAAAGTTACGACCCCGGGAAGTTGATGTACCAATTTACCCCAAACGGGGCCCACAGTTTGGCGTTTCATCTCCTAGGGTTAGGTTTTGGAATGTTAAGGGTTTTTCCATTGTTTCTCAACAATAAATAGGCCTTCGAGCCTCATTGTAATACAGTTAAGAGGCATGTAGCCATCACATCTCTTCTCAGAGATAAGCTACCATCGCCCTAGCTGGTTTATTTCCATTTCTGGTTGTAAGCATATTTCAGTATTTTCCATTAATGAAATGAAGTATTATTTCCGTTGCATCTTTGTGTATATGGTTATCTCTGTAATTTGTTGCATTCCTGTTTAAATCCGGATCAGTGGTATCAGAGCGGTCTGCTTTTTCTCTGTTTTTCTTTGCATGTCCCCAACAAGGTCGGGATATAAGGAGTTAGGGCTTGAACTGGTTGAACCTTTGCAAGACCAGCCTCACAAATCCTGACGGCCTCCCATGGCGGACGAGAAGAAAGACGAGGGGGCATGAGATCCCACCAAAATCTTGCTCGAAGAAGCCCTCGAGCGACAACGGAACGCGATGATGGACAGCTTTGCCCAGATCCTTCAGCGGCTACCCAGAAGCAGCGCATCGGCTTCCAACAGCTCCTCTGGAAACGCCACACCCTTTAAGGTACAAGTTAATTTTGAAATCCCCATATTCGAGGGTCAGATAGACGCCGATGACGTAGATAAATGGTTAAATCTGCTAGAGGGTTATTTTTCTGTTCATGAATTTTCGAGTCGGGAAAAGATTGTTTTTGCTCTTCTCAAAGTAGCCCCCCACGTCAAGGACTGGTGGGAAACCTACTGCGAGCAGAAGGATGAAAGTACTGGCTCACTATTTTCAGCTGCACCCACCTGGGATTCGTTTCGGGATGCCATCAAGGAGCAGTACTACCCTGTCGGAAGCTATGAGGATGAATACATAAAGTGGACCACGCTGCGGCAGGGAAGGGACCAACACGTGCTGGAGTTCACCAATCTTTTCCATACCCTTCGCACAAAGTTGGGTATCAAGGATTCGGAGCAACATTTGATACTCAAATACCGTGGCTGCCTGCACAAGTACATCCAGGAAGAAATACAATTCCTAAACATCCCCTCGCTCGGCGCAGCATACCGATATGCCGTCAAGGTCGAGCAGAAGTTTAAACAAAAGAAGCGAGACTTTGGATCTGCGAATTCAAAGCAGGGGAAAGGTGCCCCTAAACCACAGAACAAAGGACAGAGCCAAGGCGGGACAGCCCAAGACAACCAGCCGATGCTGCAAGCAAAGAACAATGCCGCGAAGCCGAGAAAGGACACTGGAAAATGGTGCGAGTTCCATAAGAGCTCCACTCACAACACAAGTGAGTGTCGGGCCAAACAGTCACTGGTGGCTGAGCTAAAGGTTTCAAAATTAGATGCATGTTCCGACTCTGAGTCAAAACCCGATAAGGGGTATGAAAAAGGGAAGCAGATCATTGATGCGGATCCCAGCGCCACTGTTGCTACCGCAAAGATCCAGAAAAATGAACCCCAATATCCAGAGGAGGAGGAGCGTCTCTTCCACTCCCAGATGTGGGTAAAGGGCTCGCCAATACAGTTCATTGTTGATAGCGGGAGTCAAAAGAACCTCATTTCGGCAGAGGTCATGAAGCGGTTGGGCTTACCAACCACAGCACATCCACAACCATACACCATTGGGTGGCTTCACCAAGGGCGAGATCTTCGCGTGAGCCAGCAGTGTCGCCTTCCATACAACATCAAGCCCTTCACGGATGAGGTATTGTGTGACATTTCTCCCCTTGAAGTTTGTGATGTATTACTAGGACAACCATACTTGTGGAAGCGACATGTTGTGTATGAATCAAGGCCCCGTGCTGTTATTATTACATTGGGAAAAAAGTTGTTCAGGATACCAGAGGTAGCACCACCTGCCGCCATCTCTTTTATTACTGCAAAACAATGCAGTAAGATCATTTCAAAAACCAGGAAATTTGTTTTCCTGATGATACGCCCTCAAGGGAAGAAGAAGACAGTGGCCGCGGCCTCCAAACGGGGTCCCTTTGCACGACAGCTACAGATGGACAAGATTGTGGAGGAGTACGAAGACATCTTCACCTCCCCGGCAGGGGTTCCTCTACACTGTCAAGTCAAGCACTCCATCGATCTGACCCCAGGTGTGCCGCTACTCAATGGACCAATTTATCGGCGCTCCGTTCTAGAGAACAATGAAATCAAGAGGCAGATTCAGGAACTCCTGTAGAAAGGTCACATCCGTCCGAGTTCATCACCCTGTGGGAGCCCGATCGTGCTGGTACAGAAGAAGGATGGGACGTGGAGACTCTGTATTGACTATCGGGCACTGAACAAGATCACTGTCCATAATAGGTACCCAATCCCGCGGATTGATGACCTCCTAGACCAACTAAAGGGGGCGAAATATTTCAGCAAGATCGATCTGAAGTCAGGATATGACCAGGTACCAATCGAACCCTCAGATGTGTGGAAGACTGCCTTCAAATCCAAGGAGGGCCTCTTCGAATGGTTGTTCATGCCTTTCGGATTGACGAATGCTCCTGCAGCCTTTATGAGGCTAATGGATGACATCTTACGGCCATTCACCAACTCCTTTGTAGTAGTATACTTGGATGACATTCTGATCTTCAGCCAGAGTTGGAAAGAGCACCTCCACCACATCCGACAGGTTCTCCAAACACTGTGGTAACACAAGCTATGTGCCAATTTGGAGAAATGCACTTTTGGCATGACCGAGGTTCAGTATCTGGGATACATCATTGATGAACAGGGGGTGCATGTCGATCCAGCCAAGGTCCAAGTCATTCAGGATTGGCCCTCTCCAACCACTCTAATAGAGCTCTGCACCTTTCTAGGTCTTGCCAACTTCTACCGCAGGTTTGTGCTGGGGTTTTCTCATATTTCTTGGCCCTTGAGTCAAGTCACCAAGGGAGGGGCGAAAGCCAAATTCTTTTGGTCTGAATCTCAACACAGACAGTTGAAGGATCGCCTCTGCACGGCACCAGTGCTCGCGTTACCAGATTTAAAACAACCATTTGAGGTCGAGATAGATGCCTCTGACTATGCTATTGGGGCAGTCCTTACTCAACATGGACATCCAGTGGCATATCACAGTGAAACGCTTTCATACACAGTCCGGAAGTACCCCACTTATGATAAAGAGATGTATTCCATTGTACAGGCCTGCCGACAATGGAAGCATTACATTTTGGGGAAGGAAACGGTCATCCACACAGACCACCGAACCCTGCAGTTCATACAGACCCAAGGGAAATTGCAGAATGATCGCCATCAGAAGTGGTCTACATACCTGCAACAGTTTCACTTGAATATCAAGTATAAAAAGGGCAGCACCAATAATGTTGCAGATTGCCTCAATCGACCACCGATCATGGCGCTGACCACCGTGCTCAACTCTTGTGGGCACGAGACTTCTGATTGGCCACTTCTCTACAAAAGCGACCCAGAATTCGGCCACACATACCAGACACTCTTGGAGGGTCAGCATGTTGCAGATTTTAACCTCCAGGATGCCCTATTATGCCACCTCGGTCACCTTTGTGTTCCTTCAAGCGAGCGTGCCAAGATGATTTGGGAAGCACACTACAGTCGGGCTGCTGGGCATTTCGGGGTCGAGAAAACAGTGGCAGTACTGCAAAATTATTTCTATTTGCCAAATCTTCGACAGGATGTTGGGAAGTACATCCAATCATGTACTGCCTGTGCCATTGCCAAACCGACCATTAAGAAGCAAGGCCTCTATACCCCGTTGCCTACCCCTAGTCGACCTTGGGAATCCATCTCCATGGATTACATGTCAGGCCTTCCTTCCACTAAGCATGGAAATGACTGTGTTTTTGTGGTCGTCGACAAGTTCTCGAAGATGGCCATTATGGTGGCCTGCAAGAAGAATATCACAGTAGAAGCCACTGCTAAACTCTTCTTTGAATGAGTGTGGGTGAACTTTGGGATCCCACAGTCTATCATCTCAGATCGGGACAGTCGGTTTCTCAGCACATTTTGGTCCAGTCTCTGGTCAATGTTGGACACCAAACTCACGAAGTCCACAGCCTTCCATCCTCAAACTGATGGCCAGACAGAGGTTGTCAATAGGATGATTGTGCACATCCTGCGCATGTATAACTCAAAGCATCCACGCACATGGGACGAGAGCCTCCCCTATGTTCAGCACAGCTACAACCGAGCTCTTCACAGCTCCACTGGCCATAGCCCTTTTCAGGTGGGTTTGGGATTCCAGCCACTATGCCCCATTGATGTGGCCATGCCACTTGCAACTACTCACATGAATTCAGCTCATGTCCAGTTCGAAACAGATAAGGCCACCAACTTCATTGAGCGCATCCAACATATTCGCTAGCAGGTCCATGACATTCTTGAGAAATCAAATTCCAAGTACAAGCAGCGACATGATCAACATCGGGTACCACACAAGTTTCAGGTGGGCGAAAAAGTTTGGTTGCATTTGCAAAAGGAACTCCTTACTAGAGCCTATCGGAAATTAAGACCACTCCGATATGGTCCTTACACCATTACTAAGGCTATGGGAGACAATGCATTTGAGCTCAGCATTCCCCCATTCCTTGGCCTGCACCCAGTGTTCAATGTGGACCGCCTTCGGCCATACTTTCCACCATTGCTAGACACATCCGACATTGCAGAATAGCTCAAAACCACAGAATTCAATCCAGATTGCATGGAACAAGCTGCAACTGATCGAATCATGGACACACAGATCAAGAACACTCGCCAACATAATATCCAACTGTATCAAGTTGTCAAAGCAGGCCAACTCCTTCAGCAGGGCAAGTGGCTCACCAGGGAACAAGTTCAGCAGAAGTTCCCTCATCTCATGGAGGAGCTCAGCGCAATGGGGACCATTGCTTCCTAAGGGGGGAGGAATGATCCAGGTGGATATTGGTGGCCACCTGCCAAGTCCACCTGGACCCCCACCATTGTCTTTCTCTCCATTTTCAGTTTCCTTAATTGTAGCACAACTTACTATTTTTAGCAATTTTTTGGGTCTTGAACTTCCGGAGCCATTTTGAGGCCCTAAACGACGTTTTTTGGGGAATTCGAGGGAAACATGGGTCCATGGAATGGACCGATGTTGCCCATTCCAACAATGATAGTGCTCGGATATATCTTTCTAATGAGCTATTGTACGCATCAAACGGAGATCATATGCCAAAGTTACGACCCCGGGAAGTTGATGTACCAATTTACCCCAAACAGGGCCCACAGTTTGGCGTTTCATCTCCTAGGGTTAGGTTTTGGAATGTTAAGGGTTTTTCCATTGTTTCTCAACAATAAATAGGCCTTCGAGCCTCATTGTAATACAGTTCAGAGGCATGTAGCCACCACATCTCTTCTCAGAGATAAGCTACCATCGCCCTAGCTGGTTTATTTCCGTTCTGGTTGTAAGCATATTTCATTATTTTCCATTAATGAAATGAAGTATTATTTCCGCTGCATCTTTGTGTATATGGTTATCTCTGTAATTTGTTGCGTTCCTGTTTAAATCCGGATCAACAAGATATAAGGTGGAAACCCAATGTGGGTGACAACCACCTGCTGCAATTCGTCTCTATCTTCTTTTAATAAGAAACTTCTTTTTACAATATTTCTATACTTGTGCAGTCTTATACCAGTACACAGGCTTCTACCTATAAAAGGCTACAACCTTCTCTCGTTCTCTAGCTTCTCCTGGAAGGGAGCTACAACCCCCTTATCTCTTGTACTAGCTGATGTACTAGTACGTAGGTGTTGACCTACAGAAGGCTACAACCTTCTCTTTTCTTCCAGGGACCACGTTTCATAAATTTTTAGACTGGATCCATCAATAGCATCAATCAAACATCAAAATATATTTGCATTAGTCAATCTCCCTTGTACTAACCAAAACTGAATCAAACAATCACTTCTCTGAATGTTATAACCAGAATACAGTAACAGTACCAGAACCCAACTAAAACCCAGAACATTGCAACAGTAAACAAAAGTAGCTAAAACATATTTTATGAGACGTACGCTACTTCAATATGTCGAACATGTGTGCATACGATGTTATATGAAGGCAAACATGTGTATACGTTGTTTTGAATTGCTGAACTAGCATGTATACGCACCTTTTCTATATTGAACCTGCATACAGATCTGTAAAAGATGATTTACCCTTTTCAACTATTCAGACATCATTTATACCCAGATCATTAGATTTACAAATCAATACATGTTCCAAATATAAAATATCAAAAAACCACATAAAGATACTTCTCTCTACGCCATAAGATCTTGAACCATAAATAGAAGTTATCCTTCTTCAAGCACTCAAGTTCCTCCTTGATTCAGATCCAGCTATGCACCATAACCCAATCACTAGTATTCTAGATCTTGCTCTTCATTAGATATTCAATACTTGAGTGCCTTTGCCTAATTATCTCCTCCTCCTTTTATAGTCTTAGGCCTTACTCAATACCATGGTCCAAAACCACTTAGAAGCAATACCTTGGACCAAATACCTGGGGTCAATACTTTGGTCAAGATATCTTGGATCAATACCACGGGTCAAAATACCACAGACCAAAACCAAGTTTTCCAACATGTACGTGCTTTTCCTTGCATGAAAGTGCATGTATACGCATACGTGCCTTTTGGTCTGCAATCCTGCGTGTATACGCAGTTTGGTCAAGGGGAACCTGCGTATACCTCTTTTTCTTTCATTCTGTGATCCTAAACTGTGATCTGTCATCTGAGTGATTTGCCATCAAGGACAACACCTGTGTCATAGCACCAAACCTGTGTTCATAATGCCAAAAGTCATTAAAATGGTCGGTAATCAATTACAAATTAATAGAGTAGCTGAAACATTGGGAGGTAGGTAAACTCCTAAACCTTAAGATATTTGATGGTGTGGATGAGCTGATAAAGCAAATGATCAATTCAATATAGATCATACTCAAATGAATTTTATATTAATCTCAGAAGGAAAACATTAAGAATGTTTAAACAAGCCAAAGTAGAGTACAATAAGTAAATTCAGCTCTTAATCTTCTTGCAACAACCAGGAAGGGACATCAAATATGAAAACTTAGAAATAAGAACACATCAACATGAGGATAAACATAACCATTTTTTTGACACAAGAATCCTGGAACAAAATTTCCTTTGTATTTCTGAAATTGATTACTTCAAGTAAAAATCCACAGCTTACATCAAGGTAGATCTCTTTTCTTCATACATAATCCAACCCTTACTAAGTATTTTTACAAAATATTTATAGAGTTCATATGGAACTAACTTCAAATCTAAAACAGAGATCAATTACAAAATAATATCTATCAGAAGATGTAGATATTTCTAAAATAGAACTAAGAAATAGGAATTCTAGACAAATTCCGCTAATCTGTTGACACTTTTGAGGAAAGTTGTTGTTGACTATAACTACATCTCTTATCCTTCTATTTGTCTATTCCCAAAACTGTAGGATTTGTGTTTGTCTTTATTCAACTAGCTCTAGCAATTGATCCCATCGCTCTTCTCTAGGAAAGTAGGTTTGTTTAAAAATAGATGATCGATCTGATGTTAAATGAAGAGATCATGATGTAGTCCTTCAATGGAAACTTCTCCAATTATTGTTCCTCTTACTTTAGTAAAATTGTATGTATCTGCAGCTATATTACATAATTGATCTTGATAATTTTCTAATGGAATCAATTTTCCATTAAAAGCTCTTAAGGCTGGGAGTCTTTTCTCCTGCAATAAAGCAAATTTTTGGTTAAATAGTTTAACCTACAATTCCAATTCTTTGCATTTATTTTGTAGTTGCACCATGAGATTCCTCTTTGTTAATACTCTTTACTTCAATCATTGTACCTATTATGTCTTGAATTTGGAGTTCTACAAGCCCTTAGTTTTAGAATTAAACATTTTAATAATTCTATTTTCTTCTGATGAATTGTGCTCTATTTCAATCTTTGTTTGTTCAATTGTTGCCTTGCCATTCTACACTAACTCCTCCTGCTCAAATATGATATGAATGGATGACCATAATTCTATGATATTTGCATTTATATTATGCCATATACTCCTTTTAGCCTCTGCCAACATCTGAGTTGTTAGAGACTAGTTCTCATACTTTTGAATTTGTTGTGTCAGTTTGAAGTTCTTTTGCACCTCTAATAGGTATGCATTATCTATTTTATCTTGTTTTTCTCCATCTTTGAGAGTGTTTCCATTAACTTCTCATTTTCATTATTTGTTAATGATAATTCTTCCAAATCTTGGAATAGATTCTCAGAAGAATTTGAAGATGATGCTTGTGTTGTTTGATGTACTTCATGTTGTGCTGATGTACCTACTGCTGCCAACTGTTCATTTTCCTTCAACAATGCTTCCATGTCCTTTTCCATCTTCTGGATTTGAACATTTTGTTCAAATATTAATTTGAACAACTTTTCTTTTTCTATTTCCAGATTGGTTACTTCTTTGGCCTGCAAGTGTTCTATGGTTGGAAGCTTAATTTTTTTCCTGAGGGCTTCAATATATATATTTTTATTTTTAATTATCTCCTCGGATGCCTTGACATTACTATAGGATCATATCCTATTTTGATTATTAAATATACTAAAGCTTTAGTTCTAGTGTATTTTGCCAAAGAAGAAATCCGTTCTATCTTCAATTGTGAATGCATATTATTCAGAGAGGCTTGCAACTTTGAGATAGCCATGGATGAACTGGTGAGTTTTGAATAAATCATCTCACCTTCTTCCTTATGAAAATCGATTTGATTGATTGCATGCAACTTTTTGGTATCAACAGAAAATATTGAAGCTTTGTAGTCTTCTGCATTTTTGGGGACTGGAACTGTAGGTTCTAGGAAAGCTAATTGAAATTGTCCCTTTTATGTGTTAAATGCAAACAACAGCCTGTGTTGAGTGGTAGTAGTTTGTTTCCAGAATTATGAATATGTTGAAGCCTTCAATAATTCATTCTTCTTCTTGATCTCCTTGTATCTGGAAAAAATATTATGCTTTGTTCCCATCTAAGATGTAGAAGATACAGGTGACTTTTTTATATCTTCAACGTTTGAAAAAGGAGTGGCTGGAAAACCTATTAGAACAATTGTAGCTTGATCTCGTGACTCCTTGTCTTGTGATGATTCTGCTTGAATTTTTATTATCTGAGCATTAATTTTAGTATTAGTCTTTGGATCCTTCTTTCTCCTCTTAAAAACATGAAAGTATGCAACTTGAGCTTTTGAATATGTAGGGGACATTCTTTCCCTTAGTCTCATGATTTCTTTGTCCTTTGGAAGAGGAGTCTGTAGAGATGATTAATTGACAATTTTTTCTTCAGCCTCCTGTAGTGTGTTCTCTATCCACTTCTCCTTATTGGTATACTTCTCTATCTCCAGTCTAGGTGTATTTGCAAATGGAGTGGTCTTATTCTCAACTATCATATTTGAAATTATCCCTAATGGATCATAATACCATGTGAAGCTGAGCTTAAACTTCATTTGTTTTAGTAATTCATAAAATTCCTTGGATGTTGCTCTGGTATTCACAATGTATGGTCCAAATGGGTCAGGTTCACTTACTTCTCCTCTGTTTTTTCCACTTCTTTTGAAGACTGGTAATTTGAAATTACCAGGTATCCATAATACCTCTGATCAGGCCAGATAGTACGAGCCGTGAAAGCCCTTACAAGACAAGACAAGATTGTATATCTATCCACTATCCATAAGCGGGGTTGATTGTTAGGGTATGTAGTAGCTGATACAAAATGTAAGTCATCCATATTTAGCATCTGTCTAATGTATTCCAGAGAAAAAATCCTTACTGACTCAAACACTGGAAATCTGCAGTGATGAAGTTCACACCCATAGATTCGAATCTCTATGTAATTCTGGTAATGATACCAGTATCCAACCTTTGCTTGTTCTGTAAGATGCAAAACTCCTTTAATTTCTGTTGATATTCTTGGAATGATAGTGTTGTTTAGAAGGCATAAAGACATATGTAAAAGATTGATCAACAAAATCATTGTACGAATAATCCTCTGAATTCTTTCTAAGAAAGGGAGTCCAGTGAAAAACTAGTAATGGTCTTCCATGTTCATCCACGTTCTATAGCTAAAACTTGAAACTGTTTACTTGATAGAATAAAATTAGATAAAAAGGGACTAATTGGTGCTTGAACGCACCTTCAACATTAAATTTGAGAAACTACTCATGTATAACATATGATAAGTATTGACTGTAATTGAAACGATTTGAAGGATTCTGACCAACTTAAAATACTGATAAAACCCTAACACTAACTCATCTACCCACTGGTCTGTGTGGTAACCTAATAGGCAAGTAACCATGGAGATGAATTGCCTTGAAATCGCGGGAAAAAAAGAAGTAGAGTAAGGGGGGTAATTTACGGGTAATTTAGAATTCTCACATATGAAACATTCCAAAATATGGTTTCGCTAGGGAAAAGTAGTATTTTGGTATATTTCCATGATTGCATCAGTGGAAAATGGGTGCAAAGAAGCTCGGGGATTTATTTGAAGGGCTTGACAAATGCTTTCTTGGGTAATTGAAAACAAGACTTAAGCATTTTGGGCAACTATCGCTTTGTGGATGGGGAGTTATCTCAAATGACACCATGTAATTAATTTTGGGAAATAATGAGTTTGCAGAAAGGTAAAGTAAGGCAAGAGTGATTCCCAGATACTTAGATCATCATTGTTATCCAAGAACTTTTGACTTTACCAATTTCAAAGCTCATATAAATTAAATTCGCATTGGGTTTCTGCTATCTTGTACATGGTATCAACCAAAGGGGACCTATCTAAATCAGGGACAAGAGGTAACGCAAAATTCTCATCAGTCATTTTTCCAAGAGGTAACGCAAGATTTTCATCAGTCATTTTTCCCTTTCCTTTGTGTGTAGACATTTTAATTTCAATGGCTAATTTGAAAAAACAGTGTTAAGAGGTCGTAATTTGATCGGTTGCAGAAGGGGGAAACTTTACAGAAGGTGCTAGCGAACTTGGAAATCTTGAATCTGAAATTGCATGGATGAAATAACTAGTAGAAGGGGATAATGCAGGTTGATACATGATTTTTATAACGGGAATTGAGGGTGATTAACGAAATTGTTATCGTTTTAGAGCTTAGCATTAATAAATTTTATACGTTGGTAGGAGAAAATTTAATGGCCAACGACAACATGACTGTTGGCGGGAGATTTGAAATCTAACAGCTATATGACATGGAGGATGGGTGACATGGACAAAGCGATGGATGATGGGTGGCGAGGATGGAGCGGGAGAAAACGGGTGAAAAGATCGTCAAATGATGTTTTTTTTGGGGGGGTAGAAGTGGTAGGTGGTAATGGGAAGGGACTCCCCTAAATGAATGTGGAGTTGCCACATTATATTGGGTGGTTTTATTGTAAACAAAATTTCATACCCCTTCCCTCATGAAGTCCCGAAAGGTGGGGGGGGGGGTCCGAACATTGTCCCCTATCGTTGATCTAGGTGGGGATGATCTCAGCCCTTCAAAAGCGAAAGCGGTTTATGGAAATTGAAAATACATCAAGTCACCTTTATTCCAAACCTTTAAAACAAAATTTAATATAATTTGACAATTGGCGGAATTTGAACTAGCGCTCCCCTTTGGGGTTTTAGTTTATATATATATATATATATATATATATATATATATATATATATATATATATATATATATATATATATATATATATATATATATATATATTTTTTTTTTTTTTTTTTTTTCTTTATTCCTCTTTATTTTTTATTTTTATTTTTCTTTGTATTTTTCTTTTCTCTTTCAAATTTTCCTATTTTTTCTTTTTCAATTTTAATACTAAAAATAATTTGAAATGGGAAAAATAAATTACAATATCCCATTGGATAAATATCTAGATAATCATCAATTGATCACTATATTTATAGGACTCTAATATGAACCATTTTTTAAATTTCCTCTTTCATTTCGTGGGCCTTGCAATAATTCTGATACTCCTTAAGGAAACCATGTCTCATTCCTTCGCAAGTGTTAATTCTCTTTTTCAGTAGTCCAATGAAACATCGCAAAAAAATTCTTTAAGGGTAGTGTTGACGATGCTGGACCCGCCAACATTCAGGGGATCTCCCCAGTATGAAGTCCCAACTAGACCTCACACCGTTTGGTGTAGGAGTCCCATCTGGTATGATGGCCCGATTTCCATTATCTTAAATGTTTGCCTTAACTCTTTCTTGTCAGCACGAGAGAGTGGTCGCTTTTTCTTCGAATAGCGAGGTTCGCGTGCCTAGTGAGTGCTAGTGTTACATGTGTTAAGATTCTTTCATAGCAGAGAGAGAGGATGGGAGTGAGTTTCCAGTCGGAAGGGAGGAAGTCGCAAGTCTGTTAGAGACATGTAACAAAACACAAAGGAAGATAGCATGTACAACACCCAGCAGGGTAGTTCGCACAAGTGCAACAATCATTATAACAAGTTTACGTGAAAGGTGTTGTCTGATGTCCGGGGAGGTAACCAACACTAGAAGGAAAACATTAACAACTTTTACAACACATTTTCATAAATATATGTATTAGAACAACTGAATGAGTTCAATTTTTTAACACAGGTTAAGGAAACATGTATTACAAGCGTTCAAGGTTAATCTTACAAATAGTTACAACACATGTGTGAAAACATGTTGACATGTTAGCAGGCTTCTGAATTAAGCGAAATTTCCAAGACACATCGATACACCATACATCACTAACCCCGTAGGTGGGGCATTGGAGCCACTACTCGCTCCTCAAAGAAAATATTATAGACTCTCAAGGCTATGTGGGAGGAGCCAAGGTGAAAAGTCCTTTGCATTTACAAATGAGGTGGTACTTATAGCCAAGGGTAAAACTAGCCCTTGTGATTGTTTGAATTCCCTCATGAATGTTTGACTTATCAACTCTACACGACTCTTCAGATTACAAGTGGGTCTCTTGTAATTCCACATTACATTACATTGATTGACACAGTATGGCCCACAGTAGTGATGTATCCGACAAGACTCATGACATGACTCGACATGACAGTGATGGTATATTCATGTTGCTGCTGGTGTGCATGTCGAGCTGAAATGCTACTGAGTGATGGATTTCCTCTTGGTGTATCACAACTTCACCTCTACATGGAAAGGTGTGTGGAATCCTCGATGGTCATTGGGTTTGCTTGATGTTACATGTGCACGTTGATCCTTTGCTTGTACTTTGGCATGCTTGACATGATCTGAAATTGGGCACCTAAAGGCTTCTTTTCATGCTTACAAGAATCTCTCCCACTCCAAAGCTTATATATTCCCAAGATCTAAGCTTATATTGACAATTTGCAAAATAAATAACTTGAAATAGGTGTATGCTTGTGTTTGTACTTTAACTATTAAGTGCTTTAATTTTATTTGCTTGAACTGATATAAAACATATAACAACAAATACAATGCAACAATAAGCAATCACACATAACAACAATATAATATGGAGTTCACCCAAACCTCTTGGGCTACGTCTCGAGCTCTAATCAACTCGATTAGGCTCTTTGGAATTATGGCTGAATTCTTTTACCAGTTCCACACTCAACTCCAATAGGTTACAACTAAACATTGGGCTTAGAATACCATTTTTATCCCTAGCCATTTGGCTCTCTGGCTCTCAGCTCTTGGCTCTGGCTCTCAGCTCTAGCTCTGGCTCTCGGATCTAGCTCTCGGCTCTAGCTCTGGCTCTGGCTCTGGCTCTAGCTCTAGCTCTCATCTCTGGCTCTTGCTCTCGCTCTCGCTCTCGCTCTCGGCTCTGGCTCTGGCTCTGGCTCTCGGCTCTGACTCTGGCTCTGGCTCTGGCTCTGGCTCTGGCTCTGGCTTTAGCTCTGGCTTTCTAGGCTCTGCATCTCTGATGTGCTCAACTCTGTAGGAAACCACCCCTTTGCCAATGCCCCAACCTCTAGTGGCTTCTCATCTTTCACGAGCTTCTAGTTTCGCTCGACCTCCAAGCGACCCTCTGCTTCTGAGTCACCCCGACTCCGCAGAACATCTCCTCTACGCTTACACTTAAAATTCAAGCATCTCTAAGCCTCTTGGGCTTCTTTGCACTTCTCCTAAGCATAAATCTGCCTCTCTGTGTTATTAGTGGTTCGCTCGACCTCCAAGCGAATCTTAGCAACCTTTTTTTTCGCCCTGTCAATTGAGCTCCCTGTGGTTTTTTGTAATACATCAGTTATAGTTGCCCACCATTGAAGACTGACTATTTCATTACAAGAATCTATTTACAAATGGAAAGGAATGGGCGGGCACAGGAAACCCATTCGTTTTTCCTTCCTCTGGCCTTCACTCCTGAAATAGCCAAATAACGGAAATACACAGGAAAAGCACAAAAACACACCATGGGCTTTAAGCTCGAACTTCAAATGGCCTTCAATCGCAGCTATATCCCCCTCGGGTCCATCCTGTCATTGCAAATCACGACCGCACAGGCGTATGGCCAAAAAACCCAATACATGGAAAATACACAGAAAATATGAAAATCTGGATTTCAAACTTTATGCAATCGCATTCATAAATCTCATCGGGTCCGTGCATCGATCACATATCGCAATCACAACCCTTTGTACCAGGGATCCTTCGATCGCTGATCATCGACGTCGATTGCAATCACATACCGCATTATCAGCATCGCATGACCCCTTTGCATTGTGGTTCCCTGATCGTTGATCTCTAATCAATTGGCGCTTTCGCTTATCGACGCCATCGCATGTCGACAAGTCACATGGTCACGGGTCTTTTAAACACTCCACTTGACTTTCTCCGATGTGACAATAATGCTCCATTATAACATATATGCGATACGATGAAGGAATGCGATGCGATGAACTTTAAGGGATTTTATGTTTAAAAACACATTTTCCCTTAAGTCTCATTTAATAAGAAATTGCCTCCTTTTCAAAGGACAATGGGCCAACTTCTTTCTAAAATAACTCCTTCATCCGAAGTCCATTTTGGTCCATTCAAATTGTAGTAGATTTAGATTGAAAAGATCTATACAATGAGACTATTCTCAAAATCATCCAATGACTTTCATTTTTCCTCTGTGAGGAGAATTCATGGACTTAGAAGTCTATGTTAGATCCATTTTGGATCACGCTTTCCCACTAAAAAGCTTTTGGACTCCAAAAGACTGATATACTGATCTGAACAGTAAATGAGAGTACATCACCCTCTTCTTTCAGCCTTCATACACTTGCCTTGCATAGTGCCTCTGAACCAAAGCCTTTGAAGACTCCCTTCCTGGATGTGCTTGTCCTCCTGGGAAGAACTATCTTCCTCCTTGACTTCCTGCAGAACTCCTACTGAGAAGGTCACAAAAGGTAGTTTGAACTTTTCTGCCTTGATCATTGATCCAAGGTGGCTCAAACCAATGTGAAGTTACATCTGTTTCACAAAATTTTCATTTGTATCTGTTTGTCATACTGTCAACAACAATTGTTAACAACAACAAGATAACAGACAACAATTGGATGGCCTCAACTCTTGCTTCATGAAAAGAAATAGATTTCACATCTTGTGAATTACCTCCATGTCTTACATATGCATACAAATGATTGACTAGATAAAAAGACAATAAAACATGCCTTTAAACAATTGACCCTTCAAGTCAAGCATGTAGAAAAAGAACTTTAGGATTCTTTTTCAAAGATGAAACACTTCATCATTATCTCCATCTTGGAGACCAAATCAACTTTTTGCAAGTCAATATTACATTACATGCATGTTTAAAAACAAAGTAATCAACCCTTCAAGTTAATCACACATACATGTTCAAATACAAGGAAATCATAAACATCCTTATGTTCATGCACATCATGCTTATGCATGCATTTCATCTTTCAAATTTCGCTTAAGCACACTATACTTTCAAAGCTGAAATGAATATAAGGTTGCAACAATAAAGTGAGTCTCCTACTCAACTTTTCCATTCACCTTCCTGTTAAAACCCTGCAACTTGCATTCCATCAACAAATAAATGCAAATAGATTCATTATATCAATAGGCATGCAATCTTAATTGGATAATAATTCTAACCATTTCTTACCAATCCATTTCAAAGGCGCTTCCTTTGTCTGCACATCAGCATCAACATGTGAATCATCCTGAAACACATCATTCATGAAATCTTTCTTTCCATTCCTGCCATTCTCTCTTTCCACCCTCTTCAAGTTTTGTGGAAGCATTGTTGGATTCAGAGTCCAACATTTTGCAGCAATATGTCCTTGCTTATGGTAGTAAGTGCAACACATGTGCATCCTCTTGACAACATGATTTGCCTTGTCCAATGGACCTTTAGCTTCTTGCTTTCTTTCCTTCAAAAGTTTCTTGTATGTGGCCATTCTCTTCCAACATCTGGAAACACTATGGTTATCCAAACCACAAAAGGAACCTGCAATTCTTTTCCCATGCTTATATGGAAATTTATCATGCTTTACATAATCAAAATGAATATGATTAGAACTAGATTTATACCTTTCCCTTTCACCTTTATTACCTTCATGAGGAGGTGAATTGAATGAAGAAGTAGCTCCCTTTGGAACACCATCAACCTCTTCAATGGTTTCAGAGTTTCCACAACTCTCTGGTTCAAGTGTATGCTTATGAACACCTTCTTCCTGAAAGTGATGTTTCAAGCAATTGCATTCCCCCTGAATACAATCTTTACACTTTTGAGGTAGAAGACCTGAAATGAAACTCCTTCTTGGAACTATTTCAACTGTTTTCATGGCAACTTTGGAACTTTCTCCATAAGATTTCACATAGCCATGACCCAAATACTTAAGCCTTTCCTCAACCATTATTGGCTCAACAATACCCTGTGCATGTTTTCCCAAGCCTTTTCCTTCATAGCCCATCTTGGACATTAACTTGGAACCTACGCCTCTGGTATGTTTTTCAAAAGAACCAATATAATCATTCTTAGAGGAAATTGAAGACAAACTGGAATTATTTACCTCTTCTTCAAGCTGATACTTGACTAAGGATTCTTTGGCAACAAGGAGCTGTGTCTCCAACTCATGCATCCTTTCCAGGTTCATATTTGTAATATGAAGTTGTCTTTTTATCTCTTGCAATTTTTCAGAAAGAAATTGATTCTCTTCCTTCATGGAATTCAACTGCTCTCGAAGTATGATACTCTTCCTTCCATCCTCATACATTTCTCTCACCATATCCATCATGATGAACAAGTCTTGCTTCATGTCTTCATCAAAGAATCTTGTGATGAAGGAAGAATTTGAGGACTCACTTGTAGAAGTAGTCATTATCAAAATGAACAAAAGAACTTCAAACAAGATTAACAAAGAGCTTATTCAAGCAACCTTTTGCAATGAACCTCTTTTGCTTCCAGGATTGCTTTGAGGTCCTTTGGGATAAGAATAATGCCTTCAGCCCTTCTTCCTTCTTGTCCTCTCCTGGACTTAGCTATCAATAGCTTTCACCTCTGCAAACTCAAACAACAGTCAGTTTACAAACAATCAAACAGCTAAATTCTTTCTACTGTTTGAACACCTTTCAAGTCAAACAGGCATATAGATTTCTCTATTGATCAAGATTCCTGATCTGATATCACCTGCATCATGATATAACTTGCTCTGTTATAACTTAACTCTGATATCACCTTCTTTGAAGGTGGGGTTAATTAACCTGGTGCTCTAATATAACCAGCTCTGATACCACTTGATTTGAAATGGGGCACCTAAAGGCTTCTTGTCATGCTTACAAGAACCTCTCCCAATCCAAAGCTTATATATTCCCAAGATCTAAGCTTATATTGATAATTTTCGGAATAAATAAATTGAAATAGGTGTATGCTTGTGTTTGTACTTTAAATGTTAAGTGCTTTAAGTTTATTTGCTTGAACTGATATAAAACATATAACAACAAATACAATGCAACAATAAGCAATCACCCATAACAAAAATATAATATGGAGTTCACCCAAACCTCTTGGGCTACGTCTCGTTGAGCTCTAATCAACTCGATTAGGTTCTTTAGGATTATGGCTGAATTATTTTACCAGTTCCACACTCAACTCCAATAGGTTACGACTGAACCATTGGGCTTAGAATACCATTTTTATCCCTGGACCTTTGGCTCTCTAGCTCTCATCTCTTGGATCTGGCTCTCGGCTCTAGCTCTGGCTCTGTCTCTGGCTCTTAGCTCTGGCTCTGGCTCTCACTCTGGCTCTAGCTCTCGGCTCTAGCTCTGGCTTTGGCTCTGGCTCTTGGCTCTAGCTCTCGCTCTGGCTCTCGACTCTGACTCTCACTCTGGCTCTCACTCTAGCTCTCGCTCTGGCTCTGGATCTTACTCTAGCTTTCTGTGCTTTCCAACTCTAATGTGCTTAGCTCTCTGGGAGATCACCCCTTTGCCATTGCCCCAACCTCTGGTGGCTTCTTGGCTTTCACGAGCTTCTGGATTCGCTCGACCTCCAAGCGACCCTCTGCTTCTGAGTCACCCTGATTCTGCAAACCATCTCCTCTAGGCTTACACTCAGCATTCAAGCATCTTTGAGCCCCTTGGGCTTCTCTGCACTTCTCCTGAGCATAAATCTGCCTCTCTTTGTTATCAGTGGTTCGCTCAACCTACAAGCAAATCTCAGCAACCTTTTTGCCACCCTGTCAATTGAGATCCCTGTGCCTTTTTTGTAATACATCAGTTACAGTCACCTCCATCATTGAAGATCGACTGTTTCATTACAAGAATCCATTTACAAATGGAAAGGAACCACTGGGCATGGGCAACCCAGCCGTTTTGCCTTCCTCTGGACTTCACTCCCGAAATAGCCAAATAACGGAAATACACAGTAAATGCAAGAAAACACATCATGCGCTTTAAGCTCAGACTTCAAATGGCCTTCAATCACATCTATATCCCTCTCGGGTCCATACTGTCATCTTAAATCATGATTGCACAGGCATATGGCCAAAAAACCCAATACATGGAAAATACACAGGAAATCTGAAAATTCGGATTTCAAAATTTATGCAATCGCATTCATAAACCTCATTGGGTCCATGCCTTGATCGCATATCACAATCGCAACAGGCATATTTCAATGGCCCTTTATATGGTTGTGATCCCAATCACCAATCGCCGATCACCGATATCGTCGATCGCATATCGCAATTGCAACAGCCCAATGGACTATGCTGGCTGATATATATATTGCCGATCTGATCCATCGACCCGATACATATCGTCGATGCCGATTTCTGACCCCACTTTATCACAATTGAAAGTTGCAACGTCCCTTTGTACTGGGGTTCCACCGATCGTCAATCGCCAACGTCGATCGCAATCACATATTGCATTATCGGCATCGCATGACCCCTTTGCATTGTGGTTCCCCGATCACCGATCTCCGATCAATCGGCGCTTTCTCTTATCGACACCATCGCATGTCAGCAAGTCACATGGTCATGGGTCTTTTAAACACTTCGCTTGACTTTCTCCAATGCGACAATAATGCTCCATTATAACATATATGTGATACGATGAAGGAATGCGATGCGATGAATTTTAAGGGATTTTATGTTTAAAAACACAGTTTCCCTTAAGTCCCATTTAATAAGAAATTGCTTCCTTTTCAAAGGACAATGGGCCAACTTCTTTCTGCAATAACTCCTTCATCCGAAGTCCGTTTTGGTCCATTCAAATTGCAGTAGATTCAGATTGAAAATATCTATGCAATGAGACTATTCTCAAAATAATCCAATGACTTTCCTCTTTTCTCTATGAGGAGAATTCATGGACTTGGAATTCTATGTTAGATCCATTTTGGATCATGACTTTTTTGTTAGTTCGCGAAATATCTCCTTGTATGTTCGCTAATCCATCCGTCTTTGAACACATCCTTGCATGTTCATCTATTCGTTCGTCTACAAACACATCTTTGCATGGTCATCCATTTGTGAATACATCTCCTTGCATGCATTGTTCATTCATCTGTTCAAGAACACATCCTTTTGCATGTACTCTCCTTGTTCGTCCCATCTATCGTCGCGTCATGTTTATTCATGTACCTATATCTGTAGTCCCTCATGACGAGACAACATCAAATCCATAAATCTCCTAGTCTACCATGATGCATGATCGTTCTCTTTCGGATGCAGGTGACCGGGAGAGAGGATAAGGTTGCGAAACTACACGCAGCACATTTCAAGTTGGGATGTGAACTCCAGACACTTCTGGTGAAAATTGCATAGAGGTCACAGGGAGAATGAGATGGATGATCTAGATCATCAGTGACTGTCTGGAATATCTAACTCGGCTAGATGGAATATTTGCACAATTTCTAGAGGGAAGCAGTTTGGGCAGCAAAGGACCTTGGCAACAAAAACTGTGCAATTCCTAGAGGGAGCTAGCAGTGGGTTACGGGATGGCTTGGCATAAAAAACTATGCAATTCTTGGAGGGAGATGGCAGCAAGCTGCTGGGTTGCTGGAGACAAAAACTACACAATTTCTGGGAGGTTGACCTGCTGAACACCTCTGCACAGTTTCTGAGATGAGCGAGATGCTGGGTTATTGAGGGCTTGCTCAGAAATCTGCACATTTTTCTAGATGAGCAACCGGTTGGCTGAATGGGTGGCCGGATAGACAAACTACACAATTTTTTATGGGAGACAGGAATGGCCAATTGGTGTCTGCCCGCCCTGTTTGTGCAGTTTCCTCAATCAGCCAGAGTGGGAAAGGTCTACATCTTCTGTGTAATTTTTTAGGGGAGTGAGTCCTGGGGTCACTGCCCTATCAAACTCTCTGGTTGACTAGCAGGAGGGTTGGTTGATCCACTTTCAGTCAGTGCATATTGAAATGGATTGTTGGACATGTCTACTCTGTTCTGGGTGACAGTGGATTGAGTCTATGGTAGGGTGAAGATCTGGTTGTTAGAGGGTGATCCAGTCATCCGAACTGCAACAAAATTACTAAGTGTGTGAGTGAGTGAGTTTCTGCATACACGACCTTGTGAACACACACTCAACACAACTTGACAACAAGACACCTCAAACCAACAAGACATCATATGCTCAACACGACTAACCGATGGTGCAAGCGACAAGCGCGATGCTTGTGATGGATCATTGAACAACCATGACGACACTTGCGTGACAGTGTATAAAACTTCATGTGTGAGTGCGACAAATGTTTACATAGCGAATACAACATGTACACATGAAGCGAAAACCTTGTGCAAAACCAGAACATGGTTGCAAGCATGACATTGTGACTAACATGCAAAAATATGTCCATTGAATGATCAAGCAAAGAGGGTGCATAGACTCAACACGAGCCCACGAGGTGAGCCCGTGTGTTTGCAAACATCAAGTAAAAACTCAAGGGAGGCTCCAAAATTGGATGCGGGCCAAAATTTTGGAGGGTGTTACAGTTGCTACAACACTTGGCAACACACTAGTAGAATTCTAGCTTCTTTGTTTTGGTTCATTAACATCACAGGGCCTTGATCTTTCAGGGAGTATTGAACCATTGTGTGGGTTACTTCAACTTGCCCACTTACCCCATGGACAAACACGGTTCACCTTTTTCCACCTCAGTCAAACACAACAAAAAGTTTCAGCTTGATCACAGTGTTTCGAAATCGGGAAGGGTAGTTTGGCTCGTGAGTTAAAAAAATTCAAAGTATAAGTTTTCATCTATGGTGCTACTCTACTGCCAGCAGGCCTTGACAATACCCCATCGAAGTCATGCAGGAACACATGCATTTCTCCATTTCCAACGATCCTGGATAGTACCCCGGTGGAGGTACATGCTTCACCTCTCTGCGCATGAAACCTTTCTCTTCTTTTGCCTTTGTATTTTTTCAAAAGGACTATGCAAAGGCACTTATTTATTTTTGGGGTGGAAGAGGGATCCCGACTTATTGCAAGCAGAAGAGGTTGTTCCTTCAGAGAAGCATGTAAGACCCCTGACATTAGGTTTGCTCATTTAGATTTTCCCCTTCTTCGTTTCTACTAGTTGGATGAGCTTGAACACACAGAGCAGAAGACTGAGTACAATCATGGGGTTTCCCAGTGTGGACACAGGTTCATGGTTGGACCCAAGCTCCCCTTTTAGACGGTCATATTTTCTGTCAAGACTTCATCGGCTGAAGGTTATAACCAGGCATAGAGAAGACTAACACAGGACTGGCCAAGAGTTGCAGTGTCACAAGTCTCTTTAGATCTCAGCCACATACTCATGCAAAAGCCAAAACTCAGTAGAGGGTAGCACTTATTTAAGAAATTAAAAATAGCATGATAATAAGAAAACAAAACAAAATGAAACAAAAATAGTATCAAAAGCGCAAAAAATAAAAACAAGCAATAAGAAGTAAGAAGACTATGTACATGGCGCAGGGCACGGCCCAACCTATTGAAAATAGTGCTTGAGATCTTTCCCGTTGACAGGAACATTGCCAATCCTCCTGTCAATTGATTGTATATGGTACATGTGAGGCAAGATTCTCGTGAACCAGTATCAGACTATCGTGTTCCACTACCAGAACCTGGTGGTATCCCAAAAGACCTTTAGGTGAATACAACATTCTCGATTCAGATACTGCGTGTAACATAGGTTCCGATGATGGCACGGGGAAGTTGTTTTTGTTCCGAGAATGGTTCAGGTTTCTAAAATCAAAGCATAAGCAAATCTCCCTATATTTCTTACGTATAAAACTTAAATTAGAAACCCATGTAAAATAACAGAATTTGTAAGTGATCCGAACATCCAACAACTTAGTCAGTTCTTTCTGTATAAGGGGTTTAAGTGATAGATGTGTTTTACCCAGTTTTTGTTGCAATGGATTGGATCCTTCTTTACTTGGAATCCTGTGTTGGATTATTCACGTGTCATATGTACTCAGGTCATCATATGCCCATGCAGACACATCCCAATACTATTTGAACAAGCGAACAAAGGCTTGCCATTGTTGCGGTGTGCAGTACGTACCGAGACTGACTAACTTCGGATCGTGGTCTATTCTCAGGTTGATATGTTCATTCCTCATGGTGGAAATGTGGGTTTTGTTGTTTCTTGACCCTTGACAGTGGTTCTTCAAGTCATAGAGCCTATTGAGAGAAACCACACCTTTGGGGATGGGATTGCCTTTCTTTCCATCAACTGCAGCTTACAGGGGCTGCTTATGCTCATCTTCATCAGCTTCTACATACTTAAAGGCATCAACATTTTCCATGAAGTGAAACATCTTTTGACCATCACTAGAAATGCGTAGCTTAGTTATGTTATCGGGGATAAAAGGATTATACAAAATTTCAATAGTAAATCTATCCTTAAGTGGTGACATGCTAGCAAATGCGTTTTCCAGGGCATCGATGACTGTAATACGCATTATTGGCACAATAATGATATTAAATGCTTGGAATTTAGAGATTAGTCGTCATACTTCTTGCTAGTAACTTTTGCGATGAGGTGATAAACAGTGAATGGTGTTATGCGCCTGTCATACCACTATTTCTGAATTACCTACCACTTTGAGCGCGACCATGTTGAGGCTAATAGACCTTTTCAAGCCCAACACAAGTGCTTTGTATTCAAAAACTTTGTTTGTGCACTCGAACTCCAAGTGGCTTGAAATCAAGTGTTTTTTGTTGTTTGATTCGATCAAGACACACCTGGCTCTAGAGCCATCCTATGTCTTTGATCCATCGAAATACATGGTCCACAACTTGTCTGTACACAGACCGTTTGATGTGCATGCACTACTACTATTGTTATCACTACTACTACTGTTACTATTGTTACAATGCAATGTATAGGTTTCATTTCCATCAGTTGGGCAAGGAAGGAGACCCAATTGTGTGTCTGTTGGAGTTGACGCTAGCCATGCAAGATAACACCCCAATGTTGTTTCCAAGAGGTAGTTGCCAAACATGAGCTCTGCGAAGGCCAATGGTTCATTCTCACCATTGATGGGAGTGACATTGTGCTTCATGTATCTCTCGAATAACACCTGGATTTGATTGTTTTTGCCCTTGTACAGAAGCCACAAGTGTGACCAGTCTGTAGCAAAGTATCCATTCATCATGCTAGACCAGTCTCTGCTGAGAAGTAAGCCATATGATTTTGGTATGTGCACAACAACGATTTTTATGCACTTGTCAACGTGGTCGTCATGGGATAGTCTGATGATCACATCGCGAAGTTCACCAATGGATGGAATGCACATGCAATCGAGTTGGATGATCTACACGGATGTCTTGCTCCATTGCATATTGATCTTCTTAGCAATGGAGAGCGGCATGATGTTGGCTGACGTGCTAGAATAAACCAAAAAATTGTGAGCATTACAGTTAAATATTTCAAATGATAACAACGTTCACTTCTTCCATCCGGAGTGTGTTTAGCACAGTTGTGAGTGATCTGGGAGATGTGCTTGCTCCCTTACTGGTAGAGGTTGCGCTTTCTGTAGATGACTGTCCTATTACGAGAAACAAGATGTCCCACTTTCCTTGAATCTTATCCAACTCGAACAAACTGATGTTTGCTCAAGTCTTCTTCATATCTTCCACAATGTTGTAATCAAGGGAGGGTAGACTCACCGAGATGTACGGGGTAAGACTGGTGTTTGTGTTTTCCAATGGAGTGTTCTGCAACTTTCTTCTCGTGGATGTACTCTTGTCTTCCACTGTCTTCGCAAGCTTTCTTTTTGTTTTCTTCTTTGGGACGACTGGTGGATCAACCTTCCTCATCAACATTTTCATCTTTTCTCGCATTTCCCCAATTGTAGGGGAAGCCCTTTGACTTCTGAGATTGTGTTGATCATTTTTATTTTTTGGTTGCTTCTCGATGTTTGTCTTATGTACTGCTTGTGAGCACTGATATATGTTGATCACCTGCCCAACACTTGATGCCTCATCAGATACAACATCTTCGTCATTGTTTGTGCCTCCCGACTAGACCTGCATACTGTTCACTACATTGAGTGTGTGGTTGCATATTGAGCCTGCAACTTGTTTCCAATCTGAACAAGACTCTTCTGGGTGAGCGTCTTCATGGAATGAGAAAAATTCATCATACATGCATTGTTCTAACTCGAACACTGAGCTGAATCTCTACACAGTTTTAGCTAGGAAAAAACTGCTGCCTGATGACATGCTTCCTTGTTGTTGTCGAGGCGGCAAGCTACTCGCAGATGTGTCGATTGTTCGTTGTTTGAGCTTAGACAATTTTGTTATCAAGTTCTTGACAAGACGAGTAAGGATTTAAATATCACTTGCTTCCTTGCCTTTACCCTTTCTCGCGGTAGCCTAGGATTTCTTCCTCGCGTCTCTAGAGTCCTTCGCTGGTTCATCATCCTTGATGAATCCAATTGCACACAGGTCCTTCTCTACAATGATTGCCTCTTCGCAGTTTTCTAGTAATGTTGGTTTCACAACTCGCTTGATGAACTGCGCAATGCTGGTTGGAAGTGTGGACGTGTAGTAGTCGACAATGATGGAGTCATGAGGTTTTGTGTCCACTGCAAAATTATTCAATATGTGAAAAAACCTTTGAGTGAAATATTTTACCTTTTCTTTCGACTCCATTTTCAGACTGCCCAACTCTTTGAGCAATAAGGCTGGGGTCTTGTCATTAATGAAATTTTCTAAAAATACCTGTTTGAACATAACCCAGTTATGGATGGAGTTGACAGGAAGGTTGTGATACCATACTACTACGTGGCCATCCAAGGTACATGGAAACAATCTACATGCAACGTCGTCATGCCGCACCTCGAGTGTCTGCAGCTATAGGTAGAAGTTTTCCAAGTGGTCTTCTGCCTTCAATGTGTTGTCTGGGTCATACTTTATGAGAATTCTCTCGGAATGCTTTGGCATCTTGTGCAAAGAACCTGTGAGAGCCAATGGTCCCTGAGTCATCCATTCCAAGTTTTGGTCACCCATGTTTTCTTCTTCTTCGTTCTCCTCCTCTTCTTCAGAATCTAACTATTCTAGCTCTGAGTCTATTGGTTTGTCTCCGCCCCTGCCTCCTCTGCTACCTTCCCCTCCGTCTCCTGTACTAGAATCTGAGCCCAAGATCATGAGGGTGTCTCGTTCTCCCTGTCGAAAGACTGGAGGTTCCTCTCTGTTCTCAACAGCTTCTGCCAGACCTTCAAGTGTGATAAGAACTGCTTCTTCCACTGATGATACAACAACCCCTGTGGGACTGGTTTTTGGATTTTATGATGCGTATGGAAGGTGTTGTATTCCTAGGATCAGTTCGAATGATTTTGTGAACTGACAGGTGATGGGACAAATAGAGCGGAAGTGTTGATACAGAATTTTGTGTTCACTTCTGGGAGGTGAGGAGTAACCAACTTCAGAGTCGCGCGTAGGTGAGAGGGAGTCGAGTTATTGCCTTGACCAGATGATTGATGAGTGGGGGTGAGAGGACATTCAACCATAATAGCTGGCGGCCCTCCTTCTAGCGCTAGAAATGTTGATGGTGCTGGACTCGCCAACATTCAGGGAATATCCCTAGTATGAAGTCCCCATTAGACCTCACATTTTTTGGCGTAGGAGTCACATCCGGTATGATGACTCAGTTTCCATTATCTTAAATGTTTGCCTTAGCTCTTGCTTGTCAGTACGAGAGAGTGGTCTGCTTTGTCTTCGAATAGAGAGGTTCGTGTGCCTATTGAGTGCTAGTGTTACTTGTGTCAAGGTTCTTTCACAACATAGAGAGAGGGTGGGAGTGAATCTCTAGTCGGAAGGGAGGAAGTCCCAACTATGTCAGAGACACACAACATAACAGGACATGCACAACTTTCAGAAGAGTAATCCACACGGATGTGGCAGTCACAACACACAAAGGAAGATATCATGTGCAACACCTAGCGGGGCAGTCCATGCGAGTGCAGTGGTCATTATAACAAGTTTACGTGAAAGGTTTTGTCTGATGTCCGGGGAGGTAACCAACACTAGCAGGGCAATGTTAACAGGTTGTAAAACACATTTTCATAATTATATGTATTTGAACAACTGAATGAGTTCAATTGTTTAACACAGGTTAAAGCAACATGTATTACAAGTGTTCAATATTAATCTTACAAACAATTACAACACATGTGTGAAAACGTTAGTAGGCTTCTAAATGAAGCAAAAGTTCTAAGACACATCGATACACCATACATCACTAACCCCGTAGGAGAGGTGTTGGAGCCATTACTCACTCCTCAAAGAAAGGATTACAGACTCTCAAGGCTATGTGGGAGGAGCCAAGGTGAAAATTCCTTTGCATGTACAAATGAGGGGGTATTTATAGCCAAGGGTAAAACTGGCCCTTGTGATTGTTTGACTTCCCTCATGATTGTTTGACTTATCAACTCTACATGACTCTTCAGATTACAAATGGGTCTCTTGGACTTCTATGTTACATTACAATGATTGACATAGTATGGCCCACAATAGTGATGTGACCAACAAGACTCATGACACGACTCGACATGACAGTGCTGGTATGTTCATGCTGCTGGTGGTGTGCATGTCGAGTTGCAGTGCTGCTGAGTGATGGATGTCCACTTGGTGTATCATAACTTCACCTATGCATGGCAAGGTGTGGAGATTCCTTGATGTTCATTGGGTTCGCTTGATGTTGCATGTGCATTTTTCTCCTTTACTTGTACTTTGGCATGCTTGACATGTTCGTCCGTTCGTGAAAATATCTCCTCGCATGTTCATTCGTCCGTTTGTTCATCTGTCTACGAACACATCTCCTTGCATGCATCGTTTGTTCACCTATTCACGAACACATCTTTGCATGGCCATCCGATCGCGAACACATCTCCTTACATGCATTATTCGTTCATCCATTCACGAACACATCCTTTTGCATGTACTCTCCTTGTTCATCCCATCTATCGTCACGTCATGTTTATTCATGTACCTGTATCTGCAGTCACTCATGATGAGACAACATCAAATCCATAAATCTCCTAGTCTACCATGATGCATGATCGTTCGCTTTTAGATGCAGGTGACCAGGAGAGAAGATAAGGTTGTGAAACTGTGCGGGGCAAGTTTCAAGCTGAGATGTGAGCTCTAGGCACTGTTGGTGAAAATTGTGCAGAGGTCGCTATGAGACTGAGATGGACGATCTGGATCAGCAGTGACTGTCTGCTGGATCTGGTTCGACTGGAGGGCAGATCTGCACAATTTCAGGAGGGAAGCAGTTTTGGCAGCAGAGGGCCTTGGCAGCAAAAACTGTGCAACTCCTAGAGGGAGTTGGCAGCAGGCTGCGGGATGGCTTGGCAACAAAAACTACACAATTCCTGGAGGGAGCTGGCAGCAGGTTACAAGGTTGCTGGAGACAAAAAATGTGTAATTTATGGGAGGGTGATCCGGATTTAAACAGGAATGCAACAAATTACAGAGATAACCATAAACACAAAGATGCAATGGAAATAATACTTCATTTCATTAATGTAAAATACTGAGATATGCTTACAAACAGAAAATGGAAATAAACAGTTAGGGCGATGGTAGCTTATCTTTGAGGAGAAATGTGGTGGCTACATGCCTCTGAATTGTGTTACAATGAGGCTCGAAGGCCTATTTATTGTTGAGAAACAATGGAAAACTCTAAACATCCAAAAACCTAACCCTAGAAGATGAAACGCCAAATTGTGGGCCCCGTTTGGTAAATTGGTACATCAACTTCCCGGGGTCCTAACTTTGGCATACGATCTCCATTTGACGCGTACAATATCTCGTTAGAAATATCTATCCGAGAACTACAACTTTGGGAAGAGCAACATCGGTCCTTAGACCCATGTTGCTCCCAGATTTCCCAAAAAACGTCATTTAGGGCCTCAAAATGGCTCCGGAAGTTCAGGACCCAAAAAATTGCTAAAAATAGTAAATTGTGCTACAGTTAAGGAAACTGAAAAGCTGATAGAAACCATGGTGGGGGTCCAAGTGGACTTGGCGAGTGGCCACCAATATCCACCTGGATCATTCCTTCCCCCCTAGGAAGCAATGGTCCCCATTGCGTTGAGTTCCTCGATGAGATGAGGAAACTTCTGCTGAACTTGGTCCCTGGTGAGCCACTTGCCCTAATGAAGGAGTTGGCCTGATTTGACAACTCGATATAGTTGGATGTTCTGTTGGTGAGTGTGCTTGATCTGTGTGTCCATGATCCAATCAGTTGCAGCTTGTTCCATGCAATATGGATTTAACTCTATGGGTGTGAGTTGTTCTGCAATGTCGGATGTGTCTAGTAATGGTGGAAAGTATGGCCAAAGGTGGTCCACATTAAACACTGGGTGCAGACCAAGGAATGGGGGAATGCTGAGCTCAAATGAATTGTCTCCCATAGCCTTTGTAATGGTGTAAGGACCATATAATAGAGGTCTGAGTTTCTGATAGGCTCCGGTAAGGCGTTCCTTTTGCAAATGCAACCAGACTTTGTCACCCACCTGAAACTTGTGTGGCACCTAATGTTGATCATATCGCTGCTTGTACTTGGCATTTGATTTTTCCAGAATGTCATGGACTTGCTAGCGAATATGTTGGATGTGCTCAATGAAGCTATTTGCCTTATTTGTTTCGAACTGGACATGAGCCAAACCTGCGTGAGTAGCTACAAATGGCATGGCCACATCAATGGGACATAGTGGTTGGAATCCCAAGCCCACCTGAAAAGGGTTATGGCAATTCGAGTTGTGGAGAGCCCAGTTGTAGTTGTGCTGAA
The DNA here is from genome assembly GCA_031772625.1 of Pinus tabuliformis. Lineage (NCBI taxonomy): Eukaryota > Viridiplantae > Streptophyta > Pinopsida > Pinales > Pinaceae > Pinus > Pinus tabuliformis. The sequence goes on from CM062806.1 coordinate 583,110,755, forward strand.
CATAGGGGAGGCTCTCGTCCCATGTGTGTGGATGCTTCATGTTGTACATGCGCAGAATGTGTACAACCATCCTGTTGACAACCTCTGTTTGGCCATCATTTTGAGGATGGAAGGCTATGGACTTAGTGAGTTTGGTGTCTAGCGTCGACCAGAGACTGGACCAAAATGTACTGAGGAACTTTCTGTCCTGATCTAATATGATAGACTGTGAGATCCCAAAGTGTACCCACACTCGTTCAAAGAAGAGCTTAGTTGTGGCTTTTGCCGTGATATTCTTCTTGCAGGCCGCCAAAATGGCCATCTTTGAGAACCTGTCAATGACCACAAAAACACAGTCGTTTCCATGCTTAGTGTAAGGAAGGCCGGACATGTAATCCATGGAGATGGATTCCCAAGGTCGAATAGGGGTAGGAAGCAGGGTCCAGAGGCATTCCTTTTTGACTGTCGGTTTTGAAATGGTACAAGCAGTGCATGATCTGATATACTTCTTGACATCCTGTCGAAGATTCAGCCAATAGAAATACTTCTGCAATACTGCCACCATTTTCTTGACCCCGAAATGCTCAACAGCCCGACTATAGTTTGCTTCCCAAATCATCTTGGCACGCTCGCTTGAAGGAAAACAAAGGTGACCCAAGTGGCATAACAGGGCATCCTGGAGGTGAAAATCTGGAACATGCCGACCCTCCAAGAGTGTCTGGTATGTGTGGTCGAATTCTGGGTCGCTTTTGTAGAGAAGTGTCTAATTAGCAGTCTCGTGCCCACAAGAGTTGAGCACGGTGGTTAATGACATGATTGGTGGCCGACTGAGGCAATCTGCAACATTATTGGTGTTGCCCTTCTTATACTTGATATTCAAATGGAACTATTGCAGGTATGTGGACCACTTCTAATGGCGATCATTCTACAATTTCCCTAGAAGATGAAACACCAAATTGTGGGCCCCGTTTGGGTAAATTGGTACATCAACTTCCCGGGGTCCTAACTTTGGTATACGATCTCCATTTGACGCGTACAATATCTCGTTAGAAATATCTATCCGAGAACTACAACTTTGGGAAGAGAAACATCGGTCCTTGGACCCATGTTGCTCCCAGATTTCCCAAAAAACGTCGTTTAGGGCCTCAAAATGGCTCCGGAAGTTTAGGACCCAAAAAATTGCTAAAAATAGTAAATTGTGCTACAGTTAAGGAAACTGAAAAGCTGACAGAAACCATGGTGGGCGTCCAAGTGGACTTGGCGAGTGGCCACCAATATCCACTTGGACCATTCCTTCCCCCTTAGGAAGCAATGGTCCCCATTGCGTTGAGTTCCTCGATGAGATGAGGAAAATTCTGCTGAACTTGGTCCCTGGTGAGCCACTTGCCATAATGAAGGAGTTGGCCTGATTTGACAACTCGATATAGTTGGATGTTCTGTTGGCGAGTGTGCTTGATCTATGTGTCCATGATCCAATCAGTTGCAGCTTGTTCCATGCAATATGGATTTAACTCTATGGGTGTGAGTTGTTCTGCAATGTCGGATGTGTCTAGTAATGGTGGAAAGTATGGCCAAAGGTGGTCCACATTAAACACTGGGTGCGGACCAAGGAATGGGGGAATGCTGAGCTCAAATGAATTGTCTCCCACAGCCTTTGTAATGGTGTAAGGACCATATAATAGAGGTCTGAGTTTCCGATAGGCTCCGGTAAGGCGTTCCTTTTGCAAATGCAACCAGACTTTGTCACCCACCTGAAACTTGTGTGGCACCTGATGTTGATCATATCGCTGCTTGTACTTGGCATTTGATTTTTCCAGAATGTCATGGACTTGCTAGCGAATATGTTGGATGTGCTCAATGAAGCTATTTGCCTTATCTGTTTCGAACTGGACATGAGCCAAACCTGCGTGAGTAGCTGCAAATGGCATGGCCACATCAATGGGACATAGTGGTTGGAATCCCAAGCCCACCTGAAAAGGGTTATGGCAATTCGAGTTGTGGAGAGCCCAGTTGTAGTTGTGCTGAACATAGGGGAGGCTCTCGTCCCATGTGTGTGGATGCTTCATGTTGTACATGCGCATAATGTGTACAACCATCCTGTTGACAACCTCTGTTTGGCCATCATTTTGAGGATGGAAGGCTATGGACTTGGTGAGTTTGGTGTCTAGCGTCGACCAGAGACTGGACCAAAATGTACTGAGGAACTTTCTATCCTGATCTGATATGATAGACTGTGAGATCCCAAAGTGTACCCACACTCGTTCAAAGAAGAGCTTAGTTGTGGCTTTTGCCGTGATATTCTTCTTGCAGGCCGCCAAAATGGCCATCTTTGAGAACCTGTCAACGACCACAAAAACACAGTCGTTTCCATGCTTAGTGTAAGGAACGCCGGATATGTAATCCATGGAGATGGATTCCCAAGGTCGACTAGGGGTAGGAAGCAGGGTCTAGAGGCCTTCCTTTTTTACTGTCGGTTTGGAAATGGTACAGGCAGTGCATGATCTGATATACTTCCTGACATCCTGTCGAAGATTCAGCCAATAGAAATACTTCTGCAATACTGCCACCATTTTCTTGACCCCGAAATGCCCAACAGCCCGACTATAGTTTGCTTCCCAAATCATCTTGGCACGCTCGCTTGAAGGAAAACAAAGGTGACCCAAGTGGCATAACAGGGCATCCTGGAGGTGAAAATCTGGAACATGCCGACCCTCCAAGAGTGTCTGGTATGTGTGGTCGAATTCTGGGTCGCTTTTGTAGAGAAGTGTCTAATTAGCAGTCTCGTGCCCACAAGAGTTGAGCACGGTGGTTAATGACATGATTGGTGGCCGACTGAGGCAATCTACAACATTATTGGTGTTGCCCTTCTTATACTTGATATTCAAATGGAACTATTGCAGGTATGTGGACCACTTCTAATGGCGATCATTCTACAATTTCCCTTGGGTCTGTATGAACTGGAGGGGTCAATGGTCTGTGTGGATGACCGTTTCCTTCCCCAAAATGTAATGTTTCCATTGTCGGCATGCCTCTACAATGGAATACATCTCTTTGTCATAAGTGGGGTACTTCCTGACTATGTCGGGAATTGTTTCACTGTGATATGCCACCGGATGCCCGTGTTGAGTAAGGACTACCTCAATAGCATAGTTAGAGGCATTTGTTTTTACCACAAATGGTTGTTGCAAGTCTGGTAATGCGAGCACTGGTGCGGAGCAGAGGAAATATTTAAACTCTGTGAATGCCTTTTGTTGAGATTCAGACCAAAAGAATTTTGATTTTTCTCCTCCCTTAGTGACTTGACTAAAGGGCCAAATGATATGAGAAAATCCCAACACAAACCTGCGGTAGAAGTTGGCAAGACCTAGAAAGCTACGGAGCTCTGTTAGAGTGGTTGAAGAGGGCCAATCCCGAATGACTTGGATATTGGTTGGATCCACATGCACCCCTTGTTCATCAATAATGTATCCCAGCTACTGAACCTAGGTCATGCCAAAAGTGCATTTCTCCAAATTGGCACATAACTTGTGTTGCCGCAATGTTTGGAGAACCTGTCGAATGTGGTGGAGGTGCTCTTCCCAACTCTGGCTAAAGATCAGGATGCCATCCAAGTATAACACTACAAATGAGTTGGTGAATGGCCGCAAGATGTCATCCATTAGCCTCATGAAGGTTGCAGGAGTATTCGTCAATCCAAAACGCATAACCAACCATTCGAAAAGGCCCTCCTTGGCTTTGAAGGTAGTCTTCCACACATCGGAGGGTTCGATTGGTACCTAGTGATATCCTGACTTCAAATCACTCTTGCTGAAATATTTTGCCCCCTTCAGTTGGTCTAGGAGGTCATCAATCCGTGGGATCGGGTACCTATTACGGACAGTGATCTTGTTCAGTTCCCGATAGTCAATACAGAGTCTCCAAGTCCCATCCTTCTTCTGTACCAACACGATTGGGCTTCCAGAGGGTGATGAACTCAACGGATGTGACCTTTCTGTTGCAGCTCCTGAATCTGCCTCTTGATTTCATTGTTCTCCAAAACGGAGCACCGATAGATTGGTCCATTGGGCAGCGGTGCACCTGGGGTCATATCGATGGAGTGCTTGACCTGATAGTGTAGAGGAACCCCTAGGGGGGAGGTGAAGATGTCCTCGTACTCCTCCACGACCTTGTCCGTCTGTAGTTGTCGTGCGGAGGGGCCTTGTCTGGAGGTCATGGCCACCATCTTCTTCTTTTCTTGAGGGCATATCATCAGGAAAACAAATTTCCCGGTTTTGGAAATGAGCTTACTACATTTTTTTGCAGTAACCAAAGAGATGGCGGTAGGCGGTGCTACCTCTAGTATCTTGTACAACTTATTTCCCAAAGTAATAATAACAGCACGAGGCCTTGATTCATACACAGCATGTTGCTTCCACAAGTATGGTTGTCCTAATAATACATCCAAACTTCAAGGGGAGCAATGTCACACAATACCTCATCCATGAAGGGCTTGATGTTTTATGGAAGGCGACACTGCTGGCTCACGCGAAGATCCTGTCCTTGGTGAAGCCACCGATGGTGTCCAGTTGTGGATGTGTTGCGGTTGGTAAGCCCAGCTGCTTCACAACCTCTGTTGAAATGAGGTTCTTTTGGCTCCCGCTGTCGACAATGAACTATAGTAGGGATCCCTTTACCCACATTTGGGAGTGGAAGAGACGCTCCTCCTCCTCTGGATCTTCGGGTTCCTCTTTCTGGATCTTCGTCGTGGCAATGGTGGCATTGGGCTCCACATCGATAATCTGCTTCCCTTAGTCATTCCCCTTCTCGGGTTCTGACTTAGAGTCAGAACATGCATCTCATTCTGAAAGCTTTAGCTCAGCCACTAGTGACTGCTTGGCCCAACACTCACTTGTGTTGTGAGTAGAGCTCTTATGGAACTCACACCATTTTCCTATGTCCTTTTTTGCCTTCGTGGCGCTATTCTTTTCTTGCAGCTTTGGCGGGTTGTCTTGGGCCACCCCGCCTTAGTTTTGTCCTTTGTTTTGTGGTTTGGGGGCACCTTTCCTTTGCTTTGAATTCGTAGATCCAAAGTCTCTCTTCTTCTATTTAAACTTTTGCTCGATCTTGATGGCATATCGGTATGCCTTGCCGAGCGAGGAGATGTTCAGGAATTCTATTTCTTCCTAGATGTACTTGTGCAGGCAGCTCTGGTATTTGAGTATCAAATGCTGCTCTGAATCCTTGATACCCAACTTTGTGCGAAGGGTATGGAAAATATTGGTAAACACCGACATGTCTTGGTCCCTTCCCTGTCGCAGCGTGGTCCACTTTATGTATTGATCCTCATAGCTTTCGACAGGGTAGTACTGCTCTTTGATGGCATCCCGGAATAAATTCCAGGTGGGTGCGGCTGAAAATAGTGAGCCATTATTTTCATCCTTCTGCTCGTAGTAGGTTTCCCACCAGTCCTTGACGTGGGGGGCTGCTTTGAGAAGAGCGAAAATAATCTTTTCCCGACTGGAAAAATCATGAACAAAAAAATAACCCTCTACTAAATTTAACCATTTATGGATGGAATATGTGTCTATCTGACCCTCAAATATGGGGATTTCAAAATTAACTTGTACCTTAAACGATGTGACGTTTCCAGAGTAGTTGTGGGAAGCCGATGCGTCGCCCCTAGGTAGCCGCTGAAGGATCTGGGCAAAGTTGTCCATCATCGCGTTCCTTTGTCACTTGAGGGCTTCTTCAAACAATATTTTTATAGGATCTCCTACCCCTTCATCTTTATTTTCATCTGCCATGGGAGGCCGTCGAGTTTTGCGAGGCTAGTCATGCAAAGGTTCGACTAGTTCAAGCCCTAACTCCTTATATCCCGACCTCATTGGGGACATGCAAAGAAAAATAGAGAAAGAGCAAACCGCTCTGATACCACTGATCTAGATTTAAACAAGAATGCAAAAAATTATAGAGGTAACTATAAACAAAAAGGTGCAATGGAAATAATACTTCATTTCATTAATGTAAAATACGTAGATATCCTTACAAACAGAAAATGGAAATAAATAGCTAGGGCAATGGTAGCTTATCTCTGAGAAGAGATGTGGTGGCTACATGCCTCTAAACTATGTTACAATGAGGCTTGAAGGCCTATTTATTATTGAGAAACAATGGAAAACCCTAAACATCCAAAAACCTAACCCTAGAAGATGAAACGCCAAACTGTGGGCCCCGTTTGGGTAAATTGGTACATCAACTTCACGGGGTTGTAACTTTGGCATACAATCTTCGTTTGACGCGTACAATATCTCGTTAGAAAGATCTATCCGAGAAATACAACTTTAGTAAGAGAAACATCGGTCCATGGACCCATGTTGCTCCCAGATTTCCCAAAAAACGTCGTTTAGGGCCTCAAAACAGCTCCAAAAGTTCAGGACCCGAAAACTGCTAAAAATAGTAAACTGTACTACAATTAAGGAAACTGAAAAGCTGAAAGAAACCATGGAGGGGTTCCAAGTGGACTTGGCAGGTGGCCACCAATATCCACCTGGATCAGAGGGGTGACCTGCTGAACACCTCTGCGCAATTTTTGAGTTGAGTGGGATGCTAGGTTGCTGAGGGTTTGCTTAGAAATCTACGCAGTTTTCTGGGTGAGAATCCTCCCGACTGATTGGGTGGGTGGCTGGAAAAACTGTGCAAATTTTGAGGAGAGACAAGGATGGGTACTTGGTGTCTATCTGGCCTGTCTGTACAGTTTCCTTAATCAACAGAGCATGCAAGGTTTGCAGCTTCTGTTCAATTTTTGAGGGGAGTGAGTCACAAGGTCACTGCCTGGTCAAACTCTCTAGTTGACCAACAGGAGGGTTGATTGATTAGCTTGCAGTCAATGCAGATTGAAATGGCTTCTTAGACACTTCTATGCTGTTTTAGGTGACAATCGGTCGAGTCAATTGTAGGGTGAAGGTCCAGTTGGTAGAGGGTGACGCAGTCGTCAGAACTGTAGCAAAATGACTAAGTGTGTGAGCGAGTGATTTTGTGCATACACTACCTTGTAAACACACACTCAACATAACTTGACAAAAATATGCCTCAAACCATCAAGACAACATATGCTCAACATGATTGACTGATGGTACGAGCGACAAGAGTGACACTTGTGATGGATCGTTGAATGACTGTGATGATGCTTGTACGATAGTGCATACAACTTCATGTGCGAGTGCGACAGATGTTTACATAGTGAATACAACATGTACACACGAAGTGGAAACCTTGTGCATGACCAGAACATGGTTGCAAGCGTGACATTGTGACCAACACGCAAAAAGTTGTCTGTTGAATGGTCAAGAAAAGAGGGCATAAAGACTCAACACAAGCCAACGGGGTGAGTGCATGTGTTTGCAAACATCAAGTAAAAACTCAAGGGAGGCTCCGAAATTGGATGCAGGCCAAAATTTTGGAGGGTGTTGCAGCCGCTACAACAAGTAGCTAGAAATAACTTCAAATTTTATGCATTAGTCCATATTATGACATAAGACATTGAATTGAAATAAAAAAGTGCCAAGATCCTCACTTACCAACCCTTGAAAGGAAAGCGTGAAAGTATTACTAGGGAAATTTTCTTCAATTATACATTAGCAGTTAGATCAACAATTGGAAAATCAAAATTTATCTCCTTGTCCTTCTTTGGTTGGTTCATCTCACCTTCTCCTTTAGCCATTTTATTATATCTGACAAAGCAGAATTCAGATTCCAAGGGCAGAAGTCCAATATTTGGCTAATTTTGAAGTAGTAGCCCCACTCCTCTTCCCAATATTATTTCAATAGTATGACCATTAGAGAAAGTAGTGGAGTGATCTACTCTCCCAGCTACCAATGCTTTTCCTAAATTCTCTAGCACTTCAACTTCTCTTCTCCTATTAGTGTCATTACCTACCAAGTTAGTAACAGGGCTCTTTATATTTTATCTTTACTAATTGGAGTATCAAAATTTACCTTACCTCTACATTTCCTACCTCTCCCTCAACTCATACAAGACCAACATCATCTATATCCAGTGAAGCAAGCAACCCAAAAAACATGGATGTGCCAGTTCTTACCTCTCATCTTACTGCTCCTACCACTATGTGACCTAGGATGCTCAGGTATTGCGGATGAGGGAATCTAATCAAATATTTAGCCAATAAAAACCTATTCCCTTGGAACCTCCCGACAATGATGCCAAAATTGACAGAAAATTTAATTTCTTAATTTGTGAGTTCATTAAATTATCAATCGAGGCTTGTAAGTTGATGAGGCACCCATACAATATATGCAGGATTAAATCTGAATGGTAAATTCTATTACACATTGCAACATTCAACTGAAAATTATGTTCTACTGAACATAATTTACAATTCACTTGATAAGTAGATATTCAATATTCACCAACCTTCGAAAGCAATTTTTATCCATCAATTTATAATAAAGCCCAATGACAGTAACAACTAACAACCAATTCACACTTATGTTGAAAAAATAAACAAACCATTCAAATTAAGAGGACTATAGGTCTAAGTCCTGGGGGTATCTCTCAACCCTTCAGTAGATCCCTGAGTTAATAGTCTCTTAGTATACACGAGATCAGGTCACTTAACACACAGTAACAATCCAACTCATTCAAATCAAAATGTGATACACAAAAAGGAGTCTATAATATTAACCAATTGAGTTACAAAGGAAATATGGGATAGAAATTTACAACATTAAAAAGCATCACATTAAATCTACTAAGCACATGTAACAAATGTAAGTTCATTCCAGACCAAGGGACCTTGTCTGGCTGGAAGCACTGTAGGTAAAAGAACTTTTTACTCCAACAAGTGAAACACCAAAAATGCAAATTATATTATATAGTCATCAAAATGTGATTGAGAGTTAAGAACTTAGTCTAGTCACTTCAACAATCTCACAGTAATATTATGGCTAAATTTCTTCTACTAGTTACAAAGAAATGTATAAACTATCATTGACCAATCTAGCCCAAAGAACAAGGAAAAACGGTATAACGAAGTAACTAATATTTACAAAATACAACAATGGATGAAACCATCTAACTATTACCGAATAATCTCATTCTAAAAAAAAACTCATTTAATGCAAAGAAGATAACGAAATAACCAATGCTTTGACTATGATAGTCATAGTCAGAAGTATCCAAGCTGTCATGTGAACTTAACATTGCATTCTTTCGTCCCATAATTGTCCAAAATGGCTTATTCTTGTAGATATGATGTACCGCTTAGTTTGGTAACCAACGTTCATTCCCCTTAGGACTTAAGCAAAAAGGACACTGCAATGGCTAACAATCATTAGATAAGTGAATTTACTAAAATGTAGACTAGTTTAGCAAGGAAACACATAAAAAAGTAATAATCACCTTTGTTATTCGAGATTCAATTAAAGACACATAATGACATGAAATAATAGTAAAGTGTAAGGAAATTTGAGGCAAGTCTTAGGGATATGATTCAAAAAATATTTATGGGGAGTTCTTTGAACAAGTTGAATTTGAGGTTCTTCAGTTACTGCAAAATTTAGCACCTTAGTGCAAAGCCTCACTAAGACTCCTAGATTTAGGGCAATAATGGAAGAAAAGAGATGGATGTGAATTCAAAGAGAATGAAGAAGAAAAACATGTGTTCCTCACACCTTTAACCATAGCATCCTTCTATCTTCTTGGGAGATTTAAAGGTAGGAAGCTAAACCTAGGTTCCTCAATATAAACTTGATGAAAATATTGTGGAAGGAAATTTTAGAGCCATAAAACATCAACAAATCCTTGGTGTAAATTTAATTAAAATCTAAATTTTCAACAAGAACAATATGCAATACAGAAGGAGATAAATTACATGAAAATATCATATATCATCAAATAATCACCATTGACCAATAATTATCCAAGAGAGAGAACCATCCAACAATCATCCTCCAAGAGAAATTTGCTACATTAGTACTCCATGGTGCATAAGATAGAAGAGACAAGTAGCTAGTGCATATTAATATCCAAGTGTAACAATGATCCTATAAATTCAATTTCCATTATTTATATGAGGGTAACTGTTATCACCCCAAGAAACTCTCCTAGGTTGTAGCTCGGAGATGCTCGGGAACATTACAAACTCAACTTAATGCTGGAAATGGATTAATGGAAGGAATGATGCTTGTTCAAGCCAGATAACCACTTCTACTATGCTTAACTCCAGACATGCGTGAACACCCCCAGACTACAAGGCTTTAGACCACCAATTACTCATAGTTTAAGGATTGGGTGAATATGAAGAATATTGACCACACCAGTAGATGCACAAGACCATGTGATGGCCAATTGTAGCCAGTAAAAAGGTCTGCAAATCTATTTTCTAATGAACAAACAAGATGACAATTTTCTGGCATTAGGTGACAAAAACCTGGATAACACATTCACTAATACATACAAGATTTTAACACAGAGGTAGGATGACAGCTCCTCTAATGCTAAACATTAAGAGTTCAAGAAAATTGTATAACAGGCACAACCTAAAACAAAATAGGAATGGAAAGTGAGCAATTAACAACAAAAGAAGCTTGTATTAGCTGAAAATGAAGATGAGACGCTGCAAGTATCAAAGTAGTTACAGTCTCTAGAAGTTAAACCTTACATCAAAACAACAACCATCAACCTTGATTACATCTGACTTTTGGGTATATATAGAGTTTCATTACAAAGACATTCTGCTACTCTAGGCGTGGAGGGGTCATAATTGACCACCAACTGCTTTAACTGCTTGATGGCGTTTCTGGTGCAATTTTCCTACTTCAGTGAACAAATCCGATCTTCTCAGGCGCTCTATTGTACCTTTAGGTGGCTGGTGTTATCACTCAGGTTGTCCCTTGACTCCTTAAGGGATACGACCGAGGTAACCACAAACCAATCTTTGGACTGCAGGTCCTAGCCTACCAGCAGTCAGAGAAGGCTCTCTCTTTAGGGTTTAGCTTTGTTGATGATGATTTTAGGCTAGTTATTGAGTACAAGGGGTTTTTATTTTAGTTTTGGTGGGAAGGATGATGCTTTCAAGTAAAGAGGCAGGGATAGCATGAAAGTTTTAGAACCATTGGGCGTGGAGTCAAGGAGTAGAACTGTTGGTGCGTTTTATTGGTCACAAGAGGGAATATGGAGCAAGCTAGCTACACATGAAAGAATGATTCAAGCTAAAAGGATGGAATGAAGGCTAGGAATGAGAGGCAGTTAAGAATCTCTCATTCAGCTTAGCAGAGGGAAGGTGAATGATCTCTATCTAGGAGCAGTGAAGAATCCCTAGATAACTGTCAAACATGGGTGAATTAGGGTAAATATGAGCCACAGGGAATTCATATTCATTACTAATTCTCATGAAAACATAAAGAAACAGCAGAAATTGAGCATAGAGGGCAATTAAACCAAGTCTAAACTATTCATTCTTTCTGCTATTTTAGATGGTACATCAATGGAAAACAAAGGTAAGAAACACTTATTGAATCATGTTGCAGCATAAGAATTCCACATTCAATTCTTTAAAACATTAATACACAGCACATAGTCATTCCTCCAAGCTTTTCAGCAGTCTTTGATTAAGTAAAACATCAGGTATACAGAGCGAGTCTCTCTTGGAGCTATACAACCAACCAACCCTTTAAACAGTGAATTAGGGTGGTTTTATAGATAAAATATCTACAAAATCAGATCCCAGTCAGATCCACTGTAATAAGTGTCTTTAACCTAACACATGTCTGAAATAAATGCGGGAAAATATCTTCGAGCTGCGCTGGGTGCAGCTGTATCAAAAAAGAATTTAAAGTGTTGTCTTTATGGCTCTGTGCTGACCACTTAGCCATAACTGTGCTTTGGGTTTTGATCCATGCTCCTGAGTGGTTCTGATGTGCATTAACTGTGATGGGAGAGCCTTGATTAAAGCTCCACCGTTTTCTTTGACTTTTTTGGAGGTCATTCAATGTTCACCTTCATTGGGAATTAAAGTTTTTCATTAAAAACATTCGACTAATACTCTTTTCCGCTTCCGTGATATGCTTTGGCACTGAATGTGCGCCTTTCTCACTTCTGATACTCTTTAAATTGTTGCATCTACCTTTCATGGCTACTGTCTGGCCCTCTGCTACTTTATAAACTATCTTTGCCCCTTTCTGAATGCTGCATGAAGAAATTCTGGTCATTTTGCAACTTTCGAGCCTGCTGGAGGCCGAGCCATGAAAGGGATTTCCATTTTGGCCTATTTCCCTTAGCGATGCGCGATTAGCGCTAGGCGCTAATCGCGCATCAAAAATGCCTCAGCGCTAGGCGCTAATCGCGCATCAAAAATGCCTCAGATTTTCATTCCGGGCTCTCTAGGCTGCGATTTGCGCCCTTCGCGCTTTTTGATGATGACGTCAGCATGATGTCAGCGGTGGGTCCCAATACGGCAGTGATGTGGTAGGGTGACGTCAGCAGGGTGACGTCAGCAGTACGACCAGATGATGTGGCAGTACGATGGAGGAGATGACGTGGTAGTACAGTGGCAACTACGTGGCAAGGACACGGTGGCAGGAGGCCGACGCAGGATGATGACGTCAGCATGACGTATTGCTGACGCATGAGGGGGGAAAGCGGTTTCAGGCGCACCACTTTTGTGCGCAAGCGGTTTTGAAGGAGGGGGCTCCGCCGCAGCCGAGAGGGTGACGCGTGGCGGGAGTACGACGGGAAAATCACCTATCTCCTGGGCGTTAACCCTCGGCATGTCGGGGCACAAAAAGGCCCGCCCACCATAGATCTCGAGCGTGCCATATCTAACGGTCGGCGGCACTGATAATGCGGCAGATGGTTAGATACGGGGCCCGCGGCGTTTTTTATTTAATTGTTTTAATCCGGCGAGGGGGAAAACTTTAGGAAAGTGGGTTTTTGGGTTGCATACAAGCAGGGTTAAATATTTACAAGCATGACCTTAGGATAAGGGCGGGAAACGAGTGTTGTAGGGTTAGGACTTAGGGGAAATGGTTTTTAGAGTGACCAGATGTCAGACTAGCTCCAGGTTAGGACACAGAAGGGTTAGTAGTAGCCCCAGATGGACTACTATTTCCCGAAATTAGGAAATATGGCTATAGTGCCAAAGGGAGGGGTTATTTAATATTTTTGAGGAATTTCATAGCTTTTTTGTATAATAGGGGATAAGGAAATGATACAGGGAGCTAGATAATAGGGTTAGGAGTTAATATGATACTGCGATGAAGTGTAGCGGGGAGGCTAAGTTTGTGAACTAAAACTTAGACATAGGAAGTGAATGGACTGTGAAGACATGATTTTACACAAGAAATGTGGCTTCCTTTCACAGAAGAAAGTCAAAGCTTGACTTGGTGCTGTTACAAAAATAAAGTGATAACAGGACTGGTTGGGCAGATCCTAAGGTCCTCAAGGGGATGTTAGTGAGTGATTTGGGGAATGAGAAGAAGGGGGAGTTAGACATGCCTCACTTGAGCTCCTCCAAAAGGGAATTGCCTTACCTTGTGATCTGAATAGATATAACACTTTGAAAAGATGAAATGGATCACACATCTTGATTCTGCAACCACAAAACTACTTAACCAGCCTACTTACCTAGCATTTTTTCTTCTTTTTGCATAGGTGCACTTGGACTTGCAGACCCTGATTATCCTTTTTTCTTTTGTCTGTCCTCCTATCTAAATCTACACTTATTTCTTTCAAGGGCCTAGATTAAGAAGTTGGGCTCCTTTTTTTCTCTACCTATCTACAAATCTACCAAGATTAAACTGTTTGGACATATAATGATTCTCTATATTCTAAAACAAGAAATTGAAACCTAGGGAAGCCAAGATTAGGCTGTTTGGACTTCCCTTAACAAAAAATTCTTCAAAAATGGTTAGTTTATCAAAATTGGAATACAGTAGTGGCATTTAGACTGGCACACTTTCATGGCCTCTTATTTGGCCTCTTTTAGGAAATATGGAGCATTGCAACATGCAAAGTATGACATATTTCGCATGTAAAAATGTCAATCATGAAAGATGAACACCTATTACAACAAGAGGCTAACAGTGGCTCCACTTGGGGATGGAATTTCCTTGTGAAAAGCCAAGAACAGCAGGTCAGACTGCCTTGATCTTCTATTGTGGTTGTGGACTGAAAAATTTCCTTGTGCTAGCTGCTAAAAATGTGAAACTCTGAAATAGGAGCAACCATCTCGTTCATTGAAATATTGTGAAATACATAACACTGCCTGCTTTCTTCTCTATGCTTGATATTATATACCATGTTTCTTGAGCATTGCCTTTGAAATAGATCCAAAATATGGATCAAAACTGATGTATTTCCCTTAGCTTCTGGTCTAGAAACAGTTGCTGATGTGAAACTAAACAATGCTCCTCTCTTATTGATACTGTTTGACTGAAGACTGCAAGCTGCAAACAGTTTCTTTTTACCATGAATTGTTGTGATATGACAACGCTACTCTTGCTGTTTTGCTGAGATTAATGCAGAGACAGAGCTTTTTAGAAATGGAATACTTGCATTGGTTGTGTCTTAGCAAACTTTGCTGCTGCTCCTCTAACACTCAGACTGCTTAAAAAAAAAAAAACAAAGTGCTGATATATACAAATATCAATGTACAAAGAGATATGTACAGAGCTGCATTGTACCCCTTAAAAGGGATCATGGTAATGTTTTAGCATTCGGCCATTAACAGGGCCCTCTTCAGCAGTGCTGCCCTCTACAGTTTTGAGGAAATATCTGTTATTTCCCTGAACAACAGAAATAACAAATGGCCGTTTCCATAAAAAATCAAATTTTGCATGTTTGCCCTTGTCTTCTGTTCGTGAGTCCCACCTTAGAAATTTGTCGCCAATGTAGAAATCCTCAGCCTTAGCTCTCTTATCAAACATCTTTTTGAGTTTCTCTTGCAAAATTTGAGCTCTATTATAAACTTGCTCTCTGGTTTGCTGAAGATGAATGGTCTGATTCATTCTTCTTTGAATATCATTTGGTTCTGCTTGGATCTCTTGTAACATTTTGATGATAGGAGTGCCCAAAGAAGATGGAAATCTGGCCTCCATGCCATACACCAGCTCATAAGGGCTCATCCCAATGGATTTCTTTGTTGAGAGTCTCTCTGCCCATAGGGCATTTGTGAGCTTTTTATGCTAGTTCTTCTTGTTTTCTTCTAAGACCTTCTTGATAATGTTAATTATGTTCTTGTTAGATGACTCGGCCAAGCCATTACCTTGGGGGTAATAGGTTGTGGAGTGGCCCAAGGTAATGTGAAATTTATGGCAAAAATTGATCATCTTTTTGGATTTGAAAGCAGCAGCGTTGTCAGTGATGATCTTCTCAGGGCAGCCAAATCTAGAAAGGATATTGCACTCAAGGAATTGGATAATAATGGAGTCATTGGCCTGTCTGCATGGGATGGCTTCAATCCATTTAGTGAAATAGTCGGTGGCTGTTAAAATCCACTTGTGCTAGCCTGAGGAAGAGGGGTGGATTTCTCCAATGAAGTCAAGACCCCATTGTTGAAAAGGTTTCTCGGTTGAGATGGGCTTAAGGGGCAAGGGTAACAGCTTTCTTTTGCCCTCAAAGATTTGGCATTTATGACATGAGATAGCAAACTTCTTTATATCTGCAAATAAAGAGGGCCAATAGAAACCAACCCTTAAAATTTTATCAACAGTGGACTTCCAATATAGATGTCCTCCATAGTCCCCTGCATGGAATTCTTTCATGACTTTGTTAGTTTCATTCATGGTTAAACAATTAAGCAATATACCTTCATGATTTTTCCAAAATAATGCACCATCTATGACACAAAACTTTGAAGCCTTCATTTTTAAAAATCTTTTCTTGGTTCTGGACAATCCTGTGGGAGCAAACAAGTTTAACAATACACAGCATATATCAGCATACCATGGGGATTGCAAAAAGGTTTCACTGATCTGTGGAGTCGCCAGCTCCTGTTCATTGTCCAGTTGGTTAATGTCTAAGGCTTGAAAGTTTGTTTTGGACATCAGTTTGGCTAAACCTTTTCCCTTTATGAGCTTGGTTGGTTTTATTTCTATGTCATACTCAAAGATGTTATCAATCCACTTGCCTCTTTTTCCCTCTAACCCCTCTTCGGTTAATATGTCTTTACAATAACATTTGGGACATAGGCAATCACATGTGAATATAAAATGTAAACTCGGAAATATTTGATTGCTTTAACAAGGGCATAGGCCTGCTTCTCCATGATTTGGTATTTCAAAGGGGCATCTCTTAAGGCTCGGCTGAAAAATGCAATTGGCTTTTCAGCTCCCTGATCATCCTTTTGCAAAAGGACAGCATCTATGGTGTGCTCAGATGAAAATGAAAATATGATGAAATCTTTGTCAAATTGTGGACTAGTGAGGACAGGGGCTTGGGTTAAGGCAGTTTTGATACTCTCAAAGGTTTGCTTGGTCTCAAGAGACCATTTTACCTTAGCATCCTTTTTTAACATGTTGCTTAAAATTCTTATTAGCTCGACTAGATTTGGAATAAATCTCCTCAGGAAGTTGATTTTTCCAAGGAATGCTTGCAACTATTTTATGTTTCTTGGATATGGGATTTGGAGGATGGCTTGGATCCTTTCCGGATCTATTCTAATACCGTCTTTTGAGATGATATGGCCAAGGAGTTTGCCTTCTTCAAGGCCAAAGAGGGACTTCTTGGGGTTCAAGGAAATGCCATATTTCCTACATGTCATGAATATTTGCCTTAGGTGTTTGAGGTGCTCTTGATCAGATTTGGAGAAAGGGGTTAAGTCATCAAGGTAGACAACTAGGAAATCATGTATTTCCTTGGCAAATGCAATATTCATTGCCCTTTGAAAGGTGGCACCAGCATTTCTAAGTCCGAAAGGCATCTTCACATACTTAAATGTTCCCCACAGTGTGGTAAAGGCTGTCTTGTCTTGGTCATCCGGGTGAACCAGTATTTGATTGAAACCTGAAAAGCCATCTAGCAAAGATATTCTAGATGATCCCACTACTCTTTGTAGAATGTGGTCCATTTTTTGCAAAGGGTAGTGGTCTTTCAGGGAGACTTGGTTTAAATTTCTTAGGTCTACACATAGCCTAATCTCACCTATCTTTTTTCTTATGGGAACAAGATTGGATACCCATTCAGAGAATCTGATGGGTGCTATGACACCTACTTCAAACATCCTTTTCACTTCCTTTTCAATCAAAGGAAGGAGTACGGGATTGATTCTTCTAAGTTTCTATTTGAAGGGCTTTTGGTTTGGTTTTAAAGGAATGGTGTGTTGGATCACTGAGGTTTCATAGGACTTCAAGTCCTCATAACTCCAAGCAAATACATCTTGGAATTCTTTGAACAAATCAACATATTTGGTTTTTTGATTGGGTGGTAAGGATTGAGATAGTTTGATCATTTTGGGCTTGTTTGTTGTCCCAATGTTGTGTTCTTCTATAGCAGTGTTTAGGGGCTATATTTTTGGCTTTTTGGGAACATCATTGGCATCAAACATATCTTCTAATGGAGTGAGGCCAGCAGGGAGAAAGTTATCTTTTAGATCAACGATCACGGCCTCTGTTTCTGCTATTTCCTCCAAATACATCTGTTTCAGCTCTTCTATGTTTTCATTGTCAAAAACAGTTGGGTTCAACATTTGTTTGGCTGTTCCAGCGGTTACAGCCTGCTGATTTTCATTTGTTTGATGTTGTTCATCCGTCATAGCATCCATGTCAATGTTAATATTTGAAAACTCATGCTCAAGAGTGAGGAAGATGTTAATCTGGGCATCACTTTCAAACACTTGCCAATCTTTAACATTATTTGGGATAGCAGGTCTATGTTTTATCTCAGCAGTAAAATGGTATTGGCTCAAAGGGAAGCTTGCATGTACTAGCAAAAGTGGCTAGGCTGTGTGCATGAATGTTATGATCTCTTGAAATCTTGGCAAGCTTGGATTCAATGAATGCATTGAGTATATTAGTAGCAGCAGCCTATAGGCCCTCATTCTATGGTCATTCGTAACAAAGTTTCCTTTCATTTGTTGTATGATTAAATCAAAGTCACCTAGAATAGACACTTTTGCAGATCCTAGAGCTTTGAGCAGTTTAAGGCCTAAAAGGAGAGCCTCATACTCTGCCATGTTATTGGTGCATTTGAAATTTAGTCTGTAGGCATGACCTTCTGCATGATTGTTATGTGTATTTTGAATCTAGACACCTGCCCCTGCTCCTAACTTGTTAACGGAGCCATCAAACTCTAAGTATCATGTGATTTCTTGCTTGTGGTTAGTATCAAGAGTTTCAGTCACTTTAGGATTGGGCAGATTTAACATTTCTGATTGGGGAGGTTTTTCTTGTATGCTGGTTGCCTTGATTGTTTTGATAGTTTCATCAGTATGGGCAACCAATTCTTCATCAGTGTGTGTGCTCAGTTCTAAAGCCAAGGGCTTGTCATCAGTGAGAGTATTTGTTTCATCATTTAAAAATAGAATAAAAGAATCCATATCATAATGGATTGAGTGAATAGGAAAATTTTGGGGCTTGTCCTCACTAGTTACCACATACTTCATCAGTGTTTCTCTATATAGTCTCTTTGGTTGCCCAAAGACAGATATAGTGACATAAGAGAGGTCTAATTGGAGGGATCCTTAGAGTTTTGCTCCCCAAGATCTTGATAATAGCATGCCATACTTTGGTGGAATGTCAGCAACCACCACATCCATGAGGATTGTCTTGTTGGTATATTGGACTAAGGAGACACACAAGTCTTTGATGAGGCCTAAACACTTGACTTGACTTGAGTCAAAGGAAAATAGATCTTTGTAGGGTCTTGTAACATCAAGGTTCAGTTTTTCCATTACATCTTTGGGCATAAGGTTGTGTGAGGCACCTGAGTCAAACATAGCATTGTGCAAGACTTTGTCATGTATGTTCAAACTGACATAAAAAGGTAGAACAGATCCATATGTTGATTTTCCATTAACTTCTAGACCGAACAATAGTTCAGGCTGATCATCAAGAACATTCACATCATCCTTAACCTCTGGAATTTGAAGTGATCTTTGAATTTGTTGCCTATACACATCATGTTTGGCAAGTTCAGATAAGGGGATGGATATCTTCAGTTTACCTATTTCTGCCTCTAAGTCAAATGATTTTTCAGATTGGGTTTTAGTATTTTGAGAGGCAGGCTTCCCTTTTTCTATTGGAGTATCACCATTTTGGTCTTGTTTATCGGCATTAAGGGAAGTAATTTCTTGCGGTTTTATAGTTTTAGGAGGGCTTTTTGGAACGCTGTTCAAATTTTCTTTCGAGGAAGAAGGTGGCAGAGGCTGATCATTAGAGGACTGCATGTCCGTGACATCCTCTATGGTGACATCCTTTGGATTAGGGACTGTTTTACCAGCAGTTTCTATGAGGGCAACCTTTTCTTTGATCTTCTTTGGCTGCTTGGTATCATTTGGTTTAACCTTTTCAGGCACATCTATGGTTCTTGTCCTTAGCTTATATTGTTTGTGGACCTCATACACAGCAGTATCATAGCCTTGTTTAAAATCAAAAGACTCACCAGATTTAGTTTGAAATCGATTAAAGTCATGCTCATCTTGGTCTTGTTGAGTTAGGAAAATTTGTTGCTCAGCCTTCAAATCCACCAAGTTCATGTGAGTGTCTTCCGTCTGTTCACTAGATGTAGATGCTTCAGCGTAATTTTCATGAAAAGGAGGCCTTACATCATGGTCTGGGCTAGACCTACCAGCATTTGTATTCTGAGTTTTCTGGAAATTTGGGTTCCTTATGGTATTAGGTTGTTGTCCTTCCCATGATGATTTCCTCTCAACACTCTCTACTCTGTCTCCCAGCCTGTGCATGCCACTGATAATAGCATCCAGCTTTTGATCTAAGGCTGAGGGTTCCTCTTTAAAGGTGGTTCTTCTCTCAGTTCTAGCTCTGTTTCTTTTGGCAATTAGATTTGCCTCTATGCTAACAGCAACATTTTTCATGTCTGCAAGGGTTTGAGGGGCTCTTTCCCTTAACTGATAATCCATGTCAGTGTCAAAACCATCAGGGAATTTATACAAAGCAAGATCAGGTGGAGGTCTTAAGTTCTGTGGTATTGCATTATAAACATTATTAAATCTTGCACAATAGTCCAAGACAGATTCTTGAGGGCCTCTTTTGATGGTGTCATATTTAGATAATATGTGCAAGGGGTCTTTCTTTTTCTCCCATCTGTTGATAAATGACTGGTATAAGGCTTCTGGGTCTGCTATGGAATTGGCTGTGAGTGCTCTAAACCAAGTTCTAACATCACCTGTCAAACTTTGGACGAAAATCTTCATTCTCACACTATTGTCATCTATCTCGTAGTTCTCAAAATAGTCTTGCATCTTCTTTGTATGCTGAAGGGCTGTGCAAGAACCAGTCCCATCAAAATATGTGATTTTAGTTTGATAATCCTGAGGCATAGCCCCTGGATTAGCAGGTAATTGCAGGGGTGCATATCTATTAGCCATGTTTACGGGGATAAGTGGGACAACAGGAATAGCTGGAACAGCTGTAACAACAACGGTAATGGGAGTATGTGTAGTAAATGGAGGTGTGGAAGGAGTGCTTTGAGAGGTGGATGATGAACAAGGGGAAGTGGGGATTGAACGAAATAAAACCTTGACAGGGGTTGGAACACAGCTTGGCTGAACTGTTTCAAGGCTAAAGTCAACAAAATCTTCTCTTTGCTCTAGCTTCCTGAGGTTCCTTGGTATTAAATTGGGATTTTTCAAAAATAGCTGGGGGGTTTGGGTCTGGATTTGACCTTGTGTACCGTAAATTCCTTTTGGGAGCCAGATTCTGAACTTGTTTTGGTATTTTCTGTAAACTCTTTTTAGAATTAGCAAGGAACTGATCAAATTTTGAAATAGATATCTATAACTTAAAACTAGCATGAGGATTGACTGAAGAAGCATTTATTTACTCCTGTAAATGCAAAGCAAGAACAGTTTCAAAGGCTTCCTGGCTGACATTCAGGCTTCATCTGTAGTTTTAAGGAATATGCAGCAATTGGAAAATTCATTGTTTTCCCCAATGGAGCTTTTCAACTTGATTTGTGAGATTAACTAAGGATGTCCCTAGCGTAGTCGCCATTATGTTATCACTCAGGTTGTCCCTTGGCTCCTTAAGGGATACGGCCGAGGTAACCACAAACCAATCTTTGGATTACAGGTCCTAGCCTACCAGCAGTCAGAGAGGGCTCTCTCTTTAGGGTTTAGCTTTGTTGATGATTATTTTAGGCTAGTTATTGAGTACAAGGGGTTTTTGTTTTAGTTTTGGTGGGAAGGATGATGCTTTCAAGTAAAGAGGCAGGGATAACATGAAAGTTTTAGAACCATTGGGCGTGGAGTCAAGGAGTAGAACTGCTGGTGCGTTTTCTTGGTCACAAGAGGGAATATGGAGCAAGCTAGCTGCACATGAAACAATGATTCAAGCTAAAAGGATGGAATGAAGGCTAGGAATGAGAGGCAGTTATAAATCTCTCGTTCAGCTTAGCAGAGGGAAGGTGAATGAGCTCTATCTAGAAGAAATGAAGTATCCTTAGATAACTGTCAAAAATGGGTGAATTAGGGTAATATGAGCCACAGGGAATTCATATTCATTACTAATTCTAATGAAAACATAAAGAAACAGCAGAAATTGAGCATAGAGGGCAATTAAACCAAGTCTAAACTATTTATTGTTTCTGCTATTTTAGATGGTACATCAATGGAGAACAAAGGTAAGAAACAATTATTGAGTCATGTTGCATCACAAGAATTCCACATTCAATTCTTCAAAACATTAATACACAACACACAGTCATTCCTCCAAGCTTTTCAACAGTCTTTGATTAAGTAAAACATCAGGTATACAAAGCGAGTCTCTCTTGGAGCTATACAACCAACCAACCCTTTAAACAGTGAATTAGGGTGGTTTTATAGATAAAATATCTACAAAATCATATCCCAGTCAGATCTACTGTAATAAGTGTCTTTAATCTAACACATGTCTGAAATAAATGCGGGAAAATATCCTCGAGCTGTGCTGGGTGCAACTGTATCAAAAAAGAATTTAAAGTGTTGTCTTTATGGCTCTGTGCTGACCACTTAGCCATAACTGTGCTTTGGGTTTTGATCCATGCTCCTGAGTGGTTCTGAGGTGCATTAAATGTGATGGGAGAGCCTTGATTAAAGCTCCACCATTTTCTTTGACTTTGTTGGAGGTCATTCAATGTTCACCTGCATTCGGAATTAAAGTTTTTCATTAAAAACATTCAACTGATACTCTTTGCCGCTTCCGTGATATGCTTTGGCACTGAATGTGCGCCTTTCTCACTTCTGATACTCTTTAAACTGTTGCATCGACCTTTCATGGCTGTTGTCCAGCCCTCTACTACTTTACAAATTGTCTTTGCCCCTTTCTGAATGCTGCGCGAAGAAATTCTGGTCTTTTTGCAACTTTCGGGCCTACTGGAGGCTGAGCCATGAAAGGGCTTTCCATTTTGGCTTATTTCCCTTAGCGATGAGCGATTAGCGATGAGCGATTAGCGCTAAGCGCTAATCGCGCATCAAAAAATGCCTCAGATTTTCATTCCAGGCTCTCTAGGCTTCGATTTGCACCCTTCGCGCTTTTTGACGATGACGTCAGCGGTGGGTCCCAGTACGGCGGTGACGTGGCAGGGTGACGTTAGCAGGGTGATGTCAGCAGTAGGGCCGGTGACATGGTGGTATGGTGGAGGAGATGACATGGTAGTACGGTGGTAGATACATGGCAAGGACACGGTGGTACGAGGCCGACGCAGGATGATGACGTCAGCATGACATATTGCTGACGCAGGAGGGGGGAAAGTGGTTTCAGGCGCACCGCTTTTGTGCGCAAGTGGTTTCGGAGGAGGGGGCTCTACCACAGCCGAGAGGGTGATGCGTGGCGGGAGTACGACGGGAAAACCGCCTATCTCCCGGGAGTTAACCCTCGGCATGTCGAGGCACAAAAAGGCCCGCCCACTGTAAATCTCGAGCGCGCCAGATCTGACGGTTAGCGGCATTGATAACGTGGCATATGGTTAGATACGGGGCCCGCGGCGTTTTTTATTTAATTGTTTTAATTCGGCGGGGGGGAAAACTTTAGGAAAGTGGGTTTTTGGGTTGCTTACAAGCGGGGTTAAATATTTACAAGCATGACCTTAGGATAAGGGCGTGAAAAGAGTGTTGTAGGGTTAGGACTTAGGGGAAATGGTTGTTAGGGTGACCAGATGTCAGACTAGCTCCAGGTTAGGACACGGAAGGGTTAGTAGTAGCCCCAGATGGACTACTATTTCCCGGACTTAGGAAATATGGCTATAGTGCCAAAGGGAGGGGGGGGGGGAACTTTAGGAAAGTGGGTTTTTGGGTTGCATACAAGCGGGGTTAAATATTTACAAGCATGACCTTAGGATAAGGGCGGGAAACGAGTGTTGTAGGGTTAGGACTTAGGGGAAATGGTTGTTAGGGTGACCAGATGTCAGACTAGCTCCAGGTTAGGACACAGAAGGGTTAGTAGTAGCCCCAGATGGACTACTATTTCCCGGACTTAGGAAATATGGCTATAGTGCCAAAGGGAGGGGTTATTTAATATTTTTGAGGAATTTCATAGCTTTTTTGTATAATAGGAGATAAGGAAATGATACAGGGATCTAGATAATAGAGTTAGGAGTTAATATGATAATGCGGTAAAGTGTAGGGGGGACGCTAAGTTTGTGAACTAAAACTTAGACATAGGAAGTGAATGGACTGTGGAGACATGATTTTACACAAGAAATGTGGCTTATTTTCACAAAAGAAAGTCAAAGCTTGACTTGATGCTGTTACAAAAATAAAGTGATAATAGGACTGGTTGGGTAGATCCCAAGGTCCTCAAGGGGATGTTAGTGAGTGATTTGGGGAATGAGAAGAAGGGGGAGTTATACATGCCTCACTTGAGCTCCTCCAAAGGGGAATTGCCTTACCTTGTGATATGAATACTTTGAAAAGATGAAATGGATCACACAGCTTGATTCTGCAACCACAAAACTACTTACCTAGCATTTTTTCTTCTTTTTGCATAGGTGCACTTGGACTTGCAGACCCTGATTATCCTTTTTTCTTTTTTCTATCCTCCTATCTAAATCTACACTTATTTCTTCCAAGGGCCCAGATTAAGCAGTTGAGATCCTTTGTTTCTCTACCTATCTACAAATCTGTCAAGATTAAACTGTTTGGACAGATAATGATTCTCTATATTCTAAAACAAGAAATTGAAACCTAGGGAAGCCAAGATTAGGCTGTTTAGACTTCCCTTAACAAAAAATTCTTCAAAAATGGTTAATTTATCAAAATTGGAATACAGTAGTGGCATTTAGACTGGCACACTTTCATGGCCTCTTCTTTGGCCTCTTTTAGGAAATATGGAGCATTACAGCATGCAAAGTATGACATATTTGGCATGTAAAAATTTCAATCATGAAAGATGAACACTTGTTGCAATAGGAGGCTAACAGCTGGAGTGTCGTAAATGATAAAATTTCATACCTGCTAAATGTAAGTTTCTACTCTGCTCTCGTCCTTCTTCCTCTTGGGTACACAGTGCGTTGAATGTGGTGGTTGAAGTGGAAATACACCAAGCACTGATAGACGGTCTTCTTCGTCCTTCGTGCGCACGGGATGATCAAGGCAAGAGGACTGCATGGCAGATGTATGAGTAGGACGGGGGATGGATATCAGTTGTTGGATCAAACGAATGGACGACAAAGATCTCTCGGCATGAGGTATCGGGCGGAAGCGGGAGCAGACAATCGTGAGCCGTTGGATCTCGGGCGAACAGATCCAATGGTCATCGGGCAAAGGACATGTAGGGGGGGTAACGAGCGGGGACGGAGGATGGGCGGTAAGCAGTATTTATCGCACCACCTTCAAACAATGAGCGGTATAGCTACAAGGGCAAGCGATGCCAGTCAACGTATGACGGGTGGTGGCGGGGAATAAACGAAACCACTTTTATTGTAAATTAACATCTGGGCAGTTAGAAGATGTGGGGGAAGCGACTGTCGTCTGATCGCAGAATGATCAGACGATAGTGATTTAGCCATGCAGGTTTTTCTTGATGTGATAGGGAAACAACGGATTGGGGGTGGCAGGTAGCAATGGTTAGGTTACGGCAGGGTTTTTGCGAAGGCATGCGGTTATATGGGTTTTGGGGTTTTAACACCTGGGACTTTGAAAAGAGATTTTAATGTGATTTTCAACAAAAAAAACGGGAAGCTAATACAAATGAAGGGTGAGAGAGGTAGAGGGGAAGATGAGGGTAACCATTGTAAGGCCCCCTTTTGAGCATGACCAAGGACAAAGTGGCCTCCAGCTTTAAAAAATCATGATTATAGTGCAGAGCTAACAATGGCTCCTTCTGGGGATGAGATCCTCCTTGTGAGGTCTCAAGAACTGCAGTTCAATTCCTTTCCTATGACAACCAATTAGCAAAATTTCCTAGTGTTCCATTGGGCATGGAATCTAATTGAACCTATACTAAAATAGAAAAAACAACATATTTACAATTTTAAGCCAAAAGACCTTAAATATCATAAATTTTCAGAAAGCACCAATTTATTGGGCCATTAAAAAATTCTTCTCCTCCCATACTTTTCAGCATGAAGGTATTGCTCCCTTGAATCTGAGAAATGATAAAAGGCCCTATCTAGAAAGCATCAAACTTCCCATGGTTGCCCTTTTTCTCTTTCAGTGCATCCCACTTAAGAACCAAGTCTCCAACCTGAAAATTAACTGATTTTGTCCTTCGGTCAAAAGCATCCTTGATCTTCTTCCGATGTGCTACAGACTTTTCAACCAGTTGTTCTCTGCTTTGGTGTACCTCTGCTAAATCAGTGATCCTTTTTGCCATGTCTTCTTCCTCGTTCTGCTCTTCTTGTAAGAACTTCACCACAGGGAGAGTTAACTGAATTGGGAATACAGCCTCAGTGCCATACACTAGCTTGAATGGAGAATTCCCTGTGGATTTCTTCATGGTCACCCTGTCGGCCCACAGTGTGTATTTGAGCTGAGAATCCAAATTCTTTTGTTGTCTTTCAGCAGCTTTTTAATTATCCTTATGAGGCTTTTGTTGGAAGATTTTGCTAGACCATTGCCTTGAGGGTAGTATGAGGTGGAATGAACCAGCTTAATGCCCTTTGAGTCACACATATCCACCAATTCTTTTGCCTTGAAGGCTACTGCATTGTCTGTAACTAATTTATGTGGACAACCAAATCTAGTGAAGATATGCTTTGTCAAAAACTTCATGACCACATTATGATCAGCCCTTCTAGTAGGGATTGCTTCAATCCATTTAGTGAAATAATCAGTGGCTACTAAGATTCATCTGTGTTGGCCACTGGAATGTGGATTGATTTCTCCAATGAAATCCAAGCCTCACTGCTGAAAAGGGCCACTAGCATGAATGGGTTTTAAGGGCAGGGACTTCAATTGTTGTTTCCCCTCAAATATTTGGCACCTGTCACAAGATTTAACAAATGAAAAGACATTAGAAAATAAGGTGGGCCAATAGTACCGAGCTCTGAGGATCTTGTCGGTTGTAGTTTTCCAATAGTGGTGCCCTCCACACATATTGGAATGAAACTGCTGCATGATTTCAATGGATTGTTCTTTGTCCAGACACCTCAAAAGCATTTCAGATGGGTCCCTTCAGTAGAGCAGATTTTTATGAATGCAATATTTAGCTGCCCTGAGCTTAACAGTTATAGCTTGGCTTGAACTGAGGCTTGGAGGGATTTCTAGCTTCAGCAAGAATTGAGCCACCACATAATACCATTCACAAGAAGCTAGATTTTCTGCTAGTGACTGCTTTCTCTCTGATTCAATTTCTTCTTCTTGTGTTTGACCATTTTTTGAAATTGAGCCCATGAGGTTTATGTCTAGCATTCTGCAATTTTCTTCAGCCAATAGTCTAGCAAGGCCCTGACCTCTGACAAGCTTGGTAGGCTTCAATTCTATATTAAATTCAATCAGCTTTGCAATCCAATTAGCCCTTCTTCCATCAGCGTCAGGCTGCGTTAGGACATATTTTATTAAAGCAGAGGGCACATATGCATTATCTTGGAATGGAGAATATAAATTCTGAAAGCTTTCAAGGACTTGATAAGAGCATATGCTTGTTTCTCAATGATATCATACCTCAGCTCAGCATCCCTTAAGGCTTTGCTAAAGAATACCACTGGATGCTCTGAACCTTTCTCATCTTCTTGCAATAAAACTGCTGCAAGGGTGTCATTAGAGGCGAAAGAAAACATGTGGAACTCCTTTCTGTAATCTGGGCTGATTAAAATAGGAGCTTCCATATCAACTTTCTTAATGGACTCAAAGGAGCTTCTTGCTGAATTAGTCCATTTGATCTCTGACCCCTTTCAACTTGGAGGTAATATGCTTCACAAGTTCTGAAAAATTTGGGATAAACCTCCTTACAAAATTTATCTTGCCCAGAAAGGACTGGATATCCTTCTTTGATCTCGGGACAAACAAGGTCTGTATTTCTCTTACTCTTTCTGAGTCAATTTTGACACCTGCAACGGAAACCACATGTCCTAACAGCTTGCTTCTTCTAAAGCAAACTGTGACGTTTTAGGATTGACTGAAATCCCAAACCTTATGCACTTCAGGAACACTTTCCTCAAATGTTGCAAATGGTCTTGATGGCTGCTGTAGTACACTATTATATCATCAAGGTAGATGAGGACAAATTTATCCTTCTCTCCCACAAATTTTATATCCATAGCTCTTTGAAAGGTGGCTCCAACATTCATCAATCCAAAAGGCATCTTGGAATACATAAAAGTGCCCCAAGGAGTGGTGAATGCAGTGTTCTCTTGATCATTTGGATTCACATCAAACTGATTAAACCCTAAAAATCCATCTAAGAAAGACATCCCTTTGGCTCCTGAGACATTTTGCAGCAAATGCTCCATCTTGGGTAGAGGATGTGGAGCACCTGGAAGGTATGCTTTTGACTAGCAATCTAGTGGTTTTTCAATAATAGTTGTAACCTTTTCTGCATTATGAGTTCAAAGAAGATAAAGGGTTTTGATAAAATGTGCAACAATCGATAAAGGAAGCTTAAGTGTTAATGATTGACGTTTTCTATGCAGGAAGACGTGAAAACAAAGGATCGGTGATTGAAAGCAAGAAGCAAAGAGAAAATAACTACTGTCCCGCCAACAGGGAACCGGATGCGGACAAGATCAAGTAAAATTAGAGCCGAATAGCCCAAAGAAAGAAGGCGGGATACTGAGACGGAGAACGCAAGAAGGGAAAGAGAAGAATCGAACGATTATCGAATCCCTCAGGATCCTTGATCCTGAGGGATCGCTGCTTTAAGTTATCTTTTGATTATCTAGATACCTCCGTCATTTCTGTTATATAAAGGCACCACGCCATTGAACGGGGGAGGACTGTCTTTGTAATTTTCAACTCCAGAACCAACTGTAATTATTGAGTCTCTCTGAGACCTGACTTTGTTATACTTTTGTTGATGCAATTAATATAAAAGACTTGGTGTTCATTTTGTCTCTGCATCTGGAGTAACTTCAGGCAGTGTTCCATTGACAGCCAAGGGCCCAGCTCCGAATGACACTTGCTTTTGTACTATTATACTGTGTGGTTTGTTTATTTCCATTATTTCAGTAATCTGATACATCTTCTATATGATATGCTATGTTTCGTTATAACTGACATCTGAATGAGTTCTTTTATCTCATGTCTCTGCATTGTATAAGTGGATCCATTCGAATTACGTCCTTCAGCTATTTCTGTAGCGGAATGTTTGTATGAATATTATTGTTATCAGATCCATGTGAAACAGTATTTGCAAGACTCGAAAGCAATATTACCTCGTTCAGGAACATAGTCGTATCATTCATTATTCTCAGATTGTTGTAGTAGTAGAGAACGTGTACATACGGTTGAGGATTGATGTTCCATTATTGCTGTTCCATGATTGCTGTTCCATTGTTGCTGTTCCATTTATTATTGTTGTTCCATTTACTCTTGTTGTTCCATTTCCAGATTGCTGTTCCATTTTACTTTTCGCTGCTTGATTTACCTGCCTTTATTGTTTTAGTGTGAGAGCAGGCCTAAGGCTGTCGTGAGCCTCAGCAAGACGCTGCTTCGCCCCACACCTATAAGTCCATGCTCTGATTTCCTTTCTTTATCAGTTTCTAAAGGGATAGGTTATTGTTTCCATACCCTTGACTGATCAACTGCCTTGCGTGATTTTATCTTTTGGGTTAGTTTCGTTACAGCTTAGCATCTGTTTCCTTTCAAACCATTAGGACACTATACTACCGAGCATTACTCGGACAAACAGCCTCGGATTGAGTTACTCCTTGCAATAACAACACGTTCCCGGATTGACTTATTAATGTAGGATAATTAGCGGTGTGAGAGACCCTAGTTACAGCTCTACATTTTGGCGCCGTTGCCGAGGAGGAGTAATAGCCATTTTCCCTTTACAGAGTAGTGCGCAAATCTGCTAGGGGGGAGTTGGATTTTAAAAACGGAAGGTAAGAACCTGCGTACGGAGCACGTAAAAGCCCTGCTCCACCGTCCGCTCTCTTATTAGAATTGTTGGTTGATAGGATTTAGTAGTTTTTAGAGTGCATGACTAAGCAGAAAAAGTTAGAAAAGAATACCAAAACCCCAGCCAAACTTGAGAAAGCCAAAGGACCGGTGACCCTTGGCCGAACGACCTTTATAGACGAAATCTACAAGAAAACTGAATCTCAGCCGTCAGTAGGCCTCAGAAAGACTTATTCTAAGCAGCCTACCAATTCCCTTCAGGCTACAGCATCACCATCTGGAGCCTACGCTGAGGTGCAGAGTCAGACTGTTGAACAGGACTTCCAAGAAATCGAAAATCCTGTGTCTGAACGGCTGCAAGAAGGGAACTCAAGCAACCTTTGTGAAGGAGAGGGGGAAACAGGGGAAATAGAGGAACCGAAATCTCCCTCCAGGATAATCCAGGGGTTAAATAGCCCAGATAAGGGAAGCGCAGCCAGAATTAATACTGAAAGCACCCGATTCCTTCAGATAGAAATCCCGGATAAAGGAAGTGTCATCAAGACAGCCCCTGCCAAGGCCGCCCCTTCTCAACCTAGGAACACCCTCCTAGAAATCCTGGAAGGTTACTGGCACATATTCGATCCCATGGCGCAGAATCAGCCAAATGCCCAAACTTCTACATTGCAATATCCGATAGTAGATTCTGCTGCAAATGCCCCCATGAAGGCAATTCCTCTTCTGCACATCCCAACGTTTCACGGACTGACATCAGAGGATCCTGATGTGTTCTTATTTGAATTCGATGTGTTATGTAGAGGGTATGATTACACCACTGATCCTCAGAAATTAAAGTTGTTTCCCTCTACTTTGAAGGGAGCGGCTTTGAGATGGTTTATGGGTCTAGGTGGTGGAGTCATAAACAATTAGGAGCAAATGAAAGAGTCCTTTCTCAAGAAATATCAGGATTACTGTAGGTCAAGGGAACTGAAAGATTAAATCTTCCAAATGACGGCCAGACCAAATGAAACTCTAGAGGAATATGTAGAACGCTTCCAGTATAATTTACAGAGATCCCCTTATGCATCATTACCTCTGCCTGACAATGTGTTGAAAACTACATTAATTAGAGGTATGAAAGAACAGTGGATCGAAACATTGAATATCATGGGAAAAGGAGATATTTACCAAGAGAATTTTGTCGATATCATTAATTTATGTATTAGGAGTTCAAGGGGTAGCACAAGGATAAAACCAACAGAATATGATAGGTTTGTTAGAGATAACAAAATATCAACAGAAGGGGTAACACGGGTAGAACTTGGGAATTTACTAGAAAATTTTAAAACTGATATCCTAGGGACATTAACTACTCAGCTTGATATTGTGCAGGCTAAACAAAAGCAAATGGAGGCAGAGAAAAATCTGGCAATTTTCTGCCCCAGATGCAGAAAAAAACACAGCCACAAAGAATGTCTGCTAGATACAGTTCAAGCCTGTGCTATCTGTACGAAAGACCACCTTACTGAAAGCTGCCCCTCACTTCCTGGATTGAAGGCTGTATACAAAGAAGCAGAAGAAGAATCAGAACCAGCATACTTTGTTAACCAACGCCGCCAATGGCAACCAAGGCAATCAAGTATGTTTTCGGATCCAGCTTCTTCTTTTCAACCTCCACAATACAATGCTCAGCAATATGGTATGTGGCAAAATCAACCCACACCCCCAGTCCCGAATTGGTCATCACAGCCATTTCCTTCTCCAAATCCATGGATGAATCAGACAAACCAATTCGGATGGCCAAATTTTCCCTACACCCCACCATATTGGCAGAACAATTCATACCCTCCGCAATGGATTCCCCCCACATCCCAAGGTTCACCCTGGCAGACCAATTGGCCAAGATCGACATATCAGTCAACAGTGACTATTCCACTCCCTCAACCAACTCTGCCAGCCTTACAACAAAACCCCCAGTCTAATTTAAGGCCACAACTCCCAGCCCAACCCAACCCTAATCCTAATAATCGACCAGTCCAATCCATCCAAATCATAGACACATCAGAAACTGGACTTGACTTAAGGGAGTGCAATGACCTTCAGTTACGATCTAGACGTATCATAGAAACAGAGGGAGACAAAATAGGTCATATTGAAGATCAGTTACCAATAGAACAACCGCTACAACAAAAGGATGTAAATAAGGAACAAACCCATCAACAAACAAATACATCCTCTCCTCCTTTCCCGGAACGATTAGTCATACCGCGACCAGTGCAACATCCAGACTTCGACATTCTGGGAGAGTTACAAAACCTGTATATAAAAATTCCATTCCTCCAGGCCATTCAAGATATTCCCATATACGCAAAGACCATAAAAGAACTGTGCATAAAAAAATCAATGAGGAATATAACTACTAACCCTAGAGTCCAAGTAGTTGGAACTTTATCCGACCTGTTATCAGGAAAAGAGACACCTATCAAATACGAAGATCCCGGGAACCCAATTGTAACTGTCCAAATCTATGGACAAACCCTGCCTAATGCTTTAGTCGACTTGGGAGCTGCAATCAATATTTTGACAACTTCCACCTGCCAAAAGCTTGGCATCACATCGGTAGAACCTACTTCTACCTTGTTAGAATTGGCAGATCGATCTGTAGTTCGACCCGAAGGTACTCTATATGATGTCATGGTTTCCGTAGATTCCTGGGAGTATCCAACCGATTTCCTGGTAATTAATCCAAAAACCTGACTAGATGGACATCCGCTAATATTAGGAAGACCTTGGCTTGCTACTGCCGATGCCTACATTGGTTGCCGGCAGGGAAACATGACTATAACTAAAGGACCAGATGTTAAAAATCTCGTTCTATATCTTCCAGCACAACCAAGCCTGCCAATGATCAAAACCAATCAGTATCATGTGGCATACCTTACTAACAATATCAGAGCCCCATTAACTGTACAGAAGGCTTTAGATTTTAAAGATCAAATAGAAGATGATGCTATCAATAACTTCATCAGTCAAACCAAATCTAGCTCTCACTATGATAGAAGCATCATTTGATAGTGAGCTAGAAGAAGACCCCTTAAAAGATCCACATGACCAAACAATACCTGTAACTGTTGTTGCCAATAGTAAAGTAGTGGAAATCGAACCTGGTAAGACTCTAAATATTAACGTCAACCTGACACCAGATCAAGAAATGAAGCTTGTTAGTCTGTTACAAAAATATAAGGGAGCATTTGCGTGGGATTACCCTGATATGAAGTGGATTGATCCTCAATTATGCACCCACCACATCTATATAGAGAAGGATGCAAGACCTGTTCGCCAGCCACAAAGAAGACTCAACCCCCATCTAAAAGAAATAGTAAAAACCGAACTTCAGAAACTTTTAGATGTTAATTTTATTTACCCCATCTCCGACAGTAAGTGGGTCTCTCCCTTAGTGGTGGTACCCAAGAAAAATGGGAAATGGAGGATCTGCGTGGATTAAAGGGAGTTAAATAAGGCCACACAGAAGGATCACTTTCCCCTCCCATTTATAGATCAAGTACTGGACACTTTAGCAGGGAAGAAATTTTTCTCTTTCCTGGATGGCTTCAGCGGATATAACCAAATCCAAATCACCCCTGAAGATCAGGATAAAACTACCTTTACTTGCCCTTGGGGAACGTTTTCCTATCGAGTACTACCCTTCGGCCTATGCAATGCCCCTGCTACATTTCAAAGAGATGTTCTCAGCATCTTTGCAGACCTAATAAATGACGGACTTGAGGTGTATATGGATGACTTTACACCATATGGAGATGATTTTGACCCAGCTCTGGATACCCTGGAGAAAGTCCTACAACGTTGTATCGCTACCAGACTTTGCCTGAGTCACGAAAAGTGCTACATGATGATGACAGAAGGGCTCATTCTAGGGCACTACATCTCAGCAGCTGGCATCCAGGTAGACCCGGCTAAAATTCATATTCTTTTACTCATCCCTACTCCCACTACTCAAACAGAGGTACGCAGTTTCCTTGGATTTTCTGGGTATTACAGACGATTTATAGAACATTACTCACGTATTGCTGCACCTCTATATGCTTTAACTGGAAATGTTGATTTCTTGTGGACAGAAAAATGCGACCAGGCTTTTAAGGAATTGAAGAACCTGTTATCAACAGCTCCAGTCCTTCGAGGACCCAACTGGAATTTGCCATTTCAAATCTCAACTGATGCCTCGGACACAGCAATTGGTGCAGTCCTGGGACAAGAAGAGGATAAGAAGCCATATGCTATTTACTATATCAGCAAAAATTTATCCTCTGCCGAACTTAATTATACTGTTACTGAAAAGGAATTCCTAGCTATAATACATGCTGTTAACAAATTTAGACATTATATTACAGGCTATCCTGTTGTGTTATATACAGATCATTCTGCTATCAAATATTTGGAAAATAAACCTGTTACGAATGCTAGAATAACCAGGTGGTTGA
The DNA here is from genome assembly GCA_031772625.1 of Pinus tabuliformis. Classification (NCBI taxonomy): domain Eukaryota; kingdom Viridiplantae; phylum Streptophyta; class Pinopsida; order Pinales; family Pinaceae; genus Pinus; species Pinus tabuliformis. The sequence continues at coordinate 583,144,860 of CM062806.1, forward strand.
TCTTATTGCAGGAGTTCGATATCACAATTAAGGATCGACCTGGCAAGGAGAACCCTGTAGCCGATTTCCTCTCACGGATGCCGAAAGTAGTCGAAACAACAGCAGTAGACGATCAATTCCCTGACGAGCACCTTTTTGCTGTTGCTGTTCGAACACCCTGGTATGCCGATGTCGCCAATTACCTCGCAGTCCATAAGTTACCAAAACACTTAACCCCTCAGGAACGCAAGCAGATTGTTCAGAAAAGCACTCGCTTTTCATGGATTGGAGGCCATTTGCTCCATACAAGGGCAGACATGCAAATCAGAAGGTGTATTCGAGAAGACGAAATCTTCGACATCCTAAAAGCTTGCCATGATGGGCCATGCGGGGGACATTTCGCTGAAAAAAGAACAGCACATAAAGTATTGCAGACCGGATACTATTGGCCTACAATCTTCAAGGATGCGAAAAAGTTTGCACAAGCCTGTGACAGCTGCCAGCGAGCAGGAAAACCTGGCCAAGCCGATGAAATGCCTCTGAGACCACAATTGGTCATTGAGCCATTCGAACGATGGGCTCTGGACTTTGTTGGGCCCATCAATCCATCATCAAATCAGAGGACATACATTCTGGTGGCGACAGACTATGTTACTAAATGGGTCGAGGCCGAATCATTACCTAGGGCTACAGAAGACTCTATGATACAATTCTTGTTCCATTTGTTTGTACGTTATGGACTTCCGAGAGAATTAATCACCGATGGTGGACCACAATCTGTTGGAAATAAATTAGCTGCAACACTTAACAATTACCATGTCCAACATAAGATTACTACCCCATACCATCCGCAAGCAAATGGGCAAGTAGAAAGTAGTAATAAGGTAATAGAATCAATTTTAACAAAAACCATTGCATCGCATCGGCGAGATTAGGCCGCTCGATTACCTGAGGCACTGTGGGCCTACAGAACCACATGGAGAAGCACTACAGGCTATTCACCCTATCAATTAGTGTTTGGAAAGCATCCAATTTTCCCCATAGAATTCGAAATCTGAACGCTACGAACTGCACAGGAAGTCGGCCTAGATATGAGTGAGGCACAAATCAATCGATTACAGCAGATTAATGAATTAGACGAAATCAGGCTCTCTGCATTACAGAATACAGCATTGATTCAACAGCAGCGGGCTAAATGGAACGATGCACTGATCAAGAATAAAGTCTTTCATGAAGGAGACTGGGCTCTGTTATACGACTCTCGGTTTCAGGATTTCCCGGGGAAACTCCAGACTCGATGGCTCGGACCATACGAAATCCAGAAGGTACACGATAATGGGACCCTTACCTTGGTCACAATTGACGGTTCTGGATATGCATTCAAAGTAAATGGCCACCGAGTTCGCCTTTATCGAAAGCCACTCAATTGGGAATCCTTCTGTCAACAGCTGCGACAAGATACTGATATGAAAATTTTGGGGGAGGAAGCGCAATCTTCCTCACCTATAGCTTAAGAAATTCATTTCATAACTTGTACATAACATCTTGTATATATGTTTCCTTGATTTTTTTTTTCCAAGTGTTCTTGCTGTTCCTTTGCGAAAAGGAACAGCACTGGTGTGTTCTTGCTGTTCCTTTGCGAAAAGGAACAGCACTGGTGTGTTTTTGCTGTTCCTTTGCGAAAAGGAACAGCACTGGTGTGTTTTTGCTGTTCCTTTGCGAAAAGGAACAGCACTTGCGTGTTCTTGCTGTTCCTTTGCAAAAAGGAACAGCACTGGAGTGTTTTTGCTGTTCCTTTGCGAAAAGGAACAGCATTTGTGTGTTTTGCTGTTCCTTTGCGAAAAGGAACAACATTTGTGTGTTTTGCTGTTCCTTTGCGAAAAGGAACAGCATTTGTGTGTTTTGTTGTTCCTTTGCGAAAAGGAACAACACTTGTGTGTTTTGTTGTTCCTTTGTGAAAAGGAACAGCATTTGTGTGTTTTGTTGTTCCTTTGCGAAAAGGAACAGCATTTGTGTGTTTTGCTGTTCCTTTGCGAAAAGGAACAGCACTTGTGTGTTTTGTTGTTCCTTTGCGAAAAGGAACAGCACTTGTGTGTTTTGTTGTTCCTTTGCGAAAAGGAACAGCATTTGTGTGTTTTGCTGTTCCTTTGCGAAAAGGAACAGCATTTGTGTGTTTTGCTGTTCCTTTGCGAAAAGGAACAGCACTTGTGTGTTTTGCTGTTCCTTTGCGAAAAGGAACAGCATTTGTGTGTTCTGTTGTTCCTTTGCGAAAAGGAACAGCACTTGTGTGTTTTGTTGTTCCTTTGTGAAAAGGAACAGCACTTGTGTGTTTTGTTGTTCCTTTGCGAAAAGGAACAGCATTTGTGTGTTTTGCTGTTCCTTTGCGAAAAGGAACAACATTTGTGTGTTTTGCTGTTCCTTTGCGAAAAGGAACAACACTTGTGTGTTTTGCTGTTCCTTTGCGAAAAGGAACAACATTTGTGTGTTTTGCTGTTCCTTTGCGAAAAGGAACAGCATTTGTGTGTTTTGTTGTTCCTTTGCAAAAAGGAACAACATTTGTGTGTCTTGTTGTTCCTTTGCGAAAAGGAACAGCACTTGCGTGTCTTGTTGTTCCTTTGCGAAAAGGAACAGCACTTATGTGTTCTGTTGTTCCTTTGCAAAAAGGAACAGCACTTGCGTGTCTTGCTGTTCCTTTGCGAAAAGGAACAGCACTTGTGTCTCTCGTTGTTCCTTTGCGAAAAGGAACAGCACTTGTGTGTTTTGTTGTTCCTTTGCGAAAAGGAACAGCACTTGAGTGTGTCTGCTGTTCCTTGTCAAAAGGAACAGCATTTGAGTGATTTTGCTGTTCCTTTCTCAAAAGGAACAGCATTTGCGATTTTCAGTGCCTCCTCTCAAAGAAATGGTATCCTATGAATGCCATTGTCATGTTTTCGTCCTTATGGAGGATGCTTTGTGACCATGGTTTCCTCAATCTTTTAGATACAGCAATGAACTTATGCCGTGAACATAAATCATGAGATACCGAAATCAACACATCATAAATCGCTATCACTATGAAGCCAGTATGCATAAAAGAACAGGAGGAGGGACGTGAACTTTTAATCTTCACTGTCATTGTCATTTACCGGTACCATTGTTATTGGTGATCTTTATTTCCCTAAAATCTTTTTTGATCACTACTTGGGAGTAAGAACGAATGATTTATATCTATCTGTTGGGATCGTAAGACTTCTTCCACCATTCCCCGCTCTTAAGGAGTGCGGAACCACCCTGATGTGAAAAAAAAAAACAAGAGAGATGCTCTGCAAAAGAAAACAAAAACAAAATATGAAAGTTGTCAAATGCAGGATAGGAGGTCTCATTCAAAGCCGGCCTACCATGATCATAAGGGTGGAAGTGAAGTGGCATTCCCATAATGGCCACCACACCAGGGATATGGTCCAAAAATAAATTAACAAGCAAATCTTGGAACAGGTGGTCTCATCGCGAGCCGGCCTGACCACGTTTCGCGCCTACCTTGTGAATGGCATTATGACTATCTGGTCACCAAGCTAGCATAATGGCCTGCATTTTGACAAAGCACTCTTCAAAATATACACAAAGGATCATGGTTCCGAAGGGTGAGATAAACAACTCTGCCAAGGTTATGAACACCTGTTGGCAGCAGAGCTCTGTTAATGGCATCGAAGTCGTAATATTTACACCAACAGGTATGATATTAAAATCTTTCTGTCTCTTATATCCTTCGCATGTATCATATGTCACACCCTGATATATTTATCGCATGAACATTACCACCAATCATGGAAACGGAACTGACAATGACTACTGGAGACTTCGTACAGTTTCCAGACGTCCAATCCCTCGGTTCCTCATTATATCACGCAGGCTTATATAAAACACGATCCACCTTTTTGCCTCGGTTTCGGCATTTCATTGTTCTTTTACAACATGGCATACTTTCATATGATGTACTTGATGATTGCACTCCCGACTGGCTGCTGCTCCTCCCTTTGACGGCTGTGGGCAGCCTATCAGATCCCGGGGGGGAAGTAACCTCATTACTCCATGGATTACGTGGCTGCATACCATTCGGGCAAAATAATGTAAAAGGAAATGGCATGATTTAACGGTATGATGCTTCCATCTCACGGAGACTGTCGTCCACGATCTCTTATTTTTGTTGCATGCCCTGTGAAGTCCTTTCCTAAATTGGCATCGATCATCCTTTTTGCGTCGTAAATACCGCAAAAAGTTGATGTTCCATTTCTGAGTCCATTTCTGAGTTGAATCATGGGCGGAAGGACGGTCCGGAGCGAACCTCACAAGCTGACAGTCTCCAATGCTGCTCGCAAAATCCTGGAAAACGCAGGATGGTTGAATTACTTCAACCGCCTGCAAGAATCAAACGAAGCAATAGCGTTGGAATTCCTGCAGAATTTGTAGGAAAACTACTCCGTAGTAGGAGGAAAGTGGATAGAGGTTACAGAGGATATCATCGCAGAAGTCTCAGGATTACCAGCTGTTGGACCCAAATGGGGGCCGAAGAAGGAGAGATTACAAAAAGCTATGGAAACTTTCCAGGACGAAGGCCAAAGCTTGACAGTCAAAGGGAAAGGAGTTCTGCCGGCAGCACTAGGGGAACCCTGGACCGAGCTAGCAAAGACAATACAAAGCTATATCACCTGCGAAGGGAGAAAAGACGTGGTAAGACCTCGTCATCTGAAACTCTTAGTTGTTTTAAAAGGAAAATGTTCTGTAAATCTCCCTGCACTTTTAAATTCGTTACTGCATGGCGCGACCCAAAGCCTGAAAAAGGCCCAGCATATAGAAACAGTCGTTAGCCACCATGGGCTGATTCGGTTGATAGTGAGCCACGGTCTCACTCAACAGCAAAGCTCTTGGGAGGAATTGGTCGCAATAGTCGAAGGGGGAGTGGCTGTACCACCCCCAAAACCTGAACAATCCTCTGGCACGCCGTAACGATTAGAGAAACGCAAGAAGTCAGCAGCAGAGAGACATGTCGCTTCAAAACGGAAGCAACCTCCCGATACGCCAGAGCAACCAGAGACACCCGCAGAACCTACTGATACTCCCGACCAACTTGAGAGGCCAAGGAAGTCAGCTCGGCTGGCCCTGATATGAGGAAGGTTGGAAATAATTCAGGGAACAACAGCCCAGCCAATTGAAATTGCAGATGAACCTCCAGAATCAGAGGGAAGACCCTCCGAAAGAAATGCTGAGCAATCGGAGGCCGAGACTGACCAGCCGGAAGGAGAAATTGAAAAAGGACATGAACCCTCTGAGGGAGAAGAGGCCACCAAACAGGGCAATCAGGAAGAAGAAATTGCACAGCCAGGGGGTAGCCCATTGCAAGACCCTCCAAGTGAGGAGGAATTGGCAGCAGTTCTGGCCAATATGGGAGAATATGGCCAGGACTCCAGCACAGGAGGTGTCCCTGACGGTCCCACAGAAAGAGAATTACCCGAGGAAATGCATGCAGAAGAGGCAGGGGGAGAAAACCTGCCTGGCTATGATAATGAAATGGAAGATAACAATCGGGGACAATCTGTCCCCAGGATGCCGGAAGATATCACAGAAGACGCAAGCCTGAAAACCAAACCCTCTGCCGAAACAAGGGAAATTGCGAAATTGAGAAAGAAGCAGCAGAGGTTGCTGGGCACTATAGCCAGACTCCGACAGCAAATTCGAATGCTGAAAGCCAGTCTGAGGATACAAAAGACTGCAGGGAAAAGGAAGAGGACCACGGTAGCAAGAACCCCAAGGACAAGAATTCGCTTTGATGGACGAAACCCCATCAGGAGACCTACTGCCGAGGAACAGTCTGCTGTTCCAAATAATAATGAGGAACAGGGTGCTGTTCCAAATGATATGGAGGAACAAACTGTTGTTCCAAATAGCGTGGAGGGACAGACTGCTGTTCCATCTGGCCTTGAAGAACGAATGGATGTCCCAATGGAACAGCAAGAGGCTCTGATGGCAGGAAGACCACAGCAATCCTTCGTTCGCATTAAGAAGGAAACATAAAACAAAGAAGTCCAAACAGAAGCACCACCCTCGGGCGTAATTCGGGTCCGAAACTCAAAGCAACGTAATAGGAAGGTCCAGGTTAAACTCCCAGCCTCTACGGCTGTGTGGAAGAAGGACCCAAAAACCAGAACCTTGCATAAAATGATGAAGGAAGCCCAGCAGGAAGCCGAGCAATTGCGAGAACAGACAGTCCCCAAGGAAAGATACGAAGAGCTCCAACAGCAACTTCGAGACATCAGTCAGTCCGAGAGCCAGGCCTTTGAAGGATGGCAGAAGGAGCAGGAAAAGGTTGCTAAGGTAACTCGTCGATTAGATAGTGTTGTTAAGCAAATGGACACCGTGTGTTCCTTATATAATGATGTTTTGACTTGTAGGGCCCCTGCTAAAAATTATGCTTTATTTTTGCTTGAACGATATCTGAGATTAAAAATAAAAGCCGTTAGGGCAGGAGCACCTATCCACATCAACACTGTTAATGATTTTATGGACTGTTGCAAGCACTATGGAGTTAGAGTTCAGAGGTTATTATGCGAGTTTTACCTGCACAATCTTGTGCTAGACCAGGAAACTGATTTAAATCCTGGCCCTTTTGTTGGTGATGTACAATTCCAAGCCTTCATCTCATTTGGGGTTAATCAGGTGAAATGGCTCAGAGCTTATAACACCTTTCAGAGACAAGAGAATAGCCTAGACTTGTGGATACGAGCTGAACCTAGAGACCCAGTGACGCTATGGAGAAAGCATAGGAGTCTCATAAGGACCCCAGGAGTCATTGAGATAATAGGGCCCATGCACGAAGACTTGATCCGAAATGGTCTGGAATATTTCCTGACTATTAAAGATCTTGCCCTCGATGCTGCAAAATTTCGATACTGGACTTCTAGTCCAAGCATCCAGCTCAGGGAACCATTCAAATATGAGAATTTTGAGCTGGCTGCCAGCCGGTTGAACCTTTATGGGGAACGGATTCTGCAAGCAGGGCCATCCTGGTTAGGGTATCGATTTCGCAGTCCAATTATTTGGCACCCTACACCCGGATATCAGGCCTTATATGAGATGCCCGCAGATCAAATAGACCAGTTCTTTGACCATCTAGTTGCTCATCACGATTGCCGGCCTCCTCACGAGATCCCTTCTCCGGCCTATTCTCTCACCGCCTTGCATCTCAACTACAATGTTTTCATGAGGCCATGAAACAGGGTAAGCAGGGGGGTGTGTGGAGCACCTGGAAGGTATGCTTTTGACTAGCAATCTAGTGGTTTTTCAATAATAGTTGTAACCTTTTCTGCATTATGAGTTCAAATAAGATAAAGGGTTTTGATAAAATGTGCAACAATCGATAAAGGAAGCTTAAGTGTTAATGATTGACGTTTTCTATGCAGGAAGACGTGAAAACAAAGGATCGGCGATTGAAAGCAAGAAGCAAAGAGAAAATAACTACTGTCCTGCCAATAGGGAACCGGATGCGGACAAGATCAAGTAAAATTAGAGCCGAATAGCCCAAAGAAAGAAGGCGGGATACTGAGATGGAGAACGCAAGAAGGGAAAGAGAAGAATCGAACGATTAGCGAATCCCTCAGGATCCTTGATCCTGAGGGATCGCTGCTTTAAGTTATCTTTTGATTATCTAGATACCTCCATCATTTCTGTTATATAAAGGCACCACGCCATTGAACGGGGGAGGACTGTCTTTGTAATTTTCAATTCCAGAATCAACTGTAATTATTGAGTCTCTCTGAGACCTGACTTTGTTATACTTTTGTTGATGCAATTAATATAAAAGACTTGTTGTTCATTTCGTCTCTGCATCTGGAGTAACTTCAGGCAGTGTTCCATTGGCAGCCAAGGGCCCAGCTCCGAAGGACACTTGCTTTTGTACTATTATACTGTGTGGTTTGTTTATTTCCATTATTTCAGTAATCTGATACATCTTCTATATGATATGCTATGTTTCGTTATAACTGACATCTGAATGAGTTCTTTTATCTCATGTCTCTGCATTGTATAAGTGGATCCATTCGAATTACGTCCTTCAGCTATTTCTGTAGCGGAATGTTTGTATGAATATTATTGTTATCAGATCCATGTGAAACAGTATTTGCAAGACTCGAAAGCAATATTACCTCGTTCAGGAACATAGTCGTATCATCCATTATTCTCAGATTGCTGTAGTAGTAGAGAACGTGTACATACGGTTGAGGATTGTTGTTCCATTATTGTTGTTCCATGATTGTTGTTCCATTGTTGTTGTTCCATTTATTATTGCTGTTCCATTTACTCTTGCTGTTCCATTTCCTTACTGTTGTTCCATTTCTTTACTGCTGTTCCATTTCCAGATTGCTGTTCCATTTTACTTTTCGCTGCTTGATTTACCTGCCTTTATTGTTTTAGTGTGAGAGCAGGCCTAAGGCTGTCGTGAGCCTCAGCAAGACGCTGCTTAGCCCCAGACCTATAAGTCCATGCTCTGATTTCCTTTCTTTATCAGTTTCTAAAGGGATAGGTTATTGTTTCCATACCCTTGACTGATCAACTGCCTTGCGTGATTTTATCTTTTGGGTTAGTTTCGTTACAACTTAGCATCTGTTTCCTTTCATACCATTAGGACACTATACTACCGAGCATTACTCGGACAAACAGCCTCGGATTGAGTTACTCCTTGCAATAACAACACGTTCCCGGATTGACTTATTAATGTAGGATAATTAGCGGTGTGAGAGACCCTAGTTACAGCTCTACAGAGGATAGTTGTCTTTCTTAGAGCATTTGTTTAAGTTTCTGAAATCAACACAGAGTCTGATTTCTCCACTTTTCTTCCTCACCACAACCAAATTGGGTACCCATTTTGAATATATGAGAGGGACTATGATTTTGGCAACCAATGATTTCTTGATTTCTTTTTCAATCAGAGGAAGGAGCAAAGGGTTTATTGGTTTGAGCTTCTGCTTGAAAGGTATGGTGTCTTTCTCTAAAGGGATTTTATGCTGGATGATCTTTTTGTCATATGTTTTCAGGTCACTATATTCCCAGGCAAAGACATCAGAAAATTGCATCATTAAATTGTAATACTCAGAACTTTGGTCAGCAGATAGATGGGTGGACATATTTATGTATCTTGGCTGACCTGGACTCCCTATATTATGCTTACATACTGTAGATTGACTTTCTTTTTGGGAAGCCTTATAAGGCACATCATTCTGGTCAAACAGTCTTTCTAGAGGAATTAAACCTTTAGGTATATGATTGTTGGGAAGCTGGACAATGCTATCATTGCCAATTTTGTTTCTAAGTTGGGATTGGGGGTCTTCTTCCAAGGCTTGATTTTCTTGGTCAATTTGCATTTCGGCAAATTCATCAATGTCTTGCAAGAATCTATTCACTTCATCATCATCTTCAAAAACTTTCCAATACTGGACATTATCAGGCAAGGATGGTCTATATTTCATTTGGACTTCATAAATTAGTCTGGGACGCATGGGAGAAATAAACATGCTAGCAGACACAGTAAGGGAATCAGCAATCTAATTTTTGGCTCTAGGGATGTATGAGATACAAAAATTGTCAAAAGTTTCTTTGAGTCTCCATACCTCATCTCTATATGCTTTCAGCCTCGGGTGCTTTGCTTAAAATGTTCTGTTTACTTGCTGAATGATCAGATCAGTATCTCCAACACCTTTATGTTTCTGATCCCTTTGTCTTTTGTTGCGTTGAGGCCCAATATCAAAGCCTCACGTTCTGCTATATTGTTAGTGACTTGAAAAGCTAGCGTAAAAGACAGATGTATGCTTTGTTGTTTAGGAGATATCAGCACCACCCCTACTCCTGCAGTCTCCCTGGAAGATGCTCCATCAAAGAACATCTCCCAAACCTAACTTCCTTTCTCTCCCTCAGCCTGAACTATTTGTTTTTTAGCTATAATAAGGCCTTCTGGGATTCTTCTATTTGGAAGACACATGCTCCAAAATCAGTTTCCCGCATAAATAGGATGATTAGAAGGATTCTTCTCATCACCGATGATGTATGCCAACTTTGCTTCTCTGTACAGTCTCCTACTTTCCCCTCCAAAAACTGGGACAATGGCATAATATAGATCATTCTGCAATGTCCCACCTAGTCTCTTAACCCATCCTCTTGACAACAACATGCCAAACTTAGGAGGGACATCTGCTACCACAATATCCATCATCATACTCTTCATGGGTAGCTGAGTTAGGGTAATAGCTAGGTCTTTGATTAATCCTAGGCATTTTACCTTCCTTGAATCAAACGAAAATAAATCATGATATGGTCTGGTGATATCAAGGCCTAACTCTTCCATGAAATCTTTAGGCATCAGATTGTGGCTGGCCCCTGTGTCTAGCAGGCAGTTATGGAGGATTTTATCATGAATGGTAAAGGAGACAAAAAAAGATGGAGAAGTATCGTCAGCGGGTTCGGTCATCAAGCTAAGCACAACTGCAGGTTTATCATCTTGCAAATTGACAGAGTCAGTGGAGGTTCGTATGGCTTCCAGCTCAAGAGCTTCAAGGATAGGCTTTCTAAACACTTCACTCTTTACAAGTTCTATCAGAGGCACAGATATTTTTAACTTCTAAACTTCTGATTAAAAGCTGAAAGGGGAAGGGGACTTGTCAGTACCTCTTACCTCTTGAGTTGGTGCCTTGAGGATAACTGGTACAGCTGCTGTTGGAAATAATACTGAGAGGGGGGGGGTGAATCAGTATTATCACATTAATAAAACTTTTTCATTTCCATAATCAGATTCATACATGCTACTTCCACAACTTCTTATGATTAAGTTAATTGATCTTCAATGAGTGCATTAGAACATTATCAACCATATTATCAATTAACAGATGCAGTAACATAGAATAGATCATCACACATAAGGCACACACATGAACACCATGATATAAGGTGGAAACCCAATGCGGGAGAAAACCACCTGCTGCAAGTCATTTCAATCTTCTTCTTAATAAGAAAATCCTTTTACAATATTTGTACTGGTGCAGTCTTATACCAGTATGGGAGCTACAACCCCCTTTGCTCTTGTACTAGCTGATCCATTTACTAGTACGCAGGCTACTACCTGCTACAATGCTCCAAAGATTTCCTTTAGCTCTTGTACTAGCTTAGATACTAGTACGTAGGCGCCGGCCTACAATCTTCTCTCCTCCAGGTACCACATTTCATCAATTTTCATACTGGATACATTGAAGCACAACACATAATCTGAAAGGCCACATTTCATCCAATTTTCATACTGGACCCAACAACAACATTGAAGCACATAATCAAACAATCTTCTGAATCACCCAATCACCAGATCCATACACATACAATGATATTATGAGAGTTATCAACCAGATCTAGTACATAAAGATAAGTCATTAATCATGCTGCTATCTGAACTCAATACCAGTAACCAAACATCAGTTATGCACCCAAAACCCTGCAGAATAGTCAAAGGCAGTTAAAACAAATTTCAAGCAGGGACCGCAACTTCACTGGTATAGATCTGCGGATATCCGCACTTCCACTTGCTCCGAGCCTGCGGATCTCCGCACCTGTACCTTCTACCTATCTGCGCACCTCCGCACTGCCTCTTCTGCTTCTCTGTGCATCCTTGTGCAGATCCGCAGCTGCGCCTTCTGTGGCGCCGCGCACCTCCGCACCTGCGCCTTCCGTGGCGCCGCGTACCTCCGCAGCTTCGCCTTCCGTGGCACCGCATACCTCCGCAGATGCACCTTTTGTGGTGCCGCGCACCTCCGCAGCTGCACCTTCTGTGGCGCCGCGGACCTCCGCAGCTGCGCCTTCTGTGGCGCCACGTACCTCCGTAGCTGTGCCTTCTGTGGTGCCACGTACCTCCGCAGCTATGCCTTCTGTGGCGTCGCGAACCTCCGCACCTGCAGCGCTTCTTCGCCTGTGTACCTACGCACTTTTCCTTCACTGTACTTGCGTACCTGCGAATATAGATAATTTCAAGACTTCAAGATTAACCCAGACTGTCAGATCTACAGATCTGATCATGCGCCGAAGTGATCTCAATCCATCAGTAGATTCGCCTTATTTAGATCTAGACATTACTCCCAAGAGATCATAGTATTTCAAATCTAGCTCCCATAAGATGTTCAACCCAAAACCTACACAAGCCAAATGATCTCCTTTGCTTTATATAGGCAAGCTCTTCCTCAAATCATGGATCAATACCACAAGCCAAAACCATAATAACACAATATCGTCGGCTAAATACCAAGGGTTAAACATAAGAAACCCCACGTGTGCTTTTCTCTGCCTTGAATTAAGTGAATTGGGGGTACGCACCTCCTGAAAAGAATAACTGTGGATATGTACGCACTTTATGTAACACTGGCCTGCGTGTACGCTCCTTCTGTAAGGTGTACCTGTGTACCCCTTATTTTCTTCAATATTTGATAGCTGATCATCAATATCTGCTGTTGACTTGAAGTACTATGATCTATCACTTGAATGGGTTGCCATCAAGGACAACACTTTAGCCATAATGCCAACAATCTCCCCCTTTGGACTTGATGGCAAAGCTTACTTGTGAACTGTCATTTGATCCCTTTGTGCTGTCCGGTAACCCATGCACTCTGTCACATCTGATATTTCTTCTGTAGATTCATCTGAATGTATACAAGTGAGATGATCTTCTATGAGAGGGTTGCCTTCAAGTACAACACATGTATCATAATGCCAACAATCTCCCCCTTTGGACTTGATGGCAACAACACCAAATCACTCTCCCCCTTTGACATCAAGGGCAAAGGGTTATGCTCCCCCTAAGAACATGCTCTCCTTGACAATAAACCAGATCTGCTGAAGTCTCTAAATGAACTCCCCCTTTGTATATGCCATGGTGCTCCAATCTGATAATGCTCTTTCTGAGAACAAGCTGAAATATCTGCTCTGCTATATAGTGCTGCTCATGCTCAAGCTCCCCCTGACTGTAAGCAAGGTCTGCAAAAAGATTTTCTACAAGAAGAACATGACTCTATATATCATAAATGACCTTCCTATCACCAAAAGACTCAATACATACATTCATCACAATGGTGATACAAAAATTTACATATGATAACATCATTCATCCCAGGCATAGTGGGGAAACATAGGCCGTTACATGACCTGAAGAGATAACTACAATAGAGACACACTATTACATAAAGACCAATCAGCTAAGATAAACATCAACAACAACACTGCATGATCTGCTTCATAGTATTTGTCAACAGCAAGGTACGTCTGCATCAACTCATTCATAACCATCCAGATCTACATGAACCAAGAGTCATCAAATGGAAGCATCTGCATCAATCAACAGATGTACGAAACAACCTATCATCATATAGGTAAGATCTCATCATCATCATGTCTCCAACAATGCAACTTTGAATAGTCAATCATGAATCCAGCCAACAATCCTCATCCATATATGTGCCAAGAACAATAACGACTCCATGCAAGCATCATTAGAGAATCAACCACAAATCTGATCCAAGAACCATGTGAACAACTCATAACCATAGCAAGATGAATCATAAGCATCATCACTAAGGACCATAATGCCAACAATGCATTAAGAACATATGATCCCCCTAAACTGGTGCCATCTGTCAGATCTTATCAAAAAGTCAGCCAATAAATGCCTTAAGACAGGTACACAGTTTTTCTTTATCTGTCCTGCGTCGCTACGCACTTCACCTTCTGCTCCCTTGCGTACACCCGCAGATATCCTTCTGCTGCACTACGTATATACGCAGAAAATATTCTATTACAGTGCGTACACACACACCTGTTCCATCAGTTGCGCCGCGTACCACACGTACCTTTTCTTCTATCGCACTGCGTAATTCTACTGTAGCCACGCAATTCTTCTTCTTCTGCTTTACGTACTTCTAATTAGGGCCGAATTGGCAGTTCACCAGTGTGCCACAGTTAGTCAGATGCCCAGATCTGATCAGATTCATTTCCAACTTCACTTTGCCAACTGCCTTTCTTCAAATAATCATATACGCGATTGTGCAGTATCCAACTCGCGTATATACGCGACTTCCCTTTATGGAGTTTGCATATGAGATTCAGGACACTGAAGTTTTGTACTTTCAGCTCCCTCTGATTCTGGTACATCTGTACGTTGTGTTGTGCCGCCTTTTTCTAACTGTACTTCCTTTTTCCTCCATATCTTCAAGCGTGATGATGACATTTTCTCCTTTTGATATGGTGCCCACACTTTGTTCCTGCATTCCTTAGCTATATGTCCAAGCTTGTCACATGCATAACATCTTACATGTTTTATATTCCTCCTGTAACAATTAGCAGCTTTGTGACCAAACATATTGCAAGCAAAGCAATATCCATAAAAGTACCTTGATTGAGATGACCTTTCTGCATAATGGTCTTGAACTCTTCTTCTTCTACATCTAGCTGCAACATGTCCAAGATTATGACATACATAACATTCAACATTATTCATAGGAGGAGTAAAGGATTTTCTTGAGGAATCTATTTCCTTGGTTGATGATGAGATGGATCTTTCATTTCTTCGTTGATCACTTTATATTTCTCTTTAGAGTTCCTTGCTTCACCTTGTGAACTAGATTCACCTTCAACCGATTCATGGAAACCAAGACCAGTCTTTATAGCAGGAGACCTTTGACTACTAAGAATATCATCCAAGACTTTAGAGCTATCTTGAAATCGTAAAATCTTATCCTTTTCTTCTATTTTACCTTTCAAGATATTTACCTCAACCTAAAGTTGTTCTTCCTTTTCAAGAGATTTCTTTTTCAAATGTTCTTCAACTTTTCTTCCTTCTTCCATTTGTTCCCTTAGTTTGAGAATCTCCTTTTCTTGTTCTTCATTCAGATCCTGCTGCATTTGATGAACTTGGAAGGCATATTCCAGCTGGGATTTTAAGTTGATGACTTCGTTGTCTTGTTTTTCAATTGCTTGATGTAGATCTTCATTCTGCTTCTTTGATTCTTCAAGATCTCCCTTTAGTGAGAGGATTGTAGCTTCAAGAGTTCCATAGTAGCTGGATCTATCTTTGAGTTTCTTGATGGTTGTGCTTCTTTCGTTGACTTCTTTTCTTAATGATGTCACTTCATGCTGCAATTTTTGACATTGGTCTTCCTTGTCCTTGAGTAGTTTTCTTACCTTGTTTCCTTCTTCTAGTTGGGCCTTTAGTTTGGTAGCTTCTTCTTTGAAGTCACATTCCCTTTTGTTCAATAGATCTTGTTGATCTCTAATTTTGTCTGTCAACCTTTTAAATTCTGCCTCTATTTGATATCTTTCTTGTTCACCCATAAGAGCAAGTTCAGTAGTTTCACTATCACTTCCATCTCTTTCACAAGGAAATATAGCTGGAACATCAGAGGATAACACATTCATACCTGATAATGATTCTGAATCTGAAGAGCTTCTTATGCCTAATCCCCAATCGATTCTTCCACTGTCATAGTTCTTCTGAGATGACTTCTTTTTCTTAGATGCTTTCTTCTTAAGCTTCTTTCCCATTGTTCCACGGATCTCCTTCAAGCGATCAAGCTTCTATCAAAGGACCTGCTCTGATACCAATTGTTGGAAATAATACTGAGAGGGGGGGGGGTGAATCAGTATTATCACATTAATAAAACTTTTTCATTTCCATAATCAGATTCATACATGCTACTTCCACAACTTCTTATGATTAAGTTAATTGATCTTCAATGAGTGCATTAGAACATTATCAACCATATTATCAATTAACAGATGCAGTAACATAGAATAGATCATCACACATAAGGCACACACATGAACACCATGATATAAGGTGGAAACCCAATGCGGGAGAAAACCACCTGCTGCAAGTCATTTCAATCTTCTTCTTAATAAGAAAATCCTTTTACAATATTTGTACTGGTGCAGTCTTATACCAGTACGGGAGCTACAACCCCCTTTGCTCTTGTACTAGCCGATCCATTTACTAGTACGCAGGCTACTACCTGCTACAATGCTCCAAAGATTTCCTTTAGCTCTTGTACTAGCTTAGATACTAGTACGTAGGCGCCGACCTACAATCTTCTCTCCTCCAGGTACCACGTTTCATCAATTTTCATACTGGATACATTGAAGCACAACAAATAATATGAAAGGCCACGTTTCATCCAATTTTCATACTCGACCCAACAACAACATTGAAGCACATAATCAAACAATCTTCTGAATCACCAAATCACCAGATCCATACACATACAATGATATTATGAGAGTTATCAACCAGATCTAGTACATAAAGATAAGTCATTAATCATGCTGCTATCTGAACTCAATACCAGTAACCAAACATCAGTTGTGCACCCAAAACCCTGCAGAATAGGCAAAGGCAGTTAAAACAAATTTCAAGCAGGGACCGCAACTTCACTAGTATAGATCTACGGATATCCGCACTTCCACTTGCTCCGAGCCTGCGGATCTCCGCACCTGTACCTTCTACCTATCTGCGCACCTCTGCACTGCCTCTTCTACTTCTCTGTGCATCCTTGTGCAGATCCACAGCTGTGCCTTCTGTGGCGCCACGCACCTCCGCAGCTGCACCTTCTGTGGCGTCGCGCACCTCCGCAGCTGCGCCTTCTGTGGTGCCGCGAACCTCCGCACCTGCGCCTTCTGTGGCGCCGCGTACCTCCGCAACTGCGCCTTTTGTGGCACCGCATACCTCCGCAGCTGCACCTTCTGTGGTGCCGCGCACCTCCGCAGCTGCGCCTTCTGTGGCGCCGCGGACCTCCGCAGCTGCGCCTTCTGTGGCGCCGCCTACCTCCGCAGCTGTGCCTTCTGTGGTGCCGCGTACCTCCGCAGCTGCGCCTTCTGTGGCGCCGCGGACCTCCGCACCTACAGCGCTTCTGCGCCTGTGTACCTACGCACTTTTCCTTCACTATACTTGCGTACCTGCGAATATAGATAATTTCAAGACTTCAAGATTAACCCAGACTGTCAGATCTACAGATCTGATCATGCGCCGAAGTGATCTCAATCCATCAGTAGATTCGCCTTATTTAGATCTAGACATTACTCCCAAGAGATCATAGTATTTCAGATCTAGCTCCCATAAGATGTTCAACCCAAAACCTACACAAGCCAAATGATCTCCTTTGCTTTATATAGGAAAGCTCTTCCTCAAATCATGGATCAATACCACGAGCCAAAACCATAATAACACAA
Source organism: Pinus tabuliformis (assembly GCA_031772625.1). Lineage (NCBI taxonomy): Eukaryota > Viridiplantae > Streptophyta > Pinopsida > Pinales > Pinaceae > Pinus > Pinus tabuliformis. The sequence continues at coordinate 583,162,107 of CM062806.1, forward strand.
TACCATCGGCTAAATACCAAGGGTTAAACATAAGAAACCCCACGTGTGCTTTTCTCTGCCTTGAAGTAAGTGAACTGGGGGTACGCACCTCCTGAACGGGATAACTGTGGATATGTACGCACTTTATGTAACACCGGCCTGTGTGTACGCTCCTTCTGTAAGGTGTACCTTCGTACCCCTTATTTTCTTCAATATTTGATAGCTGATCATCAATCTCTGCTGCTGACTTGAAGTACTGTGATCTATCACTTGAATGGGTTGCCATCAAGGACAACACTTTAGCCATAATGCCAACAATCTCCCCCTTTGGACTTGATGGCAAAGCTTACTTGTGAGCTGTCATCTGATCCCTTTGTGCTGTCCAGTAACCCATGCACTCTGTCACATCTGATATTTCTTCTGTAGATTCATCTGAATGTATACAAGTGAGATGATCTTCTATGAGAGGGTTGCCATCAAGTACAACACATGCATCATAATGCCAACAGCTGCTAGTCTTCTCTGTTTGATATTCTATGACTCTGTTGGGATAGCAGCTTTTGGGGCAGGATACTCCTTGACATTGTTTGCTTTTGACCTCAGATTATATCTTTGCAACTCCTCAATTTGTAGAACAGCCTCTCTGTCCCACCTTTGACTGTTTTGGTCCTGCAGCAATGACTCTTCATATGCAGCCAATGTCAAAAAGGCAGCATTGCCTTTATCTTCCATGCAATGGATTTCATCCTCCTCTTCAAACTGTTCCTCCTCCATGACTACATTTTGAAAAGGAGCTTTAACCTTTTGTTCTTCGTTAGCTTCTTTCCCCTTCTGAATGATTTTCAATTGTTTATTTGCTCTTCTGAATGGATTTGGATTTCTTGAAGCAAATGTGTTCGGAAGCCTTGTCTTTCCTGAGTTCTAATCATTATTTAGCTTATACATCTCAGCAGCCAATGACTCTATCATTCTAGTCATTTTGTCTAATTTAGGTTCTGAAGATGAAGCAGAGGAAGAAGAAGCCTCGCCTCTCTGCCTCCTTCTATCAGCATGGCTTTTAAGCTTTTCTGCAGCCATGATATTAGACTCTACTTCTAGGGCTGCATCTTGCATATCCGCCAGAGTGGCACATCTTCTTTCTCTCAATAGTAGGCAGAAATTAGAGTCAAAAGAATTGGCATAGGTAAGTTTGGCAAAGGTGGGGGTAGGCTTTACTTCAGCTGGTATCTTATTATACATACAATTGAATCTTTTATTAAAATCAGGCAATGATTCCCCATTTTCCCTCTTCAGGTTACCAAACTCAGTATGATAGTATAACAGGTCCTTCTTATCCCCCCAATGCTTCAAGAATGCATCATCTAAGGATTCAATGTCTATTATAGACCTAGAGGTCAATTATATGAACCACTTTCTAGCCTCTCCATCAAGGCTCTGGACAAAAACTCTCATCCACACATCATCTTCACTGATGTCTAAGTTACCAACATAACTATAAAAAGACTCAAGGTGTTCTTCAGCTGTTACTCCCTCTGTACCAGTGAACTTGGGTATGTATTTCTGATATTCTCTTGCAGGCATGGCATTCAAAGGAACAAGCAAGACCATGGGTCCATACCTAGCAACTATAATTCTTTCCATCTTTGTAGGTGCTTGTTGGCCTGCCATGATTGGGGTAGGTGAAAGGATACTAGTAGATTGAGTGGTATGGAACAATGCAATGGATGATAGAGACAAAGGGATGTGATGGACTGTATGGGATGCTTTCTCTGGACTGAGATCTAAAGGGGAACTTAATGAACAGGGAGCCTTGTGAATCTCTGTTGATATTTCTTCACTAGCAATGCTAGGCTGTAGATATTCAAACTGTATATTCTCAACTATAACCTTATCTTGCAGAGATATATGAGTTTTTTTGGGCTTACCTGATCCTGATGCTCCTTTCTTCAATGTTCTTCCAGTAGAGTGGCCAAATAGATGATTACAACTAGAAATGTGCCCAGACTTTGTCTATCATCAAAATCTGGAACTGTGTTGTTCTCCCAGGGAAGCTGAGCTTCAATCTCCTCTTCCCAGCAATGGCGCCAATTAATGTTATCACCCCAAGAAACTCTCCTAGGTTGTAGCTCAGAGATGCTCGGGAACATTACAAACTCAACTTAATGTTGGAAATGGATGAATGGAAGGAATGATGCTTGTTAAAGCCAGATAACCACTTCTATTATGCTTAACTCCAGACATGTGTGAACACCCCCAGACTACAAGGCTTTAGACCACCAATTACTCACAGTTTAAGGATTGGGTGAATATGAAGAATACTGACCACACCAGTAGATGCACAAGACCGTGTGATGGCCGGCTGCAGCCAGTAAAGAGGTCTACGAATCTATTTCCTAATGCACAGACAGGATGACAACTTTCCGGCATTAGGTGATAGAAACCTGAATAACACATTCACTGATACATACAAGATTTTAACACAGAGCTAGGATGACAGCTCCTCTAATTCTAAACATAAAGAGTTCGAGAAAACTATATAACAGGCATAGCCTAGAACAGAATAGGAATGGAAAGTGAGCAATTAACAACAAAAGAAGCTTGTATTAGCTAAAAATGAAGACGAGATGCTGCAAGTATCAAAGTAGTTACAGTCTCCAGAAGTTGAACCTTACATCAAAACAACAACCATCAACCTTGATTACATCTGGCTTTTGGGTATATATAGAGTTTCATTACAAATACATTCTGCTACTCTAGGAGTGGAGGGGTCATAATTGACCACCAACTGCTTTAACTACTTGATGGAGTTTCTGGTGCAATTTGCCTGATTCAGTGAACAAATCCAATCTTCTAAGGCGCTCTGTTGTACCTTCAATTTGCTGGAGTGTCATAAAGGATAAAATTCCATAACTGCTAAATGTAAGTTTCTACTCTACCCTCGTCCTTCTTCCTCTCGGGTACATAGTGCGTTGAATGTGGTCGTTGAAGTGGAAATGTAGCAAGCATTGATAGATGGTCTTCTTCGTCCTTCGTGCACACGAGATGATCAGGGTGAGAGGACTGCATGGCGTACGTACGAGCAGGATGGGGATGGATATCAGCTGTTGGATCAAATGAATGGATGGCGGAGATTTCTCGGCGGGAGGTATCGGGAGGAAGCGGAAGCAGACAATCGTGAGCCATTGGATCTTGGGCAGACAGATCCAACGGTCATCTAGCGGAGGACATGCAGGGGGGGGTAACGAGCGGGGATGGAGGATGGGCGATAAGTAGTATTTATCACACCTCCTTCGAACGATGAGCGGAATAGGTACAAGGGAAACTGATGCCAGTCAACGTATGACGCGTGGCGGCAGGGAATAAACGAAACCACTTTTATCGCACATTAACATCCGGGCGGTTTGAAGACGCAGGGGAAGCGACTGCCATCTAATCATAGAATGATCAGATGGTAGTGATTTAGCCATGCAGGTTTTGTTTGATGTGATAGGGAAACAACGGATTGCGGGTGGCGGGTAGCAATGGTTAGGTTACAGCAGGGTTTTTGCGAAGGCGTGTTGTTGTATAGCTTTTGGGGTTTTAATTCCTGGGACTTTGAAAAGAGATTTTAATGTGATTTTCAACAAAAAACACAGGAAGCTAAGACAAAAGGAGAGTGAGAGAGGTAGAGGGGAAGAGAGGGTAACCATTGCAAGCCCGCCTTTTGAGCATGACCAAGGACAAAGTGGCATCCAGCTTTAAAGAATCTTGATTGTATAGTAGAGCTAACACTAACCACGTCGATTTTCTCCAAATTTAGCCTAAAATCCATGAACTAATGTTAAATTATGATTACAAGTTAGATAGGTCATAATTTGACCTCCAAAAAATAGCTAAATTAATTATATAACATAAAATTAGTAACCCACATGTGTGAGTTAAATTCCCTTCAAGGGTGACATTATCCTCCAAAAGGTGTAATGGATGGCTCCAACGGTTGCATCCCATCCCAAAATTCATATCTCCTTATCAAATGGATTCCCAATCATCAAGCAAGGATCCCTCAACCAAACTTCATACACAAATGTGCCTATGTCATCCTCCAAGGCATCAAGAGGAGGATGTCATAATTTTAAGGCTTTTAATTCCATCCAAAGGCATCCCATATCATCCTTTCCATCAAATATCCTCAAATAAAGGCAACATACATCAATTAGGTGTAATGATGGCCCGAGAACATCATACCATTTTAGGGGCACATTTTCACTCAAGGAAACATCCTATCTTGGAGGGCAACATTCAAGGTCCTAGAGATAGGAGAGAGTATCATCAAATATATCAAGGTATCCCAAGATCAACACTTCTCAATAAGTAGCTAACCTCCTCTATCAAAGTGCACTAAATCATCACCCAGTGGGGTTGGACATCCTCTTTGAAGTGTTGGAGAAGCATCATGCAATCCCATAAAAGATAGTAGTTGTAATTGGGAGAAAAAAATTACATGTACTCAAGTAATCAAGTAAGATCAACATCATGGGTTCAAGAACCATAAGAGTATTAGAGTGGTCCATATTTAATGTTAAAATTCATTAAGGTACTTCATACAAAAATCATCTTCGAATTCCTTCCATGTTTAAGATTTATACACAAGTTGTCATGCTTAGGTATGGGAGTGTTATTACAATAGTTCCTAGGCTTATATTTTCAAAATATAGGTGAAAGTGATGGTGAAATGCACTGGGGTATACTTCATGAATGGAGACATAATCTTATGCTAGGTTATATCAAACCATTTTCCATGAGTACCTTTGTAAAGGGAGTTATTAGCATTTCTTGAGTTACCTTCCTTGCCTTTTTTTTTCAAGCTCCCATACTTACATTTTTATTTTCTTTAGATGGATTGTTTAACAAGTTTTATTGATTATCATGTAATAATGAAATAACCCCTTTTTGTGATGAGCATTTTATCACTTCATCAAGGTCGAGATGCTCAAAAAGATTTCCTTTTACTTTGACAAGAGTGATATGCATGATACTCTTGGGGAAGAGTGGATGTATAAGAAGTGGTATAACTCATGCTACAACTTGGATTTTACTTTCTTTTCATCTATTTCCATGCTTTTTCATTTAACATTTGACTTATGCTCTTTGTTTTCTTACAACTGCATCAACCTTCGGTATATAACACCGCTTCTTCTCATAGGACAAGTTCGATAGTGAACCAACATGAGAAGCTAACAAATAACAATCAAAATATGGGACAAAAAAGTAGGGAAATATGAAAAATATTAAGTATGGATAACATGGAATGCTACCATCATGAAAGCATATTATTTGTTCCCCTCCAAGACAACGAAATAAAGGCCTCAAGGAAGGTCACACTTGACTAGGGGAAAGTGATAACCACCAAGGCAAAGCAAGGGAATCAATATAGAACCATTAATGTTTTATCGTCCAATTCAACCTAAAATTCATACTAGAATTCCATTAAAATATTAAATGAAAGAAATTGAATAGAAAAATGGATAATCTACCTTCACAATAGATGATCCACCTTCATTGAATGAGCAAGCTAGGTTAAAAAAAACACTAAATTGAGAATGAATGAAAGGAATATGACGATGGCTATTTGTGGGTCATGATAGGGCTGCTAGATACCTGCAAACTACATCAAAGGAGAAAAAATTTCTTCTAGTGTTATTAATACATGTGGATGGGTAACATGGATGAACTAGCCAAACAATGAAACAACCAACAACATTGGCTAAAACAAGTTGAACTAACCCTATGAAATTAAATTAGAAAACCAACATTTTCAACCTTCAAAAATAGGTCTAAAAGTGGTTGCCTCATATACCAAAAATGTTATAGAAGATTTCTAGCCTATATCCCCTTGTTAGGAAAGTAAGGAAAACTCTTGAGGTTATTCAAAACATGATCAAGTCCCTATATAGTTCACATTGTATCCTATGTCTGCAATAGCCTTTTCTCCCAACCATACCTCGTGCCTTTCATAGGTAACCCAAAGGGACTAAATATGATTTAAACTTGAGACCTCATTGGCTTCCATGTAAGTGCATATACAAATCACGCTAAACCTTGGGGCTTAAAAATAAACTATTCATAAAATATAGTTTCAGCCCTAAAAAATAGCCTATAAAGGGTTACATCATATATTCAAAATCTATAACAGTTTATAGACTATCTCCCTACATAAAGAAAGTAGGGATAACTTCCAACGTTAGTGCAAACATGCACGAGTCCCTAAATAATTCATGTTAGAGGCTTTCCAAATTTCTGTTAGAACGACCATGCTTGAACCAACCATGTGCCTTTCATATATATATCCAAGGGACTCAATTGGACTTGATCCTAAGACATCCATGAACTTTCTCAAAATAATATCGACAATTGAGTTCAATCTTAGTGCTATATATATATATATATATATATATATATATATATACATATATAGTTGTTGTTGGTACGAGGAGCCTCCATAATCAATCAATCGAACCTTCATGTTGTGCATGGAAATATGCAACAGCATATATACAAATAACTATAATATTTTCCATTTCCTTTTCAACAACTCGCAATTTGCTTACTTGTTTTCACAATTTTCATACTATTACACACCATAACTATGATTGAATCTACTCTGACCAAAAGGAAAATTTATTTCTATCTTTCCTTAGATTTAATATTTGGAATAAAATAGATATTCAAAAAAAGATATTTACTTATAGATTATATTTTCCTTGTCCTCTCTAGATATTTTTTGCCACATGCATCTACTTATCATGTCTTCATAGGTTTGTACATCAATTCCATAGGGCAGGGTTACAAACCGCTATATGATTCCATCTTACAAATTCATGACGAACCCAAAATGTCCCACACAAACCATGGTGTTTAGAAACAAATTTAAACAATGAGGCACAAATACATAAGAAGATCCAAAAAAACACAATGCATAATGTGTCTCTAATAAGACTAAAATCCCATCAAGAAATAGGCTTAGAGTTTGTTATATTGTAGCAAGAAAATATTTCATTTGAATTGTGCCTTAGTCAAATGGAGAAATTTGAATTTCCACTTCAACAAGATGAGTTAGCAAGTAGTTAGCAGGAGTGACATGGACAAATCACTTAGTTAAGTCAGTCAATTCATGTTTTGGACTAGAAGTAGAATTGTGTGCAAGTTGGTGGCTAAGATTTAGCTATCTAGAGGTGTTATCTTTAGTGAAAGTCAATTATTTGAGCTCTATTCTAGAATAGATTCAGTATGAGTTCATTTGAGTAGTTGTAACTATTGTTAACTCATTGATCTCTTAGTTAACTAGTCAAATTACTAAAAATAGCCCTAGTCATGCACACAATTCGAATTGCCTAGTGAAGTGAAAGAAAAAGGCATAATTGTAATCATTATTGTATATTAGTGAGTGTACAAAGTTTTCATGTAGTAGGTGATCCATTTCTCTTGGGATTTTCATAAGGAAATAGGAGATTCTCTATTCTTTAGGAGCAGGAATTGCACAAGGAAATAGTAGGAAGTAGGAGGCCTATTTTGGCTAAGTATTGGCTAGAGCAGACTCAGGATGAGATCAGTATTGCAGTACAAGTTGAATTTGAGCATTGAAGCTATCATTGTTCTCATTTGATATAATACAAATAGAGGAGGGGGTTTTCCTCGTTGGGTTCCCCGGTAAAAGTTGTGTTCATTGTGATTGAATGATTGCATGTTTTCCCTTCCACCGATTGAGAAAACAAAATTTGTCTATCGTTTTCATTCTAAATTCATTAGAAGCTACAAATTTCGAGTTATTTCTACATGGTATCACAACTATTGAAAACTACATAGAAACCAGGTTCCTAATAAACTCTCATAGAAATTTCAAATACCAAATTTGTGGAGTAGGTATTTCTTCAGTGCAGGAACAATGCCTTTCAAAGGATTGAGGCTTGAGTATGCAATGGAGGGAACTTCAAATTTTTGTGCGTGGAAAGATAGAAATGAAGCTATGCTTGATGAAAATGGAGTATTAGAAAACACAAAATAGATATTCCAAAACCAGGAACATCATATGCACAACAGTTGGCTTAGTGGAAGAAAGATACTACAAAATCTAGGAGGATTATCCTTGAGGGAGTCAAAGACCATGTGGTTTTGAATTTGAATCGAAAGGAGACTGATTTTTCAATATGGAAAACTCTCACAGACTTGTTCGAAAGCAACAGTGATGCCAAGAAACTGGCATTGAGATATAAGCTCAGGAACATTTCGAATGAATAAAAATGAAACTATTGTTCAATACCTATCCATATTCACTCAGGTGAGATATGAACTTGGAGGAGTTTGATAGATTATGCCATCATGTGTACTTGTGAACTTAACACTCCTTGGTCTTCTAAAGTCCTAGCACAGTTATCAAGATTTAATTAATGGAAGATACAAACTCCCAAATTAGGAGAGAGTTTGGTCTAACTTGGTGTAGGAGGAGATCAGAAGAAACACTAGAGATGGAGTCGCATCCAAAACTGACGAGGAAGAAAAATTTTCCTTAGCTGGAAAAGGAAATAAATACAAAGGCAAGAAGGTCCAAGACAAGGAAGAATCCATCCAGAACCATGGTAAGAAGAAATATCTTACTAAAATTAAATGCTTTCATTGTCATGAGTACAGACACTATGCAACCAAGTGTCCACACAAGAAATCCAATAATAAGCTTGCAACAAGAGTAGAAGGAGATGCTCTCACATCATAATTTGAGTTGGATTTCAGCCTCATTGCTTGCATGGCAAGTATTGTATGAGGTAGAGTATGGTACTTAGACTTGGGTGCTTCATTTAATATGACAGGAAATAAGGATTTCTTCAACAACTTAGAGGAGAAGGATCTACAATTACACATAGATCTTGGAGATGATGGAAGGTATAGTATAAAAGGAATTAACACTAACACCTTTAAGAGGGAGTCAGGCTCCCATCTTCACCTAAAGAATATAATGTATGTGCCTAGCCTAAAGAATAACATAGTTTATGTAGTTGTACTTGAAGATAAATGATATGATGTGGTGTTCAGTACAGGGAAGGCATATATGAAGCATGCTGTTATTGGACAAGTAAAACAAATTTGTGTTCAGGTTAAAAATCTCTACAAGCTAGAGGTGGATTCATGTGTCGCATTTAGTATCAAGGCAGAACATGTTCAGGGCCGAGATGTTTTAGAGATCTAGCATAGGTGCATGGGACACCTACACCATGGAGCTTTGAAAATAATGCAACAAATCACCACTAGAATTCCAAATGCACCCTTGATAAACATGTATTTTTGGAATTATTTATACATTGATACTTTTCTAGTTGAATAATATCCTTGTGTGCATGTGGTACCTACTGGGTTGTAGGAAAAAGCACCATCATTATCATTTGTAAACCTACCATTAGCACCCTGTTGAAGCCTCAGATTTCTACTACTCCAACATGGGTGATAACCACCCAGTCCGGACCTTATAAAGCAACTCCTTTTCCATTTGGTATGGTGGCTACGACTAGGGATGATGGGACTAGTTTCCCAATGTGGCTTTGAAAATGATGATGGGTGGTTTTCAAGTGATTGCAATAAGAATAATGATAACTAAATGATCTATTATGACATGCAAATCTCTAATTAACTTAATCTAATATAAGCCAGGGGTATTTTGTGTGATATGCAATCTAGAAAGATATTTGTTTGGTACGTGGTAATAAAGATCATTGACGTGTTAAACAAAGATGATAAAATGTAAAGATAATTTCTTTGACTTGATATTTAGTCAAAGAAATGTGGAAATTATATCGCATATATTTAATGATCATATATGAAATTAAAACGCTTTCAGCTATATAATAGTGCAATTAACACATTACAGAAAGAACATACTCCATATATAATTCATGAAACGAAACGTTATCACTAATTTAGTAAAACAGAACTGATCATACAAAATAAAAGTACCATATGTGTGAGGTTTGCTCATTTGACTAGTGACATAGATCAACTCCTTTCTTCAATCAAATTATTCTCCAAGCATACAGAAGTGCATCATCAATAGAAAACAATTTGATATTCAAAAGTAATGACCATGTTCCATAATTTTATCAAAGCATCTACAAACTTACAAAAGTGCATTCTTTGCAAATGTTTTTTGATAAAATCCTGGACCCTTTTCTAAATGCATAAGGGTACAAATACTATCTAACGAAAGTTTAAAAATAAATTACACAAAACATCTGAGGAGGTTTCAAAAAACCTTCCTCGTAACTAGTAACTAACTCTAAAAATAAAATTGATTTGATGACTCGAGGTTATGAAAATGTCTCGCTATCTGCCAACTTTTCCTTGAGGTCGCCTATGTCGAACATTGGTTTTACTTGAGGAGGTGCTCTGAATTGCGTTTGGACTTGTCTTGCAAAGATGACATCTATATGTGGTGGCAAAATTATTTTCATTGAATTGAGTGAAAAATTCAGTGTCATAATTTGGCTGTGAGGTTTGACAAGCAATTTCCAATATGCCTCCCAGTCGGTCTTTGATAATTTCGTGATTGCCTCTCTTTGGATTTTCGTCTTTGCTTTCCAGTTTTTATCCAAGTCTTTCAAATCTGGCAGTGACTTTGGATCAGCTTATTTTATCAAGTTGGTGGTGTTCAAGGTATGGTTGACTGCCTTTATTACATTCTTTGTCGCTCCTGCTGCTCTTGCTACTGTCAATTCTGACTGCTTAATCCGCACATCCCAATCCGTGAATAATATGTCTTTGTGTGTTTCTTCAATCTCTAGCATATTAGCGCGTCTTCCTTCTTCAGATTCTTACCATTCAATATCATCAGAGATATTAGTATTTAATTCATTAAACTCAGTTCTCAGATCAATTGCCTTTTCTATTAATTGATCACTATTATTCAAATAAGGGGTGATATTGGATATCTTCTAGTAAAATAGATCTTGTTGTTTTGACAGAACGGAGTTAGCTCCAATGCCTTTTTTATGAACTCATCAATAGTGGGGAAATCTTTATATTTTTCCATAGTCTCTTGCAACTCTTGGATTTGCATATTTTTTGCTGAGATATCTGCTTCGTGGCTTATCCTAAGTACTTCCATACTTTGCTGCAATTGGACTATTTCTTTTGTGGCTTGTTTGTTCACATTTGTTTTCTTGATTTCCAGTTGTTGTTAAAGATATGCTATCCTTTCTTCTCTTTCTCTTAACAAAACAGATACTTCAGTGGCCTCATCAATGGTGGCAATAACATATGCCCCTGCAAATTGTGACAACCTGGTTAAATTTTCAGTTGGATTTGAAGGAATATCCTTGTAGACTATATCCAATGGTTCATTCCCTGGTGGGATTTCATTCATTTCCACTCTCCTTCTCTTCCCATGTATTCTTACTATAGCCTTATGAACTGGACTATATAATACATCTAAAGGAGGTATTTCTGTAAACTTTAGGATAATCTCAGATGTCGAAAATGTAGGTATGATTTTCGTATTTTGTGAACTTGTCCCTTGATCATCCATTGTTTTAGACTCTGAAACTTTTTGAGTTTGTTGTGGAGTATGATATCATGTAGTTTCTTGGACATCTATTATTTTGGCAGTATCTTGGAGTTTTTTATTAAACTGGTCCCATTCTACTCCATATCACTATTTTTTCCTTTGGGATCGGTATCCTGCGTTAGGTCACTTTTGACCTGTTTCTCAGCTGACTTTTTGCTAGATTCTATCATAGCCTCTGTTTCCTGTTTCTTCCCTATGTTTTGGGATGCATTCACCTGAGTTTCTATTCAAGAATTTCGTTCCTCATTATTAATGGTCACAGTGGGCATAAGTTTGTTATTAGTTCTTAACAAATCCAAAGGGATTGTTTCAAGCCTCTGATTTATAAATTCCTGAAACCTTTTGAAGTCATTAGGATTAAAATTTACCTTTGCCCGTTGAATTCTTGTTCAAATGACTCAGTTGATTGTAATAGATCTTCAAATTCATGAACTTGATGAATAAAGGGTTTGACCTTTACTGACATAGTAAACCAGTGTGCTACTTTCTTTGGGTCAAATTACTTGGTTGGCAGAGTAGCCAACCTGAGCCTCTCTAAGTTTTGTAATTCTTTGACTACATGGTTGAAGTTCGCCAATGAAAAATCACCACATTGGATGGGAAAGGTTGGCCATAGTGATTTTTTCATATCTTTCAAAGTCTTGGTTAGGCCTTTTCCACAATTTGGTGAGCTATTTCTCTGGCTAACAGCTTGTCGGGGACATACAAAGGAAGTACATGTGGTTCTGGTGTACTACCATAAACTCTGATATATGTGAACCATTGCTCAAGAAAGTGCTTTCCTACTACAAGAATATCTATGGCGACTCCCTTAGAAAATATCAAGGCCCTTTTATCAAAAATCATTTGGTGTAATGGTAGCATAACACCATTGCATATCTTGTAAAAATGGGGTATAAAATGGGATTCTCACATTGTTTATGACTGATATGGATGACGTATGTGTCTTGAAAAGTCCATTTCCAATCCCATAATTGGAAACTTAGTACAAAAATAGATAGAGTCCATGATATAAGCACTCATAAAAAATGGAGGAAATATTTCTGTGGAGGTGGATCTATTTTGATGATATTTAGAAATAGTCGTAGCTAAGTTGTTAGATAGGATGGTAGCCCAATTCATTATATGAAAATTGATACATGCATCGATTAAAGGGACACATTCTATAGAGAACTTGGTATTATCAGGCATTCCATACAATCTACATAACATGGATGCTACATAGTTATGGGGATTTTCTAAAGAAGCTATGGGGTACATACCCATCTTGTTGTATTTGAATTTGTTTTCTAGCACTCTCCACCCCTGAATTACCTTAAAGGGTTCTTCACTCTCTTTCGCGAACATGGTCAGGAATGATCTATCATATATATCCTGAGGGTCGAGAAGATGATACATTTGTTTCAAATCTTTGGCTTTAAATGATCCCATTAGCTCCATATTTGAATTCTTGAATTGTCTGTCTTCAATATTGACATTATCCACTACCCATCTCACCATATCCGTGTATGGTAGTATCTTGGCTCTTGCTCCTATTCTGTGAAGAAAAGAGCAAGAATCATCTCTGAATTGAGCTGACAAGGGTAGTATTGAATCTATCGTTGCCTTGGTAACAATAAATTCAGGCCACTCATTTTCAAGTCTATTGTAGATAACTTCCCACGCCATTGCTCCTCCATCAGCACTGCAAACCATATCAGGAAATATGGGCGACATCTCTGTAACCTCAGATTTTGAAACACTCTATTGTTTCTGTTTTTGCATAACTTTCTGTAAGGACATCTCTTTTGAATCTTTCCTGAAATGAAAGAGAGATATATCAGAGTAAACAATAGAGGGAAATTAAGGTTGACGAGCTCTTTGAAATGACTTGAATCATGGGAAGATTTTGAACGCAATCTCTATATTAACTAGCCATAACTTGAAAATATTAACTTCTCTCCTTGAGCTGCTAAACAGTAATTACTCTGTTAACCCACTTGATATTTCATTAAAAACTCAATAAATTCCCACACTTTACGTCTAATCTACCGTATCACTACTTTCAAATGCTACAACATAGCGTTGTTTGTAGATAATGCAAAATGCGATTGAAAAACATCGCAATATCGCATTTTGAAATTTTTTAAGGGACAACACAATGGCATGGCTTGTTAAATTTCGATTTGCGAAGTGCAATCGCATATTCTTAGATTTTTGCAATCAGGAAATTGCAGTGGAGACTTTATCGGATATCGCATTTCAGGATTTTCTTTAGGATGTTAACAATTTATACATGGAAAACTGCGAGATGTGATTTGCGATGACAAGAGTTTAAGTCTAGGTTCTTTTCTAAAGGTTTAAGGCAAATTTTAGAGTTAGTGCTTATTTTCAAAAGTTAAAAAATTTAAAAGGGTCCCCATTTATATGTCAAATGTTAACTATTACTCCCTATAAATGGGGAGGTTGTTACATAGTACAAAAATTGGCGATTCACTTGGGAAAACCAGCTATTAAGGAATTTAGACTTCTGTGATCCATAACATTGTATAGAAATCTTCGGCAAAATCACATAACCAATATTTCGTCGACGCGTTTCGAACCAACCAGTGTGGTTCATCGTCAGGACAAGATGAAGAACTGATCTGGCGTAGCGAGAATAAATAGAGTGTGCAGAGATTCCAACAGCTAAATCCTAACGGCTAATTTTGACCCGGTCAAACCACTAAATTAGTTAGTTAAAACCAGCTATCTCTGATTGGTCTTTTTAAATCTCTAAAACTTTCAAAATTAGAAGAGTTATAGGAATAATAATTACATGAGATACAAACCAAACAACAATTTTCTGAAATCATAATCACTCACTTAATTTAATTATTAAACTACTTTACTCTTGTAATGATAAAAATATAAATGTTTGCATCAGTCTATACTAATATTTAACGAGATATAGTAGGTGTCTTCTACAGATTAATCTTATTGTTTACTCATTTATCATAGATAGATCCTCTACTACCAGCAAACATTAATAGCCTCGACAGGGTTATCTTTTAACCAACAATGATTCATTATCCCATCCGAAGCAATTTTCAGAATTCAAAAATGATATTCATTCGCTTTCTTTCTCATTTGGATCTTGTTTTTTCCTTTTATGTAATTTTTCTTTTTAAGTTTCTTAAAAGACATTGTCTAGGCTTGCTAACCCAATAATGACAACGCCATTCACTGGTTGTAATTAAATTGAACAAGATAGCTCTTGATGAGACCCCTTGTCCTTTGATTGATTAGATCATTGGCTATTACCCTGTTTTGATATGCAGTATTGGTAATATCAGTTTAATTATTCCCATGTGATCATGGTAAACAAGCTTGTAATGAGACTTATTATCTTTTACATTTTGCATATTTTTGAATTACACTGAAAAAAAAGAAATTTTTATCAAATGGGGTGAATCATTGGCTCTTTTTAAGTGTTTTGGATGATAATAATAGAGTTTTGATATACTCATATGTAGAAAGTCCTTACTAGGTTAAATATTATTTTCTTGATTGATAACAAAACATCTATACTTTATAAAGATAAGAGCTTGTTCATAGAATAAGTGTTTTTAGCAAGGTCGAGTTTTTCCAAAGAAGGGTTCATTTTGATACTCAAATGCTCTAATTATTTCTTTAACTTTTCCTATTTATAGAAGCGAAAAATTGAAATATTCTCGGAGACTTTATTTTGAGAAGTCAAAAGTAAATACTATTTAAATTTTATTTTCCTAAGAATCTTAAAGACAATATGATACAAAATTAGAAGAGGTTGTTTTCTAGGAAACGTATTTTTTCAAAATTTTCCCGTTAACAGGAAAAGAATCTATTCTACCTGACAAGTCTCGTAAAATAAATTTTGATGGATCAATTTTCTCAATGATTTGGAATGGTCCAAGCCACAATCTTTGGAATTTGGTTTGTTTGCATTTTTCCTCGTGTTCTTTGCCCCATTTTAAAACCAGATCACCTACTTCAAAGGTTTAATGACTGGCAGAGGTTGTATCAAAAGAGGCTTTGACTAATTGTTGATGATGGGAATGGGTGGCTTTAGCTTTTTCTCTTTATTCTTCAAACTTAAGGATCTAAAATTGTCTTGCTTGAAGAGAAGAGGAAGGACTTTCATTAATAAATTTCACTAGGGCGAGAGATGGGATTGCTATGTTTGTGGGGAGAACTGCTTATTTTCCATAAACTAAAGCAAAAGGAGAAGAATCGATTGAGGCCTTTTGTGTTATTCTATCTTCCCAAAGAGAAAATGTCAATGCCTTGTGCCAATTCCTATGATTTTGGTCTATAGTCCGCTTGATGATTCTGATAAGGTTTTTGTTTGTTGATTCGGCTAATCCATTACCTTGTGGATAATAGTTGGCTGAATATTTCAATTTGAAACCTCTTTTTAAGGAAAATTCTACCATAGAATTTCCAGAAAAATAAGATGCATTATCAAACATTAAATATGTAAGCAAGCCAAACCTGGTGATTATGTACTGATCAATAAATTCTTTAATACTTTCTGTGTTAGCTACCTTTAATGGGATAGCTTCTACCCATTTGGTGAAATAATCAGTAGCTATAAGGATGTCCTCGTGTTGCTTGGAAGAGTTAGGAACAATCTCACCAATTATATCTAATCCCCATTGTTCACATGGTTGCTGGATATTCACTGGCTGTAATGGGAATGTTGGTTTCCTTTCTCTTCCAGTTGCAGTCTGACAAGTTTTGTATTTTCTTGCATATTCATGTGCATCCTTGAATAGTGTTGACCAATAATAACATACATGCAGTATTTTGTGAGTTATGGTATTTCCTCTGAAATGACCTCTAGCTGGTCCATCATGTAACTCCTACATAACCTTTTCAGCTTCAGGTTTTTCTAGGAATCTTAATAATAATGAATCATAATTTTTTCTAAATAATACATCATCAATTAATTCATACTGATTTGATTTCAGCCTTAAAGCATGCTTTGTTTTGTAATTGAGATGCATAGGAGCATATACATTCTTTAAATAAAATTCCAAATCAACATATTGTGATTGTGCATCGTTGAGGCTTACCTCTGATATTTGCACTTCATTACCTTAGTCTTCTTATGTTGATAAATGGGAAGCTCCAGTTAGCATTTTGCAAAAACCTTGGCCCCTAACAATTCTAGCTGGTTAAATTTCTACATCGTACTCTTGAAGTGCAGTGACCCAATTTGCTCTTTTCTCCCCCACTTCTCTTTGAATCAATAATTTCCTTATTGCAGGGTAAGGTACTACTATTTTTGTATGAGTTTTGAGGAGAAAAGGTATGAAATGTTTTAAGGCTTTAAAGACAACAAAAGCTTGTTTTTCAATAGCTAAGTAGTTTAGCTCGACACCCTGTAAATTGGAACTGAAAAAAGAGATAGGTTCCTCGATGTTTTGATCATTTAGTTGTGTTAAAACTACTGCATATGATGTATCAGATGAAAATGTGTATAATACAAAAGGTTTAAGAAAGTCTGGAGTTGTTAAAGAAGGAGCATTGATAATAGCTTTTTTGATTAACTCAAATGACTCTCTTTCATTTTTACCCCATTTGAAGACTACATTCTTTCTTATCATTGATTGAAGGGGTAAAACAATCTGTGAAAAATCGGGAACAAATCTTTTTACAAAATTAATCTGGCCTAGGAATGATTGCATGGTCTTTTTTTTATGTGGGAGAGGAATCTTTTCAATTTCTTGGATTCTATCAGGATCAATATAAATTCCTTTCTTGGACACTGTGAGTCTGAAAAGTTTTCCTTCTACTAATGCAAAGTATGACTTTTTGGGATTTAGAAAAATGCCATAATTCTTGCATCTTTCAAAAATATGCTTTATGTCATTCACATGATTGTTTTTGTTCCTAGAGTAGACTGTAATGTCATCTAGGTAAATAACAACTAATTTATTAATCAGGCCTTTAAAATCAATAGTCATGGTGCGTTGAAAAGTAGCACCTGCATTGATAAGTCCAAAAGGCATCTACTGATAAGTGTATGCCCCCCACTTGGTCCTGAATGTTGTCTTTAGTCTGTCATTTGGATGTACAAGAATCTCATTGTATCCTGAAAATCCATCTAGAAAAGACATTAACTCAGAGCTTGCAACTGATTGCAATATTTGCTCCATGGTAGGCAAAGGAAATTTATCCTTTTGACAAGCTCTATTTAAGTTCCTAAAGTCAATACAAATCCTAATATCTCCATTCTTTTTCCTAATAGGGACCATATTTGATACACATTTTGAGTGTCTAACGGGAAATATTATCTTTGCTTTTAAAAGTTTGTTTAATTTAGATTTGATTTGGCTTTCAAGGTTTGGATGAATCTTTCTAAGCTTTTGTTGAACCGGTTTCTCATTGGAGGTCATTGGTATAGTGTGTTGAATTACAGAGGTGTCATAAGTCATAAGATCTAAATAATCCCAGGCAAAGATGCCTTTATATGTTTTCAGAAATTTGATGAGTGCTATCCTTTCTTTGGATGATAAACCAAAACCTAGGTTGACGTTTTGAGGCTTTTTAGATGTGCCTAGGTTTACCACTTCAAATCTCAAGGCAAAACTCTGAGTTTTGGAATTGGTAATCTTTTTAAATCTGCCTTTGAAATCATAGAGATATTCCATTTTGACTACAGACTTTGGAATTGGATTTTGATCTTGTTTATGGTTGATTTACAAGTCATATTCATGTTCATATATGATTTCTTCCTCATAAGATCCTTCCAATGTAAGCAAATCAATTATATCAGCATCGTTATTAAACACTCAAATTTGTTATATTATCAGGGATGGATGGTCTAAAAATTAACTCTATAGAAAATCTATCTGGACTAAATTCCTTTGAAGGTATAAGCTTAGATGCTACATTGGCAAGTAAATCAACACTTGCATTTTGTAATCTGGGGACTGAAGAAATGTTAAAAGAAGTGAAGTAAGAAGTAAGATTCTGGGCTAGGGATTGATAATGTTTGAGATGCCTAAACACACAATGGATTGTGTTTCTTACCTGTTTAATAACTATCTCAGAGTCTCCATATACTTGCAAATACTTGACATCAAGGCCAATGGCTTTGTATAGCCCTTGAATTAATGCTTCATATTCTACAGTATTGTTAGTGCATTGAAATTCAAGCCTGCAGGCTAGCATGGTTTTCTCTCCTTGTGGGCTGATTAAGATACATCCATCACCTGCAACATCTTCAGACTTGGAACTATCAAAATAAAGAGTCTTGAATAATGAATTATCTACAATTTTACCAACTACATCTATACACTTTGAAGCATCTATTTGCGAAAAATTTTCTATCTGAGATACTGCAACATTATCTAAAAAGGGATATCTTTGAGCATTAAAGGATCCTAAGAATGACTCAGCTAAGTAGTTTTCAATGATATTATTGGTGAAAGATACTAGCTCATTGATCCCCTCAAGATCAGTGACTGTGTACTTCATGAATTTCTCACGGTCTACTATGATTTGGTTAGGTTTACCATTATATGGCAACCACATATGAGACCAATAAATTTCAAAGTATTTGTGTAACTTTTCAGATCAATCCCTACTTAGAATTAAACCATAGAATTCAGGGATATCAGCCACTAGAATATCGATTACCTGTGAAAATTTTAGGTTGGAGGAAACCCTGATTGAAACTGACATCATTTCTCTAAGTACCTCTACTTTTGTCCTGTCCAGTTGAACTATGTACAACAGATTTTTGACATGTAATATTCAATTTAGTGCACACAGTTCTTGGCATGATGTTTGAAGAGGCCCTTGAATCAATAAGGCAATTATGGACGTTTTTGTTAAAATATCATAAGTAAGAAGAAATGGAGGAGTATGAGAGATAGATTTGTCACCTATTAGAACTAGATCTGTGGAATTTACTTTGTTTGAAGATGAAGGAGGATTTCCCATATCTTTAGCAGCTTGAGTAACTATAGTGGCCAGTAAAGGAGCTACAGGAACTACTTTTAACTCTCTAAGTAAGATTTTATGTTGTTGTTTGAGTTTAGTCAATTCATGTAATGAAATATTTGCTCTCGTGTTTTTCATATCTTCGACTATATTGTATTCCACTGTATCCGAGATTACTAAATTTTTAGAAGCAGTTGGAGGATATAATGGAATAGAATCGGTTTGAGTAGTCTTGGATTTCTTGCTTACTATTTTCTCCTTTACAAGAGTAGCAACTTTTTGTTTCTGATTTGATGTTGACATATCAGTAGAGCTTTTACTTCTTGTAGTTACTAGCATAGCTTCTGCTTCCTCTTCAGTTGGTAGAATAAAATCCCAGATTCCATTTAACTCAACTTCTTCCTCAGTTTCTGCTTCTTCTTCAGCTGATGAAGCTTCTTCTGGTTCTTGATCGAATTCAGCGTTTGAAATAGTATTTGGTGGTTGGGATGTAGAAGAAGGATTTCTTTTAAATGAGCGAAAATCTTTCTTGGGAGAAGATGATTCTGCAACCTATTTCTTGATTTTGACCATTTCATTTGACATGGTCTTTAGCACCTTTTGAAGGCCTTCAAGGTCGAAAGGGTCCTTTGGAGCTTTCTTTTTTGAATCTTCCTTGAATGTCACTTTCTTTGGTTTCCTTTATTCTATCGGCGATCTCTTTTCTAAGGAAGTGATTCTCCTTTCTACAGACAATGCTTCTTTCATGTTTTCTACAAGGGTAGCCTTATTGGCTCTATCTACAAAAATTGTGATATTAGAGGGAAGGGAGGATATGTACCACTCTATTTGTACATCTACTGCAGGTCTAGAGGCAGCTGGGATTTTGTTCAGTAACTTGTTGAATTTGGAGTTGAAGTATTTGATCCTTTCATCTGAACTTGCTTTTAGATTGGAAAGATCATTGAGTAAATATGCCATAGTCTTATCATCACCAAATTTTGCAAGAAATATTTCTTCAAAAGCATCCCAGGTTCTTATTGAGCCTGCTGAAAGGGAAAAGTACCAGGATCCTACAGATCCCTGGAGAGTATAAGGAAATAATCTGATAACAACATCATCATGCACAACTCCATTAAGGTTCATGGATAACATAAAGCTATTTAGATGTTCTTCAGTGGGAAGACCATCATCAAGATTATACCTAGGTAACCATTTTTCTGGGTTTGTTGGAAGAGAATTTGGATTAGTAACCAATGCAGCACCAGGGTTTTTCCAAGGTTGAGCAGGTTGATTGGCCATAACTTGTGTTTAGGGTTGTGAAGATAAGGAGGCAGGTCCAAAAGCAAATAGGGATGGTGAAGAACTTACTACTGGACTAGTTACTGGTAGCAACACTAATTGTTTGAGTCAAAAAAATGGATAGTTGAGAAGAGTTGGATTGAGTAGAAGTGAATGGGGGAGTATATGGAGGGGAAGATGATGTGATCTTGCTGGTATCTAATTCAGATTCTAATGTGGTAGCTTTCTTAAATCGTGAATGAATGGAAACTCAAAAGGAGTTACTCCAAGTTTTTCATTTTGTAATCGAGTTAATACACCAGTATCTTATAATAGGGAAGTGACACTTTCTTCATAAGCTTTGGGTTTTTCATATTTCTCAGTAGAAATTGATATCTATTCCAATTTATGTATTAAGGATTGAACTTCGGGAGACTCTGGAGTGTAACCTGAAGAAGGTACTTGTCTTAATACTTCAGGAGATGAGGCAGAAGTTTTTACACTTCAGATTTGTGATTTGGAGATTTTGAATGAGATCTAGAAGATGTACAAGTTCTGAAGGGGATTTGACTCTTATGAATGTTTTTCAATTGATATTTAGATTTATATGCCATTCATAGTCGGATGCCCCCCTTCTAGCGCCAAAATGTTGAAGCCTCAGATTTTTGATGCTCCAACATGGGGGATAACCACTCGGTTCGGACCTTAGAAAGCAGCTCCTTTTCTGTTTGATATGGTGGCTCTGACTGGGGATGATGGGACTAGATTCCCAATGTGGGTTTGAAAATGATGATGGGTGGTTTTCAGCCATAAGAATAATGATACTAAATGACCTATTCTGACATGCAAATCTCTAATTAACTTAATATAATATAAACCTGGGGTATTCTGTGTGATATGCGATCTAGAAAGATATTTTTTTGGTACATGGTAATAAATATCATTGACGTGTTAAATAGAGATGATAAAATGTAAAGATAATTTCTTTGACTAAATAGTTAGTCAAATAAATGTGGAAATTATATCGCATATATTTATTGATCATATATGAAATTAAAATGCTTTCAGTTAAGTATTATACAATAGTGCAACTAACACATAACAGAAAGAACATACTCCATATATAATTCATGAAACAAAATGTTATCACTAATTTAGTAAAACAAAACTAATCATACAAGATAAAAGTGTTGAAATAATACTGAGAGGGGGGTGAATCAGTATTATTATATCAATAATTTTATTTCCCAAACAGATCTATATACGCTACTTCAATGAAGTGAACTAGCGTGTACACGCAATTGTGATTAGAGAAACCACTGTATATCCAAAGAACTTGTGATTTAGACCATTTATCATGTGTTGATCTTAAACCAGTACATCAGTAACTTATTAGACATTGCAGTAAAAATAGAATAAAGAATCACACATAAGCAACACACATGAACACCAAGATTTGAGGTGGAAACCCAATGTGGGTGAAAACCACCTACTACTGTTGTCTCTGTCTTCTTTTAATAATAAAAAAATCTATTTGCAATCTTGTACTGGTGCAGACTCATGCCAGTATGCAGGCACCTACCTGCAGAAGGCTACAACCTTCTCTCATTTTCCAGCTTCTACTGGAAGGGAGCTACAACCCCCTAGCTCTTGTACTAGCCAATTCGTTTACTAGTATGTAGGCACCGACCTACAAAAGGCTATGACCTTATTTCTTCCTTTAGGGAGCATGTTTCATGAATTTTCAAACTGGATACTCTTGGATCACAACACCACAATCTAAAGGCAACGTTTCATCCAATTTTTATATTGGACCCATTAAAAACTTTTAAACTTAAACTGCATTAACCAACATTAAGTTAATTTGAACAATCAGATCACTGACACCAAAACATTGTGCTGAACCCAGAAACCTACATCATCTTTCAGAACCATCTGTAACCTCAAAAACCATGCATTAAAATGTATATGCTACTTGGCTGAACCCAAACTATGTGTATACGCTACTTCTGTTAATCAAACCTGCATATACCTTCAAAACTACGACAAACATAAACTTTTGAATCAAATCTGTACCAACTAGCAATATATTGAACATCTACTGTCAACTTACAAATCTTTACACAGATAGCAATAAAGATCACTTCTTCTCACTTATACAATCAATCAATCAAATACTAGCCTCCTTATACATTAAGTTTTACATTCATATCTAAGAAGACTTCATTGACACACAATAGTAAAAACAACAAAATTTGATCAGATAGATCAGTCAGATCTGAAAAAGAAGCTTGTCTTTTGTATACATTATTTCGAAGAGCATAACCTGCGTGTACACGTGCTTTTGAAGAGATGAACCAGTGTACAGATATGAAAATATAAAATCATAACTTTGCTGCACTTCTGAACTTCAAACAAACCTAGATCACGACATTTAAAAAATAAAACAAGTGTACACAGTCAGATCTAGCACAACCAATATCAGATCATCCAATAATAAGTAATTTTAGGTCTTATGATCCTGATCCAACATTGAATTCAAGGCGCACAAAGTATTTCAGATCAAATAAAAAACATAGCCACTGCAACATAAAATATACTTCAGATATAAGTATTCCTTAGAAACCCATACACTTGCACATAACACTTCATTAAATATTTATTCCTTGTGTACTTAGCCCTTTAATCTTCTCCTCCTTATATACTTAGATCCTTTATCAATACTTTGGACCAAAACCACTTAGGACCAATACCTTGGACCAAATACCTAGGGTCAATACCTTGGACCAAATATCTTGGACCAAATACCTAGGGTCAATACCATGGACCAAAAACTTGGTTTTCCAACATGTACGCACTTTTCTTCCTGTGGGAGTGTGTGTATACGTATATGATCTTTTTGTTTTGTCGACCAGCGTGTATATGTCTTTTTTACTAAGTGGACCTACGGATACTCTTTAAATTGGTTTTCATCAGCCTTTTCCTTTACCTTCTTTATTCTGATCAGTATACCTTACTTCCATCTTCCTGTTCTTCTATACCATTGCCCTGTAACCTTTGAATATACCTGTTTACTGTGAGTTGGATTTTACCAAAACTAAATTGACCTGTGAGTGAGTTGTCATCAAGGACAACACTTGTATCATAATTCCAATAATCTCCCCCTTTGGACTTGATGGCAACCATGATGGTGTTGATTACTGCAAGATGTAGAAACTGTTAGAGATAACAAGCAACACCAAAATTCTCTCCCCCTTTAACATCAAGGGCAAAGGGAAAAACCAAGATACTCTTCATATTTGAAAAGCTGAATATGATCATGCTCCCCCTAGGCACATGCTAAATTCTCTGATTAAACTCCCTCTTTGTACATGTTCTAATATCATTTTACATGCTATGATGCACTAACCGTCCATGTTCCCGTTAAGCGCATGCAAAGTCTGCAAAAATATTTTCCAAAAGAATAACATGACTCTATAACTCAACTATGTGAGTTTGACCTTCCTATCACCAATGACTCATACACACATCAATCTCCCAATTAAGTGGGGATATACCAAATTTGACTCATCCACCCAACCAAGTGGGGATATACCAATTGTTTATACATGACAGAAATACAATAAATATTACATCATCCATCCCATGCAAAGTGGGGATACAAATTACATCATTTTTCCAATAGGACTCATTCAAATGTATGAGAAGTCATATCACACCCTAGACTTTTACATGACTTAAGAAACAAATGGTATAAATATCTGAAGCCATAGCTAGACTCAGTAACCATAATTCCAACAATGCAGAATGCATGTGAAGGCTAATGCTCCCCCTAAGCCTGTGCTACCTGTGCATTGTTAACAAGTCATTCATCAAGGCATATTTTTCAGTCAGATAAAATTAATGAACAAAACATATCGTCAGACTGTAATCATCAACATCAGACAGAGCACCCATATCAGAGTCTGACCCACTATTTTTCCTTTCAGAAAAACATATACGCTTCTTCAGCCACATAAACCCACATGTATACGTGACTATACTTCATGAAACCTGCGTATAATAACCTTCATCTAAAAAACCGCATTTAACAGCAGGATGATGTAGCAACTACTCCCAGCTTTTGTCTAAGATATTCAAATGTTTATTTGGGTAGTGGTTTAGTAAATATATCAGCAACCTATTCTTTTGAGAGAACATACTCCAATTTTACCTTTTGTTCAAGCACTTTTTCTCGTAGAAAATAGTACTTGATGGGTATGTGCTTGGTCTTAGAGTGCATGACTGGATTTTTTGAAATATTTATGGCACTTGTATTATCACATAAAATTGAGATGGGTGTAGTACATGTGATATGAATGTCTTGCAAAGTTTGCATCATCCAAAGTAGTTGTGTGCAGAAAGATGCAGCAGCCACATTTTCAGCTTCACCTGTAGATAAGGCAATCGAACTTTGTTTCTTGTTGAACAAAGACACTAACCGAGAACCCATTTAGAATGCCCCACCACTAGTTCTCTTTTGATCATCAACACTTCCCGCCAAATCTGCATCTGTATATGTATGAAGAGTAAGGTCTATATCTTTAGGATACCATAGTCCAAAGTCCTGATTTCCTTGAAGATATTTGAAAATTCTTTTGACTGCCTGGAGATGTGATTCCTTTGGATTTGCTTGAAACCTTCCAACAATTCCTACTGCATGCATGATGTCAGGTCTGGTACCTGTAAGATAAAGAAGATTTCTAATCATATATTTGTAAGTTGGTTGGTTTACTACTGGTGATTCATCATTAGAACTGAGACTGAAGCCTGTTACCATTGGAGTACATACTGGTTTAGAATCTTCCATTCCGTACTTTTTCAAGATCTACTTGAGATATTTGGTTTGTGAAATAAAGATACCATCTTTTGTTTGTTGAACTTGTAGACCAAGAAATTAAGTAAGTTCACCAAGTAAGGACATTTCAAATTCTTGTTGCATTACTGAAGCAAAATTCTGACTCGTGGATTCTTCATTACTACCAAAAATGATATCATCAACATAAACAACAATAATTAGCAATTTATCATTTTCAATCTTTGTGTATAAATTGCTATCCGCGGAACCTTTTGTAAAGCCTTGTTGTTGTAGATATTTGTTAAGGCGGTAATACCAAGCCCTTGGAGCCTGTTTCAGACCATAGAGAGCCTTTTTGAGTCTGCATACAAGTTTTGCATCATTTCTAAGAATGAATCCTTCTAGCTGTTCAATATAAAATTCTTCTCCTAAATCTCCATTAAGAAAGGCTGATTTTACATCCATTGATATACTTTGAATTTTCAAAAACTAGAAAGAGCAAGAAACATCCTTATGGTTTCAAGTCTGGCAACAAGTGAAAAAGTTTCTTCAAAATCTATACCTTCTTCTTGGTATTACCCTTTGAAAACAATTCTTGCCTTATTTCTAATAACTTCCCCATTTTCATTCAGCTTATTCTTAAATATCCATTTTGTTCCTATAACATTTTTATCATGAGGTCTAGGAACTAACTCCCAAGTATCATTCTTTTCAATTTTATATAATTCTTCATCCATGGCCTTGACCCAACATTCATATTTGCAGGCTTCATTTACATTCTGAGGTTTTGTGGAGGATAGTAATGCTAGATAACTTGAGGTTCCTGTAAGAGTTCTTCTTGTCTGTACCCCAGACACTTTTTCTCCTAGAATTTGAGATTCTGGATGATTTTTCTTAACATACATGGATGGATTCTTTCCCTATCTATTGTATCTTCTTGTGGTGCTTCATTCTTTTCTTCTTCAATATCATTTTGATTTGATGCAGGAAAGTAATACCCATCTTCCTCATTGTCATATTCCTCTATTGATTTCATCTGTTCTGGATTTCTGCATGCTTCATCAACTACAACATCAATGCTTTCAACAATTTTCTAAAGTCTTTTATTATAACATTTGTATCCTTTACTTCTGGAAGAATAACCAAGAAGAATACCTTCGTCTACTTTGGGTTCAAACTTACCAAGTTTTTCATCAGTCCTTTTGATAAAACATTTTCTTCCAAAAACTTTAAAGTATTTTACAATAGGAGGCTTACCATACCAAAGTTCATGTGGAGTTTGAGTGCTATTTACCTGAACATTTTCTTTGTTGAGAATAGTCATGGCAGCAAATGCAGCTTCAACCCAGAAGGTTGCAAGAGTTCTAGATTCATCTAGCATAGCTCGAGCCATTTGTTGAACTATTATGTTCATCCTTTCTACCACACCATTTTCCTGAGGAGTTCTTGTGGTGGAGAATTGCCTTTTTCTTCCATGTTTCTCACAAAAGTCAAAGAATTCATCTGCTATGAATTCTCCCCCTCGATCAAATATGAGACATTTTATTTTTCAATCTGATTCATTTTCAACCAAAGCTTTTAAGGATTTAAACCTTTCAAATGCTTCATATTTATGCTTTAGAAGACCTATCCAACACATTCTGAAAAAATCATCAATAATCAAAATAAAGTGTTCTTCTCAACGAGGTGACTTTTTCCTTGTTGGTCCACATAAATCAGTATGGATAAGTTCAATAGGCTTACTTGTTGACCCTTCCTTTTCAATGAAGTGAACTCTGGTTTTCTTACCGATTTGACATGGTTTGCATATGGTATTTTCTGGGAAGCTGATATCTGGAAGATCATGAACTACCTTGAGCTGCATGCTTTTCTTGTTTGAGAAAAGCTTATATGTCCCAATCTTCTATGCCACAACCTGTTTTATTCTGCTTTGCTTAGATAGAATTGTTGTTGTCCTCCTTTGAGTATGTATAAGTTGTTTGGAGTTCTTGTACCTTTGATCATGGTCTTTCATGTATCAAGCTCACGAACAACACATCCATTTAATCAAAACACCACTTCATTTCCTTAATCACACATTTGACTAACACTCAACAAGTTATGCTTTAAACCATCTACATACATAACATTTCCAGCTTTAACCTTTTATTTCAACAAAACATAAACTTTAATTTAATGACAATGGGAGTGTCATTTCTAAATGAGACATTCTTTTCTTTTTCTAAAGCATTATATGGGTGAAGTTTCTCTTTATCACTTGCATGTGTTTGGATCATCCACTGTCAATGTACCACTGATTTTCTTATCCTTCTGCATATAAGGCTATACCAAATATTTCTGATTGAGATTCCTTCCTTCTCCATATCTTGGGATTTAATGGCATTTTATCCTTTTGAAGTGTTGGCCGAAATTTTCTCATGCATTCAGATTCTTCATGACCAAAGTTGTTAAAAATCGAGCATTCTATTTCATTTTCAAGAGGAGAAAAGTTAATATAGGAACTTTTCTTGATTCCTACTACACTCCTTTGATTTTGTGCTTCTCTAGTCATGATGGTTTTGTAAGAAACGCATTGAGCAGCCTTGTGCCCAAAGTTATGACATGAAAAAAATTGCCCATTAAAGAAGTTTCTGCGACCATCGAATCTTTTGACATTGTTTACCTGTTGGTTACGGCTTCTATTGATGTTCATCCTTGGAGTAAATTGAGTATGATTTACCTGATAATTAGTTTTAGGCCTTTTCTTACGATTGACATACTTTTCACTGGTCTTTGTTGCATCAAGATAGCTTCTGGTGGAGGTTGATGGCTTCTGTGATTGAGATGGTTCTTCAGTATATCCAAGACCTGTCTTTATCAGGGGAGAATGCTGAACTTTGATAATTTCGTTTAAAGTTTCTTATCCTTTAGCAATTCTAAGATTGAGGGATTTTGTCTTCTTAAGATCTTTTCTTAGACCCACATTTTCACATTCTAGATTTTCATTGTGTTTTTCTCTTTCAGCAAGTTGGTGTGTCAAAGTATCTATGATCATATTCTTTTCTTCTAAACATATTTTTAGTTTAGTGATTGCTTCATGAAAGTATTCCTCTTCTAATGCATCCAAAAAATCATCATTGTCATAAGCCATGAGAAGTCTATAATCTTGTTCAGTTTCATCTTCATCACTATTATCTTCATGTGTATAGTAACTCCTTTTATTCACAACCTGTTTCCTATTTCCTTTTGCATGTTCCTTCCCTTTTTCATATTATCTATATGAGGACATTTGGTAGCATAATGACCGACTCTCCCACAAGCAAAGAATTTGAAAGATAACTTACCTCTGAACCTTCCAGAACCCCGTTGAAGCTTCTTGACAAAATTTACCACATCTTCTTCTTCAGAAATGTGTCCTAATTCATTGTTCTCTTCCTTATCTTTTCCCTTTGTTGATGCTTTAAATATGGCTTCTCTCATATCTAATGGACCTCCTTTTCTCCTTTCAAAGGGAGTTAGGATTCCATGAAGTTGAGTCACAGTGATAGTCTGAAGATTTTGTTTTTCTTCTATGGCAGACACTTTTGACTCAAATTTAGAAGACAAAGATCTCAAAATTTTCTCAACTAAAGTAGCTTCATTTATTTCTTCACCCAGGTTCTTCATGCAATTAACAATCTCATCTATACATACAAAGTAACTAGCTACACTCTCATCATTATGCATCTTAAGAGTTTCATACTGAATTCTGAGAGTTTGAAGCTTATCACGTTTTACCTAAGAGTCTCCTTCGTAGCTCTGAATGATTTTGTCCCATATTTCTTTGGCTGTCTTGATATGGATGACCTTGACAAATTCTGATTCTGACAGACGTCCCAGTAATGTATTGACAACTTTGAAATTAGTTTCGTATATCTTCTTACCTGCAACATCTGTAGGAATTGTTGCTGGAAACTAATATCCTCCTTCCACAATTTCCCAAACATCGGTTCCAAGCGATTGTAGATAGGTTATGATTCTTATTTTCCAATATACTAAGTTTCTCCCATTGAAGATTGGTGGTCTGATGGATCCCATGTCTTCGTGATTATTCATCTTGAAAGATCTACCTTCAAGCGATCAAGCTTCTTCTCAAGGACCTTCTCTGATACCAATTGTTGGAAATAATATTGAGAGGGGGGTGAATCAGTATTATTAGATCAATAATTTTAGTTCCCAAACAGATTTATATACGCTACTTCAGTGAAGTGAACTAGTGTGTACATGCAACTGTGATTAGAGAAACCAATGTATATCTAGAGAACTTGTGATTTAGACAATTTATCATGTGTTGATCTTAAACCAGTACATCAGTAACTTATTAGACATTGCAATAAAAATAGAATAAAGAATCACACATAAGCAACACACATGAACGCCAACATTTAAGGTGGAAACCCAATGTGGGTGAAAACCACCTGCTACTGTTGTCTCTGTCTTCTTTTAATAATAAAAAAATCTATTTGCAATCTTGTACTGGTGCAGACTCATGCCAATACGCAGGCACCCACCTGCAGAAGGCTACAACCTTCTCTCATTTTTTCCAGCTTCTACTGGAAGGGAGCTGCAACCCCCTAGCTCTTGTACTAGCCAATTTGTTTACTAGTACGTAGGCACCGACCTACAGAAGGCTACGACCTTCTTTCTTCCTCCAGGGACCACGTTTCATGAATTTTCAGACTGGATACTCCTGGATCACAACACCACAATCTGAAGGCCATGTTTCATCCAATTTTCATACTAGACCCATCAAAAACTTTTAAACTTAAACTGCATCAACCAACATTCAGTTAATCTGAACAATCAGATCACTGACACCAGAACACTGTGTTGAACCCAAAAACCTGCATCATCATTCAGAACCAGCTGTAACCTCAAAAACCATGCATCAGAATGTATACGCTACTTGGCTGAACCCAAACTGCGTGTATACGCTACTTCCGTTAATCAAACCTGCATATACCTTCAAAACCACTGCAAACATAAACTTTTGAATGAATTTTGTACCAACCAGCAATATACTGAACATCTACTATCAACTTACAAAAATTTACACAGGCAACAATAGATATCACTTCTTCTCACTTATACAATCAATCAATCAAATACCAGCCTCCTTATGCATTCAATTTTACATTCAGATCTAAGAAGGCTTCATTAATTGACAACAGTAAAACAACAGAATTTGATCAGATAGGTAAGTCAGATCTAAAAAAGAAGCTTTTCTTTTGTATACACTATTTCGAAGAGTATAACATACGTGTACATGCGCTTTTGAAGAGACGAACCGGCGTACAGATTTGCAAATATCAACTCATAACTTTGTTGCGCTTCTGAACTTCAGAAAAACCCAGATCATGACATTTAAAGAATAAAACAGGTGTACACATACAGATCTAGACCAACCAATATCAGTTCATCCAATAATAAGTCATTTTAGGTCTCATGACCCTAATCCAACATTGAATTCAATGTGCACAAAGTATTTCAGATCAAATCACAAACATAGCCCCTGCAACATAAAATATACTTTAGATAGAAGTATTCCTTAGAAACCCATACACTTGCACATAACACTTCAGAATATATTCATTCCTTGTGTACTTAGCCCTTTGATCTTCTCCTCCTTATATACTTAGATCCTTTATCAATACCTCAGACCAAAACCACTAAGGACCAATACCTTGGACCAAATACCTAGGGTTAATACCTCAGACCAAATACCTCAGACCAAATATGTAGGGTCAATACCATGAACCAAAAGCTTGGTTTTCCAACATGTACGTGCTTTTCTTCCTGTGGGAGTGCGTGTATATGTATACAGGTGTACATAGACAGATCTAGCCCAACCAATATCAATTCATCCAATAATAAGTCATTTTAGGTCTCATGATCCTGATCCAACGTTGAATTCAAGGTGCACAAAGTATTTCAGATCAAATCACA
Organism: Pinus tabuliformis; assembly: GCA_031772625.1. Classification (NCBI taxonomy): domain Eukaryota; kingdom Viridiplantae; phylum Streptophyta; class Pinopsida; order Pinales; family Pinaceae; genus Pinus; species Pinus tabuliformis. The sequence continues at coordinate 583,193,684 of CM062806.1, forward strand.
AACATAGCCCCTGCAACATAAAATATACTTCAGATAGAAGTATTCCTTAGAAACCCATACACTTGCACATAACACTTCATAAGATATTAATTCCTTGTCTAATTAGCCCTTTGATCTTCTCCTCCTTATATACTTAGATCCTTTATCAATACCTCGGACCAAAACCACTAAGGACAATACCTTGGACCAAATACCTAGGGTCAATACCTCGGACCAAATACCTCAGACCAAATATGTAGGGTCAATACCATGGACCAAAAGCTTGGTTTTCCAACATGTAAGCGTTTTTCTTCCTGTGGTAGTGCATGTATACGCATACGCTCTTTTTTTCTGTGGAACAGCGTGTATACACTATTTTTACTAAGTGGAACTACATATACTCTTTAAATTTCTTTTCATCAGCCTTTTCCTTTACCTTCTTTATTCTGATCAATAGACCTTAGTTCCATGATCCATGGAAAATTTTAGGGGCTAATCTTCGCCCAGTGGGCTAATTTTCCATGATTTTTCCAAAAAAATATTCGCCAATTTCCAATTTTTATAAAAGACGATTCGCCCAAATTTTAGAATATAAAATTATTTTACTTAAAAAATCGCCAACATTATATAGAGACTATATATAAATCATTAAAAATTTGAATAATTTTACAAATATATCAATAAACATTTTATAATTTGTATATTAGGATTAGTGAGATTCGCCAATGTTTCTAAACTTCAATAAAATTTTCCATCCTTAAAATTTTCCTTGGAACTTCCATCTTCATGTTCTTTTGTACCATTGCCCTGTAACCTCTGAATATACCTATTGTACTGTGACTTGCCTTTTACAAAAATTGAATTGACTTGTGAGTGAGTTTCCATCAAGAACAACACTTGTATCATAATGCGAACAATCTCGCCCTTTGGACTTGATGGCAACCATGACACTGTTGATTACTGCAAGCTGTAGAAATTGTTAGAGATAACAAGCAACACCAAAATTCTCTCCCCCTTTGACATCAAGGGAAAAGGGAAAAAACAATATACTCTTCATATCTGAACAACTAAATATGATCATGCTCCCCTAGGCACATGCTGAATTCTCTGATTAAACTCCCTCTTTGTACATGTTCTGATATCATTGCACATGCTATGATGCACTAACCTTCCATGTTCCCCCTGAGCACATGTAGAGTCTACAAAAATATTTTCCAAAAGAATAACATGACTCTATAACTCAACTATGTGAGTTTGACCTTCCTATCACCAATGACTCATACATACATCATATCCCAATCAAGTGGGGATATACCAAATGTGACTCATCCACCCAACCAAGTGGGGATATACCAATTGTTTGTATATGATAGAAATACAATAAATATTACATCATCCATCCCATGCAAAGTAGGGATTCAAATTACATCATTTGTCCAATATGACTCATTCAAATGTATGAGAAGTCATATCACACCCTAGACTTTTACATGACTTAAGAAACAAATGGTATAAATATCTGAAGCCATAGTTGGACTCAACAACAATAATGGCAAAAATGTAGAATGTGTGTGAAGGCTAATGCTCCCCCTAAACCTGTGCTACCTGTGCATTGTTAACAAGTCATTCATCAAGGCATCTTTGTCAGTTAGATAAAAATTAATGAACAAAACATATCGTCAGACTGTAATCATCAACATCAGGCAGAGCACCAATATCAGAGTCTGACCCACTATTTCTCCTGTTAGAAAAACGTATACGCTTCTTCAGCCACAGAAACCTGTGTGTATACGCAACTATACTTCATGAAACCCGCGTATAATAACCTTCCTCTGAAAAACTGGATTTAATAACAGGATGATGCAGTAACTACTCCCAGCTTTTGTCTGAGATATTCAAATGTTTCTTTGGGTAGTATACTCCAATTTGACCTTTTGTTCAAGAACTTGTTCTCGTAGGAAATGGAACTTGATGGGTATGTGCTTGGTCTTGGATTAAATGACTGGATTTTTTGAAATACTGATGAAATTTGTGTTAGTGTCAGTATCTTCATCACTCTGTCAGAGATCAAATCCTCTTGTTGCATTGCATATTAGGTGTCCCACCCAGTCAGCTGCATTCCATTAGGTGCATGGATCATCTTACGGTAGTGGCTTCTCCTACTTTTTCCCTCATTTCATTTACCTGCTGGCTCATGTTTATTCATCAAAAAGCACATTTAGTCACCCTTTTGTCTTTAAGATTGCAAAAGTCTTTTTAGGACTTCATTGTCATTAGGTCTAGGGTTTCATTAGGGTTTCATCAAAAAGTGTTTCAAAATGTCCAATAATGACTAGCAAGCACATGAGGAGGCTCCAACATCAATAAATTTCATTATCAAGTGCTCAGAGATGTGTCTTTCCTCAAAACCCTATTTTGAGGAAAAACAAAGTATTTTTGCTCTTATTGTATAAATTTATGTAATTTTATTTCCTCCACATGTAAATAATTTCATCTGTAACCCTGGTCACTTTCCCTAGCCCTAGTAGCTCCAATCACCTGCAAAACAATCAAAATACAGGTCATTCAGTCCATCACAAGTTATAATAAAGTGAAAAAGCTCAAAACAAAATTCAAAATAAAGTCGTTTTCAGAACATTGTAAAAGTGGGTTTTGCAAACCAAAAATTTAAAGGCTCCTTGTATATAAGTCTTCTCTTCAATTGAAAGGTTCATTGGCATTTCAAAAACAAATTTGAAGCAAGGCAAAGTCGTGTTGGTGAGAAAGTAAGAGAAAGTGGGAGAAATCAACCAAAAAATAGGGGCGCGACGCATTGGGTAACAAGCGCAGCGCACTGGGCTACAACCTCCAGTTCAAAATTGCATGGGTGTGACGCACACACTCGACGCGACACATTGGGTTTGATGCGCGGCGCATACATGCAAGCCCGAAAACTTCAAAAACTTGATCCAAATCACTCAAAATGCGTGGATCTTCACTTGACCAAGTAGGTTGAGTCTCTATCACTATTTTTCATCCAATTTTGGTGGTTGTTTCATGGTGGTTGATGTATGGTGATTGTTTAAAAGAAATCAAACCCTATCTCTTCAAAATTTTCAAAGGAAATTGTTGCCTAGGGTTAGTATTGACTGTTTTGGCTACCAAGTCCACTTACCACTCCCTTACTCCATTTTTCCTTTGATTTCCCTATTCCCTAAATCCACACACCCCTAACTTCACTAATCCCATATCCCAAATCCCATTTCCCAAAATCCCACATGCAAATTCCCAAACCCTAGTCCTATACTAAAAACTCCCAAACTACTCTCTAATTCCCTATTCCCTTAACTAAACCCTACCCCAATAGTCCCTAAATCCCTCATTGTTTTCTCCCTCCACAGTCCCTCATATCACTGTTTTCCTTGGTGGCAAGAATCAAAACACATCACAGCTCACCTATTTCTCATCAAGGCAGCTCCAAGACAATTCATCCACTAGGAGAGATGGCATCTGATCCCTCATATGATTATGAAGAGGAGACACACAGTGACTCACCTACAGAGGTACATGCACCCAGGAGGCCTCAAAGAGGTGGCAAACATATTATAGAAGAACCAACCTCTCTTGCTGAATTACAGGCCTGCCCTCTTGCCATCTCTTGTTTCCAACACCAGTCCTGCTATGAATTTTGTGAGAAGGTTGCTAGCATTCAGTTTCATCATGAGTTGGCTCGTTTGTTTGTGCTGCATTTACATGATAATCAAGCCACTCTAGCTGGTGTCACTTTCACATTAACACCAGAATCTATTTCACTGGCAACCGGTATTCCCAACATTGGAGAGCACTAGAACAAGAGGCAGCAAATTGACGGCAACATTATGAACCATACATCAAACCTAGTTTTTTGAGATAGCTCAAGAGAGTTTTTCCTTTTCGGTACCTCAAAGACTCATATGCTCCTTTAATGAAATTGATTATGAAGTATTTCAGCTGTGAGGGATGGTTCTCCCGTTTATATGCTTATCATATCAAGCTGCTGATGCATTTTACCAAGGTGAGGATGATGAACATCTGTTACTTCATGTGCCAAAATGTTGAGAAGATTACCACTCTAGTGTAGCACAAGACTCCTCAGCAGCAGTTCAATAGTATATATCATTTTGCTCTCATAAAATTGTGGTCATCCATCAGCTTGGCTTGCAGGGCATCACTTGGGAGGACTTCATTTCTCGTGAGTTTTTCAGAGCTCCTCAGGGACCTTCAGAGGCTTTGCATGAGACAAGTGGACCTTCTTATCAGCATGAGGGTCATGAGACACAGACCGTTAGTATGTCGGTGTTCATCACTTATCAGAAGGGCACTAGACGGTTGTTCACAGCAGCCAAGCGAGTATTATCTCCATCTGGGATGGAAGGGGTCTCGCTTCCGTCATTAGCACCACAGGTTCAGGACAAAGGCAAGAGGCCATTACAAGATGAGGGGCCTTCAGGTGAGCGGGAATTTATTCTCATTGAGGATGATGATACAGATATGGGCCCACAAAGCACAAATCTCAAAGAAATCATCCAAGAGCAGCAGGCAGACATCAAAGCCTTGTCCCTCAACTTGGAGAGGGCTAAGTGGATTATAAAATACTTGGAGCAAAGGAATAAGCAACTTGAATATCAGCAGGTGATTATGGAGTTGCAAAACATTCGGGAGAATTGCCAAGCTGCCCAAAGGAGGAGGGTGGAGTTCACTTCACTTGAGCAAGAGATCAATGCCGATCGGGAGTCTTGGCTCGAGAGAGTCAATATCCACTTAGAGAGATTGTTGGAGAAGGCCAACAAGGAGAAAGACTTGTTGAGACACATGGCTTTTCATTACATGGCGAGGAACAAAGTTTGCAAGGCGAGAATCAGGAGCTTAAAGGCAAAATTGAAGAAGGCATCAAAGAGGAGAAAGGAGCATGATCGACTTTAGATATTGGCTGAGGCTTCCTTGGCCCAACAACATGCTTGATGGAGAAGACTCAGCCCAAATTTCAAAAAAATTGGGGCATTTTTTGCATTTTTGAAAATTTTGGCACAAAAGACAGGATTTTCTGGCCTATGCGCCGTGCCATGTGGCGCTCGCTTTTGCTAGGAGCCTCCAAAGCACAAAAAATCAACATTTTTGGATTTGGAATGGAAAAATATGCTTGCCTACCCATGGCCAAGAAATTTGGATAGGTTTTGAGCCCTCAAAAAGGTCAAAAACACTCAAAAAATGACCTTACTGCCCCTATTTTGACACACAGGAAGCAGTATTGGGAGATTGATTTTTGACAGAACAAATGGAGGCCAAATTAAAAAAATCCACCTGGGTTGGAAAGTAGATAGGCAGACCTTTCCAACAAGCATACTTGGAGTTAATTTGGACACCATGAAGGCCTCCAAAAGTGGGTCCAAACAGGTGCTATGCATAGAGAATCAGGCGTGGCGCATAGAGGAAATTTTGCCAGTTTGACCAAGTATTGCTCTGTTTTTCGCCCAACTTTGGCCAGTTTGACTTTTTCACTTTCTTAATGTCAAATTTGTGATGTAATTTCATGTACATTGATGGATCATGATGTAAATATGTCAAATTTTCACTTTTGTAGGTAGATTCATCAATTAAAAACTTGTTTTAAACTGAATGAATCAGTTTCCTTGTTTCTAGAGGCATGTTGTTCCACTGCCTGATTTCTAGTTCCTAGTTTAGAATTAGTTGGAACAGCTCCTAAACATGTGAGCTCGACCTCTAGAGGCTAGGATGAGCTATGTTTTGTCTATATTATGTATTTTTTCAGTCATTAGCATGGTTGGACTCTTGAGAAAGCAAGGAGCTTCATTGTACACTCATATCAGCATTTTGGCTAAGGAATTGAGACCAGGGTTTGCAGCACTCTTTGGGATCCCTGTGGCATTTTGTTTTGGTATAGTGCTTTCTTATGTATTTGTGAATTTTCTTGTGTATTATGTATGTCATTTTCCCTCTTATTTCTTCTCAGCTAAATCAAACAAGAGTGTAAGTAGAATACATTGAAATTACAGTGTTCTACTTGAAGTTTGCTTTAGTTTCTTGATGTTTTCAACTGTTTGGAGAGGATCCATGGCTTCTCTTGCCCTCTTCAACTCCTCCTTTGTCTAAATCATCCATCTCATTTGATTTAGAGTGCCAAATACAGTTGCCTACCTTGCCCCATTGAGCCCTCTGCAAGACTGAGCCTCATTCCTTGCACCCAAAATTTGTTTTTCCATTAGAGCCCACAAACACATCATTTATTCATTCAAACTTATATACATCTATACCTAGCCTAAGATCAGTAGTTAAATCAGTCATCCCAAGCCCTTAGTGATCATAATTTGCTGAGATTGACTCGGAGAGAGCCCTCTCCTAACCTGGTAGGGCTAGCTACCAGGTTGATCGTGGTTTGATGTTGGCCCTGGATGCTACCTTTTCAGCCCAAGGTAAATCTAGGCACTAACAACTTGTATTATCACATAGAATGGAGATGGGTGGAGTATATGTGATATGAATGTCTTGCAAATTTTGCATCATCCAAAGTAGTTGTGTGTAGCAAGATGTTGCAGCCACATATTCAACTTTAGCTATAGCTAAGGCAATCGAACTTTGTTTCTTGTTGAACCAAGACACTAACTTGGAACCCATATAGAATGCACCACCACTAGTGCTCTTTCAATCATCAACACTTCCTACCCAAACTGCATCCATATATGCATGAAGATTAAGGTCTGTATCTTTAGGATACCATAGTCCAAAGTCCTTAGTTCCTTGAAGATATTTGAAAATCCTTTTAACTACCTAGAGATGTGATTCCTTTGGATTTGATTGAAACCATCCAACAATTGCTACTACATGCATTATGTCAGATCTGGTACCTGTTAGATAAATAAGACTTCCAATCATAGATTTGTAAGTTGGTTGGTTTACTGTTGGTGATTCATCATTAGAGCTGAGACTGCATCCTATTACCATTGGAGTACATACCAGCTTAGAATCTTCCATTCTGTACTTTTTCAAGAACTGCTTGAGATATTTGGTTTGTGAAATAAAGATACCATCTTTTGTTTGCTAAACTTGTAGACTAATAAAGTAAGTTCACCAAGTAAGGAAATTTCAAATTCTTGTTGCATTACTGAAGAAAAATTCTGACTCATGAATTCTTCATTGCTACCAAAAATTATATCATCAACATAAACAACAATAATTAGCAATTTATCATTTTCAATCTTTGTGCATAAATTTCTATCTGCAAAACCTTTTGTAAATCCTTGTTGTTGTAGATATTTGTCAAGGCGGTTATACCAAGCCATTGGAGCCTGTTTCAGACCATAGAGAGCCTTTTTGAGTTTGCATACAATTTTTGCATCATTTCCAAGAATGAATCCTGCTGACTGTTCAATATAAACTTCTTTTTCTAAATCTCCATTAAGAAAGGCTGATTTTACATCCATTTGATATACTTTGAATTTTCGAAACCTAGAAAGAGAAAGAAACATCCTTATGGCTTCAAGTCTAGCAACAGGTGCAAAAGTTTCTTCAAAATATATACCTTCTTATTGGGCATACCCTTTGCAAACAAGTCTTGCCTTGTTTCTAATAAAATTCTCCATTTTCATTCAGCTTATTCTTAAATATTTGATCTAATTCTTCATCCATGGCCTTGACCCAACATTCATCTTTGCAGGTTTCATTTACATTCTGAGGTTCTGTGGAGGATAGTAATGCTAGATAACTGTAAGAGTTCTTATTGTCTATACTCTAGACCCTTTTTCTTCTAGAATTTGAGATACTGGATGATTTTTCTGAACATACATGGATGGAGACTTTTCCCTATCTATTGTATCTTCTTTTGGTGCTTCATTGGTTTCTTCTTAAATATCATTTTAATTTGATGTGGGAAAGTAATCCCCATATTCCTTATTGTCATATTCCTCTGTTGATTTCATCTGTTATGGATTTCTGCATGCTTCATCAACTATAACATCAATGCTTTCAACAATTTTCCAAAGTGTTTTATTATAACATTTGTATCCTTTACTTCTGGAAGAATAACCAAGAATAATACTTTTGTCTTCTCTGTGTTCAAACTTACCAAGTTTTTCATCAGTCCTTTTGATAAAACATTTGCTTCCAAAAACTTTAAATTATTTTACAGTAGGAGGCTTACCATACCAAAGTTCATGTCGAGTTTGAGTGCTATTTACTTGAACATTTTCTTTATTGAGAATAGTCATGGCAGCAAATGTAGCTTCACCCAAGAAGGTTGCAGGAGTTCCATATTCATCTAGCATAACTCGAGCCATTTTTTTAATTGTTTTGTTCATCCTTTCTACCACACCATTTTGCTTAGGAATTCTTGCGATGGAGAATTTCCTTTTTATTCCATGTTTTTCACAAAAGGCAATGAATTTATCTGATATGAATTCTCCCCCTCGATCAGATTTGAGACATGTGATTTTTCGATCTGATTCATTTTCAACCAAAGCTTTGAAGGCTTTAAACTTTTCAAATGCTTCATCTTTATGCTTTAGAAGACCTATCCAACACATTCTGGAAAAATCATCAATAAACAAAATAAACTATTCTTCTCCACAAGGTGACTTTTTCCTTGTTGATCCACATAAATTAGTATGGATAAGTTCAAGAGGCTTACTTGCTGACCCTTCCTTTTCAATTAAGTGAACTCTGGTTCGCTTACCGATTTGACATGGTTTGCATATGGTATTTTCTAGGATACTGATATCTGGAAGATCATGAACTGCCTTGAGCCGGCATGCTTTTCATATTTGAGAAAATCTTAAATGTCTTAATCTTCTATGCCACTATTAGTTTTCATCTGTTTTTCTTAGATAGCATTGTTGTTGTCCTCCTTTGAGTATGTATAAGTTGTTTGGAGTTCTTTTACCTTTTATCACGGTCTTTCCTGTATCAAGCTCACAAACAACAGATCCGTTTGATCGAAACACCACTTCATTTCCTTGATCACACATTTTTCTGACACTCGATAGGTTATGCTTTAAACCATCTACGTACATAACATTTCCAGCTTTAACCTTTTCTTTCAAGAAAACAGAACCTTTACCTTTAATGACAGCTAGAGTGTCATTTCCAAATGAGACATTCTTTTGTTTTTCTAAAGCATTATATGAGTGAAGTTCTCTTTATCACCTATCATGTATTTGGAGCATCCACTGTCAATGTACCACTTATTTCTTGTCCTTCTGAATACAAGGCTATATCACATATTTCTGATTGAGATTCCTTCCTTCTCCATATCTTGGAACTTAATGGCATTTGCTCCTTTTGAAGTGTTGGCTGAAATTTTCTTCGGCGTTCAGATTCTTCCTGACAAAAGTTGTTACAAATCAAGCATTCTATTTCATTTTCAAGAGGAGAAAAGTTATTATATGAACTTTTCTTGATTCCTGTTACACGCCTTTGATTTCATGCTTTTCTAGTCATGATGGTTTTGTAAGCAACGTATTAAGCAGCCTTGTGCCCAAAGTTATTACATGAAAAGCATTTCCCTTTAAAGAAGTTTCTGCGACCATTGAATCTTTTAACATTTTTTACCTATTGGTTGCAGATTCTATTGATTTTCATCCTTGGAGTAAATTGAGTATGATTTACCTGATAATTAGTTTTAGGCCTTTACTGACGATTGACATACTGTTCACTGGTCTTTGCTCAATCAAGATAGCTTCTGGTGGAGGTTGACGCTTCTGTGATTGAGATGGTTCTTCAGTATATTCAAGACCTGTCTTTATCATAGGAGAACACTGAAGTTTGATAATTTCATTTAAATTTTCTAATCCTTTAGCAAATCTAAGATTGCGAGATTTTGTCTTCTCAAGATCTTTTCTTAGACCCATAATTTCACATTCTAGATTTTCATTGTGATTTTCTCTTTCAGCAAGTTTGTGTGTCAAAGTATCTATGATCATATTCTTTTCTTCTAAACATATTTTGAGTTTAGTGATTTATTCATGAAAGTCTTCCTCTTTTAATGCATCCAAAAAATCATCATTGTCATAAGCCATGAGAAGTCTATAATCTTGTTCAGTTTCATCTTCATCACTATTAGATAAACCATCACTATCTTCATGTGTATAGTAACTCCTTCTATTCACAACCTGTTTCCTATTGCCTTTTGCATTTTCCTTCCCTCTTTCATAAGTATCTTTATGAGGACATTTGGCAGCATAATGACCGACTCTACCACAAGCAAAGCATTTCAAAGGTAACTTACCTCTGAACCTTCCAGAACCCCGTTGAAGCTTCTTGACAAAATTTACCTTATCTTCTTCTTCGAGAATGTGTCCTGATTCATTGTTCTCTTCCTTATATTTTCCCTTTGTTGATGCTTTAAATGTGGCTTCTCTCATATCTGATGGACCTCCTTTTCTCATTTCAAAGGCAGTTAGGATTCCATGAAGTTGAGTCACAGTGATAGTCTGAAGATCTTGTTTTTCTTCTATGGCAGACACTTTTGACTCAAATTTAGAAGACAAAGATCTCAAAATTTTCTCAACTAAAGTAACTTCCTTTATTTCTTCACCCAGATTCTTCATACAATTAACAATCTCATCTATACTTAAAAAGTAACTAGATACACTCTCATCATTATGCATCTTAAAAGTTTCATACTAAATTCAGAGAGTTTGAAGCTTAGCACGTTTTACCTAAGAGTCTCCTTCATAGCTCTGAATGATTTTGTCCCATATTTCTTTGGCTGTCTTGACCTACATGACCTTGAAAAATTCTAATTCTGACAGACTTCCCAGTAATGTATTGACAGCTTTGGCATTAGTTGCATATAACTTCTTACCTGCAGCGTCTGTAGGAATTGTTGCTAGAAATTGATATCCTACTTCCACAATTTTCCAAACATCAGTTCCAAGTGATTGTAGATAGGCTCTAGTTCCTATTGTTCAATATACTAAGTTGATCCCATTGAAGATTGGTCATCTGATGGATCCCATGCCTTCGTGATTATTCATCTTGAAAGATCTACCTTCAAATGATCAAGCTTCTTCTGAAGGACCTGCTCTGATACCAATTGTTGGAAATAATACTAAGAGGGGGGTGAATCAGTATTATCAGATCAATAATTTTATTTCCCAAATAGATTTATATACGCTAATTCAATGAAGTGAACTAGCATGTACACGCAACTATGATTAGAGAAAGCGGTGTATATTGAGAGAACTTGTGATTTAGACAATTTATCATGTGTTGATCTCAAACCAATACATCAGTAACTTATTAGACAGTGCAGTCAAAACAAAATAAAGCATCACACAGAAGCAACACACATGAACACCAAGATTTAAGGTGGAAACCCAATGTGGGTGAAAAACACCTGTTGTTGTTATCTCTGTCTTCTTTTAATAATAATAAAATTTGTTTACAATCTTGTACTAGTGTAGATTCATACCCGTACATAGGCACCCACTTGTAGAAGCCTACAACCTTCTCTCGTTTTCTAGCTTCTACTAGAAAGAAGCTTCAACCCCCTAACTCTTGTACTAGCTAATTCGCTTACTAGTACGTAGGCACCGACCTACAGAAGGCTACGACTTTCTTTCTTCCTCCAGGGACGATGTTTCATAAATTTTCAGATTGGATACTCTTGGATGACAACATCACAATCTGAAGGCAACGTTTCATCCAATTTTCATACTGGATCCATCAAAAACTTTAAAATTTAAATCGCATCAACCAACATTTAGTTAATATGAACAATCAGATCACTGACACCATAACACTGTGTTGAACCCAAAAACCTGCATCATCATTTAGCACCAGCTGTAACCTCAAAAACCATGCATCAGAATGTATACGCTACTTGGATGAACCCAAACTGCGTGTATACGATACTTTCGTTAATCAAATCTATGTATACCTTCAAAACTACTGCAAACATAAACTTTTGAACCAAGTCTATACCAACCAACAATATACTGAATATCTATTGTCAACTTATAGAGCATTACACAGGCAACAGCGGAGATCACTTCTTCTCACTTATACAATCAATCAATCAAATACCAGCCTCCTTATGCATTCAGTTTTACATTCAGATCTAAGAAGACTTCATTGACAGAAAACAGTAAAACAAAAGAATTTGATCGGATAGATCAGTCAAATCTGAAAAATAAGCTTTTCTTTTGTATACGCTATTTCAAAGAGTATAATCTGTGTGTACACACGCTTTTGAAGAGACGAACCAACGTACAAATATGCAAATATCAAATCATAACTTTCTTATACTTTTGAACTTCAAAAAAACCCAAATCATGACATTTAAAGAATAAAACAAGTGTACACAGTCAGATCTAGCCCAACCAATATCATATCATCCAATAATAAGTCATTTTAGGTCTCATGACCCTGATCCAACATTAAATTCAAGGTGCACAAAGTATTTCAGATTAAATCACAAACATAGCCCCTACAATATAAAATATACTTCATATAGAAGTATTTCTTAGAAACCCATACACTTGCACATAACACTTCATAAGATATTCATTGCTTGTGTACTTAGCCCTTTGATCTTCTCCTCCTTATATGCGTAGATCCTTTATCAATAACTCATACCAAAACCACTTAGGACCAATACCTTGGACCAAATACCTAGGGTCAATACCTCAGACCAAATACCTCAGACCAAATACCTCAGACCGAATACATAGGGTCAATACCACGGACCAAAACCCTTGGTTTTCCAACATGTACACGCTTTTCTTCATGTGGGAGTGCGTGTATATGTATACGCTCTTTTTGTTCTGTGGACCAGTGTGTATATGTTGTTTTGACTAAGTGGACCCGTGTATACTCTTTAAATTACTTTTCATCAACCTTTTCCTTTACCTTCTTTATTCTGATTAGTAGACCTTAGTTCCATCTCCCTGTTCTTTTGTACCATTTCCCTGTAACCTCTGAATATACCTGTTGTACTGTGAGTTGCCTTTTACCAAAAAGGAATTGACCTGTGAGTGAATTTCCATCAAGGACAACACTTGTACCATAATTCCAACAAAAAGTACCATATGTGTGATATTCTACTCATTTGACTAGTGACATTGATCAGCTCCTTTCTTCAATCAAATTATTCTCCAAGCATACAAAAGTGCATCAACAATAGACAATAATTTGATATTCAAAATTAATGACCATGTTCCATAATTTTATCAAAGCATCTACAAACTTACAAAAGTGCATTCTTTGCAAATGTTTTTGATAAAATCTTGGACCCTTCTCTAAGTGCATGAGAAGGATATAAATACTATCTAACTAAAGCTTAAAAATAGATTATACAAAATATCTGAGGAGGTTTCAAACAACCTTCCTCCTAACTAGTAACTAACTCTAAAAATAAAATTGATTTGATGACTCGAGGTTATAAAAATGTCTTGCTGTCTGCCAACTTTTCCTTTAGGTCGCATATGTCAGACATTGGTTTTACTTGAGGAGGTGCTTTGAATTGCGTTATGACCTGTCCTACAAAGATGGCATCTATAAGAGGTGGTAGCATTCTTTGCGTTGAATTGAGTGAAAAATTCAGTGTCATAATTTGGCTGTGAGGTTTGACAAGAAATTTTCAATATGCCTCCCAGTCAGTCTTTGATAGTTTCGTGATTGTCTCTCTTTGGATTTTCATCTTTGCTTTCCAGTTTTTATCCAAATCTGGAAATGACTTTGGATCACCTTATTTTATCAAGTTGGTGGTGTGCAAGGTAAGATTGACTACCTTTATTATATTCTTTGCCACTCCTGTTGCTCTTGCTACTTCCAATTCTACCTGCTTAATCCACGCATCCCAATCTGTGAATAATATGTCTTTGTGTGTTTCTTCAATCTCTGGCATATTAGTGTGTCTTCCTTCTTCAGATTCTTTCCATTCAATATAGTCAGAGATCTTAGTATTTAAGTCATTAAACTCGGTTCTCTGATCAATTTCCTTATTTGTTAATTGATCATTGGTATTCAAATAAGGGGTTGTATTGGACATCTCTTGGCAGAATAAATCTTGTTGTTTTGACAAAATGGAGTTTAACTCCAATGCCTCTTTAATGAACTCATCAATAGTGGAGACATATTTATATTTTGCCATAATCTCTTGTAACTCTTGGATTTGCATATTTTTTGTTACTGCTTCATGGCTTACCCTAAGTAGTTCCATACTTTGCTGCAATTGGACTATTTCTTCTGTGGCTTGTTTGTTCACATTTTTTTTCTCGATTTCTAGTTGTTGTTCAAGATATGCTATCCTTTCTTCTCTTTATCTTAACAAAACAGATACTTCAGTGGCCTTATCAATGGTGGCAGTAGCATATGCCCCTGTAAATTGTGACAACCTGGTTAAATTCTCAGTTGGATTTGAAGGAATATCCTTCCAGACTATATCCATTGGTTCATTCCCTGGTGGGATTTCAAACATTTCAACTCTCCTTCTCTTCCTCTGTCTTCTTACTACAACGTTATGCAATAGATTGTAGAATACATTTAAAGGATGTATTTTTGTAACCTTTAGGATAATCTCAGATGTCGGAAATGTAGGTATGATTTCCGCATTTTGTGAACTTGTCCCTTGATCATCCATTTTTTCAGACTCTGAAACTTTCTGAGTTTGTTGTGGAGTATGATATCCTGTAGTTTCTTGGACATCTACTATTTTGGAAATATCTTGGAGTTTTTTTATTAAACTGGCCCTGCTCCATATGCATTCATTCATTATATATGTCATTACGCATCAAAACCTCCGCCAAGTTAGCTGTAGGGTAGGGTATCTATCAGTCCTTCTATGTAAGTGTATGTCTTTCGGACCGGTATCCTGCATTAGGTCACTTTGGACCTATTTCTCAGCTAGCTTTTTGCTAGATTCTGTCGTAGCCTCTGTTTCCTGTTTCTTCCCTATGTTCTGGGCTACGTTCAATTGAGATTCTGTTTGAGAATTTGGTTCCTCATTGTTAATGGTCACAGTGGGCGTAGGTTTGTTATCAGTTTTTAACAAATCCAAAGGGATTGTTTCAAACCTCTGATTTCTAAATTCCTGAAACCTTTCAAAGTCATCAAGATTCAAATTTACCTTTGCCCAATTGAATGCGTGTTCAAATGACTCAGCTGATTGTAGTAGATCTTCAAATTCATGAACTTGATGGATAAAGGGTTTGACCTTTACTGACATAGTAAACCAGTGTGCTACTTTCTCTAGGTCAAATTTCCTGGTTGGTAGAGTATCCAGCCTGAGCCTCTCTAAGTTCTATAATTCTTTGACTGCATGGTTGAAGTTTGGCAATGAAAAAGCACCACACTGGATGGGAAGGGGTGGCCATAATTATTTTTTCATATCTTTCAAAGTCTTGGTTAGGCCTTTTCCAACAATTTGGTGAGCTATTTCTCTGGCTAACAGCTTGCTGGGGACATACAAAGGAAGTACATGTGGTTCTGTTGCATTGTCATAAACTCTAATATATGTGAACCATTGCTCAGCAAAGTGCTTGCCTACTACAAGAAGATTTATGGAAGCTTCCTTAGAAAATCTTTGAGCCCTTTTATCAATAATCATTTGATGTAATGGTAGCATAACACCATTGCATATCTTGTAAAAACAGGGTATAAAATGGGATTCCCACAATTGTTTGTGACTGAGATGGATGGGGTATGGGTCTTGCAAATTACATTTCCAATCCCATAATTGTACGATAGAGTCCATGATATAAGCACTCATAAACAATGGAGGAAATATTTCTGTGGAGGTGGATCTCTTTTGACAATGTTTAGAAATAGTCGTAGCTAAGTTGTCAGATATGATGGTAGCCCAATTCATTATATGAGAATTGATACATGTATCAATTAAAGGGACCCATTCTATAGAGAACTTGGTATTATCAGGCATTCCAGAAAATCTACATAACATGGAGGCCTCATAGTTATTGGGATTTTCTAAAGAAGCTATGGGGTACATACCCGTCTTGTCGAATTTGAATTTGTTTTCTAGGACTCTCCACCCCTGAATCATCTTAAAGGGTTCTTCATTGTCTTTTGAAAACTTGGTCAGGAATGATCTATCATATATATCCTAAGGGTCGGGAAGGTGATACATTTGTTTCAAATCTTCGACTTTAAATGATCCCATTAACTCCATCTTTGATGATCCAGATCTTGGGGGAGGCCCCCAAGATCTGAAAAATTGAAATGGACCTTGGGGGGAAGGCCCCCAAGATCTGAAAAATTGCAATGCCAGAAATAAAATGAGAGAACATACAGTAAATAAAACCATAGAAAAACTTTTTATTAAAATGGAGAATAACTGTAAAAGCTACATTGTGACGAACAAACTGTCCTTTTACAAAATGCAACTTGTTACTTATAGTATTTTTCGGTTACAATTCCACGGGTAAATTCCATGGGTGAATGAATACCATGGGTGGATGTCACAATACCATGGGTAAATACCATGCGTAAATACCATGGGTGAATGAATACCATGGGTGGATGTCACTTACAATACCATGGGTGGATGCCACTTACAATACCATGGGTAAATTCCATGGGTGGATGAATAACATGGGTGGATAAATACCATGGGTTTATGCCGTTTTCCATTCAGATCATTCCTCCCTCCTTAAGAAGAAATGGTCCCCATTGCGTGAAGTTCCTTCCTGCGAAGCCTTTGTTGAATATGAAGAGCCACTGAAGAGAAAGGTTTTATGTGGTTAACCCATAACCATGATGAACGAAGATCTAAGGATAGAGATACCCTGTAATGCCTATGACCAAATATGATACTGACAGTGTACGGACTAGCAAATGGACTTCGATGAAGTGTGGGTTTGTGGATGACCCATAACAATGATGAACAAAGATCTGATGATAGAGATACCTTGTAATGCTTGTGACCAACTATGATACTGATAGTGTGCAGCTTAGAAAATGGATTTCGATGAAGTATGGTTTTGTGGATGACTCATAACCATGACAAACAAAGATCCAAGGATAGAGATACCCTATAATGCTTGTGACCAACTATGATACTAACAATGTGCAGCTTAGCAAATGGACTTCGATGACAAGAATTTTGTGCGGTTGACCCATAACTGTGATGTTGGATGTTGATGAAGTGGCAGTTGCCTACATAGCTTGGGGTGGGAGAGAACGTCTCCAAAGAACCCAAGCTGTATGCTGCTATGCTGAAAATGATGAAAGTGAAGTAGGTGCCTACTAAAGAGGGGTGGGAGGGCACATCTCCAAAGGGAAACTCCTCTAAATGCTGCTCCAGAATTAAAATGGACATAATTCGATCATTATAACTCAAAATATTTATCATAACCTAATTTTGAAAATAGAAGGACCATTTTTCATCTTCCCATGTGTTGAAAATCCTTATTTGGATGCTCTAGAATCTCAAATTTTCATTGCAACTTTTCCGCCATTACAAAAGTTATGAAAAAATAGTTGATTTTAAATCAATGATATCTCCCACATTCGAACTCTGATTCAAGCCATTCTTTTTTTAAATTGAGCGATTTTTCGAGAGGAGCTAAGATCTGCAATCACTTTTCAAAAATTATACACCAAAATTGCAAAAAAATTATAGGAGATTTTCCGTCCACGAATTGTCGTCAAAAACATTTCTACAACATAGCTGACTTTAAATCAGTGATATCTCCCTCATCCAGACTCCGATTAGACCGATATTTTTTTTGAATTTGGGTATTTTTTTGTAAGGAATCCAGATATATTATTTGTTTTTGTAAATTTTTCACCAAAATTCAAACCTGATCTGCAAAACTCGTCGCCCAAAAAAATTCCTATAACAAATGAAAAAAGAAATATTCTTCCTGCTTAGCCCAAGAAAGTGCTCTGTGAAGAGTGCAGCACGTGCCTGAAGTTTGTTGAATATTGCTACAAAATTCTGAAACTAAAATATGCATTAAACCCTCATTCCCATGGAATTGTAACCTTCTCTGATACCACTAATCTGAATCTTGGGGGTAAGCCCCCAAGATCTGAAAAATTGAAATGGATCTTGGGGGCGAGGCCCTTAAGATCTGAAAAATTGCAATGCCAGAAATAAAATGAGAGAACACAAAATAAATAAAATCACAAAGAAAATTTTTATTAAAATGGAGAATAATTGTAAAAGCTACATTGTGGGGGACAAACTGTCATTTTACAAAATGCGACTTGTTACTTATAGTATTTTTTGGTTACAAAACAACGGGTAAATTCCATGGGTGTATGAATACCTTGGGTGGATGTCACAATACCATCAGTCAATACCATGGGTGAATGAATACCATGGGTGGATGTCACAATACCATCGTTCAATACCATGGGTGAATGAATACCATGGGTGGATGTCACTTACAATACCATGGGTGGATAAATACCATGGGTGGATGGCATTTACAATACCATGGGTAAATTCCATAGGTGGATGAATAACATGGGTGGATGAATACCATGGGTTGATGTCATTTTCCATTCGGATCATTTGAATTCTTGAATTGTATGTCTTCAATATTGACATTCTACATTACCCATCTAACCATATCCGTGTATGGTAGTATCTTGGCTCTTGCTCCTATTCTGTGAAGAAAAGAGCAAGCAGCATCTCTGAATTGAGCCGACGAGGGTAGTATTGAATCTATTTTTGCCTTGGTATCAATAACTTCAGGCCGCTCATTTTCAAGTATATTGTAGATAACTTCCCACGTTGTTGCTCCTCCATCAACACTACAAACCGTATCAGAAAATATGGGTGGCATCTCTGTAACCTCAGATTCTGAAACACTCTATTGTTTCTGTTTTTGCATTACTTTTCGTAAGGACATATCTTTTGAATCTTTCCTGAAATGGAAGAGAGATATATCAGAGTAAATGGTAGAGGGTAATTAAGGCTGAAGAGCTCTTTGAAATGACTTTAAGCATGGGAATATTTTGAACACAATCTCTATATTAACTAGCCATAACTTAAAAATATTAACTTCTCTCCTTGAGCTGCTAAACAATAATTACTCTGTAAACCCACTTGATATTTCATTAAAAACTTAATAACTTCCCACGCTTTATGTCTAATCTTCCACATAGCGACTTTCAAATGTTGCAACATAGCATTGTTCGTAGATAATGCGATTGCGAAACATCACAATATCGCATTTCACAATTTTTTAAGGGACAACACAGTGGCATGACTTGTTAAATTTCGATTTACGAAGTGCGATTGCATATTCTTAGAGTGTCATGATTGGAAAATCACAGTGGATTCTTTATCGCATATCACATTTCAGGATTTTCTTTAGGATGTTAACAATTGTTACATGGAAAACTGCAAGATGCGATTTGCAATGACAAGAGTTTAAGTATAGGTTCTTTTCTAAAGGTTTAAGGCATTTAGAGTTAGCGCTTATTTACAAAAGTTAAAATATTTAAAAGGGTCCCCATTTATATGTCAAATATTAACTATTACTCCCTATAAATGGGGGAGTTGTTACATAGTACAACACACCCTCCTCCCATTCTCATCCATTTCTTCAAGTGGCCTGTACACATAAAATACATTACAAATTTGTTAGATTCTATTTGGTTTGTATTCTCCTGTTGTGAAAGATGGGATCCTAAGGAGTACTAGGCTTGAAAAGGTCTCCCATACCCTTCTCCAACATTCTACCATCTTTCCTCACCTTCAGATCAATTTTTACGCCCTTGGAACGCTCTTGGATGCAATCTTGTAGCAATCATGTAGCATCCTATAACATTGCATAGAAACCATCAAAACATGACCAAAATTTCTCCTTAAGCCTATTTTTTGCTTCTTAACCCTTCAAAACATCTTCTAGGCCTTGGGAACAAACATGAAGAAGATTAGAGACCTCTTAGAACTCTTCTTTTCATCGTTGCAATTTATTTATGCAATTAGTGTTAGTTGTTTTGAGCATGAATTCAATAACATAGGGGTAGTTTACATTAATATTCCTTGAAATATTTGTTCGATTTTGTAGTTAGAATAGGATTTAATTTGAATGTAATAGTTTAGGATTGATTTTATGGTATTTAATTCATTCAACTAGAATAGATTTATTTTCCTATCATTTTTTCTGCAACAGATTAGTTTTCCATTTCCAAGTATTTCTTACCTTGCAAGTAGAAAAAAGTTTTCTCTTATACAATAGGACAAGAAATATTTTCCTTTCTTGCAAAGATAGGTTCAGTAAAAATCCTTCTTCAATCTTACAAAAGCGTCTATGTACACTTTAAATTGATTCACTGCCTCATAGTAGCTTAGGTAGAATTGTGTTTATTGTGCATACAACACTATCACCTCTTAAGTTTGTACAAACCCCAAATTGATAAATTAACCCTGAGAGGTTCAACATTCTTGTTGTAATACTAGATCTCATCACTTTTTGGTGTCATTTTTGTGGAGGTGTCAAAGTAGGTGTTGTTTCTAATTTGATTTGCTTTATCTTTTCATTTTATTTCCTGAAAATCAACAACTTTTTTCTTTTGCATCAATTTTTTGTCTATCTAAAAATATTAAAAAAAAACAAAACAAAACGAAACAAAAACAAAAAAAAAAAAAAAAACATTTATTTCATGCCTCATAGGGTTAGGGAAAACTTAGGGAAATTCCTGCCTAAAACCCCCACTCCTACAAGCATTCAACCATCACTTTGTTTTAGTGACTATAGACCTCCTACTCTGACCACGAAGGATTTGGAGAACCCTTTAGTTGAGAAACTAAAGATCTTTGAATAACCTACATCACCTACCCAAGAGATGGTTGGAAATAGGCAGCTTATGCTCTTTCTTATCAGAGAAACCAATGGGGAGGCCAGAATGAAGAACATAAGCCCCACCACTCTCATGCATTTCCATGACCTAGCTTCTGAGGATCCTGATACATTCATGTTTGAGTTTGTAGAACCTATGATTACACTTCTGATGAAAAAAGCTAAATTTAGTTCCTTCCATTGTCAAGGATGCAACCTTACACTGGTTCATGAGTTTACAAGGAAGCAACTTCACCACTTAGACTCAAATGCAATGAGCCTTCAATAAAAAATACAAATATTATTCTAGATTCAAGGACACTAAAGAGGAAATATTTAGAATGACTCAGTGGATAGGTGAGTCCCTAAAGGACTATGAAGAAATGTTTCAACTGAGCTCTAGGAGAGCTAACTACACCCTTGGCCCAGATTCAGAAAGCTTGTATTACTCAGAGGGCTTAGAGATGAGTTGATGGAGACCCTTCACATGTTGTCTAATTGATCCAAGATCTTTCACTTACACATGCATCGACATTACATATAACATAGTTAAATAACCATGGAACTTAAAATCCCATAAACAATATGGAAATAATCAGAAGAACACAAAAACCATGACACAATGATTTGATTATGGAGTTCGACCAATTTGGACTATGTCTCCAGGCCTTGCTCAATAGTGGGGAGGCATTCTTTTTATTAGTGGCATAAAAGAGATAAAAGTACAACAACAATAAATTTCAACTCTTATACCTCCAAGCTGATAGATGGGCAGAAAATGGAGAGCCCAACTTTGAAAATAGATAGAACCACTGAACTGCTAGCAAAAAATAGTGAGAAAACGCCTATCCAAATTCTCAATTTGGACAATCAGACCGTCTGCAACTTTCTCAGAATCTCCCTGCTGCTGAAGGCAAGGTTTCGACCTACTACGAGGGTCAGGGTTTTCTGTATACAATAAAATCTTTGTATTCAGCCAGTCCTCTCCTCCTTTATCTGACAAAATAGTCATATATATATAAGATCACGGTGGCATCCCTCAAAATTGGGGCAGTTTCAACATAATACCCAAGGTTATCAGGCATGAGTGGGCCTGAAGGATTCACGACGACCACCCTTCCACAATAGTAAGCCACTATCTAGCAACCCATTTCAACGACGTACGACTCTTGACAACGGGTTCATCGACGGTTCCAACTTATCGACAAATAGTCCAATGCCTAGACACATCATCCTGTGATAACTATGGACCCGACAGGAATATTCACCATATAACATAATGTCTTCGCGTCCAACACTCCTGTTGCATTATTGCAATCAGCGTGGAACCATTGGCGGAATGGTTAGCACTCTGCAATACCTGCGGACTGTTGGGCTTATTAATCACATTGTACAACATTTCGGGTCTGGGCCCCTTATCGCAGTATTACAATCGGCGCCTACGGCAAAATCGCAATCGACACTTTTCCCCTCAACCATATCGCAAGCACCAGCACTTTCATGCAATTGCGATATGCGATGTATATCAAATCGCAACTAAGCCCTGCAAAGGGCCGATTCGTAACTCCTATGGCCTGCGATATGCAATATCACAATCGCAATCGGGAATGCCAGGGTCTGATTCTTCCTCAAGTGCTCCTCCTTTTCACTGATATGCAATATACGGGGTCCAGCAGCATCCTGCCACGTGGCTCTCCCTTATTCACTGAAACTATGCCATGCCATCTTCTCCCTGCTACCTGGACAAGTCAAAATAAAACTTTGACTTGCTCTAACTTTGTCATCTGGACTCGGATTTAAGTGGCGTTCACACCATTGGAATCAAGATGATGAGCACTTCAATCTGATGCTAAGCTTATCTAGATTCTGCCACTTTGAGTTTTGATCCTTTTGTCATGTCACTGGTACTTTTCTGAAGATCCACTTGGATCAATCCTCCCCACTAAGAGAAGCTTTTGGTCCTCCAAAAACATTAATTAATATGCAACTATTTTGTATTCTATCTACACAACAAGTGTTCTAATAGGTCATCCTTCCTTCTCCTTCACCTTTGTCCTTCGGAGCCATAAGCGATGAGATGACACCTGCATCCCTTGTAAACATGTAGTACAATATCTTGCAAACTACATGTTTATCTCTATGACCAAAATGAGTCAAGCATCCCATACTTGCCACTAGTTTATAACACATACTATGTGGTCAAGTTTACATAAAAATGGAAACAATACTCCAACTATAAAGACAAGCCAAACATCCTTGTTGCTTCAACAAGTGATGGAAAACACATCATCACTGCAACACATGATTTACACAAACAAGGCCAAACACTATTGTTGCTTCAACAAGTGATGGAAACACATCATCACTTTCACAGTTCAAAAAGAAACACAAAATAAGGCCAAACATCATTGTTGCTACAACAAGTGATGGAAAACACATCATCACTTTTACAATTTAAAATGCAACATATGAAAAAATAAGGCCATGACATTCTACCACACCTAGAAGAACCATATCTCACTTATCAAAGTGAATAGATCATCTTCCATGTGGTGCATTTGTTGGTCAAACAATTGTTTCATATGGTTCATGTTCAGATTCTTTGTCCTTGCGACGTTGTTCAGGATGGAGCCCCCAACATGTGGCTCTACGATGACTACCTCTATCGCAATGACTACAATGAGTCTTCACTTTCCAGATCTGCTTGATTTTCTTCTTCTTTGGTTGTTGTTGTGGAAATCCAAGAAATCAACCTTAGGTCTGGGAAGGTACTTGTAGATGCTCACTCACCTTCTCCATCATAATATCTTGAAGAAGAGAAGTAAGATAGTACCCCTCAAGCCATTGTACCTCCCTATGTTGAAAGGTTGGTCCAACCTAAGCAACACACCCTAGAAGAGGCTGAAATTCTAGGAGAACTGAAGAACCTGTGTTAAAATGTCCCTCATCCAAACCATCAAAGATGTTCCCATCTATAACAAGATCATCATGGAAGAATGTTTCAAGAGGGCCAAAAGGAGGAAAAGAGATGTCCCCACTATCAATGTTGTTGGACAAATAGTTGTTCTAATGCTTGTGAAGGTCATCTTTGTAAAGTATTTGGATTCTGGTATCCCGATAGTGGATGTACATATTAACAATATTGTAGTCCCCAAAACATTGATTGACCTTGGGGTTAAAATCAATTTCATGACCAGGGAAACTATGTTTAAGCTCAACCTCCATGGATCCCTAAGGAAAACCACCATTGTGCTGCAACTTGTAGACAAATCCACATTAGCCTTCAAGGGTGTTATTGAGGATGTGATGGTTTCCATCGAGTCCTTGGAGTACCCCACTAATTTCCTTGTACTCCAACTCAAGACCAAGTTCAATGGTTACCCTCTCATATTAGGGAGACCTTGGTTAGCTACTATTGATGCTTATATCAACTATAGAGATGGAAACATGACAATAAAAAATGGGCAACTCACAAAGAAACTTGTATTTGTTGAAAATATTGATAGCGGGCGAATCAATATTTCTTCTCAATTAGTATATTTTTTAACTTCATATACCATTAATTGTTATTAGCATCAGATAAACATAAACATTCATCAACACCATTCAACAATGCATAACAATAGAGACAGTAGACACAAATATTTTTAGGTGGAAACCCCCTCCGAGAAAAAAACCACCGAATGCTTCTTAATACTTGTCTTCAAAACATTTACACCAATTTTTCATCTTCAACTGAAGGAGGCTCCAACCCCCTGATTTATAGTCTCCAACCTGTAGGACATTCCAACGCCCTGTTTACCAACCGTAACTGGGAGGATGCTCCAATGCCCTTGTTTACAGTCTCAAACCTGAAGGATGCTCCAATACCCTATTTACCAACTACAACCAGAAGGATGCTCCAATGCTTTGTGTCGAGCACCAACCTACCCTAGAACCACCCTGTCACCCTGAAGTGTTCTCAGGCTCCAACCTGAAGGAGACTTAACTCTCCTACCCTTGCACCACCCTTATAAGTCGGCATACCACATTTCATAATTGTCATACTAGATCCACTAGTTCTCGATATCAATAAATACAAACTTTGCTAAAAATTTATATCTACTTATGCTCAATATCTCTACATCACTATATTGTTATTCCTACAATCATACAATTTGTAATATACAACCATAGCCTGCAACTACAATCATCGTCACAATAAATGAAACCTGCATAAGTATCTCTCCTCAAAATATATTATTTTCTTCTTCCAATCCTCTGATCACTCTATATGCTCAGAAGTATATTAAACAACTAACCTTGTTCAATACAATAGTGTTGTAACACCCTCCTTCCACACTTACCCAAGCTTATCGGTCCATTGGGGTAAATATATGACAAATAATTATTATGATATGATTCAACCTCCTAGATCACATTAATAAGTGGAACCGACGAACCAACACTTTACAAACCTCCCTCGAGTGCTATAAGACCCCTAGGATCCAAGTATAAGAAGGGTGAGATCAAGGCCAAGAAGATCATCATTGATTCTATCAAAGATCATATTATTACTTATGTGTCCAAGCTAGAGAATTCAAAAGAGATGTATGAAAAATTGATTGGGATGTATGACATCAACAATCTCAACCACATCATTGTCTTGAAGAAAACTTTGTGACATAAAGATATCGAAGTTGAAACTATAACCAGCTACTTTATGAGAATATCTCAAATAAGAGATCGACTTCTCTCCATTGGAGAAATCATACCTGATAAAGAGCTTGTGCAGATGACCCTAAGAGGAATTCAGAGACAAGAAGAAGGAGAACCTACAATATTTGCAACCAATGCCAAGAAAGGAAAAGGGAAAGGAAGACCTTCCAAATGGAAGTCAAAGAAGCAAGCTCCAACACTCAACAATAAAAGAAGGGACTTGTCCAAAGTCCAATGCTATAAATGAGACAAATCTAGCCACATAACCCGAGATTTTCCTAAAAGAAGAAGTGATTCAAGGCCCAATACCAACAACAATGGGTATAATAACAACTTCAACAATAGAAGGAGAGGAAGAGGTCACATTTCCCATGGAAGTGTTGAAGAGACTCAACGCCCTCAAAATAAGTACAAAAATGCAAGGTATGTTGATAATGTTGCTAATACTCAATCTAAATATTTTCTCATTTTTTCTCTTTCTATCTCATCTTCAAATAACATTGACAGCTGACTAGTGGATAGTGGGGCATCTAGACACTTGATTGGGTATCATGAAATCCTCTCAAATTTGATTGATAGGGAGACAAATTTGAATATTGTACTTGGTGATAATTCTATTTATACTGTCAAAGGGATTGGATTTGTTTCTTTTCGTCTAGATTCTGGTCAAACCATTCATCTGTAGGATGTGTTATATGTGTCGGTCATGACGAAGAATCTTGTATCCATTTTAGCTATGGAAGGAAAAGGTATTAGCCTTGCATTCATTGATGGAAAATTCCTTTCATGGCCAAGGAAATCTTGCTTAAAGGAAACCTTCAAACTTGGTGTAAGAAATGAAGGCCTATATAGAATGTGTTGTTGACCATTTCATGCATTGATCCATGATAACACAAATCAAAGTGATCTTTGGCATCAAAGCTTTGCTCACCTTTATTATAGGGTCTTGCTTGGTTTTAGCAAAATGGTTATAAGAATTCCAGAGACTCAGATAGATCAAGAAGGTGTATGTTAGGGATGTGCTAGCGGAAAGAATGTCAAGGGACCATTCACTTCTAGTAGCAGCAAATCTAATGAGATTATTCAAATTATTCATTTAGACCTTTGTGGGCCCATGATGGTGACATCTCTTGGAGAATATTTATACTATGTGATCTTTGTTGATGACTTCTCCTGTAAAACTTGGATCTTCTTATTGAAGGAAAAGTATCATGTTTTTAGCATGTTCAGGGACTTCAAATCTCTAGTGGAAAATCAAACTGGAAAGAATATCAAGATCCCGAGGAAAGATAATGGAGGAGAATAAACTTCAAATGACTTCAAGTAATTTTGTAAATATGTCGGTATTAAGAGGGAATTTTCTGTTCCAAACAACCATCAACAAAATGGAGTTACTGAGAGGAAGAACAAGACCATCTTAGAAGCAACCAAATCCACGATTTATGATCAGAAGCTTTTTATGTTTTATGGGGAGAAGCAAAAAATACTATATTATATCTCCAAAATAGAAACCCGCATCAAGTATTGGGAACAAGACTCTTGAAGAATCATTTACTATTATGAAACTGGAAGTTGGACATTTGAGAATATTTGGTTTCCTTGTCAACATTCATGTACTGAAAGAGAAGAGGTAAAATCTAGAGGCTTCAGGAAAGAAAGTTACATTTTTTGGTTATTGTGAAAATTCTAAAGCTTATAGGATATATGTGCTAGGATAAAGGAACATTGAGTTTAGCTGGGATGTTACCTTTCATGAAGATGCTTCCCTTGGAAAAGAAAGGGACTCTTTTGTCCCTGCCAACACTGAGAGTAGAGATGATACTATGGATGTAGATGCAGAGCCATCCATGCTAGAGCCTTACCTTCCACATGATCCTATGGAACCATTGGATCCTTTAGATCCTCCTCCTTTTGATCATTCTTCTTCTAGTAAGAGACCTTTATGGTTTTGTGATATATTATAGGATGTAGAGAAACATTCATCCCCTAGAGGCACCTTGAGAGAAAGAAAGAAGCCTTGCCGATATTAGGGGTATGTTGCATTGATAAGCAACATCATACAATCTAAACCTATTAGTTATGAAGAAGCAGTGAAGGAACAAGTTTGGAGAGATGTCACGACAAAGGAATATTAGTCTGTTATGAAAAATGATGTATGGGAGGTTGTTTAGAGACCCGAGGGGAAGTATGTAGTGACTTCCAAGTGAATATACAAAATCAAACATGCAACTGATGGTATTAAAAAGTTCAAAGAAAGGTTCATGGCTAGAGGATTCTCTTGAAAAGAGGGAGAAGATTATGATGAGATATTTTCTCTTGCTTCCAGATACACTACCACCTGGTCTATCATTTCTCTATATGCTAATCAGGGTTGAAGTCTTCGTCAGATGGATGTGAATACAACTTTTCTTCATGGCATACTCAAGGAAGAAGTGTACTTTGAACAACCTCAAGGCTTTGAGGAACATGACAGGGAAACCCATGCTTGCAGATTGAAGAAATCCCTCTATGGATTAAAGCAAGCCCCAGGTCTTTGTATGCTTAGATCGATGGATATTTGATAAATTAGGGATTCAGTAGAAGAAATGACAACCCAAACCTCTATTTCAAGGTTTTCCAAGGTATGCCTTTGATTTTGGTTTTATAGGTTAATGATTTGTTTATGAAAGGAGCAAAGTCTTTGAGAATCCAATGTAAGAGGGAGTTTTCCTCCAAATTTGAGATGAAATATCTTGGGTTGATGCACTATTTCTTGGGCTTAGAAGTGTGGTAGAAACCTAGAGAGATTTTCCTCAGCCAAGGAAAATACGTTTTCAAATGCTTAGAGAGATTTGGGATGGTGGATTGCAAATCCATGGCTATACCAATGGAGGAAAATTTCAAGAAGTTATGTGGGAAGATATGGCACAAGATCTAGTGGATCCTTCTATGTACTAACAATTGATTGGAGCTTTAATGTTTTTGGTCAACACTAGACCAAATATATGTTTTTCCATTAACACCTTGAGCCAGTTCATGGTGGAACCTTTGCATGCTCATTGGGTGGTCGTAAAACATGTGTTAAGATATCTACATGGGACGATCAATTATCGACGGAGATATGCCTCCATTGATGATTTGAGACTACATGGATATACAAATGTTGATTTGGTTGGGAGTGCTACTGACATGAAGAGCACATCAAGGTACTACTTTAGCCTGGGATCTGTCATGATTTCATGGATGAGTAGGAAGCAAAGATTTGTTGCTCCCAGTACAACTGAGGAAAAGTATATTGCAGCTAGTATAGCTTGCTGTAAGGTAGTATGGTTGTAGAATTTCTTTGTAGAGTTGTTTGATCATGTGCCAAATATGACTGTGATATACAAATGTTTATTGGGTTGGGAGTGTTACTGACATGAAGAGAAAATCAAGGTACTACTTTATCTTGGGATCTATCATGATTTCTTGGATGAGTAGGAAGCAAAGATTTGTCTCTCTCTGTACAACTAAGGAAAAGTATATTGCATCTAGTATGGCTAGCTATAAGGTAGCATGGTTGCAGAATTTCTTTGTAGAGTTGTTTGATCATGTGCCACATACGACTGTGATATACTATGAAAATAAAGCAGGATCATACTTTTAGAGAATGCAGTATTACATGACAGGTCAAAGCACATCAAGATTAAGTACCACTACATTAGAGATATGGTACAAAGAGCAGCGGTGAGGCTCCAACACATCTCGACATATAAGCAGGTTGTAGGCATTGTCACCAAGCCTTTGTAGAAAGTGATGTTCTTATTCTTTAGATAGTAGCTTGGAGTGTAGGAGAATGTATCCCTCCTTGTGAGAGAACACTGTTGATTGAGAACATTGAGCATATGCTCTTCCCCCCATCTTTTGACCAACCATGGGCTTGGTGGGGGGGATGAGAAATGAGGCTCTTGGGTGTGAGGGTACTCCTTGGAGCCATGGACATGGCTAAGTACATACCCCAGTATGCATCCTACTCGCAATTCACCTTTGTGTCATTATTGACCAAGGGCCATATTGAGATGATTAAGCTTGTTGGAATTGCCACACATTTGGCTAGTGGGTGAGGAGACTTATGTGTGTGTGACCTATTGTAGTTGTTGCAACAACCCCTCCAAAAATTCAGAAATATTTAAAATTTTCAGAGCCCCTGTATTGCACGAGAGTTCCCGCACCCTAGGGATTTGTTCAAAAGCTCACCACACCATAAAAGCCTTGTAAGAACTTAAGTTTTCCTGCTAAGTCGAGCTAAGAGACAAAATCCAATTTAAGAAAGTCAGTGGCAATTTCGAAATGCGACTTTGGCAAAAAATTATGACCCTTGCAACTATTACAACCCAGGCGACCCACAGGTTGCAAAGGTTGCAAAGGTCACAAGCAATACCTATCACGACCATGTGACCCCGCGACCAACAAGTCGCAAGGTCGTATAGGTCGCACTTGGAACTCATTGCAACCATGTGACCCTTGCAACCTCGCAACAAACAAGTCGCAAGGTCGCACTTGCGACCCATGTGACCTTTGAATGTGCGACCAAAATTATAAATAGGTAGGTCACCCCTATTCATTTGTAATGACTCCTTTGGTCGCACGAGAGATGAAGAGGGCTTGCGACTTGGGCACCCTCACGTTTTCTCTAGGCAGGCGACCTTTCACCTTCTTGGTAGTCACTTTTTTTGACCAAGTGTCATTCCCTACCACCATGAAATTCCACATTCCACTCTAAGGGTATTTTTAGCTCCTTTTTCTTAGGTTTTTCACCTTAGACCAAAGAAGCAATTTCTTTCGCCATGTTCAGTCTTTCCTTCCCCCCTCATGATCATTCCCCGACCTTAACCATTCCTGTTTTCACTAGTAATCTTGACCATCTTTCCAGGAAGAATTCCAAGCCTCCCCTAAGCCTCAAATATTCCTCCTTAGCCCACCCAAAACTTAGGTCACACAGCCCACGACCGTGCTACAACTTTTTCCACGACTATAGTGACCTAACGACTATAGCAACCTACCGACTCCACGACCTCACGACTTCGCAACTTCGCAACCTCGTGACCCCGCGACCTAGTGACCTTGTGACTTTGCGACCTGTGACCCATACACCAAGTCGCTAAGTCAAACTCTTTTCCTTGCAACTATGCGACCTATATTCCTATGTGACCTACCATAAAGACCTCCTAGCAACTTTTTAAATTGATTTCATTTAGGCAGTTTTGGTTTAATTTTCATGACATCACTCTCATCATGGGATTGTATGTTTTACATGCTAGATGATGTGGACCTCGAGTGCATCTCCATCTCCTCCTTCGAAGACAAGATGGTGCCCCCAACTACTAAGGCCAATCACAAAAGCTCGGGAAGAAGTTCATTGGAGATCTACCAGGACGAGGAGCCACCCATCTATGGGGACATAGCTTGCAATATTAATAAAACCACAAAACTCTCCATGTATAAAATCTATGAAGAGTTCATGACGCTGGACATACGGGAAACCAAAGAGGATTTCCTGATATACCTAAATGTCAAGAGGTTGAAGCTACACAAGATAGCATCACACCCTCCGATATTTTCATGCACGGAAACTATTGATTGGATCCTACAAAATACAAATACAAATTCGTGGATGGTCAAGGACCATAATGGAGCACCCTTAGCTACAATCTCCCCTACAGATATTTCCGCCTACTACAGGCTCCCTGAGAGACATGATACTTTCAATACCTAGTGGCTCTCTGGTCTTGTACTCCTGGTTAAAGATATCCTGAGGGAATGGTGGTAGGACCCATCAAAGTTCCGGGTTAGATCAGATCAGGCATACAAGACATAGGGTTTACGGAAAGTATATCAACTAATTGTTGCTATGATGTGCCGCTTGTATGGTAAGGCAGAGTGTGATGTATTCTACAGAACTTGGGTTCCTCTCATGCATGTTTCCGCCACCCGAGGAACTATTTTTAATTGGGAAACCATTATGGCATCATCTTTAAGGACAAACATAGTTGCAGCCAAGAATCCAGAGCTAGAACAACCACCAGAATTCTACATGGCTTCATACCTCCTAGATTATGTCTGCGCAAGATGCCAATTTGAGAACTGCAGTTATAAGTGGGATACGTCAACAACTGACCCCGTGCACCACCACTATAATGTTTTTTGAGACACTGCCTACAAATGTATGATAGATGTGATTTCTGAATCTTTTATCACCCTGCTATACTAGCAGCTATTTAGTGAGGAACCACCATGCATGTCAAAGAGGGCTATGGAAACCATGGTCAAGGTAGCACATTTATTTCCCATATAAGAGGGTATGTTCATCAGAGTGTTCGGTACCCATAAGGCCCCCCATGTCTAACCAAATTTTATCACAAACAAAACACTCCTGCGGGAAGTCTGCTACCAAATGACACAGGGTTTGTCAAAGGTACTAAACAAAGGCAAGAAGAAACCAAGTCCTACCTTCCCTCTCACCATCAGAGCATATATAGTAGAAAACATCAAACAAGTGAAGGTAGAGGCTGAAGCATTGAAAGATAGCCATTTTTTAAGTCTCAACTATCGGACGTACGATCCTGAGAAGGTCGTGGCTGCCAACTGTAAGAAAGCAAATTCCAGCTGGTCATATTCACACACCAGACAAGATCATGAAGACGAGGTAAAGAATTGGTATAAAACCACTAGGGAACTCAGTCCTAGTGATCAATAGGCTATAGATGAGGAGCTGCTCGAGCATTCCCAGG
Source organism: Pinus tabuliformis (assembly GCA_031772625.1). Lineage (NCBI taxonomy): Eukaryota > Viridiplantae > Streptophyta > Pinopsida > Pinales > Pinaceae > Pinus > Pinus tabuliformis. The sequence goes on from CM062806.1 coordinate 583,225,899, forward strand.
AAAATGTTAATCTTCAAGAGAGAGCCTCCACAATGAAGAAGAAACATAGGGAGACACAAAAAGTCACCAGGGAATCTGAGAAGCAAAAGGGGAAAGTGGTTGAAGATATTTTGAGAGACCCAAAAGAGGAAGACATTAAAGAAGCATTGGAACAAAGAAACGCCACCTTGGCAAGAAAAAAGCAAGAGTTCAAGAGGAAAAGAGAGAAAGAGCTCAAACAATCTCAAGATTTCAATGACCAAGGCCAGCTCGAAAAGAGAAAGTGACAAGAAGAGGAGGAAAAGGATAAATAGCTATAAGAAAAGCTGGAAGAGGAAAGAAGGGCTCTGGAAGAAATAGAGAAGAAGAGATAGGAATAATTAGAGAAGAAAATACAAGAAGAAGACAACAATGCTAGAGAAGAAGAGGAGAAAAAGAGGATGGAACAGGAGCTAAAAGAGGAAGCAGAAAAGCTTAAGCAGGGAGACGAGAATAAGAGGAAACAAGTGCTAGTAGAGAAAGAAAGAAATAAATAGGAGGAAGAACTAAGGAGGATAAAAGAAAGGGAAACTAGGGGAGTCGAGCGAGGAGAGACTAGTAAAACATCCAAGCTGGATACAGAACAAAGTGAGATACCCCCATTGTATGTGCCTCCTTCTACTCCCCTCACTCGTGGGAACCTTCTCTTGCAAGAACTAGGTTTCTTAGAAGGACAAGAGGAGGAGGTCCTAGACCTCACAAAGCTCACCTTTGACGAAGTTAGCCTCAAAATTGTGCAGGAAAGAAAAAATATTGTGCTAGGAATCTAGCAGAGCCCTTGTTGGTCACCATGGCCAAGGAGATTGTACCCAACATCACTGCGAACCCAGAAATGATCCCCTCGGCTGGGACAACTTTCATTGCTACCACGAAACATAATGTGGCCTGGATGAGTAAAAATATCATAGACCTTCAAAATAGGCTTGACACATTTGAACAGAGGGCCACCAGTGGAGAGCAAGAGAGAAGGAAAGCAGAAGAAGAGAATGCAACCCTTCGTTTATTTCACTCAAGCACAACATAATTTCAGGAAACAATCAAAGGGGAGGTAGAGACCCTCAGGAAAGCCATGTTGATGGTTTACGAAGAGATTTCTAAGATGCATCACACAGTGGCCCCAATCTTGGTGATATAAACCCACAGAGAGGAAAGAGCCGCAGTGTTAAAGGAGGTTGTAATCGCTATAGAAAAATACATGAGTGGTCTGTTAAACACCCCGGAGCACCAGTGGTAGTCCCTAAGAAAATTTGGATCACGATGAAAAACGCCAAGGTTTGGCTCCGCATCAAGATTCAATCAAAGGACAAATTAACCAATGATGTGGACAGAGTATTAGCTTGCTACAGACACCTTTTTAGCAGCCTAGAGTCTATGCTCCAACTTCATAGAGTTCCTTCTATTAGAGAAGTCGGGAAAGTTAGGAAACAAGAGGATATCTCAAGGGAGGTGTGGGATTTTGTTGATACATATAAACAGGAAGCCCGTGCAATGGGCATGCCGGTCACCAAAGAAAATATTATGTGTTATGTGCTATAACCAGTAAGAATTTACACAAAAATTGTAACCTTGAATAACTAGGCGAATGCCAAATGGACCACCCTCATCCCAAATGCACTTGAATGCCTGCACATACATGATGATGATCAGCGACAGAACACCCACATTACAGCTGAGTACAACCTATGGTGCACCTACTTGATAGAGCAGCTCAATCTAGATGTACCTGAACTTGCTATTGTTAAATTGATGGATTGGATTAGTAGCTTATTTTGTGATGTGTGTAATTTGATAGAATAAGACATTTTGGAATATGAAAGGTCATGAGGAAGCCAAAGATTCATCAGGTAGATGAAGATTCATGAGGAAGTTCAAGAGTCAAGGGTAGGCTAAGAGTCACCTTCACTCTATAAATACACCCTCATGACACATTTGTATAGACCTTTTGTTGAGGATATTTTTGAGACATATTGCTTAAGAGAACTTATGCTCTTTTAATTGATGCAAGGAGTGATTGTAATATTCCACTATTGGATTCCTCAAATATTTTATGCCGTAATGCCATGAGTATTTTTCGCTTGATGGATCGGATGTTCCTGAGAGTTATTTGATGTGCGGTCTTTTCATGTGTTGTCTCATACTACAAACATTGTGTTGCTACACATGGACAATATATGATTCACTAATTCTATGTTTGTGTTGGTGAACTGTTTTGTTGGTATTAGTATAATCTATTCCTGGCTATACATTTACTTATGCTTATAGATGTTTTATTTCTATGAACTACTTTACAGTTGTTAAGCGCTTTATCTTCTAAAACATGAGTCTTATTTGAAGTTTTTTTACAATTACTTTACATAAGGTTTATGTTGTTAATAGTCTGGCTATTCATGGTATGCACATTATAAGACATTTGTCAATTATTTCCTTGTGTTTATTGAAGTTCATGCTTTCAATTGAGCCCACATCCCACTTTCGTCTGAAGTAAGATCAACACACCTGAACGGCAGCTGGGCCTACATACCGGATGGGATCCCTAAAGCAAATGGTGCAAGGTCTAGTTGTGAACCTACACCGGGGAGATCCCCTTTGCTGTTGGCAGAGAATTCCAACCGAGCAAAAGATTTGGCGCTAGAAGGAGGGCCATGGCAAGTACTAATCCACGCCCTCACACTTAAACTTCGCATCAAGCTAGTAACCAACCTCGTCCTCCCATGCCTCCTGAGATACCATACATTCCCCCTTATGGTCCGGCTTTCACGAGGCTGCATAAAGAAGTTTCCCAACCTCCCCCTCTTGAAGATGGCCCGAGAGGAGAGGAACTTCCCCTATTCGAAGTCACCAAGGAACAGCTCAGGGCCATGAGCCCTATTACTCGACAGTTCGCCAGGGGTTTGAAATGCATTCTTACAACTAACTCCTTATCCAAGCCCCGCACCTCCACGCCTCATCAAACACGTCAAGGTGTCCTCGTTAACTCCATATCGTAGTTAATCGGCCTAGTACTCGATGACTATGCAGATGCTACTGAAAGGCTCTCCATCGAGGGGTTGGAAAATCCTCCCGAAAATGAAGGGGGTGACCCTAAGAATACCTTCACCGGTGAAAACAACCGGTCACAACGGGGAGAGATAGGGAAACGATCAACGGCTCCCAGAAGATACCCCTGTCAACAATCAACCTCTGAGGGGGAATACTGAGGGGACCCTAGGGTGGGGAATCGGGGAATACCTTAGAGATCGTATAAACTTTTACAACAATCAGTGGTTCCAGAGGAACCTGAGAAACACTAGGAATGTGAGAAACACTAGGGATATAGGACACCTCAGAGTGCCTTGAGGGGAAGGCAGGTGACCTCCTCACACCAGCGGGGGACTAGGCACCATAGCAAATCGGAGGGAAATGACAATCGCCTCCTGTTTCCACCCCCACCTAGAGGCAACCTCCGCCAACATTCGTTGGCCTGGATGGCTCAATCCCCATTAAACATTAGGGGCCAACTTCATGACATGCTTCACCATTATGAGAAACACCTCCCGAAGTTCGACCCCAAAAAGGGAACCTCAGATGATGACCATATTAACAATTTTTACCTAGCATTACAAATGATGAAGGTACAATATGACGACGTGGCTTGTCCCATGTTCCCTCACACTCTAGAGAATAAGCCTTCCACCTGGTATCAGTCACTGCTTGTTGCCTCCATCTGAACTTGGGATGAGTTCTGGAAGACCTTTCTCGAGAAGTTTTTGGAAGACAAGACACCTTCTATGCTCCTCACCGAGCTTAGCACTTTGAAGTGCCATAAGAAGGAGAAGGTGAAAGATTTCAACCAACGATTCACCACCGTTTTGAATAAGTTATTGATTGATGTGGCCCTTGATGATTCCATCATGATTGATTATTACACTAGGGCTTTGCCGCGGGACATTGCCCTATTCGTTAAACGTGAAGCAAAACTCACCCTAGTAGAGAATTTTGCTATAGTGCTAGAGGTCGAAAAGGATCTTCTTTCTATTGGCACCCTATATCATGATTCCTGGGAGGAGGCAAAACCATATAGTAAGAAAAATCAAGCCTCGTCCATTAAAACCGCAGATAAAGACAAAGATTCCTTTGATTTCAAAGGACTGGCCAAATCCTTAAAGCAGCTGACTAACAAGGTGTCTAAATTAAAGAGAAAGACCAATGAAGTTTCGAGAGGAGGAAATCCCACTAAACCCTTTTTCTAGAAAACTAACAATCCCCCCCTAAAACGTCTCAAGAATCCAGTTCAAACTTCAATGTGGAAGAGATAGGAAAGGATAACTTCTTCGCTTTTCATCAGGCCTCTCACTCTGAGAAAACCTACCCCCAATGGCTCCATAACATGATCGTCATAGTCACCCAACCTTTAGAAAACCAGGCCATAGGAGAGGGTGAAGAAGAAACTAATGACCGTGAAGAGGATGACTCCCCTCCCAACGATGATGCCCCATCTGCTATGTTAACCTTCGAAGTCATTTGCGGGGAGAGGTGTTGATCGCTCAAGAGGCCATCTTGGGAGACACTCCTCTCTCGAAACCCCCCAAAATCTATAGTCTTAGGAGTAAGGGGCCTATGTCGGATGCTACGTTGGAAGATAAGAAAAGGGCTTTGTTAAGAAGGATTCTGCCACCCACTAATACCAACTAGCCATCCACCCCTTCCCCAAAGGGATGAATGATCTAAGCTCTAAGGAGTCACGGATAGTTGGAAGAGGGGACACATCCACACCCAAAGGTTCGACCAAAGTGGTGAAAACTAAAACTACCTCATTATCGCAACGCTCATCGGAAGAGGTTTCATCCATAGACTTGGATTACAATATTATTGAGGACATGAAGAAGACTCGGGCTAACATCTCATTGTATGAGTTGTGAAAGTTGACCAGCCAATGTGAGTTGATTATCAAAACATTTTCCACCTCTCCTTCCCCTTCAAAATCCCCCTCATCGATCAGAGAAAACTCCTTAGGCCAATCCCCGGCCATGATTGACCTTCAAGCCATAGTAAATGCCGCAAACACAAACTCGAGGGGTTCGACGACTCCTTTCCTCTAAACATTTGAATTGTTCAACTACAATGTGCACAACTTCCTTGTTGACTGTGATGCGTCAACCAACATCATTCCCTGGTAAGTATGCAAGACACTAAACATCCAACTTGAGAAAACAGACACTAAAATCATCCAGCTCAATAGGTCCCAAGTTCCGGCTATAAGAAAATTGAATAACGTTATTATTCGGTTGTCTTCTGATTCTCGGGTTCATTAATGCATTGAAATAATTGTCGTAGACATCCAAAAAGCCTACGGTTTACTTCTTAGTAGAGATTGGTCTTGCAAGCTTCAAGGCTACTTTGCCACAGACTGGTCCCACTTATGGCTGCCCTACAAAGGGAAGAATGACCAGATCAGAGTCAATGGCGAGTCTTGCATGAAGCACACCGTAATTGATCTTGAGCACTCTAATGAATCAATCATCTACTCCCAAGAAGAGTTGCGGGTGTGTCTCCTCGAGACACTATTCAATTGCTATCAGTCTCAAACATCGACTATTCCTCTGGATACCCAGTTGGAACTCCCAGTGCAAACCCCAGGCCATAATAATGAAATCTGCGCTTTGAATCTACACACTCTGGACCCACCCTCCCTCAGTGTTGGAATCTGGACATTATACTATGACATATCCAAGCCTCATGACGGAGCTGGAGTAGGTTGTGTCCTGGTAGACCCCAAAGAAACAAGTTCTTGATATCTTGCATATTAGAGTTCCAATGCACTAACAACACTGCAGAGTATGAGGCATTAATCCTCGGCATCAAGAAAGTCATCGATCTAAAGGTAGATTGTTTGAAGGTAATCGGGGATTCTGAAATCATCACAAGGTAGGTATGCAACATAATTCATTGTTTGTCCCCTCACCTCAAGAATTACTAGCAAGAGGTATGGCGTTTGATAAACTCGTTTAAAGATTTCAACATTATTTATGTTCCAATATTTAATAATGTTGCCGCTGACACCTTAGCTAATGCAACAGCTAGATTCACGCCCCTTAGGGATGGATTTTCTATTGAAATTGTGTATAAACCGGTTGTGCCTGATAACATAACTAACTTACGTGTTTTCAATGATGACCAAAAAATACTGGAGTTCATGAAAAGTGCAGAAGTGTTTAAAGACGCAACCATCGATGAAGAGGAACATAAAAGGTCCCTATAGGAAGAAGCAGACTCGCGGAAAGGAAACCCTATACCTAAAGGGGTGGTAATGTTAGAGAAATTGTTTTACCTATAGAATCAGTTCTGAGGCCTGACGAACACCAAGACCCATAGCTCCACCCTCTCGCACGAACAGATCCCAAGTGCGTCAACGTAGTACTAGGATTCTCCCCCAAAGAAAGACAAGTACTCATTACCTTGTTCAAAAGGTATCGTGCAATTTTTGCTTGGACATATGACAACCTGAAAACATATGATATGCAGATCATCCCTACAAAAGAAGGGGCTAAACCATTTCAACAAAAATTTAGGAAGGTGCATCTCGCATTAGAACCCCTTATCCAGAAGGAACTCAAGAAGCTATTGGATGCTCACATTATCTTCAAGGTCAGATACTCTACTTGGGTATCCAATTTGGTTCCAGTACGAAAGAAATCTGGAGAGATCCATTTGTGTGTCAATTTCCGAAACCTCAATCAAGAATTGGATAAAGACAACTACCTGATTCCCTCCATGGAGTAGATTCTCCAAAATGTCTCGGGATTGAAAGTCTTCTCCTTGTTAGATGGCTTCTATGGCTAAAATTAACTCCTAGTAGCTGAACCAGACCAGATCAAAACAACTTTCAGAACAAAGTGGGGAACGTTTTCATTTCGTCTTATGTCCTTCAAACTGATGAACACCAGGGAAACATTCCAAAGAGCATTGGATATCATATTTCGGGGTTTAATTGGGCAGAGCGTAGTGGTCTACCTTGACAATGTCACTGTTTTATCAAAGAAACGGGCTGACCACCTTCACCATTTGAAATAGATTTTCAAACAATGCCAGAAATATGGAATCTCTCTCAACCCCAAAAAGAGCATATTTGTGGTTTCTGAGGGAAACCTTCTCGAACACATCATCACCAAAGATGGAATCACTGTTGACCCTGATCGCATGAAATCTATAGCACAAATTCCCTAGCTGAGCACCAAAAAAGGTATGCAATCTTTCCTTGGTAAAATCAATTTTCTTCGCAAATTTATTTCAGATTTTGTGAAAATATTCAAACCTTTGCAGAATATGATAAAGAAAGATTCAGTGTTCAAATGGAATCAAGAAGAAAAGGAATCTTTTGATTGCATCAAAACAACGATTGTTGAGGCTCCTTCCCTTTTCAGCCCAGATTTTAGTAAGGACTTCATCTTATACACTTTTGCCTCAGACTCATCCTTGGTCGCGGTCCTCACACAAAAGGATTGAAACCATGATGAACGTCCTATATCCTTCATGAGCACAAGGCTAAAAGGCGCAGAACTCAAGTTGCAGAACTTAATTACCCAGACATCGATAAGCAGACATATGCAGTCTATAAAGCAATTAAACATTTTAGACCATACATTCTTAAAAACCACATCACAGTAATGGTCCTGCACTCAGCAGTCATATCACTCTTCGTCCAACAGGGGCTGGGTGAGAGGAGAGCCAACTGGATGACCTCCCTCCAAGAGTATGATTTGGATTTCAAACCCTCACACACAGTGAAAGGACACTGACTCTGTAAATTAACCGTCGAGGTGGCAAACCGACAGGTTCTGAAGGCAGATCAACCGTTTTAGAGGCAGAGGGCTGGGAACATAAGATCAAAATGTACCGGAACGAGCTACTTAGCTCACACAACTCCTCTTCTTGGTACTCTGATTTGAGGAAATACCTAGTGCTAGGGTCTCTACCCAAGACCATGTCCACCAAGTAGAAGAGAGTCGTTAGGCTCAAGGCTGCCTCATATCAAATGATTCAGGGAAATCTCTTCAGAAAGAACCACCTCGGTATACTGCTAAGATTTTTGGAATACGACGAAGCTTAGCGAGTGCTGAAAGATCTACATGATGGACCCACATGAGGTCATTATGCGGGTGACACCACTGCCCACAAGATCATGCAGGCAGGTTTCTACTGGCCCATACTCTTTATGGACGCACATGCCCATGCTTGGATGTGTCCCATCTGCTAGAAGCATGCAGGCAGGAAGGCTAGATCATCTTCTCCGCTCCAACCCATAGTAATTGAAGAGCCTTTCCAACAATGGGGTTGGATGTCATCGGTGAGATCATGCCAAACTTATCAAAACAACACAAGTATATACTCACGGCCACCGACTATTTCACCAGGTGGGTGGAGGCAATCCCGTCGCAGAAAGTCAACGATGATGAGGTAATATCTTTCATCAATCAATACATCATAGCCAGGTTTGGTGTCCCAACCTCACTCGTCTTTGATAATGCTACGTATTTTTCATTTTTAAAATTGTATGATTTTTCTTTGGAAAATAGTATTGTTTTAAGACATTCAGCTAAGTACTACCCTCAGGGAAATGAACTAGCAGAATCTACCAATAAAAACCTCATTCACATCCTCAATAAAACCATGCTTTCTCACCAAAGAAACTGACACAATGCACTCAGCAACGCCCTATGGGATGACCGGGTTACCCCCAAACCATCCGTTGGCACATCCCCCTAATTCCTGGTTTATGGGAAAGAAACCATATTTCCACCTAAACTGTATCTCCCAGCCCTCAAACTATCTCAAGAGTCACAAGGCTCCCCTTTCCCCTCCATTCAGAGTCATATTGACACACTCATGAGATTGGAAGAGGAGAGACTAAAGAGTAAGGAGAAATTTTCCATTCACTAAAGCCAAATTAAAAGGTGGTTTTACAAGAAGTCTACAGGGACCTATGAATTTAGTGTGGAGGATTTGGTTCTTAAATGGGATCAAGCTCATAAGGATAGGGGAAAACACACCGAGTTCCAAGCTTTATGGATTGGTCCCTTCCAAATCAAATATAAAATCGGCCAACACACCTATAAATTGTAAACCCTGGGAGGGCGAGTTGAACCCCTTCTTGTGAATGGCCAAGACCACAAGTTCTATTTTACCTAGCAGCCCCAAGGTTGCTTGTCCCATATTTACCATAGTTCCCTTTTGTTTTCCTAGCTAGTCGTTTCGTTTGGTTTTTAGTATAGTTTGTTGTTCTTTTCCTTTGAAAATAAAAGTTTGGGATGGTAGGTATAGGTTAGAACAGCCCTGCACATTGGCTTCCGCAGATGCCCTACGAAACCATTTGCTGATTGAACCTTAAGTCGTGACCAAGATAGAGTGTGCAAGATTGGCAGTGGTGGGGAACTCAATGGCACACACGACCTCTTTTTCCACTCATGTCGACCTATCCCAACTTCTTGCATGACCGATGAGTTTGAATTGTTCTAGCTCACCCGTTGTTTTGGGAATGAAGGGGGAACTGAAGAAACCTTTTGAGCATACATACATTTCGGGAAAATAATAAGGTCTCTAAAAAACCAGAAACAACCTCTTTGCAAGTCAAATAAGTCGGGATCCCTCGTCTGCCTAGGCTTTAATCCACCATCGAATAAGTGAAAATAAGCACAGACAAATAAGTGTCAATGAGCACATCCAATTACTCATAATAAGGGCTAAATGACCGAGAAGGGCTTCCTTCTTAAAGAGGTAAGGCAACAACTCTGTGGAGGTACTGACCAGGCTCGTTGGCAGTGGAGCAACGTTCATGATTTCTAGGTAGTGACTCCGCTGGGGCACTGTTCAGGCTCGCTCGCAGCGGAGCAACACCAGAGTACCATGACCACTGTACCGAAAAAAACTTTAAGCTCATACCATTAATTCAACTTCCCTTTTCCTTCCTAGGATAGCAGGAAGTAGCATCCTACCTTGTGTGTTAAATGTCGGTTTTCGCAGATTGGGATAGCCGACCGGTTTGAAGGAGAGGCCCAAGTACCATCAGCGGGACCCGCAACTCTATGGAAGCATAACTCATTCAAGCCCCCTTAAGCTAGGCCAAAAGACGTTAGAGATCTTGGAGTTCTCCTATTGAATCACCAATCGTTGTAGCTGCTGCAACAACCCCTCCAAAAATTCTGAAATCCTTAAAATTTTCAGAGGCCCTGTATCACGTGAGAGTTCCCGCACCTTAGGGATTTGTTCAAAAGCTCGCCAAACCATAAAAGCCTCCTAAGAACCTAAGTTTTCCTAGTAAGTCAAGCTAATATGCAAAATCGAATTTAAGAAAATTAGTCACAGTTTTGGAATGCAACTCTGGCAAACAATTGCGACCTGTGCCACCCGCAGGTCGCTAAGTCGCAAAGGTCGCAAGAAATACTCATCGCGACCATGCAACCCTGTGACCAACAGGTCGCAAGGTTGCATAGGTCGAACTTGGCACTCATTGCGACCATGCAACCCTTGTGACCTCGCAACCAACAACTCGCAAGGTTGCATAGGTTTCAAGGTCACACTTGTGACTGATGCAACCTATGCAGGTGCGACCAAAATTATAAATAGGGAGGTCACCCCTATTCATTTGTAAAGGCTCCTTTGGTCGCACGAGAGACAAAGAGGGCTTACGACTTGGGCGTGCGCATGTTTTCTCCAGGTAGGCAACCTTTCACCTTCCCGGTAAACAATTTTTTTGACCAAGTGTCATTCCCTGCCACCTCAACCTTCCACATTCCACTTTAAGGGGATTTTTATCTCCTTTTTCTTAGTCTTTTCACCTCAGACCAAAGAAGCAATTTCTCTAGCCCTGTTCAGTCTTTCCTTCCCCCCTCATGACCATTCTCCGACCTTAACCATTCATGTTTTTTCTAGTAAGCCTAACCATATTGCCAAGAAGAATTCCAGGCATCCTCTGAGCCTCAAATCTTCCTCCTTAGCCCCCCCAAAAACTAGGTGGCACAGCCCACGACCACGATACCACTTTTCCAGCGACTATAGTGACCTAGAAACTCCGCGACCTCACGACTTCAGGACCACGCGACCCACGCTCTAGCGACCTCACAACTTTTAGACCTGTGACCCATACACCAAGTCGCTAAGTCACACTCTTTTCGTTGCGACCATGCGACCTATTATCCTATGCGACCTACCATAAAGACCTCCTGACATCTTTTGAAATTGATTTCATTAGGTAGTTTTGGTTTAATTTTCATGTTGTCGCTCTCATCTTGGGATTGTATGTGCGACATGCCAGGTGACGTGGACCTCGATTGCATCTCCATCTCCTCCTTCGAAGACGATATGGCACTCCCAACTACTAAGGCCACTCGCAAAAGCAGTTCATTGAGATCTACCAGGACGAGGAGCCACCCATCTATGGGGACACAACTTGCAATATTAATAAAACCACAAAAGTCTCGTGGTATAACATCTACAAAGAGTTTGCAAAGCCAGACATACTGGAAAACCAAGAGTATTTCCCGATATACCTAAATATCAAGAGGTCAAAGCTACACAAGATAGCATCACACCCTCCGATCTTTCCATGCGCGGAAACTATTGACTGGATCCTGCAAAATACAAATACAAATTCATGGACAGTTAGGGACCACACTAGAGCACCCTTAGCTGCAATCTCCCCTACAGATATTTTTGCCTACTATAGGATCCCTTAGAGGCAAGAGACTTTCAATACCTGGTGGCTCTCTGGTTTTTTACTCCCAGTTAAAGATATCCAGAGGGAATGGTGGCAGGACCCATCAAAGTTTCGGGTTATATCCGATCAAGCATATAGGACAGAGGGGTTATGAAAAGTATATCAACTAATTGTCACTATGATGTGCCGCTTGTATGGTAAGGCAAACTGTGATGTATTCTATGACACCTAGGTTCCTCTCATGCATGTTGGCGCCACCCGAGGAATTATTTTCAATTGGGAAAGCATTCTGGCATCATATTTAAGGACAAACATAGTTGCAGCCAAACATCCAAATCCAGAACAACCACCAGAATTTGACACGGCTTCATACCTCCTAGATGCTCTCTGCACAAGATGCCAATTTGAGAATTGGAGTTATAACTTGGATACGTCATCAACTTATCCTGTGCATGGCCACTACAAGGTTTTCTGAGACACTGCCTACAAAGGTATGATAGATGTGATTTACGAATCTGTTATCGCCCCACTATACCAGTAATTATTTGGTGAGGAACCACCATGCATGTCAAATAGGCCTATGTAAACCATGGTCAAGGTAGAACATTGGTTTCCCATCCAAGAAGGTGCATTCATCAAAGTGTTCAGTACTCATAAGTCCCCCCATGCCTTACCCAGGTTTGTCACAGACAAAACGCTCTTGTGGGAAGTCTGCTACCAGATGAAACAAGGTTTTTCAAAGGTAGTAAACAATGGCAAGAATAAACCATGACCTACCTTCCCTCTCACCATCAGAGAATATATAGTGGAAAAAGTCAAACAAGTGGAGGTAGAGGCTGAAGAGTTGAAAGGTAGCCATTTTATAAGTCTCAACTATCGGACATACGATTCCGAGAAGGTCGTGGCCGCCCACTGCAAGAAAGCAAAGTTTAGCTGATCATATTCACACACTAGCTGAGATCATGAAGACGAGGTAAAGAATTGGTATAACAACACTAGGGAACTCAGTCCTAGTGAGAAGCAGGCTAGAGATGAGGAGCTCCTCGATCATTCCCAGGAAAATGTTAATCTTCAAGAGAGAGCCTTCACCATGAAGAAGAAACAACGAGAGACACAGAAAGTAAATGGGGGATCCGAGAAGAAAATGGGGAAAGAGGTCGAAGATATTTTGAGTGACCCCGAACAGGAAGACATTAATGAAATGGGCGTAAATCACATAAAGAGAGACATTTGTCAACACGTCGACAAATGTCTCTCTTTATGTGATTTATGCCGAAGTTCTACTTATAACTATTATGGATCACAGAAGCCTCAATTCAACAATTAATGAAATGCTGAAACAAAGAAATGTCGCCCTGGTAGGAAAAAAGCAGGAGCTCAAGAGAAAAGAGAGCAAGAGCTCAAAGAATCTGAAAATCCCAGCGACCAAGGCCAACTCGAAAAGAGAAGGCGACAAGAAGAGGAGGAAAAGGAGAAACAGCTACAAGAAAAGTTGCAGGAGGAAAGAAGGGCTTGGGAATAAATAGAGAAGAAGAGATAGGAAGAAATAGAGAAGAAAAGACAACAAGAAGAGTGCAAAGCTAGAGAGGAAGAGGAGAAAAAGAGGATAGAATAGGAGGTAAAAGAGAAAGAAGAAAAGCTTAAGCAGGAAGACGAGATTAAGAAGAAACAAGCGCTAGCAAAGCAAGAAAGAAAGGAACATGAGGAAGAACTAAGGAGGAGAAAAGAAAAGGAAACGAGGGGAGTTGAGCAAGGAGAGACCATTAAAACATGTGAGCTAGATACAGAACAAAGTGAGATACCCGCATTGGATGTGCCTCCTACTCCCCTCACTGGTGGGCACCTTCCCTTGTAAGAATTAGGTTTCTCAGAAGGACAAGAAGAGGAGGTCCTAGACCTCACAAAGCTCACCTTCAACGAAGTGAGCCTCAAAATTGTGCATGAAAGGAAAACGTATTGTGCCAGGAATCCAAGAGAGCCCTTATCGATCACCACGGGCAAGAGATTGTGTCCAAAATCACTGCGAACCCATAAATGATCACCTCGGTCGGGACAAATTTCGTTGTTGCCATGGAACACAATGTGGCCTAGATGAGTAAACAGCTCATAGACATTCAGAATAGGCTTTACGCATGTGAACAAAGGGCCACCATTGCAGAGCAAGAGAGAAGGAGAGCAGAAGAAGAGAATGCCACCCTCCGTTTAGTCCACTCAAGCACAACAGAATTTCAGGTAGCAATCAAAGGGGAGGAAGAGATGCTCGGGTAAGCCATGGCGATGGTTTATGAAGAGATGTCTAAGCTGCATCACAAAACGGCCCCAATATTGGCGATACAAGCTCACACAAAGGAAAGAGCTGCAATGCTAAAGGAGGTTGTAATCACTCTAGACAAAATACATGAGTGGTCTATTAAATACCCAGGAGCACCAGCCGTAGTCCCTAAGAAAGATTGGATCACCATGCAAAATGCCAAGGTTCAGCTCTGCATCAAGATTCAATCAAAGGACAAATTAACCAAGGATGTGGACAAAGTATTAGCTTCCTAAAGACACCTTTTCAGCGGCCTAGATTCTATGATCCAACTTCATGGAGTTCCTTCTATCAGAGAAGTCAAGCAAGTGAGGAATCAAGAGGATATCTTAAGGGAGGTTCAAGCTTTTGTTGATACATATAAACAGGCAACCCATGCAGACGACATACCGGTCACCAAAGAAAATATTACGCTTTATGTGGTAGAACCAGTAAGAATTTACACCAAACTGGTAACCTTGAATAACCAGGTGAATGCCAAATGGACCACCCTCATCCCAGATGCACTCGAATGCCTACATAGACATGATGAAGATCAGCTGTAGATCACCCCCATCACAGTTGAGTACAACCTATGGTGCACCTACTTAACAGAGAAACTCAATCTGGACGTCCTTGAAATTTCTATTGTTAAATTGACAGACTATATTAGTAGTTTATTTTGTGGTGTGTGTAATTTGATAGAATAAGACATTTTGGAATATGAGAAGTCATGAGGAAGCCCAAGAGTCATCAAGTATATGAAGAGTCATGAGGAAGTTCAAGAGTCAAGGGTAGGCCAAGAGTCACCCTCACTCCATAAATACATCCTCATTACACATTTGTATAAACCTTTTGTTAAGGACATTTTTGAGACATATTGCTTAAGAGAACTTATGCTCTTCAAATTGATGCAAGGAGTGATTATAATATTCCACTATTGGATTCCTCAAATCTTTTATGTCGTAATGCCATGAGTATTTTTCGCTTGATGGATCGAATGTTCTTTAGAGTTCTTTGATGTGCGCTCTTTTCATGTGTTTTCTCATACTACAAACTTTGTGTTGCTACGCATGGATGGTATATGATTCGCAAAATCTATGCTTGTGCTGATGAACTATTTCGTTGGTATTGGTATAATCTATTCCTGACTGTATGTTTACTTATGTTTATAGATGTTTGATTTCTGTGAACTACTTTGTATTTGTTAATTGCTTTATCTTGTAAAACATGAGTCTTATTTGAAGCTTGCTGATAGTTACTTTACACAAGGTTTATGTTGTTAATAGTCTGGTTATTCATGGTATCCACGTTATAAGATATTTGTGAATTATTTCCTTGTGTTTATTGAAGTTCATGCTTTCAATTGAGCCCACATCCCACTTTCGTCCGAAGCAAGCTCAACACACCTGAACGACAATCGGGCCTACATACCAGATGAGATCCCTAAAGAAAACGGTGCAGGGTCTAGTTGGGAACCTATACCGTGGAGATCCCCTTTATTATTGGCAGAGAATTCCAGCCCGTCAACATGACCTTTACCAAGGTCGAACACGAATGCCATAGACTTGGTTATGGTAAATTTATCTCCCTAAGTGTTGGATGTAGGTATTCTTCCACTTGATAGCTGAGGATCAAGCTAGGTCATAATCATTTAGTAGACATAGGGTGTGTGATTTTTAACAAGTTCATTTATGATTGCCATGGGCTTGGTTGTGGTAAATCGATCTCCCCTATTGTTAGTGTAGAGAAATTTTGAGCTCAAAAATGTGCATCAAAACAAAAATGTACAACCAAAATCAACTTTATAAGAACCAATAGGATTCAGGATGATGATGTCAACAATGGGGGCTGATTCACCAATTTTGGAGTAAAAAGTAAAAAGATCAAAAAATAAAAAAATTATAAAACTATTTTTTCAACTCATATTATCAACTTATCTACCAACTATTTTACTCAAATTTTGAGCAGGAACACTCATTGGAAGAAAAATTTAATTCCTCATTCAAGGAGTATCCATGTTGCATTCTATCAATGGATCTTGCAATGTGAAAAATGAGAAATACATGAAAAAACGTTATTGCAATGAAATTTTTCACGTATTTCTCATTTTTCGTGTAGCAGGGTCCATCAAAAGTATGAAACATGGATACTCCTTGGATTAAGAATTAAATTTCGCATCCAACGAATACTCTCACTTGAAATTTGAGTAAAATCATAGGGAGATAAGTTAAAAATATGAGCTAAAAAAAATAGTTTTTTTTTTTTTTTTTTTTTTTTTTTTTCCTTCTAAAATTTGATGTAATCTAATATTATTTTATTATTTCCACTATTATTTTATAATATTCTTTAGGAGGCTCATTTTAGACCTCAAAATTTTTCTAATGATTCTTCTTCTATGGATCGAGTCATCATTATTCAAATGAGATGAGATGAGATCATGGTGCAACTATCAACTTCCCTTATGTTGAGACATGTACATTTGAGATGAGACTTATGACACATCCAAAAATTATTCCATAGCTAAGTGGGAGTGTTGAAGCTGGTAGCTTCAGTCAAAATTTCATTAGAAAAATGATGAAGACAATTCATAGTATTGAATTTGACCAAGTCAGCGCTGTAAAGGACAAGTTGACCCCACAAGTGGAAAAACCACCTCCAAACATGCATATAAATATGAATTCCTTAGACTTCATTTTGGGATCTCATCACCCACAAGTTTAATCTAAAATTCGCAGAGGCAAATCCACACGTGCGAAGGAGTCAAAGGAGGATTTCTGACCAACATTGACCAACATCTTTCTCTCTATTTTGATTGTCTTTCACCTGCATTGACTTGGGATGTTTTGGATCTATTTGACTGAGGGTTTTGATTATGGTTGGAGGCAAAAAATTGTAGGAGACTTTCACTATGTTTGACCGCACTTTTCATCTTTTTTCTAGGCACGTTGAATGAGGTTGAACCTAGGTCAACTCTCTCTCCTTTGACCGAGATCTTGATTGTTGAAAGAGGAAAAAAATTGCAGGGATACAACGACCATCATTGACTGAGATATTCACTCTTGTTCTGCCTCGTTCACTTGGTTTGACTATCTCGTTGACTGCAGACTTTGACTGTGATTTGACCACTTTTGACTATGGAAGTTGCACGCTGAAATTCATCCCTTTGACCAGACTGTTGATTAGTAACATATCACTGATATTATCTCTCATTTAACTAGATTTGACTTGGTAAAGTCAAAGGTTGACTTTGACTATTTATGGATGTAAAAATTGGATTATGTATCTTAGTTGAACATTGATTGAATATGTAAGAAGAAGAATAATTGATTTGGGTTTTCCCCATTGTGGGGTTTTGCCCTAGTCTTTGACCAAAAATGTTTGTGTCTCATTGTGATTGGCTATCTTCTATTGTGCATTTTGTTTATTGTTCTATATATAATGCTTAATTTTTTTGGGGTGAATGAAATTAAATGATACATTGTTTAAGTAATTATAATAGCATAGAACTTGAGAAAAATTATCACATACATGTTCTTACCTTCATAGCCAAAGAACAAGAAAGGTTTCCCCTTTGTCTTCATGCTTGTTCTAGACACATGATGGTGAAAGATTCAATCCTCAATATGATTACATAAAATGCATACAACATCAATGAAAGTAGAAAACCATGTATTTATTGTAGCACATGTTCTACATCTAAATTGATAGAAAATAAAAATTGGGAACTAAAACTAGAGATGATGTTTAACCTCAAAACTTCATGCAATATGGATCAAATTATGTCCATAAAGAGTTTGGCAACTCAAAGAGGGGAAGAGAGCTATAAATGTTGTATATATTATATTTGATTAATTCCATTTCCAAATATTCAAGAGTAATGACATAATACGCTTTAGCCAAGGCTAATGTGCATCAACATGTGGGTAAATGGAAGTGGGTCATGCAAGGAACAATAATGGCATGCCAACTCCATGTCCCATCAACATATATCATTGATGATTATTTCTCACTTAAATTCTTTATCTCAATTATTATCATATGGGATATCATAGTGTCAAGTTATAGATTTCTTGAGTTCCATGATTATGGTTAACTTGGAAGTTAGGATGTCATTACTGATTTTTTTGTCAATGACTCATGATAATGTGCATATTTCAATAATCATTAGATATAATTCATTTTTTAGGAAAAAAATATAATAATCTCTATTATTTGTTGTATATAAAATTTAAAACACACAAAACATCTTTTTTTATTAAGTATATGTCGTATGCAAAGTACTAAATTTTTTACAAATGAAAGTAAAGCATAATAGAATGAGTACTATAACAAGGGAAGTAAATTTTTCTAAATTAAAGAACTACAGACCAATTTACTCTTTCATAAATGTTTATTATTATTTTACTTTGAATCATAATAATACATTTTCTTCTAAGTATGCTTGTATCATCATCAATTATTTGGATTTTACTTTATCACATGTTTACACTAAATAAACAAATGCAAAATTCATTGCAATTGTACTTGCAAAGAATGGAATTGCCAAAGATAATCATGGATCAAAAGTTGGCATTTGATGAGTAAATCCAGATGTTGCTTCATATAGAAACCTTGGAAAAAGGTGTCTATAAGGATCTTCTTCTCTCTTTTGTAGTAGATATGCCATTGTTGCTTCCACGTCTCCTTTAACTTGTAAATAAAAATTATGAGCATTACATTTGTCTTGGAGCTCATCTTTCCTACCTTCAAATCAAATTAGAAATATAATTATTTTCCAATTCGTCAATTAAAAAAATTAAAATCTGTTTAATTTTGAATGGAAAATGTTACTTCATTTTATTTTCATAAGAACATTTAGGAATGTATACACATGACATGATCAATAATTTGCAACTCTTTTATTAAGGAAACGACTTTAGGTTTTCCAAACAATTCATGCTTAAAAATCAATACTCTAAAGTTTTCAAAATAGGAAACTATGAATACATATATGTATATAGATTTTAATGTATCCAAATCAAAATGAAAAATAAAACCAATTGGATTTGAGACAATTAAACTTTTATGGGATATTATAAATTATACAATATTATATAAAAAAATAATTATCATGAAATTGTGTTATAAATATCATGAAAGAGTGTCAAATAATTGGATATAATGACATATATGTAATGGGATGTTTTTCCAACCACCTTGTTATAGTTAGGAGAAAAATCAAAATTCGTATGAACAATGGTGTTTTCCGGTTCTAAGACTCGCCGGTGGTATATTCATGATGACCTCGTCATAATGGGCATGCGCAAAATTTATGTGGTCTCCAAGGTGGCGACCCTTGGTGGTAGCATTGGACCTTACACCTGGAGGCGCATGATACTAGCATGGCAAGATTTCATGTCACAACAAGGTGTACAATTGATTAAGTCGAAGCAACTTAAATGCGAGTAGGTGGGAGGTATAATCCTTGCATGTGGTAAATCACCCGGCTATACGTTCCGTTCAGCTTGTTTGGAGATGGGTTTCCCCTCTCATGGCGGATTGGATGCGTCTGAAGTCACCTCTGATAGCCAAGGTAAGCTCATTTATGAGAAAATTATAGTTAACAGTCTTGGAAGGCTGGACTATGGGTTCATTCTCTACACTAGCTCACAATGGAGAGTGTACCAACGCTTATCCTTATTCTACACACTCACACACTTATGTCTTGGGTGGCTTATATTTGTATGGCAATGGTTTTAGGGTGGTAGAGGTTTTGGTTCTAGATAGTGTTCTTTGTATATCAACAACCTTCTCATGTTGCACACAGATGCGAAGGTATTTGTTTCCTAGTCTTTACTTATATGTTTAAATAATGGTCTTTCACTAGCCTTGTTACCCACCACATATGGGTAGTGTGTATGGGAGAAATGTTTTCTCCTAGATGGTCCTTAGCCGGCAGCCAACATCCCCTTACAGCCACCAGATAGCTAGATTTGCCATTTTCTCCACCGCCTGAGCCAGTTATGTGGTCTCTCAACCACTTGTCATGAATGTATATTTGAAGGTGGGCCTTCCGACCCCAAAGGTATGAACTTTCATTGGTATAGTTGAGTAATTTTCCTTACTTGACATGGGCACTTTTGGACATGGATTGGTGGGGGGATTCGATGGAAAGAGTGTGTTAGGCTTGTATTCTTGTCTCCATTGCCCGATTTCGTGGTTATCCTCGTGTCCTAGTCCCGTGAGATCTCCTTTACTGACCTTTGGGCTTTGGGTTGGCACTACATGGGAAATCCTAATTTTGGTTACGTGGTCTGGCTTCCTGTACCACCTACATCACTACCCTTCCACTCATTTCAGCCCCATTAATCTATTTTCCCATATGGGTCCACATGTGTCCATTGGGTCCACAGAGGGTTAGCCTCCCCTTCCTCTTTTCCACACCTTGGGTCAGGCTTGGAACAATGGCCCAAAGGTTGATCCAACTAAAAAGAAAAGAAAAATCATAATTTGGCCACTCTCAACAAGAAATGTACCACAAAATGTAAAAGATGGTCGAGACATACAAATTTAGCATGTGGGAAAATCCAAACATAAGCTCTATCCCTTTACCCATGGCCATCACCCTGGTTCCTATGGGCCCTAGATGTGCCTCCTCTATAACTAAGGAACCCATGATTGTCCCAACCCCTAGTGGGAAATGAACTGCCCCACCTCAAAGGTGTATCCACTGCTACATATTACACATCATGCTCTCCATCCCCTAAAGCCCTAAGACATTATAAAGAAAAATCAATAAAGGAAAAGGTCATATGAAGAAGGGTGAAAAGACAAAGGTCGGGGTAACTTATGTACCATGATTTTCTCTCTCCTACCCCTATATACCCAAGTGTGGGCATCCATTTTTATAGCTACCCAATGTACCTTGACATGTGGTATGGATGTTTCCATTAATCCCCACCCCATTCCATCATTATATTATTTGCTACCTACCTCTTGAAGGATGTACTATGGACATGCCATCCCCTATAGACATTGAAACCACCTAATAGGGTCCTTGGTTAACCCCTTTTTGAGCTTGGAGACACTTGTACTTGCCAAGGCCCACTATGGAAGGGCATGCCACCATGAAGTGACCCATTGATCCCATAACTTGTAAGCATTATTACTTGATTATTATAATAATTTGTTGTACTCGAGGGCAAGGGGACACATTGGATCTTATGCAATATTGCAGGTGGATTTCCATTTGGGGCTTGGTCTCCATATATGGGTTCCTAGCCCTCTAGAGGGCCACATTGGCACTTGTAGGGTGATCATTGAGAGACATGGGCCTCCACCATAGCCAAGATTATTTTATGGATCCACAACAACGTTCGTTGATTGCTCCTATTCCACCTTTTGGACGAGGATGATGCACTTGGTTCACCAAGTCCAGCTGACTCCATAGATTGACCATACACTTGGAAGATGTTCCAGGGTCCAAAGATTGTTCCCCGCAGCAGAAGCAGGGCTTTTGTCATCACTACATCCCTTACATATGGTCTATAAGTATTTTCGATCCATTTGGAGACCCATGAGAGTGACCTTGTGCCCCCACACCCACTTGGGAGCACCACAGGTTTCTGCATGGAGAATAAGAGGCCACCCTATTGTCCATTATGATGGGAGTCCATTCCTACATCATGGAACCCTTTTGGACTTCATTAGGCCTCCTCAAAGGCCCAACGACTCACTCAGTTGATCATTTGACTCTCTTGAGAGGCTTACTCATGTATTATTGAGCTATTTGGTGGGCTTGTCACCAAAAGTTGTTATTATGCACATTATTTTATTATAGGGACTAAATTAGGCCTAATTAGATAAATATAATTCATTAGGAAGTGTATACATAGAAGTGCGATGGAATCATTTGATCATCATCAGTTGGATTGATCATTCTCTCTTAAGAGATTTCCGCTATTCTTTTTGGAGGATGAAATTGGATGGATGGATGAATTTTGATGTTTGGATATCTTCATTTTTGTCTTGGATTTTCTATATTGGCATATGATGATGATTGGATATACTTTTTTTCACATGTAAGTGCTCTTTTAATGCTATTTTGTCATTCTTTTCTATGTCACATAAATGATGTTGGGATTTTCGCTATACTAGGCCGAAATTTTGTTGCTTTTCTTTGGTGAAAGGGTATAAATTTGTCTTTTATTAGCATTGCATCATGTTATGGGCCATGTTTGAATAAGTGAATGTTCCTAGAGATATTTCATTGAAATTTATCTTGATAAGTCATCACATATTGCACATTGAAGTATAAAGACCTTGAAGCAATTTTCCTCATGCCCTAATTGTCATGCGAAATTGTTCTAGAGGCCTCCTTGACTAAATGAAACCATCCTAATCATTGGAATCTTCTTGACTCCATTTCTCCCAAAGGAGTAGGCACTGGTCTTCCATAGGCGATCACCTTAAAGCATATTTTTCTCATATATAGGTCACCTAGGGTATCAATTATCTCAAAATCTAGCCATTCAAATACTTTGATTTGTTGTCCACAAATGCGCTGGAGTTTTCTCTATAGGGGCTCCAAATTTGAAGCAAATTTGATGGTGGGATCTCATGATATTGCAAGCCCTAGCTCGAGGACCATTTCTTTCCCTAGGTTTCCCTTGGCTAGTGACCTCATTGGGATCATTGTATTAAGATTGTTGAAAATTCTTCCTTTGATCCCCTTCTTCCCCTCAATTAGGTCAAGCATACCCTTGATTGATCAACTCGACCCCCTTGACCTAATTTTGGGTCCACTTGGTCCTGTGTGGTCACACGAACTTTAGAAGATAATTTCACAAAGACCATTTGGAATCCAAATTTTCACAAGGATCTCTTAGACTAGGTCCCTCCTTTACAAGTCTTATTTTCATACCCTAGCCCTTAAAATCCCCTAAACCCATTTTAGAGAGCTTTATGCCTTGCTTCTCAAGCAAGCAAGCCATAAAATTGAGTCTCTCTTGTGAATAAGCCCTTAGGAATCACTCTCTATCCCTTCATTGACTTATTTATCTAGTGATTCCCTTCATATTGGGTCTCCTCTCATCGATGAAAGTCTATAAAGAGTAGGGATATTTAGCTGAGGTGACAGTGGGCTATTGCTCCATTGTTTCCCTTGACCTAGTAGTTGTCCCTTTAGGATCCCCTCTTAGGACCCCTGCTAGTTTGAGCGGTAACAAGCCTCATAATTTTTGGGTCATCGTTTGGCAATACAATAGTCTCTTTTGGTGTCTATTTCATAGTGTCAAAGCACTGTTTGGTTATAGTCTCACAAAGTTCAAAACGTCTCTTACAATTCATTCCTGGGATTCCAGTAACACTGTTAACGTCTAGAGTTGTCATAGTTTCATCGACGATGGTGATATATTGTTTTCTGACTATAACCACTTGTGTTTTCTTTGTTTACAAACTCGAGTGTTTATTTATCACAAGGGTCAATGTTCTTTTTTCTTTTTCTCCACAATTCTAGGTCTAGTCCATTGTTTGAACTTGTTGCAGTCGTCCCCTTAGTAACCCCCTTCAAATTGAACCCTGCTAGGATTTCCTTTAGCTGTCCTGTCTTGGTGTGTGGAGTATAGTACCCTCGTACCTTCTCCATATGGTTTTAATTGGGTCTATGGTTGTCTCTACATTGTAATATTCAAATTCATTGGTGTAACCTTATGTTTCTTGAACCCTCTTGTTACCTCATATCACGTTGTTCAGCCCATTAGAGTTGGTAGTTATACCACAAGTGTTAGCTCTTTGTATAAGATGTTCATTGCGTTATGGCTCCACGGCTATGCCCTCCCAGCCACAAAGGTGGCGCTTCGGGGTATCCTTTGACACATCGTCAGAGATTGTTTGATTGGGAATCCGTAGCAAATTTCTTTGAAGCAGTGGCCATGGATGTCTGTAAGGAAATTATTAAGTTAGAGGCTAAAGAATTTAGGGATCGTGTTTACTTCTCAGATTTAGAGTTAGGACGCAGTAGCCTCAAGTGGGTACCAGACTCAGGGAAGTTTCATAAGCGAAGGATCCACTTCCTTCATTCCATCAATCTTCATCACCAACTAGAAACTCTTCTCAACATGGTTATTAGAGACAAGAAAGTAGACAACTACAAGCTCTTTGCAGGTTAGGAGGATATAAAGAGAATTCTGAGGGATATTAGATACAACTTGGATGATATAGTTGTTCGGCTATCTCACATAGAATGTTATGTGGTCTCAAACTTAGACACATAGTCAAATGAACACTAGGAAGGGCCCACAGTCATCAATGCTCCAGCTCAAGCCTCGCCTCAGGCCAACTCTACTGCCACATCGCTAGTCATAATCTTGGACTAAAAAGTCCACCAAGAAATTTGAGTGTTGGTCTACAATGGGTAAAATTTAGGTTGTTTAGTTCCGGGATGTTTAGTCAGTTTTGGTTTTTGACAAGTATATGTATTATGATAGATACTTTACTTTTCCAACTTGTTTCAGTTTATAGTAGCAGGACTGGATAGGCATCAAAGCTAATTGTTATGATACTCTATACTTTTGTTTTTTGGATAGTTCATTGCATCACCTGTGTTTTATTCTACGTGGTAAAAAAACCTCACTAGATTACTCAGAAGAATGTTTTCTAGAAAGTATTGAGAAAGTGATTGCAATGTAAACTTTTCTTATCTCGATATTAATAGAAATCGACTGATCAATTTACAAAAAAGAAAGACATATATGTAAGAATTTAAATGATATATAATATTATTTTTCATTTTTATTTTTGGGAAATACATCTTATTTAAAAAAAAAATGTTATGTTGATGCGCCATGATGATATATTTATATTGTTAAGGTTGTTGAAAAATGTAACTAGGTTCAATTTGTGAAAATTCCTTAAACCAAGAATTCCTACTGTAGCACTAATGATATTTCTTCTACTTGTTACATTTTACATGAACAAGTTATTTGAAGTTTCCTATGGCAAACATCAAAATACATACATTGCAGCCTACACCATTTAAATAATATGCTGAAACAAGAAACTAAACAATAGATAAAGATACACACAAATGAAAGTTATTTTTTGACAAACGTCCTCGGAAAAACCCAATGTGGGAAAACTGGTGCAGCAGATCTGAGGGGTTTTATTATTAAGCAAAATTATTTCTGAATACAACTACTGGATTCCCTTCCGACAATCCAGTTATATAGAAAATCACTTGGCAAAAGAAACTGGTGAGATTACCTCACTCTACACTGCAAGTCCCAGCTGATTTGGTAGCTGAACCATGAGTTCCTTTGCTACTTCAGCGCTACCCCTATGTGGGCCCTATGTCAGCCTCTCAGGCCCTCCATCAGCTCAACTGAGAATTGATCTACCTTCAGAATCCTTTTCCAACGCTCTTGGCTCAGAAAGGTCAACTTCCTCAGAAAACTTGGACTTCTGCATTGGAAGCTACTGCGCCGCTCTGAGTGGGGCCTGTGTGAGCCCTTCCTAGCTTTACGTCACCCTCTTTGCATTCTGCATTGCCTCCTCTATGTACCTCTCTGTTGAGTATCCTTGGCTCCAAAGAAGATCCTCTAGCCAAAAATCCCTCTTCCCATCTCTACAAAAGCTCACTTCGAATTCCTCTTCCGACAGCTGCTTTGCTTCAGAAATTTGATCTTCTGAACTCTCTGTGTGTTTTCCAAATGACCCTCAAGCTTCCTTAAATAATCTCCCGATTGAAATTCAACAGCCCAGATTAGAAGGTAATCAATGGCTAAGATCATTTTTGTCTGATCCTCATCTTCTTCTAGAAGTTACACCCGCAGTTACATTAATACCCATTAATTATTTTATTTTCCTAAGTTTAGACTTAGGGTGCCATTAAAATAATTAATTATTTTAATAAAACAATGTCCGGGTGGAATTTCCAAAAACGCTTTCTAGGTTCTTTGAAATACATGTGCCCAAGCCTCCCTGCAAAATTTGAGACTTAGAGCACATCTGATGCTACCATAAATCAACACTCCCTCTTAGCGAGGAATGTGCTCTAGCAATGTAACCTGCTAAAACATCACTCTGTTCTGGAACATCTCCTTCTGCACTGATGATTTCTAACATCTTGTCCACCAACTGCTGCACTAATGCTGCATCTATACTGCTGCTGACCCTGCCACTGTCAACACTGCATCCATACTACAACTCCCTCTGAATTTTTGCATCCGTGTTCAGCGTAGATGCATCTTGATGCTGAAGATATGACTGCTGCTAGTTACACGCTATCCCTCTGAAGTCACTGGGTTGTTGGTGCTATTGCAATGTGGTTCCCTGCACTGCTACAACTCTACACTACGCTACTCAGAATTGGCGTTCTAGCCACTGCATCTGTCGCTCCAACACTCCTTTGCACTATCTGACACTCATTCCATCCCACTACTACTGATCTAGGCTCCCGTAGCAAGGTATTGATCTGAGAGGTGGGCTACTCAAGGATCCTTCCCATCCATAGTTCTTTTGAAATATAACTCTAAATCAACCCACCTCCATCATGGAGGTATCTCGGTTGTCATGGCGAGCTCCTCCTCCTCGATCTTGGCAGGTGCAGCCTTCCAATCATGCTTCTCATCTTTTTCCTTCTTTCTGAGAGGACATTGTGTTGCGTAGTGACCCATTTCACCACACCTAAAGCATTTGATCTTTCATACGTTCTTCTTCCACCTCATTTGCTACTGTTTCCTATTCGATGCAAGGGTTGCATTCTCATCCTCCTTGGCCTTCGACCCACTCTTGCTTCTTTCGTCAAGTTTACACTTGACCAAGTCTCTCCTCAACGCCTCTTGCTTGAGAGTTGCCCACATACTATCCTAGTCTAGCAAAGCTGCCCTGCCCAGGATGCTCTAGACAAAGACTTGCCACTCTTCTAAGACTGAGTTTAGGGCCAGTCTCACCATCTCATACCCTTGAGGTGTAGGCCCCACATCTGCTAACGCGTTCTGGGTCTCCTGAAGCTTTGTGAGGAACAGATCTATGCGCTCCCCCTTCTGCATCTGTGCAGATCTCAGTTTCTGCTCTAAGTACATCTTTCACTTCTCGGAAGATCCCTCATATAGTGTAGACAACGCATCCCAGATCCCCTTAGCAGTTCCTCTGCTAGCGATGTGATAGACTACATGATCCTTCACTCCATCGAGGATCATTCTCTTTGTCTTCGCCATTTCTGCCTTGTACTTCTTCATCGAATTTGGATCTACGGGCTCAACCGCCACATTGTTGACATATGTCTTGAGGGAATGCTCATCTAGAAGGAATGACATCCTTGCCTTCCAAATGACATAGTTGGATGCTCTGTCCAATCTATCCTGATCCCTCAAACCACTAGTTGCCATCTTTGCCACGAAAATGTCAAACTGCTCCTCTCTATCTCCTATTGTTGTTTCTCAGGCAATAAGAAAATAGACTTCTTGGCAGGAAGTCTCCTGAGGAAAAATTCCCTCACTGCGCTTCTCCTCTCTCTTCTGATGTCTTTCTGCCCAGCAAAACACCCTACAGAAAAACTGCGTCCCACTAGCTCTTCCTCACGCTGAGGCTCAGCGTTGCTCCCTCTTCCTGTTGGGAATAATACTGAGCGGGGGGGGTGAATCAGTATTATCAAATTCTTTTCAATATATCTTCCAAATTTATACTTTGATTTATTCTTCAGATATTGATCATTAGATTGTATGTCAGTACCATATAATAATGAGCAAGAACAAGAAAAAAATATAATCACACCAAAGAACACCAGATATAAGGTGGAAACCCAATGTGGGTGAAAACCACTTGCTGCAATATGTCTCTATCTTCTTTCAATTAGAAACTTCCTTTACAATGATTTTGTACTGGTGCAGTCCTTTACCAGTACGTAGGCTGCAACCTGCTGAGAGCTACAACCTTCTCTCGTTTTCCAGTCTCTCCTGGAAGGGAGCTACAACCCCCTAATTCTTTTCTTCCAAGGACCATTTTTCATAAATTTTCAAACTATGTCCATGAACATCAAATAATCATCAAGGACATGTGAATCAATCAATCTCCTTTTCAATCAACCAATGAATCAACCAATAACTTCTCAGAATGTAGTAACCAGATCAGCAATACCAGTAATCTAAACCTAGAACTCTTCAGCAATAGATAAAAGACAGCCAACAAATATTTCAAGAAAAGTCCGCAACTTCACCAATAGAAACCTGTGAATATCCGCAGCTCTTCTGTGTCTAAACTGCGCAGATCCGCACCTGGTCCTTCTTCTGCTCTGCGTACCTCCGCACCTACTCCTTCTGCTGCACTGCGTACCTCTGCTCAGATCCGCACCTGCACTGTCTACCTAACAGCGTACCTCCGCACCTGGTCCTTCTGTTCCTCTGCGTACCTCCGCACTGTGCCTTCTGCTGTGCTGCGTACCTCGCACCAGTGCCTTCTGCTTCGTTGCAGACCCTCGTACCTGCGCCTTCTGCTACGCTATGGACCCCCTGCACCTGCGTTGTGGATCGCCTGCGGACCTCTGAATAGAGCCAAATTAATAGTCCTCCAATGTGCCACAGTCAGTCAGATTCACAGATCTGATCATGCGCCCGAGAGATCACGACCTATCAATAGATTCGCCTAAATTTCACCTTGATT
This sequence comes from Pinus tabuliformis, assembly GCA_031772625.1. Taxonomy (NCBI): domain Eukaryota; kingdom Viridiplantae; phylum Streptophyta; class Pinopsida; order Pinales; family Pinaceae; genus Pinus; species Pinus tabuliformis. The sequence continues at coordinate 583,254,536 of CM062806.1, forward strand.
TAGATCTAGCTTTTAAAACCGATCACCCCAAAATTTCAGATCTTAAGATATTCAAATTTCACAAGTGACTAGCCAAGTGATCTCCTTTCCTTTTTATAGGCAAGCCCTTATTCACACCATGGGACAAAACCATCGAAAACCAATACAAGGGATCCAAACTGGGGTTCAATAATTTAGATCTTATACCACGGGCCAAAACCATAGGATCATGAATGTCGGGCTAAATACCATGGGCCAGACATAAGAATTCCCACGTGTGCGCGCTTTCTCTGCATTGGAGTGAGTGGACTGGGGTCCGCACCTTTTGTTCGGATAACCTGCGGACATGACCGCACTTGGTGAATGGCGTGCCTGCGGGTCCGCACCTTTTGAACGGTGTACCTGCAAACCCCTTATTTTTCATCATTTTGAGAGCCAGAACAGGGTTTTGCCACATGAGTGAGTTGCCATCAAGTACAACACCTCATAATCATAATGCCAAACCTGAATCATAATGCCAACAATCTCCCCTTTTGGACTTGACGGCAACCCCAAGATCCTCAAAGTCATTCTCCCCCTTTGACATCAAGGGCAAAGGGCGGACCAAGATATTCTCTTCCTTCGCTGTCCATACTCCCCCTGAGTGCCTGCTGAAATTTCTGAATGAGCTCCCCTTGACTATAGACCAAATCTGCAAAAAAAATATTCTTCAAGAAGAACCATGATCCACCATACACCATAAATGACCTTGACAAAAGAGATAGAGACATATTAGAAGCACTATTCAGATCAGCATCCATGTTCTCCTTCTGTACTTTCTCATCCAAGATCTTGTACCATAATGCCAACAATGCATTATTAGAAGGATATATGCTCCCCCTGAACCTGTGCTGTTCGATCTTCGACCAATCCATAAACCAGCAATGTACGCGTATACCCCATATGAAATTCGCGTACAACCAACAATCTCTGAAACAGATGAGATTCAACAACAAGATGATGCATCAACTACCCCCAGCTTTTGCCTGAGGTATTCAAAAGTCTCCCTGGGCAGTGGTTTGATGAGTATATCAGCAACTTGTTCATTAGAAGGAACATACTCCAACTTGACCTTTTGTTCAAGCACTTGTTCCCGAAGAAAATGATATTTGATAGGTATATGCTTGGTCTTTGAATGCATGATTGGGTTCTTTGAAACGCTGATAGCACTTGTATTATCACAAAAGATGGAGATAGGTGGTGTACAAGTGATTTGAAAATCCTGCAAGGTCTGCATCATCCAAAGGAGTTGAGTACAACAAAATGCAGCAGCCACATATTCCGCTTCAGCTGTAGATAAAGCAATCGAAATCTGTTTCTTGCTTAACCAAGATACTAATCTGGAACCCATAAATAATGCACCACCACTTGTGCTCTTCCTGTCATCCACGCTTCCGGCCCAATCTGCATCTGTATAAGGATGAAGTGTGAGATTTGTATCTCTAGGATACCACAAGCCATAGTTTTGAGTTCCTTGAAGGTACTTGAAGATTCTCTTAACTGCCTGAAGATGAGTTTCCTTGGGATTTGCTTGAAATCTTCCAACTATTCCCACTGCATGCATGATGTCTGGTCGGCTACCTGTCAAATAAAGTAGACTTCCAATCATGGATCTATAGGTTGGTTGATGTACTGTTGCTGATTCATCATTTGCACAGAGGTTGCATCCTGTAACCATAGGGGTACATACTGGTTTTGAATCTTCCATGCCATACTTCTTCAAAATCTGCTTGAGGTACTTGGTTTGAGACAAAAAGATACCGCCTTCATTTTGTTGGATTTGTAGACCAAGAAAATATGCCAGCTCTCCAAGTAATGACATCTCGAATTCTTTCTGCATCACCATGGCAAAGTTTTGACTCATAGTTTCTTCATTGCTACCAAAGATAATATCATCTACATACACAACAAGTATTAGTAATTTGTCATTTTCAATTTTTATATAAAGATTGCTATCTGTTGATCCCTTTGAAAAGTCTTGTTGATGAAGATATTTGTCCAAACGATAGTACCAAGCCCTTGGAGCCTATTTAAGACCATAAAGATCATTTTTTAGTCTGCATACAAGATCTGGATCATTCCCAAGAATGAAACCATCTGGTTGCTCAATGTACACCTCTTCTTCTAAGTCTCCATTCAGAAAGGCTGATTTCACGTCCATTTGAAATACTTTGAACTTCTAAAAGCTTGAGAGAGAAAGGAACATTCGGATGGCCTCAAGTCTAGCAATGGGAGCAAAAGTTTCTTCAAAGTCTATTCCTTCTTGTTGAGCATACCCTTTACAAACAAGTCTGGCCTTGTTTCTAATTACTTCCCCACTTTCATTCAATCTATTTTTGAAGATCCATTTTGTCCCTATGACATTCTTATCTTTTAGTCTAGGAACCAACTCCCAAGTGTTTTTCTTTTCGATTTGCTCAAGTTCTTCATCCATTTCCTTGACCCAACATTCATCTTTGCATGCCTCTCTTACATTTTGTGGTTCAGTGGAGGAGAGTAATGCCAAATAGCTTGAAGCTTCTGCAATTGTTCTTCTTGTTTGTATGCCTGCCTCCTTTTGCCCCAAGATTTGAGATTCTGGATGATTCTTTTGAATATACCTGGATGGAGTCTTCTCTTCTATCCTTGTCTGTTCCTCTGGTGCCTCTTGAGGTTCTTCTTCATCTCCAATCTGATTTGGAGGGTAGTCTTCATCCTCTTCGATATTTTCATAATTTACTTGCCTAGGAATGTTTCCTTTTTCATCAACCACCACATCAATGTTGTCAACAATTCTTCCAAGTCTTTTATTGTAACACTTATATGCTTTGCTGTGGGGAGAATAACTAAGGAGAATGCCTTCATCTGCTCTAGGTTCAAGTTTTCCAAGTTGTTCATCATTATTCTTAATATAGCATTTGCTTCCAAAAATTTTGAAGTGCTTTACCGAAGGAGTCTTACCATACCAGAGCTCATGAAGAGTTTGAGTGTTGTTCACTCGTACATTTGTTTTGTTGAGAATAAAAACCGCAGCAAATGCATCTTCACCCCAGAAGGTTGCAGGAGTTCCATACTCATCAAGCATAGCACGAGCCATTTGTTGAACCGTTCTATTCATCCTTTCCACCACTCCTTTTTGCTGAGGAGTCCTAGTTGTAGAGAATTCCCTTCTTATTCCATGTTCTTCACAGAAATCGAAAAAATCATTTGAGGTAAACTCCCCACCTCTGTCAGACCTGGGGCACTTAATTTTGTGATCTGATTCTTTTTCAGCCAAGGCTTTGAAAGATTTGAATTTTTTGAATGCTTCGTCTTTGTGTTTCATAAGTCCTAACTAAACCATCCTGGAGAAGTCGTCAATGAATAATATAAAGTATTCTTCTCCTCGAGGTGACCTTGTCCTAAATGGACCACATACATCTGTATGGACTAGTTCAAGAGGCCTGCTGGCTGATCCTTCCTTCTCAGGGAAGTTAGTTCTGGTTTGCTGACCAAACTGACATGATTTTCATATGGTGTTGTCTGGAATTTTGATATCTGGAAGACCACGAACTGCCTAGTATTTGCATGCTTTCCTTATTTGTGAAAAGCTTAGATGCCACAACCTCCGGTGCCATAACCAGTGTTCATCATCCTTGCTCAAATAGAATTGTTGTTGTCCTTCTTCAAATATGTATAAATTATTTGGAGTTCTTCTGCCTTTGATCACTGTTTTTCCTGTATCAAGATCACAAACACTACATCCATTTGATCGAAATATTACCTTAGTTCCTTGATCACACATCTGACTGACACTCAGTAGATTATGCTTCAAGCCATCAACATACAAAACATTTCCAGCTTTGACCTTTTCTTTCAACTGAGCAGTGCCTCTTCCTTTTATGACTGCAGGGGTATCATTTCCAAAAGAAACTTTCTTTCCCTTTTCTAAAGCACTATATGATTCAAGTTTTTCTTTATCACCTGTCATATGCTTCGAACATCCGCTGTCAATGTACCATTGGTTTTCCTGTCCTTCTGCATAAAAAGCTATCCCACATCTTTCTGGTTGTGGTTCCTTTATTTTCCATGTTCTGGTACTTGAGGGTTGTTCCTTTGTCTACCAAAACCTGCTCCTGCATTCAGAATCTTCATGACCAAAGTTATTACAAATAGAACATTCAATTTCATTTTCAAGGGCCGAGAAGTTGTTATAGGTCCTTTTCGTGATCCCAGTCATACTTCTTTGTTTTTGAGCTTCTCTAGTCATGATTGTTTTATAGGCAACACATTGAGCTGCTTTGTGGCCAAAGTTATGGCAAGAGAAACATTGGCCATTGAAGAAACTTATGCGATTATCAAATCTACCTGCCAAATGATTGTAGTTTCTATTGTCGTCCATTCTTGAGGCAATTTGAGAAGATTTTACCTGTGGCTGGCTGTAGCTTTTGTTCATCCTTAAGGTGGATTGCCCCTGATTTACCTGGTAGTCTTTGTTTATTCTTGATGTAATTCGTCCCTGTTTTACCTGGTGATCTCCATTGGGCTTTTGCTCATTCCTCCTTGCTGCATTGAGATAACTCTTTGAGGTGGATGCTTGAGATGCTTCTCCATTATACCCCAGACCTGTCTTGATTAGTGGAGAACGTTGTACATTGATAATCTCATCCAGAGTTTCAGATCCTTTAACAAATTTAAGATTAAGAGCCTTTGTTTTCTCAATTTCTTTTCTAAGGCCAACAATTTCACATTCTAACTTCTCAAGAAATTTTTCTTTTTCATCAAGTTGGAACTGCAGAGTATCAATAATCACATTCTTTTCTTCTAAACATGTTTTGAGTCTAGAAATCTCTTCATAAAAGCCATCCACATCTATAGCATCCATGTAATCATCATCTTCAAAAGCCATTAAAAGTTTATAGTTATTACCTCGTTCATCTTCATCACTATTTGAAAGACCATCACTATCTTCATGAGTGTAGTAACTTTTCTTAGTTACATTCTGTTTCTTGTTCCATCTAACAGGTTCCTTCCCTTTGTCAGTTTTATCCTTATGAGGACATTTGGCAGCATAGTGACCGACTCTCCCACAAGCAAAACATTTGAAAGGTAACTTACCTTTGAATCTTCCAGTACCCCGTTGAAGGTTTTTGACAAAATTTGATTCTTCTTCCTCTTCTGACGCATGTCCTAACTCATAGTAGTCTCCTTTGCCTGAAGCCTTGAAATCTGCTTCTCCCCTGTTTGATGGTCCTCCTTTCCTCATTTCATAAGTAGTTAGAATCCCGTGTAGCTGTGACATGGTAAGGTTTCGTAGATTCTCCTTTTCTTCTATTGCAGAAACTTTAGATTCAAACCTAGGGGACAAAGATCTTAGAACTTTTTCAACCACAACAACCTCTTTTATTTATTCACCCAAGTTTTTCATACAATTAACAATCTCATCTACACGAAGGAAATAGTTAGCCACACTTTCATCATTGTGCATTCTGAGATTTTCATACTGAATCCTGAGGGTTTGAAGTTTTTCTCGTTTTACCTATTCATCTCCTTCATAGCTCAGAACAATCTTGTCCCATATTTCTTTTACGGATTTATACTGCATTACCTTGACAAATTCTGATTGAGATAGGCATCCTAATAAGGTACTGACTGCTTTTGCATTTGTTTCATATTTCTTCTTCTCAGCTGGATCTGTAGGAGTTGTTGAAGGAAAAGTGTACCCTATATCTATGATATCCGAGACTTCTATACCAAGTGATTGAAGATAGGCAGTAACTCTTACCTTCCAATATACGAAGTTTGTCCCATCAAAAATCGGTGGCCTGATAGATGCTTCTCTCTCATAGTTGCTAATGATGATGGATCTTCCTTCAAGCGATCAAGCTTCTTTAGAAGGACCTGCTCTGATACCAATTGTTGGAAATAATACTGAGAGGGGGGGGTGAATTAGTGTTATCAAATTCTTTTCAATATATCTTCCAGATTTATACTTTGATTTATTCTTCAGATATTGATCATTAGATTGTATGTCAGTACCATATAATAATGAGCAAGAACAAGAAAAACAGATAATCACACCAAAGAACACCAGATATAAGGTGGAAAACCAATGTGGGTGAAAACCACCTGCTGCAATATGTCTCTATCTTCTTTCAATTAGAAACTTCCTTGAAAATGATTTTGTACTGGTGCAGTCCTTTACCAGTATGCAGGCTGCAACCTACTGAGAGCTACAACCCTCTCTCGTTTTCCAGTCTCTCCTGGAAGGGAGCTACAACCCCCTACTTCTTTTCTTCCAAGGACCACTTTTCATAAATTTTCAAACTGGATCCATGAACATCAAATAATCATCAAGTACATGTGAATCAATCAATCTCCTTTTCAATCAACCAATAACTTCTCAGAATGCAGTAACCAGATCAGCAATACCAGTAATCTAAACCCAGAACTCTTCAAAAATAGATAAAAGACAGCCAACAAATATTTCAAGAAAAGTCTGCAACTTCACCAATAGAAACCTGCGAATATCCACAGCTCTTCTGTGTCTAAACTGTGCAGATCCGCACCTGGTCCTTCTTCTGCTCTGTGTACCTCCGCACCTACTCCTTCTGCTGCACTGCGTACCTCTGCTCAGATCCGCACCTGCACAGTCTACCTGACAACGTACCTACGCATCTGGTCCTTCTGTTCCTCTGCATACTTCCGCACTGTGCCTTATGCTGCGCTGCATACCTCGCACCAACGCCTTCTGCTTCGCTGCGGACCCCCGCACCTACGCCTTCTGCTGCACTGCGGACCCCCCATACCTGCGCTGTGGATCGCCTATGGACCTTTGAATAGAGCCAAATTAACAGTCCTCCAATGTGATACAGTCAGTCAGATTCACAGATCTAATCATGCGCCCGAGAGATCACGACCTATCGATAGATTCACCTAAATTTCACCTTGATTTAGATCTAGCTTTTAAAACCGATCACCCCAAAATTTCAGATCTTAAGATATTCAAATTTCACAAGTGACTAGCCAAGTGATCTCCTTTCCTTTTTATAGGCCTTATTCACACCATGGGACAAAACCATCGAAAACCAATACAAGGGATCCAAATCGGGGTTCAATAATTTAGATCTTATACCACGGGCCAAAACCATAGGATCATGAACGTCGGGCTAAATACCATGGGCCAGACATAAGAATTCCCACGTGTGTGCGCTTTCTCTGCATTGGAGTGAGTGGACTGGGGTCCGCACCTTCTGTTCGAATAACCTGCGGACATGACCGCACTTGGTGAATGGCGTGCCTGCGGGTCCGCACCTTTTGAACGATGTCCCTGCGAACCCCTTATTTTTCATCATTTTGAGAGCCAGAACAGGGTTTTGCCACATGAGTGAGTTGCCATCAAGTACAACACCTCATAATCATAGTGCCAACACTTCCATGACAAAATATCGATCTAGAAGCCCTTCCTCTCTGTGGACTCACTCAAAGAGAGACTTTCCTCGAAACTTCAGCCCTCCAGCTTGGACTGCACAAACCCCTATGGGGATTCGAACTGCTACCTCCTTGGCTATTTTAAACTCCTTCTCTACTCAACACTGGGTTCGTTGGCACTGTTCTTCTTGCTTCACCTGAACTCCCTCTGATACCATGAGAAAATTCCTTAAACCCGAGAATTCCTATTGCAGCACTGATGATATTTCTTCTACTTGTTAGATTTTACATGAACAAGTTATTTATAGTTTCCTATGGAAAACATCAAAATACATACACTGCATCCTACATGATTTAAATAATATGACGAAATAAGAAACTGAACAATAGAGAAAGATACACACAAATGACACAGTTATTTTTGGACAAACGTCCCCGGAAAAACCCAATGCGGGAAAACCGGTGAAGCATATCTAAGGGTTTTTATTATTAAGCTGAAGTATTTTTGAATAGAACTACTAGATGATTTTCTAGCAATCTAGTTACAGAGAAAATCACTTGGCAGAAGAAACTGGTGAGATTACCTCACTCTACACTGCAAGTCCCCGCTGATCCGGCCGCTAAACCACAAGTTCGCCAACTACTTCTGTGTTGCCCTTGCATGGGCTTTGCATCAGCTTAACTGAGAATTGATCTTCCTTTAGAAGACTTTTCTAGCCCTCCCGGCTCAGAAACGTCATCTTCCTCAGCAAACTCGGACTTCTGCGCTGGAAGCTACTACATTGCTCTGCATGGGGCCTGCGTGAGCCCTTCTTGGCTCTGCGTCACCCTCTCTCTGAGTATCCTTGGCTCTGGAGAAGTTCCTCCAGCCAAAGCTCCCTCTTCCCCTCTCTACAAAAGCTCACTTCGAAATTCTCTTCCTGTAGCTGCTATGCTTCAAAAATTTGATCTTATGAACTCTCTATGTGTTTTCCAAATGAACCTCAAGCTTCCTTAAATAATCTCCTCGTTTACATTCAATGGCCCAGATTAGAAGCTAATCAATGGCTAAGATCATTTCTGCTTGATCCTCGTCTTCTTCTAGAAGTTACACCCAAAGTTAGATTAATTCCCATTAATTATTTTATTTTCCTAAGTTTAGACTTAGGGTCCTATTAAAAATAATTAATTGTTTTAATAAAACTATCTCTGGGTGGAATTTCCCAAAACGCTTTTTTGGTTCTTTGGAATACATGTGTCCAAACATCCTTGCAAAATTTGAGACTTAGAGCACATCCGATGCTACCATAAATATTTAATGTATTTGAGTCATCTTGTAATGTACTTGTCAAAAGAATAAAGAAGAGAATTATTATTATTATTATTATTATTATTATGACTTATTAAAGCATGGGTTTCATGCTTGAGTCATCATGTAAAGTCCCCATTGACGACTTATAGTATTTATTCTAAGTCAATAAAGTCATTGTACTTTTAAAGAGACCCTTCTTGGAGGACTTGATCTCTTCAAAGTCTTTCAAGTTTCGTTGATGTCAGAAGTTGCCTAATGCCGGAAGCTGCTACATAGTTGAAGTTGTTGGAAAAGACGTAGAAGATCTGGGAGGTTGACTTGGTATGGAGGGAAAGTCTTGTCTCTGTCTAAGGTGAAGATTCTCAAAGAATACTATTGAAAGGAAGAGAATTTTGACTGGGTTTTCCCCTGGAGGGGGAATTTTCCCTGACATAGTGCCTATATCTGGTGTCCACTGTTTTATGTGCTTTTTCTTTGGTAATTTCTTGATGAACTAAAGAAATAAGATATAAATAAAAACTAATAAGAAGTCAAGAGCATCACAATTAATTATCAAGTATAAGAAAATCTTTCTTCTTTTCTGATTTTCTAACATGGTATTAGAGCTTTGGTGAAGAAAGAAGAAAAAGGCAGTCTCAAGCAATTAATCAAGGAATCATTCAAAAGGGTTATTCAAGGAAAGAATTCTACCATCTTCAAAGACAATGTCTAATACAATTAAGGGAGAAATAAAAATTGAAGGAGCCTCTAACTACAAGTCTTGGAAAAAGAGGATTGATCTCATCCTTGAAAGAACAAGGTTCTAGACTTGGTCAAATGAAAAGTAAAGAAGCCTACATAAGACTCTAGTGATGCTGACAAAGGAAAGTTCAAAGAACTAGAATTGGTGGCCATGACTCTAATGGTAGAAAGAATAAAAGACAACCTTGTCCCATTCATGGCCAAGATCAATCATGCTCAGGAAATGTATGAAGCCTTGTCAAATCTATTCACTATTAATAACATTGGTCAAGTAGCAAGTTTGAAGAATGAGCTAAGGACCACAAAGACGAAATAAAGAACACACAATGACCTCCTTCTTTGTAAATATAGCAAGAATCAGAGATGATCTTTTGGCCATTGATGAGATCATTCTAGACAAAGAACTTGTGATCACTGCTCTATTAGGATTGCCACCTTCTTGGGGTGAATTTGTTGCACGACTTAACAGTTGGAAGGAAGCTCCCACTTTTGAAGAACTATGGACTGCCTGCAGTCAAGAAGAATTAAGTATTCCATTAGTTGCCAATTCCGAAGATGTTTCAAATCCCTACATTGTTCAACATAACGGAAAGAAATCGAAAGGACCAAGGAATAAAGTTGACATGTCCAAGGAAGAATGCTATCAATGCCATAAGAAGTGGGTCACTACAGAAGTGATTGTCCCAACAACATAAGAAATAAAAAGAGAGAAAGAGATCAGGCTAACATTGTTGAAGAAGAAGATTTAAAGAAAGCCAAAGCCGAAGAATCTGACATAAAGGACTTGCACTACTAAGTCCTTTGTTTTTAGTCTTAGATGTCCTATTTTGTATTTTTGATGTTTTAGAATCTATAAGTTTTAACATGCTTTTGGAAAAGACATTTTATTTTGTTTTATAAGTTTATAGGTATCCTTTAAACACTTTGGAGGGAGCCCCCAACATCTCCCAAAGATAAGTATCTCATTTCCTTTCAGTTTTTGGTTTCATGTACTTGTTTAAGTTTTGATTATATTAATACTAATCACCATTCTCCCTCTAATGTCTTAATTAGAAAAACATCTTCTATACCCTCAAGGAGTATTGAAGAAAGCCACCCAAGGTAAGGTTTGTCAAAGGTATGCCTTAAACCACAAAACATTGATTTCTTTAAATGTTTTATTCATTTGACAATCTATTACTAACATTGTTATGTACAACCATATTAAATCATATTGATTCTTATTTTGGGTGATTCATCACTTGATAAATCTACCCCACTCATATTCTTAACTGATTTTATAGAACCCTAGATAGGTTCTCTGGAAAACTCTAACCTAAGGGTATGCTAATGTGAATGTCTAAAACCATAAACTACTTAGGATTATTGAAAAATTCTATTTGAAGTTTTTAATTGATGATTTCATGTTTGGGATTTTTGGTATGGTAAGGAAAACCTAACTTGTTAGGGTTGAATGATTAAGTCTAAAATCACAAATTCTTGAAGTTTTGGTAATTTTGGGTTTGCTATGTTCTTATATTGAAACCCTAACTCATTAGGGTTTGGTGGAATGTGCAAGCGAGACCCTTATAATGTCTTAGAAATGATTTCCTTGGAATGTGTGTTTGTCTGATCAAACCCTAGTCTAATCAAGTTTGTTGTATGTCTAACTCTCATTGATATTTGTCAAGTTGGGTTTGACTAACGCATGATATGAAATGCCTATGCATGATGATGAAGTCCTAGATGTATGAGTTGATCTATTTATCGGTGATAATGAATCCTAGGATTTGGAACTAAGCCCTAGTCAATGCTTGTTTCTCTAGGATGATAGTATTTGTGAAATTCTATGGTTTTGGAGTTAAATCTTAGTAGAAGTAAAAATCTCTGATGACAATGTGATAATTTGATATTTGTATAAGATCGTTGAAATCTGAGCTTTAGTTGTGATTAATGTCTGATTAAAAAAAAAACCTAAGGTTTACAACTAATCCTAGTGGAAGCTGATCATGTTGATGACTACGTTGTGAATGGCTTTGATTGATTAACTCCCATGTATGAAATCTAGGATTTGTATGAAACCCTAGTGGGAAGTCTAACATATGAATTCTGAAATTTGTTAAATTCTTTATTGATATATATTTGTTTGAATTGTTTCTAGGGTTTTCTATGAGGAAAGGTATGTCATACCTTTGGAAGAAACATTGAAACCCTAGATGTAATGAAGGTTGTTATGAAGTAGTCTAGGGTTTATGTCAAAGTCCCTAGCGAGATGTTGAAGAGTATGTGTCTCTTGTTTGTAATTAATTTTGGGTATCTGATATATAAAAGGTTGAAATGCTTTCCTAATTCTGACATGGCTAACTTCATGCTTCGATTTGGTTGTACTCGTTATCTAAGTTGTACATGTACACAATCTTCAATATGGTGAAGATGTTCATTGATAAGCATGATGTGAATGATGAAAACTCTGATGAAAATGATCGGAAGCCACAAAATATTCTCCTATGTCGAAGTAAAGAAGTTGATCTCGCAAGATTAAGAGGGAGCCTAGATAAAGGAAAGATTCCTAGTTGAGAGGGAGGGTATAGCATAGTTTTGATTGGAGAATGAAGGATATGTTGCTACATGTGAAGTAGCAAAGGAAAGTGTATGATTAGGGAATTTTTTGTCAAAGATTCGGTTGATATTTCTGTTGTGTTGAGAAGCAACATATGTTGTTTGAAAGACTTCGAAGGTTTGTATTTGATTATGTACATGTGAAAGTATATTATTGATTGGGGTTGTGTTTGTATAGGTAAATCTCACAAAGGGTTTTGATAGCATGCTAGTTACCGATCAGTTTGATCGAGACGGATTTGTGGTTTGGTTAGTCTTCGCTCGGAGTCTTCATTTTTGGGGAGTCTAAAAAATCTCAAAGTAGACTCTAGGGGGTTTCCTTTCCATAAGTAGTCTGCCAAGACTAGAATAGAAAAAAATTGTACTTGGAAAATCCCTAACTACTACTTTCCCATCCAATTTAACGAGCCGAGATCAGTGATTGCTCGGAGTCTTCATTTTTTAGGGAGTGTGAAGAGTTCAAAGTAGACTCTAGGGGGCTTCCTTTCCATAAGTATTCTACCAAGATAGGAAAAGAACAAATCTGTACTTGACATATCCCTAACTGCTGCTATCCCATTGATTTTAACAAGTTTGGGTCAGCTTGTGCTCGGAGCATTCAGTTTTAGAGAGTCTGAAGATGCTCAAAGTAGACTCCAAGGTGTCATTTTCCATAAATAATCCATCAAGTTCAGATAAAGGAATAAACCTACAATTGACATATTTCCTCTTTATTCTATGTGGGCCTACGAAGGAAAACAAAAATTAAGCCCATTGTTATATATATATATATATATATTAAAGTAATAAAAATTCAATTTGAAGAACGAGCAAGAGTTGGATCCCCCTATTAATCAACTCCATCTCTGGGTTTTGTAGGATAATAGTAGGAGGTATGTTTACTAATGCTTTGGTTGCATATGTGACTGTCCGACATTGTGGTTGTAGCTGAGATTGTATGGTAGAATTCAAGTGCCTTACCAAAAATATATGGTTAGATATATGGGGGAGAGAAATAGATGTTTCCCTTTGCCATTGATGTCAAAGGGAGAGAGATAGATATTAGCTACAAGGGGAGATTAACATCAAGGAAAACGGGGGATATTGTTGGCATTGTTATTTTGGCATTTATGTCAACCTTAGTGATGACAATCATAGGATGATATCATTTGCAATATTGACATTGATTAGAAATTGCAGTTGAATGAGTTTCCTACTCAATTGGAGCTTAATGAGTATAAGCCTTGGTAAGCGTACTAATAGATGTTGTTTCCTAGCTAAAGTCAAGGATGGAGCCTATCTTTGAAGGAAATTTTCCTATAGTATATCAACTCAAGTCTTGATGCAAAGAGTATAGCTGTATATTCCTCTCAGAGACCTCTCCAATGGTATAAGGCACTTCGAAAAAATCCAAAGGGGTAAGGACTTATGGCAATTTGAAGTTTGTATGGTTCCAAATCCTCTTAGTTCCACATGCTAACAGAAGACACATGACAAGCAATTTTGCAGTTATCTGACTAGTAGTTTTATGTCGCGACTCAGAGGTTTGGACAGAGAAGTCTATGGAGGTGTACTTGATAGACTCCATACGTATGTGCAGATGGGGAATCTTCCCATTAATTAATGTACATCGTGTTACACCATGCTTGAGTTGAGAGCACATAAGTCTTAGCTGATGACAGGAGGTGCAGTTGATAGAAGCTACTAGATAGAGAAACTTTCCAACATAGAAAATGTTGTGAATTTGATGTTTGAGTTGTAAAAATTTAATAAAGGAAAAATGTGCAAAACAACCAGACCTCGAGTATTTCCTCCATATAGGCAGTGATAGGGAAATAGATAGATGATGACATTTTATTGGATGACAAGGATAACTTGGCAGATGAGTTGGCATATAGGTGGTAGGATAGCTCAAAATGATGATGACTAAGAATGATGTGGCAAGGACATGTGGCATGCAGATTTGGCACTTTAAAATGTCCAAGTGTCCCTTTGCAGAGTGACATGTGGCACCAATCACATGGTGACATGTGGTAGTGTGATGACATAGCATGACATGTCAGCGTGCTATGCCAAAATCTAAGTTTAAGAAGTTATAAAGGTTGGCGCGGAGGCATGGTAGACAAAATTTGAGAGATGGGAAGGTAACTGATGAAAAGTTTGATGTTAATTGACAGGCAACATGCTACAAAGGTTTTAAAATTGAAGATTATTGTAGTTGACGAACTCTGGGAGACAAAGATATGTCAGATACCAGAAATAAAATTCCATGTGCAACACAGAGGATGAGGCTGAAGAACTTTGCAAAGGTTAGCACAAAGAGCATGGTGCAATAGAGAGATCCTTCATGGAAATGGTACATAATGTAAATCTCATGGCATGGGCACTTTTGAGTAACATAGAGAAATAGTGAAAAACAAAGTCCTTGGGCTTTCCTATGTACTTGTGACAAGTGGCAGACAGTTGGCATTGATTAAAAAAAAAGACAATGTGACTTAGTAAGAAAGTGTCATGTGGTAGACAGGTGTCGATGACATGGCACCTTAGTAGCATGACATGTGGTAGGTGGAAATGCCCCTATGTTGCAGGAAACGTGGTACAGAGGTCCGTTTCCATACGGAAACTGGTACGAAACGCGGAAATGAGTTTGGTATGGCCGTGAAACACGTTTCTAGCCGTACTACCACGTTTTCTGAAATGGAAACGTGGCTAGTACGGCCGGAAACACGTTTCGTGGTCGTACGACCCATGTTTCCTCATTAACTTGTGTTTTTTTAATTTGTTTTTTAATCTATTTTTAGGGTATGTTAGTGACTTTTAGTTGCTTCTAGATGTGTGTCTAAAGTTATAAAAGTGAATTTTTGCCCTAGTGTTGATATGCAATTCATCAGGAAGTTTGAGGCATACGCAGTTCATGGTAATGTTAAATTCTTAAAGTAAAAGTGATATTCTCCTTTATTTTTCATTTTCATCCTTTTACTTAAATTTTTAACATTACCATGAAATGACTCAGGATGTTTGAGAGTGGTTTCGCCCTCATTGGATTTCATATGGAGAAAGTAGAATTTTAGATCTCACTCAAAATCTAGCAGACTTATCTGTTTTTCAGGATTTCAGGATTGGGGGGATTGCAATGTTTCCATTGGATTTTATCATGTACTAGGGTATGGAACTAGTATTTAATCAAGAGAAGCAAGCCCTCTATGCAGGGGAAACTCCCAATAATCAAGATCATGTAGGGTACTAGGGTATGAAACTTGTATTTAATCAAGATCACTAAGGTCGTTCGACTATGTAGGAGGAGACTCCCAATTCAATAGTGGTCCTTCTAAAGAATGGGATGTAGATGCAAAATATCCGGATTTGGATCTCTCTCTTGCAGCCTTATAGTCTTTATTGTACTTGTAACCTCATATATTAATATAAATAAACGCTGATTTTAAGATTTGGATATATAATAAAGGTTGCTTTTGGATATTCCGATATTTTTATTTTCATTATGTGATCATTCATAAGTAAATGTGATGTAAATTAAATCTTAATGTTTAAGTGTAATAAATTATAATGTATCATTTAAGCTTTATGATTGCACACACACACACACACACACACACACACACACACACACACACATATATATTCGCATTTCCCCGTTTCCAAAATTTGGGGAGGTCGCGTTTCGTATCGCTTCCCGTTTCGCAAACTCGTACCCGTTTCCCCGTTTCGTGCAACCTAGAAATGCCCCTTTTGAGTGGCCAAGTGGGTTGAACATAAGTGACACATGGCATCACTTAGAGACTACCATGTCGTAGAGATGACATCAATCGATCATGTGGCATATCCTTGGGATTCACATCCAAGGGCCAATTTGTGAGCATTTGTGCTTTTGGTGGTAAGGTTGTGGTTCTAGCCTTCGAACACATAAAGCCTAGGTGCTGAAGGTTGAGGGAGCATAGGTATTAAACTAGTGTGAAGCTCAGTGCTCTCAACACTTAAGTCATTGGTCATGGCTCATTGTCACATGTGCTAAGGAACTAACAAGTAAGGAGATCTACTATCCTTAGGAAATTAAACTTATGGTTTTGAGGATGTGGTCTCATGCGAAAGAGAGTAAAAATAAGGGCACTAAACAATTTGAAATTTTGTGTTTCAAGCACCAAATTCGGTTAAGTGATAGTTGAATAAACACCTACTAATTATTGCAATGACTCAGCCTATTGATACAATCTAGAAACAAGATTACTAGGGGTAAAAACACAGTTCAATGCCTATTGTATTTGCATACAGTGTGCTATAAATGAAAACACAGTTTATGGAATGGTTGGTTATCCCATTAAGATCAAATGTTGTAACAGAGCCATTTTCAACTCTGAGAAATTAAATGTAGAATTATATGTGGTTGAATCCAAAGTAGTGAATTGAAGTAGCGGGATTTGTCTAAGGACAGAAGAAGTACATCCTTAAGAAATGTTCATTTAAATGAAGTTCATCCTTGAGTCGTTTATGTGTACATGAAGTCCATCCTGGAGCCCTATGAAAGTAAATGAAGTTCCTCTTCAAGCCTTGTGTAATTGACTATAAGAAATGTAGTTGTGATGTATGTGACAGTAGGGGAAATTTGGTCAGACTAAATTGAAGTGTAGGTTGCTACACTATGAGTGAGAGAGTATTACAAAGGATTGAAGGTTGACTAAGGCTATGCGTAGCTGTAGAAGTGGAGAGGAAGGCCGAGACAATAAGAGTTTGTGTATGGGTCGTGACTGTGAGTGAATGGAACAGATATGGAAAGTTGTAATTAAAGATAAATGTGAGGATATGTAGAGTAGAGATAGAGTATGCCAAGTTGAAGAGTGAAATATCAGGCTGGGTGAGAGTTGTAGCAAAGAGCAATAAGAATAATAAGAGAACCTATGGATCCCAGTCTAAAAACGAATGAATATAGGTCTGCAAGGTTCAGTAGGTTGGTTCCTATACATTAGGGAGTTGGTGCTTCCTTTAGGGGGGTGCCTAAGAAACAACATAGGGGGTTGGTGCCTCGTGCAAGTAGTGGCTTGCAAATTAGGGAGCTAGCGCTTCCCGTTGGTTGGAGCTAACAAAATAAATAAAAGATTTGGTTCTTCCTATTGGTTGGTGCCAAAAAAACAAATTAGGGAGTTTATGATTAGTGTTGTTTGGTGCCAACAAAAGATATGGGTTTGGCGTTCCTGCAAGTGGGTGCTTTCGAATCAAGGAGTGGTTTCTTCCTTCTAGTTGGTGCCAAAAAACAAAATGTAACAACAAGATGGGGTTTGCATTGACATAAAGAACAAAAGAGAATTTGTGGTTTTCTCCATTTATGGGTTTCCATGTAAAATCTTTGTGTCCTATGTGAATGATGTTTATCGTGTGTTTGTTTAGTTTATGAAGTGTTTACATGATATGCCATTGAATGGTAAAATATTTAAATCTACTAATAATTGTTAAAGTTGGCCTTAATACTAATTCACCACCCCCTCTAAGTATCAACTTAGTTTCCGACACTGTGTCACCTATCAATTGTCTGTGCAACACCTATCAATTGTCTTCGATACCTTAACACTACCTTTTCACACTACTATGTCAACTCTATCACATCAGTTGTTGATTGTACACTGATAGGTCCAGGTGGAAACATGCTTCCCGTAATCCAGCCAAAACTTCAAGCAAGGATATCTCCTAATCCCTTCAGAGTTATACCAAGTGCCATATACCATTAAAAATTTATCTCATAGGACTTTCCAACTACATAATTTGCACAGTCATTTAAGCAAGTCACCCACAAAAACATTGCCTTCAAATATAGGCCCTTGACATAAATGACCAATTTGACATCAAGGAAAATCATCATGAAATATGCTCAACAAATTCACCACATCTATTGAAGAACTAACATTTGATGGATAGGGTCCAAACCATGACCACTAGGAGCCTCCTTGAGCATGGAATCTATTGTTGTTGTTGTTGATTTGGGGTAGCATCGAATGTGCTCTAGGCCCCAAATTTTGTAGGGAGGCTTGGGCACATGTATTCCAAAGAAACTATTTTCGGAAACTCCACCCAAAGACAATTTTATTAAAATAATTAATATTTTTAATGGAGTTCCTAAGTCTAAACTTAGGAAAAATTGTGGGTGTAACTTCTAGAAAAAGATGGAGATCAAGTCAAACTGATCTTAGCCTTTGATTATGAGTTAATCTAGGTCGTTGGTTGTCCAACAAGAAGATATAAGAAGGGGCTTGAGGTTCACTTCAAAAACACACCAAGAGATCAAGACGTCGAATTTCTAAAGCGAGAAGTTCTTAGGAGGAAATTTGATTGAGGAGATTTCTTGTAGTTGATGGGCAAGGATAGCATCCGGAGAGAGAGAGAGTGATTTTCTCAGCCGGAGAATCATCAACAGAGAGAGGCAAAGAGTAATCCAACAGTGGCAGCGTTGAGCAAGAGGGGCTGATGCAGAGCCACGTAGAGGCAGCGCAAAAGCCAAGAGGGAGTTTGAAATTTGCGAAGGAATTCTAGTTTCAGAAGCCAGAAGCCGGGGTGTGAGACTAGGAGGCAAAAATCGAATCTCCTGGGCAGCAAATCGACCAACCAAAGGAATGAAATTGTCCCCAAAGAGCTTGGCATTGGGCTGACACAGATACTGCACAGAGGCAGGGCAAAGGTAGCCAGAAAATCCGGGGGCAAATCATTCTAGGGTTGGATCAGGTAGGATTTCCAATGATAGTGTGAGGAAATCTCACAGATATTTCTGCCAGTATTTCTCTCTTTGTAACTGAATAAGCTAAGAGATATTCAGATATGTATTCAGACTTTTATACTGCTTAATAATAATAAATCCTCAGAACTACTGCATCGGTTTTCCCGCAGTAGGTTTTTTCGGAGACATTTGTCCAAAAATAATGGTGTTTATTGTGTTGTATTTTCTTTCTTGCTCAGTATCTTGTTTCCGCTTATAATTTAATTAAGTGAATACTGCACTCGTATTTACTTCGATATTTACCATAGAACACAATAAATAACTTGTATGGATTAACAAGTAGCAGAAGTAACATCAGTTTGCTACAGTAGGGATTCTTGTTGTGGATTTTTCACATGGTATTGGAGCTGCAGGTGAAGTAAGAAGAGCAGAGTCGATAGATCCAACGCTAAGCAGAAGAGGGGAGTTCAAAAAAGCTGCAGGAGGCAGCAGTTCAAAACCCCCAAAGGGTTGATGCAGTTCCATGCCGGGACACAGATTTTTGAGGCAGTCTCTCTCTAAGTGAGTTGACAGAGAGAAGGACTTCTAGTTCGAATTTTTTCTTGGGTAGAGGGGGCAACACTGAAGCCTCAGCGTGAGAGGCTGCTGGGACACAGATTTTTCAGAGGGCCATTTGTTGAGCTGAAAAACTTCAGAAGAGAGAAGAGAAGCACATCGAGGGGACTTTTCCTCAAGCAGACTTCCCGTTGAGAAGTTTGGTTTCTCATTCACTGAGTACTAGCAGTGAGAAGCGGAGAGGAGATTTTCAACATTTTTGGTAGATATGGCAACCAGTGGCTTGAGAGATCAGGACAGGCTAGACGGAGCATCCAACTATGTCATTTAGAAGGCGAAAATGTCTTTCCTTCTAGATGAGCATGCCGTCAAGACGTACGTCGACAGTGTGGTGGTTGAACCTGCAGATGCAGATCCGCTGAAAAGTACAAGGTTGAGATGGAAAAGGCTAAGACGATGATCCTAGATGGAGTCAAGGATTGTGTAGTGTGTCTTGTTGCTAGCATAGAAACTGCTAAGTAGATGTAGGATGCCTTGGCCACGTGATATCAGGGATCTTCCGAGCAGTGGAAGATGTATTTGGAGAAGAAGTTGAGATCTACTCAGATGTAGAAGGGAGAGCGTGTGGATCCATTCCTCATAAAGATGAAGGAAACCCATGATGAGTTGTTTGTTATGGGGCATCCTCCTCGGGACTCAGAGTTAGTTAGACTAGCCCTCAATTTTGTCTCAGATGAGTGGCAAGCCTTTGTCCAGATTATCTTGGGTAGAGCAGCATTTCTTAATTGGGATGAGCTGTGGGCGGCTTTAAAAAAAGAGGAGCTAAGGAGAGACCTGGTCAAAGTCAAACTTGATGGAAGCAGCAACACCAGTGGGTCGAAGCCCAAGGAGGAGGAGGATAATGCAGCCCTTGCATCAAAGGGACAAGAGGAGCAGCAGAGATGTAAGAATGACGTCTCGAAGGTGAAGTGTTTCAGATGTGGTGAGATGGGCCACTATGCATATCAATGTCCTCTCAAGAAGAAGGACAAGGATGAGAACACGATCCGAAGGATGCGCCTGCAAAGAGTGAAGAGGAGGAGTTTGCCATGACAGCCGATATACCTCTAAGAGGGAGGTAGGCTGATTTGGAGTTGTAGTTCGAAAGAGCTACAGATGGGCAGGATCCTTGAGGAGTCCACCTCTTGGATCAATACCTTGCTACAGGAGCCTAGTTTTGTGGTAGTAGGATGGACTAGTGTCGGATGGTGTTGAGGAGTGTTGGAGAGATAGTTGCAGTGGCTAGGAGTGCCAGAGTCTGAGCAGCATAGAGCAGAGTTGACAGCAGTGCAGATGGAATAGAGCATAGGTCAGCAGCAACGCAGTATATTCAGAGGGTCAGTGCAAAGACTAGCAGTAGTCAGGTTCCAACATTCACGTGGTATCATACTGAACACAGTTAGTTCAATGATTTTGGATGTTTTTTAGTTGCTTCTCTCAGTAACTGAGGTGCAGTACGGATGCAGTGTTAGAAGTGGCAGTGCTAGCAGCATAACAGATGCAACATTTGAGAGGGAGCTATAGAACATATGCAACATTGGCAGTGGTAGTGTCAAAGGCAGCAATACAGTTACAGGAACAGCGCAGTAGTTGGTGGACAACATGTCAGACATCAGCAACGTAAAGGATGATGCTTCAGAGTCAGAGCAGTATGTAGTGACAGTATATTGCTAGAACACATTCCTCGCTAAGAGGGAGTGTTTATTTCGGGTAGCATCTGATGTGCTCTAGGCCTCAAATTTTGGAGGCTTGGGCACATGTATTCCAAAGAACCTAGAAATCGTTTTGGGAAATTCCACCCAGAGACGATTTTATTAAAACAATTAATATTTTTAATGGAATTCCTAAGTATAAACTTGGGAAATTAAAAATAATAATAGGTATTAATCTAATTTTGGGTGTAACTTCTCGAAAAAGACGAAGATCAAGTAAAAACGATATGAGCCTTTGATTAGGAGTTAATCTAGGTTGTTGGTTGTCCAACAGGAAGATATAAGAAGGGGCTTGAGGGTCACTTGGAAAACACTGAGAGATCAAGAGATCAAATTTTTGAAGTGAGAAGTTCTCAAGAGGAAATTCGATTGAGGATATTACTTGCAGTTGAGGGGCTGGGATAGCATCCAGAGAGAGAGTGTGATTTTCCCAGCCAAAGAATCATTAGCAGAGAGAGGCAAAGAGTAATCCAGAAGTGGCAGTGCTAAGCCAGAGGGGCTGACGCAGAGCCACATATAGGCAACGCAAAATCCAAGAGGGAGTCCAAAATTTGCAGAGGAATTCGAGTTTCAGAAGTTGGGAGCCAGGGTGTGAGCTCGGGAGGCAGAAATCGAATCTCCTCGGAAGCAAATCGACCAACCAGAGGATTGACGTTGTCCCCAGAGAGCTTGACACTAGGCTGATGCAGATACTGCAAAGAGGCAACACATAGGCAACTAGAAAAGACGGGGGGCAATCATTTTGGGACTAGATCAGCCAGGATTTCAAGTGATAGTGTGAGGTAATCTTACAAATATTTCTACTAGTATTTCTCTCTCTGTAACTGAATAACCAGAGAGATATTCATAGATTTATTCATAATTTTCTACTACTTAATAATAATGAGCCCCTAAGAAATATTGCACTAGTTTTCCCGCATTGGGTTGTTTGGGGACATTTTCCAAAAATAACGGCGTCTATTGTGTTGTATTTTCTTTCTTACTCAGTATCTTGTTTCCGCTTATAATTTAATTAAGTGAAGGCTAAAGTAGTATTTACTTCGATATTTACCGTAGAACAATAAATAACTTGTATGGATTAACAAGTAGCAGAAGTAACATTAGTTTTCTGCAGTAGGGATTCCTGTTGTGGAATTTTCACAGTTGCTTGATTTTTATGTTTATCTTTATTTATAAAATTATAACTACTTTCTATTTTTATTTTCATCTTGTTTCTATCCCTAATATTTTCTAGCTAATTCTATTTTGTTAATCCCCTAAGATATGGATTATTACTACTTTTGATGTGTCCTTTATGGTGGATGTTGGATTATAGGTATTTTACTTGTGGTGGCTATTGTATGCAACCTAGAGCTTTTTGGCATCAAATCCATGTACATATTGTTAATTAATAAAGCTTAAATGAGGCAATTTATTTAAACAAAAGAATATTTAATATAGAGATTCACATTATACCTACATACATAGTATAAGCCTCACCTTTTTGTGCATGTTTCCAAGAAAAGCTTAGGTGCAAAAGTGTGGATTTAACTATTGTATTTAGAGAGAGAGAGAAAGAGTTTTTATGTTTGAAATTTCACTAGTACAAGAGATAAAAGAGAAAAAATATTTATAATACACACATGTTTATGTTTATTGATTAATCTTTATGTTTATCTTTTTTTATAAAATTCTAACTACCTTCTATTTTTATTTTCATCATGTTTCTATTCCTAAGGTTGTCTAGCTAATTCTATTTTGTTAATCCCCTAAGGTATGGATTATTACTACTTTTGATGTGGCCTTGATGGTGGATGTTGGATTATAGGTATTTTACTTGTGGTGGCTATTGTATGGAACCTAGAAATTTTTGGCATCAAATCCATGTACATATTGCTAATTAATAAAGCTTAAAGGAAGTAATTTATTTAAACAAAAGAATATTTAATATAGAGATTCACATTATACCTACATACATAGTATAAGTCTCACCTTTTTGCGTATGTTTCCAAGAAAAGTTTAGGTGCAAAAATTTGGATTTAACTATATTAAGTGTGCTTGAGGGTGAGGGTGGATGCAGTGAGAGACAGAGAGTGTTTTGATGTTTGAGATTCACATTATACCTACCTACATAGTATAAGTCTCACATTTTTTACATGTTTCCAAGAAAAGTTCAAGTGCAAAAATGTGGCTTTAACTATTGTATTAAGTGTTTTTTAGGGTGAGGGTGGATAGAGAGAGAGTGTTTCGATGTTTGAGAAATATTGACTTGTTGGCAATAAAATTTAATTAGTACAAGAGATAAAAGAGGAAAAAGGTTGAGACAATGTGTTTAGAGAGAGAGATAAAAAAGGATAAATATTTATAATAAGCACAAACACATATTTGTGTGAGAGAGAGAGAGAGATTGAAAGAAAGAGTTATATTTGAGAAATATTTATTTGTTGGACAATAGAATTCTATTAGTGTAAGAGATGCAAGCTTTCAAATAGACAAATATTATGATTCTTGTTTCAAGCATCTATGTTTACTAAGAAAGACAAAACGAGATAAAGGGTGTACCAATGGTTGGTATTGGTTTCCCAAATAAATAATAAAGTCGACCAGGAGGTTTTGGAACCATAATTGGCATGTGTGGTTGTTGGTTAGCAACTTCACCAGATGCTTCACTCCTGCATAAGAAAAAAAGTGAGAAAAACAACATGAGGAAATATTGATTTTTAATTGCAAACAATATCTTCCCAATATGACATGACAAAAAATAACTAGAAATTCTTATACTGATATAATTAGCATAAATAATAATCAAGCCTACCATTACTATGAAAATAATATATAAATATAAAAACAATAAATACATGGCTTGATCACTTCCTATAATTCCCCTTGTCTTGAGGTCCTTAAATACTTAATGAAATTATTTCAAACATTCCTTTCGAAATTTAATGGAAATACATAGTGCAAATACTAGCATGTTTGGGAACTGGTCAAATGGGTAACCATGTGACACCATTTTTCCTTAAGCTAATAAAAAATAAGTCAGTCAATGATTACCCCACACATATTTGCAGAGGATATGCAACCCCTGCAGAGGATATGCAACCCATGCATATGATTTTGATAAGGTTTTAAGTTCATAATAATGGCTGGAATTTTTTTTGTTGCATTAAGGTTTTGTTATGATGTTCTTCACTTAAGAACTAGTACGAAAATTTCATATAAGGCTACCATACTAACCAAGAAGTGGGCAATGATGAGTTTAAAATTCATGTTTTTCCATATGGATGTGTAGTATCTAGTTGTACTTGCCAATATGAGGGTTGAAAGCTAGCCTCATGAATATATCTAAAGAATGTGTAGCAAGCTATTTAGCATTGTAGTTTTGAATAAAGGTTTGTCATGATGTCATTATATGAAGTTGATGATACTTGAAGTTTGTTGATTGGTATTATCTATTATGGATGAATGTCTCTTTTAAACTTGATTTGTAAGATTGATGAATGGATGTTTTCTTTAAATTTGATTTGAAAGACTTGGAATTTGTTTGAGAGTTTCCAGGAAATATTTGTACTGTGAAAAGACTTGCAAAATTGTTAATTAATCTCACCATATAGGTTTCACTTTTGATTTTTTACTTGAAAGGCCCAAGTTTCAATTGCTACATGCAGTTTGATCCTTTCTAGGTTTAGATTGACAAACATTGTCATTTTGCATATCATTATTTTAGATATTTTGAAGACTCTCAAGATTCCACCCTTGCTTAACTATTGATATAGTAAATGCAAACACAAGGTTAAGAGAACAACTCTTTGTTGAGAAACTTGTTTCATAGTAGTAAAAAGACAAGTTTCAAGTCCGTGTTATGTTCACCATGTTCTAGTAGTTGATGACCACACAACAACATACTCTACAATGGACCTTGCAACAATAAAACCTTTATAACAATTCAATATCCTTACAAGTATCCCCACTTTCCAATTGTAGTTCAAGTAGGACACAAAGGTTTTTATCCACAAATTTGATGGGGCCCATAATGGGGACACACTAGGATATTTGCTTTGTATTATGGAGGTATCAAGATATCAACATCCACCTAAGTATTTTGAACTTGGACTCACCTCTTCAAATATTGAGAGATGATGAATTGATCTAAAATCATACTTAGAATGCATTTTAACTTATGGATTAAGTCATGCATAATGCCTAATTTCTTATGTCAGCTACTCATTTAACCATTATCTTTGATTTTTTCTTTGTTATCCTTGATTACTCGTTTGAAAAAAAAATATCACCTCACAAACGTTTCTCTTTTTGTTTCAATATTTTTTTGCTAATTTAAAATTGATTTCGTAAGTATCTCCAGCAAATTATGGTAATGATCTCAAATTTTGGTGTTCCATACTCTTATGATGCTCTTGAAATCCTTTCAACATTGATATCTTGACTTCTTATGTGCAATCGAGCATTTTACAAAACGATCTTACAATTCATTTCAATGATCCATAAAAGTTCTTTTGATAATCAATATTTTATCCCATTCAATGTTATCAAAGCCTTCTCAATTATAAAACTTTTTCAACTTTCTAATGGTGTAGAGAATCCTGCATTGATTTCCAAGCTTTTTCTTTCTTTCAATATTTTTAATGGTCTCGCAGAGTGTCACAAGAAGTCATTTTTTTTCACTTCAATACCATCTGATACTTTTAGAAAACCAATTATTAATTTTTCTCTAATGCTAGAATGTGAAATTATTGATTTTGTTCTTTTCTCCTACAGTGTGAGAGGTTTCGAAAGCAGTTTCTCATTTTCCTCCTATATTATTGAAAATCATTCCGAAACTAATAGATTTTTTTGCTCTGATACCTATGAAGTAATTACAATAACAATCTTTAATCCTACTTTGATACTACTACAGACAACTCACGTAGTAATCATTATTACCCTTCCAATGGCTCGATTACCTTGATACTACTACAGACAACTCACGTAGTAATCATTATTACCCTTCCAATGGCTCGATTGTTCTGAATGAGTGGGCATTTAATGCCATCCATCACTACACCATTAGTTTTTCCTTTTCGATTTGACATAGCCAATTATCATTGATTGTTGCACAAGCCAAAATATTGACATCACGTTTGAATTTATTATAGTTTGGACAACCATTATAGGTTGATGAACAATTTCCACACTTTTGATTACGTTAAGTCATAGTTCAATTTGAAATTGAACTCTAGGTAGTATTGGCACATACCTATCTCATAATGGAGTTTTGGTTATTTTCGTTGTTTTTGTCCTACCTTCCTCATTGCACTTGCTAGGTAAGTTTTATTCCTGTCTGGTTACGAATTATGGGATTTATGCATTGTTTTAAAGTTTTTGTTTTGAATCCAATGGGCTAAATAGAGATTATTAAATTGTCATTGTTGATCATTACTTCTCAGTTATTCAAGAGCTTTGTGGCCTAGCTATTAAATCCCCTTTTACTAAGTCCCTTTTTATTGATATTGATATGTTGTTCTTGTGTTTTCAAATGATTTTAAGCTAAAGTTTTAGTTAGAATAAGGGGACATCAATTTTAGGCTCATCTGTTGTTTATTTTTTATATGCATTTGAAATCAAAGTTTTATTTGAATAGATTTAGGGTTGACCCATAAAGAGTTAGAGCCATTCAAAAAATCCAACCATTAAAGAATTTGAAATAACTTCGGTTGTTATTTGGCAAGGTCAACTTCATCAAGAGGCTGATCCCAAATGTCATTTAAATCACAAAACCCTTGAATAGGTTATTAAAGAAGATGCCACTTTCAAGTGGGGTGAGGAAAGTAGGATAACATTCCTACAGGTTAAAGATGTCACCACCCATTCTCCAATCAACGCTAGCCCCAATTACACCAAAGAGTTTATCATTTCCTCATTTTCTTTATAGGATACCATTGTTGGGTTACTTCTTCAAAAGAATGAAGGTGGTCATGAACAACCCATAGTGTTCATGAGAAAGAAGCTCATGGATGCAGAGCTCCATTATGCCATCATGGAAAGATAGGGTTATACTTTGGTTAAAGCATTTTTGTACCTATGTCAAATATTCTAAGATAGTGACATTTGTTCCTATTATGTGGTTAACTCAATCTTATCTCAACATGATTGTTTGGGAATGAGAGGAAAGTGGGTCTCAAAGATACACAAGTATGCTTTGGAGATTAGACCCACTAAAGTGATTAAAGTTCAAGGACTTGCAAAACTCATGGAAAAAGGCAATGAGAAATCCCTTGGAATAGATGACAAAATGTGTGCCATGGTTAATGCAAATGCTCATTCATATAGATATATTATTTATTACCTTTGAAGCTTGAGTAGTCCTAGGAACCTCCCAAAACATAAATGTAGATTGTTGAGGCTAAAGGCGTCTAAGTATTGTTTTATTTTATTGAGCAAGGGTTGGGATGGAGAAGCTTGGATGGGTTGATCTTGTGATGTCTTAAATTTGAGGAATCTCAAATCCTGATTAAGAAGTTTCACCAAGGATTATGTGGTGGCCATAAAACTATGAAAGTTACCATGCATTAAATCCTTACAGGTAGCTATTATTGGTCATCCATATTTTCAGATGTCCACAAATTCATTAAAGAGTGTTAGTCATTCCAAATTGTTGATTGTGATCTCTCTGCAATAGACGGTGGTGGGTCACCATTCCAACAAAAAGTTGGTTGTGATCTCTCTGCAATGGATGGTGGTGGGTCACCATTCCAACAATTGAGTCTTGAATTCATATTTAAGGAGAATTTTAGAAACATTCATATTTGGATTTTGACTACCTCAAACTTTCACTAAGTGGATAGAGGCCATTCCTACCTAGAAGGCCATCAACGGGATAGTGATTAATTTTTGCATAGTTGTTGTTTTATTTTTGCTATAATTATGGCATTATTCTCTCGCATCCCCATAATTGCTATCCTCAAGGAAACATTCTTACCGGATCCAATAACAAAAACTTCTTGAATATCATGAAGACGACCATAGGTAAAAAAAAATAAGATGGGATAGTCAAATAAAGCATGCTTATGGGAAGATAGAATAACAACGTAATAATCTACCGATAAAAGCCTATTTCAATTGGTATATGGGATGGAAACTACTTCGCCTATTCATTTAAAAATTCCCATATATCATATTTTGCAGCATGTTTCTATTGAATCCGATGCCTTGTAAGAAATAATTTCACAACTATTTGAATGGGATGAAAACGAAATAAGATCTTATGATCATTTCGTCAAGAGCTAAGAAATGAAAAATAAAAAAATTGATAGAAGGGCTCGAAGGCAAGATTCCAAAATTAGTGATTTGATCCTCCTTTGGAACAAAACAGGGGAAATAAATGGTAATTATGGAAAATTTGATCGTTTATGGTTGAATCCTTACATCATTGTTAAGATTGCGGGCTACAATTCATTCTACAATGGCCATCTAGACAATGAGATACTACATTGGGTATCACTAAGCAAGCTTTAAAGCTTTAAAGATGTACTACAAAAGTATAACTTAGTGTTGTGAAGGGCACATTTCTAAATTTAGTTTGGTTTTCAAATTTGATTTTGTGATTTTATTTCATTGATGTGGTGTTATTTTTATCTTTAGTTAGTTACACATTTTTCCTCCTTGTATTTCCATGATGCTATATATTGTGCTAGTGAGATGCTATTTCATTTCTTAGATTGCATGTCTTTTCATTTTGGTTTTTTTGTTATGTTAGGAAGGGACATGACTTGATCTAATTCTCTCTTTTATACTAATGTTGTATTTTTGAGCTCTCAAGTGACATGTGTAATATTCTTAGGTTTTCAAATCCTCTTGAAAAGAGCATGTTTCCCATAGTTGGAGTTAATTCTTACCCTAGCTATTAGCATGGGTACATAAACTTTTTAGTGCAATATTCATTACCATTGTAAGCCCAAGGTCACAAGTCAAAAGCCATGTATAAACCATGCGAGGCTCTATATTAGGCATCCTAGACCTATCTCTCTGTCGTTGAGTCTATATTCATTTATTTTTTCAGACCATGTCGCATCCCTTGAAGTTTCACTTAAGGTCTCTTTTGTCTCTAACTGAGTTGGATGGTTTTAGGTGAACTCTCTTAAGGACTCGTGGCTTTATAGGATCCTGCATTTGTAGGGTTGATCACTGAGGTATGGGCCAATCTAGCACATGTCAAAGTACACCAATCTCATTCCACATGGTTAGAGTCTATCAAGTCCATATGTGACCATGGCCTTGCTGCATTATTCCTCATGAAAACTCTTAAAGCATAACAGTCTTTTTAGACAACATTCACATTTCTCAAGGAGTTTATTGATTCCTAATGCAATGTGGTCCCAAAGGTCAAAACGTCAACCTAGTCTTAAATTATAGAGCATGATGAGAGGATCCCATGCCACGTGGAATTTTTTTAAATTAGAGCATCAAGTGGCTAGTTACAACTTGGTCAAAATTGGACAACAAGTAAAAAAATATTTCAAAGGGGGCATTTCACGCAGAGTGTTAGGTAGAATCATGCACACAATATGTCAAAAGTGGTCAACATGAAGAGATGAAAATTACCAAGTGTTAGATTTTGGAGAGCAGTTAAGGTGTTGCAGATGCAACATAGGAGCATGATGATATGTAATTCCAGGAGCTAATGTGGCAACACCCTAGATGACATGGCAAAATAAAGGCATAGCTATTACAAATCAATACTTTCAAAGCAAAATGCAAGTTTTGAAATCGTCAAATCAGTGAGAACGTCAGAGATCCCATGGTAAGGTGACCAAGCTGAATTGCAAAAGGAAATTCAAAGAAAATTCAAGTCAAACTAGTTGTTGGTGACAATGTTGCACGAAGCGGGGACGAAACGGGGATGTTTTTTGGAAGCGGGGACGTGGAAGCGTCATTTTCCAAAAATCTAGGAAGCAAAGCGTCTGCTATCTATCTATCTATCTATCTATCTATATATATATATATATATATATATATATATATTTGCATTTATATTCAAAACAAACATCCCAAATACCAAATTAGTTGTAGAACACATGAAACATGCATATTTTTGCATAAGTCAAGATAGATATGGCATCCATGATTCCATTGTAGTTACTAGTATGTCCATCAACCATCTATATTCTAGCAATTACAAACATAAATCAAATTTTTAAGCATATTATAAAACATAAAACATTTAAGAATATTATAAAACATAAAACATAGAGCATATTATGATTTATCTAGCAAGTGAGCAACTGTCAACATTTGTCATGTCTAAAATTCAAATAATAATGTTTACAAAATATGTCACTTGGTCACCGCCAAGACAAAAAAGGTTCTAATTCACAAGCCTACAAGTCTAATGATTAATCTATGACAAAAGTAGTAAATTGTGAATATATCCACTAATCTCTCCTCCTTCCACCACGAAGAGAACGTGGCGGCGAGCCTCCACGTGGTGGCAATAAAGAAGATGGTGCATGTGGAAGTTGTGGCAGTGGCACTGAAACTGATGAAGACGAACCCCCTGTTGTTGGTGTTGAACCATGGAACCTAGTAACCAAGGGACCAAATGGGGGTGGCATCTCAGCACAATCATCATCATCTTGGAATCGCTCAAAAAATTCATACAAAAAAAAAACACTAGTTAACAAAAAAAATTAAAAACATGAATTAGAGAAATGCTTTATAAGGAAAATTCATACCACAATGGACATACCTAGATAAGAGCATCCTCTAATTGCTCTAATCGCAACACTCCATCCTCCAAATTGGGTTCCTTTGGATTCTTGTCCCAAATCTTAAGGTCTTTATTAGTCTTTGCATCATCACAGTAATGGGACAACAATCGCAAGTTGTAATGAACATAAACCAAGCTCTCTGCCTGGTCTAAACTCAACCTATTCCTTTTAACACTGTGGATGAAAGAATAAGAGCTCCAACACCTCTCTGCAGAAGAAGTGTTTACCACCTGTGATAGCACCCGCAGTGCCAAAGTCTATAGAAGTGGAGTAGCCCCACCATGCATGTTCCACCACTCAAGAGAAGAAAAAGTCTCTCGATCTCTAATTTCATGCATGCTCCCAAATGGACCAGTGTTAAGCGTATAGTTGCTCAACTGTCTCCGTACCATGGTAGCCTCCTCCTCATCAGGGATTAATTTACTCAATGCAATCATATATTTTTTGTGAACCTCTTGATCTTGGTGTGGTTTTCTCCTACTTCCCCCCCAGGTGCTAGTGTTGAAAGCCATGATGGATGATAGTATTTAGGTGTCAAAACATATGCTAACGCATGCAATGGAACATTTAGCATTTCCCATCAGTTTTCCACCTCTGCACGAATATAATTATATAAGGTGATATCTCTAGGCTCAACAATGTCCTTAATCTGCCCCAACATGCTATCTATTTGCTCATACACCTCCCCAACTATTGGTTGATCTGAATCTCCAAAATTGATCATGTAATAAATTGGTTTGGTGAATTGCAAAACATATTTAACCTGTGACCAAAAGTACATGTCAAGAATAGTGTCCTTGGCTACATTAGCACCATCTCTGTCAGTGTTAATTTCATCCAATGTTTCAACACACACCATATTAGTTAAAGCTTGTCTCACCTTCAATAGCCACCTAAAGGTGAGGTAATAACTGGCAAATCTTGCCTTTCCAAGTTTAAGCAATTGCAACTTGGAGTAAGTGCCATAGAAGTAGTTTACCCTTGTATGCCTTGTGATGAATTTAATGAGTTGCTTCCCTCTCCTGTAAAGCTCATTAATCCACCCACATTCTTTATGTTTCACAATATCATGCATCAAAAGGTTCAATGTGTGAACCAGGCACCCAGACCAAAAGATGTGTGGATGAGTACGCTAAATAATTTTTCCTGCTGCCTTACAATTTTCTGCATTATCTGTGATCACTTGAACCACATTATTCAGAACAACATCTTTGATTGATTGCAATAGGAGATCTGCAATGTTTTGTGAAGATGCACTAATGGAGAAGGAGTCATGACATGTAATAAATATTGCATCACTAGCAGAAACACCAAGAACATTTATCAAATGTTGCTTTCTAATATTTGTCCACCCATCGGATACAATGGATACCCCACAATCTACCCACTCATTTGTAAAACGTGTCAAAGCTCTTTGAACCTTCGCTTTTTCTCTTTTTAATAACATTGTTCTAGCTTTATCATAGTTGGGGGACTTGTATCCTTTTGGGGTTTCATTGATGGCCTTTACCATTTCATGCCAATAGGGAGAGCGAAGCACATTGAATGGTACACTGCAAGCACAAAGAAATCGGACTATCTTTCCATCCACATCATCCCTCCCAGCAACATTAAGGAAATCCCCTATTGTTCTTTTACCTCCAGAACTTTCAGAAGTACCATGAGGAGATGAGCTACCAAATCTAGAGGTTGCACTTGATTCAGAATGCGTTTTTTGTTTCTTGCTTTTTTGTTGTGCAGCCTCCTCTATTTGGATGTATTTTCTTCTTTGTTCAGATGAAATGTTTGGGCAAATTTGCATCCCCACAACACCCTTTTTATCATCACTTTCCATCACCCCACAAAGATGCCTCCTCACATGGGTATATGAACCACTAAATGGTTTTCCTCCATGACAACCATGAGCGCACAAAAATTTGTAGCTTCCACCACCCTTTTCCCCCTTCAAGTTTGGTCACATAGTTCCACAAGGGTGTTAATGCAGCTTCCCCTCTAGTGTTTCAGTTTCCCCTTCAAGTTCAACTTCATCCCCTTCCTCCTCATCATACATTGGGTCATTCATATTGGGACCACTGTCCTCTTGCACTTCTTCTCTTCTATTCCTACTCCCCCTTGCCATCATTAAAACCAAAAGTGGAATGATACATAGAAGCCAAAAGAACACCATCTTGGAATATGGATATAGGTGGTGGACAACCTATAAGTAAATGAGCAAGTAGAAACAATGGGAAAGAGTAGGAGAGGGAGGAGAAAAATACAAAAAAATGTCAAAAAAATAAGGGAGTTTGGGGTTTGCACTTACCTCTTTAGCTCTTGTAGATGAAGTCCTCCAAGCTCCTCCTCCTTCTCCTAGCTCCTCCTCCTTCACTCCTCCAAGCTCTCCTCTCTTCTCCTCTCTTCTCTTCTCTTCTCTTCTCCAACTCTCATAAACTCAAAGTGAGTAAATGAGGGATGAATGGGGGCTTTAATCCCTTCATTCCTCACCCTAACCCAAGGTGGACCCACCCCCAACAAGCCAACATACACAAAAATTAAAAAAACAGTGATTTTTTGGCCGCGCGGTGGAAAAAGATGAAGTGCGTATGGAATCGTACGCGATCCATACGATTCGCCCTCCGAAGCACGACGCTTCGTACGGTCAAAACTCCATATGAACGCGCTTCCGACACACGATTCCAGAATTTCCAGGAAGCATGTTTATCAGTCCGAAATGCATTTCGATTTTTCCGAAGCACATTTCGGATGACACTTCCCCCATGCATCCATACGGATCGCGTTTTGGGGTTTAGATCCGGGGGGACGTTTCCTGTAACACTGGTTGGTGATGACTTGACTAGTCATTAGAGTCAAGATGGACTAGTAAGTTAGATGAGGGACCAAAGAAATAGTCGTTATAACAAAGTTTCCTTAGAAATTACCTGGTCGATTCACCAAGAGGAATTCATACAACTTTTTAGATCAATTCGAGTTGGTTAAATAACCAAGGAAGAGGAATGTTGGAGGACCAAAGCTATTATTTTTAATATTGATCACCAAAAAGCTCTTACAAAGGAAATTTGTTGGCCTACTTGTGGACTCCAGTCCAATTCAATCCCATTGAGGGAAATACTTTATTATTTTTGTGATATTTCAAGAAGTAAAAATGTTAAGTATCCAACTTGTAGATGAATAGAAATATTTTATTCAAGGAGAGCCCTACGAGCTATTATCAATTTTGTTATAAAGCCTAGGCTCTCCTCATTTGTAAAGTTGTTGTTTTCAATTAATACAAGTGCTATCATAATAAGGAGCTCATATTTTGAAAGCTTATATGTAACTTTGTTTTTACTTTCTTCTTGATGTATGATTCATGTATAATATTCCTAACTTGTTCTAGGGATTAATAAAACTATTCCATGACCAACAATTTTTCCATTGAGGGACTACCTTGCCATGTGGATAAAATTAAGGGGGAAACTCCACTTGAGTTTGTGGTTTTGCAGGTAAGTGAATCCAAGCAGTTGATCCATCTCATTGAGGGAGCTTCATTTTGTCTTCAAGATTCATATTCTACCGCACACATAAATTGGGGTTGGATACACCACTTCAAGGTGAGGTTGCTTGTAGGAGAGTTAGAAAGTCACCAAGAAGGGTTGAGAAACAGTAAGGGAAACTTCCATTACAGACCAAACACACTCCCTTGGAAAAATACATATAAATCA
Source organism: Pinus tabuliformis (assembly GCA_031772625.1). Classification (NCBI taxonomy): domain Eukaryota; kingdom Viridiplantae; phylum Streptophyta; class Pinopsida; order Pinales; family Pinaceae; genus Pinus; species Pinus tabuliformis. Next base: position 583,289,017 of record CM062806.1, read on the forward strand.
ACTTAGAAAAGTATTGACTTCACACTCCAACAAAAGGTAGGATCCAAAAGGGCACAGGTATATCACAACCATCTATTTCCAAAAATCCAAAAAATTCTTTTATTCTTATGTAGTTAGAGTAGGATATCAGCTTGCTAGTTTTTCTTCATTTTACCTTTTAGCTAACTAAAATCTTGGGGATCATAATTGATTCAATTGATAGATCTTACCAAGATAAGGTACAATTTTTTATTACACACTATTTTACAATTGTAACTAGCCATTGGCATGTGTAGATATGAAGATTAAATTATTGTACCAAACTGATGTATATTTTCCTATAGATTCACAAGCTCGTGTAATCTACTAAAACAAGAGACAATAATCTACTTCTACTTTCAACCAGTGGAATCCAATAGATTGATGAAAACAATATGAATAAGAAGAAGACAAATGAATGGCACATAACAGAATATTTTTTACTAGGGAAAGCCACAGCTCAAAACCCCGCCTCTATGTATTGCATTAAATCAGAAATATGAGTGAAGCTTCAAAGCTTGTTCTCACTAGAACAATTCCGCACAAGTATGCTCAACTCTTTGCCTCACAAGCCCACTATTAGCCAACACTTAGCCAATTTCCACTGTTTGCCAAGCCCCTATTTCCTTACGCAATTCCTAGGATGAATAGCCTATATTTAAAGGGAATTCATGCTTCCAAAATTGCGCAATCCTAATTAGGTCCTCTTCCTGATTGCATGTGGGATATTTACACATAGTAAATCATAAAACAGATAGTACACTGTCCCTGCACTTTGGTCTCAACTGGGCCTTTCTCAAAGCTGACATGCATGAGTTTCTGATAAGTGAACCTTCAGTTATCTGGAGTAGCACTTGTGGATGCACTAGTGCATTAACTTACTGCTAATCCTCTACTAGTTGAACAAATAGTTAGAACTAGTTTAACTGACTACAAATCAGTAAACTAAGTCATCTAATTACAACTCAATCTAAACTCATACTGAACCCCTAAAATTTAGGGAGAATATATACATGACTTCCAAATCGAAATTCCCAAGCTAACTAAGTTAATTAAACTTAATTAACTATTTACAAGTTGCTATGAGAATAGAATTTGATTTTAATTCACAGTTTAATTCAAGCACAAATTAAACTGGAATTTCTTGTTTCCATTTCTCAACACTCCCTCTCAACAAGAAAGGTATTATTTGTTACCTCGATCCTATCTTTGTGAAACTCGAATTTACATCTTGACAATGCCTTTGTCAACATGTCAGCATCTTGCGCCTTCGTGGGAATGTACTCTAACAACTCGATCTACCTCAATACACAATCTCTGAGATGATGATATCGAATATCAATGTGCGTGGACCTATCATGCTAAACTGGATTGATAGAGAGTTTGATACAACTTTGATTATCGCGGTAAATCACTGTTGGATCCATCTACTAACCAAACAGACTAACCAGGATCTTCCTCATCCAGATGGCCTCACATGTTGCCTGACTTGCAACCATGTACTCTGCCTTTGCCAAACTGTGTGCAACCGATCTTTGTTTCTTGCTGTACCAAGAAACTGTCTTTGACCCAATATTGAAAATCCCTCCTGATGTGCTTTTCTGGTCAGATGGACTCCCCGCCCAATCGTCATACGTGAAGGCTTGAAGCTTCACTCCCTATATTCACTTGTACCATAATCTGCACTGAGTAGTGCCCCTGAGGTATCTCAATACATGTTTTTCCGCCTTCCAATACAGCTTGGTAGGCCTAACTATCGCTTGACTCGGTTAGTTAACTACATAGCATAAGCTACCTGTAAACAGTAGCTTTGACTACCTCTCTCGAAGTAGCATCCTCCTTCCTCTAGTTATCGACTAGAAGAGTCTCCATAGGCTTGCATCTCTCTATGCGGAACCTCCTAAGTATCTCGTTGGCATACTTGCCTTGAGACACAAACAACTCCCCATCATCCTGCCATACTTCCATGCCCAGAAAGAAATGCATGAGCCCCAAGTCCTTCATCTCAAAATCTCTTGCAAGATTTGATCAACTGATCATCACCTTTCAGTATGAGATCATCAACATAAAGTACAATGATCAACAATTTACCTTCCATCACTATGTGGTACGACTTCGCATCCGCTTCACTCTTTGTGAAGCCCAACCTAGTGAAGTAGCTATCTATCCTAGTGTACCAAGCACAAGGTGCTTTCTTCAGCCCATACAACGCTCTCTTGAGTCGACACACATGTGACTCACGGTAGAAGGTTTCAAAACCTTCAGGCTGCTCTATGTACACCTCTTCCTCAATCGTGCCATTAAGGAAGGTTGTCTTCACATCCATCTGATGTATCTTCCAACCCATCTGCACTGATAGTGCCAATATAGATCTGATCGACAAGTACCTTGCAACAGGAGCAAAGGTCTCATCATAGTCAATCCCCTCTACCTGTGAAAAGCCACGGGCCACAAATCTAGCCTTATGCTTCTCCACACTACCATCTGCAGCTTGCTTTACCTTGTAAAGCCAACGGGAGCTCACCACGAACTTATCCTCGGTCTCGGGACCACATCCAAAACACTGTTACGAACTATGGAGTCATACTCCTCCACCATGGCATCAACCCAAACCGGCTGTTGCACTGCTTCCTCAAAGGAAGATGGTTCTGTCACAACACATCTGCTCATAAGAGCCATGTATCCAGTGTACCTGTCAGGTGACCTCCTCTGTCTGCATTGTGATGTGGGTGCTCCTACAATCTCTCTAGCCCCTGACAACAATCTCTTCGTCTCTCTGATGTGCTTTCTCTCATCTATGGAAGACTCCTCCTGAGTGGATGTCTCCACTCAATCTAAGGCTCCTCAATCTTACCAGCTAAAAGCTCCTCAACTGCATGTAGCTCAAGATCCCTCTCAAGGGAAACTCACATGGCCTTCTCCTCATCGAATCTGACATCCCTGTGAACCATTGTCATCCTATTGGTTGGCAAGTACACCCAATAGTTGTGAGGTGTATCAGTGTACCCCACAAATATCCCCAACTCTATTGCTGTCTCAAGCTTCTTCTTTGCATCTTTGGTCACATGTTAGGGTCCCACCCTAACCCCCTTATTTATGTCATGGGATCACGTCATAGTCAAGAGTCAATAAAGCCCATATTAATTTGTAAGTGGTTAACCCGCAATTAATGACGGGACCACAGTTAGTTGCAAATGGGTCGTAGTATTAGATAGATGGTATTAATAAAACCCACGGTATTGGCCCGTGGTATTGCATGTATGAGTCATATATAAAGGATAGAGACTCCCTGCGAGGAGTATCGTGTCTTATTTTGTAATCGAGCTCTGCTCTATTGGAGGTTGCCCCCTCGAAGAGGCAAGTGAACATTACTCTCTGAATAATAAAATCATTGCTATTCTGTGTTCTGGGTATCTTTTCTTCGCATATTTTGTATTGGGTATCATTTTGCAGGTTAAGAGCATAACAAGTGTATCATAGCACTTTCCAGGGCCGGTGGGATCTCCAATTCTTAGCAAAAAACATTTTGGCTAGAGACGTGTTCCGACGTCTTTAAACCACGGGATCTGTCGTTGAGCGCATAAACCTGTGGATTTGGGGAGGCATGCACGCAAGAAATACAAGAGGTGGTCACGTCTGTTGGACTCCCTTGTAACCCCTGTGGGTACCCCTTTGAGTAGTAGAGCATTAGACAGAACCGCGCACGGACTGTCTTCCACGTACCCTCTGGGTATATCGGAAGCCCCTAGGCTCCCTTGAAACCTCGCCATAGATAAACCGTCGGCCGTCTTGTGGCTACAGTACACCGAGAACAGCACTCGGAGAGATTACTCGCCCGTACGATAGGGTAGTCGGGTTGTACGGCTAAGGGTACGGTCGATCCTCCTTAGTTAGAGCCCTGAAACATTGGGCCGAGTACTACTGCCAGACCCTTATGTATATTGCGATCTGTAGCACCTGACACTCCTCAAGACCATAGTTCCCTTTTCTATCGGGGGATCGCACATCATCTATTCTAGATCCGCTGGTGCAATGGGGTGCAACAGCAGCCGACATCAGTCCCGCAGTCTCAAGTTCGCAGATCAGTCATTCTGATCTATTAGAGCCAGCCGATCCGCAGCAGCAGTCTGTTCCGCCGCCCAGAGCTATCCGATCCGCCATTCAGATCTCTCAAATCCACCAGATCAGAGTTGTTGTGAAGGGTTCCTATACCGAGGTATAATTTTCGCAGGACTTTTGGCCGCATTGACATTTTGAGGATTTGGCGACTGCACTATTGATCAGGAAGGAGTAAAACTTCATTAGGAGTTTGCAAAAAAAAAAAAAAAGTCTGAGATCTTCTAGGGCGCTTATTGGTGATCTAGCCCATCAGAATCAGGACGACGAGCTGAGCACGGTGGTACCATTCAATTATTAGTGAAAATTTTTAGGTGGTCCCAAATTTTCATCAGGTTGGTGTATGGTAGAAACTAGAGCTCAAGCAATGGCCAATGAAAGAATGGACAAACTTGAAGAATCCGTCCAATCCATCAATAAGCAGCTTACCGGACTATGTCTCCAGGTCCAGCAATTAATCCCGAAGGGCAAGGAGCAAGCCCACGAGGAGTATAATGACAATGAATACAATGAGGGTGAGTCTAGCCACTCTCCTCACGTCTGGCACACCCACCCACCACCCAGTCAGCGACCTCCCAAGTTGGATATGCATAAATTTGACAGTTCTCACCCGTCCGCATGGATAGCACAAATGGAGCAGTATTTCAAACTGAATCATATCTTAGATGATGCGACTAAGCTTATTTTGGGGAGCATGTACTTGGACAATGAACGGTGGCAATGGTGGGAATGGCATCAACGTTGCAATGGACCTTTCAAGACTTGGACCCAATTTACCAAAGCTCTTCGAGACCGCTTTGAACAGGAGGACTCTTTTTTGGGTCATCTTACTAAGCTCCGACAGACAGGCACAGTGGATGAATATATTACAGCTTTTGAAGCCTTAGCCTTCCGCACTTGGGGTCTCTCAAATGTGTTCTACACGGAATGTTTTATTAGTGGTCTTAAAGAAACCATCAAAGCTCAAGTCTTACTGCACCACCCTCCCACTTGGACAAAGGCTTGCAAGGTAGCCCGTAACGTGGAACGTGCATTAGCAGCCCAATACAGTCGCCCAAATTTCCTCGCTAAAGGTCGTCCCCCACAGGCTCACAACACGACTCAAACACTTAAGGTCCAAAAGGTGTCACCTGCGGAAATGGCTGAAAGAAGGAAGCAAGGACTATGTTACTACTGTCATGAAAAATACTCCCGAGGTCATAAATGCAAGGAGCCCAAATTTTTTCAAATATATGCCACTGACTACAACTCAACAGAGGAAGATCCACCACTTGAGGAACATGAGGCGCTAGAAGAAGACAACCCAAAGGAGAATGTCTCTGACGAACCAGTTATTTCGCTGCATGCGTTGGCAGGGATTTCTTCCCCTCAAACTCTCAAAATCAGGGGTTTTCTTAAACATCGCCCAATAGTAGTCTTGATTGATAGTGGAAGTACCCATAATTTCATCCATCAAAAAATCGCAGAAGCAGTGCATTGTTTTGTACGAGCAGTTTCTAACTTCCAAGTCCAAATTGCGGATGGGGGCACAATGAAATGTGAAGGCCGCTGTGAAAATGTCAAACTTCAAATGGGGGATTATCAGTTGAAAACCCACATGTTTGCCATACACATGGGGGGTTGCGACATTGTCCTCGGCGCTGAATGGCTCCGCACTCTTGGGCCAATCACAATGGATTTTCAGGAGTTATATATGAGTTTTAAACAGAACAACTACACACATACCCTCCGTGGACTCCAGGCGGGAGCCCTCTATCATTAGCTCGCATCAGATGGAAAAGTTGTTAAAAAAGGGCAATCATGGAGTGGTAGCTCAATTTAATACCATCCAGGTCGTTGAAACCAAGTCTCTGCCAATTCATCCTGAGATGCAACAGATTTTAAATAACCATCTGCCGGTCTTTGACAAGCCTCATGAGCTTCCACCCTCGCGAGGGGAACATGATCATAACATCACCTTGGTTCCAGGGGCCCAACCCCCAAATGTGCGGCCATACAGATATCCGTTCACCCAAAAGAATGAAATAGAAAAAATCATCAAGGAACTTTTGGAAGCGGGTGTCATTCGTCCCAGCATTAGTCCTTATTCATCCCCAGTGGTCATTGTGCTCAAGAAAGATGGGGAGTGGCGGATGTGTCCCGACTTCAGGGCCCTCAATAAGTTGACAGTCAAAGATAAATTTCCCATTCCGATGGTTGAAGATTTGCTCGACGAACTCAATGGGGCTCAATTCTTCACTAAGTTGGATCTTCGCTCAGGCTACCACCAAATTCGCATGAAGGAAGTCGACATTCCCAAGACTGCTTTCCGAATTCATGAAGGCCATTATGAGTTCCTGGTCATGCCATTTGGTCTTTGTAATGCCCCCTCTACTTTTCAGAGTCTTATGAATCACATTCTCAAACCATATCTCAGGAAATTTGTCCTTGTCTTCTTCGATGACATCCTCATCTATAGTGGCACTTGGGCTGCACATCTTCAGCATGTAGATCTACTTTTACACCTGCTCCGCAAGCATAAATTATTTGTCAAGATGTCCAAGTGTTCGTTTGGCATGGAAGAAGTTGAGTATTTGGGCCACATTGTGGGGCGTGAAGGTGTCAAGGTGGACCCCAAAAAGATCCAGGCAATGCAAGAATGGCCTCAACCTAAGACCTTGAAGAGCTTGAGAGGATTTTTGGGTCTCACAGGCTATTATCGTAAATTTGTCCGCAACTATGGCCGCATAGCGAAGCCCCTCACTCAACTCCTAAAGAAAAATTCCTTCTTCTGGAATGAGGAAGCACAAAAGGCATTTACCGCTCTAAAAAACGCCATGTGTTCCACTCCAGTCTTAGCACTACCTGACTTCACCAAATCCTTTGTCATTGAATGTGATGCTTCGGGAACCGGTATTGGGGCGGTCTTAATGCAGGAAGGGCGACCTTTGGCCTTCACAAGCCAACAACTAAGTGGGAGGAATCTGGGCCAATCTACCTACGAAAAAGAAATGATGGCCATCTTACATGCAGTCGAGACCTGGCGACCTTACTTATTGGGGCGACGTTTCCAAATCCGCACAGATCATCACAGTCTTAAATATTTTTTGGAGCAACGCGTATCCTCCCCACAACAAAATAAATGGCTCGCCAAAATGCTGGGATATGATTATGAGATCATTTACAAGAAAAGGAAAGACAATAGTGTAGCAGATGCATTATCTCGCCAATTTGAGGAAGAAAGTACTCTGCTAGCAATTTCCCTCCCCATTCCAGAATGGATTGAAGAGGCTCGCAAGGAATGGTTTTCACACCCCGGGCTATCCCAACTCATTTCTCAATTGCAGGTAGATCCAATTTCCACCAAGGGCTACTCGTGGCAGGATGATATTCTTCGCTACAAGGACAGAGTCGTAATATCCCCAACATCCACCCTCAAAGGTCGCATTTTGGCAGAATTGCACTCATCGCCCATTGCAGGACATTCGGGCTTTCAGAAGACGTATGCTCACACCAGAAGATCATTTTTTTGGACAGGCATGAAAAAGGACATCCTTACTTTTGTAGCAGAATGCGATGTCTGTCAACGCCACAAAGGGGAAACCGTCAACACACCGGGCACATTACAACCACTGCCCATTCCGACATCAATTTGGACGGAAGTTTCTATGGATTTCATTACAGGTCTTCCAAATTCCGGGAACAAGTCAGTCATCATGGTGGTTGTGGACCGACTATCGAAGTATGCTCATTTCTACGCCCTACCCCATCCATTTACACCAACTTTGGTCGCTCAATATTTCATGGATCAGATTTTCAAATTGCATGGCATGCCCACTTCTATTGTGTCCGATCGCGACCCGATCTTCACCAGTAATTTTTGGCAGGAACTCTTCAGGATACAAGGCACTCAACTAAAACTCAGTACTTCCTATCATTCGCAAATGGATGGTCAAACTGAAGCCGTCAACAAATGTCTAGAAACCTACCTTAGGTGTTTCACTTCAGAAAAGCAACACTTTTGGGTACAGTGGTTACCTCTCGCTGAATGGTGGTATAACACCAACTATCATGCCACCACCAAAATGACTCCCTATGAAACAGTATATGGTCAACTTCCGCCTTCCCCTACCTCTTATCTCAAGGGGTGCTCCAAAGTACAAGCAGTGGATCAACTCCTACAACACCGCCCAACCATGCTCGCCCATCTTAGAGAGAATCTTCATCAAGCTCAGAACCGCATGAAGCAACAAGTAGACCAGCATCGCTCAGAGCGCCAATTTCAAGAAGGGGATCAGGTCTTTTTGAGGCTGCAACCATATAAGCAAACATCACTCAAAGACAAGGGTTGTCAGAAGCTATCTCCAAAATTCTACGAACCATACCAAGTACTTCAGCGCATTGGAGAAGTGGCTTACAAGTTGGCTTTGCCACCTACTCCAAAAATCCATCCAGTTTTCCATGTATCGTGCCTCAAGAAAGTGATCAGGAACAATTGCCGAGTTCAAACCAGTCTACCTGAATTGGACGAAGAAGGGTCAATCTGGCTTCAACCCGAACAGGTTCTAGACACAAGAGACAAACACCTGCGCGGCCGCATGATTAAGGAAGTCCTCGTCAAATGGAAAGACACCTCTCCGGAAGATGCAACTTGGGAACCAGCCACTATTCTTCAGCAGTTTCTGCAGCTTCAGCCTTGAGGACAAGGCTAGTCTTAAGGGGGAGGGCATGTTAGGGTCCCACCCTAACCCCCTTATTTATGTCATGGGATCACGTCATAGTCAAGAGTCAATAAAGCCCATATTAATATTTGTAAGTGGTTAACCCGCAATTAATGACGGGACCACAGTTAGTTGCAAATGGGCCGTATAATTTGATAGATGGTATTAATAAAACCCACGGTATTGGCCCGTGGTATTGCATGTATGAGTCATATATAAAGGATAGAGACTCCCTGCGAGGAGTATCGTGTCTTATTTTGTAATCGAGCTCTGCTCTATTGGAGGTTGCCCCCTCGAAGAGGCAAGTGAACATTACTCTCTGAATAATAAAATCATTGCTATTCTGTGTTCTGGGTATCTTTTCTTCGCATATTCTGTATTGGGTATCATTTTGCAGGTTAAGAGCATAACATCACATGGGAATATACCGATGACCCAAGAATTCTGAGTGACCAACACTAGCCTCTTACCGGAATAAGCCTCCTCTGGTGTCTTCATCCCAAGTATCCGATGCAAGCTATGGTTCTTAACATAAACCGATGTGTTGCATGACTCAGCCCACAAGTGTAGTGGGAGACCTTTATCATGCAACATCGCCCTCGTTGCCCCTACTATGCTTATGTTCTTCCTCTCGACCACCCCATTCTGCTGAGGGTTATGGGGTGTCGTCAACTCCCATTTAATCCCTTCCGTTGCACAGAAGTTCTTAAACTCGTTTGAGACATACTCACCACCGTTATCACTCCGTAGAGATTTAACCTTATTACCTGACTCTTTCTCCACCAATGCTTTAAACTCAGAAAACTTTGTGAATGTTTGATCTTTTTTCTGCATAAAAAATATCCAGCATTTTCGAGAAAAGTCATCAACAAATATAACATAATACCTTTGTTTGGTCGTGGACGCTATCGAGAATGGTCCATAAAAATCTGAATGGACTCGCTCTAGAATAGCCTTTTCTCAACTGTCTCTGTAGTGAAAGGAAGACTTGGTGTATTTACCCAAAGTACACCCCTTGCACGTATCAACTTGCTCTAGTGTAACTTTGGACAAACCGGTGGAGATCTGTTGCATGATCTTCAAAGCCCCATGATGCAAGTGACTCAATCGCCTGTGCCACAACTCACCAATGTCTCGACTCTACACTATCTTTGTTTTCATGCTCAAAGCAGCATAATCCTATACCTCTAGCTTATATAGATTCTTCACCCAAATCCCTATTTTCTATACTTGACCCGTGGCTATGTGTCGAAGGAGCGCCTTTCCTTTCGAGAAAATCACATCATAGCCTCTATCCTCAAGCATGGCAACAAATACAAGTTCTTCTTCAACCCGGGCACATATATAAGATTCTTCAAGGTGAGTGGAGGCCCATGCTTCCTCTGAAAAGTAATAATGCCAAATCCAGTAGTACTATACCTCCCGTTGTCACCCATCTCGATATGCATCTGGAGATCTTTCTCATCCAGGTCAATGAATAACTCCTTTTCGCCAATCATGTGGAATGAAGCTCCATTGTCTAAGTACCATACACTTCCCATCATTGATGACACCATGCATGCAATGAGGGAAAAGTACAATTCGAATTGAGAGGCCAAAGCCTCACCCGCCACTCTTCCTAACTTCTTCTTGGACTTCTTGAGTGGACAATTTGTAGCAAAATGGCCCAACTCATGAATGAAAGCATTTCACTTTCGTCATGTCTTTCTTCTTGCCTCCATGAAAAGAATCCGATTTGGGGTGGGAAGCTTTCCATTTCCCCTTCTTTGCGTTAATCGCTAAGGCACAATTCTCTTCATCATTAGTCTTTGATGAAGAGACATCCTTGGTGTTCCTCGTGATCTCCTCCTGCATCAAATCCGACCACAATCATTCCCAATCTGGAAACTTCTCCTGACCATTGACAAAGTCCTAATAACTATGCCAACTCTTTGGGAGTGTCAGAAGAGCAAGACCCACCATATCATCCTTGGCAACCGTGATTCCAACACTTCCAAGTTCATCATGACATTAAGTGAATTTGGTCAAGTATTTTGGAATAATCTCACCCTTCTCCATTTTGATTTTTCGAAGTGTGCCTTTCAATGCCAATTTCCTTTGGTCACTATTGTTCTGATACAAGTCCGTCAATGCTTTCCACATAGCATATGGAGTTTCCTTGCCATGGAGACTCGAGACAATGTGGTCTCGAACTCCCTCAAGGATTATCCGCCTCGCCTTTGCCACACACTTCTTCCATTCGGCCAAATTTTGTGCATCTGATGCTGTTGGCTTAGGAACATCTTGATGAACGAATTCCTTCAAGCCATTATCCTCCAGCATAGTGTCCATTATGCCCTTCCAGGCTATATAATTTGAGCTACCTTCCAAGGCATACTCGAGCCGCAAACCGTAGAACATCGTCTGCCGATTTTGAAGTATGTATTGCAAATTTGAATTTCACCTGTAACCCAAAACTCAAAACTTCGAAATCTCCTCTAGTATATTGTCTTCAACTCTAATACCATGTAGATTTTCCTATATATTCACAAGCTCATGTAATCTACTAAAACAAGAGACAAGAATCTACTTCTACTTTCAACCAACGGAAGCCAATAGATCGATGAAAACAATATGAACAAGAAGAAAACAAATCAAATGCATATAACACAATAAGTTTTCTTGGGGAAAGCCACTGCTCAAAACCCCGCCTATCTATATTGCATTAAATCAGAAATATGAGTGAAGATACAAATCTTGTTCTCACTAGAACAATTCCGCACAAGTATGCTCAACTCTCTGCCTCACAAGCCCGCTATTAGCCAACACTTAGCCAATTTTCACTGCCTGCCAAGCCCCTATTTCCTTGCGCAATTCCTAGGATGAATAACCCATATTTAAAGGGAATTCATGCTTCCAAAACTGCGCAATCTTAATTAGGTCCTCTTCTTGATTGCATGCATCATATTTACAACTCAATAAATCATACAACTGATAGTACATTGTCCCTGCACTCTAGTCTCAACTGGGTCTTTCTCAGAACTAACATGCATGAGTTTCCGATGAGTGAATCTTCAGTTATCTAGAGTAGCACTTGTGGATGCACCAGTGCACTAACTGACTACTAATCCTCTACTAGTTCAACAAACAGTTAAAACTAGTTTAACTAATTGTAACTCAGTAAACTGAGTTATCTAATTACAACTCAATCTAAACTCATACTAGACCCCTAAAATTTAGGGAGAACATATACATGACTTCCAACTCGAAATTCCTAAGCTAATTAAGTTAATTAAACTTAATTAACTATTTACAAGTTGCTATGAGAATAAAATTCGATTTTAATTCAGAGTTTAACTCAAGGACAAATTAAACTGGAATTTCTTGTTGCCATTTCTCAACAACCAATCTGCATAAATTACAACAAGTTCTACAATTATCCAAATAAGCAACGTCACTCTAGATCCTTGTTATTTTCTCTAAATTTTTTAAAAACAATATGTTAATTATTTATAGTATTTTTCTTTAATTTCCAGCCATTAATAATTCCACATTTTAAACCTTGGAATTTTTGGATGCATAAACACATAAACTTTCACCCAAAAATCTAAAAATTTAAATTCCAACCTATTGAAAATTGAGTTTTGAGTCAAATTTGGATAGAGGGGAGGCCCCAATAACCTCTATATTAAGTATCTAACCCTTCCACCCCATAGATTAACCCTCTAGGAATGTTTAGGCACTTGTAGGGTGGATATAATAGTTAAATTAGATTGTTGTCCCTACATTTTACACAGACTTTACAATCTTTCACACCAGACAACAACTTGCTTCAAGTCATACCCTAAACTGATCACAACAAATGAAAGATAACATCATTTTTAGTTAATATGTTCATTGTAGAACAAAACTAATAGGTTACATGCTATATGTTTAGTGAATTTTCACTATTGATATTCATTGTTTAAATTTTTTTACTACAATGACAATTTTACAGCTAGGCAGTGAGTTTTTGAGGGTCATTTAGGGGCTCCTCCCTTTGTTTCTTTAAAGGATGTGGGCCTAAATATAAGGGGCTTGGGCATAGGTAACAATGGGTCACTGCCCTATGTGTGCCTCACTGGTAAGTTGCCAGGACCTAATAACATTACTAATTTCATAAGTAAATAATAATCTTTGAAAGATTACTGATAGCATTCTTGGATAAATATACCTCTTGGATGAAGCTACCTAATTGTGATTTCTATCTTAAGACCAAACTTTATGGGAATTGAGATTCTTTGGAGTATAAGATGACTATTACTTTATTTAAAGCAAAGTTTATTAGTTGATTTGCTATTGTAACATTAGTTGGAACTTAATGATAGTCGATTCTTTTGATTCACTTTATGTTTTACATTTATCATTTTTATTATATATTCATATTATTTTTTAATCAATAACATTTTATTAAAAATAATATTTAAATTTTTATCTGATATAAAAAAATGGTTAATTATTAAATTTAGAATATTGATTAAATGTTTTTTCAAACTTAATTATTCTTAATTCTTTTGATTCAACTTTATGTTTTGCATTTTTGTCATCTTTATCATATTATTCCTTTGTTGAATAATATTTCAGTAGAAATGAGCCTTGGAATTTTGTTTTAAATATAATTTGTGGAGGTCTTTTTGGCTTGGCTTAAGTGTGCCTTATTATGGAAAGTTAGTGGATGTTGTAGTGGATAGGCAAGTATGCACTCCCAGGAAGCATTTATTCTTGAATATTGAGGTGATAGATTTTTTTGTTTAGAATTTTGAAAAGGCTAGATTTTAGGTAGAAAATGCTAACAGTTAGGCACAGCACTTGTTCCAAGGTGTATAAAGGTTAAGCATTGACTGATTAATTAGAGTGTTGAGATTATGTTGACATGGAATTTAATTATTTTAACAATCTTAGAGTGCACAAATTTTAAGCATGGATTGATTAATTAGCTTGTTGATGGTTATGCTGACATGGAATTTAATTATTTTGACTTTTTTCTTAATTCTTTTAAGTTTTAGGTCTATAGTGTAGCAATAACAGATAATGATGGTGCCTCTTTTGGTATTTATATGTTCTATATGTTGGATTATACTTGTAGCTGATTATGATGTAGCAATTTTTCTAGACATAATGATTTAGTTAGGCCAATAAGTGCATTGGGTTAGGAGATTTTGACAGAGTTGTAATGATAAAGATAATGTTTTCATGATTTAATGATGCTTGCTACATTTTATTGAGAAACCACTTTTTCCAATACATGATGTTATAGGAATTGGGTTGGAAATTGAACTTGAATGAGGAGGATAACAACCATTTCCCCATCCATTTTAGATAAATCATGTGTACTAATTTCAGATAAGAATAGATATAAAAATAAATAGGAAAACACTTTTAGATGGAAATAAAAGTACAAAAGATGTGAAGAGATGTTCACAAAAATATTGAGCCATATAGAGTAAGAACAGGAAAATCTTGACCACTAAATTGTAATTATAAACTTATTTTTCATATATTTTTTAAAAATATATTTAAAAAAAAAATCAATTCAATTCTTCCCCAAATTCATATATATAAATATATATTTATTTAAGATTGATATAAAATTTCCTTTATTGAATATATTTATAAATATATAACTCATTTTAAAAATTAGTAAGATTAAGATTTCTATCCTTTTGGTTAAATATAGATGCTTCAAATTTTCAATGTCAATAGATAAGATGTGGTTCTGGAAAATGTCAAATTCACAGAGGACATGGGCATATTAAAATACTATCCAGAATTATAAGTTGGGGTTCTGGAAAATGTCAAATTGACAGAGGACACGGGCATATTAAAATACGACCCAAAATTAATGTCAGTGAGAAACAGTAAGGGTAAACATTTTTGGATATACTATAGAGCATGATTGCTGAAAACTGCTTAATAACGAAAGCTTGTACTTTGGTGAAAACTCATAAGACCAATGCTAAGAGAAAGTTATTATAGTTTTGTTAAATTAGAAGGTCAATAGCTAAGTATAATCAATGGTAATCATAGACATAACCCCTATCATAACAGGTAATGATAGAAGTAGAACCATTATACATAAGGTATTATACAAGGGCTATAGGTATGCCATTACTTATATATGATGGAGCTAAGATATAGGTATTGCTACTACTTTCTCACAGAATACGAGCTTACTTGGAGTCCATGGTTTAGTGTTTACATTAAGCTAGATATGAGCAGAGTACTAAGTGCATTGTAATGACACATATATGGTTATGATTAGTCTTAGTTACAGTGTTTAGTATAGATGCTTAGTGATAAGTATTGGCATAAGGATTGAGCAAGAGGTTATCCATAAAGCTCGAATATGATAGAATGTTGTAAGTACTAGTTACATATGGATCTCAAAGCAATGCTTGTAATATACACTAATTTATCCATAGCTCTTAACTCGCTATAGTCTAATTAAGGTTGTTAATGTGATAAATAATGTGAAATTTAAATCTAATTTAAATATAATAATAATAATAATAATAATAATTTAAGAGAATTATTTTTATCTTCAACCTTTTTATTATTATAAAAATAACAACTTTTACATCCCAATTTACATGAAAAAATAAGAGGGTTCCTTCATTTTGCTCATGCTAAAGCCATGTGGAAAGAAATTGAAGTAATTGGAAAGAAAAGTCCGAAAGAAATTGAAGTAATTGGAAAGAAGACCTATCTAAGGCAAGTACTAGGATGCCATAATTGGATCAACCATTGCACTGGAACATTTATCGTTTGAACATCAAGCCTCTAAATCTACACAATTTAGTTGAAAATTTGAAAATAATCACACGTTACAAACCATAGAAAGGGTTACTATCAAATTCATACCTTAAAATTGGAAAACCCTTAGTTAAATGTTCCATACATTCAGTGTAAAATGGTATCTTCTTTAAATCATTGTAATCAAGAAAAACCTGACAAGTAACAACCAAATAAGAATTAGGCTGGTTCTTTTCTTAAAATTTTATGAGATTTCTATCGCTTATCATCAATATTAATAATTTTAATATATCTCCCTGAAAAATCTTTCAATAGATAATGTACTTGGTTTTCAAAAACTGGAGAGCTATCAAATATGCCATTAAAATTCAAATATTTTTTTTATATGTCATTACATAAAATGAGCTTCATAAGAGAAATCATATTATCTAAAAATGGTGGTTTTGATATACACCATTAAATATAAAAATAAAATCTGAATATACATATCAAAGTTTGATTTATAATGTTTACCTAACTAAGCAATTGGACACCATAAGAAAGAAATAGCGTATTCTCACAAAAATATGGATGATGAGCAAGTCATGCGTATTCTCACAATAATATGGATGATGAGCAACACATAATGACTTCGTTTTTTATGGCTTTTTGGAATATATGAAAATTAGACTAAAGAGGTGGATGACATGTCTTGAATGTACAAGTAGTTAAGGGAATTATGTAAAGTTATATTTAAAAAAACAAAAAACATTTAAAGATGTATTTTTGAAAAAAATAAAAAAGTGAAGTAATTTGGAATTTGGAATAAATTACAAAATATGAATTAAAAAAGCATCATTGTTCATGAGTAAAGAAAGTATGTTATAATGGAATTGTTAATAAATAAAAACATTTATTATACAGAATTGTTATAAGAATCTTACAACATTTTATCAAAACAAATGTATTGAAAATATATTTATATTTATTAACTACAAAACATTCATGGAACTTGGAATTACAAATGATAAAAATAGAAAAGATAATGAGTGATTGGCTATCTCTTTTTCAATGGGATTTCAATTAAATTAAACATAAAATCAGCAAACCCTCAATAAAATAGTTAGTGCAACTTTGAAGAGGAAGAAAAGGAGAGCATTGAAGATGAAAAATAGGAGAGTTAATGATGGTATTGTTACTCACAATTTTATGGGTGATATCTCTAGGATAAATATTTTTCTCCAAGATGGTCTTCAACGGGCAGGCAGCCCCTTTTCTCTGCCACCTGAGCTAGCCATGTGGTCCCTCACCCATCTACCATGATCGTATGTTTGAAGGTGGGCCTCTTGAACCTAAAGGTATGCCATGTCATTTGGTAATTGAGTATTGTAGTTTGCTTATCATGGACACTTCTAGGCATGGATTAATTGGGGGATTCGGTGGAAAGAACGAGTTAGGTCTGTGCTCTTGTCCCCTAGACCCCTTTTGTATGTTTACCTTGCATTCTAATCCCATGGGATCTCTTTTACTGACCATTTAGCTTTAGGGATGGTATTTAATGGGAAACCCCGATTTTGGTTGCGTGGTCTCACTCCTTTATCCGCTTATATTAGCCCTTTCCACTCATTATCACCCCATTCATCATCTCTCCCACCTGGGTCCACATTCCCCTGATTGGGTCCACATAGGGTTAGCTCGCCCCTTCCCCTTTCCCACACCTTGGGTCAGGGCATGGAATGATGCCCAGAGGTTGATGCAGTGAAAAAGCAAGATAAAAGCATATTTGGCCACATTTGACAGGAATATGTACCACAAAATGCAAAATATGGTTGGGACAAACACATGTAACACGTGCGAAAAAGCCAATACATGAGCTCTACCCCATCATCATGGCCACACCCTGGTTCCTACAGGTTCTATCAACCTCTTTCATCATAAAGGAACTCATGATTGTCCCAAACCTTGGTGGGCAATGAACCGCCCTACCTTAAAAGGGAGTATTCACTGCTATATCATATACATCATGCTCTTACCCCTTGAGCCTCGAGCAACTAATCAAAGAAAATCATAAAAAGGCAAAAAACATATAAAGAAGGGTGGAAAAATCAAGGTCGGGGCACCTCATGTACCATGATTGCTCCCTCCTATACATTATAAACCCAAGTGTGGACTTCCCTCTTATTAGCTACCCTTGTACCCTAGAATGTGACCCATGGTTGCTCCTTCTCATCTTCTACTTCATTCACCTATCTGTCACATTCCACCGCCTTTTGAAGGACATACCTTGAATATATTATCCCCTTTAGATGTAGAAACCACTGTGACCCAGGGTTTCTCCTTCTCATCCTCTACTTCATTCACCTATCTGTCACATGCCACTACCTTTGGAAGGATGCACCCTGAATATATTATCCCCTTTAGAAGTAGAAACCACCTAATAGGATTCTTGATTAACCCCATTTGGAGTTTAGGAGACATTGGCACATCTCGAAGCCCATTATGGAAGAGTAGACCATTATGAAGTCCCCACCTCTAGTCCATGATTGGTAAGCTTATTTACTTGATTTCTCTAATGACTTGTTGTACTGGAAGGCTAGGGGACACATTGGATCTTATGCAGGATTGCACATGGTCTCCATCTTGGGTTTGGTCTCCCTATACGGGGTCGTAACCCTCCAGAGGGCTACATTGGCACATGAAGAGTGTGCGTTGATGTTAAATTTTGGTATGTTCTATGCTTAGAGCAGTTTACTTCAATTTTTCATATTAGCCCAATGACAATATTCAGATTAGCAATCACATCAGCACGATAGTGAAGTGCAAATAGAACATAAACATAAATCGCAGAACACAAGCCAAGACAAGAGGACACAAGATGTGGCACCACTTAGGGAAAAACCCAAATGTGGGGAAATCCTTGATCAAATCTTCTTTAGTCTTCAATAGTTCAGCAGAGAGATAGAGATAGAGTACAATGATTTTAAGTCAATACTTGACTTGCCAAATAGAAGATCAAACATCAGAGATCTTCACTATGAAGATGATACAATGATATATCAAATCTGACACCAAGGACTAAAGATATGTAGCAAATGATAGGTCTAGAACAACTCAACCAATTACCCAAAATATTGAAGCTTTCCTTCTATAAAACTCTTCCTCCTTTGCTGCTTCACTGATCATGTCAAGGCTACTAATGGCACCTTTCATATGCACCAATGATTGATGCATTTCATGGCAGACCTGGTCACTAGATTGGGCACAAACATCATGTGCTACAACACTCTAAACAAACCCCACAATCCACCTATTGACTGTGGTTTGCCTTCACACATTTTCTCCAACTGTCTGCTTCCTGAGGGGTTGCTATCCTTCTTAACACAACACTTTAAATGCTTCCAATTGTTGGCTATGGTGTTGATTTGGGGTAGCATCAAATGTGCTCTAGCCACGAAAATTGGTGGAGAGGTTGGGGCACATGAGATCTCCAATACCCACAAAGGGTTTGGGCAGATTCTAAACAGTTTAGGAGATACTAAAATAATTAATATTTTTTGGAGTCCCTAAGTCTAAACTTAGGGAAATTAAAATATTAATGTGGATTAATATAAAAATGTGTTAGAATGGTCTAAAAGACATGGATCAAGCCAGATCTAATCTTAGTCGTTGATTAGGGACTTAATCTCGGCCGTTGATATGTCAACGAGAAAAGTATAAGAGGAGGCTTGAGGGTCACTTGGAGAACACACCAGATGATCAGTCATTCTATTCTCTAGAGCGAGCTTTGCTAAGAGAGATAGAATCAGTGATCAGAGTTGCATCTGAGGGGCATTGAGTACAAAGAGATAGAGAGGCAGATATAGTGTCGGAAGATCAGCGCAGGAGCGAGAGAGCATGACGTAGTAACAGCCAGGGCTCACGCAGGGCCACGCAGAGGTAGCCAGGAGCTGCGCAGTGCTTCAGAGAGGACAGCGTTGCTGACGCAGAGGGCCAGAAGGCTGACATAGGGCCTCCTGAGGTTGACGCAGGGCCAGAGCTGAGTAGAGAGAGGCTGACGCAGTTTAGTAAGGCAGATGCTGGGGCAAATTGGAGCCGAGGAGCTACGAGAAGGTTTATCTAAGGTTTCAGCCGAGACATTTGTCTCAAACTGAGAGGCACTATTGCCAAGGAAATTATCTATTGGGTAAGATGGATTTGGCACCCAGATTGTACTTTGAAATTGCTTAATAAGAAAACCCTCAAATAGCTGCACGGGTTTTCCCTTCCGGGGACATTGGTCAAAAAATAACGGTGTCATTTTGTGTGCTTGTTTCTGTTTCCTTCAGTTGATGATCTGTAATATGTTGAGCATGCACTAGTGTTTATTTTCAGTATTTACATTGTAAATAACTTGTTAAGTAACGGAACAAGTAGGTAGGAATAAATCAGTAAAGTGCATGGAGGGTTTCTAACTGGTAGACTTAGAAACTTCAACATGGTATTAGAGAATGGTTGCAGATCATAGAAGAACTCAAGGCATCAGTCAAGTAGAGCAATAGCAGCAGAAAACAATTATCCTGAGTGACAGAAGTTGTTTCTAGCAGAGCAACAACAAGGGAAAGGTGATGCAGTGCCTACATCATCAAGGGTGAGCAAGGAAGAGGCAGCACAGAGGCTAAGGGAGGCAAAGGGAGACTTATGCAGAGCCACGTAGAATCTAGGAGGGATGACGCAGTCGGCTGAGGCAGTCGGGTTGCTGGTGTCAGAATTGCGCAGAGCCTAGGAGCTCTCACCTTTAGGTTGCTGGGGTTTAGGAGGCTATGGGAAAATTTCAGAGTAGAGTTGGTGAGGTACTGTAGTCAGAACAGTACCTGGCAGGGCAAGGCCAAGAGGAGGGAGTTTCTACCGAGGGTTTCTAGCCGAGAAATCCAAATCAGTGGTGCGGTTGCACAGACGATCAGAGTAGGGGGCATCTCGACATCGGCAAAAGGATTTCCAGGAGGGAAATCGAGATTGAGAGGGAGTCACATCAAGAACTTCCAGGAGGGAAGTAGAAGAGCATCATGGCACTACACGGAGTAAGAGACCAAGAAAGGTTGGATGGAGTGTCAAACTTCGTAGTCTAGAAGGCTAGAATCTTATCTGTACTTGACAGAAATCATGTCAAGCACTTCACCTTGAAGACAATAGCTATCCCAGTCGACCTAGTTGAGAACAACAAGTACGAGGAGGCAATGGCGAGGGCCAAGAGCATCATCCTTGACGGGGTCAAGGACCATGTAGTACCACACATTGCCAAGAAGGAAACGACAAATGAGATGTGGGAGGCCCTAAAGAAATTGTACCAACATACTTCAGTGCAGAGAAGAACGTTACTAGAAAATCAGTTGCGGTCATATCAGATGAAGAAGGGAGAACCAATTGACACCTTCCTCGGAGGAATGAATGAGATCTAAGATCAGTTGACTGCTATAGAAGCCACATCGGATCAGGAATTCATGGTGAGGATAGCCCTGAATGCTGTCTCAGAAGACCGGGAGGTATTTGTCCAAAGTATACTAGGCAAAGGGACACTTCCACCTTGGGATGAGATGTGGGCGGATCTTCACCAAGAAGAGATCAGACGACAGTCAAAGGTGGGAAGCAATGGCAAGCGGATCAGAGTCAAGCAAGAGGAGGAGGATGTTGCCCTAGCATTTGAGGGAAAGGAATAAAAGCAGAAGAAGAAGGATCTCTCCAAGATCAAGTGCTTCCACTGTGGGGAGTTGGGTCATTATGCGACCCAGTGTCCAAGGAAGAAGAGTAAGGGAGAGTCTTCTGAGATTGAGGCAATGCCAACAAGGGAAGAGAAGGAAATGGAGACAGACAACGACTGTGCCATGAGTGCACACACACCACTTGAGCGGAAGTGGGGAGACATCGAGTTGTAGCTAAGTGGACTATAGGCAATGAGGGGCAGGATCCTCGAGGTACCCAATCTCTTGGATTATACCTTGCTACGGGAGCCCCGAAGAGGAGTAGCAGGAATGGCTGATGTGGGTAGAGATGAATGCGGATGAAGCGGCAGAGAGAGCTATAGTGCAGGAGTCCCAAGATAGCGCGAGGCTAGCAGGCTGCAATAGTGCGAGAGGCACGGGAGTGTTGCACCAGTGCAGGATGGCACAGAGAAGTGTGCAACAGTGCGAGATACAGGGAGTTGTTGCAACAGTGCAGAGGTCAGAGAGGGAGCACTTGTCAGCGGCAGAGGGAGCTTCAACATCAGGAGGGTCTCTAGCCCAACAGAGAAGTCAGAGTTGGGAGATCAGTTACTTACTTCTCAGTAATTGAGTTGCAGTGCAGCAGTAGGCAGCATGATGCAGCACGATGAGAGGAGTTGCAGTGCGGATGTAGTGTTGGGAGAAAGGACCAGCAGCAGCACGAATGCAGAGGGATTTGTCGTACAGATGTAATAGTGGCAGTAGTAGTGGCAGTGCCATGGGCAGTAGTACAGGATACAATAGTGAAGAGGATGTTGGGTAGGAAGGCATAACATCAGCATAAGAACCAATGCCGGATGATCAGGGTAATGCTTAGTGAGGAGTATTGCCAGAGCAGAGTCCTCGCTAAGAGAGAGTGTTGATTTGGGGTAGCATCGGATGTGCTCTAGCCACGAAAATTGGTGGAGAGGTTGGGGCACATGAGAACTCCAATAACAAGAAAGGGTTTGGGTAGATTTTAAACAATTCAGGAGATATTAAAATAATTAATATTTTTTGGAGTCCCTAAGTCTAAACTTAGGGAAATTAAAATATTAATGTGGATTAATGTAAAACTGTGTTAGAATGATCCAAAAGACATGAATCAAGCCAGATCTAATCTTAGCTGTTGATTAGGGACTTAATCTCGACCGTTGATATGTCAACAAGGAAAGTATAAGAGGAGGCTTGAGGGTCACTTTGAGAACACACTAGATGATCAATCATTCTATTCTCTAGAGCGGGGTTTGATAAGAGAGATAGAATCAGTGATCGAAGTTGCAGCTGAGGGGCATTGAGTACAGAAAGACAGAGAGGCAGAGATAGTGTCGGGAGATCAGCGCAGGAGCAGCCAAAGCTCATGCAGGGCCACGCAGAGGTAGCCAAGAGCTGTGTAGTGCTTCAGAGAGGCCAGCGTTGCTGATGCAGAGGGCCAGAAGGCTGACGCAGGGCCTCTTGAGACTGACGGAGGCCCATTCAGGGTGACGCAAGGCCAACGCTGGGCAAAGAGAGGCTGACGCAGTTTAGTAAGGCAGATGTTGGGGTTTCTGGGGTAGATTGGAGCTAAGGAGCTACCGAAGGTTTATCCGAGGTTTCAGCTGGGACATTTGTCTCAAACTGAGAGGTACTACTGCCAAGGAAATTCTCTGTTGGGTAAGCCAGATTTGGCACCCAGATTGTACTCTGAAATTGCTTAATAAGAAAACCCTCAGATAGTTGCACTGGTTTTCCCGCATTGGGTTTTTCCGGGGACATTGGTCCAAAAATAACGGTGTCATTTTGTGTGCTTGTATCTATTTCCTTCAGTTGATGATCTGTAATATGTTGAGCATGCACTAGTGTTTATTTTCAGTATTTACATTGTAAATAACTTGTTAAGTAACGGAACAAGTAGGTAGGAATAAATCAGTAAAGTGCATGGAGGGTTTCTAATTGGTAGACTTAGAAACTTGAACATATGGCCTACCCCTAAGCTACAGTCTCAATCAACCCTTAAGCTACAGTATCTTTCTCCTCCTTTCAGCAGCTTCTTCTGCCCTTCAATTCAAGCTCACGAACAATACTAACATGGCCAAGTGATTGAACACGCTGTCACCTCCAGCAAATCAACACAGATCCTTCATGTTGTAATACTAGGTTCAACCTTCTGATTAGGGCCTTACAAACTGTGATTAGGAGGGCTGTGTATAAGGCCTTTTTGTGACAACAATAAGGAGCCTTTTTTACTTGCATATGTGTCTTCTTGACAACAGATTAGGGTAGCTGTTGCTACGGAACGTGACCTGCATTGAGGGCACAAGGGACTATGTATAAGGGCCTCTTTAAACGTCATATAAGAGCATTTGATTAGGCCTCTAGTTGCTGTAGAGTAAGGCCTGCATTTAGAACATAAGGGCACCTCCAAGACAGCAGCCATACATCCTTTGTGACTGCAGCTAGAGCATGCTTCATTGACTTCGTTTTAGACTTCTTTTTGACAACATCTAGGGCTTCCTTTGACAACGATGAAGTTCCCTTAGATAGCATATAGAAACCCTCTCCTTGTTGCTAGAATATCCTCCTCTTGACTGTAGATAAAACCCTCATTGATTGCGTAGAGGTGTCTCCTCCTAGGACTGCGTAGATCCTTCTCTGTTGCGTCTAGGGCTAGATCTTCTCTAGGGAAACATATTCTCCTATAGATCTCTCCTACCACCAAAACCCAAACAAGTGGAGAGAGGTCACAAGAGATGTGTGATAAAATGACTTGAAGACCTCTTCTATTTATAATAAAACGTTGAGGACAACTGGGGGTAATTTGGTTGCTGGCCAACCTTGACAAATTGTCACATAACACAAATAAATTCATATCTCCATGAATACATGTCGGAATCGGATGATCTTTAGATCAATCCTACACCTCACGACGAGAGGAATCCAAGAAAAATATTATCTGCCATAAATAAGAAGACCCACATGGAGTTTGGCCCCAGTTGCCAATTTTAACACTCTCTCTCAACTAGGGAGAATTTCACCTGCTAATCCATCTACCAGTCCATACTATCTCTGCCATCAGTGCACTGCTCTACTGAATTATGAAGAAGAAGAAGTGATCGAGATTGTATCATACCATTCTCTACTGACCCAAAGTCAATTCCAAATAAAGAGAGTGTCTCATACCACTCTTACTAATCTGAAATCAGTTCAAATAAAGAGAGTGTCTCATACCTCTCTTACTGATCCGAAATCAGTTCAAATAAAGAGTGTCTCATACCACTCTTACTGACCCGAAGTCAGTTCCAATTGATCCCAGATCAATATCATCCTAGCATAGGGAGTACAGTAGTACACGATACGTCCATTAGTAGTACTATGGCCCCTATCCTCATTTCCCTTCTCATTGGAAAAATGATAGATACTTCCCATCAGTCCCAGACTACATGCGTAGGATGTCTCAGCAGGAGAAGGACGAACCACTCATCTTGCCTACATGTTGCGAGGGGTATCCTAGGGGAAGGTTGAACCATTCACCCTATACACAACAAATCACTAGGGTAAGGTTGAACCACTCACCCTATGATTGTGTCTTAGCGGGAGAAGGATGAACCACTCATCCTGCCTACATAGCAAACCACTAGGGGAAGGCTGAAGTTCTGAACCACTCACCCTATGGTTGCTCATCGCTCCAAGAAGTACCCCCAAGCCCCCTAGATCTCCCAGAGCTAAATGTCCATATCATACAAGACCCTCAGGAGAGGGTCTCTCCATGACTCCTAGTCATTCTCAAAAAGTCAAGAATTTGACCTTTCCCAGGGGCTTCATGAGAATATCGGCGACCTGCAGATCAGTCCCAATGTGATGGAGCCTTATTGCACCTCGCTTACCATATCCCAGATAAAGTGGTACCTGATGTCTATATGCTTGGAGTGATCATAGAACATGGGATTCCTCAACAATCGAATCCCACTCTAGTTGTCATAAAGGATCATGGTGGTATCCAGCACATGTCCAAACAACTCACTGAAGAGCTTCCTCAACCAGACAGATTCACACGAGGCCATACTCGCAGCTATGTATCCGGCCTCAGTGGTGCTCAAAGAAACCAACTTCTGCTTCCTGCTCATCCAGGATATCGAAGCAGAACCCAAAAAGAAACAACACTCAGAAGTGCTTTTGCGATCCTCTTCACTGCTTGCCCAATCAGCATCAGAATACCAATGCAGCCTCACAACTCCAACAATGTATCTTAGTCCATGAGTGATTGTGCCTCGAAGATATCTCTGAAGATTCTTGGCACCAATCTAATGTGAGTGATGAGGCTCAGCCATACGTTGGCTCAACATGCTAACTATAAAACAAATATCTGGACGGGAATTCACCAAGAACATCAATGCTATTATGAGTAGATGAAAATGTTGAAGTTTCTAAGTTTACTTAGTTAGAAACCTTCCATGCACTTTATCTAATTTATTCCTACCTACTTGTTATTTTACTTAACAAGTTATTTACAATGTAAATACTGAAAATAAACACTGGTGCATGCTCAACATATTATAGATCAGCAACTAAAAGAAATAGAAACAAACACACCATATGACACCATTATTTTTGGACTAATGGCCCCGGAAAAACCCAATGTGGGAAAACCGGTGCAGCGATCTGAGGGTTTTCTTATCAAGCAATATCAAAGTACAATCTGGGTGCCGAAACTGGCCTACCCAACAGAGAATTTCCTTGGAAGTAATACCTCTCTGTTTCTGACAAATCTCCTAGCTGAAACCTCGGATAAACCTTCCGGTAGCTACTCAACACAAATCTGCCCTAGAAACCCCAGTGTCAGCCTCTCTCTGGACTGTGTCAGCCGCTCTCTACCCAACACTGGCCCTGCGTCAACCCTCTAGCCCTCTGCATTGGCAATGCTAGCCTCTTTGAGGCTCTGCGCAGCTCCCATTTTCCTCTGCATGAGCGCTTGCTGGCTCTGCATCACTCTCCTTGGCTACTGCGCTGCCTTCCCAGCACTATCTCTACGTCTCTGTACTCAAATTCCCCTCAGCTACATCTCCTGATCACTAATTCTATCTCTCTTAGCAAACCCCGCTCTAGAGAATAGAATGTTTGATCACTCTGGTGTTTTCTCCAAGTGACCTTCAAGCCTCCTCTTATACTTTTCCTGTTGACATATCAATGGCCGAGATTAAGTCCCTAATCAATGGCTAAGATTAGATCTGGCTTGATCCATGTCTTTTGGACCATTCTAACATAGATTCATATTAATACACATTAATATTTTATTTTCCCTAAGTTTAGACTTAGGGACTCCATTAAAAATATTAATTATTTTAATATCTCCTAATCTGTTTAGAATCTTCCCAAACCCTCTCTGGGTATTGGAGATCTCATGTGCCCCAACCTCTCCACCAAATTTCGTGGCTAGATCACATCTGATGCTACCCCAAATCATGACTTCCTCTTAGCGAGCACTGTACTCTAACAATACTCCTCACTAAGTATTACTCTGATCATTTGGCATCAGTACCTGTGCTGATGCTAGGCCTTCCTGCCCAACATCCTCTGCACTACTGCATCCTGTAATGCTACCCATGGTTCTTCCACTGCCACTGCTGCATCTGTACGACAACTCCCTCTGCATCCATGCTGTTGCTGGTCCTTTCTCCCTGCACTACATCCGCACTGCACCTCCTCTCATCATGCTGCATCGTGCTGCACTGCAACTCAATTACTAAGAAGTAAGTAACTGATCTCCCAATCTAACCTCTCTGTTGGGCTAGAGACACCCACTGATGATGAAGCTCTCTCTGTCACTGACAAGTTCTCCCTCTCTGACCTCTACGTTGCTGCACAACTCCCTGCATCTCACACCATTGCACACCTCTTTGTGCCATCCTGCATTGGTGCAACACTCCAGTGCCTCTCGCACTGTTGCAGCCTGCTAGCCTCGCGTTGTCTCAGGACTGCTGCACTATAGCTCTCTCTACCACTCCATCTGCATCCGTCTCCACGCACTCAACCAGTCCTGCTACTCCTCGTTGGGTCTCCCGTAGCAAGGTCTAATCCAAGAGGCTGGGTACCTCGACGATCCTGCCCCTCATTGCTTGTAGTTCGCTTGACTATAGCTCGATGTCTCCCCACTTCTTCTCAAGTGGCGTGTGTGCACTCGTGACACAGTCATCGTTTGTCAAAATTTCCTTCTCTGCCCATGCTGGTGCTGTCTTAGTCTCAGAAGACTCTCCCTTACTCTTCTTCCTTAGACACTGGGTCGCATAATGACCTAGCTCCTCACAGTGGAAGTACTTGATCTTGGAGAGATCTTTCTTCTTCCGCTTCTCTTGCTTTCCCTTAGATTCTAGGGCCACATCTTCCTCCTCCTGCTTGACTTTGATCCCCTTGTTGTTGCTACCTATCTTCGACTACCATCTGATCTCTTCCTGGCAAAGAGTTGCCCACATCTCGTCCCAAGGTGGAAGTGTCCCTCTGCCCAGTATACTCTAGACAAATACTTCCCAGTCTTCTGAGACAACATTCAGGGTTGTCCTCACCATTAGTGCCTGATCCGGTGTCGCCTCTATAGCAGTCAACTGATCTCGAATCTCATTCAATCCTCCAAGGAAGGTGTCAATTGTTTCTCCCTTCTTCATCTAATACGACCTCAACTAATTCTCAAGCAACATTCTTCTCTGTATAGAAGTATGCTGGTACAGCTTCTTGAGAGCCTCCCACATCTCAAATGTCATTTCCTTCTTGGCTATGTGTGGTACTACAAGATCCTTAACCTCGTCAAGGATAATGTTCTTGGCCCTCGCCATTGCCTCCTCATACTTGTCATTATCATTAGGGTCGACCGGGATAGCTATTACCTTTAAGATGAAGTTCTTGACACAATTCCTGTCAAGTACAGATAAGATTCGAGCCTTTCAGACTACGAAGTTCAATGCTCAGTCCAATCCATCCTAGTCTCTTACTCTGTGTAGTGCCATGATTCTCCTCTACTTCCCTCTTGGAAGTTCTCTGTTGGACTCCTCTAAGTCTCTACTTCCCATCTGGAATTTCTCTTCTGGACTCCCTCTGAGCCTTGATTTCCCTCCTTGAAATCCTTCTGCCGCTTGTCGAGATGCCCCCTACTCTGATCGTCTTATGCAACAACACCACTGATCCGGGTTCCTCAGCTAGAAACCCTCGGTAGCAACTCCTCTGGCCTTTCTCTGTCAGGTACCATTCTAGTACCTCACCAGCTCCACTCTGCAATATTCCCACAGCCTTCTAAACCCCAACAACCTGAAGGTGAGAGCTCCTAGGCTCTGCAAAATCCCGGCACCAGCAACCCGGCCTCCTTAGCCAACTGCGTTACCTCTTCTCGGCTCACCTTTGATGATGTAGGCACTGTGTCACCCTTCCCTTGTTGTTGCTCTACTAAAAACAACTTCTGTCACCTCAGGACCACTATTTTCTGCTATTATTGCTCCGCTCGGCTGATATCTTTAGTCCTCTTGTGATCTGCAATCATGATCTGATACCATGTTGAAGTTTCTAAATTTACTTAGTTAAAAACCCTCCATGCACTTTATCTGATTTATTCCTACCTACTTGTTATTTTACTTAACAAGTTATTTACAATGTAAATACTGAAAATAAACACTAGTGCATGCTCAACATATTACAGATCAACAACTTAAAGAAATAGAAACAAACACACCATATGACACCATTATTTTTGGACTAATGTCCCTGGAAAAACCCAATGTGGTAAAATCGGTGCAGCTATTTGAGGGTTTTCTTATTAAAGCAATATTAGAGTACAATCTGGGTGCCGAAACTGGCCTACCCAATAGAGAACTTCCTTGGCAGTAATACCTCTCGTTTCTGAAAAATCTCCTGGTTGAAACCCCGAATAAACCTTCCGGGAGCTACTCAGCACAAATTTGCCCCAGAAACCCCACCATCAGCCTCTCTTTGGACTGTGTCAGCCCCTCTTTTCCCAGCATTGGCCCTGCGTCACCCCGGATGGGTCTGCGTCAATCCTCTGGCCCTCTGCATCAGCAACACTGGCCTCCATGAGGCTCTGTGTGGCCCTGCGTGAGCCCTGGCTGGCTCTACGTCACTCTCCTTGGCTACTGCGCTACTCTCCTGGCGCTATCTCTACCTCTCTACCTCTCTGTACTCAAATGCCCCTCAGCTACATCTCCTGATCACTAATTCTATCTCTCTTAGAAAACCCTGCTCTAAAGAATAGAATGACTGATCACTCTAGTGTTTTCTCTAAGTGACCCTCAAGCCTCCTCTTATACTTTTCCTATTGACATATCAACGGCTGAGATTAAGTCCCTAATCAATAGCTAAGATTAGATCTGGCTTGATCCATGTCTTTTGGACCATTCTAACACAAATTCATATTAATACACACTAATATTTTATTTTCCCTAAGTTTAGACTTAGGGACTCCATTAAAAATATTAATTATTTTAATATCTCCTGATCTGTTTAGAATCTACCCAAACCCTTTCTGGGTATTGGAGATCTCATGTGCCCCAACCTCTCCACCATATTCCATGGCTAGAGCACATCTGATGCTACCCCAAATCAACAGAAAATCAGAGGCATTTCCCAAATCAGGTCCGGCAACGCTACCACATAACTTCTTCAAGTTAAGCTCCAACGAGGTAGTCACAGGCTTGCAGTCCACCATTCCAAATTCAGAATCCAGCTCCCTCTTAATTTTGCAAATGAGAGGGTCTGTACCTGCCACAAAGAGGTCATCCACATAAGGTACCAGAATGAGAGGTCTATCATCCATAACCTTAAAGCAAAGGTTTGGATCGGCTTCACTCCTAGTGAATCTTAGCTTCATCAAATAGCTATCAATCTTCTCATTCCAAGCTCGGGGTGCTTGCTTCAAACTATAGAGAGCTTTCTTTAACCTATATACATGAGATTCTCGATCATGAATCTCAAACCCCTTGGGTTGATCCACCTCTGTGGTCTTGCTATTACATGCGGGGAATGGTCCCCTTGTAAGTTTTCCTTCGGTACATCTCGAACATGTACCTTTATTCTCCTCCTTGAATTCAGGCATCCCTGTCACCATCGGTCTTACATCGGGTAGGGACTTACAATAAAGATGGGTAGACCTCCGGTGCCATTGAAGAGATGTGACACATGACATGGTACCCTGCAACTTGATACAAATTTCCAACCCTGAACCTAAGAGTAAAAGCATCTTTAAAACTCTTTTTCCAAACACGTACTTTTCCATCGATGAATGCCACCTTGAAACCTTTTTCTTCCATTGCAGAAATGCACACCAGGTTCTTCTTGAGATCAGGTACATAAAGAAATTCATGTAAATGAATTGAGTTGCCCTGATCTAATTGAAGAGTAACATTCCCTACACCCTTTACGGGATAGATGGCATCGTCTTCAAGAATAATCTCCAATCTTGTTTCCTTCCCTATCAGATTAGAGAGCGCTTCCTTATATCCGATGAAGTGCCTTGAGGCACCACTATAAATAAGCTAATTTCCCAACAAGTCCAGAGGAAAGGTAGAGGAGAGGGCCAATATAAGATCATACTCCTTTTGCTTATCAGAAACAACACTTGATTCATCATACCTAGAGTTCCTTGCTTTCTTGGAGGGCCAGCCATTTACTTTGATGTCCTGCATTCCTTTTTCCATTGCCATCATACCTGTCATTCCTTCGATTGAAGTTGCCCCTGGAATGATTGTGATGATCATCATGTGATGTGTCCCTTCTATTTGGACACTCCCTCGCATAGTGTCCAAACTTATTGCAAGCAAGGCATCTGCCCTTCGTTCCACCCTTAGATTCAGACTTTCCATTGAAGTGACCTTTAGGTAGGCCACCAGATGCTTGTCAATGGAATCTCTAATAATCTTCTTCGCTTCGACTTCACCCTTGGTGTACTTGTTCTTTGGAGTAGTCGGTGCATTTGATGGAGGCTCAGGGATTTTACGCTTCATGTAATCCAACACTTCTTGCTCTTCCAATTCAGCAGGCAAGTGGGATGAGGAACCCATTGAGTCTTTTGTCCTTTCCAACTATATTTGGTGATTGCTCTTTCACTCTTACTTGGGCTTTGTCTTCACCTCAGCTCTGATACCATGTTAAATTTTGGTATGTTCTATGCTTAGAGCAATTTACTTCAATTTTTCATATTAGCCCAATGACAATATTCAGATTAGAAATCACATCAGCATGATAGTAAAGTGCAAATAGAACATAAACATAAATTGCAAAACAAAATCCAAGACAACAGGACACAAGATGCGGCACCAGCCAAGGACAAACCCCAATGTGGGGAAACTCTTGATCAAATCTTCTTTAGTCTTCAATAGTTCAGCAGAGAGATAGAGATAGAGTGCAATGATTTGAACTCAATACTTGACTTGCCAAATAGAAGATCAGGCATCAGAGATCTTCACTATGAAGATGATACAATGATATAGTAAATCTGACACCAAGGACTGAAGATATGCAGCAAATGATAGGTCTAGAACATCTCAACCAATTACCCAGAATACTGAAGCTTTCCTTATATAAAATTCTTTCTCCTTTGCTGCTTCGCTGATCATGTCAAGGCTGCTAATATGGCACCTTTCATATGCAGCAAGGACTGATGCATTTCATGGCAGACCTGATCACTAGATAGGGCATAAACGTTGTGTGCTACAACACTCTAAACAAACCCCACAGTCCACCTATTGACTGCGGCTTGCCTTCACACATTTGATCCAATTGTCTATTGCCTGAGGGGTTGCTATCCTTCTTAACGCAACGCTTTAAATGCTTCCAATTGCTGGCTATGGCTTGCGGCCTAGCCCAGCAGTGGGCTAAGACTTAGGTCCCTTTGATTAGTGCCTCCATCAGCTGGTAAGCTACAGTCTCTTGCTCCTCCTTTCAGCGGTTTCTTCTGCCCTTCAATTTAAGCTCAAGAACAATACTAACATGCCCAAATAGCCTTGATTGAACACGTTGTCACCTACAACAAGTCAACACAGATCTTTCACGCTGTAATACTAGGTTCAACCTTCTGATTAGGGCCTCACAAACTACGGTTAGTAGGGCTATGTATAAGGCCTTTTTTTGACAACAATAAGGAACCTTACTGACCTGCATATGTGCCTTCTTGACAACAGATTAGAGCAGTTGTTGCTGCAGAACTTGACCTGCGTTGAGGGCACAAGGGAATGCATATAAGGGCCTCATTAAGCAGTGTATAAGGGCATTTGATTAGGCCTCTAGTTGCTGCAGAATAAGGCATACGTTTAGAACATAAGGGCACCTCCAAGACAGCGACTATACATCCTTTGTGACTGCGGCTAGGGCATGCTTCATTGACTGCGTTTTAGACTTCTTTCTGACAGCATCTAGAGCTTCCTTTGACAGCGATGAAGTTCCCTTAGCGTATAGAAACCCTCTCCTTGTTGCTAGAAGAGCCTCCTCTTGACTGCATATAAAATCATCCTTGACTGTGTAGAGGTGTCTCCTCCTAGGACTGCGTAGAGCTTTCTTTGATTGCATCTAGGGTTAGGGCTAGATCTTCTCTAGGGCAATGTATTCTCCTATAGATCTCTCCTACCACCAAAACCCAAACAAGTGGAGAGAGATCACAAGAGATGTGTGACGAAATGAATTGAACACCTCTTCTATTTATAATAAAACGTTGAGGACAAGTGGGGGTAATTTGGTTCCTGGCTGACCTTGATGAATTGTCACATAACACAAATAAATTCATATCTCCATGAATACATGTCAGAATCGGATGATCTTTAGATCACTCCTACACCTCACGACGAGAGGAATCCAAGAAAAATATCAGCTGCCATAAATAAGAAGACCCACATGGAGTTTGGCCCTAGTTTCCAGTTTTAACAGTTGAGAACCATGGGCCTTCACAACAGCAGACAACATTCCAGACAATAGGTATTTGTCCAAAGTATCTTGGGTAGAGACACCTTGCCAAGGTGGGATAGGATGTGGGCCGATTTCCAGCAGGAGGAGTTGAGATGAGACCTAGTGAAGAGCTCCATCAGTGGCAACAGCAGGTGAAGGAGGAGGATAATGTGACCCTCGCACCGAAGGGTCCCAGTCAGGGACAAGGGGAGCAGTGAAAGAAGGACTTGTCAAAGGGTAAGTGCTTCAAGTGTAGCGAGTTTGGCCACCACAGTACCGAGTGTCCTCTCAGGAAGCAGGACAAAGAGGAGAAGAAAGACCAAGCGACAGCCCATGGCAAGATTGATAGGTTGTTCTCCAGGTTGGAGGAAGACTTCGCCATGTTTGCAGACATACCCCCAAGTTTGAAATGGGCTGATTTGGTTTTGTAGCCCTAGAGCGCTACAAATGAGCAAGATCCTTGAGGAGGTCCACCTCTTGGATTAGTACCTTGCTACGGGAGCCCACAATATTCAGTAGCAGGATGGATCAGTGGCAGTAGATGCAGTCAGATGCTAGAGTGACAGATGCAGAGTCTAGTTGCAATCAAATGTTGGGGAACACAATGCAGAGTTAGCAACAATGCAGGTGGCACAGTGCAGAGTCAGCAGCAACACAGATGCCTCAGTGACAACGCAGATACTAGCAGCAGTCAAAGACTCAGGTGACAAATGCATCATACTGATCACAGTTGATTCAATATTTGGGATACTTTTCAGTTGCAAATGTTGTAGTTGCAACAACAATAGATTAAGAGGGAGTTATAGTGCAGATGCAATGTTGGCAGCAGTTTAGTAGCGTTGGTAGCAACACAGATGCAACACATATCAGATTTGTGTAGTGGTTGGTGGGTAGCAGTAGCCAGACATTAGCAGTGTGACACGAGATGATGCAGAGACAGAGTGTTGCTATAGGAAGCAACAACACTATAACACATTCCTTGCTAAGAGGGAGTGTTAGTTTTTGTAGCATCGGATGTGTTCTAGCCTTGAAATTTTGTGGAGAGGCTAGAAATGTCTTAATTAGATTATTAGTCAGTTTTTAAATATTTCCTAATTCTAAACTTAGGGAATATGACTAATTAATCAGAATTAATTAAGTTAAGGTGTAAATGTTCTAGAAACTCACATGGATCGACTTCAAGTTAATCCTTGCCATCAATTAAAATCTAATCTTGGCTGTTGGAGTCCCAACATAGGATTATAAGAAGAAGTCGATGGGGCTTGGAGAAAAAACTTCAGCAATTCTATTTCATGTGCAGATTGATCTCCATAGTAGCAAAAGTCAGTGAGATCGAAGCAGTGAGAGAGGGGAAAGAACAACGAAGCCGGAGGAAGGTTTCCAGTTTTGGTGAGTGCATTTGCAGAGAGGCATAGGAGCCATATAGAGATTGACACAGAGCAACGTAGTAGCCTCTAGAGGCAATTTCGAATCTGCTGGGAAAAGCAAAGTTTCAGTGCCAGAAGCTAGGAAGAGGTTCTAGAGTCCAGGAGAGATATTTTCCTAGACAACAGCAGACCAGACAGCTTGAGGAGAAGCTGGTTTGAACTGAGTGCATAAGTGACTGTGCTAGGGTGACGTAGTGGTTGTGCAGAGCTAGTTTGGATAGCTAAATTTAAGCTAAGGTCAGAGCCCATATTTTCCCGTGGAGTGAGGAGATTTCTTCACTAGATTTTCTTGCCAATTTTTCTCTGTAGGATTGCCAGTTTTGGAACCCAATTGTACTCAGATTATTTCACTGTTTCTTAATAATAAAACCCTCAACTACTGCACCGATTTTCCCAAGTTGGGTTTTTCCAGGGACTTTTGTCCAAAAATAACTGTGTTATTTTATGTGTGTGCTAAGCATTTCTTCCAGCATTTATTCTTCTGCAGTTTTATTTGTGTAGGTTGTAGTGTGAGTTA
This sequence comes from Pinus tabuliformis, assembly GCA_031772625.1. NCBI lineage: Eukaryota > Viridiplantae > Streptophyta > Pinopsida > Pinales > Pinaceae > Pinus > Pinus tabuliformis. Next base: position 583,324,166 of record CM062806.1, read on the forward strand.
TTCAATATTTGTTGTAGGAAACAATAAATAAATTGTTAAACTTAATTAACAATTAGGACGATAATTTCCAATTGCTGCAATAGGGTTCAAGATTCCGAATTTTCACAAGCCAACGACGGGTGGAAAAGAGAGAAGCACACACAGTTGAGGGAAAATTTTTCTCAGGGAAATTCTAGTCTCAAAAGTTCAATTTTCCTTGATGATTAGCAGTAGTTGTGAGCAGATCTTCTCATTCGAGAAGGGAGTGTGAGTAGCTGAACAACAGCGAAGCAGAAGGCAATAGAGAGTTTTCAACGGTTCATTGAGATGGCCACTACAGGGCTTCATGATCAGGATATGTTGTATGGAGCTTCCAACTATGTCATCTGGAAGGCTAGGATGGCCTTCCTTCTAGATGAATATGGCCTGAAAGCTTACATAGATAATGTAGTGGTAGTTCCCCAAGATGAAAATCAGCAGAAAGAATACAAGAAAGAAATGGCACAGGCGAAGCGACTAATCTTGGATGGATTCTGGGATCATATTGTCTCACATATAGCTTACAAAGATACTACCAAATAGATGTGGGATGCTCTCTCCACGTTATGCCACGGAACTTCCAAGCAGCGGAAGATTTTTCTTGAGGAGAAGTTGAGATGCATCAGGATGCAGAAGGGGGAAGGCATTGAATCTTTCCTTACCAGGATTTAGGAGGTCCATGACCAGCTGTCAATTGTTGGGGCATCACCTCAACCCAAGGAGCTAGTGTGATTGAAACTCAATAGTGTCTCATAGGATTGGCAAGTCTTTGCCCAAAGAATATTCAGCAGAGATAGACTACCAGAGTGGGACGGGATGTGGGCCGATTTGTAGTAGGAGGAGTTGGGACGAGCTCTGCTAAAGAGCTCCATCACTAGCAGCAACAACAACGGATCAAAGGTGGTGAAGGAGGAGGAGAATGTGGCCCTTGTATCAAAGGATCCCAGTGAGGGGCAAGGGGATCAAAGGAAGAAGAAGAAGGACCTATCAAAGGGCAAATTCTTCAGGTGTGGTGAGCTTGGTCACTACACTACCCATTGTCCTCTGAGGAAGAAGAATTCGCGGCCTCAACATAAATCGACAGGTTGTCCTCCAGGTTGGAGGAAGAATTTGCGATTTTTGCAGATATACTTCCGGGAGTGAGGTGGGGTTATTTGGAGTTGTAGCCCCATAGAGCTACAGACAGGCAGGATCCTTGAGGAGTTCACCTCATGGATCAATACCTTGTTGCTTTAGGGTAGCATCGGATGTGATTTAGCCATGAAAATTGGTGGAAAGGCTAAAGCACATGAGATATCCAAGACCCATAAATGGTTTGGACGGATTGTACCCAGTTTGGGAGATATTAAAATAATTAATATTTTTAATGGAGTTCCTAAATCTAAACATAGGAAAAATAAAATATTAATGGGTATTAATATAAAACTGGGTTAGAAGGTTCCAAAAGACATGGATCAAGCCAAATCTAATATTAGCCATTGATGGAACAACGAGAAAAGTATAAGAAGAGGCTTAAGGGTGAGTTGGAGAATACACCAAAGTGATCAGTCATTCATTTTGCTAGAGTGGGGTTGCTAAGAAAATTTGAATCATTGATCAGCAACGAGGGGCAATGAGTACTAGGCAAAGAAGCTGGGACAATACTAGGAGACCAATACAGAAGTAGAGAGACCCAGAGTAGCAATCAGTCCAGGCTACGCAGAGCCCAACAGAGGCAGCGCAAAGGCCAAAGAGACTACGTCATCCACGTAGAGGGCAGAGGGAGTGATGCAAAGGCTCCCAAAGGCTACACAGTGCCTTAGAAGGCTGACACAGAGGGTCCTAGGACTAATGCAAGTTAGCAGGAGGCTAACGCAGAGGCCAGAAGGGCCAGCACTGAGCTTCAGTTATGCCAGAGAGGGTTTCATGGGACAGGTTTTCTGAATACCTATTTACGGATATATAGGTATTTCTATCGTGTATTTTTCTCTGTCGGGTGAGCCGGTTAGGCACCCAGTTGTACTCAGATAGAGCGCATAATAATATAACCCTCTGAATAGCTGCACCGGTTTTCCCACATTGGGTTTTTCTGGGGACATTTGTCCAAAAATAATGGTGTCACTTGTGTGCCTTTTTTCTTTCAGTTGTTGATCTATAGATGTTGTGATTGTATTGTGTTTATTTCGGTACTTAAATGTATAAAATAACTTGTTCGAATTTAGATAAGTAGAAGATATAAACTAGCAGAATACAGATTAATTTTCTAACGAATAGACTTAGAAAATTCAACATGGTATTAGAGTGTGGTTGCATATCAAAGGCAAACTGAAGGCATCAGCTAAGCAGACCATTTACAACAGATTCAGTTGTCCCGAGTGACAAAGCTGATCCTTGCAGAAAGCAATAGAGGAAGGAGTGATGCAAAGGGACTGCATCATCAATCTAGGCCAGAGAGAGGCCAGTGTAAAGGCTGAGGAAGGCAAAATCAGGCTCATGCAGAGTCATGCAGAGGCTAGGAGGGCTGACGCAGTTGGCTGAGGGAGCTGATTTTCTAGTGTCGGGATTGCGCAGAGCCAATTGGCTCAATCCTTCAGTTGTTGGGGAATAGGAGGCTATGGGTAGTTTACAGAGAGACGCTGGTGGGGTACTGTGGTCAGAACAGTGCCTAACAAGGCAAGACCAAGGTGGAGGGAGTTGCTGCAGAGGTAGATTTCCATCCAAGGAATCCAGATCAGTGTTGCAGTTGCACGGACGATCGGAGTGGGCCAACTTGACGTTGGAAGAAGGATTTCCAGGAGGGAAATTGGGACTCAGAAGGAGTCCATAGGAGAACTTCCAGACGGGAAGTAGAGAGACTCAAGAGGAGTCGAACCGAGAACTTCCAAGTGGGAAGTAGAGAGACTCAGCAAGAGTCAAACAGAAGACTTCCAGGAGGGAAGCAGAGAGACTCGAAGGATTCGATAGAAGAGCAGCAAGATGGCCGTGAATGGGCTGAAAGATCAAGACAAGTTGGACGGAGCGTCCAACTTTGTAGTCTAGAAGGCCAGGATCTTGTCCGTTCTAGAAAAAACATCGCATCAAAGGCTTCGCCTTGAGAATGATGGCTATCCCAGTTGACCCGATAGCTAATGAAAGGTACGTGGAGGCAATGGCTAAGACAAAGTGAATCATCCTTGATGGGGTCAAGGATCATGTGGTACCACATTTTTGCTTAGAAGGAAATGACAAAGGAGATGTGGGACACTTTGAAGACATTGTACCAGCATACTTCTGTGTAGAGGAATATGCCCTTGGAGAATCACCCAAGGGCATACCAGATGCAGAAGGGAGAGGAGATAGATGTCTTGCTTAGTCGGTTGAAGGAGATTCGTGACCAGCTAACTTCCATAAGGGCCACGTCGGATGAGGAATTGATGGTGAGGACCGCACTTAACGCAGTCTTCGAGGATTGGGAGGTATTTGTCCAGAGAATACTAGGCAGGACGAGTCTTTCGAGTTGGGAAGAAGTGCGGGCAGCTCTTCGTCCAGAAGAGATCAGACAGTTGACTAAGGCGATGAGTAGCGGAAAAGGGGTCAGGATCAAGAAGAAGGAAGAAGAGGATGCAGCTCTAGCATCTATGGGAAAGCAATAGAAGAGGAAGAAGAAGGACCTCTCCAAGGTCAAGTGCTTCCATTGTGGGGAATTGGATCATTTTTTGTATCAATGTCCAAGGAAGAAGAGTACGGGAGAGGCTTCTGACTCTAAGGCAGTGCCAACGAAGGCTGAGAAAGAAGTCAAGGAGTATGACGATTGTGCCATGAGTGCTCATGTGCCACTTGAGAAGAAGTGGGGAGACATCGAGCTGTAGTCAGGAGGACTACAGGCGATGAGGGGCAACATCCTTGAGGTACACAACCTCTTGGATTATACTTTGTTACGGGAGCCCCGAAGAGGAGTGGCAAGATTGGCAGATGTAGGTAGAGACAGATGTAGATGAATCGACAGAGAGTGCTATAGTGCAGGAGTCCCCAGACAGTGCGAGGCTAACAGGTTACAACACTGAGAGAGGCACAGGAGTGTTGCACCACTGCAGGATGGCACAAAGAGGTGTGCAACGGTGAGAGATGCAGGGAGTTGTTGCAGCAGTGCAAAGGTCAATAGAGGGAGCACTTGTTAGCGACAGGGAGACTTCAGCATTGAGAGTGTTTCTAGCCTGTCAGGGATGTCAGAAGTTGGGTGGATCAGTTATTTACTTCTCAGTAACTGATTTGCACTGTAGTAGCAGTATGCAATATCGCAAAGCAACATAATGAGAAGGGGATACAGTGCAAATGTAGTGTTGGGAGTATGGACCTGCAACAACACGGATGCAGAGGGAGTTTCTATACAGATGCAATAGTGGCAATGGCAGGGCCATGGGCAACAGTACAGGATGTAGCAGTGTAGAGGATGTTGGGTGGGGAGGCTTAGCATCAGCACAGGTACCGGTGCTGGATGATCAGACTGATGCTCAGTGAGGAGTATTACTAGAGCATAGTACTCGCTAAGAGGGAGTGTTGATTTTGGGTAGCATCAGATGTGATCTAGACATGAAAATTGGTGGAGAGGCTAAAGCGCATGAGATCTCCAAGACCCATAAATGGTTTGGACAGATTGTACTTGGTTTGGGAGATATTAAAATAATTAATATTTTTAATGGAGTTCCTAAGTCTAAACTTAGGAAAAATAAAATATTAATGGGTATTAATATCAAACTGGGTTAGAAGGTTCCAAAAGTCTTGGATAAAGCCAAATCTAATCGTGATCGTTGATTAGATATTTAATCTTGATCGTTGTTGGATCAACGAGAAAAGTATAAGAAGAGGCTTGAGGGTCAGTTGGAGAATACACCAGGGTGATCAGTCATTCATTTTGCTAGAGCGGGGTTGCTAAGAAAAGTTGAGTCAGTGATCAACAACGAGAGGTAACAAGTACGAGGTAGAGGGGTAGGGACAATACTGGGAGACTAGCATAGAAGCAGAGAGAGCCAAAGCAACAATCAGTCTGGGCTACACAGAGCCCAGCAGAGGCAGCGCAGAGCCTAGAGAGACTGCATCATCCACACAAAGCGTAGAGGGAGTAACACAGAGGCTCCCAGAGGCTACGCAGTGCCTTAGAGGGCTGATGCAGAGGGTCCTGGGGCTGACGCAGAGGCCAGAAGGGCCAGCACTGAGCTTCAGTTGTGGCAGGGAGGGTTTTGTGGGACAGGTTTTCTGAATACCTATTTCTGGATATAGAGGTATTGCTGCCGTGTATTTTTCTCTGTCAGTTGAGCGGTTAGGCACCCTGTTGTGCTCAGATAGACTGCATAATAATATAACCCTCTGAATAGCTACACCGGTTTTCCCGGATTGGGTTTTTCCGGGGACATTTGTCCAAAAATAACGTTGTCACTTGTGTGCTTGTTTTCTTTCAATTGTTGATCTGTAGATGTTGTGACTGTATTTTGTTTATTTTGGTATTTAAATGTATTAAATAACTTGTTCGAATTTAGACAAGTAGAAGAAATAAACCAGCAGAATATAAATTAATTTTTTAACAGATAGACTTAGAAAATTCAACATACCTTGCTACAGGGGTCCACATTATTCATTAGCAAGATGGATCAGTGGCAGTTGATACAGTCAGAGACCGCGTGACAATTGCAGAGACGAGTAGCAGTCAGATGCTGGGGAGCCCAATGCAGAGTTGGCAACAGTGCATATGGAACAGTGTAGAGTCAGCGATAGTACAAAGTCAGCAGCAACGCAAATTCTTCAGTGACAGAGCAGATGCTCGTAGCAGTGAGAGACTCGGGTGGAAAATGCATCATACTAATCATAGATGATTCAGTATTTTGGATGTCTTTCAGTTGCAGATGTTGCAGTTGCAGTGACAATAGAGTTGCACTGCAGATGCAATGTTGGCAGTAGTATGGCAGTGTCAACAACAGAACAAATGCAGCGTATATCATAGTTTCATAGTGGTTGGTGAGCAGTATGGCCAGACATCAGCAGGATGATAGGAGATGACTCAGAGACAGGATGTTGTGGCAAGATGTGCAGAACCAAAAAACATTCCTTGCTAAGAGGGAGTGTTAGTTTTTGTAGCATCGGGTGTGTTATAGCCATGAAATTTGGTGGAAAGGCTAGAATACATGAGATTTCCAAAACCCATAAATCATTTCTGGAAATTCCTCCTAGAAGTGTCTCAATTAGATTATTAACCATTTTTTTTATATTTCCTAAGTCTAAACTTAGGGAATATGGTTAATTAATCAGTATTAAATGAGATAAGGCAAGAATAGTATAGAAACTCACATGGATCGATCTAGAGATGATACTAGCCATCGATTATGTTTTAATCTTGGTAATTGGTACTCTAACAATGGATTATAAGAGGAGGTCGATGTGGTGATGGAGAATACACTTGAACAGTTCGATTTCTTGGCAAATCAATTTCCAAAAAAGCAACAGTCAGTTGCCGAAGAGAGCTAGAGATCGAAGTAGTGAGTGAGGGGCAGGGACAGTGACCTGGAGGAGACGAGTCAGAGGCTAGACATCATAGTGATTGCCCATTCCAGCGTAGAGGGTGACACAAAAGCTTCAAGAGGCCAAGTTTTCTGTAGGCAAGTTGTGTCGGGATTGCTTGTCTAGGAAGGGTAAATTCCCTTCAATAATTTTTCCTAGATTTTCTTGCTGTGGATTGCCAGCTTTAGGCATCCAGATTGTACTTAGACTTCACTACTGCATAGTAATAAAAACCCTCATTGCTGCACCAGTTTTCCCAAGTTGGGCTTTTCCGGGGACTTTTGTCCAAAAATAATTGTGTTAATTTTATGTGTGTGCTAGCATTTCTCGGCTTCCATCGCTTTATTTTTCTACAGTATTTTATTTGTGAGGGTTGCAGTGTGTTTATTTCAATATTTGTTGTAACATATAAATTGTTAAATTAATTAACAATTAGGAGAAATAATACCAATTTCTGCAATAAGATTCCATATTGGAATTTTCACAGTGTGGTTATGGGGATTTATTCTATATCATCAAAATCAACTAGGACTTGTACTTTACCTCATCTGCACCCATTTGGAGGAATTGAACTTGGGTTTCTGTGTTAATACAAGACAAATCACGTCGTTGCTTGCTGCTAGGCTATACACATGGGCCTTATGTAGCAAATTTTGGTCTCTAGCAGAGCTTTTTCTACCATTGTGTGTTCCTCTATAACTTTGGTTGCCATAAGGCAGCTCTAGCGAAAAACACAGGGGAAGGTTATTAGTTACTACAATTAATCACACACCAATTTGAAATTAGAGTTCCTGCACAAACTGCGAGTAGCTAGATGTCCCTGATGTTATATAGAGTCCCAGTATTTTGTTCAAAAATTTATGTGCTACAAGGTGATACTAGAGATAGATGGCCATCCTGATCAAGTTTAGGCTGACATCTTGCTGTGCTGATTTTGTGTAAATATCAAACTTTGTAACCATAATCACAGAAAGATCCATAAAAAATGTGCAGATATGGTATCATTCTGTTGTTGATTGAACGCGTGTTTATTTGCTGGTTCTTCGAGAAATGGGTCAGCCATGGATATCTTGTTCTTGATGTGTCGCTGATTTACTATTATTTTTGTATTAAGATTCAGTTAAGATTAAGATTGGCCTTGTGCTTATGTTAGTAAAACACGTGACACAACACATAAACAGGAGATAATATTCTGGTATGTTCACCTAAATAACCAACTCATGGAGATCCTCCCCCGTAACTATAATTTTGTCTTTAATCTTCATAACAACGATCTTTCAAAAGGGAATGAAAATAATAGATTATAATGGGTTCCCAAGATGGTACCCATTAGCACATTCTCCTTTCCAGCACTCCCTTTTTTTCATAGTCCTATTGCCAAAGATTTGTCATTAAGCCAACACAATAGTTATAATTTGGTAGCAAGGTTTAAGTTTTAACTAGTCATAATAGTATTTATTTTCATCTTGTTTTGGAGTAAATTAGTGAGAATTTCTTTGAATCTAAATGGAATTTGTATTTATAAAAATAATATCCAATTCAACTATGCTAAACAGATCCTTGCAATAAGGCCATACAAGTTTCTCTCTAGAATTTTAAATGCATTGCATACATTAAATGCACCTTTTGCTATATGCATTGCACTGTTTTCCTTGGATTGAGCATTTAGGTGTGTCCATGTCTGTTATTGTTATGGACCATTAAACAAGATTTATACACTATAAAACATAAATATCTCATGATCATACTGCACGTTCTTGAGAGGACCAAAGAAATTCATTCTTAAAATACGGACAATCAATTATTAAATAAGTTAAAAAGAAGAAGAAACAAGAACATATTACAGAAACGAGGAAGATGAACAATAACAGTCCAAAAAATTGTCCTTAGTACTATTTTCAATGCACTGGTAAGCAAACAAACCTCAACAATATCATCTTCCCCCACAATACCGAATGGAATAATAGTGGCCTCAAATCGTGCTGCCATTCGAACAAACTCTGCCTTCTCAGGCCAAAAGAGCTTGCATTGCTCACCCTAAATAATCAAGGAGGCAGAAAGTTATACAAGTAATTTATCACGATTCCAAGTACTAAGAGAGGAAACTTGAAAAGATCAATAGTTCAAATTACTTCTTAGAACAATGACTCTTTTCAGATGTGCAACAAAAATTGGGTCAGAAAGATGCTAGGTTATGACTATGAAATTATCTAAAAAAAGGAAAAGAAAATGAAATGGCAGATATATTTTCAAGGAAAGAAGAAGAGACCAAGGACTTATTTTGTGCTATATCAATTCTACAAGTTAATCAGGTGGAATATGCAAGGACAGAATGACAACATGACCAGAATATAGGGTGGCTTATTCAACAACTACAACAAGACTCGAACGCATTAAATAAATTTGTGTAGAAGAATGATTCATTTTTGGATAGGAGTTTCTTTTATTTAGGTCAGAATTCCTAACTCAAACAAAAGGTCCATTTGGAACAACTAAATTCTCCTATAGGGGAACACTCGGAATTGAAAACTAATAACAGAATAAGAGAGAATTTTTCTGAAAGGGTCTTAAAACTTATGTTCAAAAGTTGATGGCAGGGAGTTTGGTTTTCCAACAAAGCAATGGAAAGATGATCAAGACTCTAGATCTTCTAAAACCGTTAACTATACATAGTCAACAATGGGAAGAGGTCTCAATTAATCTTATCATTGGTCTACCAAAGGCGGAAGGTAAGAATGCCATCATGGTGGTGGTGGTGGATCAATTCATAAAGCACGCACCTTTTTTATCACTTTGTCATCCATTTAAAGAAAGTATAGTAGCTATAGCATTCATGAAAATAGTTTAGAAGCTACATGGAAACAAAAAGATTATTGTGAGTGATAGAGATCCAATTTTCACTAGTATTTTTTGATTGACTTTTTGTAGGTACTCAACTAACTCATAGCTCCTCTTACCATCCCCAATTTGAAAGGAAAACTCTGATTTCCAACAAAATTCTTGAATGTTTTCTCCATTTCTTTGGATATGATAAATAGTGACAATGGGTCAAATAGTTATTGTTACCCACCAAAAGTCGCTAACCCCATAGGAGAAAGCTTTTCTCCTATCTTGGACAAGAAGCTAACCAAAAGCCCTATATATTGCTGAATGATGATGATATGCCACATTCCTCCATCATTTGCATGGGTCATACTTCTCTCTCCATCCAACATTCCTCTTGAATGATGGTGGGCTACCACTCGGCAAGTACGTTAACCATTTTTCAATCACGTGCTCTTACTTAATGTTCTGGACATTCTAACATGGATAAACGGGTGATTTGGATGATTGAACAATCTTGACTGTAAGATTGTTCTCTCACCTTATTAGATGGGTTAGTCTTTAGCGCTAGTCCAATGAGATCACCTCTAAGGCCTCAGGGTTATAGGAGGGGCACTACTTGGGAAACTTGGATTGAAGTAGTCTGTCCATAACTATTCCATACTTACCATTTTTCACTGTTCCCATGATATCACATCCATCTTGTTACCCACCCAAAGTGGGTGACCCCATAGAAGAATTTTTCTCTTGGTCATCTCTTCCAGCCGACAATCAACAACTCCTAACAGCCATCAAGTAGACGATGTGATGTACCATTCTTATCTCCACCACCTGCATCAGTTGTATGTCTCTTCGCCCATTTTTCAAGAGCACATGTTGGAAGGTGGGCAATCTGACCCAAAAGGTACTTTATTCATTATGAAATTTGGTGTTTATGCTTGTTTCTCATTTGGGTATTTGGCATGGATTATGGGGTGACTTGGAAGAAGGAAGAGTTTTGACTATGGTTTTGTTCTCTCACCTTAAATGGGGGGTTAATGACCTCCCCTAATTGCCCAAGTCTTTAGGAAGGGAACTAGTGGGAAACCCTGATTGAGATAGCATGTCCCATCTATCCCTTTTCCATACTTGTCACTTCCCCTCCATACATTACAAGCCCTATACTCCACCTCCCATCTTCGGGTCCACTTTACCATGGGTCCACTAAGATTTATCACACACTTGCCCCTTTTCCGCATATCTGGATCAAGCTTGGAAATTTTTCCCCAAGAGGTTGATGCAGCTAAAAGAAAAAGAAATATCATATCATGCCCACAAGCAAGAAAGAAAAGAAAGAAAATTATAAAATGCAAAAGATCGGCGGGACATTAATGTTGATTTCTAGTAGCAGTGGATGTGCTCTAAGTCTCAAATTTTACAGGGAGGCTTAGACACATGCATTCTCAAATACCCATAAATTGTTTTGAGAAATTCCACCTAGAGACAGTTTTATTAAAAGAATTAATTATTTTTAATGGGACCCTAAGTCTAAACTTAGGAAATTAAAATAATTAATGGGTATTAATCTAAACTGTGGGTGTAACTTCTAGAAGAAGACTAGGATCAAGCCATTGATTAGAAGTTAGTCTTGGCCATTGGTTGTCCAACAAAAAGATATAAGAAGAGGCTTGAGGGGCACTTGGAGAACACATCGATTAGAGTTCATAAGATCAAATTTTTGAAGTAGAGCAATTGTCGAAGAGAAATTCGAAGTGAGATTTTGCAGTGAGGGGTAGGGATAGTTCCGGTTGGAGATTTCTTCTAATCCAGGAATACTCAGCAGAGGAGGTAGAGACAGATCCGGGAGAGGCAGCACAGAGCCATAAGAGGCTGACACAGGGCCACATAGAGGCAACGTAGGTTGACGCAAAGGTAGTGCAAAAACCTTGAGGGAGTCCGAAAGTTGTTGGAGGGTTCGATTTTTGTAGCTGGAAGCTGGAGTGTGAGACCAGGAGAGCAGAAGTCAGAACCTCAGACGTAAATCGATCAGCCAAGAAGAGTGACACAGATCCTAGACAGTGTGATGTTGGGCTAACGCAGACACTGCGCAGAGGTAGCCAGGGGCTGTTCATTCAAGGGTTGGATTAGCTAGGACTTCCTGTGACAGTGTGAGATAATCTCACAAATCTCTTTGTTAGTGATATTCTCTGTAACTGGGTTGGCGGGAAGGCATCTAGAGATTGTATTCAGAAATTAATGCTACATAATAATAAAACCCTAAGAGTTGTTGCACTGGTTTTCCTGCATTGGGTTTTTCTGGGGACATTTGTCCAAAAACAATGGTGTAATGTGTGTTGTATTTATTTCCTTATCAGTTTCTTGTTTCCACTTATAATTTAATTGGTGAAGACTGCACTGTATTAGTTTCGGTGTTTACTGTAGGAGACAATAAATAATTTGTTCAGTAATTAACAAATAGAAGGAACTTAATCAGTTGCTGCAGTAGAAATTCGGGTCTTCCAAATTTTCACATGGTATCAGAGCTAGATTAAACAAGAGAACATTGTCAGAAGAGCCCAGCATTGAAGGAGGAAGGGAGTTTGAAATTCCTGCAAAGGCAGCAATTCAAACCCCCAGAGGAATTGCGCAGTTCAGGCCAGGAGGGTAAGATTTTTGTGGTAAATCTCTCTCAGAGTGAGTCAAAAAAGAGGTAGGATTTCTAGATCGAAATCTGTCAGCAGAAGAGGGAGAAGCATAGCATTAGATTCAGTGAAGAGGGGTTCTTTGGTGGGACATAGTTTTCTGCAAGCAATTGTTGGGAAGAAAGACGTTAGAGGGAAGAGAGAGACATGATTGAGGGAATTCCTTCTTAGAGGACTTCCAGCCAAGGAGTCTGAATTCTCACTTGCTGAGTCGCAGCGGAGAGGGGAAAATCTACAAGCTCCAACAGGGAGTGCGTAGGCTAGTTTAGTGCTGCATAGAGGAGAGAGGAAGCTATTCAACTTTTTCAATTAGCAGAGATGGCAGCGAGTGTACTGAGAGATCAGGATAGGGTTCATGGGGCATCCAACTATGTGATATGGAAGGCAAGGATGTCATGCCTTCTAGATGAGAATTTTCTCAAAGTCTACGTCGACAGTGTAGTAGCTAAGCCAGCAGATCCAAATCTGCTCAAGAAGTACAAAGGAGAAATAGCGAAGACAAAAAGAATGATCCTCGATAGAGTGAAGGATCATATAGTCTGTCGCATCGCTAGCAGAAACATTGCCAAGGAGATGTGGGATTCATTGTTGATGTTGTATCAAGGATCTTCTAAGAAGATGAGATCTATGCAGATGAAAAAGGGGGAAAGCATTGATTCGTTCCTTGCAAAAATTTAGGAGACCCGAGATGAGTTGGCAGTGGTGGGGTCAACACCTCAAGGTTCTAGATGGTAAGACTGGCCCTAAATTCAGTATCTGAGGAGTGGCAAGTCTTTGACCAAAGCATCCTAGGCAAAGCGACCTTGCCAAATTTGGATGTGATGTGGGCAACTCTTAAGCAAGAGGAGCTGAGGAGGGACTTGGTCAAGTGTAAACTTGATGGAAGCAGCAGTAGTGGGTTGAAGCCCAAGGAGGAGGAAGAGAATGCAACCCTCGCATCTAAGGGGCAGCAGGAGCAAGGGAAGAAGAAGAAAGATGTTTCAAAAATCAAATGCTCCAGGTGTGGTGAACTCGGTCACTACGCAACACGGTGTCCTCTCAGGAAGAAGGACAAAGATGAGAACCATGATCCGAAGGTTGCAGCCGCAAAGATTGAGGATGATTTCGCCATGTCAACGCAGGCATCTCCGGGAGGGAGGTGGGGAGATTTAGAGTTGTAGTTCGAAAGAGCTACAGATGGGCAAGATCCTTGAGGAGCCCACCTCTCAGATCAATTCCTTGCTGCGGGAGCCCCAATTAGTAGTAGCAGGATGGACCAGTGTCAGTTGGTGCAGAGGAATGTCAGAGTGACAGTTGCGGTGGCTAGTACCGCCAGAGACTGAGAAGCGCAGAGCAGAGTTCACAGCAGTGTGGATGGCACAAAGCAGAGGTCAGTAGCAGTGCAGAGGCTTCAGAGGGTCAGTGTAGAGACTAGCAGCAGTAAAACTCCAACAACGAGATGCATCATACTGAACACTAGTTCAGTAATTTGGGATGCTTTTCTGTTGCTGATGCAGTAGCAGCAACAATTGGAGAAGGTTGTAGTGCAGATGTAGTATTGGCAGTGGCAGTGCCAGCAGTAGCACGAATGCAGAATTGAGAGGGAGTTGCAATATGGATGCAGTGTTGACAGTGGCAGGGTCAACAACAGTACAGATGCAGCATTTGCGCAGTAGTTGGTGGACAAGATGTCAGACATCAAAAACGCAGAAGGAGATGTTACAGAACAGAGTGATGCTTCAGCAAGGTGCATTGCTAGAACACATTCCTCGCTAATAGGGAGTGTTTATTTCTGGTAGCATTGGATGTGCTCTAAGTCTCAAAATTTGTAGGGAGGCTTAGACACATGCATTCTCCAGTACCCAGAAATCGTTTTTGGAAATTCCACCCAGAGACAGTTTTATTAAAAGAATTAATTATTTTTAATGGGACCCTAAGTCTAAACTTAGGAAATTAAAATAATTAATGGGTATTAATCTAAACTGTGGGTATAACTTCTAGAAGAATGTAGGTTTTAACCCCATATGGAAATTACCTGCATACGAATTCTAAAACACAGAAAATAAACAATGCGAGAGCATAACACATAAAACACATATACACAGAGATTTTCTCCTAGATCCCAAAACCGGGACTACCAGCTTGATTTTTCATTATATTTCTTTCAATGCTACAATACATATTTATACATACCGAAGCATCCAATACCATGGACCAAAAAACCATCGCATCCAAAACCATGGACCGAAAAAAACCATCGCGTCCAAAACCATGTGCGAAAATCATGCACAAAACCATAGGTGGGTCCGCCCAACCTAACGTAGGGTCCAAAACCAAAATTTTCCAGGTCGCTGCCCTGAACCCCATAAAGTGGGGTTATGGGTACCCCTCAAACCCCCTGTGGCCTCCCCCCCTCTAACCCCCGGTTAACTACGTGGGCTAGTCGTGGAAAGAATATAACACAACCCAATAAAGAAGACGAGGATCAGGCCAAAATGATCTAAGCCATTGATTAGAAGTTAATATGGGCCGTTGGTTGTCCAACAGAAAGATATAAGAAGAGGCTTGAGGGGAACTTGGGGAACACATCGAGTAGAGTTCATAAGATCGAATTTCTGAAGCAGAGCAGCTGTCAGAGAGAAATTCGAAGTGAGCTTTTGCAGTGAGGGGTAGGGATAGTTTCGGTTGGAGATTTCTCCTGATCCGGGAATACTCAGCAGAGGAGGCAAAGAGAGATCTGGGAGAGGCAGCGCAGAGCCAGAAGAGGCTAATGCAGGTTCACATAGAGGCAACGTAGGCTAAAGCAGAGGCAGCGCAGAAGCCTTGAGGGAGTCTGAAATTTGTTGGAGGGTTCGATTTCTATAGTTGGAAGCCGAGGTGTGAGACTGGGAGAGCAGAAGTCAGAATCTCAGAGGCAAATCAATTAGCCACAAAGAGTGACGCAGATCCTAGATAGTGTGACGTTGGGCTGATGCAGATGCTGCACAGAGGCAACACAGAGGCAGCCAAGGGCTGTTCATTCAAGGGTTGGATCAGCTAGGACGTCCAGTGATAGTGTGAGGTAATCTCACAAATCTCTTTGTCAGTGATATTCTCTATAACTGGATTGGCCAAAGATTGTATTGAGAAATTACTACTGCATAATAATAAAACCCTCAGAGTTGTTGCACCGGTTTTCCCGCATTGGGTTTTGCTAGGGACATTTGTCCAAAAACAACGGTGTAATGTTTGTTGTATTTCTTTCCTGCTCAGTTTCTTGTTTCCGCTTATAATTAATTGGTGAAGACTATAGTGTATTAGTTTCGGTGTTTACTGTAGGAAACAGTAAATAATTTGTTCAGTAATTAACAAATAGAAGGAACTTAATTAGTTGTTGCGGTAGAAATTTGGGTCTTCCAAATTTTCACAATTAACATTAGCACGTGGGAAAAGGCCAAGCATGAACTCTACCCTTTATCATTATGGCCATCACCTAGTTTCTGGGGCCAATGTTGCCCTACCACATCATTGAAAGGAACCCTTGCATGTCCCAACCGCTGGTGGGCAATGAACTACCCCACCACTAAGGGGGTAACCACTGGTGCACATCATTCAAAGCATGCTCTCATTTCCTAGAGCTTCAGGTAGTAATACAAAGGAAAATCAGGAAAAAGCAAAAGGCAATAAGAGGGTGGAAAAACAAAGGTTGGGGAAACTCATGCATCCACGATTGCTCCCTCCTAACATATGTACACCCAAAATGTGGAATTCCTCATCATTGCTACCCTTTTGACCATGGCATTTGGCCCTAAGACCCTTTTTCCCCTCCATTCCATCATTATTCATATGAAACCTATTGATTGAAGGATGTAGCAGGGACTCATCTTTCCCCTTAGGCGTTGGGAACACCTAATAGTGTCATCCATTAACCACTCCTACCTAGGTAGGTAACACTATTATGTGATCAAAGCCCCAAATTTGGAAGGGGGGCTTTGCATGAAGTGTGATTCGCAAGTGGTTTTCGTCATGGGTTAGGCAACTTAACTGGGACTCAAGCCCACTATAGGAGCATAATGAAACCCTACAGTTGAACTTGATAGTTATGGGACTCCTTTCACTTGCAAACAATCATTCATATCCATGGGCACCCTCAGAACCTCAACAAGCTTGCACTTTGCCCCATATTATTCATGATATGATGCACTTGGACTAGCATGCCCCAACTGACTTAATAGTGATCACATGGTTTGGCAACTGATCTTAAGCCTAGATTAGGTTTGTCTCATGTTGATTTGGGGTAGCATAGGATGTCCTCTAGCCACGAAAATTGGTGGAAAGGCTATAGCACATGAGATCTCCAAGACCCAGAAATGGTTTGGGTAGATTCTAAACAGTTTGGGAGATATTAAAATAAGTAATATTTTTAATGGAGTTCCTAAGTCTAAACTTAGGAAAAATAAAATATTAATGGTTATTAATATAAAACTGTGTTAGAAGGGTCCAAAAGTCATGGATCAACACAAATCTAATCTTAGTCATTGATTAGAGATTTAATCTCGGTCGTTGATGGACCAACGAAAAAAGTATAAGAGGAGGCTTGAGGGTCAATTGGAGAACACACCGAGAGAGATCATGAACTCGATTTTCTGGGGCAGGGTTTGTTGAGGAAATTGAGTAAGAGATCTGAGTTGTAGTTGAGGGGTAGTGAATACATAGTAGAGAGGCAGAGTTAGTACCAAGAGGATCAACACAGAGCCGGGAGAGGGACACGAAGCTAGCTAGAGGGCCAGCATGTGAGAGGCAGAGGGTCTAGGGGCTGACGCAGAGGCTCCAAAAGTCGACGCAGAGCCCAAAGAGGCTGACGCTAGACCAAAGAGGCTGACGTAGTGCCTAGAGGCAGCGCTGGGAGCATTTCGTGGGACAGACTGAAAGTTGGAGAGCTGGATAGGGTGATACAGTCCCAATCAGAGTGACGCAAAGCAAAAGAAGCTGCATTATTGCTATGGGATCGTTCATCTGGTGATATAGCCGGAATATCTGTCTTCGATAGAGAGCTACTACTGCCAAGGGAATTCTCTGTTGGGTGAGCCATTTCTGGCACCCAAGTTGTATCCTGAAACTGCATAATAATAAAACCCTCTGAATAGTTGTACCGGCTTTCCCGCATTTGGTTTTTCCAGGGACATTAGTCAAAAAACAATGGTGTCACTTGTGTGCTTGTTTACTTTTAGTTGATGATCTGTATGTGTTGATATTGTACTTGTATTTATTTTCGGTATTTACATGGTAAATAACTTGTTGAGTAATTGAACAAGTAGGAAGAAATAAATTAGATAGTACAGGAAGAATTTCTAAGGGTTAAACTTAGAAATTCCAACATGGTATCAGAGCATGGTTACAGATCACAAAATAACTGAAGGCATCAACCAAGCAGAGCAGTAGCAACAGAAACAACTGTCCCGAGTGACAAAAGTTGTTCATAACAGAAAGCAGCAAGGAAGGGTGACACAGAGGGCCTGCATCATCAGTTCGAGCAAGGAGGAGGATCAGCACAGAGGCAGAGAAGAGCAGACCTGACCTACACAGTTCTCGGTCATCTTTCTTGGTCAAGAAGGATCGACGTTGTGGCCAGGAGGTGCAAATTTTGCCAATGTTGGGATTGTGCAGAGTCTAGAGGCTCAGACCTTCAGATTACTGGGGCATAGGAGGCTGTGGGTAGTTTGCAGAGCAAAGTTGGTGGGGCACTGTGTTCAGAACAGTACCAAAAAGGGCAAGACCAAGGAGGAGGGAGTTGCTTCCAAGGATTTCTAACCAAGGAACCCAGATCAATGGTGCAGTTTCACAAACGATCAGAGTGGGGCATCTTGACATTGGCAGAGGGGTTTCCAGAAGGGAAATCGAGACTCAGAGGGAGTCAAACCGAGAACTTCCAGACAGGAAGTTGAGAGACTCAGCAGGAGTCGATCAGAGGACTTCCAAGAGGGAAGTAGAGAGACTCGGAAGAGTCGAAAGAGGAGTAGTGAATGGGCTGAGAGATCAGGATAGACTGGACGTAGCTTCCAACTTCGTAGTCTGGAAGGCGAGGATCTTGTCCATTCTAGACATGTATCGCATCAAGCACTTCACCTTGAAAACGATAGTGATCCCAGTTGACTTGGCTGAAAAAAGAGAAGTATGAGGAGGCAATGGCTAGGGCTAAGTGCATCATCCTTGACGGGGCCAAGGATCACGTGGTACCACATATTGCCAAGAATAATATAGCAAATGAGATGTGGGATGCCCTGAAAAAGTTGTATCAGCATACTTCCGTGCAGAGGAAGATGTTACTTGAAAATCAGTTGCGGTCATACCAGATGCAGAGGGGCGAGCAGATAGATATCTTCCTCGGGCGATTGATTGAGATCCGGGATCAACTTACTCCCACAGGGGCCACACCAAATTAGGAGATATTGGTGATGACCGCACTAAACGCAGTCTCAGAGGAATGGGAGGTATTTGTCCAAAACTTACTGGGCAGGTCGAAA
Source organism: Pinus tabuliformis (assembly GCA_031772625.1). Taxonomy (NCBI): domain Eukaryota; kingdom Viridiplantae; phylum Streptophyta; class Pinopsida; order Pinales; family Pinaceae; genus Pinus; species Pinus tabuliformis. Next base: position 583,342,677 of record CM062806.1, read on the forward strand.
CTTCCAAACTGGGAGGAACTGTGGGCAATTCTTCGTCAAGAAGAGATCAAACAGTTGACCAAGGTGGGGAGTAGCGGTAAAGGGGTCAGAATCAAGAAGGAGGAATAGGAGGATGCATCTCTAGCATCTGCGGGAAAGCAGGAGAAACAGAAGAAGAAGGACCTCTTCAAGGTCAAGTGCTTCCACTGTGGGGAACTGGGTCACTATGTGAACCAGTGTTCGAGGAAGAAAAGCAAGGGAGAGGCTTCTAAGACCAAGGAAGCACTAGCGAGGGTGAAGAAAGAAGTGGAGATAGATGACGACTGTGCCATGAGTGCTTATGCATCGTTTGAGAGGAAGTGGGGAGACATCGAGCTGTAGTTAGATGGACTACAGACGATGAGGGGCAAGATCCTTGAAGTACCCAACCTCTTAGATTATACCTTGCTACAAGAGGCCTGAAGAGAAGTAGCAGGACTGGCAGATATCGGTAGAGACGGATGTGGATGGAGCGACAGAGGCTGCTACAATGCAGGAGTCCCGGGACATTAGGTTTTAACCCCGTACATAAATTACCTACATGCGAATTCTAAAACACAGAAAATAAACAATGCGAGAGCATAACACATAAAACACATATACACAGAAATTTTCCCCTGGATCCCAAAACCAAGACTACCAGCTTGATTTTTCATTCTTTTCCTTTCAATGTTACAATACATATTTATACATGCCGAAGCATCCAATACCATGGATTGAAAACCATCGCGTCCAAAACCATGGACTGAAAACCATCGCGTCCAAAACCATGTGCGAAAAACATGCACAAAACCATAGGTAGGTCCGCCCAACCTAATATAGGGTTCAAAACCAAAATTTTTTGGGGCGCTGCCCCGGACCCCATAGAGTGGGGTTACCTGCACCCCTCAAAACCCCTATGACTCCCCCCACTACGCAATTGGCACAACGAAGGGGGGGCTCCGCCCCCCTTCTAACCCCCCGGTTAACAATACGAGATGCATGGAGTGTTGCAGTAGTGTAGAGGTCACTAGAGGGAGCACTTGTCAGCGACGAAGGGAGCTTCAACATTGGGAGTGTTTCTAGCCTGAAATAGATGTCATAGTTGGGAGGATCAATTACTCACTTCTCAGTAACTGAGTTGCAGTGCAGCAGTTAGCATTGGCAGTGCTATGGGCAACACGATGCAGCATGATGAGAGGGGATGCAGGGCAGATACAACATTGGAAGTGGCAAGGCCATGGGCAGCAGCACAGATGTAGAGGGAGCTGCCGTACAGATGCAGTAGTGGCAGTGGCAAGGCCATGAGAAGTAGTGCATGATGCAGCAGTGCAGAGGATGTTGGTAAGGGAGGCCTAGCATCAGAACAGGGACCGATGCTGGATGATCAGGGTGATACTCAATAAGGAGTATTACTAGAGCATAATCCTCGCTAAGAGGGAGTGTTGATTTGGGGTAGCATCGGATGTGGTCTAGCCATGAAAATTGGTGGAGAGGCTATAGCACATGAGATCTCCAAGGCCCAGAAATGGTTTGGGCATATAATAAACAGTTTGGGAGATATTAAAATAATTAATATTTTTAATGGAGTTCCTAAGTCTAAAATAGGAAAAATAAAATATTAAGGGGTATTAATATAAAATTGTGTTAGAAGGGTGTAAAAGTCATGGATCAAGCCAAATCTAATCTTAGCCGTTGAATAGAGACTTAATCTCGGCTGTTGATGGACCAACGAGAAAAGTATAAGAGGAGGCTTGAGGGTCAGTTGGAGAACACACCGAGAGAGATCAAGAACTCGATTTTCTGGGGCAGGGTTTGTCGAGGAAGTTGAATGAGTGATCTGAGTTGCAGCTGAGGGGCAATGAATACATAGCAGAGAAGCAGAGTTAGTACTAGGATGATTAGCGCAGAGCTGGGAGAGGGACGCAGAGCTAGCTAGAGGGCCAGCGTGTGAGACGCAGAGGGTCCAAGGGCTGACGCATAGGCTCCAGAAGTTGACGCAGAGCCCAAAGAAGCTTACGCTGGGCCAGAGACGCTGACGTAGTGCCTAGAGGCAGTGCTAGGAGCATTTCGTGGGACAGATTGAGAGCTGGAGAGTCGGATAGGGTGACGCAGACCCTATCAGAGTGACGCAGAGTAGCATAAGCTACATTGTTGTTGTGGGATCATTCATCCAGTGATTTAGCCAGAATATTTGTCTCCGACTAAGAGGTACTACTGCCAAGGCCATTCTCTATTAGGTGAGCCATTTCTGGCACCCAGGTTGTATTCTGAAACTACATAATAATAAAACCCTCTGAATAGTTGCACCGATTTTCCCGCATTGGGTTTTTTAGGGGAATTAGTCTAAAAACAACGTTGTCACTTGTGTGCTTGTTTACTTTCATTTGAGATCTGTATGTGTTGATACTGTACTTGTATTTATTTTCAGTATTTACATGGTAAATAACTTGTTAAGTAATTGAACAAATAGGAAGAAATAAATCAAATAGTACAGGAAGAATTTCTAACGTTTAAACTTAGAAATTCCAACATCTCACCCATTGGGACATGGAAGGGTTAGCACCAATCCTCAGAGCCCTCAATGATGGAGCAGAAACAAGCTATTTCACCACCAGGAGACCCATGAGAACAACTATTGTTCCCCAAACCCAACACTGGGGTACACGGGATGATTTGCATGGAAGTCTAGGGGCCAACACCTAGACCTTGAATTTTTGAGCCTATGGGTTATTATTATGTTTTAACATTGGCTATAAGGTCGAATTATGACCCTACTGAGTATTTTCCCATTATTTTATTAGTTGAGGGGCTAATAGGTTAAAATTAGACATCATTGGACACATATATATTAGAGAGACCTCATTTAATCTCTCTCATCATCAACTTTGTGAATTCGGACCTCTTTAGAGAACTCACACTTGCTTCTTGTGGGTGAATTGGAGATCATAGGATGCACTTTGATGTTTGGAAGCTGATTTTTGGATATTCTTTGGAGCTATTCTTGGTTTAATGGAAGGATATATTGCATGTTATCTTGTAAGTGAATCCTGTTGTTGAATATCTTTTCTTGAATGTCTAATGCATGGAATTATTGATTCTAGGTTAATTTTTTGTTCCCTGATTTGTTGAAGATCAATTTATTGAAGAATATCTAAATGAATGTTGTATGCATTACTCATCATAACATGTAATGAATGTTCCTAGTGGTGATATCCTTGTATCTCTCCCATGAAACTCCATTATGCCATTGAATGGGTAAATGCTGGAAATTTGATAGCTAGGGTATCAAATCTCAGCTTCCTTGGAGACAAATTTGGCTTATCTTAAGCATCCTAGACTCCATATTCCAATAGGACAAGGCACTATTCCTATCACTTGGTGATCATCTTGAAATTTCCCCCTTCAATTTCTCTCAAATTTAGTTCTTTTAAGGCTAGGAAGGAGAATCTAGGGCTTAGAGTGAAATTTTACGCAGGAGGGTTTTTGGTGCTTTGAGAGCCTAAACATAAAGAGGTAGTAGGTCTTCACTACATGACCTATCATTCTAATGGGAATCTACTTAAATTTCATCCATAAAAACTCTTGCCCTAGGTGTTTCCCTGAGAGGGAAACCCTAGTTTCTTCTCCCTCAACTTGAGGACTTTCTTGAAGGTTTCATGAGCCTTGTAATTGTTGGAATCCATCACAAGGAACCTTTTCTCTTTGGTCTTTAGCTTTGGAACTCTCATTATTGTCGAATAATTCAAACCCTAGGTCTTGCACCTCCCTTTCCTAGATCTTATCATTGAGAGCGAATTGCTTCCTTAAAGAAGCCTTTGAACTTATATTGTGTCTCTTTCTTGAATGAGCCCTAGTGAGTGTGAAATTTCCACAAGTACAGTTATTGGATATTATTCTGCTAACTTATGCAGTTTATTTGTCTTCTATAATTAGCTTACTACAAATAACAGATAACTCAGTATTGCAATCTTCGCAAATAAAAATGCAGCGGAAAATAAACTATTGGAACTAAGAAAATAATGCTAATGTGCATGTTTTCGCATAGAATGTCTAGGCACCGCGACAACACTCAGATTGTGGGCTGTCACCCTGATCCCCAATCTCTCCGTTTAAGTTGTCTCCCTACAACAGGCTAAGGGGGGTAGACGCTATGGAAAAATGGAATGAAGAAAAACTAGTTGGGAACCAACCAGTTAGGGAGACATAGCGAGGCGATCAAGTACTTGATTAAGGTTTAGCAAGACTTAGGATTTGATTTGATTTTAAACGAATAACACTAGTGCCTTATGGAGTCAACGATCTTGCTAGCGAAATGAAGACCAAGTAATCGATTAGCAACTGCTGCTTAGGAAACAGAGGTATGCAATCTATTATAGTTCCACGCCAAGATTCTTTAACAATCACTTGAAAGCATTTGTAAAATGTCTAGCATGTAACGAGCATTAAATAATCCAAGCAATGACGATAGATAGATGCAAGATATTCAACAGATGCACAATGCATTAGCAATTAAATTTTAAGAAATTTAAATACTTTACACAGCCACGAAATTTAAATGCTAACCGATTTAGATCCTAGAATTTAAATGATTATTCTTAGTGACCCAACTCTAGGAAATTTACCACTTTAATATAGTTAATCTTTATATATGAAAATTTAAGCACATTTAACTATAGAGAAAAAGAAATGATGATACCACAAAATTCTCCTTTAGATTTTATCCTTGACAAATTTGATTAGTCTTTAGGAAAACTTTTTGGTGTGCTAAGCAAGACTAAATGTGACCAAAATAAATGGAAAAAGATTTAATAATTTTTTAATGGGCCAGAGGCCACATAAAAATTTAAAACCTTTAGATGTGAAATTTATTTTGATTTAAAACTTTAGGATGTCACATTAAAAATGAAAAGAAGCCCCTTCCCCTTTTTTATTTTTTTATTTTTAATGTTTAAAAACTTTTAAATGTTTTAGATTTTAGATTCTTTTAAATTTTGTAATTTTTAAATATTTTAGGATATTTTAGATTTTTTTAAGATTTTAGATTTTTTAAAGTTCATAATCTTAAATCAAAAATAAAAATCATAAATTACAAAATAAAATTGAAATGAAAACAAATCAAGTTAAAAGTGAAAATCAAAATCTATTTTTTTTTAGAACTTTTAATTTTTAATGAGGCAAACCTAAAAATAAATAAATAAATAAATAAATAAAATTAAAAGGACCTAACCATTATATACAAATGAAACTAAAAAATTTATATACACCCTAACCTAAAACTAAATCAAACACATATAATAAAAAAAATAAAAAAGGGTCGAATGTCTCTTATGTTTTTTGCAGCTGCAAGTACCAATGGAAAAAGAGGGAATATGTAGGATTTTTTGCAAGTCGACGGATGGAGGAGGAACTCGACGGGAAGCAAATAGAGTTGTGGGTTAAGGAAAGGGTTTTGGTGTGGATCTGACAAGGATTTGACAGAGCAGCATGGGAGATATGAGTTGCGTAGAGGGAAAAGAGCTGGACGAAGGAATGGCTATGGATAGCTGCGGATTAGGGAGCTATAGCAGCGTAGGAGGGATGGAAGCACGCTGGTGGATCAAAGCAGCAAGAGGAGGAAGGCTTTGCTGCGGTGAGGAGTTTGCTACAGATAGCATGCAACAAAAATCGATGGAGGATGGAATGCAAGGAAAGGGTAGTGGAAGGAATGGAGGTCTGGAGCAGAGAATGCGTGGAAGGACAGGTTGTGGACGGAGCTGAGGGTAGCCACAAGGATGAACGCGTAAGGGTATGGCAGCATGGAGACAATACCCAGGAGCAACGACCGAACAGTGGGGTTGAAGGTGTAACGATGGGAGCCAGATGATGGAGTTTCTTGCGGTTTGATAGATGCAGAAAACTGCAAGGGTTTTTGCAGGTATATGGTAAGGAGTTGCATGTAGAAGAGAGGGCGGATCTGATGGGTAGCGAGAATAGCGAGGGTCTTACACAGTTTTCCCAAAAATTTCGAAATTTTCCTGCAATAAAAAATGAAAACCACAGGGAGCAGCGGACAGGTGACCCAGAAACCCCTCAAAACTTTCCAGAAATCTTAATAAAAAATTTAAATCCTTTTACTTCAGATATCTTTGAAACCCTTATAAAATTTTCCAGATGAAAAAAAATTATTAAATTTAAACCCTAGACTGCAAAATGTCCGAACAATATCCCTAGAAAACGATTTTAACGAATCCCAGAGATCTAGATCTTACCCTCCAGGGCCTAGATCTGGACTCTATGCAGCTTTTAGCTTCAGATCTGCACTACAGGACAACAAGAAACACTCAAACGATATATACAATGTCCCAAAAAAACCTAAAACCCAGAAAACCCAAGTTAGAAAACTAAAAATAATTACAGATCTATGTACATGAATGACAAATCTATTAGATCTAGGGAGTGTGAGTCGAACACCTCTCCCAGATCTGATAATATGAGGCTCTCACCAGCCAGATCTATCGATTTAGCACAATTTTTTTTTTTGAATTTTAGAGGAGGTACTGAGCTCAAAACCCTTCATGCATTACCCATAAAAAATATATCTTATGATAAGCCCGGGATCAAATTAAAGCAGGTCTCTTCAGAAAACACAGATCGGGAGTTGGATGGTTGAGCCAAGAAATTCCTCGAATAACCAATGATCTAATAATCAAGGACTTCCTGCAAAACTCAATTTAACCATCAACATAGAGCGAGAAATCGATAATAAAATTCGAATAAATAGAGATTCCTGCTATTATATTCAAAACTTAAATTATCATTCAAACCTGAGCAACTGAGCAAGATACATGTACTCAAATCACTCTTCAGAAAGCTACATCAATGGCTAAAAAGAAATATATACATGAAAATGACACATCTTACAATATTTTCACGAAGAGTAACACCAGCAGAAATTAACCCCAAAGTCTTTCTTTATTGTTCATAAAAAGATTACAAGAGAGCTTTTTGCTTAGTACACGATCAGAAGATCAGATCCTCCTAACTGACAAAATGACCTCCTATTTAAAGATAAATCCTCTAATGGCTAGTTCAAGTGATCCTCGTCAAAGCAATCTCGACCGTCGATGGGGATTAAAATTTCTTTTAATCTCATCTGTCGAAATTTTAAATTATTGAGGAAATTCGAAATTTTCAATTAAATGAATTTTAATTAATTCAAAAATTAAATTTTTGAATTAATTTCTTCAAAATTTTTACTTTGACTCAACCCCAGGGACCAAAGGCTTAAAAGTTAGCAAAATAATTAATTTACCTTAGTCCTGAGACCTTTTAAAATTTGAATTTTAAAGGACCCACGAATTTTGCCTTTAAAAATTTAAAGTTACCTAGGACCTATAATTAATTAAATTTCTGGCTTAGGATTTTAATTAAATTTTTGACCAGAAAATTCAATTAATTAACCTATGAGAGGATAAATTATTTTTCCAACCCTCAAGACACTTTACATCATGATTTCACATTTTTTACATTTCAAGGGGAAAACCCATTTGAAAAAGACCCTCATAGACTACCCAGTTCTATGACACAGATATAATCTAGCAGATCAAGCAATTTGTAATAAAATAACCTAACCAAATAGTTAGGATTATTCCCGAATCACTTTTACATAGACTCGATCTAGAACACTAGGACTCCCCTAAGATCCCAGTGGAAAAATCCATTCCGGCTTTGGGGTAAGGCTAAAGGAAAACTCTGCTGACCATCTGAGAATGGATCGGTGAGACAAAAAACCTCCCGGAATGTAGATCATCACCAGAAAAATAGGTTTAGCTATGCAATTACATACAGTTTGCACATTCAGAAAGGGATTACAATATAACATGATGAACACACTGATGATGATAGTTGAACGGCACAGACACGTCGGTCAGGCACTATCTCTTTCGCAAAAAAAATGGGGTGTACTGCTATGGGTCGTTGACACGTAGTGGTCAACATCTGGCTCTAGTTGGGGACACATTGCTACAACGGAGCAATGTGAGAATCCAGAATCTACATCCACGCAACACACAATATAAAATAAGTAGCGTCTATCCAAGAAATCACCATATAACGTTAAGCACAGGAAATATATAAGCTCTTCATTTATTAACTAGTCTAATAACATTAAAAACACAAATCTAACTACAAAATGAAATACTAAAATAACAGGGCATAAGGTTTGAAATACAATACAAAGATACCCCATGGCATCAGATGTGTTCAATATAGTGCATACTGGCAGCTATTTCTTGAATGTGCCATGTCCAATTCTGCATACAGTAGGACTTTTTCCTATCCGAAAAATTAAGTTGTTCACGACCATATGATGCATCAAATCGCTTTCTCATTTTCTTTCTCTTGGGATTTTTTTTGTGGCAGGCTGTATCACTGATGACGTGGAACATTCTGCTTCAAAACTCTTAGATGAAGTATGTAAGATATGCATGACATGTCTTTCTTCATTCTGCATCTGCTTTGTCAAGGATTATGGATCAGTCGCATAGGTATCATGAGTTATAACTTGACCCTTTTTTATTTCTTCTTCGATCATGTCATTCTTAGTTAAATCTTCGTTAATGGAGTTAGCCTCTTTCTCGGGATCAATGTTACTTGGGAGCGGGAGCGGAAGCGGGGAGCGGGAGCGGAAGCGGGAGCGGGAGCGACCATTTTCAAAAGCTCCCGGTTTGGGAGCGAATCCCGGAGCGATTTTTTAAAAATATATATATATTTTATATTTTTTAATTTTTGATACATATATGTCAACAAAAACATGTAGAATGATGAATTAGATATAAAAAACATAAAAAAGCATAGATTGAACCATATGACAACAATCATCTAGAAGTTATAATCTTCATCAACCACGTCCGCAAGTTAGTAACATAGTAACATACAACATATTGAGTCTCATGATTCATCAATCTTAAAGTTTCAAGCTTTCAAAATTCAATATATAACATTTATCATCATTGATCACCAAAGTTGTACTTGTAAGCTAAGTGTAACCATTACAACAAATAATATCTAACATGAAATGAAATGTTATAAAATGAAATGAAATGAAACAACTTTCAACTTTCATGAAGCATCATATTCATAATTCATTACTAATGAGTTATAATTGCCAACTTCAAACTTAAATTGTCATATATTGTTTAAAAAAATATCATAATAAATATGAAAGAGTCAATAGTTATAAAAGCTACTAGAAACTAGAAAAGAGAAGTAAATCTATTATCTATTTCTTATGCTTGGGCCTCTTGCCACCACGAGAAATGTCTAATTTTTTAGTCTTGTTGCAAAATCAAGATCTTTGTCATTAATATCACCCTCCAAGCATTAATATCCAGAGGTATCTTTGTCATTACCTTTGTATCTGTATAGGGATCTTTGTCATTAATATCACCCTCTAAGCGTTAACATAAGATAGAAAAAGCATAGCATGTCAAGTCAAGATTTTGTTTGAGTGATGCGTACATTTTTAGAAGGGTCATGATAGAGGAGTTCGACAACCAATGTCACTAACATCAAGGTACATAGAGGGATTGGTACTCTTGATTAAATATGAGTTCCATACCCTAATACATGACCAAATTCAATGGAAACATTGCAATCCCCCAATCCTGAAATCTTGAAAAACTGATAAGTCTGCTGGATTTTGAATGAAATCTAAAATTCTACTTTCTCCATATGAAATCCAATGAGGACGAAACCACTCTCAAACATCCTGAGTCATTTCATGGTAATGTTAAAAATTTAAGTAAAAGGATGAAAATGAAAATTAAAGAAAATGTCACTTTTACTTTAAGAATTTAACATTACCATGAATAGCATATCAATACTAGGGCCTAGACTTGATCATTAAGTTGCCCCACTCAAAAACTATTTGTTTCTTTCAAAAAAAATTTCATTTCGAACATTACTACAAAAAAAAAAATGCAAAAAAGGCAAAACGCTCCCGAAAACGCAGGGAGCGAATTTTTTTTTTAGGGAGCGCGCTCCCAAAATCGCTCCCTTTTCGGGAGCGATTTCGGGAGCGCGCTCCCGACCCGCTCCCGAGTCGCTCCCGCCCGGAGCGCGGATCGGGAGCGGGAGCGAGGGGGGGGGGGCGCTCCCCCGCAACACTGCTCGGGATGTTCACAACAAGACGGGACTTGTGATTTCCTCTCTTCCAGCCTTTTATGTAATGAACCCATTTCTCTGGCATGTCTTACTATTAACTTCGCTTGATTGAGTTCAGTTTTCACGAATCTTTCTTGTAGAGTGACATGATTAGCTTGCATAGCCTTTATTTGATTCTGAATAATGGACATCTGATTAGAATGATTAACTTCCATTATTTTTAATCTGTTCTTGATGATATGTATTCCATCTGTATTTATGACACATGGTACTTGCTTTTCTTCTATGACCGATAATCTATTTTGAAGAGATATTTGACCAACTTCCATGTCCTTTATAATTTTATAATTTTTTGCTTTCATGCCCATGAAACAGTTTTGCATATAGTTTATCTCTTTCTTATGATTTCCCTGCTGATTATTATAATTGAATCTCATGATGGTCATTTCTTCATCCATAGTTGACAACTTGTTTTAAATCACACTTATTTCTTCCTAATAACTTGCTTCCATGGCAGTCACTGGATTTGAATGATTGAATTCGATGATCGTCATATTTTCCTCTAAGGCTAATAACTTGTTTTGCATAGAATTAATTTCCTTGTCATGATTAGCTTTCATGGTTTCTATTGCCTTAGCATGCTGACTTTGCATGTCGTTTACGTGATTAGAGTGTTTAATTTTCATGATTTCCATTTCCTTATCACGTTTCTCCAGGTGGGTGTATAAAGTTCTCATATCCTTGACGTAATCAGTTGCAAATTTTTCTTGATTAAGCTCCATATTTTTTACCAGCTGCATTAGTTCTTCTATAATTTGCTTATCATTTTCCCTTTCATTGTCGACACCGATTTGAAAACTTGTACCTGCTTTTCCACTGTCATGGATTTGACTTGCAAAATGGTACAAGTGGATGGCACATTCTGATATGGAGAATTGTCTTGAAATCATTCATCGATAGATGGATCCTTCACAAGATCACTTTCATTTTGTTGCATAATTCTAGGGGCACAAGGCGAGCTACTTTGATAACCATATCTATCTTTAAAAGTATTGAAGATGTCTTGCAAAGAAGCGAAAGAATCTTCAGGACAATTATTAAACCAATTCAAACCATCACCCTCTAAAGAAAAGGCAAATAGACACATTTTGACATCTTCGTGATCATACTGGGGAGAACTACAATATATGAGCATTGTATGAGTAAACCTGCATAGATGCTTTCTAATAGTGACTGAATCACCACCCAAGAAAAAAGAAAATTTATGAATGGCCACTACCAGAATATCATGGAGAAAATCAGTAAAATGACACGAGGTAAACGAATCATCCATGATGACTTGCTTGAAGGAATAACGAGAGACCAAATGGATGATAGAGAGAGACCCCTGCTCAAGAAAATCAAGAGATCCACAACAAGTAAGCTTTTAGTAGAAATTCTTGTAAAAAATGAAAAAAGTGGAGTCGCCACTTGAACATGAATCTAACTCTAGGATCCAAAAGGCAACAAACAACCGGATATAAGGGAGGGCTTTTTGTCTGAGAAATAATAAATGGAAGAAGTGGAGTCGCCACCCAAACAAGAAACGAACCGAAATGTCCAGGTGCTAAAGGTGCAGATGAAATGATTAATGAGACGACAAAAGATAGGGCGATGAAAAGATCAAATGATGCCAGGAAATGTTGTGTCGCTTAGCCGGCTAATGAATGGCGGAAAAGATGAGATGATTTAAAACGATGTTGAAGAAACCAAGGACATAAAAAGCACTGTCCCTGGTGGCAATGCCAAGTAGTGTTGACTTTGCTGGCTCGAATGAGACATGAAAAAGATGAAAGATGAATGTCAAAGAGCCAAGGCCCAATAAATCAGTCCCCGGCAACGACGCCAAAAATGTTGGTGTTGCTGGCTAAAATGAATGATAAAAAGATGAAAGAATGATGAGGGAATGTCGTTGAAATGCCAAGAATAAAATATCCCCAAGAGCGGCGCCAAAAAATGTTGTCGCACAGAATGTCTAGGCACCGCGACAATGCTTAGATCGGGGGTTGTCACCCTGATCCCCAATCTCTCCGTTTAAGCTGTCTCCCTACATCAGGCTAAGGGGGGTAGACCCTATGGAAAAATGGAATGAAGAAGATTTAGTTGGGAACCAACCAGTTCGGGAGACATAGTGAGGCGATCAAGTACTTGATTAAGGTTTAGCAAGACTTAGGATTTGATTAGATTTTAAACGCTTAACACCAGTGCCTTATGGAGTCAATGATCTTGCTAGCGAAATGAAGACCAAGTAATCAATTAGCAACTGCTGCTTAGGAAACAGAGGTATGCAATCTATTATAGTTCCATGACAAGATTCTTTAACAATCACTTGAAAGGATTTGTAAAATGTCTAGCATGTAACGAGCATTAAATAATCCAACCAATAACGATAGATAGATGCAAGATATTCAACAAATGCACAATGCCTTAGCAATTAAATTTTAAGAAATTCAAATACTCTACACAACCACGAAATTTAAATGCTAACCGATTTAGATCCTAGAATTTAAATGATTATGCTTAGTGACCCAACTCTAGGAAATTTACCACTTTAATATAGTTAATCTTTATATATGAAAATTTAAGCACTTTTAACTATAGAGAAAAAGAAATGCTGATACCACAAAATTCTCCTTTAGATTTTATCCTTGACAAATTTGATTATTCTTTAAGAAAACTTTTCAGTGTGCCAAGCAAGTCTAAATGTGACCAAAATAAATCGAAAAATATTTAATAATTTTTTAAATTTTTTAATGGGCCAGAGAGGCCACATAAAAATTTAAAACCTAAAAATGTGAAATTTATTTCGATTTAAAACTTTAGGATGTCACATTAAAAATGAAAAAAAGCCCCTTCCCCTTTTTAATTTTTTAATTTTTAATGTTTAGAAACTTTTAAATGTTTTAGATTTTAGATTCTTTTAAATTTTGTAATTTTTAAATATTTTAGGATTTTTGAGATTTTTTTAAGATTTTAGATTTTTTAAAGTTTATAATCTTAAATCAAAAAATAAAAATCATAAATGACAAAATAAAATTGAAATGAAAACAAATCAAGTTAAAAGTGAAAATCAAAATCGATCTTTTTTTTTTAACTTTTAATTTCTAATGAGGCAAACTTAAAAATAAATAAATAAATAAAAAAAAATAAAAAAAAATTAGAAGGACCTAACCATTATATACAAATGAAACTAAAAAATTTATATACACCCTAACCTAAAGCTAAACCAAACGCATATAATAAAAAAATAAAAAAGGGTCAAATGTCTCTTATATTTGTTGCAACTGCAAGTACTGACAGCAAAAGAGGAATATGTAGGATTTTTTGCAAATTGACGGATGGAGGAGGAACTCGATGGGATGCAGATAGAGTTGTGGGTTAGGGAAAGGGTTTTGGTGTGGATCTGACAGGGATTTGACAGAGCAGCGTGGGAGATATGAGCTGCATAGAGGGAAAAGAGCTGGACGGAGGAATGACTATGGATAGTTGTGGATTAGGGAGCTGTAGCAGCGTAGGAAGGATGGCAGCACGCTGGTGGATCGAAGCAGCAAGAGGAGGAAGGGTTTGATGCGGTGAGGAGTTTGTTGCGGATAGCATGCAGCAAAAATTGATGGAGGACGGAATGCAAGGAAAGGGCAGCGGAAGGAATGCAGATTTGGAGCAGAGAATGCGTGGAAGGGAAAGGTTCTAGACGGAGCTGAGGGGAGCCACTGGAATGAACGCATAAGGTTATGGCAGTGTGGAGACAATACACAGGAGCAAAGGCCGGACAGTGGGGTTGAAGGTGCAATGATAGGAGCCAGATGATGGAGCTGCTTACGGGTTGATAGATGCGGAAAACCGCAAGGGTTTTTGCAGGTATATGGTAGGGAGTTGCATGTAGAAGAGAGGACAGATCTGATGGGTAGTGAGAACAACGAGGGTTTTACACAGTTTGCCCAAAAATTTCGAAATTTTCCTGCAACAAAAAATGAAAACCCCAGGCAGCAGCAGACAGGTGGCCTAGAAACCCCTCAAAACTTTCCAAAAATCTTAATAAAAATTTTAAATCCTTCTGCTTCAGATTTCTTTGAAACCCTTTAAAATTTTCCAGATTAAAAAAAAAATATATTAAATTTAAAACTTGGACTGCAAAATGTCCAAATAATATCCCTGGAAAACAATTTTAACGAACCCAAAAGATCCAGATCTTACCCTCCAGGGCCTAGATCTGGACTCTGCACAACTTTCAGCTTCAGATCTGCAACTACAGGACAATAAGAAACACCCAAACGATATACACAATGACCCAAAAAAACTAAACCCTAGAAAATCGAAGTTAGAAAACTGAAAATAATTACAGAAATATGTACATGAACTACAGATCTATCAGATCTAGGGAGTGTGAGTCCAACTTCGCTCCCTGATCTGATAATCTGAGGCTCTCAACAGCCAGATCTATCGGTTTAGCACAGAAAAAATTCATTTTTTTTTTTAATTTTAGAGGAGGTACTGAGCTCAAAACCCTTCATGCATCACCCATAAAAAATATATCTTATGATAAGCCCGGGATCAAATTAAAGCAGGGCTCTTCAAAAAACACGGATCGGGAGTTGGATGGTTTAGCCGAGAACTTCCGTGAATGCCCGATAATCTAATAATCAAGGATTTCCTGCAAAACTCAATTTAGCCATCAACATAGAGTGAGAAATCGATAATAAAATGTAGAAAATTTGTGATAGGTTAACCTGATAATGCAATATAAATCAACATAGAATACTAGAACCTACTTCTACTATCAATTTGCGGAAGTTTAAAGATCGAGCTGAACAATATAACCAGAAGAAGAAGAATCAATGGCACAATACACATGAAAAATACTTTGGGGAATGTCTCAGATAAAAACCCCACACTATTGAAAAACTTTGGAGAACGTAGTAACCAAGCACAATGAAAAAATTGCGCAAAGCTTCTGAGATATGCAGGGTCTGACCCTAATGGAGGCCCGCAGAGGAGGGAGCTCCACTCCCTCCTACAAAGATGCTGTGGCCAGCAGAGGCAAGTCACATCTGGGAAATGTCAAAGGTTCAGTGGAGGAAGAAAGAAAAAATAAGGAAAAGGAGACAGATGGGGCAGAGTCCAAGGAAAAGAGCAACACAAAGGACAAGGAAGAAGAAGACAAAAACCAAGGAAAAAAGAGGACGTTAAACAAAAGGGACCGTGTAGACCCAGAGCAAAAATCACTCTGAGAGTAGTTTTAAATAATCTGGCACTGCAGGAGCACAGGGAACATATGGAGACTTACACCATCATTTGCAAATTCATGGGAGTATGGCCCACTGAAAAGGCTTTGCAGACCTGGATCAAATATCACTGGAAACCTAAGGGTAGCATCGATCTACACCTTGGGTCAAAGGGTTTCTTCACAATGGTGTTTACAAACATTGAAGAAAAAGATAGAATATTCGAAGGAGGGCCCTACTTTTTTGCAGCAGTGGGCCTCTATATGCAGCCTTGGGTGATGAACTTTGTTCCTGAGCGGAAAACTTTCACTTCAGTTCCTGTCTGGGTAAGGCTTTTTTCTCTACCTCTGGATTATTGGCAAAATGAATCACTTGTGGCTATAGGCAATAAACTAGGTCATTTTATCAAAGCCTCGAAAGCCACCAGAAGGGGTAAATACACTTCCTATGCAAGGATTTGTGTGGAGATGGATCTTTCAGGAGCTCTTCCGGACGAAGTTATCTTGGAAGTTTTAGATGAGGAATGGGTGCAAATGGTGGACTATGAGCATATTCCGTTCAGATGCCGTCAATGCCACGAACATGGACACTTGATCAGAGACTTCCCTCTAAGTAAAGCAGAACACAAAAGTAAACTAAAAGCAAAGAAGGACACTGAAAACTTTCAGAAAGTATTAAGCAGAGGAAAAGGAAGTAAAAGAGAACCAAAGCAACAACATAATGAGGGGCAAAAGGCCAGTCAGAATAAATTCCAAGCTTTGGTTGAGATGGAAGACATGCCAAACGAAGACCAGTCTATGGAGGAAGACCCTAAAGAAAAGGAGAAAGGGGAAAAGTACACTCCAACACAAAATACTAATGATAAGGAAGAAACCATGATGAATGAAACAGAGCTAGAGATGGACCAGGAAATGACCTAGCGTGAAACAGATCTGGAGGATCACGAACTTCAGGAAATTCTAGAGAAAGAACACCTAGATCTGGAAGGATTTCTGTAGCAGGGAACCACAGCGGGGATAGATTCATTACCTCAAGATGAATGCAATAGAATACAGCAGTTGTTTTTGTGGAAAACTCAAGAAAAGGGGGTAGTTAAAGGAAGAAACATCGACGTGCAGCAGTGTAGAGGTGTGAAAATAATGAAATCAAATCCAGGATTAGCAACCAGAAATGCAGGTAAGAAAAGGGGCAGAAAAAAGCAGAAGGAGCTATTAATGGAGTGTGGAAATCTGATGATAGACTCAGGGAAGATGAAAGACCTGACTAGTTACTCCACAAATCTTTAATTATGAAGTTTACATCTTGGAATATAAGAGGTCTAGGTAGTAAAAGAAAGTAGAGAATGCTCAGTTCTAGAATGAAACAAGATATGCCGGATATGATCTTCATTCAGGAAACGAAGTGTTCCATCCAAAAAATAAAACTAATCCATAGCAAATGGCTTCATAGATTTGAGTTTTTAGAAGTTAAAGCAGATAACATAGCTGGGGGCATTCTCACTCTCTGGAACCCCAAAAAAGTCGAAGTATTAGATGCGGAGGCATCCAGAAACTACTTATCAATAGTCATTCAACTAGTAGGGGTCTCTAAAACCTTCCTAGTCACTAATGTTTATGGTCCTCAAAGAATAAGGGATAAGCTCAGATTGCTAGAATCCCTCATTGATCTCAGGGACAGACAAAAGGGTATCCCTTGGATCATAGGAGGGGATTTTAATATGATCAAATCTCTTTCGGAAAAGAAAGGAGGAACCAGAGTGCTAAACAAAGGCTCATTAGCTTTTCAATCGTTCACAAAGAACTTGAAATTGGTTGACTCGGACTCAGACAATGGCCTTTTTACTTGGAACAACAAGAGAGGAGGGGAAGCTCAGGTGGCCTCTAGGTTAGACAGGTTCATGATATCAAAGGAACTTATGCTTAAAAATAATGAAATTACAGCAAAAATTCTTCCCTTTGGAGGCTCGGATCACTAGCCGATTCAATTGGAAATTAAGGGTTTAGATGCTCCAAAGAATAGACCCTTCAAATTTGAAAATATCTGGCTCTCCCACCCGGATTTCTTGAGTAAAATCAAAAAATGGTGGATTGAGGACTTGTAGATCCAAGGATCTAAGATGTTTATCCTGCATAAAAGACTAAATCATATTAAGTTTAGACTCAAAGAATGGAACAAGAAGGATTTCGGTAACATTTTTGTGAATAAAAAATCAATGGAAACCAAAATTCAAGGACTCAACCAGGAGTTGATCCATGAAGGCTTTAACTATGGCAAAAATGAACAGTCTAACAAACTTCACCATGAATGGGAAAACCTATGTAAACAAGAGGAAATATTCTGGAGACAAAAATCCAGAGTGCAATGGCTCAAAGAAGGAGAGCGCAACACAAGATTTTTTCATAGATCCACCATGGCCAATAGAGCATTCAACAGAATCTCGGCAATAAAGGATAAGAAGGGAGAGACTCAGAACACACATAAGGATATTGAAAAGGTGCTTGTTCAGCATTTTCGAGACATTTCACGAGAAAACAATCCAGACAGGGAAGAATCAATAAAGGAAATCACAAGATATATCCCTAAGCTGGTGTCTAGAGAGGACAATATTAACCTAAACAGACCAGTAACTGAAGAGGAGGTTAGCGAAGTGCTCAAAGAAATGCAAAATGGCAAAGCACCAAGCCCAGATGGTTTTAATGTGGATTTCTTCAAATCTTGTTGGGATATAGTTAAACTGGATATATTAAATGTTGTTGAGGATTCAATGGGTAGTAAAACTATTCTAAAAGCCCTCAATACCTCCTTCATCTCCCTGATACCCAAACAAGACTCGGCTCAAACAGCAGATAAGTATAGACCCATAGCTTTATGCAATGTAGTATACAAGATAATATCCAAAGTAGTGGCTAACAGACTCAAACCTCTCCTCCCTACATTAGTGTCAGAGGAGCAATCTGGTTATGTGGAGGGCAGGCAAATTTTGAACAACATTATTCAAGCCCATGAGGTGGTTCACTCTCTCATAAGCAAAAAGCAAGCAAGGATGATCATGCAACTGGATATTGCCAAAGCTTATGATAAGGTCAATTGGGTTTATATCAAAAAGATACTCACAGCCTTTGGGTTTGATCACAATTGGGTCAGATGGGTAATGGCTCTGGTAACTACATCCAGCTTTTCAATTTTGGTTAACGGCTCTCCCTCTGAGATCTTCATTCCTTCTAGAGGCCTTAGACAGGGAGACCCGCTCTCTCCCTTTCTCTTCATCCTTATGATGGAAGGACTTGGCAGGGCTATCAAGCAGGCTAAAGACATGGGAAAAATTAAGGGTCTTCAAGTAACTGAGAATGGTCAGATACTTACTCACCAACAATTTGTAGATGACACCATGTTGCAAGGAATTCCCATAGTCAAAGAAGCTGCCGCCTACAAGCAAATCCTCAATGTTTTTGCAAGGGCAACAGGTATGGAAGTCAATCTTTCAAAAACAAAAATTTTCTTCTTTAATACTAACATTGCTCTTCAAAGAAATATCTCAAGGACCCTTGGATTCCAAAGGGACTCTCTTCCCTCAAAATATCTGGGAGTGCCTCTCTCAGACAAACCAATGCTTAAAAGTATTTGGGAACCTGTGCTAAACAAGTTGCTGGATAAAGTTAAAAAATGGACCTTTAGAGCCTTAAACTTGGCTGGAAGGCTTGTTCTGACAAAGGCAGTTCTATAATCCATCCCAGTTTTCATGTTATCAGCCCTTCCAGCGCCCAAAGGAGTCTTAGAGCAGATCAAAAATATTCAAAGAGATTTTCTATGGGGTAAGGAGGAAACCAGGAAGAAATGGGCCTTGGTTTCCTAGGACAAAATCTGCAAACCCAAAAGCCATGGGGGTCTAGGCTTAGATGATCAGGAGATTCTTAGTAAAGTGCTAGGAGCCAAGCTTTGGTGGCGATGGGTGCAAGAGCCAAAAGCCCATTGGGCAAGGATCTGGAAAGAAAAATATGCCAGCTCTTGGCACACAAATGATCTCATAAGAATGTCTGGAAACATAAGGGGCTCTCACATCTAGAACAGGGCTTGGGAGAATAGAAGCATTGTGCAACAACACAGTTTCTGGGAAATCAGAGAAGGTGATCAAGCACTCTTTTAGGAGGACAAATGGCAACAAGAACCAGTGTTGTTAAAAGAGGACTTTTAAAGTCTCAAACAGGAAACAGATTCCCAAGGGTTAAACAACGTAAGAGACTTCTGGGATACCTCAAAGGTACAGGGAAAGTGGAGAAGCTAGAGTAACAATGACTGTAGAAATTGTAAAAATTTTCTGTTTTCCCACCCCGGTTTTCAGTTTCTCCTTATTTCTCCCATGTAGTTAAATGCCCATTCCCATAACCATACATTTAACAGACTGAAAAAAATAAATATGGCTGAAAACACAAATTCTAGAAATTTTTCAGAATGCTGGAAATTGCAGAAATAAAAATCAGCAATTAAAAACAGCCATTAAAACACATTAAAACACTGATATTTTTGGTCAACTTGACCCTGGAAAAACCCCCTACAACTCTTGGGGAAAACCAGTTTGAGAGCTCTTCTTTATTTCTGAAAATTGCCTTTTTACAGTGAGAATTATTCAGCAAAAAATCAGCAAGCAAATTTACAACTTATCTCCTTTCCCATGCCTCACAGCAATCTGGAAATTACAGCAAACAGGACAGCAATAAATGTTGTACGACCTCCATTTTGTGTGCAGAAAAATCAGCAAACTGCTCCTCGATGTTTGTGCAAAAATCTGCCTTTCACTATGTGCTGAATCAGCTGTACAAATCTGCTCAACTGCTGCCTTGGAATGTGTGCCAAGCTGCTGTCTCCTTCTCCTTCCTGCTCAGAAATCTCTCTTGCTCTCTTGCTCTCCTTCTCCCAATCTGCTCATGAAAGAATGAATGACCTTTTCCTCCTTTTCCTCCTTTAATATAACTCCAAGTGACTTTTGGGTGATCCAAGTGACTTTTGGGTGATCTCTAAATCCAATGGCTGAAATAGATTTAGATCAATGGTTGAG
The DNA here is from genome assembly GCA_031772625.1 of Pinus tabuliformis. Taxonomy (NCBI): domain Eukaryota; kingdom Viridiplantae; phylum Streptophyta; class Pinopsida; order Pinales; family Pinaceae; genus Pinus; species Pinus tabuliformis. The sequence goes on from CM062806.1 coordinate 583,363,134, forward strand.
ATTAAATGCTCATTTAAATCTCACTTTCTATTTTTTAATTCACCCCACTTTAATAAAGACCCACTTAGTCATTTATTTCCAAAGTCACTTTTCCTTTCTAATTTTTCATTGACTTTATAAAAGTCACTTTAAAATTAGACTTAATAACTTTATCACTTAAAGTCACTTTTAAATTAGATTTAACTTTATAATATTATAAAGTCACTTTAGGAGAAAAATTAAATTCTTTTGGACACTTTTCCCTAGGCCAAAGATCAAAGCCTAAGGGAACCACCTGTCCTCCGGTACCAAATTTCAACACTCCCTCTTACTGAGGAAGGTGTTCCTCACCACACCCATCTTGTCTCTGAAGTAGACATGCTTGCCCCGTGGTAAGGCTTTGGTAAGGATATCTGCAACCTGCTCATCAGTGGAAATATACTCAAGCTTCACAGCTCCCTTCTGAACATAGTCTCTGATGAAATGATATCTGATCCCGATATGGTTTGACCTGTCATGAAATACTGGATTCTCCGTGAGTTTAATGCAACTCTGATTATCACAGTAAATCACTGAAGGTCTCAACGGCTGACCAAATAAGCCAAACAACATCTTGCGAAGCCAGATAGCCTCACAACTAGCTAGACTGGCTGCCATATACTCTGCTTCCGCTGAACTCAGTGCTACTGACTGCTGCTTCCGGCTGAACCATGACACTACTGCTGAACCCAACCCAAAACAACACCCTGAAGTGCTCTTCCTATCAGAAGCACAACCTGCCCAATCAGAATCAGTGTATCCTGCCAATCTCACTCCATCTCCCTGCCTGTAGTCCAGACCATAATCCACTGTCCCCTGCAAGTACCGCAAAATGTGTTTTGCAGCCACCCAGTGAACCTTCCTAGGCTCACACATAAACTGACTCATCGTGTTGACTGCAAAACAGATATCTGGTCTAGTGTTGACCAAATACATCAAGGAACCAATCAGCTGCCTATACAATGTGGGATCCACCAACTCGGAATCCGAAGCATGAAGCTTCTTCCAGTTGGTGATCATCGGTGTCGACATGGGTCTACAATCCTCCATGTGGAATCTGCTAAGGATGTCCACAATATACTTCCCCTGCCCCAGGAAGAAATGCCCCTCCTCCTGCCACACCTCCAAACCCAAAAAGTAATGCATCAAGCCGATGTCCTTCATCTCAAACTCCGCCGCAAGATCTCTCTTGCAGTGCTCTATGAGTCTCTCTGCACCTGTAATGATCAAGTCATCCACATACAGCACCAGAATGAGAGGCTCCTCACCAATCACAATAAAGTAAAGGTTCGGATCTGCCTCACTCTTTGTGAAACCCATCCCCTGCAAGTATGCATCTATCCTGGAGTACCAGGGAGCTTGCTTCAGGCCATAAAGGGCCTTCTTCAGTCTGCACACATGGGACTCCTTCCCATGCACCTCAAAGCCCTGTGGCTGCTCAATGTACACCTCCTCCTGTATGAAGCCATTGAGAAATGCGGTCTTCACATCCATCTGGTGGATCTTCCAACCCATCTCTGCTGCTATCGATATAATGGAGCGGATCGAAGTATATCGAGCCACGGGAGCGAAGGTCTCCTCATAATCAACTCCCTCTACCTAGGAGAACCCTCTAGCCACAAACCTCGCTTTGAATTTCTCAATGCTGCCATCTGCAGCATGCTTTACCTTGTAAAGCCATCTGGAAGTAACCACGGATTTGCCCTCAGGCCTCGGCACCACCTCCCAAACATCATTCTTCATGATAGAAGAATACTCCTCCTGCATGGCCTCTCTCCAGACCTGCTGGCTAGCTGCCTCCTCATAGCTAGAAGGCTCAGAGTCAAGGATGCTGGTAACCATCGCCATATAGCTACAGAACCTCTCAGGTGGTCTACTCTCTCTGACCGGCCTCTTCGGCTCAGCAACAGATGTGGCATCTCTCAAGGTGTCCTGAAGCCACTTGGGCTTCCTCTTCCCTGAGCATGCTTCTCCCATAGGAGAATGAAACTCCTCCTCCTCATCACCATCAGTAGCCTGAACTCCTGACTGTCTGTCTGCTGTCCTCCTGCCTGCACCTGAACCTATAGAAGCTGAGGTACCGTGTGAACTGTCCATCAGTGGACTCCCTAGTGAACTGCTCTATGAACTGCTCTGCATGCTGCCCGGAGCACCACCCCTTTGGCTCGGCGAGCCACTGCTCACTGATGGACCTGACATCCTCATAGATGTACCTCCGGATCCTCCTGATCCTTGCGACTGACTCAACTGCTGCTGAGGGTCTGGCTGATCCAGATACTCTAACTCCCGTGACCTCCTAAAGGCCCTGTCCTCCTCGAACTTCACATCCCGTCTGACAACAACTCTCCTCTGTGCAGGAATGTAAATCCAAAAGGCCTTTGAGGTCTCACTGTAGCCCACAAAGATACCCTTCTCTGCGGTGGGCTCTAGTTTGGTCCTCTCCTCCTTGGGTATATAGGAGTATGTAATGCATCCAAAGATATGAAAATGACCAATATCAGGCTTCTTCCCAGAGAAAGCCTCCTCCGAAGTCATGTGCCCCAAGGGACGATGCGGACTCCTGTTCTGCAAGTAAACAGCTGTGTTGTAGGCCTCTGCCCACAAGAACAATGGCAACCCCTGATCATGTATCATGGCTTTGGCAGCCTCTATGATGGATCTGTTCTTCCTCTCCGCAACCCCGTTCTGCTGGGGGTTGTAAGGAACAGTGAATTCCCTCCTAATGCCTGCCTCCGCACAATAGTCAACAAACTCTCCAAGGGTGTACTCTCCTCCATTGTCCGACCTCAAGGACTTGATCTTTCGACCTGTCTGAGTCTCCACAAGAGCTCTGAACTCCTGAAACCGCTTGAAGACCTCACTCTTGGTCTTCAAAAAATAAATCCAGGTCCTCCTGGAGTGATCATCAATGAATAACACATAGTACTCATATCCACTCAAGGAAACATGAGACATCCGACCGCTCACATCGGAATGAATCAAATCAAGTATCCCCGTCGCTCTGCTGTCACTGCTGGGAAAAGGGGATTTGGCAAACTTGCCCATCGCACAACCTCTGCAAGTATCAAAGTGATCAATACTGAAATCTGGCACACCTGTAGTGATCTGCCGCAATGTCCTCAAGGCTCCATGATACATATGTCCCATCCTGCGGTGCCAAATCTCACACAGCTCAGAACTGCTAGCTCTACTGTCGGTACTACTGCTTAATGCCAAAAGGGGCTGGAATGCAAACTTGTACACCTTTGCATGGCGTACACCTATCACTCTAGCTGAATCAGCTGGAGCGTCCCTGGGATACATCAACACCTGTCCTCCCCTGAACAGTACCTCATATCCTCTGTCCTCCAAAGCTGAGACGGATATGAGGTTCTTCCTCATCCCTGGCACATAAAGAACCTCTGACACCTTCAAGGGAGGTTTGGACTCCCTCTGAAATGTCACTGTCCCCACCCCGACTGCTCTAACAACTCTGTCATCACCGAGTACTACCTCAATATCAGTGCCACTCTCTGAAAGCTCTGAGAAGTACTCCCGGACTCCTGTCATGTGACGTGAAGCCCCACTGTCCACATACCAGATACCTGAAGATGCTCCGCTAATCGAGGGAAAAGCATGCTCCCTCTGAACCTGTGTGGCAGGTGATCCTGTACTAGAGGACTCACACGTAGTGAACGCAAACTCTCGGTCAAAACGACCAGCAAAGTCCTCAATCTCTGCTGAAGCTGCCACGTCCTGGTTCTTCCCCTTCTTCTTCTTCTCCGGACACACAACTGCATAGTGTTCCATCTTTTGACAATTCCAACACTTCACCTTGGAATAGTCCTTCTGTGAGTTACCCTGTTTACCTTTACCTTTGCCTTTACCCCCACCACTGCTTGTGGAAGCCTGCTTCTTCCCTTTGCCTTTCTTGCCTCCTGCCACCAGTGCTACGTCCTCATCCTGCTCAACTGGCTTGGCTGCCCCAAGCTGTCCTTTCCTGATCTCTGTCTGAATACAATCATCCCAAAACCTCTCCCATGTGGGAAGGGTCTCACATGCACAAACCCCATCAGCAAAGTTCAACCATGAACGGGGGAGGCCATTCACTGCAATACGCACCAACTCAGTGGATGGAATGGCCTCTCCAATCGCTGCCAACTCATCTCTCACATTGGTAATCTTTGTGAGATATCCAGCTGCACTATCATTCCCCATCTTAATGTTCTTCAGCTTCTCCTTCAGGACCATCTTCCGGTTCTCATTGGTACTCTGGTAGAGATTGGACAATGCTGTCCACATCTCATGGGCATTGCTCTTTCCTCTCACATGAGGAATGCAATGGTCTTTGATTCCGTCTAGAATCAGCCTCTTACCCTTATTGTTCTTCTTTTTATACTCAGCCAACTGAGTAACATCAGTGGGCACAACAACAGGGTTCTGTGCGGTATGCACCATGATATCCCAGACTTCTGCCTCCTCAAAGATACTCTGCATTCTCTCCTTCCAAACACTGTAATTTGTATGCCCATCCAACCTATCCTCCACCCTCAATCCCAATGACATCCTGCTGTCCTAAAACTGAAAAATAGCACTGTTGTAGTAAAGATAAAACTGCTGTTTACGAAAAAAATCAGCTTGCTGGAATTTTCTGAGTGAAAAATCAGCAACTGTAATTTTTTCTTTTGCTGTCCCAAACTGCCCTTCAGCACTCAAGCTCCGATACCATGTAAAAATTTTCTGTTTTCCCACCCCGGTTTTCAGTTTCTCCTTATTTCTCCCATGTAGTTAAATGCCCATTCCCATAACCATACATTTAACAGACTGAAAAAAATAAATATGGCTGAAAACACAAATTCTGGAAATTTTTCAGAATGCTGGAAATTGCAGAAATAAAAATCAGCAATTAAAAACAGCCATTAAAACACATTAAAACACTGATATTTTTGGTCAACTTGACCCTGGAAAAACCCCTTACAACTCTTGGGGAAAACCAGTTTGAGAGCTCTTCTTTATTTCTGAAAATTGCCTTTTTACAGTGAGAATTATTCAGCAAAAAATCAGCAAGCAAATTTACAACTTATCTCCTTTCCCATGCCTCACAGCAATCTGGAAATTACAGCAAACAGGACAGCAATAAATGCTGTACGACCTCCGGTTTGTGTGGAGAAAAATCAGCAAACTGCTCCTCGATGTTTGTGCAAAAATCTGCCTTTCACTATGTGCTGAATCAGCTGTACAAATCTGCTCAACTGCTGCCTTGGAATGTGTGCCAAGCTGCTGTCTCCTTCTCCTTCCTGCTCAGAAATCTCTCTTGCTCTCCTTCTCCCAATCTGCTCATGAAAGAATGAATGACCTTTTCCTCCTTTTCCTCCTTTAATATAACTCCAAGTGACTTTTGGGTGATCCAAGTGACTTTTGGGTGATCTCTAAATCCAATGGCTGAAATAGATTTAGATGAATGGTTGAGATTAAATGCTCATTTAAATCTCACTTTCTATTTTTTAATTCACCCCACTTTAATAAAGACCCACTTAGTCATTTATTTCCAAAGTCACTTTTCCTTTCTAATTTTTCATTGACTTTATAAAAGTCACTATAAAATTAGACTTAATAACTTTATCACTTAAAGTCACTTTTAAATTAGATTTAACTTTATAATATTATAAAGTCACTTTAGGAGAAAAATTAAATTCTTTTGGACACTTTTCCCTAGGCCAAAGATCAAAGCCTAAGGGAACCACCTGTCCTCCGGTACCAAATTTCAACAGAAATAACAACCTCATAACAACAGAAGCAGAGGCACTGAGAAGCATACTAAAACAAAGGATGATCTTGGTCACAGAGGGGCAGGATCAATTGAGATGGGGCAACAACAACAAAGGTACCTTTAATCTCAAAGAGGCAAAGAATATTCTCCTTGGGCTGGAGTCCAGTGTTCCAGAAAAATCCTGGAAGCAACTCTGGTTTTACCAAGGATGGATGAAGATCAAGCTTTTTATGTGGTTGGTTGACCATAAGAAAATATTGACATGGGACAATATTAGAAAAAGGGGTGTCTTGGGGCCTTCCAGATGTCAACTTTGTGAAGAGCATGAGGAGACTATGGAACACATTCTCAACTGCTGCTCTTACACCACCTGGCTATGGAATTCTTTTTCCAACATTTTCCAACAAACAGATAGGGACAAAGGGAGTATCACTAATACCCTAAATAAATGGAGAAGGATCTTTTCGGAGAATGAGGCTCTTAATTTGGCCTGGGCTTTCACACCAGGATTCATTATCTAGAATGTGTGGAAAGAAAGAAACAAAAGAATCTTCAAGAGTGAAAAGGCCAACCCTCAGAAGCTATATGATTTGATTTTGAAGCAGATTAGGGAAATAGTCAGTACCACAGTGCACAATATCCCAGAGAATCCTCTCTCAAAAAAGGAGTTGAGAACTCTCAGATTTCTGGGATTGCAAGAGATCATTCCCCAAGGGCTTGGAAAAAAGGATATGACAATGAATATAGAGAAATATTTCTGGCACCCTCCTCCGAAAAACTACCTGAAATTTAATATTGATGGAGCCTCGAAAGGTAATCCGGGAATAGCTGGTTTTGGAGGAGTTTTAAGAAATGAAGAGGGCAGAATCATTTCAATCTTCCACAGCCATTTAGGCAAAGAAACCAATAACATGGTGGAATTAATGGCTCTGGAGCAATGCCTAGAGATCCTGATTCAAAATCGCAGCCCAAATGTCATTATAGAGGCAGACTCCGAAATAACCATCAACTCTGTAAAAAGAATTAGCTGTGGTTCTAAACCGGAGAAAGTCTCAAATCATTGGAGACTAATCCAGGTTTATCAACGGATTCAAGCACACCTTCAGGGACTTTGTACTGTTAGTTTCAATCATGTGCGCAGAAATGCTAATAAGCTTGCGGACATTCTGGCCAACCAAGGTGTGAACAATGAGGATTGCAGGATGGAGAAGAAGTGGCAAGAAATGCCCCAGAACCGTTTAAAGGTACTCTGCAATGAGCAAGCGGCAGAGGACATTGAAGTGGTTTGATATCGTGGGAGGGTTTCATGCAGGAATGAAGTTTCCCCAGCCAATGATTCCTCTGCCTCTTAGTTTGGCTTTTCTTCCGAAGTTTTTCCTTTGGGCACCACTGATTCTCGAATGGATTCAAGACGGAGCTTTTTGCTTCATCAGGGCAGTCTCGGATAATGGGTCCATGGTTAGAGCGGAAGTGGCGGGAGGTGCGTTCCTATAATCACCGGAATAGTTTTCCTTGCCGAGTACGAGTGGATTATTGCACCTCGGTGGTTTTCCATTGATCACGTGAAGCTCACATGGTAAGCAGTTTTACTTTTTTGGCCGCGATTCCATTGAGCATCCAACACGTGGCATTGGTTGATTTTGTTTACCACCCTTCATCGCGGATTAAAGTTCGGCTGTGTGGGGGGAAGCGATATGGCTCTTGGCCATTGGATCCAAGCGCCTGGATCAACGGTTGGGAAAGAGTCAGTAGTTTGGTGGGGTCAGAAGGATAGGCAAACCCTTTGGCGGGGTTTTTGAGGCAGAGATTTTTCCATATCAACTCTTAAGGTGGCCCCCGCTGGTTGAGTTGACCGGAGGATGATTTTGTGGGTTTTGTGTTTAGTAAGGATCTGTTTGTCCAAAGCTCATGGTTTTGGACGGCTTATGTACATTATGTAACCATATTTTGATTTAATGATATAGAAGGTTTTTCTCTTGCTACAGCAAAAAAAAAAAACCCACACTATTGTATTAGCATACATGGTGGAAATACATGAGAATTATACAAATCCTTGACTCTCACAGCTAACCAGCTCTCAGTACAATCCTCACAGATGCTCACAGGCAATCTTGGTTTCTCTCCAGCCTTCCTCTCTACCCTCCAAGATCCTATTTCCTTGCGATGTTCCTTGTGGATGATTAGCCTATTACTAAGTGGAAAAGCAAGCCTTCAAAACTACAAAATTCTCAAGGATGAATCCTTGACTACATGCATGAGTTTTCACCATGAGAAAACACATGCAACTAATAATTCACTATCCTTGAACATTAATCTCAACGGGGTCTTTCTCAGAATAGACATGCATGGGTTTCTAATGAGGGAATCTCAATTAACTGGAGTAGCACTAGTTGAGTGCATTAATGCATCAACTAACTGTTAACTCACTTTTAGTTCCTCAAATAGTTTGGAACTAATTTAACTAGACTTAACTCAATAAACTGAGTTAACTAATTACAACTCAAATATAACTCAATCTTATCTCCTTAATTTAAGGGATAACTCTTGCATGACTTCAGAAAGACTTTTAACTTGAATTTCTCCAACTAATTAATTTAAATTAATTAATTAATTATTTCCAAGTAGTTGTTAAGACTAAATTCGATTTTAATTCACAATTTAATTCAAGGACAAATTAAATTGGAATATTCTTGTTGCCATATTTCAGCATAAAATTCAGATAAATAGAAATACCTGCTACTATATTCAAAACTTAAATTATCATTCAAACCCCAGCGACTAAGCAAGATACCTGTACTCAAATCACTCTTCAGAAAACTACATCAATGGCTAAAAAGAAATATATACATGAAAATGACACATCTTACAGTATTTCCACAAAGAGTAACACCAGAAGAAATTAACCCCAAAGTCTTTCTTTATTGCTCATAAAAAGATTACAAGAGAGCTTTTTGCTTAGTACACAATCAGAAGATCAGATCCTCCTGACTCACAAAATGACCTCCTATTTAAAGATAAATCCTCCAATCGCTAGTTCGACTGATCCTCGTCAAAGAAATCTCGACCGTTGATGAGGATTACAATTTCTTTTAATCTCATCCATCGAAATTTTAAAATATTCAGGAAATTCGAATTTTTCAACCAAAAGAATTTTAGTTAATTCAAAAATTAATTTTTTGAATTAATTTCCTCAAAATTTTGACTTTGGCTCAACCCCAGGGACCAAAGGCTTAAAATTTAGCAAAATAATTAATTTACCTTAGTCCTGAGACCTTTTAAAATTTAAATTTTAAAGGACCCACAAATTTTTCCTTTAGAAAATTTAAAGTTACCTAGGACCTATAATTAATTAAATTTCTGGCTTAGGATTTTAATTAAATTTTTGGCCAGAAAATTCAATTAATTAACCTATGAGGGGATAAATTATTTTTCCAACCCTCACGACACTTTACATCATGATTTCACATTTTTTACATCTCAAGGGGGAAAACCTATGCTGCACGGGTTCCCGAACCCGGGGGTGGGGTTCTCGAACCCGTCCCGGGTTCTCGAACCCAAGTACCGGATTCTTGGATGGGTGCTTCTGAGAAGAACCCATAAGAACCGGGTTCTTCTATAAAGAACCGGGTTCTCCATTAAAAAAAATTGGGTTCTTTTGTCTTGACAGGTACGAAGAACCCTGATGATGGGTACTTGGAACCCCAAAATCGGGTTCTTTGGAGTTCATTTTAATTTTAATTTTTAAATTTTTAATTAATTTAATGGGCTTCCCCTAATATTCCAAGTAGCTAGTTCTGCATCTTTCGAGAGGAATTGGAGTACTTATGTCTTTATCCATTCAGTAAAGAGAAATAGGTTGGGCTCAAAGAAGGCAGAGAACTTAGTGTACATTCATAGCACACTTTGTCTCATATCTTGAAAAGATCTTCGTTACAAGGAGGGTCCTTTCAAGAGATGGGACCAATACACAGATGATGTTATGTGTGTGGGTGAGGAGATACAACCAGATGGCCTTATTGAGCTACCTCCAGTTGCTATGGATGAGAGAGCCTCGAGATGAGAGTGATTCCTACCTGGAGAGCATGCTAACTGAAGATCTGAGTGATGTTGATGACATGGCTTGAGGAAGCCATTGTTCACTATTAGCTATTTTTATTTTAGTATTTTAAAATTTCCTAGTTTTTGTTTGGAGATGCCTTAAGGCAAATTTTGAATGTAGAATGACAATGGACATATATCATGATTCTTATTAATATGTAAACTCCAATTCACACTTGATATAACACTAGAAATTTTGAAATTTCATTGTGAATGTTGAATGTTCAATGATGTGCATGCTTAAATATCTAAAGTTTAAATCACAAGTATTTTAGTTTTCTTGTTTAAAGTTGAAAAATATACAATTTCACATATATTATAATTTATAAAATATAATATTTATATATTATATATATAAATGATAATGTACCCCCGACGAACCCACGCACCCTATTTCAAAAAATGACATCCCCGTTCCCGTCCCCGTCCCCGTACCCGTCCCCGAACCCACGTTTCCTGGCAACATAGGGGAAAACCCATTTGAAAAAGACCCTCATAGACTACCCAGTTCTGCAACACAGATATAATCTAGCAGATCAAGCAATTTGTAATAAAATAACCTAACCAAATATTTAGGATTATTCCCAAATCACTTTTACATAGACTCGATCTAGAACACTAGGACTCCCCTAAGATCCCAGTGGCAAAATCCATTCCGGATTTGGGGTAAGGCTGAAGGAAAACTCTGCTGACTATCTGAGAATGGATCGGTGAGACAAAAAACCTCCCGGAAGGTGGATTGTCACAAGAAAAATAGGTTTACCTAGGCAATTACATACACGACACAGATCTGCTGAGCTTATTTACAATTTACACATGCAGAAAGGGTTTACAATATAACATGATGATCAGGCTGATGATGATAGTTGAACGACACAAACATGTCGATCAGGCGCTATCCCTTTTGTGAAAAAAGGGGGTGTACTGCTATGGTCGTTGACACGTAGTGGTCAACAACACACACACAATAAATTTGACACCATTATTTTTGGACAATAGTCCCTGGAAGAAAACCCGTAAAGGGAAAACCAGTGCAGCAGATGAGGGTTTATATTATTCATTATCAAAATAGAGAATTACAACTAGTTGTCGTAGAATGGAAAACCTCTGACATACAAATTTTCTCAACTAGCAAAATAATTTGGGAAATTACTTTTCCCTCCAGCAAATCGAACTGGCCTCCTCCTAGCCACTCGCACTCTCTCTAGCACTCGCATTGCTGCTCATAATTGCGCAATGCAGCCACTAGATAATTCACACAGCCTTTGGGACTCACTCCCTACAAGTCAATCTACCTTCCTCTACCTTGTAAAGCTACTCGCACCTCCTCCGGCAATTCTTCTAGCAACTGGAAGTGGAAATAATCCTCTTGCCACACGCACTAGGAAACTAGCTACTCACAATAGCTTAATTGACCTCCTCTGCTGGAAAACTGGGCCTCCCTTCTTGACATTGGATTGCTAGAAAACCTCCTAAGAATTTCTCTGGAAATTCTTACTGCTAAAAACCTCGCTACTGGCTCTCTCTAGATGGAACTGTGCCTTTCTCTCTACAACTAGCTAATTCAAAATGCCTCCCCTTGTGTCTCAATTGTGTGTGTTTTCTCCAAACCTCATCAACTTTCTCTTATAATCTTTTGTTGAGCAACCAACGACCATGATCACATCTCAATCGATGGCTATGATCATCTTGACTCCATCAAGTGACTTTTCCAGAAGTCTTTAGGGCAAAATTGATTTCCCTCAATTAATCTGATTTAATTAACCAATTTTCCTAAGTTAGACTTAGGAAATATTTAATTATTGGCTAATTAATCTAATTGAGGTGTTTCTAAAGCTTTTCTCATGAAACCTTTCTGGGTTTTGGAGATCTTGTGTTCCTTGTCCTCTTAGACACCATAGATACTATGCTATTTCTATCTCTGCACTAAGCCACCTACTCTAATGTCAACTTTGCACTGTGCTCCTCAGTATTTGACGACTACTAGTCTGCAACTATCATTTTGGTATTGACTAGATCAATTTCCACTGATCCATCCTTCTATTGAATACTGTGGGCCCCGTAGCAAGGTAATGATTCATGAGGTGGACTCCTCAAGGACCCTGCCCAATCTCTGTAGCTCTCTGGGGCTACAACTCCATGTCACCCCACCTCACTCTTGGAGGTATGTAGGCCATCATAGCGAAGTCTTCCTCCAACCTAGAGGACAGCCTATCTATCTCAGCATGTGTTGTTTCCCAGTCTTGTTTCCCCTGTTTGTCTTTCTTTTTGAGAGGACACTGGGTACTATAGTGGCCAAACTCAACACATCTGAAGCACTTGACCTTAGATAGGTCCTTTTTCTTCTTTCTATGCTCTCATTTCCCTTGACTGGGACCCTTAGATGCGAGGGCCACATTCTCCTCCTCCTTCATCACCTTCTGTCTGTTGCTACTGTTGCCACTGATGGAGCTCTTTAGCAGAGCTAGTCTCAATTTCTCCTGCTGCAAATCGGCCTACATTTTGTCCCATCCTGGTAGTGTGTCTCTACCCAATATACTTTGGACAAAGACCTGCCAATCCTCTGAGACATTCTTGAGTGCCAATTGTACTAGCTATGAAGGTTGAGGAGCTGCCCCAACCACTAAAAGCTGGTCTCAGACTTCCTGAATCCTAGTGAAGAAGGGATATGTGCCTTTCCCCTTCTGCATCCTGATGCATCTCAGCTTCTACTCTAGGAACATCTTCCGCTGCTCAGAAGTACCCTGGTATAGCGTGGAGAGATCATCCCACATCTCTTTGGTTATTCCCTTTGCCACTATATGTGAGACAATATGGTCCCGAACTCCATCCAGGATCAAATGATTCGCTCACACCATATCCTTCCTATATTCCTTGAGTTGATCTGCATCTTGAGGAACTTCCACTACATTATCAATGTAGTCTTTCAGGTCATATTCATCTAGAAGGAAAGACATTCTAGCCTTTCAGATGACATAGTTGGAAGCTCCACCCAACCTATCTTGATCTCTATGCCCTATAGTGGCCATCTCTGAAATTGTCGAAAACTCCCTCTTTCCCTGTGCTTGGCTGCTGCTCTGCTATTCGCACTCCCTTCTGGAATGTGCAGATCTACTAGTTGCTACTACCAATTTGCAACTGGAAATTTGAACTTTTGAGACTCGAAGTTCCCTGAGGAAAATTTTCCCTCTGCTATGTGTGCTTTTCTCTTCCAACTGACACAGATTCTGTTTCTGCAACCTGCAGCAAAACCCTCTGTGTCCAACTAGGAATCTGCTCAGCCGAAATCTGAGCTGCAATTGCTCCCTTTGATTGCTGGAATTACAATCCCGGGCAATTCGACTTTTCTGCACTCTTGCAACTGAAAATTGAATTTTTCTCCCCTAGCAATTCAGCCTGCCTGTCTGGATACTGCGCTGCCTTTGAGAATTTCGCCTTGCTACTTCCTCTGAGCAGAGAAATTCTTTCCTTCGCTTCTGAGCTTCTAGCTAATCACTTATGCTCTGATACCATGTGAAAATTTCAAAACTGAAATACTATTGCAACAACTGGAATTTATTTTTATAATTGTTAATTATCTTAACAATTTATCTGCTACGACAAATATCAAATAAATCACACTGCAACCTCCACAAATAAAATACTGTGGAAATAATAGTGCTGGAAACTGAGAAAAATCTAGCACACACAATAAAAATGACACTATTATTTTTGGACAAATGTCCCCGGAAAAACCCAAATTGGGAAAATTGATGTAGCAGTGAGGTTTTTATTATTATGTAGCAGTGAAAATCTGAGTGCAATCTATGGTTGCCCAACTGGAAGTCCAAACAGTAATAAAATCTAGGCAAAATTATTTTAAGGGAATTACCCTTCTTCCACAAGCAATCCCAACACAACTTCCTTCAGAAAGCGCGGCCTCCTAGACCCTCTGCATCAACTCTTTTGCTGCTTTGCACAAACCCTATGACGTCAAGCCTCCAACCTGCCTCTAATGAAGTCGTTCTACCTATCTCTGTTGAGTGAATTGCCTCTCCGACACTCTGGACTCTATGCCCGCCCTTTGGAACTGAGAACAAATTTCTCTCTAGCAAATCGAATAACTCAGTCCTCTTGCTGCTGCCTCTCCAGATCTTGGAAAACTTCCTCCGGATCACTATCCCTGCCCCTCACTATCTCTGCTGCCTCACTGAAGCTCGAACTCTCCAACAACTAACTAATACTACTCTGGAAAAGCAAATTCTCCAAGTGACTTTGGTACATTCTCCATCACCACATCAATCCCTTCTTATATCTTCCTGTTGGGACTCCAGTGACCAAGATTAAATCTTAATCGATAGTTCAAATTATTTCTGAATCGATCTGTGTGAGTTTTTAGAGAATGATCACTTTGACTTAATTAATTCTGATTAATTAGCCATATTCACTAAGTTTAGACTTAGGAAATATTTAAAAATTGGCTAATAATTTATTTAAGCCATCTCTAGGTAGAATTTCCAAAAACGATTTTTGGGTTTTGGATATCTCATGTATTCTAGCCTCTCCGCCAAATTTTGTGGCTAGAACACATCCGATGCTACAAAAACTAACAGATGCCACTTTTGCTGCCTCTGCATTGCTGCTATCATTGCAATAGTGAGTCTCAATCTCACTACTACTTTAATACTTGGGCTCCTGTATCAAGGTTAATGATCCAACTAAGAAATCATAGACACAACAATTGGTTTTGATATACTAATCAACCCTCCTTGGGTACGTTCTAGATCTCCTTGTTGCTCCTTCCTTATACCCTGCTTGATCTGGCATACTAGAGTGTCATGCTCCTCCTCCTCCTGAGGACACTACTGCTATAAGTGCAAATTCATTTTCTAGTCTAGAAGACAAATCCATGATCTCTGTTGAAGTAGTTGTTCACTTCTCCTTCTTGTCCTTCTTCCTCTTAGGACACTGGTTGACATAGTGACCAAGTTCACCACAGCCAGAAGACTTGACCTTCGACAGGTATTTCTTCTTCTTTTCTCCTTTTGAGTCTTGTCCCTGGTTGGAACTCTTCTTCACTTTTCCTTTTCCTGCAAGAGATACATTCTCTTGTTCCTCCACCTTCGTTGTATTTCCGCTGCTACTAGTAGTGCCCTCAACCAAACTAAGCCTCATCTCCTCCTGAGTAAAATCACTCCATAGATGATCCCAATCTGGAAGCTTGTCATGCCCAAAAACCACTTGAAAGAACGTACACCATTCCTTGGTGAACCCATTGAGTGCTATAAGCAGTAGCTTGTGATTTGCTGGCTTCTCTCCTACTGCAGTGAGTTAGTCTCTGACAGACTAAATCCTGGTGAGATAGGTGGTTACATATTCGCCTTTGTTCATCTTGGCAATCCTCAGCTTTTCTTTGAGAATCATCTTCCAATTCTCTAATGGATCTTGGTATAGAGTGATATCATCTCACATCTTCTTTGTTGTTCCCTTCTCTGTGATATGTGGAATGGTGTGATCCCTGACTCCGTTAAGAATCATCCTCTTTGCTTTGGCATTGTCCCTCCGATATTCATGAAACTATATGGGATCTATTGGTATAGCGATAACTGCTATAGAAAACTCCTTCATGTTAGTTTTTATAGCATCAAACAGGTTTTCTAGTCTCAACTTTGTTGATTTTGGGTAGCATCGAATGTGCTCTAGCTCTGAAATTTTGTGGAGGGGTTAGAACAAATGAGATCTCCAAGACCCATAAATCGTTTGGTGAAATTCCACCCAGATTGTGTTTTATTAAAATAATTAATATTTTTAATGGGGTTCCTAAGTCTAAACTTAGGAAAATAAAAATATTAATGGGTATTAATGAAAATATGGGTGAGAAGCTTCTAAGAGATGAGGATCAAGTCTAATTTAATCTTAGTCATTGATTAGAGACTTAATCTCGGTCATTGATTCATCAATAGGAAAAGTATAAGAGGAGGCTTGAGGGTCAGTTGGAGATACACCAGGCAAATACTCAGTAACCCGAGGGAAATCAATTCTCAAGGAGTAAGAATTTGATTTTAGAGGGAAAGTTGCAGGGTGAAGGAAGAGGAGGGAATCAACATTAGTCAGAGACTGAGGAGGAGGCGATGTAGTGCATCAGAGAGACAGCGCAGCTAGGGACGCAGTTCTCACACAGTCCTCACATAGATGACGCAGAGAAGGTTGGAGGGTCTCTAGGGTGTCAGAATTTCTCCAAAGTGAGGAGAAAAATTATCTCAGGTGTTTTCTCAGAAGTTTCTCTATGTTCTGCAGAATCATTCCTTGTAAAGAGATTGTTGTTGAAGATTAATAAATAAATCCTCATCTGCTGCACCAGTTTTCCCGCATTGGGTTTTTCTGGGGACAATTGTCCAAAAATAATTGTGTTGATGTGATTGATTCTTGTGATTGTATTTCTCTATTCTTTTCTCTATGCTAGTATGTGACAACTACAGTATAATTTATTTTGATGTTTATTGAAAGGTTTTGTAAATAACTTATTGAGGAAAATAAATAGGAGAAATAAATTAGTTACTGCAGTGGAATTTCGTGTTTGGAATTTTCACAAACTTGGGTCAGAGAGGTTAAAGAACACAAGATATCCAAAGCCCAGAAAAGGCTTCAGGAGAAAACAGATGGCTCAATTAAGCTAATTGATCAATAATTAAATATTTCCTAAGTCTCACTTAGGAAAATTGATTAATTAACATTAATTAATTGAGAAAGGTGAGAATTCTCTAGAAACTCACATGGATCGAGTTAGAGATGATCTTACCCATTGATGGGGATCTAATCATAGTTGTTGGTTCACCAACGAGAGATTATAAGAGCAACTCGATGGAGATGGAGAAGACACACTTGAGAGGTCGAGTTCCTTGGCAGGTTGAGCAATCTAGCTCCAACAACAAAGAAGAGAAGAAGAGTTCAAGCCAGAAGGGACGCAACGACTAAGAGGTAGCAGAATACGAAATTCTAGAGGAAGTTTCCAGTTCCAAAGAGACAACAACAAGAGGTAGAGTTATTCCACAGAGAGTTTGCACAAGGACTGCACAGGCAACTTCAGTGAGCAGTTCAATTTAGCTGAGGAGGAGGTCGATTCAGGTTCCAGAGGCCGGTATAGTTTTCCAGAGGGATAGAGAGTCACTTCTAGCAGCAGCAGCAGGCAAGATGGCTTGATCAAAGGTAGTTTCGAGCCATACGTGTGCGGGTTTGCGCAAGCACTGTGCAGAGGGCCTGCGCAAGCACTGTGTAGAGGGCTTGCGCAAGGGTTTGGATGGCCAGTTTTTTTGAGGTTGTTTGTGTCGGCATTGCTCGTGGAGAGAGAGAAAATTCTCTCTAATTATTTTTGTACATTATCTTGCTGAGCATTCCCAAGTTTGGGCACCCAGATTGTACTCTGATATATATGTGATAGAGAATGAGAATGTATGTATTAATGAAATTGTGATATAATTACAAAGAGAATTTGATGTTGTTGCTAGGATTTGAACTTACCTACTAAATCATTACATGCTAATTCTTGCATGGGTAGCTGATGAAATCCATGGTTTACAATACTGGATTGAACTAGGGTAATGGATGGATGGTTAATGACAACCTTGTATGCTTGATGCACTTTAATGATACTTGATGCCAGGGTTGAACAATGAAAAGAGAAGTTGTATTGATAGTTAGGGATTGGTATTTAAACCTAAGAAGCAGAGGACATTTTTTGGGGCAATGCATAGTGATGTGAATGTATTGCAGAAGTTTGAATACTTAAGGTGGTGTTGATGTCTATGCTACAACTACGGTTTGAGAAGTGTTTGTTCTACAAGTTGAGATGATGACCAGTTAGAGCTTGGGTAGAGGCAAAATTGTTTATGACAGTTGGAATTGACAGCTAGGGTTTAATTGTTTCAACAGAAGAAGTTGTTGCTGCTGACGACTTTGTGCCAGTGTTACAGATTAACAAAAACCAACAAATTATTTTATTCATTTTATTCAACACAGGGGATCCAATATGAAAATATATGAAATGTGGTCTACTTGTTGAATAGGGTTGCAGGGTGGTGCAAAGCAGTAGAGTGGAGTCTCCTTCAAGTTGGAGCGTACGTTGGCCATTGGAGTGTTCTTCTAGTTGGAGCTGGTAAATAGTATGTTGCAACATCCTTCAAGTCAGAGCCTGTAAACTAGGACATTGGAACGTCCTTCTAGTTGTAGTTGGTAAACAAGGTGTTGGGGCATCCTTCAGGTCGGAACCTGTAAACTAGGGCGTTGGAGCGTCCTTCTAGTTCTAGATGAAAAACAGGGTGTTGGAGCATCCTTTCAGTTGGATTTGGTAAACTAGGGCGTGGGAGCATCATTTAGGTTGGAACCTATAAATCAAGGAGTTGGAGCCTCCTTCAATTGGAGCTGAAAAATATTGATGTAAATTATTGAAGACAAATATTAAGAAGCATTCATTGGCTTTTTTCCCCGGAAGTGTTTCAACCTAAAAATTTGTTTTCTATTGCACTGATGTGTGTGCATTGCCAAATGGTGTTAATGGCTGTTTATGTTTAACTAATGCTATTAATGTTTACTGCTCTGAAAATTCTAATTGAAGTAAGAAATATTGATTCACCCCCTCTTAATATTCCCAACAAGCACAACTATGATGAAGATCGAAATTGGTGTGGAAAAGCTACCATAAGTGTAGTAGAAGAAAGAGGAGAAAATATGAAGGAAATCATCACAGTTGTTAAATGTTTTGTGATACTAGAAGAAGAGATGAAAAAAAGGAAAGATGATGCTTTTGATGTTATAGATGTTGAAAGATATGTCCAATTAGTAGTAACTAAACCACAAGAAGATGCAGATAAAGAATATGAAAACGAATACAAAGAAATATTGAAGAAGAAGACCAAAGTAAAGTTGAAGCTAAAAAGGAAGAAAAAGTATCCAGAGTATAAAGTCTAGACCAAAAGGAAGAAAAATCTTGTATAACATAAAGCCAAGGACAAGCTAGACCAACATGTTGATTTTTGGTAGCATTGGATGTGCTCTAGCCATGAAAATTGGTGGAGAGGCTAAGGCACATGAGATCTCCAAGACCCGGAAATCGTTTGGGGAAATTCTACCCAGAGGGAGAGATATTAAAATAATTAATATTTTTAATGGGGTTCCTAAGAATAAACTTAGGAAAATTAAAATATTAATGTGTATTAATATAATATGGGTGAGAAAGTTCTAAATAACGAGGATCAAGCCAGATCTAATTTAGTTGTTGATTAGGGACTTAATCTCGACCATTGATTCGTCAACTGGAAAATTATAAGAGGAGGCTTGAGGGCCAGTTGGAGACACACCAAGTTAATCAGTCAATTCAATTTTCTGGGGCAGGGTTTGTTGAGAAATCGAGTTAGTGATCTATTGCAGTGAGGGCAGTTCGACAGAAGGTAGAGAATACACAGCAAAGAGGCAGAGAGAGTGCTGAAGAGACAACGCAAAGGCAGCCAGAGCTAACGGAGAACTAACACAGAGGCTTGGAGGGCCAGCGCTGAGGATGCAAGAGGCCGAGAAGCTGACGCAGAGGCTAGCAGAGCTGACGCTAGGCAGAAAGAGCTGCACTGTGGTGTTTCTGTGGCGCAGACTGAGAGCTATGAAGCAAACGTAGAGTCGTAGAGGGTGACGCAGTACCTAGAGGGTGATGCAGTTTTGGAAGGAAGCTTGGAGCAGCTTTCGTTGTCCAGCTAAGGAACAGTCGAAATCACTGTGGGGCCAATCATTCGGTTGCTGATCAGCCGAAATATTTGTCTCCGGAGCAAGGTACTTCTACCAAGGAAAATCTCTGAAGGGTGAGCCATTTCTGGCACCCTAGTTGTATTCAGAAAACTGCATAATAATAAAACCCTCATATCTGTTGCACCGATTTTCCCGCATTAAGTTTTTCCGAGGACAATTGTCCAAAAATAACGTTGGCCCTTGTGTTGTCTCAGTTATTTTAGTTGTTGACTTGTATATGTGTGAACACTACATTTGTGTTTATTTTGATATTTATATTAATAAATAACTTGTTAATCAAAAGAAAAAGTAGGAGATAATAAACTAGATAATGCAGTAGGGATTTCTGATGTGTCAGATTTAGAAATTTCCACATGGTATCAAAGCGATTGCAGATCATAGGAGGACTGAAAATATCAGCAGAAAATCTGAAATTTGTAGCAGAAGTAGTTGTCCCAAGAGATAGCGTTGTTCCAGAGTAGAAGCAGCAAAGAGAAGAAGTGACACAGAGCCTGCATCGGTATTTTGAGCTAAGGGAAGGGCCAGTGTAGAGACGGAAGGGGGGGAAATCAGGCCTACACAATGCCCAGTCATCTTTACCATCCATAGAGGATTGACGTTGTGGCCAGGAGGAGCTGATCCAACTCTCACTGTCATTGCACAGAGCCAGAAGGGCCCAGTTTCTTCAGTTGCTGGGGCTAAGGGCGCTGTGCAGATTGTGATTTGAGGAGCTAGTGGGACATTGTTTTTGTCGGTGCAGAACAGTGTCTAAGGAGACAGAACCAAGGTAGTGGGAATTACTACCTCAATGGATTTCTAGCCAAGAAATCTAGATCTGAGTTGCAGCAGGCAAAGGAGGATTGGAGAGGACTGATTCGACAGCTGGCCAGAGGATTTCTAGGAGGGAAATTAGGACAGGACTGATTCGACAGCTGGCCAGAGGATTTCTAGGAGGGAAATTAGGACTTAGAGGGAGTCCAGAAGAGGAGCTGAAATGGAAGTAAATGGATTGAGGGATTAGGAAAGGTTGGACGGCACTTCCAACTTTGTCATCTGGAAGGCCAGGATCCTGGCAGTCCTGGATCAACATCGCATCAAGGACTTTTCCTTGAAAGTAGTGTCTATCCCAGTTGACCCAGCTAAGAATGAGAAGTATGAGGATGTGATGGCGAGGGCGAAGTGCATGATCCTAGACGGGGTCAAAGATCATGTCATACCACATATTTCTGAGAAGAAAACAGCAAAGGAGATGTGGGACACCCTGACCACCTTATACCAAGGCTCTTCCATGCAGTGGAAGATGCTATTAGAGAATCAACTGAGGTCATATCAGATCTATTAGGGAGAGCAGATAGATCCATTCCTTCTCAAGTTGCAGGATATTCGCCACCAGCTTACTTCCGTGGGGTCTACACCTGATCCAGAGTTTATGATCAGGACTGCCCTGAATGCAGTCTCCGAGGAGTGGGGGACATTTGTCCAAAGTATTTTGAGCAGGGCTACTCTTCCCGGTTGGGAGGAAATGTGGGCAACTCTTCGACAGGAAGAGATCAGGAGGATTACTAAGGTGGGGAGTAGTGGTAAGGGAGTTCGAGTCAAGAAAGAGAAGGAGGAGGATGCTACTCTAGCATTTGCGGGACAACAAGGGAAGAGGAAGAAGAAGGATATCTCCAAGGTCAAGTGCTTCAATTATGGGGAGCTGGGTCATTATGCATCCCATTGTCCCAAGAAGAAAAGCAAGGGAGAAGCTTCCGATTCAAAGGTAGCTCCAACTAAGGCGAAGAAAGAGGTCGAGACTGATGACGATTGTGCCATGAGTGCTCATGCACCTCTAGAGAAGAGGTGGGGTGACATCGAGTTGTAGTCAAGAGGACTGCATGCTACAGACAGGATCCTTGAGGTGCCCAAACTCTTGGATCACATACGGCTACGGGAGCCCTTAACGACAATAGCATGATAACAGGGGTTGAGTGGAGCAAAGTGTGATGGAGCAAAAAGGGAGGGCTAGAGTGCAGAAATCTGAGGCAACACAGTAGAGGTTGCGGCAGTGTGAGAGGCACAGAGGGGTTTGCAGCAGCGCAGTGGCAGCAGAGGGAGCACAGGATAATAGCTGAGGTAGCTTCAGCATCACGGACTTCCAGTCTGACTAGGATGTCAGTATTTGGGAGAAGATCATTTACTTACTTCTCGGTAACTGAGTTGCAGTGGAACAGCTAGTAGTGGCAGTGCTATGGGTATCATGATCCAGCATGTTAAGAGGGAGCTGCAGTACAGATGTAGCAGTGGCAGTGGTAGTGTCATGGGCAGCAGTATAGGAAGCAACAGTGCAGGGGATGTGAGGTAGCAAGCCAAGCATCAACACAAGTACTGGTGTAGAGGATCAATGTGATGTTTCCATGGTGAAGCTTACTAGAGCACATTCCTTGCTAAGAGGGAGTATTGATTTTTGGTAGCATCGGATGTGCTCTAGAAATGAAAATTGGTGGAGAGGCTAAGGCACATGAAATCTACAAGACCGAGAAATCGTTTGGGGAAATTCCACCGAGATTGAGAGATATTAAAATAATTAATATTTTTAATGGGGTTCCTAAGTATAAACTTAGGAAAATTAAAATATTAATGTGTATTAATATAATATGGGTGAGAAAGTTTTAAATAATGAGGATCAAGACAGATCTAATCTTAGCCGTTGATTAGGGACTTAATCTCGATCATTGATTCGTCAATAGGAAAAGTATAAGAGGAGGCTTGAGGGTCAGTTGGAGACACACCAAGTTGAGTAGTCAATTCAATTTTTTGGGGCAGGGTTTGCTGAGAAATCGAGTTAGTGATATGTTGCAGCGAGGGGAAGTTCGGCAGAAGGCCGAGAATACATAGCAGAGAGGTAGAGAGAGTGTCCAAGAGACAATGCAAAGGAAACCTCGATTGACGCAGAGGCAGCTAGAGCTAACGCAGAACTGACGCAGAGGCTTGGAGGGTCAGCGCTGAGGACACAGGAGGCCGAGAAGTTGATGCAAGCAAATGCAGAGCTGACGCTAGGCAGAAAGTGCTGCGTTGTGGTGTTTCTGTGGGGCAGACTGAGAGCTATGAAGCAGATGTAGAGCCGTAGAGGGTGACGCAATCCCTGGAGGGTGATGCAGTTCCAAAAGGAATCTTGGAGCATCTTTCGCTATCTAGCTGAGGAACAGTCGAAGTCACAGTGGGGCCAGTTATCCAGTTGCTGATCAGCTGGAATATCTGTCTCCGAAGTGGGGTACTTCTACCAAGGAAAATCTCTGAAGGGTGAGCCATTTTTGGCACCCTAGTTATATTAAGAAAACTACATAATAATAAAACCTTCATATCTGCTACACCAGTTTTCTCGCATTAGGTTTTTACGGGGACAATTGTTTATGTGTGAAGGCTGCATTTGTGTTTATTTCGATATTTATATTAATATATAACTTGTTAATCAAAAGAACAAGTAGGAGATAATAAACTAGATAATGCAATAGGTATTTCTGATGTGTTAGATTTTGAAATTTCCACACAACATGCAAAACAAGTTTTTGACTTGATCTCAAGCATTTTAAGCCTTATCGGTACTTAGAACAGCAAGTATTCATATCATGATTGTAAGTCCATATATGCATTGTTGAATGCTTAGTTTAATAGTCATCGTTAAGGGGGATTAGATATCATTTTGGGATTCAACTTCGTTAAGTAAGTCATTCACGTATGACCATTTCCATGAGAGGTAGTCGTAACTGACTAATTTCTCATGATTTTTGAATAGTTCACTTAGCACTCATTGCATCGGGTGATGCTCACAGGGGTGAAGAAGTGGGATTGAAACTAGTGAAATGAATCACATAGCATCAATCATCACTTCCGGGGCTTGCACCCGGTAACCAGGACTTCCCAGGAGGTCACCCATCCCAGAACTCCTCTGGCTCAAGCGCGCTTAACTGTGGAGTTTTCCCCACAATCAAGCCCACTTAGCTTGCTACCCCATTTGCAAAACCTTAGCAAGTATTGTGCCTCATGAACCATTCAAGTAGAGATCCCTTGACTCTTTTTGAAAACTGCGTTAAGTAAGTCATTCACGTATGACCATTTCCATGAGAGGTAGTCGTAACTGACTAATTTCTCATGATTTTTGAATAGTTCACTTAGCACTCATTGCATCGGGTGATGCTCACAGGGGTGAAGAAGTGGGATTGAAACTAGTGAAATGAATCACATAGCATCAATCATCACTTCCGGGGCTTGCACCCGGTAACCAGGACTTCCCAGGAGGTCACCCATCCCAAAACTCCATCCCAGTAAGGGGGATTGTTAGATATAATTACTCCCAATTTATAGTAGTTTGCATATGTTGCATGTAGAGTCTAGATTTATGAAAGAAATTACAATGCATGTAAGAGCTAAAATTAGTGTGGATATTATAAGCATACTAAGATCCTTCTAAATAATATCTCTACAAGATTTTGTATCTATTCATTCTTTTATTCTCAAGTAATTCAATACAATTGGAATTCTTGAGCTGCAGCGCTCTTGTGTACATCTCCATCTCTCACTCTAAGACCAAAACGTTGAGCTTTCCTCACAGCTTGTCCCTATTGTTCCCCCACATCCCATGTGAAGCATTGGCTTCCATCCTACAGCTTGAGACTCAAAATGTATTTGGGATTCAACTGTGTCAATCCACCGAAGGGACTGACTAGGTTAAAGACATTCACGTTGAAGAGAGCTTGAAGTCCAGTATAACCTTTGAGGCTTTCATGGCCCCTCATGGCTCAAAATTTCAAAGCAAGTCCTCTCAAAGGTTGTTGGTCTCATACTACATTCGTGTGAAGCAACTTCAGACGACCAAGAGACTGTTCAATTAGGGTGTCATGGTAGTGCGATATTACTTGAGGAACTTTATAACTATACTGATAAATGTTCTGCCTTGAATATTGTTTGTGAATGCAATATTAGACATGTATTCTCATCTATCTATGATGTGAAAATCCCACCTGTGTTCCAGAAACTTTTAACCTTTAATTGTTGTAAGCAAATACATCATCCTCGGATATATATAAGAAGAAAAGTTTCAGAAGATAAAACATGGTTAACAACTTAACATAGAGGTTGGCTCTTGACTTCTGATCCTATTTCAAACATTTGGATGCACTTCTTCCTCTCTTCACAAATAGTTAATTTCATAGACTAATTATGTAACATTTTCTTGTGTCTACTTTTAAAACTAAAACAAACTTTCTAAACATATTGTAACTCGCAAATCTTATTCTTTCATGTTAAACTCTTAATAAAATAAATAGAAATTATAGTTTCCAACAAGTATTTCAATTTAATATCTACCTTCCGATGTAGGGCTTCACGAGCACCTCCAGGGTACAAAAGAATAAAGGAGTTGGATGATAAAAGCCTCAGTAAATTCTTTCCTGAAACGGGCACTGCACCATGTAATCTTAATAGATCAAATGCATGTGGTTCTTGCAACACTTCTTCCATAAAGTCACCCATCGCCACTGGGTGTGCTATTCCACGAACCAATATATTCTGTTGCTTAAACAACTCTGAAACAAAGACACCAGTCTCAAATCCGAACAACAAGTGTATTCCTACAAACAAAACAGGTCCTTCTTGGGGAAGTCCCGAAAGTCCTTTAACAATTTTCCCATGTTGATTTGTAGAAAACATAACTGGGCTGGTTAGCATTCTCATTATCCTGTATCCAAAAAGAATAGATATAATATTAATCAAGGCATTAACAACATTTTTTTTCTCAATGAGAAAGTCTAATACCTAGACAACTCCAAATTGGCATGTTCTGCCAATGTACATTGCCAACTTCTTACTTATTTCATATCAGAGGAGGTCATCCAAAATTTTCAAATAGGAAGTTTGAGAAACTGACAGAAGAAATGGCACCGTGTATTCTAGACAAGTAAAACAAAGCATAATCTAGAAAAAACTGAACAAATTAGAGTCTACAAGAGGAATGCATTTCTGAAATCCTTAAGGGTCTGTGCTAGGAAGTTTACCCCATTTTTTTATAGCTTTTTTCCCATTCTTCTCGAGTTGGAGGTACAAAATCAGAAATACAATCATGTGCTCGCGAGTGGCGGTAAAACGAAACGCCCTTAATTATTGTTGATAAAGAAATGTCTTCTTCCTACATTCAAACTTTGGCACAAGCTTGAAAATTGCATCAAGTCATTCAGGAATGGAACCTTTGTTAAAAATGCATACTACAGTACCATTGGATAAATGAGAAAATTTAACTTACCAATAAAAGAGTATGACCACTGTCTTTGAAATACCGGATCTTGCAGTTTTTCAAAACACTTTTGAGCCGAAGTGCCTCCTCCCTGCTTGGCAGAAACTCATCCTTCCCACTAAATGGCATTGAAAGAGAACCATGAATAAGTAGTAGAGATCTACTTCCTAAAACATTATGATCACAAAGAGGCAAGGGCATATCTGAAATTATATAAGAAAAATTATAAAATTATGCATTTTACATTCAAATCATAAAAGTGATGAAATGCACTAAGATTAAATCATCTTTAATAGTATATCTTCAAAATGGTACTACTGGTACTTATCAACAAAACCAAACTGTAGCATATCAAGTTGAAGGAAACTCATTCTATATGGCTTATCTCTTATTTTCCTATTTAATCATAACATAAAAGGTGCTAGGGTATTTTTCTACTTTTGCAAAACACTTTGATGACAAAATCTGGAATATTAAGAATGCAGGTGTAAGTCTATACCAGATTTTTATTACTCAGCTGGTGCACCCTCTTATTTTCAACAAAGCAAGTTCCCTCTCCATCCATCACTCAACCCCATTCACCCAATATAAAGAGGCACCTGTACTCTTTCTTTCAACCTCCATTGGTTCTCCAAATTCAATTTTTTGAGTAGCAAGCCCAAACTCTTCAAGCCCTACTTCTCAGCTCTATTGCTTCATTTTCTCAGCACTCCATCATCATAAAGTCATATACTAAGGGTGCTGATTACTAGATCTAACACTCTATTTTG
This sequence comes from Pinus tabuliformis, assembly GCA_031772625.1. Taxonomy (NCBI): domain Eukaryota; kingdom Viridiplantae; phylum Streptophyta; class Pinopsida; order Pinales; family Pinaceae; genus Pinus; species Pinus tabuliformis. The sequence goes on from CM062806.1 coordinate 583,389,784, forward strand.
CTGGCTGTTGAGGCCTGGTGTCTGACAAAAAAAATACATGCAAACTGCTTGACAAATTACTTGTGTGTTTCCAGTACAAGTGTGTGTGTGTGTTTTTTTTATTTTATGCCTTGTATGCTAGTTACATACTCATAACTGAGAGTAACAGTGTCTTAATAGATATCTGGAAAACAAATTTTATTAGCATAAGGATTTTATTCTCAACTAGGGTTTATGATTTTGCAAATCTGAGCTTTTGCTGAGATTGTCTGACAAATGTTTGACAAAATATCTCAACAACCATTGTTATCAGCACAACAGTATTGATTCAAATGATTGAACAATGGTTCTAAATACAAATTAAAGCTGGGAAAGTTCATTGAATGCCTTGGAAACCAATGTTTATCAGCGCAAGGCTTCACTCTAAATCTGGGTTATTATATTTCCAAATCTGATTTAGATTGCACACTAAGAGTTTGTGAAAATCTGTGTGTGGACTTTCCCCTGTTTTCAAATCAGTATTAAAATATCATATTGTTCTGATGATGCTTGAGAAATATATGAAATATGCTAACTGTTTGTAGAAAGTTATGAATGAAAGAAGTGATTTGTTCTTAAAATACAGAAAACTTATTTGGGAGGCTGTATTATTTTATTCTATATTTTCCTAATTATGTATATCCATTGCACCAACAACTGAGCTATTGTGTTCCGTGTCTTCTAGTGCTTCCAAGCGTTAATTCCAAAATATTACAAGAAGGATATGCATGTAAAAGGTTGTTATTAGATCATTTGAAAAAAAGTGTGTAAGAATTTCTTCTAAGACTGCAAGTTACACATTAGTTGGATGTTTGAGGTGTGAAATTTCCTGAATCTAACACATGAGAAACCCCTATTGCAATTACTGGTTTACAATCTCCTACTTGTTCTTTGCATTAACAAGTTATTTAATTGCATAAACATCGATGTAAACACTATTGCAGCCTAATATACAGATCATGAACTGAAATACACTGAGACAACAACACAAGAGACACCGTTATTTTTGGACAATCGTCCCTGGAAAAACCCAATTCAGGAACACCGGTGCAGCATATAGAGGGTTTGTATTATTAAGCAGATTACGTGAATACAACTAGGGTGCCAATAATGGCTCACCCAACAGAGAATATCCTTGGCAGTAGTACCTCTATCCGGAGACAGATATTCCGGCAAATCAGAAAACGAATGATCAAACCCCACAGTGACTCCCGTTGTTCCCTATGTTGGACAGTGAAAGCTGCTCCAAGCACTACTTTGGAATTGCGTCACTCCTCCAGAGATGTGTCACCTCGACAGTGAGCCTCCTTGCTCAGAAATTTGATTTTGTTGATCTACTCCCAGTCTGTCCCACAGAATCTCCCCAATGTTGCCTCTGTGGCCCATCGTCAGCCTCTACAGCTTCGGCGTCACTTGCGTCAACCCTTTGTGTCCTATGCGTCCGCCCTTTTAGGGCCTGCGCTGTCTCTCCTGGCACTTTGTTGCCTCTCTACTATGTATTCTTCAGCCTCGGATGAAAATCCCTTGTTGAACTGCCCCTCGCTATAACTCTGATCACTAATTTGATTTCCTCAGCAAACCTCGCCCCAGAAAATTGAATTCTTTGATCACTTGGTGTGTCTCCAACTGATCCTCAAGCATCCTCTTATACTTTTTATCCATGTTACTTGGGAGCGGGAGCGGGAGCGACCATTTTCAGAAGCTCCTGATTTGGGAGCGAATCCCGGAGCGATTTTTTAAAAATATATATATTTTTTATATTTTTTAATTTTTGATACATATATGTCAACAAAAACATGTAGAATGATGAATTAGATATAAAAAACATAAAAAAGCATAGATTGAACCATATGACAACAATCATCTAGAAGTTATAATCTTCATCAACCACGTCCGCAAGTTAGTAACATAGTAACATACAACATATTGAGTCTCATGATTCATCAATCTTAAAGTTTCAAGCTTTCAAAATTCAATATATAACATTTATCATCATTGATCATCAAAGTTGTACTTGTAAGCTAAGTGTAACCATTACAACAAATAATATCTAACATGAAATGAAATGTTATAAAATGAAATGAAATGAAACAACTTTCAACTTTCATGAAGCATCATATTCATAATTCATTACAAATGAGTTATAATTGCCAACTTCAAACTTAAATTGTCATATATTGTTTAAAAAAATATCATAATAAATATGAAAGAGTCAATAGTTATAAAAGCTACTAGAAACTAGAAAAGAGAAGTAAATCTATTATCTATTTCTTATGCTTGGGCCTCTTGCGACCATGAGAAATGTCTAATTTTTTAGTCTTGTTGCAAAATTAGGATCTTTGTCATTAATATCACCCTCCAAGCATTAATATCCAGAGGTATCTTTGTCGTTACCTTTGTATCTGTATAGGGATCTTTGTCATTAATATCACCCTCTAAGCATTAATATAAGATAGAAAAAGCATAGCATGTTAAGTCAAGATTTTGTTTGAGTGATGCGTACATTTTAGAAGGGTCATGATAGAGGAGTTCGACAACTAATGTCACTAACATCAAGGTACATAGAGGGATTGGTACTCTTGATTAAATACGAGTTCCATACCCTAATACATGACAAAATTCAATGGAAACATTGCAATCCCCCAATCCTGAAATCCTGAAAAACTGATAAGTCTGCTGGGTTTTGAATGAAATCTAAAATTCTATTTTCTCCATATGAAATCCAATGAGGACGAAACCACTCTCAAACATACTGAGTCATTTCATGATAATGTTAAAAATTTAAGTAAAAGGATGAAAATGAAAATTAAAGAAAATGTCACTTTTACTTTAAGAATTTAACATTACCATGAATAGCATATCAATACTAGGGCCTAGACTTGATCATTAAGCTGCCCCACTCAAAAACTATTTGTTTCTTTCAAAAAAAATTGCATTTCGAACATTACTACAAAAAAAAAAATGCAAAAAAGGCAAAACGCTCCCGAAAAGGCAGGGAGCGAAATTTTTTTAGGGAGCACGCTTCCGATCCACTCCCGAGTCGCTCCCGCCCGGAGCGCAGATTGGGAGCGGGAGCGAGGGGGGGGGCGCTCCCCCGCAACTATGCTTTTTATGTTGATGAATCAACGACCGAGATTAAGTCCCTAATCAACGGCTAAGATTAGAACTGGCTTGATCCTCGTCACTTAGAACTTTCTCACCTATATTTTATTAATACACATTAATATTTTTATTTTCCTAAGTTTAGACTTGGGAACTCATTAAAAATATTAATTATTTTAATAACTCTTCATCCTTGTGGAATTTCTCCAAACGATTTCTGGGTCTTGGAGATCTCATGTGCCTTAGCCTCTCCACCAAATGTCATGGCTAGAGCACATATTATGCTACCCAAAATCAACACTCCCTCTTAGCGAGGAGTGTGCTCTAGCAATACTTCCTCATCGAAGCATTACTTTGATCCTCTGCATCAGTCCTCTGTGCTGCTGATTCTTGGCCTGATGCCCTTCATCGACTACATTGTTGCTTCCTGTACTGTTGCCCATGACACTACCACTGCCACTGCTACATCTGTACTGCAACTCCCTCTCAACATGCTGCCCATAGCACTGCCACTGCTAACTGCTGCACTGCAACTCAATTACCGAGAAGTAAGTAACTGACTTTACCCAAAAACTGACATCCTGGTCAGTATGGATGCCCCGTGATGCTGAAGCTACCTCTGCTGCTAATTTATTCTCACCCTCTGCTGTAACTGCTCTATGTGCCTCTCGCACTGCTACAACATCCACTGCGCTGCCACAGACTTTGCTACTCTAGCTCTGCCATTGTCGTTCCATCACACCTCGCTCACTCGTCATTTTGCTACTGTCGTTAAGGCTTCCCATAGCCATATGTGATCCAAGAGGTTGGGCACCTCAAGGATCCTACCCCTTGCATTTAGTCCTCTCGACTACAACTCTAGATCATCCCACCTCTTCTCTAGAGGCGCATGAGCACTCATGGCACAATCATCATCAGTCTCGACATCCTTCTTCGCCTTTGCTGGAGCAACCTTTGAATTGGAATCTTCTCCCTTGCCTTTATTACTGGGGCACTGAGAGGCATAATGTCCCAGCTCCCCACAGTTGAAGCACTTGACCTTGGAGATGTCTTTCTTGTTCCTCTTTTGTATCCCTTGTTGTCCCGCTGATGCGAGAGCTGCATCCTCCTCCTCCTCCTTCTTGATTTCAATCTCCCTTACTGCTACTCCCCGCCTTGGTCAATCTCCTGAGATCTTCTTGTCGAAGAGCTGCCAACATCTCCTCCCAACTGAGGAGAGTCACTCTGCCCAAAATGCTTTGGACAAACGTCTCCCAGTCCTCAGTGACTACATTCAGGGTAGTCCTGACCATGAACTCTAGATCTGGTGTAGACCCCACGAAAGTAAGCTGGTCGCAAATCCCTTGCAACCTGAGAAGGAATGGATCTATCTCCTCTCCTTTCTTCATTTGATATTGCCTCAGATGATTCTCCAACAACATCTTCTACTGCACGGAAGAGCCCTAGAGGTCAGTGTCTGTCGCATCTCCCTTGTTGTGTTCTTCTCAGCAATATGTGTTATTACATGATCCTTGACCCCATCTAGGATCATGCATTTTGCCATTGCCCAGGCCTCCTTATACTTCTTGGCTGCATCAGCGTAACCAGGAGATCTACTACTTTCAAGGCATAGTCCTTCATGCGATGTTTATCTAGGATTGCCAGGATCCTAGCCTTCCGGATGACAAAATTGGAAGCCCCATCCAATCTGTCCTAATCCCTCAATCCGTTCACTACCACCTCTGCTCCTCTTCTCTAGACTCCCTCTGAGTCCTGATTTCCCTCTCAGAAATCCTCCGGCCAACTGTTGAATCACTCTTCTCCAATCCTCCTTTGCCGATGCAACCCGGATCTATATTTCTTGGCTAGAAATCTGTTGAGGTAGTGCTTCCCTCTACCTTGGTTCAGTCTCCTTAGACACTATTATGCACCAACAGAAATATCGTCCCACGAGCTCCTCAAATCAAAATCTACACAACTCCCTTAGCCCCCGCAACTCGAAGAATCTGAGCCCTTCAGGCTTTGCGCAATCTCTTCGTGGGTTGAATATGCTCCTCCAGGCCAACTGCGTCAATCCTTCCTGGCTCAAAAAGATGACGTGGCACTCCATGACCCTGATTTGCCCTCCTCTGCCTCTGCGCTGGCCCTGATGGCTGACGCAGCTATTGCATGGGCTCCTCCCAACTACTGTGTTTCCTTCTCCTGCCTCAGAATGATGATGTAGGCACTCGTGAGCCTCTGCATCACCTCTCCTACACTGCTTTACTCCTCCGTCTGCCTCTTCGGCTTTGGAACAACGCTGTCTCTCAGAACAACTGCTTTTCTACTACAAATTCTCGGATTTCTCGGCTGGTGTCTTCAGTCGCCTATGATCTACAATCCCTCTGATACCATGTGAAAAATCCTGAATCTAACACATCAGAAACCCATATTGCAATTACTGGTTTACAATCTCCTACTTGGTCTTTCCATTAACAAGATATTTAATTGCATAAACATCAATGTAAACACTATTGCAGCCTACACAAATATACAGATCATGAACTGAAATTCACTGGGACAATAACACAAGGTACACTGTTATTTTCGGACAATCGTCCCCTGAAAAACCCAATTCGGGAAAACTAGTGCAGCATATAGAAGGTTTGTATTATTAAATAGATTTCGTGAATACAACAGGGTGCCAGAAATGGCCCACCCAACAAAGAATAGCCTCGGCAGTAGTACCTCTATCCGGAGACAGATATTTCGGAAAATCAGCAAATGGATGATCAAACCCCACAGCGACTTCGACTATTCCCTATGCTGGACAGCGAAAGCTACTCCAAGCACTTCTCTAAAACTGCGTCACTCCTCTAGGAGCTGTGTCACCCCGACAATGAGCCTCCTTGCTCAGAAATTTGATTCTGCTAATCTACTCCCAGTCTGCCCCACAGAATCTCCCCAGCGCTGCCTCTAAGTCCTAGCGTCAGCCTCTACAGCTTCTATGTCACCTCCATTAGCCCTCTACGTCCTCTGCGTCAGACCTTCTAAGGCCCGTGTTGTCTCTCCCAGCACTTCACTGCCTCTCTACTATGTATTCTTCAGCCTCAAATGAAAATCCCTTGTTGAACTGCCCCTCACTGCAACTCTGATCACTAACTCGATTTCCTCAGCAAACCTCGCCCCAGAAAATCGAATTCTTTAATCACTTGGTGTGTCTCCAACTGACCCTCAAGCCTCCTCTTATACTTTTCTTGTTGATGAATCAACGGCCGAGATTAAGTCCCTAATCAATGACTAAGATTAGAACTGGCTTGATCCTCGTCACTTAGAACTTTCTCACCCATATTTTATTAATACACATTAATATTTTTATTTTCCTAAGTTTAGACTTAGGAACTCATTAAAAATATTAATTATTTTAATAACTCTTCATCCATGTGGAATTTCTCCAAACTATTTATGGGTCTTGGATATCTCATGTGCCTTAGCCTCTCCACCAAATTTCATGGCTAGAGCACATCCGATGCTACCCAAAATTAACATGAGGATTGGCTAGAACTTGAAATTTAAGCTGGAAACTTTATAAATAGTGCTCTTCCTCTCATAAATCATTGCATGCTCTCTTGCAATCCCCCGTGATGGTAAATTCCCACCTCAGGTAGCACTTTAAAGATTGATGAAGTTACATTATATAAGTAGACATTTCAATGAATGGTTTTATGACCTTTAAATGTTGTATCTCGCAACATATTCATGGAATTTGCTTAGCACTTGAACTGTTGTTATTCCCCCCTTATAATAGCTGGAAGTTTCAAAATCGGTGTGCTTCTTTATTTCTTATCGTTTAACCCAGAGATCGAGAATTCTATTTGCATTTCAAAGTTTTTCAACTCTGAATTGCAAAGAAGCAAGCTTGGCACTGGAACTAACAAAGTTCGTTCTAGCAAGTTAAACACTCTAGAAAACTTGGAATATGTAGATCTCCATTCAGATACAAGAATATATGTTAAAATGTATGAATAAGAATGATCATACAATTGAGAGTGAGGGCTTGCTTATATACCAAGCAGGTATCTCTTTATGAACGGTCATGTCTCCTTAGACATGTCTCTTTGTTTAACTAAATATTGTTTATTTACATATTATTATGTTTATTATTTATTATCTATATTTATTACTTTTACATAAATTATATTCATAACACTTCCTTCCTCTTCAAAAAGCTTTGTCCTCAAAGCTTGTTGATAAAAAGGCTTGATCTCTTTTTCTGTTTCGAATGTCTTCTCATCTCAGAACTGTCATATTCATTGATACAAGTTGATATGATCCTTGGAGTGATATATAAAATTGTCGCATGGAGAAAGGATCTGACCATCCTAAATTAATCTTTTGTGGAATCTTTCAAATACTAGAAACTTGTGTTGAATCGTCACCACTGCACTAAATTGTGTGCACTTTAGTATCCTTTTGAACATAAGTTTGTTGTTTTTGTTTTGAGAGATACAGATATGCAGACTAATTGGAATGATTGCTTTTGTAATTCGGATGTAGATAAGGAGTTTGTCTTTCCCTTATCATGTGTGAGGAAAGATTCAGATTTACTTCAGGTTTTGATGTCGTCGAGTTGGTTACAAAATCTTCACCTGGGTTTTTCATCGTTGGAATTGAAACTTTTGAGTACGTCCTTACTTCAGTTGGGTTTGAATTTGTCTGCATTGTGAGATTAATGGGATTTATGCTTGTTTCCTTTTCTTTGACTTGGACTGTTACATCTAAAGACTTTGATACTTCTTTCGTGAGTAATTCTTCTAACTTGATTTTTAATGATTTCTTATCATCCTTAAGTTTTTTAATTTGAGTGAGTAGACTATGATTATGGTTTCTCAGACGTAAGGGTTCTTTGGTTTTTGATTCATCAACCTTATTTTCAATGTCTTGACTTTTAAGCTTTTCATCTTTTAGATCTCTAATTTGTTCCAATAACCTTTGATTCAAGTCTTTTAAATGCAAATTTTCTTCTTCATTCTCTGATAGAATCTCGTTGAATTTCTTCTTGACACATCCCTTTTCTTCTTCTAATTTTTTCTTTCTTTCCTTGGACTTCTTAAACTTCACAAACAATTTTTGGCTATGGTCCCTTAGACACAAAGTTTCCTCGTCATATTCTGTTAATTTTTGTTCTAGTTTTGCAAGTTTTTCCTCTTTTTTTGTCATTTGCATCAGTGCATCATCTTGACATTCTTCCACATTAAATAATTTTCCACATGTTGGAAAACATAATTCGCAATTTTTATGAATCCATGGATATTTTGTTGAAGAATCTAGGGATTGACATAATTAAGTTGATTCTTCTTAAACATGATAACAATTTGTGAAGTGTTTTACAATTTGTCTTAGCTTGATCTTCTTTGCATTATTAGAGTGTGTGTTTACTTCATCAAACTGCTAACAAAAACAAAAGAGACAAGAACACAAATGATTGGCTTTCTGCCAGGGCCAAAACCTCTCCCTCTTGGAGAGGAAAACCCATGCGTAAATTCTTCTTATATAGATTTCATTGACAAATACCAAGACCATGACCCTTGACACACTCTGCCCCTCCAAGACCAAGATATCAATCCTTCCTTCTGTTGCTGCTGAGATCATCATGATTGCTGCACCAGTCAAGCTATCAGTGTTGCATCGCTAAGATTTTCACTCGTTGCTTCTTCATCATGTCACTATGACTTTCAATATCAAGGACATCACTGAGATTAGATCCTAAGTGTACATGTGCCATAATGAAATCTTTTTACAATCATGTGCAGTGATAGTCCTTTCTTATTATGATAAGACTGCTTCTTCTAACTATGCCGAGATTATGATATTGCTTCTTCTCATCATGAAGATACTGCTACTTCTCATCTACACCAGGATTGTGATAGTCATAAGGAATATGTTTGTTTTTTCATCGAGACTAAGATCTCCTTGGATCGAGGCCTACTCTGTTGTAATGCCAAGACTATTATGTTCCTTCACTATCACTGTCACCATTGATACTATGTCTCACCTGTTGATTTGGGGTAGCATTGAATGCGCTCTAGCCACAAAAATTAGTGGAGAGGCTATAGCACATGAGATCTCCAAGACCCAGAAATGGTTTGGGCAAAATCTAACCAGTTTGGGAGATATTAAAATAATCAATATTTTTAATGGAGTTCCTAAGTCTAAACTTAGGAAAAATAAAATATTAATGTGAATTAAAATAAAACTGAGTTAGAATGGTCCAAACGTCATGGATCAAGCCAAATCTAATCTTAGCTATTGATTAGAGATTTAATCTCAACCGTTGATGGACCAATGAGAAAAATATAAGAGGAGGCTTGAGGGTCAGTTGGACAACACACCAAGAGAGATCAAGAACTCGATTTCTTGGGGCAAGGTTTGGTGAGGAAATTGACTGAGTGATCAGAGTTGCAAGTGAGGGGTAGTGAATACATAGCAGAGAGGCAAAGTTAGTACCAGGAGCATCAGTGCAGAAGCTGGGAGAGGGTTGACATAGAGGCAGCTAGAGGCCACGCAAAGGCAGCTAGAGGCCACACAGAGGCAGCCAGGAGTTGTGCAGCGCCTAAGGAGGGCCAGCGTGGGAGATGTAGAGGCTCTAGAGGCTGACGCTGGGTCAGATAGGCTAACGCTGGGCCAAAGAGGCTGACGCAGACCCTAGAGGCAGCGCTTAGATATTTCGTGGGACAAATTGGAGCTGGAGACCTGGTTAGGGTGACGCAGAGCAGCAGAAAGTTGTATTGTTGATGTGGGATCGTTCATCCAGTGATTTAGCCAGAATATCTGTCTCCGACTGAGAGGTACCACTGGCGAGGGCATTCTCTGTTGGGTGAGCCATTTCTGGCACCCTCGTTGTATTATGAAACTGCATAATAATATAACCCTCTGTATAGCTGCACCAGTTTTCCTACATTGGGTTTTTCAGGGGACATTAGACCAAAAATAACGATGTCACTTGTGTGCTTGTTTCTTTCAGTTTATGATCTGTATGTGTTGATACTGTACATATATTTATTTTCAGTATTTACATGGTAAATAACTTGTTAAGTAACTGAACAAATAGGAAGAAATAAATTAGACAGTACAAGAAGAATTTCTAACGGATAGACTTAGAAATTCCAACATGGTATCAAAGGCAGGTTGCAAATCACAAGATAACTGAAGGAATCAGCCAAGCAGAGCAGCAGCAGTAGAAACCATTGTCCTGAGTGACAGAAATTGTTCCTAGCAAAAAACAGTAAGGAAGGGGTGACGCAAAGAGCCTGCATCATCAGTTCGAGCCAGAAGGAGGATCAACGCTGAGGCAGAGAGGAGAAGACCTGACCTATGCAGTGCCCGGTCATCTTTCTTAGTCAGGAAGGATCGATGCTGTGGTCAGGAGGTGCAGATTGTGCTAGTGTCGGGATTGCACAGAGCCTAGAGGCTCTAACCTTCAAACTACTGGGGTGTAGGAGGCTGTGGGTAAGTTGCAGAGTGAAGTTGGTGGGGTACTGTGGTTAGAACAATACCTAATAGGGCAAGACCAAGGAGGAGGGAGTTGCTGCCGAGGATTTCTAGCCAAGAAATCCGGATCAGTGGTGCAACTGCACAAATGATCGGAGTGGGGCATCTCGACATTGGCAGAGGGATTTCCAGAAGGGAAATTGAGGCTCGAAGGGAGTCAAACCGAGAACTTCCAGACGGGAAGTAGAGAGACTTGAAAGAGTCAAAAGAGTGGCGAAATGACAGTGAATGGGCTAAGAGATCAGGATAGACTAGACAAAGCTTCAAACTTCAAAGGCTGGAAGGCCATGATCTTGTCCATTATAGACAGGTATCGCATCAAACACTTCACCTTGAAAATGATAACGATCTTGGTTGACCCAGCTGAAAATCACAAGTACGGGGAGGCAATGGCCAGGGCAAAGTGCATCATCCTTGATGGTGTCAAGGATCATGTGGTGCCACATATTGCTGAGAAAGAAACAACAAATGAGATGTGCGAAGCCCTGAATAAATTATACCAGCATACTTCCGTGTAGAGGAGGATGTTACTTGAAAATCAGTTGTTGTCATATCAGATGCAGAAGGGAGAGCAGATAGATGTCTTCCTCGGTGGATTGAAGGAGATCCGTGATCAGCTAACTTCCATAGGGGCCACACCGGATCAGGAACTGATGGTGAGGACCGCATTGAACGTAGTCTTAGAGGATTGGGAGGTATTTTTCCAGAGCATACTGGGCAAGACGAACCTTCCAAATTGGGAGGAGATGTGGGTGGCTCTTCGTCAAGAAGAGATCAGACAGGTGTCCAAGGCGGGGAGTAGCGAAAAAGGGGTCAGAATCAAGAAGGAGGAAGAAGAAGATGCGACTCTCACATCTGCGGGAAAGCAGGAGAAAAGAAAGAAGAAGGACCTCTCCAAGGTCAAGTGCTTCCATTGTGGGGAACTGGGTCACTATGAGAATCAGTGTCTTAGGAAGAAGAGCAAGGGAGAGGCTTCTGAAACCAAAGCCGCACCAACGAGGGCGGAGAAAGAAGTGGAGATAGATGACGACTGTGGCATGAGCACTCATGCGCCACTTGAGAGGAAGTGGGGAGACATCGAGCTGTAGTCAGATGGACTACAAGTGATGAGGGCAAGATCCTTGAGGTACCCAACCTCTTGGATTATACCTTGCTACGGGAGCCCCGAAGAGGAGTAGCAGGACTATCAAATGTCAGTAGAGACGGATGCGGATGGAGCGACAGAGGGTGCTACAGTGCAGGAGTCCCTGGACAGCGTGAGGCACCAGTGCAAGATGCATGGAGTTGTTGCAGCAACGCAAAGGTCAGTAGAGGGAGCACTTCTCAGCGACAGAGGAAGCTTCAACATTGGGAGTGTTTCTAGTGTGACAGAGATGTCAAAATTGGGAGGATCAGTTACTTACTTCTCAGTAACTGATTTGCAATGCAACGGTTAGCAGTGGCAGTGCTATGGGCAACACAATGCAAAATGATGAGAAGGGATGTAGTGCCGATGCAACAGTTGCAACAGCAGGGCCATGGGCAGCCGCACGCATGCAGAGGGAGTTGTTGTACGGATGCAGCAGTGGCAGTGGCAGGGCCATGGGTAGCAGTACATGATGCAGCAGTGTAGAGGATGTTGGGCGGGGAGGCCTAGCATCAGCATAGCGACCGATGTTGGATGATCTGGGTGATACTCAGTGAAGAGTATTACTAGAGCACAGTCCTCGCTAAGAGGGAGTGTTGATTTGGGGTAATATTGGATGTGCTCTAGCCACAAAAATTGGTGGCGAGGCTATAACACATGAGATCTCCAAGAACCAAAAATGGTTTGGGCAAAATCTAACCAGTTTGGGAGATATTAAAATAATTAATATTTTTAATGGAGTTCCTAAGTCTAAACTTAGGAAAAATAAAATATTAATGTGAATTAATATAAAACTGAGTTAGAATGGTCCAAAAGTCATGGATCAAGCCAAATCTAATCTTAGTCGTTGATTAGAGATTTAATCTCAGTCGTTGATGGACCAACAAGAAAAGTATAAGAGGAGGCTTGAGGGTCAGTTGGAGAACACACCAAGAGAGATCAAGAACTCGATTTTCTGGGGCAGGGTTTGCTGAGGAAATTGAGTGAGTGATCAGAGTTGCAGTTGAGGGGCAGTGAATACATAGCAGAGAGGCAGAGTTAGTACCAGGAGCATCAACGCAGAAGCCGAGAGAGGGTTGATGCAGAGGCAGCTAAATGCCATGCAAAGGCAGCCAGAGGCCACACAGAGGCATCCATGAGCTGCGCAGAGCCTTAGGAGGGCCAACATGTGAGGCGCAGAGACTCTAGAGGCTAATGTTGGGCTAGATAGGCTGACGCTATGCTAGAGAGGCTGACGCAGGCCCTAGAGGTAGCACTGAGAGATTTCGTGGGATGGATTGGAGCTGGAGAGCTGGATAGGGTGACGCAAAGCAGCAGAAAGCTGTATTTTTGTTGTGGGATCGTTCACCCAATGACTTAGCCAAAATATTTGTCTCCGACTGAGAGGTACTACTGCCAAGGGAATTCTCTGTTGGGTGAGCCATTTCTGGAACTCTGGTTATTTTCAGAAACTGGATAATAATATAACCCTCTGAATAGTTGTATTGGTTTTCCCGCATTGGGTTTTCCTGCAAAAATTAGTCCAAAAATAATGGTGTCACTTGTGTGCTTTTTTCTTTCAGTTTATGATTTGTATGTTTTGATACTATACTTGTATTTATTTTCAGTATTTACATGGTAAATAACTTGTTCAATAACTGAACAAGTAGGAAGAAATAAATCAAATAGTACAGGAAGAATTTCTAACGGATAGACTTAGAAATTCCAACATCACCATTATGCCAAGTCTGTCTTACTGTTTCATGCCTCTTCATCAGAAGTTCAAGTATGCCTGCTTCCAGAGATGTGAGGTCACTTTCTTGCTCTTTCTAGCCATCCAAGACCTAGTCTGTCTGCCCTTAAACCCATCTGAGGTGCAGACAGACCTTTGATCTCTTGACTGCGGCTCCTTCATGCTTGATTGCGGCTACCTCACTTGACTGCGGCTACTGCGTCTCCTCCGTGCTTGACTGCGGCTCTCTCTTTATCACTGCGGCCACCCTCTACTGCGGCTCCTCTTCTTGACTGCGGCTTTATCTTCAAGCGAGTTTTGTTATGCTCCATTAGGCTGAGGTCAAGACTGCACCTAAACTCCAAACGAGGTGCAGTCAAGTCCTAACTGTGGCTCTACTCCTCCACATGAAATTTCAGAGCCTTCCGAAATTCTTTTGTATGTTTTTCATTGACCCTTCATGGGTATTTATAATGGTCATCCCATATATGCAATCCGACATGAACTTTCGAACCGACGTGACCCTTTCTTTAAGCCAACACGTCATATATTTATTTATTTAATTTATTTTGGAGCCGACGTTACATTCCTTTGTTGTTTTTCTTGCAGATTTCAGTGAGCTTGATCTTGGAGGGTTCTTCTTGGTCTTGGAGAGTTGGTTTTACAACAATACATTTTACATAGGCTCTTAAAGAGCTTCTCCATTCATGACATGACTCTTTGACATACAAACAAAATCCTAAATACATCAAGAAGAAGTCCTTGACCTAGTTACACTTCTTGCTCATGAAACCCATGTAGCAAGATTACAAAAAAATAATTTATTTCATTTTATTACATCAAATACAAAGATCATGTCATTATGAAGACCGAACCTAGTTACACTGTCTTCAACATATTCAATGTATGTTATACAAAAAGGACATTTAATCCAAAATAATGCTTGTTGTGTGAGGCTCATTTTTTGTTCCTTCTTGAATTCTTTTCTCAATTCACTTTATAATACTTTTAATATATATATATATATATATATAACCTTTTCTTTCTCTTAATTTCCTTTTTCACCTTGATATATAATGGTTTCCTCCTTTATATATAGTAGCTTGGAAATATAATGTATTTTTACTTATAACTTTACTTCTTTCCTTCCTTTTTTTTATTTTTATTTTTATTAGAACTTCCTGTTGACCACTACGTGTCAACGACCCATAGTAGTACACCCCCTTTTTTCGCAAAAGGGATAGGTGCCTGATCGATGTATTCATGCCGTCCAGCTATCATCATCAGCTTGATCATCATCTTATAATGTAAACCCAGCTTGCATGTGTATAATGTAAATAATTTCAGCAGATCCGTATCGTGTATGTAATTACCTAGGTAAACCTACTTTTCTAGTGATGATCTACATTCCAAGAGGTTTTTTGTCTCACCGATCCATTCTCGGATGGTCAACAAAGTTTTCCTTCAGCCTTACCCCAAAGCTGGAATGGATTTTGTCACTGGGATCTTAGGGGAGTCCTAGTGTTCTAGATCGAGTCTATGAACAAAGTGATTTGGGAATAATCCTAGCTATTTGGTTAGGTTATTTTATTACAAATTGCTTGATCTGCTAGATTATATTTGTGTCGCAGAACTGGGTAGTCTGTGAGGGTCTTTTGCAAATGGGTTTCCCCCCTTGAGATGTAAAAAATGTAAAAATCATAATGTAAAGTGTCTTGAGGGTTAGAAAAATAATTTATCCCCTCATAGGTTAATTAATTAAATTTTATGGCCAAAATTAATTAAAATCCTAAGCTAGAAATATGATTAATTCTAGGTCCTAGGTAAATTTAAATTCTCCAAAGGTAAAATTCGTTGGTCTTTAAAAAATTAAAGTTTAAGAGGTCTAGGGACTAAGGCAGATTAATTATTTTGCTAAATTTTAAGCCTTTGGTCCTTGGGGTTAATTCAAAGTCAAAATTTTGAGCGAATTAATTCAAAATTTTAATTTTTGAATTAATTAAAATGCATTTAATTGAAAAATTCGAATTTCCTCAATAATTTTAAATTTTGACGGATGAGATTAAAAGAAATTTTAATCCTCATGAACGGTCGAGATTGCTTTGATGAGGATCACTCGAACTAGCCGTTGGAGGATTTATCTTTAAATAGGAGGTCATTTGTCAGTCAATAGGATCCGATCTCTAGATCGTGTATTAAGCTCTCAAGCTCTCTTGTATACTTTTATGAGAAATAAAGAAAGATTTTGGGGTTAATTTCTGTTGGTGTTACTCTTCGTGGAAACACTGTAAGATGTGTCATTTTCATGCATAGATTTCTTTTTAGCCATTGATGATAGCTTTCTGAAGAGTGATTTGAGTACAGGTATCTTGCTCAGTCGCTGGGGTTTGAATGATAATTTAAGTTTTGAATATAATAGCAGGTATCTCTATTAAATCTGAATTTTATTATCGTTTTCTCGCTCTATGTTGATGGCTGAATTGAGTTTTGCAGGAAAGTCTTGATTTTTAGATCATCGGGCATTCGGGGAAGTTCTCAGTTGAACCAGCCAACTCCCGATCCGTGTTTTCTAAAGAGCCTAACTTAAATTTGATCCCAAGCTTATCATAAGATAATTTTTATGGGTGATGCATGAAGGGTTTTGAGCTCAGTACCTCCTTTAAAATTCAAAAAATTTAATTTTTTTTGTGCTAAATCGTTAGATCTGGCTGTTGAGAGCCTCAGATCATCAGATCTGGGAGCGGAGTCGGACTCACACTCCCTAGATCTGATAGATCTTCCATTTATGTACATAGATCTGTAATTATTTTCAGTTTTCTAACTTGGGTTTTTGGGGTTTTAGTTTTTGGGTCATTGTATATATCGTTTGGGTGTTTCTTGTTGTCCTGCAGCTGCAGATTCGAAGCTGAAAGCTATGCAGAGTCCCGATCTAGGGCATGGAGGGTAAGATCTGGATCTCTGGGGTCCATCAACATCATTTTGGCAGGGTTTCTATCCAGAGCTTTTGCAGTCCAAGAGTTTTAATTTTTTTTTTTAAATCTGGAAATTTTACAAGGGTTTCAAAGAAATCTAAAGCAGAGCAATTTAAAAATTTAATTAAGATTTCTGGAAATTTTTTTAGAGGTTTTGGTGGAAGTTCTGGGCCACCATTTTGCAGATTGATTGGCTGCCTGGTTTTGGGGTTTACTGTGCATTTTCGATTTTTTTTTAGGGCCCTTGCTGCCATTTATCAGATCTGCATCTGCGGCTCCCATCACCAAACCCTCGTCGTCTCAATAATCCTCATCTCTACATACTAACCAACGTCCTCCCTCTTGTTGTTGCTTTCTTCATCTTTCCTCATTTCACTGGCATGTGTAGCTCCTCATCTGCTGCTCATTGTACTCCCATCGACCTGCAAAAAAGCCCTACGATTTTCGCTCAGCTCAAACCCTCATTCGTTGCTCCTATCCTCCATAAGTTGCTAGCCTCAGCGTGCTTCCAATCCACTGCCTCCAAACCCGCAAGCAGCTCCATCATCTGGCTCCCATCGTTGCACCTTCAACCCCACTCTCTGTCCTTGCTTCTGCGTATTGTCTCCACGCTACCTTTCCCTTCCATGCATTCTTTGCTCCATCCGTCCGTAGCTGCTCCCTCTTCCAAACCCGTGCAATTCTAGCCCAAGTTACCTCCGTCTAGCCTCCTTCTTCACCCGCATCTCCTCTGCGTATTCATTTCACTGCCTTCGTTCCTCTTCCCACTTTCTCTTCCACGTTGTTCGCCCATCATCCGTCCAAGCCTTGAACCTACGTATCCCCTCCTCTGTTGACATCATGAGTCCCTCTATCCCTGTCCATTGCTGCTCAACCTTCATTGCCGCTGTCTACCAGCTCCTCTGCAGCATTCACCTGCACATACGCACAACAACAAAATTTTCAACTTTTCTCTTTTTTGTATGGGTTTGGCTAAGGTTTAACGTATTCACAAATTTTTTTTTAAGTCTCATTTAACTTTCGAATTAGGGTTGGTCTCCTTTTTATTTTTGGTTTTAGTTTTCATTATTTTTTGACTTTGATTTTATTTGTTTTATTAAATTTAAAAACAATCTAAAAATTTTTAAATCTCAAAAAATTTAAAATTTTCAAAATATACAAAGTCATAAAAATAAAAAACATTTAAAAAATCTAAAAACTTTTTAAAAATTAACTTTTTCACATTTTATTTTTCTTTCTTTTATTTCTGATTTTAAAAAATTCAATAAATCCTATATATATATATAGATATATATATATATATATAAATCCTAAAAATTAAAAAACATTAAAAAATTCTAAAAAAAATTAAATTTGTGACTAAGGATTTAAAATGAAATAAAGGGGTTTTCGCTTAAACATTAAAATTTTTAATGTGGCCTATGGCCCATTAAAAATTTTGATTTGATTTGTTTTACTTCTTTAGTTATCGCCTAAGGAATAATTAAGATTTGAATTTGAAGTTCCTTAGTGTTATTAAATGTATTTTTCTATGGTCAAGGTGCAATAAACGTTTTAAATCATATTTGCCTGTTGAAGAAAGTTAATTGAATCTAGATCTGGGTAGTTAATGAAAATCATTTTAAATCTGGAATCTCTTGCATGATACAATTTTGGGTGTTTATATTGATTGTCATTATTCGTCACATATTGGAAAAGCATTCTAGATAATTTGTTTTACTTTATCTACAGTTAATTTAGCATAAAGGCACTAGTCTATAATTGTTCTTATCTTGTGGCCGTGTCTTGTTTACGTTGGCGTTTGATCTATTCATCTGGTTTAATCGAGATTCATTTAGGTCCATCAAGTTGTCCATCATTAAAATCTCTTAGAGTCTGTTTTTCACAAGCTATCCTCATCCATTTACCTAGACACTACTCCCCTTGACTTGTCTAGGAGAGAGTCTAAACAGAGTGAGTAAGGATTTAAGAGTGACAACCCTTACTCTGAGCATTGTCACGGTGCCTAGACACTTTGTGCGACAACACTTCCAATTAAATTCCGTTTTAATAAACTCACTTTTAAATAACCCTTTTCCCTTTTATTTGATAATCTCTTTTATATACTTTAATAAATTGATTTTATGATTTTTGTCAGGCCAGGAGTAACTCCAGACTTGGCAGAAAAACTGATTCATTTATTTCATGAGGTAGCTATTGTTATATACATGAATGTGACTGATCAGTTCATCTTCTTGATAACTGTTCATATTCCAAATTCACCCAATCGCAGAGGATTAGGTGTCAACATTCCCCCCCTTAATCTGAAGGGATGTTGGTGAGTCCAAGCATCGTTCTGAATCTTTCAAGCTTTTCTCTTCCAAGAACTTTGGTGAAGATGTCTGCAATTTGCTCATTTGTGGAACAATGACGGAGATGGGTTGTTTTGGCCTCAACATGATGTCGGATCAGATGATATTTAGTATTGATGTGCTTTGTACGATCATGGAACTTTGGGTTCTTGGCCAACTTTATTGCAGAGGTGTTGTCAATCATGAGTGGAGTTGATTGTACTTGTTTTACCTGCAAATCTTCAAGAATTTTCCTGAGCCACACAATTTCTTTCGTTGCTTCAGCTGCTGCCACGTATTCTGCTTCTATTGTGGAATCTGCTGGAACTGATTGTTTGCGTGATCTCCAAGAGACAACTCCTGATCCAAGACTCATAACATATCCTGAAGTAGATACTCCAGTTTCTTTGTCTCCATCAAAGTCTGAATCAGAGTATCCAATCAAGCTGAAGTCGTCCACCTGTGTATACTTGATTCCAAGGTCTTGAGTTCCCTTCAAGTACCTTAGAACTCTTTTTGCAGCAGACCAATGTCCCTCACAAGGCTTTTGCATGAACCTGGAGAGGATTCCAATAGTAAATGAAATGTCTGGTCTGGTAGTAGTGAGGTAGATGAGACTTCTTACAAGCTGTCTATACTTTGTTGCATCCTCAAATTCCTTTCCTTCAATAGATGTGAGCTTTAAGTTTTGTTCCATTGGAGTAGAAAGAGGATTGCACTCTGTCATGCCAAATCTGTTTAACAAATCTCCAATGTATTTCTTTTGAGAAAGAAATATGGATTTTGGATGTTGGGTTACTTCAATGCCAAGATAGTAATGAACATAGCCCAAATCAGTCATTTCAAAACTTTTTCCTAATTCTTTCTTTATGGATGCAATATAGCTTTCATTGTTCCCTGTCATTAAAATATCATCTACATATACCACAAGATATACAACTCTTTTGCCAACTTTCTTGACAAATAAAGTTGCATCATCAAGATCAAAATGATTGAAGTTGAGTTTCAGAAGATGCTCAGTTAGTTTTTCATACCAGGCTCGTGGTGCTTGTTTGAGGCCATACAAGGACTTCACAAGTTTGCATACTTTATGTTCATGTCCTTTCACAGCAAATCCTTCAGGCTGGGACATAAAAACATTTTCTTTAGATCTCCATTCAAGAAGGCAGTTTTTACATCCATTTGATGGACTTTCCAACCGTTCTGAGATGCTAGTGCAAAGAGTGTCTGGATGGTGGCCCATTTCGCTGTGGGGGCAAAAGTTTCCTCATAATCGACCCCTTCCTTTTGTGCAAAACCTTTTGCCACAAGCCTAGCTTTGTGCTTGTCAAGTGAGCCATCAGCTTTGTACTTGTTCTTGTAGACCCACTTGCAGCCAATTGGTTTGGTTCCAAATGGAGGATCAACCAGCTTCCAAGTGCCGTTCTTTATGAGGGTATCATACTCCTTTTGCATTGCTTCTTTCCATTCATCATGAGAAGCAGCTTCTTTAAAGGAAGTTGGTTCAAAATCTGTAGACAAGTTCAATTCACAATCATAAGAAACATCCATATCAACAGGTGAATTAGAGTCATCTACATCACCTCCATTTTGTCGGTTTGAATTTCTGGTTCCTATTTTTCCAATTTCATCAGGATGAACACTTTCAAGTGTCTTTGTCAGCCACTTTGGGGTACCTTTCTGAGATGGTCCAGGCTGCTCTGTTGATTGAGTTGGGACTGAATCAAGATTGAGTCTCCCAATTCTATCAATTACATCACTTAAAGCATCATCCGTTGTTGGAGTTTCATGCAGGGGAGATTGTTCTTCAGAAGAAGATTCCACATGTTGATCTAGTATAGGAATCCCCCCTTCAAGATGTGGAATCTGATTATCAAATTCTTGAAATGATTTTGTTTTTGCGAATCTATCCAAGCGAACAAGTTGCCACTCAACAACATTGTCAGATTTGGATGATTCCAGAAAAATGACATCTCTAGATACAACAAACTTTTTATTTACTTCATCATAGAGGCGGTACGCTTTAGAGGTGTTTGAATACCCCAGGAAGATACATTTACGACTTCTAGCACCAAGTTTGTTTCTATGTACCTTTGGTATCAAGCATAACAGGTGGAACCAAAGATCCTGAGATGTTTTACCGAAGGAACATGTCCATACCACAATTCATAAGGAGTTTTGTTTCTTATAGCATTAGATGGACATCTATTCTTTATATATGCAGCACATAGAACAGCATCAGCCCAAAACATTATCTTTACATTTTTGAAGAAAAACATGGATCGTACCATATTCAAAATTGTTCTATTCATTCTTTTTGCTACACCATTCTGTTGGGGATTATAAGGTACAGTTGTTTGATGTTTGATCCCATGTTGGCGAAGATAGTTTTCAAATTCATTTGATGTATATTCTTTTCCATTATCAGTACGAATAGACCCAATATGAGATTGTGCATCATTTTCAATCCATTTATGAAAATTCTTGAATGTTTGAAAAGCATCAGATTTGTTCTTCAATAAATAAGCCCAACACATTCTGGTGTAATCATCAATAAATGTCATGATATATTTATTTCCATTTGCAGAAGGAACAGGCATTGGACCACATAAATCTGAATGAATGAGTTCAAGCTTCCTATGTGCTCTTGAATGTGAATCATGAAAAGACTGTTTGCTATGCTTTCCTAGAATGCAAGCATCACATTGCTTATGTTTCCTAGGAATTGTAGGCAAACCAGCAACACCATTTTTCTTCAATAAGCAGAGACTGTCATAGTTTAAATGTCCAAATCTAGCATGCCATAATAAACTTGATGGAAGTGTACCTTCTTCATGATGAGAAATATATGAGAAATTTTGTGCATGAGCAGAGGTTCCTTGCAGTTTGAGAAGTCTTTCTTCTTCTATTCCCCTCATGACAAGTGAGTGGTCAGATGCTTTTCTTACCTCAAGCTTGCCATCAAACATATGAATGGAGTGACCTTTCTGGCGAATGTGGACCAAGGACAACAAGTTTCTCTTGAGTTGTGGCAGATATAGAACATGATCCAGAAGAAAGTCTGGAAGACCAGGCAGTTTAAGCCTGATTGTGCCAAGCCCTAATGGCTTGATTTTTGACTGATCTGCAAAGTATATTGCTCCATCAACACTGTCAGTGAAATTTTCAAAAAAATCTTTCCTATGAGTCATATGACAGGTTGCTCCTGAATCAAGCAACCAATCAGTTTTCGAAGAAGCAAGTGAAGCATTAAACAAATCTTCATTTACTCCAATGTTACATTGTGCCTCAATATAGTGAGCGGATTCAGGTGCTTTACCTTTGTCTGTATCATTAATTTTACCTTTCTGTTGGTTTCCTTTCTGCTCAATTTTGTCCCATGGTAGCTTGCATGTAGAAGCATCATGTGATCCATTTCGTTTGCAGCGAATGCAATGCAGATCTGCCTTTTCTCCTTGAGAATGTCTGCCCCCCCTGCCTCTGAAGTATCTTCCTCTTCCTCTTCATCCACCTCTTCCTCTTGTAGAATCTTGAGCAGGATGCTTTTCTTTATGAGCAAGGCAAACAGTCTCTTCAAAAGATTCAGGGGCTGTCTTCTTTCCAAAGGCTTTCTCTCTTTCAGCAAACTTTTTCACAAGAGAGTCAAAGGTTATATCTTTAAGATTTCCATTAGCTTGTAAAGACTCAAGATAATTGGAGTAAGTAGGATAGAGTGCCTTGAGAAAAGCAATAAGAGGGATATCTAGCTCAACCTTAGTGGATTTGATATCATGCATTATGGATTTTACTTCAGATGCAAGAGTGAAGAGTTTAATCATGAGCTGAACAACTTCAAGTGCAGAATGTGAGTCATAGAGTTCTTTGAGCTTTTGTAAAGCTTCAAAGGCAGTTGAATATGATGAAATATGGCGACTTACTTCTTCATTTACAGATGCTACGATTAATGCATATGCTTTTCTGTTCTTGTTATCCCAAATGACGAGCTCTTTATCTGATGTAGGCTGTACTGGGTCATTGTCTCCTTCTCCGACACACACTCCCTTCCACAACTCATTGAAGATGAGGGTGTGTTTTATCATCCGGGACCATTCAGGATAGTTCTCCTTGCCAGTGAGAACTATCCCTACCATAGAGATGATTGAATGCATTCTGTAAAAAGAACTTCTGCTGATATACAGTGAAATTGTACTCAAAAGGGCACAAAATTTCAAATACTTTTATGTACTGTTTCTTCAAATCCCTTCAAGGATCCTCATATAAACAGCCAGATGTTTCAAACTAGAACCAAAGAGCTGGGATGCAGAGGTTGATCTACGTCTTTAGATAAAACTAGCCATTATAAAAGACATATGAAGAAATCAACTTGCTGGTTTTTCTTCTAAGAGTATAGCAGCAGTAGTTCCATGGCTTTAATGTGAAATGCAGGTAGATATATACGTCAGGAACAATATAAAATAACTAACAGACTTATATGAGACACAATACGCAGCTAGTAAAAGCTGTAATGCTTATCAACTGCTTCAGACATCTCCCAAGTGCATTTCATTCCCTTAGGGAACACAACCAAATCTGCGGGTCCAACAACCTGATTATCGTGGCAAACAACCCGTTATGCATCAGTTTTCACTAGTGGTAAAGGGAACCATATTCTTTTATGTTTGGATTAAGTAAAGGACGCTTCCGAGGACTGATTTTTTTTTTCTTTTGAGCGCGTTCATACTGACGGTACAAGACATTCTAACGCCATAGAAATGCGTAATTACTTTTACTCTTCTCTAAAAATACATTTCTATATTAATTTCAAAAAAAAAGAACCTGAAGAAATTTCCAAAAATTCACACAGACTACTCCAAAAATTCACACTCTGACTACGCCAAAAACTTAAATACTACTCCATGAACGAGGACTTCGAGGCCCCCGAACAGGTATCTTAACCCACACAAACTTCTCGAACACTCTGCAAACAACTCCTCTGCACAGACTTCTGCAAAGGGTGGCTCGAGATAATCCCTCTGTGCGGACTCGACAGAATTGGCCATAGAATTGGCTACATCTCCTGTATTCACACGCACAGCCGCTCCTCCACAGCAGAAATACTCTGCATGGGTTCTCGCATACTCAACGAACTTTAAACCTCTGCGACCTCTCTCCTTGTGTCCAGAATATGTATAAGTAGAAATAGAGTCCGCATACAACAGTTGTAATGACTCAGGCCAATATGAGACTCGTCGCACAGGAGGGTGAACTCGACCTTGGCTGCTACAAGCTCGGATCTAGGGCCTAGCAAATGGCTTGAACTGTAGAGATCTCGTGGAACACAAACCGTCGAACCACTTGAGAATGAAATGCGGCCTTACGTTGTAGAAATGATTTCAATGGATACTCGATTCCAAATCTCCGTTCACGTAGAATGCAACACGTAGCTCTCAATTGATAGCTGGAGGCAGAGCAACGCTCAGGACAGAGCAGCGCTCAGGAGAATGCAATGCAATGGAGGCAGAGCATTTCAGGGCAGAGGGAGTGGCAGAGATAAGGGAGTTACAACTATTTTTAGAACCTGGGACCTGTGCTCTGATACCATGTCAGGCCAGGAGTAACTCCAGACTTGGAAGAAAAATTGATTCATTTATTTCATTAGGTAGCTATTGTTATATACATGAATGTGACTGATCAGTTCATCTTCTTGATGACTGTTCACATTCCAAATTCACCCAATCGCAGAAGATTAGGTGTCAACAATTTTTAATATGGTAACTTTGTATTAATAGGGAGTAAACCGTCACAATACTTCCACTGATTGCAATGTAGTTGTACGGTTGAATCTAAATGTGTACGGATCAAGTTAAACGACTGTGGCCACTGAACAATTGATTGCAAGATTGACTTATCACAACGACTTTTATCAGAAAGGTCGTGCTTGTAAAAATTATGTGGCTATTCAAATTGGTTAGGAGATAACCCATGACAAATTTATTTCGACAACAACAGTGGATTGTACGGTGACTGGTGTGTGCAGCTTAGTGTCATCCGTTGGAGTAAAACCAGTCCACGTTTAACACAGAAAACCAGGCTAGCGAGGGATTCGCAATTCCTAGTTGGCTAGCATGGGATTCATGATTCCTAGTTGGTGTGGACGAAGAGCAGAGGCGGATAAATAAAATATCGCGTTTGCAAATGGGTAATGCAGAATCCTGGTGCAAGAGTAGACAGGGGCAGTGGCGGGAGTAACAGAAGGCAACGTCGAATGTGGCGGTTGTCAGCGGTGGAGGATAAGGCCATTCCAGCAGTGGAGGAGAAGGAAGCTCGCACAAGTAGATTCAACTGGTCGGCTTCAACGATAGTGGCAACCCGCTAGGTGACGGCTGATTCAGATGCCTGCGACGGTGGGTGTAGCAGGTCAACGATGGCTCTGTGGTGGTCGTGTCGAGTGGCTATGGCACATGTGTGGTAAAACCACGAGGGTTGCAGTCAATCAATGACAACAGGTGAGTCGAGTTGGTCTCTTTTTTTTTAGGTTTTCGATATATATATTGTTTTTTCTTATAAAATTTTATTTAATTTTATTTTTTTGTAACAACTTTCGATTTTATATTTTGTTTTTAATTTTTAAATAATTTACTTTTTCTTTCTTTTTTCTATTTTTTTCTAATCTCTTTTTTATCCTTTTCTTTTTTTATAATTTTTTTTAATATCCTTTTTTCAAATATATGTATTTGATTTTTTTTCAATATATGACTTTTGCGATTTTTTTTAATTTTTTTTACAATTTTTTTAAATAATATATATATATATATATATATATATATATATATATATATATATATATCTATTTTAAATGGCCAATGGATAGGATCAGAGAACGTGGCTCTGATACCAAATGGAACGAACAAAGTTCGTTGTAGTAGGTTAAACACTCCAAAAGACTTGAAATATATAGATCTCCATTGAGATACAATAATATATATTAAAGTGAATGAATAAGAATGATGATACAATTGAGAGTGAGGGGCATGCTTATATACCAAGCAGGTATCCCTGTATGAACAGTCATGTCTCTTTAGACATGTCTCCTTGTTTAACTAAATATTATTTATTTACATATTATTATGTTTAATATTTATTATTTATATTTATTACTTTTACATAATTATATTCATAAGAGGCACCATACTAATTGATGAATACCTTGGTGAAAATTCTCAGTTTCTTTGGGTGACATAATTGTTGAATTTTCTACAAGATATACATTAGATACAATTTTCTATCAAATAATTACTTCCTAATGATTTTCACACAATATTCTTGTGCCACTGATATCATTGAGCAATTACATTTCAGAAAACACAAATAGTAAATGTTGTGGAAACAATAATGATCATAGAAAGATAGCCATGCACAATAGAGACAACAATTTTACCCTGGGAAACCCAACCTTGGGAGAAACCCAACAACTTTTCTTTAGGAGAAATTATTCTTCAGAAAGATTTACAAAATCAACAATTTTGTCTAGAAATCTGTGCCTGTAATCCAAGTGAAAAATACCAATCAAACCTAGTCAATCTCCAGCAAGTCAATGTTGGTCAAACTGCAATCTACCGTCAAATTTGGCCCTGCAGTCAAAGTTCGGCCCAGTGCCATGCAGTCAACCCTACAACCTACAGTCAACAATCTTGTGGTCAAATCCTCACGTGCAACCTGCAGCTGGTAAAACTTCGGTCAACAATCCGCACGTGTAACACTCCTTTGCTCATCAATCTGCAGTCAATCCTCAATCAAAGAGCTCGGTCAAGGCCTGGTCAAGTCGGCCTAAAACAACTCAATCTTATCCTCCCATATGCAACCAAGATAGAGTGATAAAAGGTAGAAAAATGATCTCCAAAGTAGACTTCTCCTTTCTCAGACTTTCTCTTGCTTGGTGAGAGAATGAGGCATCACAATGCCTATGTATACAAGTTGAATTGGGTGTGTACCACACAATCTAGAAAGGGTCCTAGGAGGGGTACCTAAATGGTAACTAATAGACCAAATGGAAACAACGAGACAAGGACCCGTTGTCAACTCAGACAATATCCCTTGCTCTTTACGGACTTTCACTGATGGGAGGAGTCCC
Organism: Pinus tabuliformis; assembly: GCA_031772625.1. Lineage (NCBI taxonomy): Eukaryota > Viridiplantae > Streptophyta > Pinopsida > Pinales > Pinaceae > Pinus > Pinus tabuliformis. The sequence goes on from CM062806.1 coordinate 583,416,662, forward strand.
GATATGAAGGAAATCACTAGAATGATGAGGTCAATGAGTAGATATGGTGTGATTTCTAAAGCCCATTCAAAGGAAAGACTCAACTAATGGTTTGCTTGCTTTAAAATCAAAATAAGGGCTCTCCAAGAAAGGCTTATTATTAGGAGGCTAAGACCTAGGTGAAAAGGATAATCAATATGGTAGATATATCTAGATCAAGGCTTCCTAAAGAAGGAAAAGGACATCTCTTAGGCTTTTGTAGAATTGTGATATTCCCACTTAGCAATATTGCTAATGGGAAATATCAATTTTGCCAGTTTTGTCACATTTTGTACTTTCACTTAGGAAAAGTGGGTTGTGGGATCCCACTTGAAGTTTTAGAGCTAAGGCAAGGGATCTACATAGGAGAAAGGGAAAAATCAAATGGCTAGTGGATGGTGGGAGCCAAAACAAAGAGGGAATACGCTCCCCTCTTGGAAATATGCACTCTTGGAGGGATAGGATGAAGGGAATCGATGGTTGGGTCCTATTGACCACTCTATGAGAATGACCCCATAGCAGTGCACCCATTTTTCCATTAAGGGGTATATCGTGTTCGAGTGTTCATGCCTTTCATATTTCATCATCAATCAGTAGTTTTGTAAATATGTCAACCCATTCTGCATATGTATAATGTAAATAATCCTAGTATGACCACGTCTGTATGTAACAACCTAGGTAAACCTATTGTTTTGGTGACGATTTCCATTCTAGGAGGGTTTTTGTCTCACTGATTCATTTGTGTCTCTAGACACAAGTGATCAGTAGAGTTTTTCCCTCCACCCTCACCCTAAAGTTAGGGTGGATTTTGTCGTCAAAATCCTAGGCGAGTCCTAGTGTTTCAGATCGAGTCTTTGTAAAAGTGACTTGGAAATAATTTTAGCTAATTGGCTAAATTATTTTGTTATAAGTCACTTGGTCCACTAGATCATATTTTTTGTGTCGCATAAATTGGTAAATATTGAGGGTCTATAACGAACTGGTTTCCCCCTTCATGTATTAAAATGTAAAATCTTCATGTAAAAAATATTTAGTGCATGGTCCCTCATAATTAGATACCACGGCTAAATATTAGAGGGTTGGAAAAATTATTAATCCCCTCATAAGTCAATTAATTAAGTTTTCTGACAAAATTAAATTAAAATCCTAAGCCAAAAATTTAATTAATTTGTGTCCTAGGTAAAATTAAATTCTCTAAAGGTAAAATTTGTGGGTTTTAAAGAAATTAATTTTTGGAGGTCCCTGACCAAAGGAATACTGAAAATTTCAAAAGATTTTGGACCTTTAGGCCTTGGTAGTTAAGTCAAAGTCAAATTTTTGGGGAAATTAACTCAAAATAATTATTTTTGAGGTAATTAAAAAGGAATTAAATTAAAAATTCGAAATTACTCAAAAAATAAAATAATTTCAATGAAGGAGATTAAAAGGTAATTAAATATTTTTCAACTATCGAAATTATTTTGACGTGGATCAAGTGAACTAGCAGTTGGAGAATTTATCTATAAATTAGAGCTCAATGTTAGTCTATTTTATCCAATCATTGAATCATGTACTAGCTTTTGAAGCTCTTGTAAAAAATTTCTGGAATAATACAATGAAAAGTCTTTGGGGTCTCACTTGATGGCAGTATTCCTCTTTGGTATCTTATGGTAATGTGTGTTTAATTTTTTGTTGATCTTATTTATAAGATGCTGGTTAATAGCTCTTGTAAATCAATTTATTGCACAGGTGTCTTGCTTAAATTATTGGGTTTTAAAATAGCATTAATATTTTTATTCGATTGGAAGGTATCTCCAATCTTTGAAGATTTAATCATTATTTTATACCTCTATTAATTTGACAGCTTATATTTTAATTGTGTAGAAGTCATCTTTATTCAGAGATTTTGGGCATTTGGGGAAGTCCTCGGTTGGACCAGCCGACTCCCAAAACTTAAGATCTGGAGAGCCTTCCAGATTAAAACTCCGAAATTATCTAACAAAATATATTTTGCAGGGATTTTCTGGGCTAGTACCTAAAACTTAAAAAAAAAAAAAATTATCTTCAAAATATTCTGATAAATTGTTAGATTTGACTAGAAATAGTCTCAAATCTACAAATCTAGGAGCGGAGTTGGACTCGTACTCCTAAGATCTGATAGATCTGTAAATTATTTGTATAGATTTGTAATTAAATTTTGTAGGTCTGAAGTTTTTAATATCTAGGTCTTGGAATTTCATTTTATATTGTACATATTGCATTTTGGGTATGTACAGATCTAGACCCCGGAGGGCAAAATCTGGCCTGAATACCATTTTGCAGGGACAAATTATTCAAAGAGATTTTCAGTCCAAGGGTTTCAAATTTAGATCTGAGGATTTCATAAGTAAATTCTAAGAAAAATTCAAAGCAAAAATACATCAGTCTGAAATATAATTTTCTGTGAATTTTTTATTTTTATTTTTTAGGGCCCTTGGGCTACCATTTTTTTACACCTTTCTGCTACCTTGTGGCTCTTAATTTGTTGCGTGATTTTTTCCCTAAATCGCATCTTCTATCCTCTGCGTTTTTCTTTATTTCTTCTCCCTCTTTCCTCTGCCTCCATTTTTTTCCTCTCTCCCTTTGCATTTTCCTTCTCCTCTTTTCTGCTGCGTATTCCCTCATCTCCCTTATTCCTCCTCATTTCCCTCATCCTGTTCCCTCTTCCTTTTTGCATCCTCTATGCATACCCTTCATTCTCATGCCTTCATTTTCTTCTCTCCTTATTTCTGTGGCCTATTCTCGCTGCCACCTGCAACCTCTCCTTACCCGTGCAGCCATCTCCCTCTTCTCCTCCCTAAACCTGTTGCCTTTCCTTTCCTGCTCATTCCCCTACCTATCGCTTCCTCTTCAGCATCTCCATCGAACCTACCCTCGTCCACCTTCCTCGAATTCGTTTTTCTTTCACCGTATTGAGTTTTCCCTCATAACTCATTCGATTTAGATTTTTTTTAAGTGGCCTTTGGCCCATACAAAAATCTAATTCGATTTTTTTTTCTTTTCTTTTTTTGGTCAAATAAGAGTGGAGCCTTCAATTAACCGAAAACATGATACATATAGTACACATCTTTACAAGTGTAAAGACTAGTGAAAGACAGACCCGTTGATGAATACAAACAATAGGGTCAACATACCCTAAACATCACACAGCAAAATTTACCCTCTTTTACCAAAAGACTAACTGCAAAAAAAACCCCGTCGTCGGTCTGATTCTAGATCCGGCGGTTGACAAAGCATCGCTTCGAAAACTTTCTCGCCCTTTAACCGCTTTCCGGACCCGATAATGCCAATAAACCAATGGTCTATAAACATCGGGTCCGCTCCTATCCTTATCCTCCCTCCACTTTAAAACCCGATAACCAATAAAAAGGCATCGCTTCAGAAACTTGCTCACCCTTTAACCACTTTTCGGACCCAATAACGCCAATAAACCAATGGTCTATAAAATATCGGGTCCGCTCCTGGCCTTATCCTCCCTCCACTTTAAAACCCGATAACCAATAAAAAGGCATCGCTTCGGAAACTTGCTCGCCCTTTAACTGCTTTCCGGACCCGATAACGCCAATAAACCAATGGTCTATAAAATATCGAGTCTGCTCCTGGCCTTATCCTCCCTCCACTTTAAAACTCGATAACCAATAAAAAGGCATCGCTCCGGAGACCTTCTCTCCATTTAACCGCAATCTGAACCCGAAAACATCAATAAACATGTGGTCTATAGAAGTTCGGGTCCGCTCTTCGCCTTAACCACCCTCCTCTTTGGAACTCAATAACCAATCAAAAAGTAATGTGCCATAGACTTGCACCCTGCTTAACCTCCATCCGGACCTGATAATGAAAAGGAATCTTTGTTCTATAAAATTCGGGTCTGCCCTTAGGCTTAACCTCCCACCACTTAAACACCTGATATCCATTCGATGAACGGGGCCACTAAAATCCTACGGTCGGTTCCAGGATGTCCGTTGATCTACCAAATCTAATGACTCATGTGCATAATTACCCCACCTCTTCATCCTTCTCTTCACTTTTTGTATCTGTCCTTCCTTCATCTTACCTCTTCCTCCTGGCATGCTTTCCTCTCCCATTGTTTGTGCCATGCTTTCCCCTCCCATTGGTCTTCCTCCTGCTCATTCTTCATTGGTCTGGAGATTCACCATGTCTCTGTCTGCCTGTCGCTGACAGTCATCGCGCAATTTTCCAGGGGTTATCGACTGCCAATCATAACAAATGTAGCGTTCCTTACATAGCACACCTTCATTCGCTAGACGATCAGCTAACATATTGGCTTTCCTTCTCACATGAACAAAGCTAACTGTTCTTAGGGTTTGCAAGTGGGAATGAATACGCTGAAAGACCTGCGAGAGCCTCTAGTGTTTCGACACTTTTCCATGTGCCATTCCATTACACATTTTCTTGGCCGCATTAATAACCAGTTCAGAGTCAGCTTCAATGATGGCATTGTGTAAATTTGCCTCCATCAGGATTTCTAGGCACTGCTCTAAGGCCATAAGCTCCGCCATGTTATTTGTGGCAGTCCCTAAATGACTATGGAAGATATTCTTTATGCACCCCTGCTCATCTCTTATAACACCACCATAGCCAGCCATCCCTGGGTTACCCTTAGAGGCCCCATCTATATTGATTTTCAAAAAACCAGGAGGAGGAGGTTGCCAGATATCTTTGCCAGCAGTTGTTTTGCTCACACCCTTGCCCTCGCCTTGGGGAACCAGAGAATGGAGACCCAACTGCATCAGTATGCAAGCATCTTGGGCTGAAGGGAGGTCCTCAGGGATTTTCCAACTAAGGGCTCCCACTGTATCTTTAAGTTGTCGTAAAATTTGGACAATGATACTCTGGGTCGAGCCTATTTTGTTCTTGAAAATCCTGCAATTTCGTTCTTTCCATACATCCCAGATAATAAAGCCTAGAACCAGAGTCCAAGCCTTGTTAATGATTTCATTACTTGAGAAGTTTTTCCTCCAATTCTTCAAAGTGTTTGTGATGCTGAGTCTATCCCTATCTGATTGCCTGAAGACTGAGGCCGCCCAATCCCACATGATAGAGGTGAAGGGGCAGAGGTTTAGTAAATGTTCCATCGTCTCCTCCTGTAAGCCACATAGATGGCATTTAGATGGGCCAACAAATCCCCTTTTCAGAATATTCTCCCATGTGAGAATTTTCTTTTGGTGAACCAACCACATAAACAATTTGATTTTCATCCATTGCGGGTTCTTCCAAAGGTCATTCCAAATCTGATCAGGGTTTGGATAATCAAAACCTAGGGCCATGCATTTAGCTTCTTTGGGGTTAAAAGTGCCTTTGGTGTTTCGACCCCATCTCAGTTGGTCAGACATGGAAGACACCAAAATTTTCCTCTGCTCCAAGTCAAGAGCAAGGGAATCTGCCTGAGCCCTCAAAGGACTCTCTTCACTATAACCAAGATTCTTCCACCTTCTCCATTTATCCTTGTCCCGTTCCTGATCCCAGAAGTCACTTACTATAAGTAAACCTTTGTTGTCAGTGTCATTTTTGAGAGCGGTTAATTTTTCTCTAAACAAATTTGGTTCCTGTTGCCAATTATCCTCCCAAAACTGAGCAACTTTCCCATCTTAGATCTCCCAGAAACTATGTTGCTGGACAATGGCTCGGTTTTCCCAAGCAAGGTTCCAAATGTGGGAGCCCTTGATAAGTCCTGACATTCTGATATGATCCCTCTCCTGCCAGTTATTTGCATATTTCTGCTTCCATAGCTTAGCCCAAGGGGTAGCCGATTCCTTGAGCCACCTCCACTAGAGTTTGGCTCCTGAGACTCTGTTGAGGATTTCAGGGTCATGAAGCCCCAAACCACCGTGGGCCTTAGGTTTGCAGAGCTTGTCCCAAGCCACCAAAGCCCACTTCTTATTTTCTTCCCCTTTGCCCCAAATAACATCTCTTTGAATATTCTTGATCTTTTGCATAATTCCTTTAGGAGCAGGAAGAGCTAACAACATGAAGATGGGTATGGCTTGTAGGATAGACTTTGTAAGCACTAGACACCCTGCCAAATTCGAAAACTTGCAAGTCCATTTCCTGATCTTGTCCTGAAGTTTGTTAATTACTGGCTCCCACACTCCCTTGCTCAGAGGTTTGTCCGTTAGAGGCATACCAAGGTACTTAGAAGGTAACTGATCCCTTTGAAACCCTAGAATTCTGGTGAGGTTTCTCTGAATAGCAATGTCAGTGTTAAAAAATAAAATTTTTGATTTGTCAAGGCTTACCTCTGTTCCAGTAGCCATATCAAAGTCATTCAAGATTTGTTGAAAAGATTTGGCTTCCTTGACCTTTGGAATGCCCTGTAGCACAGTGTCATCACTCATCCACAAATTGTTGGTGAGTTGAAGCAGCTCCATCTATGGTCAGTTTTAGTCCCTGGATTCTTCCTTCAGCACTTGCACTTTTTATTGCTCTACCTAGCCCTTCCATCATGAGGACAAAGAGGAAGGGGGAGAGCGGATCTACTTGTTTGAGACCCCTGGAAGTCATAAAGGTTCTTGAGGGCGAGCCATTAAGCAGGATTGAAAAACTAACCGAGGATACCAGGGCCATAACCCATCTAATCCAGTTGTGGTTGAAACCATAAGCTCTCAGCACTGCCCTAATATAAGACCAGCTTAGTTTGTCATAGGCTTTCGCTAGGTCAAGCTGTATGATCCAGTGTTGTTAAAAGCGCGCGTTTTTTACTGAGCCGATTAAAACCTGCATTTTATACGAAAAAAGCGCCGGTTTTTTTTATACCGCTTTTTTTTGAAAAAAGCGCGCTTTTTTGAAAAAAATCGTGTTTTTTTCGAAAAAAGCGCGCTTTAAACCGAAAAAAGCGCCGAGGGCGCAGGCAGCGGGGTTATAACAATGAAAATCAATTTTTTATTTGTCATTTCTGACTGTCGCCGCGCGGAGGAAGAGGAGAAGCCTTGAGGAGAAGAGCTGAAGGGTTTGGGTCCACTTTGGGAGCGAATCCAAGTGTTTTTAGGAGAAATCCAAGACAAGATCACCAATTTGTCCATAAAAACGGTATGTAGATTAATTTTTTTTTGTTTTCCTTCTTTAAAAACTTTGTTTTTCATTGTTTTTAGTTGGGAAACTTCATATGGGCACCATTTTCCTTTTGTTTTCATTGTTTTTAAAGAATTTTTTGTAATTTTTCATTGATTTGGGATGGGTAACTTGGTATGACTATGGGAACCAATTTTTTTTTTTTTTTTTCATTTTTTTTAAACATTGTTTATGTTTTTTCATTGTTTTTTGGCATTTGCCATTTGGTTGGGTAACTTGGGTTTGGAAATTGGGATTTTGTAAATTTGTAACTTGTAATTTTGTAAATGCTAAATTGTAATTTGTAATCCTAAATTCCTATTTCCTAATCCTTATTTTTCCATAGGTTTGCAAATTCAAAATTCAAAAACAAACATGCCAAGGAAATTGGATCCTTTCTGGGAATATGGTGAACCTTTTGCTCCGAATGATAGACAAAACTTGTATTGCAAGTTGTGTGGAAAGGAGATACGCGGGGGGTGTACAGGTTGAAGTATCACCTTGCACAAATCCCTGGACGTGATGTGGGGCCCTGTATAAATACAAATCCTGAACTTATCCAAAGGGCCATGAGAGCATTGGGAGAATTAGAGCACACTAGAGAGGCCAAAGAAGAACTCAAAAGGCAACTAAAAAGGTCAGCTGAAGGAAGTGGGCCAAGTGGCACTGGTTCTACTGCAGCGTCAGTCAATCCGGTAGCTGCATCATCATTTTTTGTTCCTCGAACCACACCTGGTTCACAACCAACTATCGGTTCAATGCTAAAAAGAACTGAAAAAGAACAAGCTGATAGGTTGATGGCAAAATTTCTCCTCTGGAGTGATATTCCTTTCAGCATTGTAAGGAATAATCCATTTTTCCAACCTGCTGTTGATGCTATTGCCAGTGTTGGCCTGGGGTACAAAATCCCTTCTTATCATGATTTCAGAGGCCAGATTCTTCAATATGAAAAGCGTGACCGCACCCAAAGATTGGAGGATTTTAGGGCATCATGGGCACAAACAGGATGCACTGTTATGTCAGATGGTTGGACTGACCAAAAGGGGAGAACCCTTATAAACTTCTTGGTTAGTTGTCCCAAGGGGACTATGTTTATCAAATCTATTGATGCAACTCATCAAATCAAAGATGCAAGAACTTTATGTGATTTGCTGGATGTGTTTATTTTGGAGGTGGGTGCAGAAAATGTTGTCCAAGTCATAACGGACAATGCTGCAAATTATGTTGCTGCTGGTAGAATGCTTATGGACAGGCATCCTACTTTATTTTGGACACCTTGTGCTGCCCATTGTATTGATTTGATGTTAGAGGACATAGGGAAAATTCCCTTTGTCAAAGATATTGTTGACTCATCAAAAAGCATCACAAAATTTATTTACAATCATACATCTATGTTTAGCTTGATGAGAAAATGCACCAACAATAAAGAGTTGGTGCGCCCTGCCATTACACGGTTTGTGACGAGTTTCATATCTCTTCAATCCCTCTTGAATTCTATGTGGGATTTGAAGAGAATGTTTCTTTCAGAGGAGTGGCGTGCTTCGTCAATGAGCCGCAAACCAGAAGGAGAGGCAGTATGCAGACTAGTTTCATACCAGGAAGACTTCTGGGCGGGAGTGCAGGAGGTGTGCGCCGTTACTGAACCTTTGGTAAAGGTTCTTCGGTTGGTTGATGGTGAGAAGCCCACAATGGGCTATTTGTATGAAGCCATGGACAGGGCCAAAGAAGCCATTCGGTCCTACTATGATGATAAGGGAGATGATGGGTTTCAGAAAAAACTCCTTCTATGGGAAGTGATTGATGAGCGATGGAACAACACACTCCATCGTCCCATTCATGCTGCTGGGCTTTTCCTGAACCCTGCATTTTCTTATGCATGTGGGTTTGATTTTGATGCTGAGATCATGGATGGATTATTATCCTGTGTCCAGAAGATGGTGAGATCTCCAGAACAACGTATAGAGATCTCTAAACAAATTGAGACATATAAGATGTCAGGTGGCACATTTGGCTTTGAGATGGCTGTCACTGATAGGACGATTAAAATGCCAGGTATTTTTTAGTTTGTACTTTGTAACTTTGTTTCAAATTTCATTGTCTCTTCAAATTCCATTTTTTTCTTATGTTTATTTAAAATTTTATTTGTAATTTTGTTGTAGACGCATGGTGGAAGAGTACCCCTTTTGCAAAATCTTGCCATACGCATCCTCAGCCAAACATGCAGCTCCTCAGGATGTGAGCGCAATTGGAGTGTATTTGAAAAAATACACAACAAGAAGCGCAATAGGTTAACACTTAAACATTTAAAATATTGCAAATTTCCAAATAAATTTTTGAATTCATTAAACAATATTTTTTTGATAATATTAATTATTAATTATTATTTCATGAACTTTGTACAGGTTGGAGTCCCATAGACTTAATGACATGGTCTATGTCTACTACAATCTTTGATTGTGGGTGAGGCAACTAGAGAGGACACCTGATATGGATGCCATTTCATTGGATGGGATTGACACCACTGCTGAATGGAGGGTTGAGACCGAGAGGCCTCTCATGGATCCCACTGATGATTGGTTAGTGTAGGATGAGGGGGAGGAGGAGGGGGAGGAGGAGGAGGAGGAGGAGCAGGAGCAGGAGGAGGAGCAGGTGGAGGAGGAGGAGCAGGAGGAGGAGGTGACACCACCTACCCGGGCTACCACTACCACTAGTAGAGGACGTGGTCTCCGTCTACATCCTGTAGCTGCTACTACTAGTTCTTCAGCTTCTAGAGCACGTCAGACTCCACTGCCATTTCCACCAGCACAGGCACCAGCTTCTACATCTAGAGGGAAAGAGAAAGCTGTGAAATTTTCTCGCAAGAGGGGCAGAGGAAATCAATAGGATTAGACTTTCATTTTATTGTATATGACATTATGACATGATGAGATACATTATCATATTTTTTGTTGATATTTTGAGGCTGAGTTGGGACTCAGGACTTACTATTCAGGACATGATTCAATGTTATGTGTGATTTTAGCACTAGAAATGATATTAAACATCTTATATATTAGTTTTTTTATCATATTTATGTGTCAATGTATTTATTTTATGTTGTAGATGGTTTAGATATTAAAAAAATTGAAAAAAAATGAAAAAAAATGAATATTTTTGTGCCAAACGCTTTTTTCCCGCTTTTTCCCTGCTTTTGCCGATTTTTTCCGCTTTATTCCCGGCGCCGATTTAATCCTGCTCGCGCTTTTAACAACATTGGTATGATCATGCCAACTTGCTTATTGCTCTTAAGTGAGTGAACCACCTCATGAGCTTGTATGATGTTATTGAGAATCTGTGTTCCTTCCACATAACTGGTTTGCTCCTCTGAGATAAGAGCTGGAAGAAGGGGCTTGAGTCTATTAGCAATTACTTTGCAAATAGTCTTGTACACCACATTACATAAAGCTATGGGTCTGAATCTGTCCAGTGTCATGGATTTTCCTGCTTTGGAATCAAAGCTATGAAAGAGGCATTAAGAGCCTTCAAAACAGTTATGGATCTTTTGGAGTCTTCCACTACATCAAGGATGTCTTGTTTGACTATTATCCAAGATCCTTTGAATAAATCCACATTGAATCCATCCGGGCCCGAAGCTTTCCCATTTTTCATCTCATTGATAACTTCACGAACCTCATCTTCAGACACTGGCCTGTTGAGATTACGATTGTCTTCCCTTGTTACAAGCTTGGGAATATACTTTGTGAAATTGTTAATGAACTGTGACCTATCTAAGAGAGGCTCCTTTGCAATGCTAAGGAAGTGTTGTACTAGGACAGATTCCATTTCTTTGTGGGAGACAAGCTCTTTCCCTTGAAAATCTCTGAGTTTTGAAATTTTGTTATGTGCCCTGTGATCCAAGGTTGATTTATGAAAAAACTTTGTGTTTTTTCCCCTTCTCTAATCCATTGCACTCTTGATTTCTGCCTCTAGAATATCTCCTCTTGAATGCACCTATCTTCCCATTCCTTCTGAAGAGACTTAGCCTGAGTTTTCCTTTCCTCGGTATAACCATCTGTGATTATGATTTGATTAATCCCCTGAAGTTTTTGTTCAACTTCTCTTTTGGCTTTAAAAATATTGCCAAACTCTTTCTTGTTCCAATCTTTGAGTCTGGATTTGATGTGTTTAAGTCTTTGTTGCAGCATAAACATTTTTGTGCCTTGAATGGGAAAATCCTCCATCCACCATTTGTCAATATTGTTGGTGAAGTCAAGGTGAGAGAGCCAGAAATTTTCAAACCTAAAGGGTCTGTTCCTCTGTGTACCCATAAAAGCAGCTTCAAGCTAGACAGGCCAATGGTCCGAGCCTCCAAAGGGAAGGATTAGAGCTGACATGTCAAGGCCTATGAGAAGGAGGTCCTCTGAGATTATGAATCTGTCTAGTTTAGAGGCAACTTGAGAAGCCCCTCCTCTCTTGTTGTTCCAGGTGAAAGTGCCATTTATTGTTTCAATATCCACTAGTCTCATTTTGTTTAAGAAGTTCTGGAAGGCAATGGAGTCTCTGCCTAGTGTTCTGGTGCCTCCTTTTTTCTCTGTAAGAGATTTAATCATATTGAAATCTCCTACCAGAATCCAGGGGATAACAGGATATCTCTCTCTCAGCTCCTCAAGGGAGGTGAGAAGCTTGAGTTTGTCTTCTAGTTTTTGAGGACCATAGACATTTGTAATCATGTAAGTTTCCCTGTCACCCAAAGGTTGTATCACCAGCGATAAATAGTTCCTAGATGCTTCCGCATCCAGGATTCCAAGTTTTTGGGGATCCCAAAGCGTAAGAATCCCTCCTGCCGAGTTATCAGCCTTAACCTCCAGATAATCATACTTGCTTAACCATTTGTTATGCATTTCTCTCATCCTGTCCATCGAACATTCAGTTTCCTGAATAAAAACCATATCTGGTTTTTCTTCTTTTATTCTACTGCTCAGATTTCTTTGTTTCCTTTTACTTCCTAGGCCCCTAATGTTCCAGGTTGTAAGCTTCATTAAGAAAGGTTTGTAAAGGAGTAGCTGGTGAGATCTCTCATCTTACCTAAGTTAATCATGAGTTTTCCACATTCGATCAGCAGCTCATTCTGTCTCTTTCTTCCTCTTTTCCCACCCGGATTATTGGAAGAGTGTCCCAGCGTTTCCTCCATTGTTTTCATCCCTCTATTCTCCTGGCTGTCATGGTGTCTTTTGACTCCAGATCCCTTTGATTGGGATCTTGTAATATTCCTAATTAGCTATGGCTAATTGGAATATTCGATTTTGCTCAATTTTGCCTTCTATAGTTATTTGTAAATAAAAAGGTGAGGAAAAGGGGACATAACTCACTTTTAGAATAAAAGTCACTTCCTAGTAAGCACAATGTTGTGACTTAAAGGGGAGCCAAGAGAGCCAAAGGACCTTGCAAAGATGGGGCCCACGCAGACACTTGGAGGGACTGCGCAGATGGGAAAAGGAACACGTGGCAAGAGGAGATTACATTGGAGGAGGTGAGCCTTCGAATTGAGAGAGGCCAATGCTATAAAGGAGAGAGGAGCCTCCTCATTTTGGCATTCAGTTATGAGCATTTGAGCTAGTCACTTCGACTTAGAGCAAGCTGGCTGTTTAGCTAGTCTGCAGCACTGTTTAGTGCATTGAGTGTCTCCGTTCGGAGATCTCACCCTTAGCCCCGGGGGACTTCGAGTGCCTACTCGAGCAAGGTCTTTCCATCAGTATTTTTGCAGCAGTTTCATCAGCGTTTTGGCAAGAGGATCGAGCATCTTGGATGACTGCGCAGTCTTGAGAGGGATGACGTAGTTCTTTCTGGCAGGAGTTCTGGATTGAGGTTTTGCAGGGGGATTTGTGCTGGGAGATTGAGCAAGGGATCAACCCTTGCATATTGGACGATTATGGCTGAGTTTCAGGTAGTATTTTGGTGGGTTTTATTCAATGGCAGCGCAGAGCCTTGAGGGATTGCGTGGGTGCTCAAGGGGGCGATTTTCGGGGGTCGGCCATTTCAGAAAAACTTTTTGGGTTATTCTGGGTTTCTTGAGTAGAGTTCGATTCCAGAGTTTCAGCATTTTCTGAGGAGGGGAACAGCCCCAAATCCTCATTTGATTTCCAGCAACAGCAACACGGTAGTTCTCCAGCAGCCTGGACGCAGTTCAGAGAAAGGCCATTCCTTTGCTATTCTGAGTGTATTTCTTCACTTACCTTGTGCAAGTCGAGGTGCCATCTTTATGATCACCTCCTGTACTCATTCTATTACTCAGTATAATAAAATGGCTTAGCATTTCTCTCTGCATCCCTTGAGTATCTGTTTATATTTCATGTTTATATTATTATATGTTGCACCATTGTTGTTTCCATCACTTTGAGCTTCCCGGTTATTATATCATTTTTACGTATTTGGTTGGAGTTTACTGGGGTTTGGGGAATATCTCGGAAACGGGATATTACAGATCTCCAGAGGAAGAGTTGTTGAACCCTATCAAACTCCTCCTTTGGCAGGGAGTCAACCCCTTTGGCAATACCTTACTCCAGAAAATTTTCTAGATCTAAGTTCTCCCTCTCAAGGATTTCCTGCAGTTCGTTGTCCTCCGTTCCCACCCCACTTGGGGTCATTTCATGGTCCCTACTGAGCTTCACAATGTTCGGTAGATCATCCTTTTGCTAGTTGTTCTCTGGTATGTCCTCCATGCTGGCATTCCTATCCTTCTCATTAGTGTTAATCTCCAATTCCTGGTTTGCCCCATTGTTTCCACCTTCTTCTTCTAAGATTTTGAAACTATTGTGACTAGGTTGCCCATTCTCGTAGATTTTCTTTTGGTACCTCTTTCCTCCTTTCCCTTTGCCCCCCACTTTAGTGAAACCCTCGGGATCTTTGCTTGTGGTGGTTTTTGTGTTGTTCTCCAGTTTGTTTGATGGGAAGTCTCTGTAAAGGTGCCCCTGTGTTCATGACACTTATGGCATCTAAATGGGACATGTTCATAGTCCACCGCCTGCACCCATTCTTCATCATACACTTCCAAAATGATCTCGTCCGGAAGTGCTCCAGATAAGTCCATTTCCACACAGATTCGGGCAAATGAAGTGTATTTGCCTCTTAGGGTCGCATCTGATATTTTTATAAAATGACCTAATTTATTGCCGATAGCCTTTAGAGACTCCGACAACCAATAATCTAGAGGAAGGGAGTATAGTCTTATCCATACCGGTACTGAAGTGAACGTTTCTCATTCTGGTACAAAATTCATCACCCATGGTCGCATGTAAAGGCCTGCAGCGACGTAGAAATAGGGTCCTCCCTCGAACACTTTGTCTTTATCTTCTAGGCTTGTGAACACCACCGTGAAGAAGCCCTTGGATCCAAGGTGAAGGTTTATTTCCCCCTTTGGTTTCCAGTGATTCCTTATCCATGCGTGTAAGGCCTTCTCTGTTGGCCAAATCCCCATAAATTTGTAGATGACCGCGTGTTCTGCCATGTGTTCTCTGTGCACCTGTAGTGTTGGGTCGCTTAAAACGACCCGAGGAATTATGGTCGACTTGGGTTTACAGACCCCTGTCGTGCTCGTGGGTGCAACTTTCTGGCTGCTACCTTCTTTCCTCTTCTCCCTGCTATCTTCCTCATGACTTTCTTTCTGTTCCTGAGGTTTGATGTTTCCCATGTTCATATCCTCAGTTATCAGCTCTGGTGGTTTCTTAAATCGATGCAGACCCATTCCCTTGCTTCTGTTCGCAGCTATTTGACTATAAGAGGGAGCAGAACTCCCTCCTCCACGACCTGCCATGGTTACCACCTCCAAACCCTAACCCAAGACCTAGTTCAGGTTGTAGAGCTCCTCAACTTTCCAAGTGAAATCGTTGTAATATTGTTTTGATAATTACTTGGGATTAACAAATTCTTGGAGTGACTTCCTCAACCATTATTCAATGCAATCTTTCTTTTGATTTTGTTTTTCTTTTCATTTCAATACAAAATTTTAATTTTTTAAAAGTGGCCCCTTCCCATATAAAAAAATAAAATTTTCCACATCAAAATATTTATTGATTTATTGGTCCTTTAAAAAATTAAATTTTCGATTTTTTACATTTAAATCAATTATCACATCAAATTCAATTAAATTCAATAAATGCATGACTAAAGTCCTGTTTGGAATTTTGTGACAAGGGTTTTTAGGCCTTTCAAACTTAAAACAAAAAACAAAAGACAAAAAAAAATTGGTAATTTTTTATTTTTATTTTTCCATAGTCAAGCCAGCTTAATTTTTTGATATCTCTAAAGTTTGACTATAGGGAAAAAAAATATTTTATGAATTGAAGTTACTTAAGGAAATCATTTTAATTCTAGAATTGTTTAGAAGTATTTGTTTGATTAACATTTAAATTTCTTAGTTTTTCCTGGTAATTAATTTTCAAAATTTGAGTGTTTAAGCCTTTTGCATGCTAAGTTTCATGACCATTGGCATTGGATTTTGAGTATTTTTTTTAATCGCTATAAGTGTGGGTTTATTTATTTGAATTATTGATATTTCTTTCATATTTAATTTTGAGAATTTTTCAAGTAATTGTTGAATACTTTATTGTGGACTTGTGGAAAATTGTATATCTTTCAGTTCTCGAGTATTTTGAGCATCTATTGGCATTCTTGAGGAGAGGGTGATATTGAAGAATTGTGAATACGTTTTTTTTTCTCTTTGAGCTATGATTGCATTGGAAAGAATCTAGATAAACTAAAGTGATAAGCTTGTGATTTAATTTCATATTGGGCATTATACTATGATCTTTCAGTCACTATCTTGTGAAGTGAATATTTATTTTGGCAATTATGGCTTTGGCATATAACTCATAAATAAATCGTGATATAAACGCTTTCAATCCTTGATATAGCTTCATCTCGCTCCATCTTCTAATCATCTCGTGCATTTTCATATTAAGTTAGTTTTGCATAATTAAAATTTACTTCCAAGCATAAGCTTGGTTGATAGAAAGATAGGTACCCATCCATATTTGCTTGAGAACTCTGGTTTTAATAGTACTTAAAACAGTGACTTTGCAGTCGTCAGAGCCACAACTCTCTGCAGCGCCGGAGGCACCGACCATGTTAAATTTTTGGGAGAGGTATCATTAATCACACCTTAGTGTGATGCACCTTATCTTCTCTCTGCCACTTACTACAGAATCAGGCTAAATATAGAAATGATTGAAGGGTCTACACTCTAAACTTAGATAGGCATTTAACTAAAATTAACCAAGATTCTTGCATCTCACATTAGTTTTAGGATTTGCATTTCTTATAAAATAGTTATTCATCCAAGCAGAAGTTGCTCATCAATTACTTGGTCCTAAATTTCCTAGCAAAATAGTTGACTCCATAAAGCACTGGTATCAATCATCTAAGCTTAATTGAATCCTATAAGGCTTGCTAAATCTAAAACAAGTACTTGGTTGCTTAACTATGTCTCCCGAACTGGTTGGTTCCCAACTAGTTCTCCTTCATTCCATTTCCATAGGGTCTACCCCCCTTAGTCTGCTCTTGGGAGACAACTTAAATGGAGAGATTGAGGATCAAAGTGACAACCCCCGATCTGAGCCGTTGTCGCGGTGCATAGACATTCTGTGCAACAACAAGTCCCACATGAGAAAATTGGAAACACGATGACAAAATAGGAGGAATTCATTTTGGGCAACTTTGATCATTTGAACATTCACTTTAACTAGCACACTTGAGTTGGAAGCCAAGTCTGCATGTGTTGTTGAACACAATAGATTTTCAGGTGAGAATCTCACCCTTGCTTCGGTGGACCTCGAGTGCCAGCCCTACGAGGGAGTCTTCATCACCTTCAATCTGATCTGGGAGCCTTTTTCAGCGTATTTGTGTAGTTGGTTCAACAAGGACTGCGTGGGTCTTTGTAATACCCTTTACGTGCCACACATGGGGCATTGGGAGGAAGAGGAGTTTGGGGTTGAGACTTACGGAGGAGTTCTGGAAGGGGATTTTCTAAATATCTCAGCCATTTTGGGAGCCTTCAACAGTGATATTTACAGGTGGGTCGAAATACCTAGTAGCTAGGGGAGCTAAGGGAAATTGGGCCGAAATTCTTGGGTCAATGTTTGACCAAACCCTTTTTGGGTTTGTGTGTTATTGGAGGAGAGGTCAGGATTAATTTCCCAGAATTTTCTGAGCACCGGAAGGGGGTAAAATCAACCATTCTTCACAGCCAACAATTTAGTTTTCTAGGTGTTCAGTGCAGAGCCATATAGGGGACAACTACACAGCAGTTGGGGCACTTGCTTTCATCACTTGGGCTATGCTAGCTTGCCTTGGGCAAGCCCAGGTGCATACTTTCCAAACATCTATTGTAACCCCATACTTTGATAATAAAATGGCTCAGAGCAGTGTAGTTTTTGGCTTCTTTCTTGGTGTCTGATTTGTGTGTGATTTTTGTGGGTGTTTTTACTATGCATGCTTTGTTTATCATTGTAAAATTTCCTTAGGGATATTACAGTGGTATCAGAGCACATAGTCTTGGCTCAGCCTATGGGAGCATCTTAGTATATGACACCAGAGGATAAGAAGAACGTCACTTATAGGAGGTACAGGTATAGAAGCAAGGAAAGGAAGTTACAAATCACTCCTGATCCAGTGACTGTTGAACAAGAGGTTGAGAGGCCAAATATGGAAGAGACAAGATGAGTAAAGAAGAGAAGTTTGCCCAACATCTTCTGAAGGCCATCAACGATCTGCCTAAGGGCATTGATGAGTTGCAACAACAGAATTGCAGCAACAATAAGGGAAAAGGGATTGAGGGAGAAATCTGTTTGGTGAAGGCTCGGGCACTTCGCACCACCGGGCAACAAATCCACCCAACGCACCACTTATTACCAGCACACTGCCCAAATCTAACATCTAGTGCTGGAGGGCGGCAAGCGTGGGAGGAGATGTCCATTAGGGGCTATTTTGTGAAGTATCAGTCCTATGGGCCCAATTTCAGAGAGGCCATCACGTTTAGGGACTTCTGCCAACTCAAGGGCAACAATAGGAGCAAGGGAAGAAGTGGAGGAGGCTACACACATGGCACTGAACTTCAGCACACGACAGGGAGGTTATTCCTCCCAACTTTTGATGGTTCGGCCAAGAGCTCATCTAAGGCATGGGTTGAGAAGTTAGATGTTTATTTTCAGCTCAACCATATGACAGAGGTGGAGGAAATCAAGATTGCCATGCTGCACTTAGAGGGGGAAGCCCATGATTGGTGGTTCCATGGATTAACCACTATGGGACATGCGGGAGTCACGACCTATGAGGATTTCACCTAGAGGGTATTGGAGCGTTTTGAGAGGAGAGATCCAAAGGAGCACTTTGGAGAGCTGACACGACTCAAGCACACTAGGAGTGTTGAGGCCTAAATCTTCGAGTTGCTGAGATTGTCAGTGATAGTGCCCAATTTATTAGAGGCTAGGAGGGTTTTCATGTTCTTGGAGGGGATAGCAGAGCCACTGAGGGGTTTGGTGAGGTCCAACAGGCCCACCACTTTGCAGGACGCAGTTGGTAGACCTCGGGACTTGTAGGATGCTCTACCTAGGGCCAAAATGTAGATACCGCTCAGACAAGTGTTCCAGTAGAGGGGGAGAGACACTAGGGATCCACCACCGAGAGCTAACCAGGCGCACTGAGCCACCAACATTGTTGCTAACTCTGCACTGAGCCACCTGCACTGTTGTCAACACTGCACTGCGCTCCTCAACACCTGACTGCTACTAGTCTGCCACTGTCACTCGAAATTTGACTACATCTCTGACACTAATCCATCCAATTATTGAATACTATGGGCCCTCGTAGCCAAGTAATGATCCATGAGGAGGATACTCAATGGACCCTGTGCAACTCTGAAAATCTGGGACTACAGCTCCAAATCGCCCCACCTCACTTCTGGAGGTATAATTGCAAACATAGAAAAAGCTGATCTACTCATTGCTACTATAATAATGAGTTTGATCTCCCCGGATCTTGAAGTACTAGTGTCCATAGGGATTCTCCCTCTGAAACTAGACTCCCTCTGAGTCTCGATCACCAAATGGGAAATATCTTTGCTCCCTCCTGACAACTTGCATTGTCCTCCTGCAATGGAAACTGGACTGTAAATCTCTGTGCTGGGAATCTTCTAGCTGGAACTGCACTTGCATATTGCAACTGGGCAATTCACACTACCTGTGTCACTGCAACTAGTTCTGCAATTGTCTCCTGGGTACTAACTACAACTAGCTATGCAACTGTCATTTGAATGACTAGTTGTGTCTGTTGACATTGAATCTACTATTGCGGTACTGTGAGCCCCTATAAGAAAGGTGATGGCCCGCTGCAACAATCTGGAAATGATCTGACTGATCTCCTTGTTGCAACTACACTGGACCCTACCCATTCGTCACACTGGAGTTTCATACTCCTCCTTGATCTAGTGCCTCACTCTCTCCCTTTGAGCCTAGTCCCAAGCTAAGACCCTTATTCATTCTGTAACTCACACTAGACAACTTGTACTTCCTCTAGCATCTGCCTCGGGCAACTAGAATTCAATCTGATGCCCAGCTATGCATTCTGGCTAAATCGCACGACCTCCTCTAGAAATCTCATACGATCCCTGCAGATTTGAAAAATCTGCGAAACTAAAAAACTGGAGAAATAAACCTCGAAAATCTCCCTCTTTCCCTCTACTCGGCTACTACTCTACTACTCTCACTCCCTTTCGGATTGCGCAGATCTGCTAGCTGCTATGGCCAATCTGCAATGGAAATTCGAACTTCTGAAACTTGAAGTTCCCTGAGAGAAATCTTCCCTCTGTTGTGTGTACTTTCCTCTTCCACCCAACATTGATTCCGCAACTACAAACTACTGCAAAACCCTCTGTGTCCAACCAATAAATCTGCTTAGTGAAAATCTGAGCTGATGTTGCTCCCTTTGGCTGTTGGAATCACTATGCTGGGCAACTCGAATTTTTCGCCAACATGCAATTGAAAATTGAATTTCCGCCACAACAATTCGGCCTACCAGTGAATGAACTGCAGCCTCTAGAAATTTTGACTTGCTGCTCCCGCACAATTATCTCCTCCGCTTCTGAGCTTCCCGACTAATCACTCATGCTCAGATATCATGTGAAAATTTCAAAACTGAAATCCTATTGCAGCAACTGGAATTTATTTTTCTAATTGTTAATTATTTTAACAATTTAACTGCTATGTAAAATATCAAATAAATCACACTGCAACCTTCAAAAATAAACTACAGAAGGAAATAGTGTTGGAATATGATAAAATTCTAGCACACACACAATAAAAATAACAGTTATTTTTGGGCAATTGTCCTTGGAAAAACTCAACTTGAGAAAATTAGTGTAGCAGCTGAGGGTTTTATTATTAAGCAGCAGTGTGCTGATTTGGGGTAGCAACGGATGTTCTCTAGCCATGAAAATTGGTGGAAGGGCTAAAGCACATGAGATCTCCAAGACCCATAAATTGTTTGGGCACATTCTACCTGGTTAAGGAGATATTAAAATAATTAATATTTTTAATGGAGTTCCTAAGTCTAAACTTAGGAAAAATAAAATATTAATGGGTATTAATATAAAACTAGGTTAGAAGGTTCTAAATGACATGGATCAAGCCAAATCTAATCTTAGCCATTGATTAGAGATGTAATCTCAGCCGTTGAAGGATCAATAGGAAAAGTATAAGAAGAGGCTTGAGGGTCAGTTGGAGATACACGAGAATGATCAGTCATTCAATTTTCTAGAGCAGGGTTTGCTAAAAGAAATCGAATCAGTGATCAGAGTTGCAGCGAGGGGCAGTGATTACGAGGTAGAGAGGAAGAGATAGTGTTGAGAGACCAACGCAGAAGCGGAGAGGCAGACGCAGAGCCAGAGGGAGCCACGCAGAGGCCAGTAGAGACAGTGTAGAGGCCAGAAGGGCCCGCATCATCCATGCAGAGGCTGCAGGAGTGACACAGAGAGCCAGAGAGGTTGTACAGAGCCTCAGAGGGCTGACGCACAGGGTTTTAGGCTGACGCAGAGGCCAGGAGGGCTGACACAGAGCTTTAGATTGTGTTGGAGAAGGTTTCGTGGGGCAAATTTTAAGAATATTTGCTTCCAAAGAGCGGTATTACTGCCGGATTATTTTTCTCTTCGGGTGAGCCAGTTGTACTCAAGGAAAAATTGCATAATAATAAAACCCTTAGAACTGTTGCACCGGTTTTCCCAAGTTGGGTTTTTTCGGAGACATGTTGTCCAAAAATAACGGTGTCACTTGTGTGTTTGTCTATTTCTTTTAGCTATTGATATGTAGATGGTTGAGACTGTATTGTGCTTATTTCAATGTTTATATGGTTAAATAACTTGTTAATAATTAAACAAGTAGGCAAAATAAACTAGAGAATACAGATAAAATTTCTAACGGGTAATACTTAGAAATTTCAACATGGTATCAAAGCATTGCAAATCATAGGAGAGCTGAAGGCGTCAGCTAAATAAGAGAATTTGCAGCAGAAACAGATGTCCCAAGTGACAGAAGTTCTTCCTAAGCAGAGGGCCGCAGAGAAGCGTTGACGCAGAGGACTTGCATCATCAGTTCGAGCCAGAGGGAGGCCAGCGCAGAGGCTGAGGAAGGCAGAAGAGGCTGACAAAGAGCCACGCAGAGACCAGGAGGGTTGACGCAGTTGGCCAAGGGAGCAAATTAGCCTTTCCAGGATTGCGCAGAGCCTAGAGGCTCAGTTCTTCAGCTGCTAGGGCATAGGAAGTTGTGGGCAGATCAGAGAGAGTGAAGTTGGTGGGGTGTTGTTGCTGCCGAGACAGAACAATACCTAACGGGGCAAAACCAAGGTAGGAGGGAGTCGCTACCTAGGCGGATTTCTAGCCAAGGAATCCAAATCAGTGTTGCAGGAGCATAGGAGATCAGAGAAGTGCGTTTCAATGGTTGACAGTCAGGTTTCCAGGAGGGAAATCGAGACTCAGAGGGAGTCTAGCAAAGAACTTCTAGAGGGAAGTAGAGACATGGAGGAGTCGAAAAGAAGAGCAGAGAGATGGCCATGAACGAACTGAGGGATCAGGATAGGCTGGATGGGGCGTCCAACTTTGTGATCTGGAAGGCCAGGGTCTTGTTCGTTCTGGATAGGCTTCACATCAAGGCCTTTGCCTTGAGAACTGTGGCTATCCCTATCGACCCAATGGATAAAGAAAAGTATGAGGATGTGATGGCCAAGGTGAAATGCATAATCCTTGATGGGGTCAAGGATCATGTGGTCCAACATATTGCTGAGAAGGAGATGGCAAAGGAAATGTGGAATACCTTGAAGACATTGTATCAAGGCACTTCCATGTAGAGGAAGATGCTACTGGAGAATCAGCTACGACCATACTAGATGCAGAAGGGGGAGCAGGTAGATCACTTCCTCAGCAAGTTGCAGGAGATCTGGTACCAATTGACTTCCATAGGGGCCACGCCAGATCAGGAGTTGATGATGAGGACCGTGTTGACTAATAAAAGGTGCCTTTTAAAAATCCTAATTATCTCACATTAATTATCAACCCAGGCAAGTCCTCTTATTTCAGTATGTGGCTGCTCTAAGTTCAAAGAGTAATGTTTCCTAAATTGCAATATAGATCTTCTAATACAAGAGTTAATAAATTCCAATTGCAATTATTAAAGAAAACTCAATCCTCTAATGAAATTAATCTTACAGTTATTCGAGTAACAACAACATCAGTTGAGAGTACAGTAGCAATAACTCTTCTCTTCTGAACTAATTTTAATCTAAATCAAACTCAATATTCATTAAATAATCCTAGTAGCAATGATATCAATCTGAGAGTCCAATAGCAATAATCAAACTCTTTACAGTTGATTAAATCAATCTGAATGCTTATCTAAGTAACTTAATCTGTAATGAAGAAAAACGGAATCAAACGACAGTGCTGTAAATCATATAAAGTAGAGATATACTGTCAATACAGGAAATAAATAGCGAAGGAGATAAAATCACAGAAAGCAAGAAAATTATCAAACCAATCACACTTGCAAGAATTGGAAATGTATGACACAAAGAAAGCAGTTAAATCCACCAGAGGTTGGGCCCTTAGCCGCCAGCGAACACTGCTAAGCTACTTCAGATAGCGCGAGGGAACAACAACTTCAACTATGTATTAATCATCGAATGTAAATAGCAATACAATATAACCGTGTTCTCTCAACAACAAGAGTCTGTAATTAAAATTACAATTTCAATAATAACAAAGATTCCTCCCTTTCTTCTTACAATCATCTCCTTTTATAATCAGAAAGGGTAAAAGATAAATGGTAAATGCGATCCCTCAGGATCTCCCAATCCTAAGGGATTCGCAACTGATTTCTAACTTTATACATCATTTCCTTTCTCGCTCTGATCCTCCTAATTCGCCTTTAGCCTTGTTCGCAACCGCCGTGTTCCTCCCTTTGCTTGTTGGTTTTTGCTGTTCCTTGTTTAGGGAACAACAATTGTCCCTTTTGTTGTTTTCCTGCATAAAGAAAGGTAAAAGTTAGCTAAATCGTAACTACAAATAATTCCTTCATTTCTTACCATAATTCCTTAATATATTAACGCATTACGATATAGAAAAGATAAGAATAAAGGAAAAGGTTGATGAGATTAATAGTAACTACATACCCATTTCATGACTCAAGAGACCGCCCTAAACGCAGTCTCTGAGGAGTGGGAGACATTCGTCCAGAGCATTTTGGGTAGAGCGAATCTTCTAGATTGGGAAGAATTGTGGGCAGCTCTTCGCCAAGAAGAGATTAGACAGCTGACCAAGACGAGAAGCAGCAGCAAAGGGGCCTGGGTCAAGAAAGAGGAGGAAGAGGATGCAGCTCTGGTATCTGTGGGAGAGCACGGGAAGACGAAAAAAAGGACCTCTCCAAGGTAAAGTGCTTGAACTGTGGGGAACTGAAGCATTATGCGAACCAGTGTCCGAGGAAGAAGAATAAGGGAGAGGCGTCTGACTCCAAGGCAGCATCAGCGAAGGGAGAAAAGGAGGTAGAGGAGGATGATGATTGTGCCATGAGTGCCCATGTACCTCTAGAGAAGAGGTGGGGAGACATCGAGTTGTAGTCGGGAGGACTACAAGCGGTGAGGGGTAGGATCCTTGAGGTACCCAAACTCTTGGATCATACCTGGCTACGGAAGCCTCGAAGCGACAGTAGCAGGATGGCGGATGTCGTAGAAGCGGATGCGGATGAACCAATAGAGAGTGCTAGAAGTGCAGTAGTCCTAGGCAGCACAGACGGGGTTGCAGCAATGCGAGAGGCACAGAGGAGGTTGCAGCAGTGTTGGATGGCACAGAGAGGTTTGCAGCGATACGAGAGGCACGGAGTTGTTGCAGTAGCGCAGAGGCAGCAAAGGGAGCATAGTGTAGTAACAGAGAGAGCTTCAGCATCAGGAGAGTTTCTAGCCTGACAGGGATGTCAATAGTTGGGTGGATCAGTTACTTACTTCTCAGTAACTGAGTTGCAGTGCAATAGCAGTAGCAGTAGCACGATGTAGCATGATGAGAGAGAACTGCAGTGCAGATGCAGTGTTGGGAGAAAGGATCGATAGAAGCACGGATGCAGAGGGAGCTATCGTACAGATGTAGTAGTGGCAGTGGCAGAGCCATGGGCAGCAGTACAGGATGCAGCAGTGCAGAGGATGTTGGGCGGGGAGGCCTAGCATCAGCATAGGTACCGATGCCGTATAATCAGGGTGATGCTGAGTGTGGAGTATTACTAGAGCAGAGTCCTCGCTAAGAGGGAGTGTTGATTTGGGGTAGCATCGGATGTGCTCTAGCCATGAAAATTGGTGGAGAGGCTAAAGAACATGAGATCTCCAAGACCCAGAAATGGTTTGCACAGATTCTACCCAGTTAAGGAGATATTAAAATAATTAATATTTTTAATGGAGTTCCTAAGTCTAAAATTTGGAAAAATAAAATATTAATAAGTATTAATATAAAACTGGGTTAGAAGGTTCTAAATGACATGGATCAAGCCAAATATAATCTTAGTCATTGATTAGATGTGTAATCTCAGCCGTTGAAGAACCAACAGGAAAAGTATAAGAAGAGGCTTGAGGGTCAGTTCGAGATACACCAAAGTGAGCCGTCATTCGATTTTCTAGAGCAGGGTTTGCTAAAAGAAATGAAATCAGTCATCAGAGTTGCAACGAGGGGCAATGAGTATGAGGTAGAGAGGCAGAGATAGTGCCGAGAGACCAGCGCAGAAGCAGAGAGGTAGACGCAGAGCCAAAGGGAGCCACACAGAGGCCAGCAGAGACAGCGCGGAGGCCAGAAGGGCTTGCGTCATCCACACAGACGCTGTAGGAGTGATGCAGAAAGCTAGAGAGGTTGCGCAGAGCCTCAAAGGGCTGATGCAGAAGCTAGGAGGGCTGACGCAGAGCTTCAAATTGTGCTGGAGAGGGTTTCGTGGGGCAGATTTTCAAAATATCCGCTTCCAAAGAGAGGTGTTATTGCCGGATTATTTTTCTCTGTCGGGTGAGCCAGTTTGGCACCCAGTTGTACTCAAGCAAAAACTGCATAATAATAAAACCCTCAAAACTGCTGCATCGGTTTTCCCAAGTTGGGTTTTTCCGGGGACGTTTTATCCAAAAATAACGGTGTCACTTGTGTGTTTGTCTATTTCTTTCAGCGATTGATCTGTAGATGGTTGAGACTGTATTTTGTTTATTTCAGTAGGCGAAATAAACCAGAGAATATAGATAAAATTTCTAACAGGTAATACTTAGAAATTTCAACACAATGAATTCTGAATACAATAATCTAGATGGCGAATGTGGCAATCCTACAGATAAAAAATAATTGGCAAAAATCTGGTGAGGAATTTTCCTCACCCCATAGGCAAATCCAACATTGAAGACTGGCCTCTAAAACCCTCTACAAATTGCACTGCATCACCCTCTATGTGAGCTCTACGCAGACTCTAATTTGTATGACCTAGATCTCAATCTCAGTTGCTTCTTTTGTTTGTAACTGACTTTGGAAACACTTCTCTCGGCCTCTGCAAAATTCTTCTGCCACCCGAACACTAAAACAACTTCCTGAATGTCAAATCAAATTGCCTTTAGAGGCTACTGCGCAGTCCCTGCATCAGACTCACTTTGGCTCTTCTGCCTCTTTGCAAAATGCACTCACTTATTTTGGAAATCTTCCTCTAGTCTCATTATCCCAACCCCTCACTGTCTTTGCTTCCTCACTAAAGCTCGAACTTTCCAGCAAATGACTTCTGCTACTCTGGAAAATCGAATTCTCCAAATGACTCTAGTGTATTCTCCATCATTGTTGAAAACTCTAGGGCAAAAACAAGAGGCGATTTCTATAGAAATGATAATTTCTTGTGAATATTTTCTACTTCTTTTGATTAGATTCTTCTTTAGCTTGATTATTATAGTTTTCTTTTCATCAAACATCTATCAAACTATGAACAACAATGAGACAAGGGACACAAGATGTAGGCGATCAGCCAGGGCCAAAACCTCTCCAAATTGAGAGGAAAACCCAAACGAATTCTTCTTCTTATAGAATCATTAATTGATGAATTCCAAGACCAAGACCCCTAACAACCTCTCCAAGACCAAGTCACAAGACCTTTTGCACAACTTCTGCTTCTTGCCCTAGTCAACACAAGTCAAATTGACTTCTTCTACTCTAATCTCGGCTTCTTTGAAATTTCGTCCCTTATCCACAGTCCTGCAATTCTCGGCCTGCCTGAAACTTCTACAATTTCACACGTGTGGGCTCATTGGAAGAGTTTGGTGATACTTTCCTTCTTCGCTTGACTTGTAGACTTATTTTGGTTATTTCAGCTAGCAAGAACATTGGTTTGGTGACCTTCTTCTTGGCTTCTTCAAGGGTTGAGGTAACCCTAATCATTGTCACACGTGTGAGGAAGATGACCCAAAACAGTGCCAAAAACTCTTCGCTTTCCTTCCCTTTCCTTTCGCTGAATATGAGGCTTCTTTCTAGTGTTTTCTCACACTTCCTAAATTTCAGATGCTTGGATGGATGCTTATCAAGTGAGGCCGAGTCCTCCTTTATATAGTAGTTTGTCCATGCAAAATAAGCTTACTTGCGCTAGTGTGTAGGCCGACATATTCTTCTAGAGTGATCTCCATTTCCTTTTGATTGGAGTACTTGTGACAAGGTCATGGAGGGTTTATCACTCAAATAAATTCTCTTTTACAATGTGTTTAATGAATGTTGACTCATGCCTTCAATCATCCTTTCAAAGGAGGATATACTTTTCTTTTGATCATGCTCATGAAGTAGAGCAACTATCCATACTATTTGCAAATATATGACATGACTCAATTTTATCAAAATACAAGAATACATACCTCATATTTTCCCTTTTGGTCATCTATACTTCCTTCAGCAGCTTCCTTGATTGAAAGGAACTTCAATCCCTTGACCTGCTTCACTTCTTTTGACATCATACCATCATTCCATCAATCCCATGCAAGTTGGAATTCTCGGTGAAATGCTTTTTCAGTAGGTGAACCTTCCAATGAAGATTCCAACAGAGGATATTGATCATCCTAATCCTGCAAATGCTCCTTTTGAATGATGTATGATGAGCTCTATACTAGATGACTTTCTTTTTCGCATATGTACTACTTATGCTTCTAATGAGGCTACCAAGAGTTACATCCTTCTATAGGTGATAGCCATAGACTTCTATTTCAGCTATCTTTCATGCTTCTTTATGATGATGTCACGATATCTTGCTTTCAATTTTATGCTTCTATGATGTCATCTCCTAACATGATGCATCCTATCACGCTTCTAATGATTCTTACCATGATAGTTCTATTTTACAACAAAAAAATTTGAAACAAAAACTTGAAAAGGACTAGATGAGGAAAACTATCTCAATCATAGTAGAGATCTTTTACTTCCTCCTTTTTGGTTTTCTTCTTTTCGAATTCTTCTACCTCTTCAGTGATATGAGCTTCTTCCGTTCCTCTTTTGTTGTTGTCCTTCTTGAGCTTAGGATAATCTCTCTTGTAGTGCCTGTTACCCACCACTTCGTGAGTGATATCCCCAGGACAGTTTTTTCTCCATGATGAACCTCAGCTAACAGCCCCTTGCAGCCTCCTACTAGCTTGTTGTGCCATTTCTCTGCCACCTGAGCCAACCATGTGGTCCCTCACCCACCTATATTAATCGTATGTTTGAAGGTGGGCCTCCCGAATCTAAAGGTATGTCTTGTCATTTGGTAATTGAGTATTGGGTTTACTTATCATGGATACTTCAGGGCATGGATTGATGGGGGGATTTGGCGGAAAGAGTGGGCTTAGTTTGTGCTCGTCCCCTTGATTCTACTACTGGACCACCTGGAACTGTCTTCGGACCTGGAACTAGAACCCACGCCTTTTCTTTCTTAGCCGTTGGGCCAACCTATGCCCTCGATAAAGGTGTTGGGTCAATTTCTTATGCTTCAACTGAATCTGCGACTGTAGGATATGGACATGGTATAACTGCCTCTACGACCTTTCTCTTTGTCTCTATATAATATGGCTTTTATGCTAGCTAGGCTAGAATAGAAAGGGATGTTGTGGGTACTGGTTCAACTTAGTCAACTGAATCGACAGAAAGGGTTGGGTCTCGACCTGGAACTTATGAATATCCTCTTGCCTCTCTTTCTGTTGGGCGAAGTAGTGGTCCGGTCCTGGATCAACTGAATTACTTGCTGGATCTACTAGATCATCGATATCTTTTGGATGTTACCCTTAGATCTTAGTCCCATGAGATCTCCTTTATTGGCCATTTGGTTATAGGGTGGTACTACTTGGGACACCCCGGATTTGGGTGCATGGTCTTGCTCCTTTATCGTATATATTACTCCCTTTCCACTCACTATACCCCCATTCATCATTTCTCCCACCTAGTTCCACATTTACATTCTGGGTCCACATAGGGCCAGCCTCCCTATCCCCTTGCCCACACCTTGGGTCAGGCCTAGAATGATGCCCCGGAGGTTGAAGCTGCTAAAAGAAAAAGAAAAAACATAATTGGCCACATTTAAATGGAAATTGTACCACAAAATGCAAAAGATGGCCGAGACAAAAAATAATTAGCATGTGGGCAAAAGCCAATACATGAGATCTACCCCAATCCATGGTCATCTCCCTGGTTCCATAGGCCCTAGATGAGCCTCCTTTATCATTCAGGAACCCATGATTGTCCCAACCCCTGGAAGGCAATGAACCGTTCTACCTAAAAAAGGGGTAATCACAGCTATATCTTACACATCATGCTCTTGTCCTTTGAGCCCCGAGCAATTAATTAAAGGAATTCATAAAAGGAAAAATCATATAAAGAAAGGTGTAAAAATCAAGGCCGGGGCACCTCATGTACCACGATTGCTCCCTCATACACATTACATACCCAAGTGTGGGTGTCCCCTTATCTAGCTACCCCTATGCCCCAATATGTGGCCCAGTGTTGCCCCTCTCATTCCCTATTCCATGCTTCTTATTTATCACTTCCCAGCCCCATTAGAGGGATGTATGTTGGACATACTATCCCCTTTAAGGGCTAAAACCACCTGATAAGGTACTTGGTAAGTTGGTTATCCCCCTTTGGAGCTTGGAGATGTTGATTTCTGGTAGCATCGGATGTGCTCTAAGCCTCAAAATTTGCAGGGAGGCTAGGACACATGTATTGCACAGTACCAAGAAATCGTTTTGGGAAATTTCACCCAGAGACAGTTTTATTAAAATAATTAATTATTTTTAATGGTTGCCTAAGTCTAAACTTAGGAAATTAAAATAAATGAAGGGTATTAATCAAACTGAGGGTGAAACTTCTAGAAGAAGACGATGATCAAGCCAAAATAATCTGAGCCATTGATTAGAATATAATTTGGGTCATTGGTTCTCAACGGGAAGATTATAAGAGGAGGCTTGATGGGCATTTGGAAAGGACATCAGGGAGAGATCAAGAGATCTAATTTCTCAGATAGAGCAGCATAACATTTGCTAGAGAGAAGATCGAAGTGATTTCTTACAGTGAGAGGCAGGGATAGTTCTGGTTGGAGATTTTCTTGATCCGAGAATACATTGCAGAGGAGGTAGAGAGAGATCTAGAAGAGGCAGCGCAGAGACTACATTGGGTAGCGTAGCCTAACGCAGAAGCAGCGCAGAGACTACATTGGGCAGCGTAGGCTAACGCAGAAGCAGCGCAGAGCTTGAGAGGAGATCCATATTTTGCTAGAGAAGTCGAGTTCGGAAGCCAGAAGCGAGGGTGTGAGATCGGGAGGGCAAAAATCGAAGATCCATAAGCAAAATGATCTGCCAGAAGGAGTGATGCAGACCCCAAAAGCAGTGACATAGAACAGCGCAATGATTGCACAGAAACTGCGTAGAGGCTGCTAGGGGCTAACCATTCAATGGTTGGATCAGTCTTGGATCGCCAGTGATAGAGTGAGGTATTTCTCACTAATCTATTTGTCAGTTTGTTTCTCTCTATATTGGATAGCTAGTAAGGCATCCAAAGATTGTATTTAGAAAACTATTGCTTAATAATTCAAACCCTCAGTTGCTACAATGTTTTTCCCGCATTGGGTTTTTCTGGGGAAATTTGTCCAAAAATAAGGGTGTCATATGTTTTGTATTACTTTCTTGCTCAGTTTCTTGTTTCCGCATTTAATTTAATTGGTGAAGGCTGCAGCATATTAGTTTCGGTATTTTAAATAATTTGTTTAGTAATTAACAAATAGAAGGAACTTAATCAGTTACTACAGTAGAAATTTGATTCTCCAAATTTTCAAATGGTATCAGAGTTGCAGGTGAAGCAAGGGAGCAGAGCTAGAAGAGCCCAGTGTTGAAGAGAAAGAGGGAAGTCGAAGTGTTGCGTAGGCAGCAAATCGAATCCCCAGGGGGATTGCGCAGTCCAGGCCAGGAGGGCAAAATTTTCGAGGAAAGTTTCTCTCTGAGTGAGTCGACAGAGACAAAGACTTCTAGATCAAAGTTTGCTAGTGTCAGAGGGAGCATCGCAGAAGCTTAAACGAAGAGGATTTTTCTGGTGAGGTGCAATTTTCTGTAGCAGTTGTTGGGACAGAAAAAACGTTAGAAGAGAGAAGGAGACACTACCTTGAGAGAATTTTTTGTGAAAATTTCTAAATAGAAATCCAATTGCAATGATTAATATTATTTCTTCTACTTATTAACTCATAAATAAGTTATTCACAGTGTTTCTATAGCAAATATCGAAATAAATTCTACTGCAGCCTTCACAATTAAAATATTGCGGAAAGTGAATGCAAAGAAAAATACTAGCACAAGTATAACCACGATGACACAATTATTTTTGGACAATTGTCCCTGGAAAAACCCAATGTGGGAAAACCGGTGCAATAGATGAGGGTTTCTTTATTATTCTTCAGCAAAAATCTCATGTACAAGATACAACTAGCAGAATAGAAGAGGATTCTCTATGAGAAATTTTATAGACACTTCTCGACGAGTTTCTGATCTAGGAGAGGACCTGTTGCCCCCTCTGTGTCTCACTGCATCAGCCCCTGCGTGAGAACTACGTAGTCCTTGCATCAAACTGCCTCTGTGCTATCCCTCCTCTGTGTCACAACCTCTGCGATGTCCTCCTTATGCTCTATGTCTTTTGCTCCTGACCTCTTGACTGATGTTGATACCCTCTCCTCCTTCTCACATGCAACTCTCCCTCTAATTTGATTTTCTCTTGCCAAACTTCGACCAGTGAGAAAATCGATCTTACTCGGGTAACAGAGTATCTGCCTCTGGTGTGTTTTCCACATGCACCTCGATGTCCTCCTTATAATCTTCCAGTTGAGAACTAATGGCCCAGATTAGATTCTAATCAATGGCTCAAATCATTTGGAATCGATGTTCGTCTTCTTCTAGAAGTTACACCCACAATTTAGATTAATACCCATTAATTATTTTAATTTTTTAAGTTTAGACTTAGGGACCCATTAAAAATAATTAATTATTTTAATAAAAATGTCTCTGGGTGGAATTTTCCAAAACGATTTTTGGGTATTGTGGAATACATATGTCTAAGTCTCCCTGCAAAATTTGACACTCAGAGCACATCCGAAGCTACAAGAAATAAATATTCTTCCTCAAAGGACATCTAACCAAGAAGTCTAAATTCTCATTTGCTGAGCAGCAACAGGGAGCAGCAGATCTACTAACTCCAGCAGGGAGTGCGTAGGCCAACCCAACAATAGCACAGAGGAGAGAGGAGGAAGTTCTACATTGTTGATTTGGAGTAGCATCAGATGAGCTCTAGCCATGAAAATTGGTGGAGGCTAAAGCACATGAGGTCTCCAAGACCCAGAAATCTTTTTGGAAAATTTCATCTGGATGAAGAGTTATTAAAATAATTAATATTTTTAATGAGTTCCTAGGTCTCAACTTAGGAAAATAAAAATATTAATGGGTATAAATAAAGATAAGGATGAGAAACTTCTAAAAGATAAGGATCAAGTCTATTTTAATCTTAGCCGTTGATTAGGGACTTAATCTCGGTCGTTGATTCATCAACAGGAAAAGTATAAGAGAAGACTTGAGGGTCAGTTGGAGAGAGACTGAGGGAGACCATTCAGTTCGATTTTTGGAGCAGGAATTGCTGAGAAATTCGAACTAGATGACTGGATTGCAGCAAGAGGTAACGAGTACGTAACAGAGAAGCAGGGACAGTGCCAGAGGACCAGCGCAGAGATTAGAGAGGCAGACGTAGAGCTACTCAGAAAGACGCAGAGGCAGCTGGATTGCGTAATCACTGGAGGGCCTGCGTGGGTGACGCAGAGAGGCCAAGTGCTGACACAGTGAGGAAGAGTGCTGATACAGAGGGTCTGGGAATTGTGCAGAGGTTAGATGGACTGACCCTGAGCCTAGGGGAAATGCTGGAGGATTTATCTCTGTTGGGTGAGCCAGTTTGGAGCCTTCCAATTTTCAAGAGGCTGCTCAACATCAAGTTTGGATGGATGCAATGGTAGAGGAATACAACTCTATAATGGTGAACGATGTCTAGGAAGTAGTGCCCAGGCCTCAAGACAGGTCGATGGTAGGTTAGAGATGGATCTACAAAATTAAATACGCTGCAAACGGAAGTGTAGAAAAATACAAAGCCAGGTTTGTGGCTAAGGAGTATGCTCAGAAGGAAGGAATTGAATATGAAGATACCTTCGCCCCAATAGCCAGGTATACATCTATTAGAACCGCGATATCTCTTGCAGCACAGATGGGATGGGATATTCAACAAATGGATGTCAAAACGACATTCTTGAATGGGGTAATAGAAGAGGAAGTATACATTGAACAACTAGAAGGCTTTGAAACACATGAGAAGAAGTCTCATGTATGCAGATTGAAGAAAGCCTTGTATGGGATCAAACAGGCACCTAGAGCATGGTATGGGCGAATTGGTGGCTACTTGCAGAAGATGGGGTTCGTCAAGAGTGATGCAGATCCAAATCTCTACTATCTGGTTGTAGAGAATGAGCCTCTAATCCTAGTATTATATGTGGATGATCTCCTCCTGACAGTATCATCTAGGGTCATCAAGGACTGCAAGAGGAATTTAGCCACAGAATTCGACATGAAGGATTTGGTACAGATGAATTATTTCCCAGGGTTGGAAGTTTGGTAACAGAAGGGGGAGATCTTCCTTGGACAAGGGAGATATGCTACAGAAATTTTGAAGAGATTCAAGATGCAGGACTGTAGGCCTATGGCTACTCCAATGATCACCAATTGGAAGAAAATTGATGCATCAAAAGACAAGGATGTTGATTCCACCTTAGACAGGCAGCTCGTAGGGTCCCTAATGTATTTGGTCAATACCAGGCCAGACATTTATTACATTTTCAACACCCTCAGTTAGTTCATGGTGAAACCGAAGGGGGCACACTAGGCAGCAGCCAAACATGTTCTCAAATGTATATAGGGATTTCACTAGGCAGCAGCCAAACCGAAGGGGGCACACTAGGCAGCAGCCAAACATGTTCTTATGTGATTTCATATCATTGAGATGATGTTTTTATGTGCTTTAATTTAGTTACATATTTTGCCTTGTCATGCCATACTTTCATTTTTGCTATTTACTTTAGATTCTATTTCATTTCTTAGATTAGTTGTCATTTCATTTTCATTTTATTGTCATCTTAGGAAGGGATGAGACTTCGATCTTGTTACCGCTCAAACTAGCAGGGGATCCTTAAAGGGAAAATGCTAGGCCAAGGGAAACAAATGGAGACTTAGCCACTGTCACCTCAACTAAGGCTCCCTTCTATTTACGTACTTTCACCGATGAGAGGAGACCCGGTATATTATGGAATCAATAATGAAGGATAAGTCAATGAAATGATGTGGAGTGACCCAAACAATCCCCTTCCCGGAAGAGTTAGAAGGATAAGGCTTGCTTGCTTTTCTAAGCAAAGTATAATGTCTTCTAGGGAAAGGATAGGACAATTTGAGGGTTAGGTTTATGGGATATGACTTATGAAGGAACTTCCCAATCCCTAAAATCCTTATTGTGATTGCTATCCCAGATGGTTCTTGAAGAATGATCTTTTGAAAGGAACGGAACCACATGGGACCAAATGGACCCAGTCTAGGATAAGGGGAATGATTATAATAACCAATGATGTTCTTATCCTATACAAGGTGGGGAAGGGATCAAAGAAAGTATTTTCACTTGAAGTTATTGATTTAATCCTATGAGGTACTAGCCTTGGGGATGCTAAGGCAAATTTTGATCTTAGAGCTAGGGCTTGGATTTTCTCCCAATTACACTGTCTGAATAGCTTCAAAATTGGAGGAGAGCTTGAGGAAACACCAGCGTAGGATACCCTAGGAGATCGAACTTTTTGGACTGCTAGCTTGTCGTAAAATTGATGCCCTAGGTAACCCAACTTGGTTAGACCTTGAAGGAGGTGAAAGAATGTGATTTTTTGTGACCACCTTTTGGTAGATCATGCCTTAATCTTTGGGAAAATGGAGTCTATGATGAATATGAGTACAATTTCTTGATTCCTAGTCAAGAAGGCCTCAAGATCACTTCGCTAGCCTTCTAGGTCAAGGAGAAGTAATCTTACAGCTTTTATACTTCGATGTGCAAAGGAAATGGCTTATCAAGGTCAAATTCTTTGATAGAATTACCCCTAGGAGATTTCTCTCATATTACATGGCCCATACATTGAGAGATGCTATAATAGAGACAAACTCTACAATTTTAAGCAGTAAATGCATGCAACAATTAGGCCTAGAACAACGAAAAACCCTGTCCAATGTATATGACAAAGTAAAGCAAGAATAACATTAAAAGCATGTACTTACATGTAACATATTATATCCAAGCATTGAAAATTGACATGAGAGAAGCTCCAAGAGAAGATAGACCAATATCCACACATCAAAATTCATCCATAAAACTCCAATTCATCCTCTAAGAAAAGTGTGAAAATCTCAAGAGAGAGAAAAGATCCAATCCAAAGTGATCATGAACAAATGAGTTCATCTCACTTGTATTTATACACAACTTAGGAGTTCGAATTATCCTCCTTGACCTACATAAGCCCCAAAAATAAATTAATGTTCTAATAATTCAACTTTTGGTGACAAGCCCACCAAACTAGCTCATAAATGAAAAAGTAAACCTCTCAAGAGGTCAAATAATAATCTATTCATGTCATAGGGCCCTCTAAAAGGCCTAATTAGGTCCATCGGTGCCACAATGAAGACTAGGACCCTCAAAAGCAATGTACAAGGTGTTGGCCCCTTATAATAACCTGTGGTGTTCCAAATGAGATCTAGGGGCACACAAGTGTCCTCATGGGTCTCCAAACAAATCAAAGATTCCTGTAGATCACCTACAAGGGATAGGATAATGGTGTAGGTGATGCCACATCATCGTGCAAGTCTTGGATCATCTGCCAAGTGTATGGTGTAAATCTGGGGCCAACTGGGCATGATGGATCAAGTGCATCCTCCTCATCCAATAAGTGCACCACGAGCAATCTATGAATGACTATGGAAATCCTTGGAGTGAAATCTGCTGCTGTGGAGTCCCTTGGCTCTCAACACTCACCCTACATGTGCAAATGTAGCCCTATCGAGGATTAGGACCCTGTATAGAGAGACCAAACCCAAGATGGAAACCATCTACAATCCTGGATACAATCCAATGCGTCCCCTAGCCTTCCAGTACAATAAATCATTAGAGAATCGAGTAAATAAGCTTACTAGTCATGTACCACAGGTGGGGACTTCATAATGGCCTGCCCTTCAATAATGGTCTTCGGGATGTGCCAATGTATCCTAAACTCCAAATGGAGTTAACCAAGTACTCTATTAGGCAGTTTCTACTTCTAAAGGGAATAATATATTCAAGGTACATCCTTCAAACGTGGTGGCATGTGACATATAGGCAGTGTTCCACGGGGACTCGCCCCCCCCCCCCTTAGGGGTCTAGTTTCCTCGCTCCCCCGCGCTCCGGGGACTTGGGGACAAGTAGGGGACGTTTCCCCACGCTCCCAAAATGGAGGAAACTCAGGGGGACGTGCCAGGGAAACGTTTCCCTTCCCTGAGGGGACGTTTCCCCACGCTCCCAAAAAAATGGCCTTGCTTATAGTTTATGATTTAATAGACCTAAAGTGGTACAAATCTACTCATGTTCTGTATGGGGATAACGTCTTGTGCTGTCTTTTGGTTTCAACAACCGTTATTTTAGAGGGTCAGTATCATGGAAATTTGTTGGACCATATAGCACGTACATGAATTTTCCCTTTTAAAACTTCTCCTTTTTTTCTCAATTGATCGCTGGATTACAGTGGGGAGATAACTGGAGTGACAGGCAAAGAATATGAGACATTCAGTTTGTGTTTTTAATTTGCATGACTTGACATTTGACATACAAACTATGGAAGCAGTACCTATGTTATGTGGGAAATAATTGGGTGGACTATAGACTAACATGCGTTTACTGCAAGCATGACAAAATACTATGGGCAGCAAGAAATCTCAGGAACTGTCGTTATATATGAATTTATACAGTTACAAAATTTACACAGTCCACAGTTGCTCAGCTTGAATTCTCAGGTCTGAAAATTATTTTCACCCTTGAAATACACTACTAGTTTGAAGTTTGAACTACATGGCATTGCTCTAATAAGAGTAGACAAATTATCCATGCCATCGTTGGTCACCCAAGTTGGTTTGTAGATGGTCATCCTGCAGTCAACTTCATTTGATAGTAAACTGTCAGAAACTCTTTCATGTGATCTTCTCATCTCTCCTGGAACTAAAACTCTTCTTTCAGCATATGGTGTACTGTCTATATTATATATAATATAACAAACTTTCTAGCTGTTGGATCCAATACAGCTGGACAACCCATTGTAGTTGCCCCTTCTACTGCCAATGCAGTGTTCCTGATCTGTTCATTTACCTTTTCACAGAATTCAGTGGCTACCTTATCAAGCTGAAGCTCTCCCTCTGTCTGACCAAAATCTAAATTAGAATTTGACCAAGCTGAATTAGAATTTTAAATTTATTATTTTATATGATATTATAAATTTGGATAATGTCAAATGATATTCATATCAATGATCATGCTTTGCAGCTTTTCAATTAAAACCAAATTGTCATAGTGGACTCAATTAATAAATTATGTTTTATATTTATAAATTTTTAAGACCCTGACGCTCCCCCACGTTTCCTAAAAAATGGGAGGGAGCTTTTGCATAGGCCGCTCCCGCGCCCCCTCGCTCCCTCGCCCCCTCATCCTGGAACCTTGGTGGAACATTGCATATAGGTGAATGAAATAGGAGATGAGA
Source organism: Pinus tabuliformis (assembly GCA_031772625.1). Classification (NCBI taxonomy): domain Eukaryota; kingdom Viridiplantae; phylum Streptophyta; class Pinopsida; order Pinales; family Pinaceae; genus Pinus; species Pinus tabuliformis. The sequence continues at coordinate 583,454,656 of CM062806.1, forward strand.
ATGGGCAACCCTAGGTCACATGCTGGGGTACAAGGGTAACTAATAAGAGGGAAGCCCACACTTGGGTTTATAATCTATAGGAGGGAGAAATCGTGGTACATGAGGTTCCCTGACCTTGATTTTTCCACCCTTCTTTATATGCCTTTTTCCTTTTTATGATTTTCTTTGATTAACTACTCGGGGCTCAAGGGGTTAGAGCATGATGTATAAGATATAGCAGTGAATACCCCCTTTTAAGGTGGGGCAGTTCATTGCCCACCAGGGGTTGGGAAAATCATGGGTTCCTATATGATGAAGGAGGTTCATAGAACCTGTAGGAACCAGGATGATGTCCATAATGATGGGGTAGAACTCATGCAATGGCTTTTCCCCACGTGCTAAATATGTTTGTCCCGACCATCTTTTGCATTTTGTGGTACCTTTTCTTATTGAATATGGCCATATATGCTTTTATCTTTCTTTTCAGCTGCATCAACCTCTGGGCTTCATTCCAGGCCATGACCCAAGATGTGGGCAAGGGGAAGGGGCATGCTAACCCTATGTGGACCCAGTGGAGGAATGTGGACCCAGGTGGGAGAAATGATGAATGGGGTAATAATGAATGGAAAGGGGGGGGTTGTCCCCTTGTAGTAACCTGTGGTGCTCCAAATGACATGTGGGGGCACACAAGTGTCCTCATGTGTATCCAAACAAATCAAAAATGCCGGTAGATCGCTTGCAAGGGCTAGGATGTGGTTTTGGTGATGCCACATCATCGTGCAAGTCCTAGATCATTTGCCAAGTGTATGGTGCAAATTTGGAGCCAACAGGGCATGATGGATTAGGTGCATCTTCCTCGTCCAATAACTGAACCACGAGCAATCTCTGAATGGCTATGGGGATCCATGGAGTGCAATCTACTATCGTGGAGGCCCATGGATCTCAACACATACCCTACATGTGCCAATGTAGCCCTCTCGAGGATTACGACCCTGTATAGGGAGACCAAACCCAAGATGGAAACCATATGCAATCCTGCATAAGATTCAATGCGTCCTCTAGCCTTCCAATACAACAAGTCTTTAGAGGAATCAAGTGAATGAGCTTACCAATTCATGGACCATAAGTGGGGACTTCATAATGGCCTGCCCTTCCATAAAGGGCTTCAGGATGTGCCAATGTCTCCTAAACTCCAAATGGGGTTAACCAAATACCCTATTAAGTGGTTTCTACTTCTAAAGGGAACAATATGTTTAAGGCATGTGACAGATAGGTGAATGAAGTAAGGGATGAGAAGGGGCAGCCCTAAGTCAAATGCTGGGGAACAAGGGTAGCTAATGAAAGGGAAGCCCACACTTGGGTTTATAATGTATAGGAGGGAGAAATAGTGGTACATGGGTGCCCCGGCCTTGATTTTTTCACCCTTCTTTATATGCCTTTTTCCTTTTTATGATTTTCTTTGATTAACTACTCGAGGCTCAAGGGGTTAGAGCATGATGTATAAGATATAGCAGTGGATTCCCCCTTCTAAGGTGAGGCGGTTCATCGACAACTAGGGGTTGAGACAATCATGGGTTTCCAAATGATGAAGGAGGTTCATAGAACCTGTAGGAACCACGGTGAAGGCCATGATGATGGGGTAGAGCTCATGTATTGGATTTTTCCCATGTGATAAATGTATTTGTACTAGCCATCTTTTGCATTTTGTGGTACATTTTCTTGTTGAATGTGGCCATATATGCTTTTGTCTTTTTTTTAGCTGCATCAACCTCCGGGCTTCATTCCAGGCCATGACCCAAGGTGTGGGCAGGGGAAGGGGCAAGCTAACCTTATGTGGACCCAATGGAGGAATGTGGACCCAGGTGGGAGAAATCATGAATGCGGTAATAATGAATGGAAAGAGTGTAATATAAGAGGATAAGTGAGCGGGACCATGCAACCAAAATCAAGGTTTCCCATGAAATACCATCCCTAGAACCAAATGGTCAGTAAAAGAGATCCCACGAGACTAGAATCCAAGGTTAATCCCTAAAAGGGTTCTAGGGGACAAGAGCACATACCTATCCCATTCTTTCCAATGAATCCCCCCATTAATCCATGCCCAAAAGTGTCCATGATAAGCAAACTACAATAATCAATTTCAAAATTGTTGGAATTTATAAGTTTAACCCATTAGAAATTCTTCATGTACTATCCGGTTTAATTCTTCCTATTTGTTCAATTACTTAACAAGTTATTTACCATGTAAATACTAAAAATAAACACAAGTACAGTATCAACATCTACAGATCATCAACTGAAAAAAAACAATCACACAAGTGACACCATTATTTTTGGATCAATGTCCCCGGAAAAACCCAATGCAAGAAAACCAATGCAACTATTCAGAGGGTTTTATTATTATGCAGTTTTCAGAATACAACCAGGGTGCCAGAAAAGGATCACCCAGCAGAGAATGCCCTCGGCAGTAATACCTCTCCTCGAAGACAGATATTTCGACTAATAAATCACTAGATGAAAAATCCCACAACAACAATTGCAGCTCCCACTGCTCTGCATCACTCTGATAGGGATTGTGTTGCCCTACCCGACTCACCAACTCCCAATTTGTCCCACGAAATCCCTCCAATGCTGCCTCTTGGCCTTGCATCTGCTTCTGGAGCTTCTGCATCAGCTCCTAAACCCTCTGTGTCTCAAACGCTAGCCTCTTCTGGCTCTGCGCAACTCCTGGCTGCCTCTGCGTAACACCCAACTGCCTTTGCGTCAGTCTCTCCTGGCTCTACACTGTCTCTCTGGTACCAACTCTGCCTCTCTGCTATGTATTCACTGCCACTTGCTATTGATCATTGATTCTATCTCTCTTAGCAAACCTCGCTCTAGAGAATAAAATGATGATAACTCTGGTGTGTTCTCCAACTGACCCTCAAGCCTCCTCTTATACTTTTCTCGTTGGTCCATCAACGACCGAAATTAAATATCTAATCAACGAATAAGATTAGATTTGGCTTGATCCATGACTTTTGGACCCTTCTAACCCAGTTTTATATTAATAACCATTAATATTTTATTTTTCCTGAGTTTAGACATAGGAACTCCATTAAAAATATTAATTATTTTAATATATCCCAAACCGTTCAGAATCTGCCCAAACCATTTCTAGATCTTGGACATCTCATGTGCTTTAGCCTCTCCACCAATTTTCATGGCTAGAGCACATCCAATGCTACCCCAAATCAACATAAATGACAAGGCATACCTTTAGGTTTGGGAGGCCCACCTTCAAACATATGATCATGGCAGATGGGTGAGGGGCCACATGACTAGCTCAGGTGGAGGAGAAACGACACAATGAGCTAGTTGGTGGCTGCAAGGGGTTGATGGCTGTCGGCTGAGGACCATCTTAGAGAAAAAATTTCCCCTAGGAATATTACCCACAAAATGGTTAGTAATAGGAACGAAGGTGATGGCTATAATGATGGGGTAGAGCTCATGCATTAGATTTTTCCCACGTGCTAAATGTGTTTGTCATGGCCATCTTTTGATTTTGTGGTACGTTTCCCTGTTGAATGTGGCCATATATGCTTTTATCTTTCTTTTCAGCTGCATCAACCTCCAAGCTTCATTCCAGGCCATGACCCAAGGTGTGGGCAAGGGGAAGGGGCATGCTGACCCTATTGTTGAAATTCTAAGTCTAACCCGTTAGAAATTTTCCTGCACTATCTAGTTTATTTCCCCTACTTGTTTAATTACTGAACAAGTTATTTAACCATATAAATACTGAAATAAACACAATGCGGTCTCAACCATCTATAGAACATCAACTAAAAGAAATAGACAAACACACAAGGGACACCATTATTTTTGGACAATCGTCCTTGGAAAAACCCAACTTGGGAAAACCGATGCAGCAGGTCTGAGGGTTTTATTATTAAGCAACTTTTCTTGAGTACAACTGGGTGCTAAACTAGCTCACCCGACAAAGAAATCAATCTGGCAGTAATACCTCTCTTCGGAAGCAAATATTCTGAAAGTCTGCTCCACGAAACTCTCTCCAACGCCTCTCTGAGACTCTGCGTCAGTCCTCCTGACCTCTGCGTGAGCCTAGAACCCTCGACGTCAGCCTACAGATGCTCTGTGCTACCTCTCTGGCCCTTCGCATCACCGATGCAGGCCCTCTAGCCCTCTGCGCAATCACTCTGGCCCTCTGCATGGCTCCTACTGGCTTTGTGTAGCCTTCTCTACCTCTGCACTGATCTCCCGGCACTATCTCTACCTCTCTGCTATGCACTCATATCCCCTCGCTACAACTCTGTTCACTAGTTTGATTTCTCTCAGCAAACCCGCTCCCAAAAATCGAACTAACTAATCAACTTGGTGTATCTCCAACTGACCCTCAAGCCTCCTCTTATACTTTTTCTATTGAGTCTTCAACGATCGAGATTAAATCTCTAATCAACGGCTAAGATTAGATTGGCTTGATCCATGTCATTTAGAACCTTCTCACCCAATTTTATATTAATACCCATTAATATTTTTATTTTCCTAAGTTTAGACTTAGGAACCCATTAAAAATATTAATTATTTTAATATCTCTCTGACCGGGTGGAATTTCCCCAAACTATTTCTGGGTCTTGGAGATCTCATGTGCTTTAGCCTCTCTAGCGATTTTCATGGCTAGAGCACATCCGATGCTACCGCAAATCAACACTACGATAGCGAAGAATGTGCTCTAGTAATGCTCCACCACTGAACATCACTCTGGTCATCTGGCACCGGAACATGTACTGATGTTTGGCCTTGCTGCTCAACATCCTTTGCACTGCTGAATCCTGTAATTCTGCCCATGGCTCTGCCACTACCACTTCTACATCTGTAAGACAACTCCGTCTACATCAGTGTTGTTGCAAGTCCTTTCTCCCAACACTGCATCTGCACTGCAACCCTCTCTCCTCATGTTGCATCGTGCTGCCTATAGCACTAACACCACTACTGTTGCACTACAACTCAGTTACTAAGACAATGGTAACTGATCTACCCAACTACTGACATCGTTGTCAGGCTAGAAACCTTCCTGATGCTGAAGCTCTCTCTGCTACTATCCTGTGCTTCCTCTGTTGCCTCTGCGTTGCTGCAACAAACTTTGTGCCTCTCGCACCACTGCAAACATCTTTGTACCTTCCTTCACTGCTGCAACCTCCTCTGTGCCTCTCACACTGCTGCAACCCTCTCTGTGCTGCTACAAATCCCTACACTCTAGTACTCTCTGCAACTCCATCCGCATCCGCTTCTACCGACATCCGCCATCCTGTTATTGTCACTTCGAGGCTCCCATAGCCAGATATGATGTAATATCCCTAATTAGCCATGGCTAATTAGAGTATTCGATTTCGCTCAATTTTGCCTTCTATAGTTATTTATAAATAAAAAGTGAGGGAAAGGGGGACATAACTCACTTTTAGAATAAAAGTCACTTCCTAGTAGCACAACGTTGTGACTTAAAGGGGAACCAAGGGGGCCAAAGGACCACGCAGAAATGGGGGCCCACGCAGACACTTGGAGGGACTGCGCAGATGGAAAAGGAACATGTGGCAAGAGGGGATTACGTTGGAGGAGATGAACCTTGGGATTGGGAGAGGCCAATGCTATAAAGGAGAGAGGAGCCCCCTCATTTTGTCATTCAGTTATGAGAATTTGAGCTAGTCACTTTGACTTGGAGCATGCTAGCTGTTTAGCCTATCTGCAGCACTATTTAGTGCACTGAGTGTCTCCGTTCGGAGATCTCACCCTTAGCCCCGGGGGACTTCGAGTGCCTACTTGGGCAAGGTAGTTTCAACAGTCCTTTTGCAGTAGTTCTGATCTTTGGCATTGAGGTGGGGTTGAGCATTGGAGGACTGTGCAGTCTTGAGAGAGAGGGATGCAGTTCTTCTGGGGGCAGTTTCGGATTGGGGGTTTGTGGAGGAGTTGAGCTGGGAGATTGAGCAAGAGATCAACTCTTGCATATTGGAGGAGTTTGGCAGAGTTTCAGGCAGTATTTTGGAGGATTCTACTCAGTGGCAGTGCAGAGCCTTGAGGGATTGCGTGATTCCCCAAGGGGGCGATTTTCGGGGGTCGGCCATTTCAGAAAAGCTTTCTGGGTTTTTCTGGGTTTTCTGAGTAGAGGCTGATTCCAGAGTTTCAACATTTTTTGAGGATTGACTTTTCAACATTGCATGAGTGAAGGAGTGAGCTGCAATTAATTAGTTGAAGGTGGCTGAGACTGCGGGCCCATCCTTAGCTTATAAAACTTCATCTCTCATGCACTGACAACTAATTTCTAACTATAATATGCTCAAGAGAAGAGGTCAAGAATATTTCATTCCTGTAACTACCTAATGGTTGTTGGAGAGACATGCATGTTGCTACTGAGTTGATGTTGATGTGCAGGTGTTGGGGGACCTATATCAACCTTCCTAAAGAATATCTTACTAGTGTTCCACCGGGACTCCCCCCCCAAGGGGAACAGCTCCAAATCCTCATTTGATTTCCAGCAGTAGCAGCAGCATGGCAGTTCTCCAGCAGCATCCAAACAGTTCAGAGAGGGGCCATTCCTTTGCTATTCTGAGTGCATTTCTTCGCTTGCCTGGCGCAAGTCGAGGTGCCATCTTTCTAATCACCTCCTGTAATCATTCTATTACTCAGTATAATAAAATGGCTTAGCATTTCTCTCTATATTTCTCGAGTTTCTGCTTATATTTCATGTTTATATTATTATATGTTGCACCACTGTTATTTTTACCACTTTGAGATTTCCGATTATTATATCATTTGTACGTATTTGGTTGGAATTTGCTAGGGTTTGAGGGATATCTCGGAAACGGGATATTACATATGATCCAGGAGTTTGGGTACCTCGAGGATCCTGACCCACACCTCTTGTAGTCCTCCTGACTACAGCTCGACGTCACCCCACCTCTTCTCTAGAGGTACATGAGCACTCATGGCACAATCGTCGTCATCCTCTACCTCCTTCTCCACCTTAACCAGTTCTACCTTGGAGTCAGAAGCCTCTCCCTTATTCTTCTTCCTGGGACACTGGGTTGCATAATGGCCAAGCTCCCCACAGTTGAAGTACTTAATCTTGGAGATGTCCTTCTTCTTCCTCTTCCCTTGCTGCCCCGCAGATGCCAAAGCCGCATCCTATTCCTCCTCTTTCTTGACCTAGGCTCCTTTGCTGCTACTTCCCACTTTGGTCAACCGTCTGATCTCTTCTTGGCGAAGAGGTGCCCACAATTCTTCCCATATTGGAAGAGTCGCTTTGCCCAAAATAATTTGGAAGAATGTCTCCCACTCCTTGGAGATAGCATTCAGGGCAGTCCTCACCATTAACTCTTGATCTAGTGTGGCCCCTATGGAAGTCAGTTAGTCCCGAATCTCCTGCAGCTTGCTGAGGAAGTGATCTATCTGCTCCCCCTTCTGGATTTGATATGACCACAACTGATTCTCCAATAGCATCTTCCTCTGCACAGAAGTGCCTTGATACAATGTCATCAAGGTATCCCACATTTCCTTTGTCGTATTCTTCTCGACAATATGTTGAACTACATGATCCTTGACCCATCAAGGATTATGCACTTTGCCTTGGCCATCGCATCCTCATACCTTTCGTTATCAGCTGGGTTGATTGGGATAGCCACGGTTCTCAAGGCGAAGGCCTTGATACGATGTCTATCAAGAACAAACAGGATCCTGGCCTTCCAGATGACAAAGTTGGATGCTCCGTCCAACCTATCCTGATCCCTCTATCCGTTCATTGCCAACTTTGCTCTTCTTTTCAACTCCTCTGAGTCTCTACTTCCCTCCTGGAAGTTCTCTCTTTAACTCCCTTTGAGTCTCTACTTCCCTCCTGGAAGTTTTCTTCTAGAATCTCTCTAAGTCTCGATTTCCCTCCTGGAAATCCTTCTACTAACAGTCGAATCGTACCTCTCCGATCCCCTTTTCTCCTGCAACACTGAACTAGATTTCTTGGCTAGAAATCTGCCTAGGTAGCGACTCCCTCTACCTTGGTTTTATCCCATTACCTACTATTCTACATCGACAACTACAACACCCCACCAACTTCACACTCCACAATCTACCCACAACTTCCTATGCCCCAACAACTGAAAAAACTGAGCCTCTTGGCTCTGCGCAATCCCGACAAGGCTGAATTGCTCTTCTGGCCAACTGTGTCACTCCTACCTGGCTGCGTAGGATAACCTAGCTCCTTGTGAGCCCCTTCTGCCTTCCTCTGCCTCTGCGTTGGCCTCTCTTTGGCTTGGAATAATGATGCAGGCCCTTCTGCGTCACTCCTTCTCCGTGCTTTCTGCTTAGGAACAACTTCTGTCTCTCGAGAGAGTTGTTTCTGCTGCAAATTTTTTGATTTCAGTTGATGCCTTCAGCCCTCCTATGATCTGCAACGCTCTGATAACATGTTGAAATTTCTAACTCTAACCCATTAGAAATTTTCCTGCACTGTCTGGTTTATTTCACCTACTTGTTTAATTATTGAACAAGTTATTTAACCATATAAATACTGAAATAAACACAATGTAGTCTCAACCATCTACAGATCATCAACTGAAAGAAATAAACAAACACACAAGGGACACCATTATTTTTGGACAATCGTCCCCGGAAAAGCCCAACTTGGGAAAACCGGTGCAACAATTCTGAGGGTTTTATTATTAAGCAACTTTTCTTGAGTACAACTGGGTGCCAAACTGGCTCACTCGACAGAGAAATCAATCTGGCAGTAATACCTCTCTTCGGAAGTAGATATTCTAAAAGTCTACTCCACGAAACTCTCTCCAATGACTCTCTAAGGCTCTGCATCATCCCTCCTGGCCGCTGTGTCAACTTACAGATGCTCTACGCTGCCTCTCTGGCCCTTTGCGTCACCCACGCAGGCCCTTTGGCCCATGCACAGTCACTCTGGCCCTCTACATGGCTCCCACTAGCTCTGTGTAGCCTTCTCTATCTCTGCATTGGTCTCCCGACACTGTCTCTACCTCTCTGCTATGCACTCACTTCCCCTTGTTGCGACTCTGATCACTAATTCGATTTCTCACAGCAAACCCCACTCCAGAAAATCGAACTCACTGATCAAATTGGTGTATCTCCAACTGACCCTCAAGCCTCCTCTTATACTTTTTTTTTTGAGTCTTCAACAGCTGAGATTAAATCTCTAATCAATTGCTAAGATTAGATTTGGTTTGATCCATGTCATTTAGAACCTTTTCACCCAGCTTTATATTAACACCCATTAATATTTTTATTTTCCTAAGTTTAGACTTAGGAACCCATTAAAAATATTAATTATTTTAATATCTCTCTAACCGGGTGGAATTTCCCCAAACTATTTATGGGTCTTGGAAATCTCTTGTGCTTTAGCCTCTCCACCAATTTTCATGGCTAGAGCCTATCCGATGCTACCCCAAATCAACACCTATGTGAAGCCAGTGGAGGAATGTGGACCGAAGTAGGTGAAATGATGAATGGGGTAATAATGAATGGAAACCGGGTAATACTAGTGGACAAGGGAGCATGACCACACAACCAAAATCAGTGTTTCCCATGAAATACCATCCCAAGCCAAATGGCTAGTAAAAGAGAATCCACGGGACTAGGATCCAAGGTTAATACCTAAAAGGGGTCTAAGGGACAAGAGCACAGACCTAGCCCATTCTTTCGGCTGAATCCCCCCAGTAATCCATGCCCAAAAGTGTCCATGATAAGCAAACTACAATATTCAATTTTCAAATGACAAGGCATACCTTTAAGTTCGGGAGGCCCACCTTCAAACATACGATCATGGAATATGGGCGAGGGACCACATGGATGGCTCAGGTGGTAGAGAAATGGCACAATGAGCTAGTTGATGGCTACAAGGGGCTGCTAGCTACCGGTTGAGGGCCATTTTGAAAGAAAAAAAATTCTCCAAGGGATATTACCCACAAAATGGTGGGCAACAGGTCCAACTCTCTCCCTATATTTGATGTTTTATTGTTGAAATTTCAGGGGTTGAAATTTCTAAGTCTGACATGTCAGAAACTCCTACTGCATTATCTGGTTTATTATCTCCTACTTGTTCTTTCCATTAACAAGTTATTTATAAATATAAATACCAAAATAAACACAAATTTAGCCTCAACACATATACAGTTCAAAAACTGAAATAATTGAGACAATCACACAAGGGACACCATTATTTTTGGACAATCATCCCCGGAAAAACCCAATGCGGGAAAACCGGTGCAGCAGATATGAGGGTTTTATTATTATGCAGTTTCTGAATACAACTAGGGTGCCATAAATGGCTCACCCAATAGAGAATTCCCTCGGTCGTAGTACCTCTCTTCGGAGACAGATATTTTGGCTAATCAGCAACCGGATGATGAACCCCATAGTGACTGTTCCTTAGCTGGACAACGAAAGTTGCTCCAAGCTTCCCGCTGGAACTGCGTCACCCTCCTTCGGCTCTGCGTCAGCTCACCAGCACTAATTTTGCCAAACAAAAGTAACCCAATGCTACCTCTTGGCCCTGCGTTAGCTCTGCTAGTCTTTGCACAGCTACTGCAGCCTCTGCATCAACCACTTAGCTATCTGCGTCAGCCCTCTGGCCCTTTGCATCACTCACGCTGGCCTCCTCAGCCTCTACGTCAGCCTTCCCAAGCTCTACGATGTCTCTCTGGCACTCTCTGCCTATTTGCTATGTATTCTCGGCCTTCTGCCGAACTACCCCTTGCCACAACAAATCACTGGTTCGATTCTCTCAGCAAGCCCTGCTCGAGAAAATTGAACTCACTGATCAATTTGGTGTATCTCCAATTGACCCTCAAGCCTCCTCTTATAATTTTCCTGTTGAGTCTTCAACGACCAAGATTAATTCCCTAATCAATGACTAAGATTAGATTTGGCTTGATCCTCGTCATTTAGAACTTTCTCACCCATTTTAAATTAATACACATTAATATTTTAATTTTCCTAAGTTTATACTTAGGAACCCCATTAAAAATATTAATTATTTTAATATTTTCTCATATGGGTAGAATTTATCCAAACGATTTCTGGGATTTGGAGATCTCGTGTGCTTTAGCCTCTCCGCTAATTTTCATGGCTAGAGAACATCCGATGCTACCACAAATCAACACTCCCTCTTATCGAGGAATGTGCTCTAGTAATGCTTCACCACAGAAACATCACACTAATCTTCCGCACCGGTAGTGCTGATGCTTGGCCTGCTGCCTCACATCCAATGCATTGCTGCTTCGTGTACTGCTTCCCATGACACTACCACTGCCACTGCTACATTTGTACTGCAACTCCCTCTCATCATGCTGCCCATGCTGCCCCTAACACAGCCACTGTTAACTGCTGCACTACAACTCTGTTACCAAGAATTAGGTAACTAACTTCTCCCAAATACTGACATCTCAGTCAGTCTAGAAGCCTCGTGATGCTGAAGCTGTCTCTGCTGCTATCCTGTGCTCCCTCAACTGCCACTGCGCTGCTGCATACACCTATGTGCCTCTCGCACTGCTGCAACCTCCATTGCGCTGCCTCAGAATTCTGCACTCAAGCACTGCCTTGCTGCTCCACTACACTTTGCTCCTCCTCACCCCTATCATCCTGCTACTATCATTAAGGGCTCTCGTAGCCGAATATGATCCAAGAGTTTGGGCACCTCAAGGATCCCGCCCCTAGTATGTAGTCGTCCTGATTACAACTCGATGTCTCCCCACCTCTTCTCTAGAGGTGCATAAGCACTCATGGCACAATCATCATGAGTCTCAACCTCTTTCTCCGCCTTAGCTAGAGCTACCTTTGAATCGGAAGCGTCTCCCTTGTTTTTCTTCCTGAGACACTAGGATGCATAATGTCCCATTGCCCCACAATGGAAGCACTTTACCTTGGAGATGTCCTTCTTCTTCCTCTTCCCTTGTTGTCTCGCAAATGCTAGAGTCGCATCCTCCTCCTCTTTTTTTATTTGACCTCCCTTGCCACTACTCCCCGCCATAGTCATCCTCCTGATCTCTTCCTCGCAAAGAGTTGCCCACATCTCCTCCCAACCGAGAAGAGTAGCCCTGCCCAAAATACTTTGGACAAATGTTTTCCACTCCTCGTAGACTGCATTCAGGGTAGTCCTCACCATAAATTCTGGATTCGATGTAGACCCCATGAAAGTAAGTTGGTCGCGAATCTCCTGCAATCTGAGAAGGATTGGATCTATTTGCTCTCCCCTTTGCATCTGATATGACCACAGTCGATTATCCAATAGCATCTTACGCTATACAGAAAAGCCCTGATACAAGGTCGTCAAAGTGTCTCACATCTCCTTTGTTGTGTTCTTCTCAGCTATATGTGGTATGACATGATCTTTGACCCCGTCAAGGTTCATGCACTTCGCCCTCGCCATTGCATCCTCATACTTCTCATTCTCAGCTGGATCAACTAGGATACCCACGGTTCTCAAGGAAAAGTCCTTGATGCGATGTCGATCCAGGACTGCCAGGATTCTGGCCTTCTACATGACAAAGTTGGAAGCCCCGTCCAACCTATCCTAATCCCTCAGTCCGTTCACTGCCATTTCAGCTCCTCTTTTAGACTCCCTCTGAGTCTCGACTCCCCTCTTGGAAATCTCCCTCTAAGTCCTGATTTCCCTTCTGGAAATCCTTTGGCCAACTGTCGAATCGCTCCTCTCCAATCCTCCTTGCAACTGCAACTCGGATCTGGATTCCTTGGTTGGAAATTCGTCAAGGTAGCGACTCCCTCTACCTTGGTTCCGTCTCTATAGACATTGTTCTGCTTCGACAGAATCAACGTCCCACCAGCTCCTCAGATCACAATCTGTCCACAGCTCCCCAAGCCCTAGCAACCAAAGAAACTGAGCCTTTCAGGCTCTGCGCAATCCCGACAACAGCTGAATCTGCACCTCCTGGCCATAACGTCAATCCTTCTTGGTTGAGAAAGATGACTGGGCACTACATAGGTCTGATTTGCCCCTCTTTGCCTCTGCGCTGACCCTCCTTCTGGCTCAAAATGATGATGCAGGATCTGCATCACTTCCTCTCTTGCTGCTACTGCTCTAGAACAACGGTGTCTCTCGGGACAATTGCTACTGTTGCGAATTTCAGATTTCTGCTGGTGCCTTCAGTCCTCCTATGATCTGCAATTCTCTGATGACATGTTGAAATTGCTAAGTTTGACACGTCAGAAATTCCTACTGCGTTATCTGGTTTATTATCTCCTACTTGTTCTTTCCATTAACAAGTTATTTATAAATATAAATACCGAAATAAACACAAATGCAGCCTCAACACATATACAATTCAACAATTGAAATAATTGAGACAATCACACAAGGGAAACCGTTATTTTTGAACAATCGTCCCCGAAAAACCCAATGCGAAAATACCGATGCAGCAGATATGAGGGTTTTATTATTATGCAGTTTCTGAATACAACTAGGGTGACAGAAATGGCTCACCCAATAGAGAATGCCCTCAGCAGGAATACCTCTCTTTAGAGACAGATATTTTGGCTGATTAGTGACCGGATGATGAACCCCATAGTGGTTGTTCCTTAGCTGGACAACGAAAGTTGCTCCAAGCTTCCCTCTGGAACTGCGTCACCCACTAGAGACTACGTCACCCTCCTTCGACTCTGCGTCAGCTCACCAACACTAAGTCTACCACACGAAAATCACTCAGTCCTGCCTCTTGGCCTTGCGTCAGCTTTGTTAGTCTCTGCGCAGCTATTGCAGCCTCTGCGTCAGCCACTTAGCTATCTGCATCAGCCCTCTGGCCCCCTGCATCACTCACGCTGGCCTCCTCAGCCTCTGTGTCAGCCTTCCCAAGCTCTGCGTTGTCTCTCTGGCACTATCTCTGCCTCTCTACTATTTATTCTCGGCCTTCTACTGAACTTCCCCTCGCTACAACAGATCACTGGTTCGATTCTCTCAGCAGGCCCTGCTCCAGAAAATCGAACTGACTAATCAATTTGGTGTATCTCCAACTTACCCTCAAGCCTCCTCTTATACTTTTCATGTTGAGTCTTCAACGGCTGAGATTAAGTCCCTAATCAACGATTAAGATTAGATTTGGCTTGATCCTCATCATTTAAAACTTTCTCACCTATTTTATATTAATACACATTAATACTTTAATTTTCCAAAGTTTATACTAGGAACCCCATTAAAAATATTTATTATTTTAATATCTTCTCACTCGGGTATAATTTCTCCAAACGATTTTTGGGTTTTGGAGATCTCATGTGCTTTAGCCTCTCCGCCAATTTTCATGGCTAGAGCACATCTGATGCTACCACAAATCAACATCAGGTGACTGGTGGAAGATTATAAGGTTCTCAAATCCTCCCTGGTAGAGTATGTGTGCCACAGTTGGAGCCAGTTGTTACCCCTCATCCAACAGGGGTACATATGAATATTTTGCAGTATTTATCACCACCATTGTAAGCCCACGATCACTAGTCAAAAGCAATGTAAAAACCATGTGAGGCTTTGTATTAGGCATCCTATACCTATGTCTTTTGAGTCTGTATCTCACTATCTTAGTCGGATGATGGTTGGCCCTTGAAGCTTCACTTTGGGTTATTCTCATCCTATACAAGATTGGAGGGCCTTGAGTGGACTCTCTTAAGGACTCATGGTTTTATAGGAGCCTTCATTTGTAAGGGTGATCATCGATGTATGGTCCAGTCCAACATGCATCAAGGTGTACCTATCTTACCACATGGTTATGGTCTATATATTTTATAGGGGGCCTTGGATTTGGTGCAATATTCCTCAAACATCTCTCATGCATGGTAGTCTCATATTGACAGTTTTTACATTTCCCAAGGTAGTACAAATTTCTCGATGTGAAGTGGTCCTAGTGGAAAAAAAGTCAACTTCGTATCAAATTGTTCATCTTGATGAGAGAAATCCATGCCACATGGAAATGGTGTAGTGGCTAGTTACAACACGGTCAAACTTGGTCAACATGTCAAAACAAGTCAAGGGGGGCATTGGGCAGAATGATGCATGCATTATGTCAAAAATGGTCTACTCAATGAGAGGAACAAAAACCATGTTTCAATTTTCCAAATCCTCAAGGGCATAAAAATTCATCCACTTGAGCATGATGACATGGTAGGAAAAGTTTCCAAGTGGCATAACAAGGGCATATTTTGTCAAAATTTGATAGTAATATGTCAAAATTTATCTATAGAAAAAGGGGAACAAAACCCATTTCTCGATTTCTCCAAATTCCCAAGGTAGTTAGAGATCTAGCATAGGGCATAATGGCATGAAAAAGAGTGATGATGTGCGAATGTAGGGCATAATCTAGTCAAATGTGTGAAAATTCCTGAATCTAACACATCAGAAACCCCTACTACAATTTATGGTTTACTATCTCCTACTTATTTTTTACATTAACAAGTTATTTAATTGCATAAACATCGAAGTAAACACAAATGCAACCTTCACAGATATATAGATCATGCACTGAAGTAAACAGAAACAATAACACAAGGGACACCATTATTTTTGGACAATCGTCCCCAGAAAAACCCAATGCAGGAAAACTGATGTCATAGATATGAGGGTTTTATTATTAAGCAGATTTCATGAATACAACTAGGGTGTTAGAAATGGCTCACCTAACCGAGAATATCCTCAGCAGTAGTACCTCTATCCAGAGATAGATATTCCGGCAAATCAACAACCGGATGATCAACCCCACTGTGACTCTGACTGTTCCTTATGCTGGACAACGAAAGTTGCTCCAAGCACTGCTCTGGAACTACGTCACTCTTCAGGAACTGCGTCACCCTCTCCCAGCTAAGAATCTGCTCATATGATCCCAGTGATCTCCACAGAATCTCCCCAGCATTGCCTCTGAGGCACAACGTCAGCCTCTACGGCTTCTGTGTCTCACTGCATCAGCCCTCTGTGTCCTCTGCGTCAGCCCTTTTAGGGCTTTCATTGTCTCTCCCGACACTACGCTACCTCTCTGCTATGTATTCTTCAGCCTCGAATGAAAATCCCTTGTTGAACTGCCCCTCGCTACAACTGATCACTAACTCGATTTCCTCAGCAAACCTTGCCCCAGAAAATCAAATTCTTTGATCACTTGGTGTATCTCCAACTGACCCTCAAGCCTCCTCTTATACTTTTCCTATTGGTGATTCAACGACCGAGATTAAGTCCCTAATCAATGGATAAGATTAGAACTGGCTTGATCCTCGTCACTTAGAACTTTCTCACCCATATTATATTAATACACATTGATATTTTAATTTTCCTAAGTTTAGACTTAGGAACTCATTAAATAATTAATTATTTTAATATCTCTTCATCCAGGTGGAATTTCTCCAAACGATTTCTAGGTCTTGGAGATCTCATGTGCCTTAGCCTCTCCACCAAATTTCGTGACTAGAGCACATCCGATGCTACCCAAAATCAACAAAATGAAGCAAGACCCAAATGAAATCAGGTCAAGTTACAACAAACCCATGTGACATAATTGAAAAATTCATCAAGGCACTGGAAAATTGGAAAAAAATGGTCAAGCTTGAGTTAGTAAAAGAAAGTCAATTCAAACTAGTCATTGGACAAGTCAACTAGATGTTAGAGGGTCTAACTAGCCCCTGGAGGGTCTTGTTGGAGATATTTTCTCTCTCTTAACTCACTCTAATCAAGTCTTCAACCATAGACCGTTCCATCTAACTCTATTATCCCAAGGAATGAGAAAGAAACTAGTCTAATTTAGTCCGTTAATCTATTAAAAAATATTAAACCCCAAACTATTCCTCTCTCTAACTCTGTAAAGTAAATTAAGGTTAGGTTATCGCAAAATCTGCATTTAATAGCAGAAAATATCTTCAACCTCATAGTACTAGGGTTAGGCACTGCCCCAAGGGTTAGCTCAACTAATCAAACAAGTGCCTCGCCATTCGGGAGGTCACAAGGTCAATTCTCCCCGAAGCCCTTGGGGTTAGGCCTAGCTATTGGCCGTGGGGCTCGATACCCTTGATCAAGCTCAGATATTTTCGTGGACGTGGCAGCCACACAGTGACCATGGGTGTCCATGAACCACCAAAAAAAAAAAGAACTAGGGTTAGGCATTGCATCTAATCAAATAAAAAAGAAAAATATCATTTTATAGGCATTTTTTAGACACCCTTTTAGCGTTGATGTCTAGGATTTTGTAACTATTTTAAGCATTTTTATCCGTTGAAAAATTGTTACAGCCTTTTCCCTCATTTATTCATTTATAGTCTTTGTTTATTTATTGTTCTTAATCATTTATAGCCTATTTTGTTATTGTTGTCATAAATTTTGCATGTTGTAAATTATGCTTATTAAAAACCCTAATTCATAATAACAATAATTAATTTAAAGAAAACATGTGTTTGGGATCTGTTATCACCTAAGTGTGGTAAAATTTTCCAACCACACAAGATATAATCTTTAAGGTGCAACGCTCAGAGCAAGGGTTTCACCTAATCCCTGCTCTCTCTGTTTAAGCTCTCTCCAAGGCAATCTAAGGGGCGTAGTCCTTAAAGATGGTTATTAAAGGAAAATTTGTTGGAAACAACAAGTCTAGGATACTAAGGGCAAGGAAATTATTATTAATTAGAGCAAGTGCAAATATTTATGAGAAATGCGTAAAGATTTGATTAAGATCAATATGGCATAAAAAGATATTGTTAGGGTCCCACCCTAACCCCCTTATTTATGTCTTGGGATCACGTCATAGTCAAGAGTCAATAAAGCCCATATTAATATTTGTAAGTGGTTAACCCGCAATTAATGACGGGACCACAGTTAGTTGCAAATGGGCGGAAGTATTAGATAGATGGTAAATAGGCGGTAGTATTAAATAGATGGTATTAATAAAACCCACGATATTGGCTCGTGGTATTGCATGTATGAGTCATATATAAAGGATAGAGACTCCTTGCGAGGAGCATTGTGTCTTGTTTTGTAATCGAGCTCTGCTCTATTGGAGGTTGCCCCCTCGAAGAGGCCTGTGAACATTTCTCTCTGAATAATAAAATCATTGCTATTCTGTGTTCTGGGTATATTTTCTTCGCATATTCTGTGTTCTCAGTATCTTTTCTTCGCTTGGGTATTGCTTTGCAGGTTAAGAGCATAACAAGTGGTATCAGAGCACTTTCCAGGGCTCGGTGGGATCTCCAAATTTTAGCAAAAAAATTTTTTGGCTAGAGACGTGTTCTGGTGTCTTTAAACCACGGGATCTGTCGTTAAGCGCATAAACCTACGGATTTGGGGAGGCATGCACGCAGGAAATACAAGAGGTGGTCACGTCTGTTGGACTCCCTTGTAACCAATGTGGAAAAAGTCGAAGTCGGGATTAATTCGGCAAGGGTCCAAAAGTTGAAAAACTCGGCAAAGTCGGGAGTTTTTCGAAAAAGTCGGCAAAAAGTCGGCAAAATTAAAAAAATACAAAAATATTCATTTTTAAAAAAATCCGGACTTTTTCAATAAAATCCCGACTTTTTCAATAAAATCCCGATTTTTTCAATAAAATCCTGATTTTTTCAAAGAAAAAAAAATCATTAAAGAAACTACCACGATTTTTTGGAAAAAGTCCCGATTTAATCCCGACTTTTTCGATTTAATCCCGATTTTTTCGTTTCTTAAAAAGTCGGCAAAAAATCGGCCGATTTAATCCTTTTCTTGAAAAAATCGCGTTTTGGGGAATAAATCCCGATTTTATCGGGACTTTTTCCACACTGCTTGTAACCCCTGTGGGTACCCCTTCGAGTAGTAGCGCATTAGACAAAACCGCGCACGAACTGTCTTCCACGTACCCTCTGGGTATATAGGAAGCCCCCTAGCTCCCTTGAAACCTCGCCATAGATAAACCGTCGGCCGTCTTGTGGCTACAGTACACCGAGAACAGCACTCGGAGAGATTACTCGCCTGTACGATAGGGTAGTCGGGTTGTACGGCTAAGGGTACGGTCGATTCTCCTTAGTTAGAGCCCTGAAACATTGGGCCGAGTACTACTGTCAGACTCTTATGTATATTGCGATCTGTAGCACCTGACACTCCCCAAGACCATAGTTCCCTTTCTATCGGGGGATCACACATCATCTATTCCAGATCAGCAGCAACAGTTTTTCCACTATTCAGATCTCTCAGATCCACCAGATCGGATATTCCAGATCAGCAGCAGCAGTTGTTCCACCATTCAGATATCTCAGATCCACCAGATCGGAGTAGTTGTGAAGGGTTCCTGTACCTGGATATAATTTTCGCAGGACTTTTGGCGACATTGACAGTTTGAGGATTTGGCGACTGCAGTATTGATCAGGAAGGAGTAAAACTCCGTTAGGAGTTTTCCAAAAAAAAAAAGTCTGAGATCTTCCGAAGTGCTTATTTGTGACCTAGCCCATCAGCATCAGGACAACGAGCTGAGCACAGTGGTACCATTCAATTTCTTAGAAAAAAATTTTAGCGGTCCCAATTTTTCATCAAGTTCGTGTATGGTAGAAACTAGAGCTCAAGCAATGGCCAATGAAAGACTAGACAAACTTGAAATAGATATGAACGAGCTCAAAAATACGCTTGATGACCTATCGAGCCTGGTACGGCAAGCACTCGATAAGGGCAAGGAGCCAGTTCTTGAGGTACCCTATAATGACCATATACACCATGAGGGTGAGTCTAGCCACTCTCCTCACGTATGGCACACCCATCCACCACCTCCCAAGTTGGATAGTCAGCAACCTCCCAAGTTGGATATTCAGAAATTTGATGGTTCTAACCCGTCCGCATGGCTAGCACAAATGGAACAGTATTTCAAATTGAATCGTCTCCAAGATGATTGGACTAAGATTGGAGTGGGGACCATGTACTTGGACAATGAACGATGGCAATGGGCGGAATGGCATCAACGTCGCAATGCACCTTTTTCGAGTTGGGCCCAATTTGCCAAAGCTCTTCGAGATCGCTTTGAACAGGGAGACTCCTTTTTGGGCCGTCTCACTAAGCTCCGACAGACGGGTACAGTGGATGAATATATCACCGCTTTTGAAGCCTTGGCCTTCCGCACTCAGCATCTCTCAGATGAGTTCTACACGGAATGTTTTATCAGTGGTCTTAAAGAAGCCATCAAAGCTCAAGTTCTACTCCACCACCCTCCCACATGGACGGAGGCTTGCCAGGTAGCCCGTAAGGTGGAGCGTGCCATAACAGCCCAATACAGCCGCCCCAATTTCCCCACTAAAGGTCGTCCCCCACAAGCTCATACCACGACTCAGACACTTAAGGTCCAAAAGGTGTCACCTCAGGAAATGGCCGAGAGAGGGAAGCAAGGACTATGTTACTACTGTGATGAAAAATATTCCCCAAGGCATAAATGCAAGGAGCCCAAGTTTTTTCAAATAGATGCCACTGACTACAGCTCCACCGAGGAAGATCCACCTCTTGAGGAACCGGAGGCGATCGAAGAAGACAACCAAAAGGAGATTGTATCTGATGACCTAGTTATTTCGCTCAATGCGTTGGCAGGAATCTCTTCCCCTCAAACTCTCAAAATCAGGGGTTTTCTTAAACATCGCCCAGTAATAGTCTTGATTGATAGTGGAAGTACCCATAATTTCATCCATCAAAAAATCGCCGAAGCAGCGCATTGTTATGTACGGGCAGTCTCTAACTTCCAGGTCCAAATTGCAGATGGGGGCACAATGAAATGTGAAGGCCGCTGTGAAAATGTCAAACTTCAAATGGGGGATTATCAGTTGAAAACCCACATGTTTGCCATACACATGGGGGGATGCGACATTGTCCTAGGTGCTGAATGGCTCCGCACCCTTGGGCCAATCACAATGGATTTCCAGGAGTTATATATGAGTTTTAAGCAGAACAACTCCACACATACCCTCCGTGGACTTCAGGCAGGAGCCCCCTCTATCATCAGCTCGCATAGGATGGAAAAATTGTTAAAAAAGGGCCATCATGGAGTGGTAGCTCAATTTAATGCCATCCAGGTAGTAGACACCATGTCTCCGCCAGTTCATCCTGAGATGCAACAGATTTTAAATAAACATCGGACGGTCTTTGACAAGCCTCATGAGCTTCCACCCTCGCGAGGGGAACATGATCATAGCATCACATTGGTTCCAGGGGCCCAACCCCCAAATGTGCGGCCATACAGATATCCGTTCACCCAAAAGAATGAAATAGAAAAAATCATCAAGGAATTGTTGGAAGCAGGTGTTATTCGTCCCAGCATTAGTCCTTATTCATCCCCAGTGGTCATGGTCCTCAAGAAAGATGGGGAGTGGCGGATGTGTCCCGACTTCAGGGCCCTCAATAAGTTAACAGTCAAAGATAAATTTCCCATCCCAGTGGTTGACGATTTGCTGGACGAACTCAATGGGGCTCAATTCTTCACTAAGTTGGATCTTCGCTCAGGCTATCACCAAATTCGCATGAAGGAAGTCGACATTCCCAAGACAGCTTTCAGAACTCATGAAGGCCATTATGAGTTCCTCGTCATGCCATTTGGTCTCTGTAATGCCCCCTCTACTTTTCAGAGCCTTATGAATCACCTCCTCAAACCATATCTCAGAAAATTTGTCCTTGTCTTCTTCGATGACATCCTCATCTATAGTGGCACTTGGGCGGCACATCTTCAGCATGTAGATCTACTCTTGCAACTGCTCCGAACACATAAATTATTTGTCAAGATGTCTAAGTGTTCGTTTGGCATGGAAGAAGTTGAGTATTTGGGCCACATTGTGGGGCGCGAAGGTGTCAAGGTGGACCCCAAAAAGATCCAGGCAATGCAAGAATGGCCTCAACCTAAGACCTTGAAAAGCTTGAGAGGATTTTTGGATCTCACAGGCTATTATCGTAAATTTTTCCGCAACTATGGCCGCATAGCGAAGCCCCTAAAGCAACTCCTAAAGAAAAATTCCTTCTTCTGGAATGAGGAAGCACAACAGGCATTTACCGCTCTAAAAACCGCCATGTGTTCCACTCCTGTCTTAGCACTACCGGACTTCACCAAATCATTTGTCATTGAATGTGATGCTTCGGGAACAGGTATTGGAGCGGTCTTAATGCAGGAAGGGCGACCATTGGCCTTCACCAGCCAACAACTAAGTGGGAAGAATCTGGGCCAATCTACCTACGAGAAGGAAATGATGGCCATCTTACATGCAGTCGAGACCTGAAGACCTTACTTGTTGGGGCGACGTTTCCAAATCCGCACAGATCATCACAGTCTTAAATATTTTTTGGAGCAACGCCTATCTTCCCCTCAACAAAATAAATGGTTAGCCAAAATGCTGGGATATGATTATGAGATCATTTACAAGAAAGGGAAAGACAACAGGGTAGCAGATGCATTGTCGCGCCAATTTGAGGAGGAAAGTACTCTGCTCGCAATTTCCCTCCCCATTCCAGACTGGATTGAAGAGGCTCGCAGGGAATGGTTTTCACATCCAGGGTTCTCCCAACTCATTTCTCAATTGCAGGTAGATCCTAATTCCAGCAAGGGCTACTCGTGGCAGAATGATATTCTTCGCTACAAGGACAGAGTCGTAATATCGCCAACATCCACCCTCAAAAGTCGCATTTTGGCAAAATTGCACTCATCTCCCATTGCAGGACATTCGGGCTTTCAGAAGACGTATGCTCGCACCAGAAGATCATTTTTTTGGACCGGCATGAAACAGGACATCCTTACTTTCGTAGCAGAATGTGACGTCTGTCAACGCCACAAAGGGGAAACCGTCAACACACCAGGCACATTACAACCATTGCCCATTCCGGCGTCAATTTGGACAGAGGTTTCCATGGATTTCATTACAGGTCTTCCAAAGTCTGGGAACAAGTCAGTCATCATGGTGGTTGTGGACCGACTGTCGAAGTATGCTCATTTCTGTGCCCTACCCCACCCATTTACACCAACCTTGGTTTCTCAAACTTTCATGGATCAGATCTTCAAATTGCATGGCATGCCCACTTCTATTGTATCCGACCGTGACCCAATCTTCACCAGTAATTTTTGGCAGGAGCTCTTGAGAATACAAGGCACTCAACTCAAACTCAGTACTTCATATCATCCGCAAACAGATGGTCAAACCGAAGCCGTCAACAAATGTCTAGAAACCTACCTTAGGTGTTTCACTTCAGAAAAGCAACACCTTTGGGTACAGTGGTTACCTCTGGCGGAGTGGTGGTATAACACCAACTATCATGCCACCACCAAAATGACTCCCTATGAAGCAGTCTATGGACAACATCCGCCTTCCCCTACTTCTTATCTCACGGGGTGCTCCAAAGTACAAGCCGTGGATCAACTCCTACAACACCGCGCAACCATGCTTGCCCATCTGCGCGAGAATCTTCATCAAGCTCAGAATCGTATGAAGCAACAGGCTGACCAACATCGCTCAGAGCGCCAATTTCAAGAAGGGGATCAGGTCTTTTTGAGGCTGCAACCATATAAGCAAACATCACTCAAAGACAAGGGTTGTCAAAAGCTCTCCCCAAAATTCTATGGACCATACCAAGTACTTCAGCGCATTGGAGAAGTGGCTTACAAGTTGGCTTTGCCACCTACAGCAAAAATCCACCCAGTTTTCCATGTATCGTGCCTCAAGAAAGTGATTGGGAACAATTGCCGAGTTCAAACCAGTCTACCTGAATTGGACGAAGAAGGGTCAATCTGGCTTCAGCCTGAACAGGTTCTAGACACACGAGACAAGCACCTGCGCGGCCGCATGATTAAGGAGGTCCTCGTCAAATGGAAAGACACCTCTCCGGAAGATGCAACTTGGGAACCAGCCACTATTCTTCAGCAGTTTCTACAGCTTCAGCCTTGAGGACAAGGCTAGTCTTAAGGGGGAGGGCATGTTAGGGTCCCACCCTAACCCCCTTATTTATGTCTTGGGATCACGTCATAGTCAAGAGTCAATAAAGCCCATATTAATATTTTTAAGTGGTTAACCCGCAATTAATGACGGGACCACAGTTAGTTGCAAATGGGCGGAAGTATTAGATAGATGGTAAATAGGCGGTAGTATTAGATAGATGGTATTAATAAAACCCACGATATTGGCTCGTGGTATTGCATGTATGAGTCATATATAAAGGATAGAGACTCCCTGCGAGGAGCATTGTGTCTTGTTTTGTAATCGAGCTCTGCTCTATTGGAGGTTGCCCCCTCGAAGAGGCCTGTGAACATTTCTCTCTGAATAATAAAATCATTGCTATTCTGTGTTCTGGGTATATTTTCTTCGCATATTTTGTGTTCTCGGTATCTTTTCTTCGCTTGGGTATTGCTTTGCAGGTTAAGAGCATAACAGATATATAAAGATGAGAGACTAATGGCTTACAAACAATGCTCAAATACAAATCGAGATAATTGCAAAAGTAACTTGATATTTCAAGTCACAATAACAACAATGGTGCAGGACAAGTGTTAGATGAATGCAATATCTATCTATGTGAAATGCAAGGATCTTGGTAAATTTTAAGTTATGTGCCTAGACTATGGTGAATACCTTCTCCTTAGTTGTCAAAACTTGTCTTAGAACAAGGTTGTTGGGAAAAGTGCTGGGGAAGGAGGCTATGGTTTCATTAACGATACCTACCCAAGACTTCTAGTAACCTAAGTGCCTCCATTCCTACAAGGGACTCGGCCACAAGAAAACTACAAGATCACTTGTTCTAAGCATTGTTTAAGGGTTAAGATTATTAAATTGAATAATAGAGAAGGTTGTCCTAAAAATTTCTATCGAACAAGCTTATGCTTGGAGGTAAATTTTAAATATGCAAGGCTAAATCTAGAATGCAAATGATGATGTAAGTGCTTCAATGAGACACAATTAAATCAGGATCCTTCAAGAAGAAATACTAATCCACGAGATAATGATGAACACTTAGAGCACAAGATCAAACAAATAACCACTGAAGCATATAATGTTTACTCGATGAAACAAGAGATGACAATTAGAATTAGGATGTTAGAGTAATGACTCAAAATAAATGTGGAAAAAGTCGAAGTGGGGATTAAATCGGTAAGGGTCCTAAAATTGAAAAAGTCGTTAAAGTCATTAAAAAAATACAAAAATATTCATTTTTTTAATTAAAAAGTCGTTAAAAAAACTACCTCACTCACGATTTTTTGGAAAAAAATCCCGATTTTATCCCAACTTTTTCAATAAAATCCTTTTTTTTTAAATAAATTAAAAAGTCGTTAAAGAAACTACCTCACTCACGATTTTTTGTTAAAACTCCCGATTTAATCCCGACTTTTTCAACTAGGAAAAAATTGCCAAAAAGTCGGTCGATTGAATGGGCTAGTCTAAAAAATCAGACTTTGCCGATTTAATCGCGACTTTTTGGCGACTTTTTCCACATTGCTCAAAATGCCTTATATAAAAGTTCTCTTAAGATGTTCTTCACTTAAGTTAGACAATGAAACCAAGTGAGATTTATGTGATGAAAGCACAATTAGAAGATGGCAAATGAGATTGCTAAAAAGAAGATAGAAAACCTACTTTAGATCTACAATTGCAAGAGAAACAAAGACCAGATATTTCAAGTGCACTTAGATCAAGTAGCCAATTAAAGAATGCAAGCTAAGAGATTAGATCCAGGATGCAATGATTATTAATGCAAGATACAATGAAACTAGAAATGCAAGAGAGACAAGTTAGCAAGTTAGATCTAACACTAAGAGAACAAAAACAAGAATGCCTCCGTTTTAAATAAGGAGGCAGGATACGATGGGATTGTGATCCCAAGCTCCCTCAAGAAACAAGATCATTTTTGTTATTAATGCTACAAAGGAAGAAGCCTTTTGGATAGAGAAAAGGGCTCTTCTACTCAAGGAGCTTTACAATGATGAAAAGATTTACAATAACCAATCTCTCCTCAAGATACAATGCTGATCCGCTTATGATTTTGATTTCAAACCCTCCAAAACTAATGCTTCAGACCTCGAATGGATCTGGACCTTCAACAAGGATGAATTGCAGTCCTCCAGATGCTCTCAGCCTACGTGAAATGAAGGCTAGAAAGCTCACAGCTAGCCCAAAAATTTGATAAAAATTTAAATTTAAATATATTTAAAATTATGGTGAATTTTTTTAAGGCTCAAGGTCTGAACTTCCTGAAAAAAAATAAAAAATAAAATAAAATTGTAACCCTTCCTCCAAACTGTGTTTTCACCAGTGGACAGAGGTACTATTGGAGCTCTCAGCCATGAGGAAAAAATGCTCACAATCTATGGCTTCTTCAAGAATTTTGCAATTGGAAAATAAACCTTCAAAATTGATTTCTTGCCAAAAATGTGAATGAGAAACCTTCCAAAAAAATCAATTAGCTCTGCAAAAGGTTAACAAGAGTCAACGTATGAAATCAAAGGTAGTAATTAAACCCTGGAGGGCTTGCAACCTCCTTAAAAATTTTCAATAAAATTATAAGCCACAGAAAATTCAAAAAAAATATTGTGCTAAAGTGAGTTAAGTGACCTCCAAGAAGTCAGTCTTATGCAAAATAACCTCTGTCCCTTGGAAAAATTTTAGATAAAATTATTTGAGCCACAAAACTGTGATAAACAACTTGTTAAACGAGAGGAGGCCCTCCAAGCTAACAGACTCACCATACAAAATTTGGCTTGCAAAAATGATCAAAACCCAATCGAAACCCTGTAATAAATAATTTACAAAAAAATTCCGAATTGGAAAATCCTTGAGAAAATTTCGATCTAGATGAAAAGGAAGCCTCCAAACCCTTGCGGCCTTGAGGAGAACCTCGAAATGATGGATGGCCCTCCAAAAAATTTCGATTTTGCTTCAAAACCCTAATCATCCAAACTAGGAGGAGAATGGCTTAAAAAAATTATGAATTCCTTTCAGGTTCAATGAAATCAACCTACAAAAGAAATATGTACAATGAATCCGAACCAAACTCCAATTTTCTCTTCATATCTGCAATGAAAATTCAACGAAAACTCAACCAAAATATATACAAGAAATTTATAGATACAAGGGTTAGAAAATATTTACAAATAAAATACAAGACTAATCTAAAGGGTATGAGGACACCTCCACCCTTTGATTAGCTAATGGCTCTTTAAATAGCAAATTATTCAATGACGACTTTAATTTTTTTTTGAGAGAATTTAAAGATAGATTTTTTAGATCTAGAGCAAATGGCAAGAAAACCCTTTTCTTATTTTGAATGATAAGTCTTCAAATGATCCCACAGCTTATATGCCTCGAATAGTTGGTTAATTCAACCGAGAATGTCCCCGAGTATTCAAGATCTGATCAGCAATAAGTTTCTACACACTTGAAAATATTTTTGTTAGATCCACAAGGATTTGGATAGCACAATGATAGAGGAGTCTAAGGGTTTAACTGAAAACCAATAGTTCTACTCTATCCAAAGTGTTTCTCCAAATCTAAACAACAATGTAAGATAACTATACAACGATGAATCTCCAAGAGATAATGGGAATGACAATATTAAAACATTAATAGAACATAAAGAACAATAGATCAAAGAGATATTACCATATGACTAAAGAATAACATCATAGCTTTGCCCCAAAGACTGTACTTTATTGCTCAGAAAAAATATTACAAAGTAGTTCAGCTTCACTTAGCCAAGAACTCAATATTTTTCATTATATAAAATGAGGAGCATAGAGCTTCCTTATATAGCAAATATGAGAGGATTAAATCCCTCCAAGTGGAAAAACAGCTAGTTTGGTTGACCCATGGCTTGGTCCCTCTAGAAAAATTTCAAACCCTTGATGCTAGTGCACAGATCTAGAGGAAAAAATTGTTTGCCTTGATTGATGAGCTGGGTGGACTATTGTTTGGCTTTGGAGTGGTTTGGACCACTGGATCATCTTGAAAAAATATTTTTCTCGAAATTTTCTCCTTCAAATATCTCCCTTGGACCAAGAAATTTGATTTTCTTGAGAAATTATTTTTTCTTGGCCCAACAAACTTCTTGTGGGATTTTTTTGCCTTGGAAATGAGAATTTTCTCATCTTTTAACTTAATTCCTTTTTGGAAAGTCCACTTTCATTTTTAATTTATTTTTCCACTTGGAGAGAAATTTATTTTCTCTCAGTTTAATTTTCTGACCATTTTTTGGCTAATTATTTTTCCATTTACTGTCGGAAAATAAAAATAATGACTCTAGAGGAGTTTAAGCATTTTTTCCACCCTAAAAGTGTGTCTAGATCAGTGTAGATAATATCGGCGAAATATCGCTGAATAGCGTAAATATTGCGATGTTTTCGGCGAGCCGAAATATCACCGAGAAAATATCGCGATATTTTCGGCTCCCGAAAATATTGCGATATTTCCGAAATATCGGCGACATTTTGGCAAAATATCACGCGACGATATAAAATATTGCCGGGCGTGTTTTGCCGTGGCTACAAAAAGGAAAAATTGGTTTTTTTTCTTCATTTCTGAATCTGAGTGTTGGAGAAAGAAGGGAAAGAGTTTTGTGGTGCTTGTCAAGGAGGGTTTGAGGATTAAACAACGATTATCACCACCAATTAATATTTTTTTGTGGATCAAAGATTGAAGAATAGTGAGACAGACTTCATTTCTTCCATTAACATGTATGTTCTTAAAAACCCCTATGTTAATGATTTTTTCATAGATTTAGGGTTATGCTTGCTTGCCTCTTTGCCTACCAACATTTTGTTTCTTTGTTTTTTTCCATTTGCTATGATTTTCATGCCCATGAACAAATGCAAGGGTTTTCTCCAGATTTGGACAGCAAGCTTTATTTTTTTTTCAACTTTCTTATGCACCCTCTTATTGCCATTTTTCATTCACATTGCAAAATGCAAATAATGTAGTAATTTTTTTTGAATGAAGTGGTTATTACTTATTATTTTTTCATTTTGTGTTGGGGGGTTTAATGCCAATTTTTTGTTTTTTTTTTGCCCTAGGTTTGAATTAGTTCACTACAAATGTCAAATATGCCAAAAGCCTTGGACCCATTTTGGGAGTATGGGGAGGTTGTTGGTGGGTCAAATCAGGCATATATATCATGCAACTTGTGTGGGAAGATGTCAGGAGGGGTTACACGATTGAATTACTCTCTGGTTAGACTCTCTGCATATGATGCAGATGTAATGCCTTGTATGGTTTCTAGTGCAGAGGTTATGCAAAAATTTCGTGAATCAATTGCTGAACAAGACAGAAAGAAAGCTGCTAGGGAGAGGCCAATGGTATCAAATAGATAGCTGCTAGTTTTATTTTTTTTGCAACTTTTGCTACATACAAGTTTATAACTCATGATGATGAAATACTTTTAAAGTTTTATATATGTGATGTTATTTTTTTGAGTCCTTGATTGGACAATTATCACTATTAGGGATCACCAGGATATGTGATGTTATTTTTTTTGAGTCCTTGATTGGACAACTATTAGGGATCAATAGGATTTGGTATCGCCTTTGAAGTTTGATGTATCATTTCTATTTGACATCATATATATCAATGCCTTCTTCATATTTATGTGCCAATGTGTTTAGTTCATGTTGTTATTGCTTTATATGTTTAGAAATCTGAAAAAAATGAATATATTATGCATTTTTTATGCTTGTCGATATTTTGCCAATATTTTCGCTGATATTGCCGGTAAGATATTTTCTGGACCCTCTCTGATATTTTCCCGATACCGATATTTTCAACACTGGTCTAGATAGAAAGTTTATGGGTTAAAGTATAATTTTAAGAACTCATACCCCCTATAACTTCTATAAACAATACTTTTTTACATCTTTACGTCGAATATTACATAAAAATCTCATTTAGAAGGCGAATTTTGACAATAAAAGTTTACCTCTAGACACAACCAAATTCTGCAAGACTTTAGACATGATCTAGTATGACATTATACATCAACTCTATACACTAGGACTCACTTAAGACTTTACCATCAAGCTGCACCCTAGCTTTGGGGCATGCTTGGGAGAAAAACTCAACCAATTATTTGCAACTGGAAAACACAAATAATTAGCCGAGGAATAAAAAATCCCTAGAATGAAACTCTTTAGTAAAATATTAAGCTTACCTAGGTATTTTACATGGATTCATAAACATACTAGAATCATTTTTACATAATAGCCCACAGGGCTGCAAAGTTTGGATTACCACTGAAGACTGGACACTGCAACGATGATGATGAATTCTGAAAAATTGACTGCTCTAAACTGTACTTTGCTATAGGGTAGTTTACACTTGAGTGGTAAACAAGATCTATTTGAGCCTCTCTATGAATATCTTAGCCCTCTAACCATAGGTCTTTTGAACTTGTTACCTCATCTCACCCGAAACCTTTTTATTGAACATTATCCTTGGGTGTTTTATTTAGCGAGATCCTTGGAGGGTATTTAACCTAGGAATTCTTGGGTTACTTAATCCCAAAAAACCACTAGGGAAACCTCCCTTGTGAAGATAGTGAATACTACCCATCCATAGAACAGTAGAGGAATACTTACTAAGGTGATAATGGTGGTTGATCCCATTGTTGCCCTTAATCTAGAGTTCTTAGTAAAGCTTTGCACTAAACTATGTATTCTCAAGGTGTGTGTGGATCATCAACCATTGAGTAAGGTTACATTAAAGATGATTAGTCTTTTCCTCACATGGGTGATTTACAGGATAGCTTAAGAGGAGCCACACAATTGTCTAGAATCAATTTAAGAAGATACCATCAAGTTAGAATTGCAGAGAAAAGATGTCTTCGAAGATGCCTTTTGGTTTAACAAGTGGACCAGCTGTGATAATGATGAATAGAATTTCTAGAGGACAATTAGGAAATTGTGATTAATTACATTTTAATTCTTAACAAAATTGATGACTACCATGCTGCACACTTAACCATGTCTCATAGGAAAAGATATGTCAAAATTTTCAAATGACTTCTTCAAAAAGGATATGCAATAATGACTTCCAACAAAACTACTTTGCCGTCTACATACTGAATGTCTTTTCTAGGCGTGAACACCCTTATTTTGACCAAATTCTAATTTCTATAAGATTTCATCTTTATTTGTGCAAGGTTCTCCTTTGTTAACCAAATATGTAATGCTACTTTGATTTCTAAAATTGAAATAAATAAATTTCAAATTTTTTCTTTTAGTTAGCAGTTCAAATTCAGTGACCTCAGAAGTTATAGGTGAAGTGTCTTATAGATTGGAAGGCAAGTGCTGTGATAAATTTCTTTACTTTGCATTTTATATGGAATGGGAGTCCATTTCTCATGGAGAAAGACGGAATTCTGATCAATTCTTCACTCTAATATTTTAATCGGTTCAACAGGCTTCTAGTGAGCATATGCCCAAGCTTTAATTTGTAATTGGTATAGAGCATTTGATTTTACCTCACCATCAATAGCACATTATGCTTTACTGCATGCAATCTAAGATTTGTATAGATCTCTGCTGATTGAAGCATTCTGAACTTCCACAGTAAGGATTCTCGTGGTATTGTTTTCACCAATGTCTGCAAATAATAGAACTGTTAAGTATAAAGAACTAGTATTCATAGCAAAGTAACCAAGATCATAAGAAATAATAACTATGAAAATGAAAATAAGGTAATATACAATTTAGCGGAATTGTTTTTGCCATTGTCTGCAAACAATAGAACTGCTAATTATAAAGAAGTAACATTCATGGCATGGTAACCAAACTGACAGAAAATAAAATAAAATCATAGAATAGAAAACAAGGTAATATACAATTTGATTGAAAGGAGAAAAGATAAAATACATAAGATATAATTATATATTAGAATGTTGAAGGAGATTAGAAGGATGAGATAACCTATCATTACATCACACTTGCCTTGGAGCACCTTCTAGATCATAAATCTGACAAAAACCATGTTAAACTTTCAACTGTTAAGTGAAAACTATATAGAGATCTGGCGGGGGAGGAGAAAATAGAGAAATATGCAAGTATTGAACAAAAATTAACTAAACCAACAGACCTGTGAAATTCAAAGCATAAGGACAAGAACCTAAAATTACCTCTAAACTATCTTTGCAAAAGGCTCAAAGGAAAATAACAATGATTGCTAGCATCTACCTCAGTCCAGGGCATTCTCTAGAGTATATTTTCAGAGATGTTCTTAGGGTGGACATTCCTATTCCTTACTTGAGAGTGATACCCAATGACTACCCTCCCCTTCTTACATGCAGTCTAATTCTCTACTACTATGAGATTGTATTATCGTTGACTCCCTATGATATATAGAGATTTCTTTTTATTTTTTTATTTTTTTTGGAAGATGAGTTTTGCACTTCCCCTATCACCCATTTTGGTAGGTTGTACTTTCTAATCCAATCAAGCTATTTTTGTCATCAATGGGTATTGTTACCCACCATTTTGTGGGTGATATCCTTAGGGGAATTTGTTTCTCCAAAATGGTCCTAGCTGGCAGCTGATGAGCCTCATCATTGGGTAACTATATGGACCTTAATACACCTCCAAGCTTATTTAAATCAACTCTTCTCATAATTCCTTACATATTTTTATTAAATTTTGCTTAATGAGATGAGTAAAAGTGAGATGTTATGCCTAGTGGACTAATGAGCATTGATTGCAGGTTTTTGAGAGTAAATCATGGCTATTTTGGTTAATTAAGGGCAGAAATTCGAATGAAACAAGGAGGAGAGATTGTAGGAGATAGATCCTCCTCATTTAATCCTCACTCATTCGAATATTCCTCCATCAAATCATACTAGCTCGGAGTTGCAAGAAGTTGAGTCATGAAGATCAAAAGGCAGTGGAGCCAGTGACAGTTAAAAAGCCAGTTCAGCTTGATTTTGGGAGCCGAGCCTCTCTAGATTTAAGGAAGTTGTTGGAGACTTCAGTTGTATAAATAAGGATACCTAGAGCCTCATTAGGATTCGGATTTTTTATGTAAGAGCAATAAGCATTTTTCGAGTTCAAGACTTGTGGAAGAAATTGTTATGTAATTTTCTGATATGATAATGAGAATGAGAATTTCCTTGATCCAACACTAAGTTGACTCAAAGGGCTGAAGCTCTTGGGTTAGGGCCCAACCATAGCAGCAAAGGCTCCTCTTCTTGTATTTGTATGCTTAGTTGATTTCATAGATTAATGGTTGAATTGTCTTTAGCATTATTTCATTGCAAGTAGTTGTGGATTTGATTAGTTTGCTTCCATTTGTGCATTGCTTTAGTAGTAGCTTAGGAAGATAAAGGAATATCAAAAAGTTGATAGTAGGTAGCTTTGGCCTCACTCCTCCCTTCAGGGACCATGGTTTGAGGAAAGAACTCCTATGCAGCCCCAAAAAGATAGAATTCTGATTTCTTATGGAATTTAGGGTTTTCTGCTACTTAGGCCAACATTTTATCAGTTTTCAAGAATAGGATTCAATTGTTATTTCTAATATCTTCAGCCTTGTATTAGATCTCATAATGTTTCACATTATTCTGTAAGTTTTTTCCATGCATGAAATAGGCAACTGGATAATGAAATTATGTTTTCTTAGTTGATTGGAATCTTTCTTGTTTGACATTATTCATAGATAAATGACAGTGATTGATGCAGTGCAGAGAGATCTCATGACTGGCAACCCCATCCTAACCTCATCCATCCATGATTATCCCTTTTTCCACTAAGCCCTCACCAAATTCATCATTCCATAAGAACACTTCTCCAAGTTTGTTGAGCAAATCCAACCATCTTACAAACTCTGTTTTGAGCTCTGAAGGAGTCCTAGCCACTCCCTTGCCTCATTTCTCCCACCATTCACTTTCCCTAGGACCTACACCACCTTCCAAATCCTCCTCTTGCTCTTCGTCAAATCCTGTAGGAATACAGAGGATCCTGTAGTAGCATTAAGACATCCTGTAGGAGGCATTAGGACATCTTGTAGAATGACCTATAGTGGCCTGTTTTGAGGCCGAATCGTGGAAAAAGCACCTAGGAAGATAGGAGAAGACCCCTACTTGCTTCCCAAGCCATTTGACCATTCACTATCATCCCTTATCCACCTACCACATCACCAAGAGGATTTATCATTCACATTTTCACAAAAAAAAAGACAAAAAGGAAAAAAGAGCTATTATGTTCATTTACATGCACAACAGTAGAATTTTTGGTTATTTCAAATTGCATGCCTAAGAAAGTAGGGTTACACACATTTTAACTTAGAATTCTTTTAAAGCAAAGCCTCTTAGCAGTAGTTAGATGAATGGTGTGTTTAAGAATTTGATCTCAGTTTTTCCTTATTACAATAGACAGGATTTCTGTTAGTGTAAATTTCCCTTTTCCTCATTGGTAATCAAGCTTTTTCTGAATCAATAGAAGGCTGGTTTGAGAAACCATAGTGATCTATTGCCAACTTAGTAGTGACAAAGAGCGGACCCATCGCATCTGTTTGTGTATATAGCACTACCACCTCCAAGTTTGTACGAACCCCGAGTTGATAAAGTAAAGCTAGTAGCCCCAGGAGTTGCAGCATTCTTGCTGCAATACTGGTGCTCATCACTTTTTGGCGCTGTTGTCAAGGAGGTGTCTGAGTAAGATGTGATTTCTGCTTTCTTTCTTCCATTTCTTATCTCTGGCATTCTACTATCAGCTTTATTTCTGCAAAAGTAATTGTAAGTTAGTTTGCTTTCTTTTCCATTCTGCAAGTGAGATTTCATTCAAGCAGTTTAGTTTCCATTCAGTTTTTTATTTCAATTCTGCAATTAGTCTCAAAGCTTGAAGAAACCACAAAACAAAACAAAAACACTTCTTTCATGCCTCATAGGAATAGGGATAACTTAGGAAAATTTCTACCAAATACCTCCACCACTTCAAACAGCCAACCTTCCCTCTTCCTCAGTAGCTGTGAATTGGAGGACCCCTAAGGTGAACAACCAGAGATTTTTGAAGAGGCTACAAGGGGAGAAGAAGAAGGAGAACCCATTCCAGCTGACCTAATCGCTGAAAATAGAAATGACAAAGGAGATAGAGAAAGAATTGAGTGTGCCTTTCCCATCAGAGGAACTAATGGGGATACCAAGATGAAAAACATAAGCCCCTCTGCCCTTCCTCATTTCCATGGCCTAACCTCAGAAGATCCAAACACTTTCTTGTTTGAGTTCGCTGTTATATGCAGAACTTATGATTACACCACTGATGAGCAGAAGGTGAAACTATTCGCATCCACTCTCAAGGATGCAGCTTTGTGCTAGTCCATGGGTTGCCTGAGGATAGCATCACAACATGGGCTCAAATGCAACAAGCCTTCAACAACAAGTATCGAGACTAATGTAGGTCCAAAGACACTAAAGAGGAAATTTTTAGAATGACCTTGGGGCATGATGAATCCCTAGAGGATTAGGATGAAAGCTTCCAGCTTATCTACAAAAGGGCCAAGTGCACACTTGATCCTGAGTCATTGAAGCTAGACCTACTCCGAGGGGTAAGGAAAGATCTTCTGGATACCCTAAACCTGCTAGCAGGAGGGGACATCTACCAGCTACCCTATGTAGATATCAAGACTGTCTTTAGGAATCATTCTAGGGCAACTAGGAAAAAGGGTAGGGGCAGTCAACCAATGGCCGACCCATCCTCTTCCAACACATCCATAAAAGGTGAAATTGGAAATATGCTAGAAGATTTCAAGAGCGAAATGTTGCAAACCCTTGCCCTATAGATGGACACAATGCACATAAAGAGAAAGCAGGAGGAAGCAGAGAGACATTAGCCATCTTCTGCCCTAGATGCACAAGGAGGCACCCTAGGAATGAATGTCCATTAAACATGATCGAAATTTGCTCAATCTGTGAAGAAAACCACTCCACAGAAAAATGACCTTCTCTACCTAGACTAAAAGCTGTGTATCAGGGAACTCAAGGGGTGACTGAACAACTCTACTACATAAATCAAAGGGGACCTCATGGGCCTCAGCCATACCAACAGGGCATGCAAGGGTCATCACAAGCATATTACAACCCTAACCAGAACACATCCATTCCCTCTTGGGGACCACTTGCTCATCCCTCTTGGTCTACACCTCCTCCTAGGTCTTTTGCACCTCAGTACCATTCCCAGCTGACCAACTAATCATTTCAGCCATATACTCTGCCACAGCCTCAGTGGAATGCACCACCCCAGGGGTGGAGGCCTCCATACCAGTGTTGATAATATTGGTATCGGGAAAATATCGGCGAGGGTGCAGAAAATATCTTATCGGCAATATCGACGAAAATATCGACAAATATCGGCAAGCATAAAAAATGCATAATATATTCATTTTTTTTCAGATTTTTAAACATATAAAGCAATAACAACATGAAATAAACACATTGGCACATAAATATGAAGAAAACACTGATACATATGATGTCCAATAGAAATGATACATCAAAGGCGATACCAAATCCTGCTAATCCTTGATAATTGTCCATTCAAGGACTCAAATGTGGAGAACCAATACAAAATAACATCACATATATAAAAGTATCTCATCATCATGAGTTATATGTAGCATAACAAATAAAACTAGCAGCTATCTATCTGAAATCACTGCCCTCTCCCCCTTTTACGGGAAAACATGATGGTCTGTTTTCCAGGCCTGCTCCTAGTAGTAGAAGGCCCTGACCCTGCCTCTGCACCTAATGTCAAATAATGAGTGCTAGGTAAGGGGCTATGCTCTCCTATATCTATAGCAGATGGTGTTGACGTTGATGCTCCCGCAGTGTCCTCCTCCTCCTCCTCCTGCTCCTCCTCTGAGTGTTGCTGCTCCTCCGACTTCGAGTCCTCCTCTCGCTGCCCCTGTTCTAATGGATCATCTGCCACTGGCTCTAACCATGAAGGTGATTCCTCCAAGATGAGCTCCTCAGACTCCACCCTCCACGGAGACAATACATCAATATTGTCTAAGGAAATGGCATCCAGATCCATTGGTGATTCTATTTGCCTCACTCGAAGTCGGATGTTGTAACGCACATACACCAAATCGTTGAGGCGTGCAAACTCCAACCTGTAAGAGTGTCAAAAAAAGTAATGAGTCTTGACTCTTGACTCTTGACACTTGAAGGTCATAAATTAAAAATTAAAAATTACAATAAGTGTAATTGCTCAACTAAAGGCTTGAGCTCAAAGTTATACCTGTTGCGCTTTTTTGCATGTATTTTCTCAAATACACTCCAATTGCGCTCACACCCTGAAGAGCTACATGTTTGACTCAAAATTCGTATGGCCAATTTCTGCGAATTTGGTGCCCTTGCACCATAGCTTCGCCACCAAATATCTACAACAAAATAATGAAATAAAAAATTCAAAAACTTAAAACATAATTAAACTTTCAAATAAAAGTTACATAATTGAATTTTAAAAAAAATAGAATTAGAAGTAAGGAAATTCTAAATTGAAAATTCTAATTTCTAATGAGTGATGACTTGTCACTTACGTGGCATGAAGAGGCTCCTTTCCCTAATAG
Source organism: Pinus tabuliformis (assembly GCA_031772625.1). Taxonomy (NCBI): domain Eukaryota; kingdom Viridiplantae; phylum Streptophyta; class Pinopsida; order Pinales; family Pinaceae; genus Pinus; species Pinus tabuliformis. The sequence continues at coordinate 583,492,159 of CM062806.1, forward strand.
TATCATCAAAGCCAAATAGGCCAAAACAATCCCGATAAGACTGTATCTCGCGATTGATTTTGCTACGAAGCTCAGGATCAGGTACCATCCTCTGAATACAGGAATGGAGCCCTTCCATCACCTCGCCATCAAAATCAAAGTTGCATTTGTATGAAAATGCGGGGTTGAGGAAGAGTGTTGTTGCATGAATGGGTCGATGAAGCATCTTTGTCCACTGGCTATCAATCACATCCCATAACATCATCTGCCTATCAAGGCCAACAGAACCCTTCTCTGCATAATAAGAACGAATGGCCTCCTTGGCCCTATCCATGCCCTCATACAAATAAGCCATTGCAGGCTTCTCCCCATCCACCAATCTGAGAACATTTACTATAGGTTCACTAACTGCACATGTTCTTCTACTCCATGCCAAAATGTCTCAAAGTACACCATTTTTGCAATGGCTTTCCCGTCCTGTCTCCTATTGTATCTACAATTACGCCAATCATCAGACGCAAACATTTGCTTCAACTCGAACTGCCATCGAAGCAAAGACTAAAGAGTAATAAAGTTTGTGGCAAAACGTGTGATGGCAAGACGCCGCAACTCCTTGTTTCTAGTGAACCTCCTCATGAGGCTATGAACAAAAGCATGGTTATAAATAAACTTGGGGATGCTCCTAGCCATATCAACCGCCTCCTTGATGAAGGAGAGTTTCCCCATATCCTCAAGCAACAAATCGAGACAATGTGCTGCACACATAGTCCAGAACAATGTGAGATGCCTCTCCATAAGCATCTTGCTGGCAGACACATAATTAGTTGCATTGTCTGTTATGACTTGCACCACATTCTGCACACCAATCTCCTGAATGAACCCATCTAACAACTCACATATCGTTGCTGCATCTTTGATATGTTATGATGCATCCAACGATTTAATAAACATGATACCTTTAGGACAATGTACCAAGAAATTTAGAAGGGTCCTACCCTTCCCATCTGTCCAACCATCAGACATCACTGTGCATCCAGTAACTTCCCATGTCTTTTTCAACTCCGCTAATCTAGAGTTGATGTCCTGCTTTTCTGCTTGAAGAATTGGCCCCCGCAACTCCTCATATGTGGCACTTTTGTACCTTGGGCCCACAACAGCAATAGCATCACACATTGGCTACCAAAATGGATTGGTTTTGGTGATGCTGAGAGGTAAGTCGCTCCAGAAAATACACCTCCCCATGACTCTATCTGCTTCTTGCTTCTCCTTTTTTTTAACAAGCGATTTTATGCCAGGTTGTGCTCCAGGGCCTATTCGTGGAACAAAAAATGATGACCTTGTAGTCGCACTAGCAATAGCAGGTGATGATGTGCCAGCTGTGAAGCCCCTCCCACTACCCTCAACATCAAAATCAGGAGAAGATATCCCGAAAGATCTACCTGCACGTTCAACTTTGTTTCTTTCTGCCTCTTCCTTATTTCTATCTTTTTCATCAATTGCCTCAAGAGATTTTTGTATAAGCTCCGGACTAGAAACTGTACAAATCCCAACATCATGTCCACTGAGTCTAGCAAGATGGTATTTCAGTCGTGTAACCCCACCTGTCATCCTGGTCCCACACAATTTGCATGTAAGGTATGCACGATTTGTCCCACCATCAGGGTTCCCATACTCCCAAAATGGGTCCAAGGCTTTTGGCATATTTGTATTTTGTAGTGGGCTAACCTCAAACCTAGGGCACCAAAAAAAATTGGAATTAGTAACTTAATAAGTAATGCTAATAACACATCATTTTACAAAACAATTTTTTTGCTACATTATTTGCAATTTTGCAATGTGAATTGAAAATTCATAAATTCATTTGAAATTTCATAAATTCATACATAGAATTTACTTTTAGAAATAGGAAAACGGTAAACCTACCTCATTGTTCACAACTTCACATTGCACAATAAGAAACTAATTTCTAAGGTGAAGAAAGTTTATAGAGATGAACCCCTAATATATAATAAAATTAATAAATTGCCTCTGCAGCTATGAACTCAAAAAAAAATGGAGTTTGCTCTCCAAATATGGAGAAAACTTGAAAACTTAAAAACTTAAAACCCTTGCATTTGCTCATTGGCATGAAAATCTTTTCAAATGGAAAAAAAAAATCAAGAAAAATGATTGTAGGCAAATAGAGAAGCAAGAACAATCCTAAAACTAACAAAAATTCATTAAAATAGGGGTTTATTTGAACATACCTGTTAATCGAAGAAATGAAATTGTCTCACTGTTCTTGAAGCTTAGATCAATGAAATCTTCATTGTTGGTGGCGATAATAGCTATGGAACGCTCAAACCCTCCTTGGCAGCAAGCACATAGCTCTCTCCTTCCTTCTCTAGCAATCAGAAATGAAAATGATTCATAAAAAACCAAAATCCGAATTTTATAACCCGTGCGGCGATTTTCTATTGTCTCCCGGTGATAAATTAGGTCGTTGCACGATATTTTGCCGAAATATCGGCAATATTTCAGAAATATCGCAATATTTTTGGGAGCTGAAAATATCGCGATATTTTCTCGGCGATATTTCGGCTCGCCGAAAATATCGTGATATTTACGAATATCGCCGATATTATCAACACTGCTCCATACAACAATGCTCCAACTTTATTGCCTTCACCGCCTACTCAACCACAACTTTTACACCCTGCTCCACCTAAACAACCTTAGATGTATGCCTAGCCAAATCCGAACCCGAACAACAGACAAGCACAACAAGTGTACAGTGGAGAGACACCTTATCCTGCTTATGCTGTGGAGATTCAGGAAATTAACCTAAGATCTAGGAGAGTACTCCGGGACAACCAACCTCCACCTCCACCTAGGGAGAGTGAGGAGGAAAGAGAGGAAAGCATGCCTAGAGTGAATCCACCACCCTTTCCTGAAAGAATAACTTATCCAATCCAGCCTACCCCAGAAGAAAATGAACTTCTGGGTGAATTGAAAAATAATCTGTGTCAAAATTCCACTTCAAGCCATCAAGGATGTACCTATTTACAACAAATTGTTTAAAGAGGAGTGCTTCAAACATCCAAGGAGGCGAAAAAGAGACACCCCTACCATTAATGTCATTGGACAACTGTCCAACTTAACGTTGGGGCAGGTAATTTGCCCAAAGTATTTGGACCCTAGAAGCCCAGTAGTAGATGTGCATATCAATGGCACCATTGTCCCACACACTTTGATTGATCTTGGGGTTACCACTGATGTAATGACTATGGACACCATGCTCAAGCTCAATCCCCAGGGTTCATTAATAAAGACCACAACAGTCCTACAACTTGCAGACCGTTCCACAGTAGCCCCTTAGGGGATTGTTGAGGATGTGATGGTCTCCACTGACTCTTGGGAGTACCCTGCAGACTTCCTAGTTCTCCAGCCTAAGGCCAAGCTTAGTGGTTATCCTCTCATACTTGGGAGGCCCTGCTTAGCCACCGTCAATGCCTACATTAGCTGCAGGGCTGGAAATATGACTATCAAAAATGGGCATCTGTCCAAGCAGTTGGTCTTGTACCCTCCTACTCAGCGATCTCTACAACATGATTTATCTTTATGGCTAGAAGAGGAGGAAGAAGATGAATTCTACTCAGCCCAACTCTATACCTTAGAAACTGCCATGGGAGGAGGACAACCGAATGAGGATGATTTTATTGAACGCATACTCCAAAGCCCAACTCCCAACAACTTGTCCTTAGAGGAAGTAGTAAAGGAAACCAAGAGCATCGATCAGATTGATCTATGCTTAGTTGATTCAAACCCTACCTATGTCAAACAATAGAATTTGACCCTAAAAGAACTTTGAAAATCAACCCCTCTTTCTGTATACCAAGAAGAAAAGTTGTGCAACATGCTAAGGGAACATTTGGATGCCTTTGCTTGGAGTTACAAGGAAATGAAGGCAGTGTACCCCTCGGTGTGTACTCACCACATTTATATCAAATAACGTTGCAAACTAGTCTGACAACCCCAAAGGAGAATGAATCCAGCTCTCAAGGATATAGTAAAAGAAGAACTGCAAAAGCTGCTGGATGCAGGATTCATTTACCCTATCTCAGACAGTGAGTGGGTTTCTCCTTTGGTGTTGGTTCCAAAGAAAAATGGGAAGTGGAGGATTTGTGTCAATTACAGAGAGTTAAACAAAGCAACAAAGAAGGACCATTTCCCTCTACCTTTCATTGACCAAGTGCTAGATGGCCTGGCAGGGAAAAAGTTTTTCTCTTTCTTAGATGGGTTTAGCGGGTACAATCAAATCCAGATTAGCCCAGAAGACTAGGATAAAACCACCTTCACCTGTACTTGGGATACTTTCGGTTATAGGGTCCTTCCTTTTGGCCTATACAATGCCCCTACCACTTTCCAGAGAACAGTCGTGAGTATCTTTGCCGAGCTAATCCATGATGCAGTAGAAATTTATATGGATGATTTTACACCTTATGGGTGTGATTTCCAAGAGGCTTTGTCCAACTTGGGTAAGGTGTTGAACAAATGCATTGAAATGAACTTGTCCCTTAGTCCCAAAAAATGTGAGTTCTTGATGACTACAGGGATTGTTCTAGGTCATTCAATATCCCAGAAAGGACTGCAGGTGGACCCAAATAAGATAGCCATCATCCAAAGGGTCCCACCTCCGCAAAAACAAAGGGATGTCAGAAGTTTTCTAGGTTTAGCTAGATACTATAGGAGATTTATAAAAGACTTCAGCAAGTTAGCTTCTCCTTTATTTGGGTTATTGGCCAAAGACTCTAAATTTTTATGGTCAAAAAGCTGTCAAGAGGCCCTGGACACCCTAAAGGACAAGTTGACCACTGCACCTATTCTCTGAGGCCCAAATTGGGCCCTTCCTTTCCATATACATGTTGATGCCTCTCACAAAGCCATAGGAGCAGCTCTAGGCCAGATAGATGAAAAGTTACCTTATGCCATTTACTTCATCAGTAAGAATCTGTCAAAGGCCGAACTGAACTATACAGTGACTGAAAAGGAGCTCCTAGCTATTGTGCATTCATTGAACAAATTTAGGCATTACATTACAGGTTACCAAACATTTGTGCATATTGACCATGCTGCAATTAAATACTTGATGAATAAGCCTAATGTAAATGCCTGAATTATTAGATGGTTACTTTTTATTACAACAGTTTGATCTGACTATTATTGATAACCTTGGCAAGGAGAATGTTGTTGCAGATTTTTTATCCAGATTGACTTTGCTTGCAGGGGAGGAAGGAATGGTTGATGATCAGTTACCGAATGAATGCTTATTCGCCATTTCAATTCTCTCTCCATGGTTTGCTGACATAGAAAATTACTTGGTGTCTGCACAATTTCCACCGAACTTGTCCTCCAAAGAGAAAAGCAAGATTGTGAGGAAGAGCGCTCCATTCACTTGGATTGGGGGCAACCTCTTCAAACTAGGCCCGAATCAAATTCTGAGAAGATGTGTCAGGGAGGAGGAAGTCTTTGACATCCTTCTGACCTGTCATGATGGGCCTTGTGGAGGTCACTTTGCAGCCAAGAGGACAACATTCAAGGTGCTACAAGCTGGTTATTACTGGCCCACTCTTCACCAGGATGTGAGGAGGTATACTAGTCAGTGTGATCGGTGCCAAAGGATGGGAAAACCTACCCCAAGGGATGAAATGCCTCTGCAACCTCAAGTGACTTTCAAGCCATTTGACAAGTGGGGCATGGATTTCATTGGACCCATTGACCCTCCATCTAGGAAAAAGCAGTACATCATTGTGTGCATTGACTATTTAACCAAGTGGGCTGAAGCCAAGGCCATCAAAGCAACAACAGAGGAGAAAGTGACTGAGTTCTTAAGGGAAAATGTATTTTATAAGTTTGGGTACCCTGAAGAACTGTTCACTGATCAAGGCATCTAGTTTACATCTCACATGATTGAAAATTTGTTAAGCCAGCACAAGATCAAGCATAGAACATCCACTCCTTACCACCCACAAGCTAATGGGAAAGTGGAGGTGACCAACAGAGCGCTGGAGGGCATTCTGACCAAAGTGATTAGCAGCAGCAAAAAGGATTGGGCAGATAGATTAGTTGAGGCCACTTGGGCCTACAATACCACCTGGAAGACCACCACTAGATTCACTCCTTATGAGTTGGTCTATGGGAAGAAGGCCCTATTGTCCATTGAATTTGAATACAACACCTTAAGAATGGCAGCACAACTAGATCTAGATCTCACCAGGGCGCAACAAGAGAGATTGCTCCAGCTGAATGGGTTAGATGAGTTTAGAATGCAGGCCCTCCTGCACACAGAGGTGACTCAAGTTCAAAGGAAGATCTAGCATGACAAGAACATAAAGGACAAACAATTTCAAGAAGGTGATTGGGCTTTGTTGTATGATTCCAGATACAAGGATTTTAAAGGCAAGTTAAGGACTAGATGGTTAGGGCCTTATGTCATAGAAAAATGTCATGATAATGGTTCAGTACAGGTAAGAACCATTGATGCAGAGGCCATTCCTTTACTTGTCAATGGGCACAGATTGAAGGTCTACAAGAAGCCCTTGTCAAAGCAAGAATTCATCAATGGCATCAGCAAGACAGTGATGGTAGTGGAGCAAGTCTCAGCTTCTACCCCATCAAGTCACTGAACAAATAAATAAATAAATAAAGAGATAAAAAATAAAGAGACTCAGGCGAAAACCTCCATGAGGCACTTGAATCCCACTGTTGGGTTGAAAACCTCTTGAGACGGCCCAATGGTGTATAAAAAAAAAAGAGAAAAAAAAAAGATCTATGGATGAAAACCTCTTTTGAGGCACCCAGAGCAAGCAGCTAGGATGAAAACTTCTTGGAGGCAGACTAGTTGTTTTCAAAATATATATATATAAAGAGAGAAAAGAAAAAACTTTGAAAATGTTGTTTGCAAGTCAGCAGGAGGAGAATCAAAGCAATAAGAGAGGAGCAGAAGGACCTATACAATTCATGTTTTCATTCCTTCATCCCATATTCTTCATCATTCCATCATTCCCTCCATTTATGAACTCATCCAGCCCAGTTTACATGGGCTCTGTGTTTTCTACAGGATTCCCTGTAAACCTACATGATTCCCTGAAAACCTACAGGATGATCCTGTAGGAATTACAGTGGCATGGGAATCCCAAGAAAGTGACCCTAGAGCAAGGGAATGATCAGCCTGTGTCAAACCATAAAATGTTTACTTCACCACCTCATCACTATGCCTCTCACCATCATGATTACCCCTAAAATCATCCAATAAGTCAATTCAAAAATATTACAGTTTTCAAAAAAAAAAAACAAATAGAAGAGGGTAAGAACAAAGGACAAGGGGACAATACCTGAAGGCTATTCCTCTATCCTACCAATCACTAGACCCCTTCTCTACCCATACAACAATCCTCATGCTCCAAAAGTAAAGGAAAGAATAAAAGTTTAGGGGAGAGACAGCTACAGGACATCCTGTAGGTTTCCTGTAGGAAATCCTGTAGCAGCCTATCCCACAAAAATCAATTTCACAGGTTGCAGCCATCTTCAGCATAGAGATCCTATTGTCAAGGAAGCTCCTCCCGGGCTTAACAACAACATCAGCATCACCCTCCAGTACCTACACATCAAAGGAAACACGCATCAAAGGAGTGTTGATTTGGGGTAGCATCGAATTTTCTCTAGCCACGAAATTTGGTGGAGAGGTTGGGGCACATGAGATATCCAATACCCAAAAAGGGTTTGGGCAGATTCTAAACAGATAAGGAGATATTAAAATAATTAATATTTTTAATGAAGTCCCTAAGTCTAAACTTAGGGAAAAAAATATTAATGTGTATTAATATGAATCTGTGTTAGAATGGTCCAAAAAGGCATGGATCAAGCCAGATCTACTCTTAGTCGTTGATTAGGGACTTAATCTCGGCCATTGATATGTCAACAGGAAAAGTATAAGAGGAGGCTTGAGGGTCACTTGGAGAATACACCAGAGTGATCAATCATTCTATTCTCTAGAGCGGGGTTTGCTAAGAGAGATAGAATCAGTGATTGGGAGAGCAGCTGAGGGGCATTGAGTACAAAGAAACAGAGAAGGCAGAGATTGTGCCGGGAGAGCAGCGCAGCAGCCAAGGAGAGTGACGCAGAGCCAGCAAGGGCTCACGCAGGGCCACGCAAAGGCAGCCAAGTGTTGCACAAAGCACCAGGAGGCCAGCATGTCTGATGCAGGGCCTCCTGGGGCTGACGCAAGGCCAGTGTGAGACAGAGAGGGGCTGGTGCAATCCAGATTGGGCAGACGCTTGGGGTTGCAGAGCAGTTTTGTGCTGAGGAGCTGTCGGAAGGATTTTTCGGGGTTTCAGCTAGGAGATTTCTCTCAAACTGTGAGGTATATCTACTAAGGAAATTCTCTGTTGGGTAGGTCAGTTTCGGCACCCAGATTGTACTCTGATATTGCTTAATAAGAAAACCCTCAGATAGCTACACCGGTTTTCCCGCATTGGGTTTTTACGGGGACATTGGTCCAAAAATAACGGTATCATGTGGTGTGTTTGTTCTTGTTTCTTTTAGTTGCTGATCTGTAATATGTTGAGCATGCACTGGTGTTTATTTTCAGTATTTACTTTGTAAATAACTTGTTAAAGAAAAATAACAAGTAGGTAGGAATAAATCAGAAAAAGTGCATGAAGGGTTTCTAAACTAAGTAAACTTAGAAACTTCAACATGGTATCAGAGCGTGATTGCAGATCATAGGAGGACTAAAAGACATCAGTCGAGCGGAGCAATAGCAGCAGAAAACAGTTGTCCCGAGGTGACAGAAGTTGTTTCTAGCAGCGCAAAAGCCAAGAAGTGTGCGCAGAGTGAGCTAGAGCCACGCAAAAGAAGTTGGGAGCTACACAGAGCCTCAGAGAGGTCAACGTTGTTGACGCAAAGGGCTATAGGGCTGACGTAGGGCATCCCAGGGCTGACGCAGACCCATCTGGGGTGACGCAGAGTGTAATGGCCGTACTAAATAAAGAGCCATTACTGAACTGTTTGAAATAGTATTAATTAATTTGATGAAGTACTTACCTGGTCTGCTACTGCTGTTGCGATGAGGATGCTGCAGAACTTCTGCGGAGCTCTCGTTACCGAATGACCAAAACCACCCAGCCAAATCGAGTATACCTAGATACTCGATCCAGTATGCTTCTCAACCGATGCATACCGTTCCCCCGTGCCCAGAAACTTCAAAACAAGCAAGGCTCAATAGTTCCGAATCAATAGTTCTGAATCATAACCAGTATGTGTAAATTCCCTCTCCTTCCTCCTCCAACAACACCCGAATCAGTTTCTTTCCCACTCACAGCAAATACCCTCTCAAGGCAAAGAACGGACCCCCCTTCTCTCCTTCGGCCTCTCCTTATGTACCCTTTATTAGCGGTGGTTGCTCCCTCCACCTATGAGCCCACCGCTTCCCCTCTCAATGACACCTCTCAACATGCAGAGTCGTATCTTATCTTCAGGATATTTTAACATGTGCCATTTCACTTTGATTAAAATTTTTATATGTTTAATTAAAAGTCCTAAGTCCTATGTTTAATTATTTGTCCTATGCTTTATTTTGATTAAATTTATCCCTTTAATAATTCACTCACATACTTTATTAAAATTTCTCAAATAGATAATTATATAACCTGATTTTTAAGACTTTACATAATTCTTTACATTTATTTTCTTTATAACCCTTTTTACTTTATACTTTTAAACTTAATATCATTGGTAATCGCTCATTAATCATGAGGCATTAAGTAATATGTGCTGATGGGTGAATGCAACTTTTCTATATGAAGGGGTGTCAGGATATTTAATATTTTAGGTAACTTAGAATATAGTTAATAGTGCAGTGCATGCGATACATGCATATGTAGCTATCATATGCATGCATCGTATGCATGCTAATATTCTCGTGCTCTCTATATTAATGATGGGTCACTACACAGAGCCAGTGTGAGGCAGAGAGAGGCTGACACAGTTCACAGAGAGGCAGTTGTTGGAGTCTAGAAGGCTACAGAAATATTGTAGAGTGGAGTTGGTGAGGTACTATAGTTAGAAAAGTACCTGACAGAGGAGGGCCAGAGGAATTGTTGCTGAGGTTTCTAGCCGAGGAACCTGGATCAGTAGTGCAGTTGCACAAGATGACCAGAGTACGGGGCATCTCGACAAGTGGCACAAGGATTTCCAGGAGGGAAATTAGGACTTAGAGGGAGTCCAGAAGAGAACTTCCAATCGGGAAGTAGAGACTCAGAGGAGTCGAACAAAGAACTTCCAGGAGGGATGTAGAGGAGCGTCATGGCACTACACGGGGTAAGAGACCAGGATAGGCTGGACGAAACATTGAACTTTGTATTCTGGAAGGCCAGAGTCTTATCAGTACTTGACATGAATCATGTCAAGAACTTTGCCTTGAAGGTTATAGCAAGCCCAGTCGACCCTAATGAAAATGAAAGGTACGAAGAGGCGATGGCGAGGGCCAAGAGCATTATCCTTGACGGGGTCAAGGATCATGTAGTACCACATATAGCTGAGAAGGAAAAGACAGTTGAGATGTGGGAGGCTCTCAAGAACCTGTACCAGCATACTTCTGTGCAAAGAAGAATGCTACTCGAGAACCAGATGAGGTCGTATCAGATGAAGAAGGGTCAATCGATTGACACCTTCCTCAGAGGACTGAATGAGATCTGAGACCAGTTGACTGCTATAGGAGCGACACCGGATCAGGAACTTATGGTGAGCACAACCTTGAATGTTGTCTCAGAATATTGGGAAGTGTTCTCCAGAGTATCCTGGGCAGAGGGACTTTCCCACCTTGGGACAAGATGTGGGCAGCTCTTCGCCAGGAAGAGATCAGACAGCAGTCGAAGGCAGGTAGCAACAACAAAGGGATCAAGGTCAAGCAGGAGGAGGAGGATGTGGCCCTAGCATCTAAGGGAAAGCAGGAGAAGCGAAAGAAGAAAGATCTCTCCAAGATCAAGTGCTTTCACTGTGGGGAGATGGGTCATTATGCGACCCAGTGCCCAAGGAAGAAGAGTAAGGGAGAGTCTTCCGAGACTAAGGCAATGCCAGCACGAGCAAAGAAGGAAGTTTTGACAAGAGATGACTGTGCCATGAGTGCACACACGCCACTTGAGCGGAAGTGGGGAGACATCGAGCTGTAGTCAGATGGACTACAAGTGATGAGGGGCAGGATCCTTGAGGTACCCAGCCTCTTGGATTAGACCTTGTAATGGGAGCCCCGACGAGGAGTAACAGGACTGGCTGAGTGGGTAGAGACGGATACGGATGGAGTAGCAGAGAGAGCTATGGTGCAGGAGTCTCGAGACAGCGCAGAGCTAGCAGGGTGCAGTAGTGCGAGAGGCACAGGAGTATTGCACCAGTGCAGGAAGGCACAAAGAGGTGTGCAACAGTGCGAGATGCAGGGAGTTGTTGCAGCAGCGTAGAGGTCAGAGAGAGGGAGCACTTGTCAGCGGCGGAGGGAGCTTCAACATCAATGGGTGTTTCTAGCCCAACAGAAAGGTCAGTTGGGAGATCAGTTACTTACTTCTCAGTAACCGAGTTACAATGCAGCAGTGGGCAACACGATGCAACATGATGAGAGGAGGTGCAGTGCAGATGCAGTGTTGGGAGGAAGGACCATCAACAGCACAGATGCAGAGGGAGTTGCAGTGCAGATGCAGTGTTGGGAGGAAGGACCAGCAACAACACGGATGTAGAGGGAGCTGTCGTACAGATGCAGCAGTGGCATTCGCAGAACCATGAGCAGTAGTGCAGAGGATAGTGGGCAGGAAGGCCTAGCATCAGCACAGGTACTGATTCCAAATGATCAAAGTAATACTCAGTGAGGGGTATTGCTAGAGCACAGTCCTCGCTAAGAGGGAGTGTTCATTTGGGGTAGCATCGAATGTGCTCTAGCCACAAAATTTGGTGGAGAGGTTGGGGCACATAAGATATCCAATACCCAAAAAGGGTTTGGGCAAATTCTAAACAGATCAGGAGATATTAAAATAATTAATATTTTTAATGGAGTCCCTAAGTCTAAACTTAGGGAAAATAAAATATTAATGTGTATTAATATGAATCTGTGTTAGAATGGTCCAAAAAGGCATGGATCAAGCCAAATCTAATCTTAGCTGTTGATTAGGGACTTAATCTCAGTCGTTGATATGTCAACAGGAAAAGTATAAGAGGAGGTTTGAGGGTCACTTGGAGAATACACCAGAGTAATCAGTCATTCTATTCTCTAGAGCGGGGTTTGCTAAGAGAGATAGAATCAATGATTGAGAGAGAAGCTGAGGGGCATTGAGTACAGAGAAACAGAGAAGGCAGAGATTGTGCCGGGAGAGCAGCGTAGCAGCTAAGGAGAGTGACGCAGAACCAGCAAGGGCTCACGCAGGGCCACGCAGAGGTAGCCAAGTGTTGCGCAGAGCACCAGAGAGGCCAACATGTCTAACGCAGAGGCCCAAAAAGCTGACGCAGGGCCTCTTGGGGCTGACGCAGGCCAAGAAGGCTGACGCAGGGCCAGCGTGAGACAGAGAGGGACTGGCGCAGTCCAGATTGGGCAGACGTTGGGGTTGCAGAGCAGTTTTCTGCTGACGAGCTGCCGGAAGGATTTTCCGGGGTTTCAACCAGGAGATTTCTCTCAAACTGTGAGGTATAGCTGCTAAGGAAATTCTGTGTTAGGTAGGTTAGTTTCAGCACCCAGATTTTACTATGATATTACTTAATAAGAAAACCCTTAGATAGCTGCACCAATTTTCCCGCATTGGGTTTTTCCGGGGACATTGGTCCAAAAATAATGGTGTCTTGTGGTGTGTTTGTTCTTGTTTCTTTTAGTTGCTAATCTAAATATGTTGAGCATGCACTATTGTTTATTTTTAGAATTTACTTTGTAAATAACTTAAAGAAAAATAACAAGTAGGAATAAATCAGAAAAAGTGCATGAAGGGTTTCTAAACTAAGTAAACTTCGAAACTTCAACAAGGAGGCCAATATAAAAAAAAACATATGCAAAAATTACATAGCAAAGGGACATCATTCTCCAACAAGTAGCATCATTAAGGCATCTTAACACAGGTATGTCATCTCACTTAAGCTCTCTCGTTAGCATAATATGATCAAGTGTAGGATTGTGTAAGAGTTTGTTTTATAAGCAAAAGGTGGCCAGTTAACTTGGCCACCTTCGGCCAATTGACGAGGAGAATATGGTTAGATCACTACACACGTGGAAGCAGTCAAGTCAGAAGACAAAGGAGATGGGGCCAAAAATGGTTAAGTTATGGATGACCGAAGTAGGAGATGATTATGGGTAAGGAGGAATGATGAAGTGGTAGTTGGACCAACAGTCCAAAAGTGGGTGCTCGTACTTCGGTAGCCAGCACACCATCCCGCACAATCACCCATATGAGGAAATAAAACACTGATTCCCATGCAAAGGAGGCATTTGCAATCTCAAGGATTCATCGAAGCAAGGTTGCTCTCGACTCTTGGAGTAGTGTCTACAAGAAAGACAGTGAGCAGTTTTCAGCGCAGGAGCACCTACAAGATCCTACAGGAAAACCTGCAGGGTCCTACAGGATACAGAACAGTCATCTACAGGATTAGCAGTGGGCATTTAGAGAGGAAAGATCAAAGGTTGGCTTCATCAGGCAGTAACCAAGAGGTAGGAGCTATACCTTCCCACATTTTCCAAGTTAAAAAATATAGAAAAACCCTCCATTTGGTTAAGGAAATCACAGTCTAAGGGAATTATATACAGAGTTGCCATTTAAAATATCTCACCCATTAGAATTTGGAATTAGACCCATACAAGCCTCCACAATTATCAGAGGAAAAATGACAGGGGGATTTAACAAGAGGGAATCCACAAACACGATGAGAATTCATCAGCAACCTCCTGTAGTAGAAATCTTCACAAGGCACAGTTGGATGGGTTTCTTTGAAAAAATGAGGGGGTGCAATGATGAGGTGGCCAGAGACTTTGCTCTCTCACTCATACCACTAACTAGGACCCATGCCACTACTGTGGTGAAAGGCCTCTCAGTAGAAATCACCCCTGAAGTCATAGGCAGAATCACCACACTTCCTTTAGGGTTGCCTTAGAGAAAGGAAGATAAGGGTAACAACCAACTTGCAAAGAAGAAATTCTTTTTGGAAGGAGAGGAGGCAATGGAGGACAAAAATGGGGTTAGAAGAGAAAGCCTGCCATACCCTTGGAATGAAATTAGCTACCACCTCATTAAATATATATCATGTGAGGGGAGATACAGTGTGGTATATGGATACCATTTCAGGATTCTCCAAGAACTGAGATTTGGAGCAGACACACCTCCTCAAAACAGACTAGGCATACCCTCCTTTCTTCTTTAATCAGTGATATATATGAGCATCAAAGTGTAGGAAGGGAAACATCAACATCTAGCCCATCATGGGTTAATCAAACTTATCCTAAAAGATTCCCTCCAAAACCTAAGACTCCCTATTACATGGACAACTTTCAGAGACATGCAGGCAGAGGGAGAAATAAAAGCTCTTGAATATGACAAAATCCCCACTGCTAGTGAGAGGGATGAAGAGGAAATAGAGGAGGAAGAAGAGGAAGAAAAGGAGGAGGAAACTGATGAAGAGACAACAAAAGATGCAAAAGAAGAAACTGATGAACAAAATGAGGAACTGGAGGAAGAAGAGGAAGAGAAAGACAAGGATGAGAAGGAGAATGGAAAAGAGGAAACAAAGGGCAAGGAAGAACAAAGGTCTACAATTCAAGGCAAAGAAGGGGAAGAATCACCAAGGGTATCTCCAGAACCCACTGAGAAAGAGGCAGCAACTGCTCTTACTACCCTAAGTACACCTATCAAGCAAAAAGGGAAGAGACAAAGACAAACCCCATTGTACTTTAGGACAAGAAAAAGTACAAGGATCAAGTAAGGAAGACCTCAAACACCCACCAAAATTCCTATTGTCATTGAAGACTCACCAAAGCAGCAAGAAAAGATAGCTCCTCTTGTGAAAAATCAAGGAGAAGGATCATCAAGACAAGCCTCTCCCAAATCTCCCATCACTTATGTTAGGAGGCCTGTTACCAGGTCTGCCTCATCAAAGGGAAAAGGTCCCCTATAGGAGACGCAGAAATACCTACAAGAAGCAGAGGCCATCTTACAAGAAACTCTGCTAAACCTACAGGAAACTCAGAAAATGGACCAAGAAGGTATCACTCAACAAGAAACAAAGAAGGAAGATCCAGAACTGAGGGAACCTATTCCTCAACGCAACCTTGACTCTTACTACAGGTTTATTGAAGCGGGTAGGGTCATTCCATAGAAATTTGCCATCCCTTTATTCTTTGAACTTGAAAAAGAAAGGGCAAGAATACATAGGTGGATGCAAATTTCCAAATCTAAAGGAGTGGAGGATATAGGCCACATGGAGGAGAAAGTAAAGGAGATGGAAAAAGAACTGAGCAACATAAGGGGCAAAGAACTCCTGCAACCTCTGCGTGGATGACGCGGGCCCTTCTGGCCTCTACGTGGCTCCCTCTGGTTCTATGTCTGCCTCTCTGCCTCTGCACTAGTCTTCCAGTACTATCTCTGCCTCTCTGCCTTGTACTCAGTGCCCCTCGCCGCAACTCTAATCACTGATTCGATTTCTCTTAGAAAACCACGCTCTAGAAAATTGAATGACTCATCACTCTGGTGTATCTCCAACTGACCCTCAAGCCTCCTCTTATACTTTTTTCTGTTGGGTTTTCAACGGCTGAGATTGCATCTCTAATCAATGGCTAAGATTAGATTTGCCTTAATCCATGTCATTTAGAATTTTCTAAGCCAGTTTTATATTAATACCCATTAATATTTTTATTTTCCTAAGTTTACACTTAGGAACCCATTAAAAATATTAATTATTTTAATATCTCCTTCACCGGGTAGAATTTCCCCAAACCATTTCTAGGTCTTGGAGATTTCATGTGCTTTAGCCTCTCCACCAATTTTCATGGCTAGATCACATCCGATGCTACCCCAAATCAACAACAACAAGAGAAGCCACAAAAAGACCATGATATGGGACCCAAAATCTATGCACTTGGGACAAATTTGAGTTTCATGGGGGTTACAATAAAATCCCTTCTCAAGCTAGAAAAACTTGCTTCACTCCTCTCCAAGGTGGATCAGTCAGATGGGAAGAGCTTGATTTGGGCTCTAAAACCAACCATGCTTTCCTTAGTACAACACAAGTATTTGGAGCACCCTTGTGAAGGGGTCAAACTGTCATTTGCCTCTTGTCTCAGTAGTATCATAATGTTGACTGCACCTATACCCCCTTACAATGATGACATTATGAGGAGTCTTCAAGTTGATAGTGGAGACCTTTCAAAACTTGGATAATAGTAAGGACCCCACCTTTGGGAAGAAGCTTGAGATTCTAGAAGTCATGGCCATGGTTAGAACATATGACATCATGTTTGATCTAGAGTGTGATGACCTGATTCTTTAGATGTTCCAATGTTTCCTCAGCATCAATAGACATCATCAAGACATGGTCAAAACACGTATGCAATCCATTTTGTCATGTACAGGAATTTGTGATGCCATTTGCAGGGAGTTTCAATCTAGATTGTTTACCATTTGGAGGAGAAAACAATTCGTCTCACTTGTTTCTTATGAACTAGACAAAAGGTTGGTTGTGCAGAATATTGGGTTGTTCAAAAGATAGTTGACCAAGGAGGAGTTACTCAGGTTTAATGGATCATGCATCCAGAAAGCTAAGGAGAAAGGGTCTTTGCTTCATCTGCAAGGAACATTGGGGGCCTGACCACTCATGTTTGGGTGACACTGACGAGATGATAGGGTTAGATTAGGAGATTCCTTCCGACTTTTAGGATGAGGATTCTTCTTCTATAGTTGAGTCCATGGGTTTTTATGAGGATACCTCTGAGGAGCATGAGAATTCATATGGAGTTGTTGACAGTAGCCCTAGTATGCATCTATGTGAGATGGAGGAGTATGATGAGAAATGGATTGTTCCCATGGGGAAGGACGATCAATGAGAAAATGTGAAAATTTCAAATCTGAAATCCTATTGCAACAACTGGAAATTATTTTTCTAGCTATTAATTAATTTAACTATTTATCTACTACAACAAATACCAAATAAGTCATATTTCATTCTTCACAAATAAACTACAGAAGATAGTAGCATTGGAACTAAGAAATATGCTAGCACACACATAAAAATTGACAGTTATTTTTGGACAAATGTCCTTGGAGAAACCCAACTTGGGAAAACAGGTGCAACAACTGAGGGTTTTTATTATTACGCAACAATGAAATTATTTGAATACAATCTGGATGTCGAATACTGGGAATCCTACAGAGAAAATATTGGCAAAAATATCTTGAGGGAAATTACCCTCACTGCGAGCAATCCCAACACTCGACTGCCACTAAAAATTAAGTCGTCCACCTAGCTCTGTGCAGCTTCTACATCACCTCTACGCAATTTGCTACACGCTCAACTCAAACAAACTGAAGATCAATCCATCCTTCCTATTACTGACTGGGAAAACGCTTTAATGGCCCTCTCGAACCTCTGCCCAACCTCTAGGACTGAAGACATCTTCCTTTCTTAGCAAATTAAACCGCCCTCTTAAGCTTTTGTGTTGCCTCTACGCAACTTCCTAGAGAAATCTCGACCTTTCTCTGCAATGCGCTCACCAGATCTAGAAATCTTCCTTTGGCTTCATTGTCTCTTCCTTTCTTTGTATTGATTTGGGGTAGAATCGGATGTTCTCTAGCCCTCAAATTTTGCAGGGAGGCTTGGGCACGTGTATTCCAAAGAACCCAGAAAGTGTTTTGGGAAATTCCACTTAGAAACGATTATATTAAAATAATTAATATTTTAAATGGAGTTCCTAAGTCTAAACTTAGAAAAAATAAAATATTAATGGGTATTAATCTAATTGTGGGTGTAACTTGTAGAAAAAGATGAAGATCAAGTCAAAACGATCTGAGCCTTTGATTAGGAGTTAATCTAGGCCATTGATTGTCCAACATGAAGATATAAGAAGGGGCTTGAGGGTCATTTGGAAAACACACCGAGAGATCAAGAGATTGAATTTCTGAAGTGAGAAATTCTTAGGAGGAAATTCTGATCCAGGAGATTTATTGCAAAGAGGGGCAGTGAGTATCTGGAAGAAGGAAGTTTTCCTGGGTCGGAGAGTACGAGGCAGAGAGAGCGCAGAATGATGTCCAGAGAGAGGTAGACATTGGCCCATGCAGAGCTGACATAGTGGTAGCGCAAGCATTATAGGGAAATCGAATTCCTACAGAGGAAATCGAGTTTCGGTAGAAGGGAGCCGGGATGTGAGACCGAGAGGCAAAGATTTGGATTTTCCAGCCAGCAGAGGATCCAGAGAAGGAGCAGTGTGATACCCAGCAAGGGTGACGTAGGAACTGCGTAGGAGTGAAGCAGTTCTATGCAGAGGCTCCAATTCAACATGATCAGACTTAGATTCTCCCAGTGACAGGGTGAGATCATTTCACAATTCATTTTGTCCAGTTTCTCTCTATATCGGATTGCTAGTAGAGCATCCAAGAATTGTACTAATATTTTCTCCTGCATAATAATAAAACCCTTAGATCTGCTGCACCGGTTTTCCCGCATTGGGTTTTTCTGGGACATTTGTCCAAAAACAATGGTGTCATTTGTGTTGTATTTTCTTTCTTGCTCAGTCTCTTGTTTCTACATAATATTTAATTAAGTGAAGGCTGCAGTAGTATTTACTTCGATATTTATGTAGAACACAGTAAATAACATGTATGGATCAACAAGTAGGAGAAGTAACATCAGTTTGTTGCAGTAGGAATTTCGGTTGAGGAATTTTCACACTTTGTCTTTGCTTCCCTATTGAAACGCAAACTCTTCCAACACTGCTCGCTCTCTGGAGAAAATTGGGTTCTCCAAGGAAATCGCACTCTACAAGTGTGTGTTCTCCATCTATCCATCGATTGGGACTTCAACAGCTAAGATTAAAACATAATTGATGGCTGAAATTATTTCTGGATCGATCTGTGTGAGTTTCTAGATGATTCACACCTTTCTCAATTAATACTAATTAATTAACCCCTTTTCCTAAGTTTAGACTTAGGAAATAATTAAAAATACGTTAATAATATAATTGAGACACTTCTAGGTGGAATTTCCAGAAACAATTTTTGGTTTATGGAGAACTCATGTGTTTTATCCTCTCCACAAAGTTTCGAGACTAAAACACCTCTGATGCTATAGAAACTAACACTCCCTCTTAGCGAGGAAGGTGTTCTCTCCAACTCTAATGTTGCACCTCTTTCCACAACACCTTGTTTCTGTACCACCCTCTACCACGTTGCTGATGTCTAGCCACTATCAATGTTAGCCACTACCCACCAACCACTACGCAACTCTGACGTTGCATCTCTGCTGCTGTTGACACTGCCATACTACTGCCAACTATGTGTCTGCATTGAAACTCTCTCTCATCTGTTGCCACTGCAATTGCAACAACTGCAACTGAGAAGCATCCTAAATACTAAATCAATTGTGTCTGCTGCATCTGTCTCCTGAGCCCTGACTGCTACTAGCCACTGCACTGTCCACTGAATAATCTGCGCTGCTACTGAGCCTCCTACTCTGCTGCCAACATTGCACTACACTCCTCAGCATTTGACTGCTACTAGTCTGCAACTGTCACTCGGGTATCTAACTGCATCACTGACATTGATCCATCCTGCTATTGAATATTGTGGGCCCCCATAGCAAGGTAATGATCCATGAGGAGGAAACCTCTCTGCAATTCTTGACTATAGCTCCATGTTTCCCCACCTCACTCCTAGAGGTATGGCTACCATCATAGCGAATTTTTCCTCCAACCTAGAGGACAACTTGTCTATCTCGGCTAACACTGCCGCCTGGTCCTGCTTCTCCTGCTTTTCCTTATTCCTGAGAGGACACTGCGTACTATAGTGACCGAACTCACCACATCTGAAGCACTTGAACTTTGACAAGTCCTTCTTCTTTTCCCCCTACCCCTGACTGGGACCCTTCAATGCTAAAGCCTCATTTTCCTCTTCCTTCTCACTCTTCACAACCTTACTGCTGCTTCCGCTGATGATATTCTTCAATAGAGCATGCCTCAACTCCTCCTGCTGTAGATCAGCCCACATCTTGTCCCATCTTGGCAAAGTGTCTCTACCCAAAATGCTTTGGACAAATACCTACCAATCCTTCGAGACACTATTTAGTGTCGGTCATACAAGCTCTGTATGTTGGGGCGCCTACCCAATGGTTGTAAGTTGTTCTCTGACCTCCTGAATCCAAGTGAGGAATGGATCTATATCCTCACCCTTCTGCATCCTGATGCTTCTTAGCTTCTCCTAGAGAAACATCTTCCACTGCTCAGAAGAACTCTCATATAGCTGGGAAATACCATCCCATATCTCCTTGGTCGTGTTCTTCCCAGATATATGTCAGAGTATATGATTTCAGACTCCATCCAATATCATTTGCTTTGCCTTTACCATTTCTCTTTTGTACTCCTTCAGCTGATCAAGATCCTGGGGTATTGCTACCACATTATCTTTATAGGCTTTCAAGCCATATTCATCTAGAAGGAAGGACATCCTAGCCTTCTAGATGACATAGTTGGAGGCTCCCTCCAACCTATCCTTATCTCTAAGCCTAGCTGTGGCCATCTCAAAAAACCTTGTTGAAAACTCTCTCTTTCCCCTTGCTCGACTACTAGAATTTCTATTCGCACCCCCTGCTGGAGTGAGAAAATATGCTCATAGCTACTGCCAATTTGTGACTAGAAAAATGAACCTCTAAAACTCAAAGTCCCCTAAGAGAAATTTTCCCTCTACTATTCGTGCTTTTCTCTTCCATTCGACATTGATTTTGCTATTGCAAACTGTTGCAAAACTCTCTGTGTCCAACCAAGGAATCTGCTCAGCGAAAATTTGAGTTGTTGTTGCTCCCTTTGCTTCCTAGAATCACTATTCTGGGCAAATCGAATTTTTTGTCACCCTGCAACTAAAAATTGAACCCTTGCCCTAACAATTCGTACTTCCTGGCTAGGCACTGCGCAGCACTAGAAAATTTCGGTCTGCTGCTCCCTCTGAATAATGAAACTTTCTTCTTTCACTTCTGAGCTTCTTGGCTAATCAATCACGCTCTGATACCATCTGAAAATTTCAAGTCTGAAACCCTATTGCAACTACTGGAAATTATTTTTTCTATTTGTTAAATAATTTAACAATTTATCTGCTACGGCAAATAACAAATAATACAAACTTCAACCTCCACAAATAAATTTTGGAAGATAATAGCGTTGGAACTGAGAAATATGCTAGCACACACATAAAAATTGACAGCTATTTTTGGACAAATGCCCCCAGAAAAACCCAACTTGGGAAAACCGGTGCAACAACTGAGAGTTTTTATTATTATGCAGCAGTGAAATTATTTGAGTACAATCTGGATGTCGAATACTGGCAATCCTGCAAAGAAAATACAGGAAAAAATATCTTGAGGGAAATTACCCTCACTCCGAGCAATCCCGACACTCGAATGCCATTGAAAATCAAGAGGTCCACCTAGCTCTGCGCAGCTTCTTCATCACCTCTGCGCAGTCTGCTACACAATCAGCCTGGAAAAAATAAAGATCAAGTCGTCTTGCCTGCTACTGACTGCAGAAACGCTTCTCTAGCCCTCTGGAACCTTTGCCCAGCCTCTGGAACTGAAGACGTCTTCCTTTCTCGGCAAATCTAACTGCCCTCTAAAGCTTTTGTGTTGCCTCTGTGCAACTTCCTGGAGAAATATCATCCTTTTTCTGAAATGCACTCACTGGATCTGGAAATCTTCCTTTAGCTTCTGGCTTCACTATCTCTGCTTCTCTACTAAAGCTCGAACTCTTCCAGCACTGCTGACTCTCTAGAAAAATCAAACTCTCCAAGGAAATCGAACTCCACAAGTGTGTGTTCTCCACCCATCGACCTCCTCTTTAATCTCCAGTTGGGACTCCAACGACCAAAGTTAAAACATAATCGATGGCTGAGATTATTTCTAAATCTATTTGTGTGAGTTTCTAGATAATTCCACATTTTTTAATTAATACTGATTAATTAACCCCTTTTCCTAAGTTTAGACTTCGGAAATAATTAAAATACGCTAACAATCTAATTGAGGCACTTCTAGGTGGAATTTCTAGAAATAATTTCTGGGTTATGGAGAACTCATGTGTTTTAGCCTCTCCACAAAGTTTCAAGACTAGAAAACCTTCGATGCTACAGAAACCAACAACAAACTGGCGAGATGAGGAACTGGTGATTCAGCATGGAGAGCAAATAGAGGAGCATGAGTCAGCTGAGGAGGATGATATGCACAGTATGCATGATGATCCATTTGTCGAAAGCTAGTTGGAGGTTCATGTTGAGCCCATGATAGAGGAGGATGAGCAACCGCCTTTTAGACCAGCCATTGAAGAGGAGCAGACAGATGCATAGGCAGCTAGCAGAGCTGCAGTACTTTCAAGCAGCAACCTTCTCTAGGAGTACATAGACAGGGCTTGCAACATAGTTTTCCCACTTTTCCCACTATAGAGAGAGGGAATATGTCAACCTCTAGGGAATGTGTCAGCCTCTTCTGCCCTATGCGTCAGCTTTCCCAACAGTTCTGATTGTTCCCGACAGTTTCGGCTTCTGCCCTCTGTGTCAGCTTTCCCGACAATTTCGGTTGTTCCCGGTAGTTCCTGGCAGTTCCGGTTGTTCCCAACAGTTCCGACTTCTGCCCTTTGCGTTAGCTTTCCCAACAGTTTTGACAGTTCCCGGTAGTTTTGGCAGTTCCTGACAATTCCGGCTTCTACCCTCTGCGTCAGCTTTCCCGACAGTTTCAGCAGTTCCAAACAGTTCCGGCTTTTGCCCTCTGCATCAGCTTTCTCGACTGCTGCGCTGATCCTCCCAGCACTATCTTTGCTTCTATATTTACTATCCCTCAGCTACAACTCCAGATCACTCTTTCAACTTTGTCAGCGAACCCAGCCCCAGAAAGTCGAAATATTGATCTCTTAGTGTGTTCTCCAAGTGACCCTCAAGCCTCCTCTTATACTTTTCTCGTTGACAAATCAATAGCTGAGATTAAGTCCCTAATCAAAGACTAAGATTAGATCTGGCTTGATCCATGACTTTTGGACCATTCTAACACAATTTTATATTGTAGAATTGAGGCATCTGTGATCCATAACAAGTATATGATAGAGGATTCAACGTAAATCACATTATTAATCGATTGTCAAAGCGTTTCGAACCAACAAGTGTGGTTCATCGTCAGGACAAGTTGAAGAACCAGATCATGGCTGCATGTTAAATAGGGGGAGAGAAGATCATCCAACAACTATATTTGACTAGAAACAACTATAATAGTCCAGGAAACGGCTACATTTGACTAGGCTAGACCAAAGGATAGGGACAACGGCTATATTTGACTTGACTCAGCCGAGGGATAGGGATAGGGAGAATTAGTTTAGATAATTTATAAGTTAGTTATTTTATTATTAATGATATCAATGAATTGTATTTAATTAACTTAGATCCTTTCAACAAATAACCCTTTGGAGAAAGAATATATTACTATTTAAGATAATATTTATAATTAATTTTATTCAAAGGCTCAAATATTAAAATTATATTATTAAAAGATATGGAATGAGTCAATTAATGATTTGTAGAAGAAGAACTATCTTATTTAGTTAAGTTAATATTTATAATTTGAGGGTTGAAATATTAATATAGAATCAAAAGTATAAATAATTTGTTAGAAGAATAACTACCTTATTTAGTTAATTAATTTATTTAATAATAACCCTTCATATTATATAAGAAGTAAATGTTTATTAAAAGAAAAACTAATTTTAGTTTTTTATTCATTTCTCTTATAACCCCGAGGAGAAATGAGATAATATTTATAATTAAAATATTCCTAAGTTGCACGAAACGGGGAAACGGAAACGAGTTTCCGAAACGGGAAGCGAAACGAAACGCGACCTCCCCAAATTTTGGAAACGGGGAAACGCGAATATATATAATAATATATATATATATATATTAGGAATTTAAGAAATATGTGCAATCATAAAGCATATATGATACATTCTAATTTATTACATTATGATAAAATTGTCAATGCATAGACTAATAGTATCTAAATTTACATCACATTTACTCATGAATAATCACATAATGAAAATAGAAATATCCAAAATCAGCCACGAGAAATTTCTAATTTTTTGTCTCGTGGTTGATTGGGAGTCTCCTCCTACATAGTCGAATGACCTTAGTGCTCTTGATTAAATACAAGTTTCATACCCTAGTACCCTACATTCTCTTGATTATTGGGAGTCTCCCCTGCATAGAGGGCTTTGTTCTCTTGATTAAATACAAGTTCCATACCCTAGTACATGATAAAATCCAATGGAAACATTGAAATCCCCCCAATCCTGAAATCCTGAAAAACAGATAAGTCTGCTGGATTTTGAGTAAGATCTAAAATTCTACTTTCTCCATATGAAATCCAATGACGGCGAAACCACTCTCAAACATCCTGAGTCATTTCATGGTAATGTTAAAAATTTAAGTAAAAGGATGAAAATGAAAAATAAAGGAGAATATCACTTTTACTTTAAGAATTTAACATTACCATGAACTGCATATCAACACTAGGGCAAACAAATGTAAGAGATCTACATTAGAAAAAAAAAATTAAAAAACAAATGTTTTTTTGGGGGAAACGTGGCCCGTACGGCCTGGAAACGCGTTTCCGGCCGTACGGCCACGTTTCTGTTTCAGGGAACGTGGCCGTACGGCCGGAAACGCGTTTCCAGGCCGTACGGTATGGGGAAACGCGTTTCGTTTCGTTTCCCCTGGAGAAACGCCCCCTAGGGCCACGTTTCTTGCAACTTAGAAATATTCAATATTGTAATATTAATTGGACTAAATGGTTTATTAGAAGACTAAGAAATGAGAACAATTGTTGATAGTTATTGATAGTTATTGAGAAATAGTTATAATTATATAATAATAATAATAAATAATAGTTATAATGTTAACTAACCTATAATAATAATAGTTATTATAATAATAATTAAGTTAATTAAAAAGGAATTATAAAATATAATAAAATTTTACAAACCTGGGCTTATTACCAACTAGAAGGGAATAAATTTTATATTAATTCACATTAATATTTTATTTTCCCTAAGTTTAGACTTAGGGACTCCATTAAAAATATTAATTATTTTAATATCTCCCAAACTGTTTAGAATCTGTCCAAACCCTTTCTGGGTATCGGATACCTCATGTGCCTTAGCCTCTCCACCAAATTTCGTGGCTAGATCACATCCGATGCTACCCCAAATCAACACTCCCTCTTAGCGAGGACTATGCTCTAGCAATACTCCTCACTAAGTATTACTCTGATCATCCGACATCGGTCCCTGATGCTAGGCCTGTTGCCCATCATTTGCACTGTTGTATCTCGTACTTCCACCCATTGCTCTGCCACTGCCACTACTGCATTTGTATGACAACTCCCTCTGCATCTGTGCTGCTGCCCATGGCCCTGCCACTGCTACTGCTGCGTCTGCATTGCATCCCCTCTCATCATGCTACATCGTGCTGCCCATAACACCGCCACTGCTAACTGTTGCACTGCAACTCAGTTACTGAGAAGTAAGTAACTGATCTCCCAACTCTGACATCTCTGTCAAGCTAGAGACACTCCCGATGTTGAAGCTCCCTTTGTCACTGACAAGTGCTCCCTCTCTGACCTTTGCACTGCTGCAACAACTCCCTGCATCTCGCACCGTTGCACACCTCTCTATGTCATCCTGCACTGGTGCAACACTCCCGTTCCTTTCGCACTGTTGCAGCCTGCTAGCCTCGTGCTTTCCTGGGAATCCTACACTTTCACTCCCTCTGCTGCTCCATCCTCATTCGTCTCTACCGACATCTGCCAGTACTGCTACTACTCATCGGGGCTCCCGTAGCAAGGTATAATCCAAGAGGTTGGGTACCTCGAGGATCCTGCCCCTCATCGCCTGTAGTCCGCCTGACTACAACTCGATGTCTCCCCACTTATTCTCAAGTGGCACATGAGTACTCATGGCACAATCATCATCCCTCAAGGCGAAGGCCTTGATATGATGTTTATCTAGAACGGACAGGATCCTAGCTTTCCAGACCACAAAGTTGGACGCCCCGTCTAGCCTATCCTGATCCCTCATCCCATTCATGGCCATCTCTCTACTCTTCTCTGTCGACTCCTTCGAGTCTCTCTACATCCCACCTGGAAGTTCTTGGTTCGACTCCAACTAAGTCTCTTTACTTCCCATATGGAAGTTCTTTGTTCGACTCCTCCGAGTCTCTCTACTTCCTATTTGGAATTTCTCTTCTAGACTCCCTCCGAGTCTCGATTTCCCTTCTGGAAATCTTTCTGCCAACCGTCAAGTTGCCCCTCTCCGATTGTTTGTGCAACTACACCACTAATCTGGATTCCTTGGCTAGAAATCCACCTCGATAGCAACTCACTCCCCTTGGTCTTGCCCTAATAGGTACTGTTCTGACTACAGTACCCCACCAGCCTCACTGGCAGCTTACCCACAACCTCCTATACCCTAGCAACTGAAGGATTGAGCCACTTGGCTCTGCGCAATTCCGACACCGGCAAATCAGCTCCCCTAGCCAACTATGTCAGCCCTCCTGGCCTCTGCGTGAACCTGATTCTTCCTCCCTTAGCCTCTGCACTGTCTTTCTCTGGCCCAGAATGATGACGCAGTCCCTCTGCATCACTCCTTCCTTTGTCGCCTTCTGCAAGGATCAGCTTTATCACTCGGGACAACTGATTTCTGTTGTTTCTTCTCTGCTCGGCTAATGTCCTCAGTTCTCCTATGATCTGCAACCACCCTCTGATACCATGTTAGAATTTCTAAGTCTGACACGTTAGAAACCCTTCATGCACTTTACTGATTTATTTCTACCTACTTGTTCTATTAATTAACAAGTTATTTACTATGTAAATACTAGAAATAAATACAAGTACATGCTCAACACATTATAGATCATCAACTGAAGGAAATAGAAACAAGCACACATGTGACACCATTGTTTTTGGACTAATGTCCTTGGAAAAACCCAATGTGGGAAAACCGGTGCAGCTTTCTGAGGGTTTGATTTATTAAGCAGTTTTAGAATACAATCTGGGTGGCAAATCCGGCTCACCCAACAGAGAAAAATCTCAGCAGTAGTACCTCTCCTTCAGAGATAGATGCTCTGGATAAACACTCCGACAACTCCTCAACTCCAATCTGCCCCACGAAAAAGCCCAGCGTCAACCTCTAGGGACTATGTCAACCTCTTCTGCCCTCTGCGTCAGTTTTCTCGGCAGTTCCGGCTGTTCCCGGTAGTTCCGTCTTCTGCCCTCTGCATCAGCTTTCCCCGCAGTTCTGGCTGTTCCCGGAAGTTCCATATTCTGCCCTCTGCATCAGCTTTCCCAGCAGTTCCAACAGTTCCGGCAGTTCTGATTGTTCCCGGCAGTTCCAGCTTCTGCCCTCTGCATTAGCTTTCCCGACAGTTCTGGCAATTCCCGATAGTTCCAGCTGTTCCATCTTCTGCCCTCTGCGTCAGCTTTCCCGGCTGCTACGTTGATCCTCCCAGTACTATCTCTGCCTCTCTACTTCTGTATTCACTTCCCCTCAGCTACAACTCCAGATCACTCTCACAAATTTCTTAGCAAACACAGCGCCAGAAAGTCGAAATCTTGATCTCTTGGTGTGTTCTCCAAATGACCCTCAAGCCTCCTCTTATACTTTTCTCGTTGACAAATCATCGACCGAGATTAATTCCCTAATCAACGGCTAAGATTAGATGTGGCTTGATCCATGACTTTTGGACCATTCTAACATAGTTTTATATTAATTCACATTAATATTTTATTTTCCCTAAATTTAGACTTAGGGACTCCATTAAAAATATTAATTATTTTAATATCTCGCAAACTCTTTAGAATCTGCCCAAACCCTTTCTGGGTATTGGAGATCTCATGTGCCTTAGTGTTAACTTATGGTATGTTCTATGATTAGAGAAGTTTACTTATTTTATTCTTATTAGCCACTGATTAGTAATCACATATACATTAAGTAAAGTGCAGATAGAACATTAAACGATCGACAAAAAACAAGCCAAGACAAGAGACATAAGATGTGGCGGCTAGCCAGGTACAAACCCCAATGCGAGGAAACCCTTTGATCAAATCTTCTTTTATCTTCAATAATTCAGTAGAGGGAAATAGTACAAAATCAGAATTCTATAATTTTATATCAGTAGCAGCAAGCCCTAGGTCAGCAAAGTCAAACTTGGTCAAAGGAGATGAAATTGAGCTCCAATATGCTTGGTCAACTAGTCCTCGAACAGCCTGAAGAAGCAGCCCATAAATAGCCCCAAAAACATAGTCAAACTGTTGTTGACTGAAGTCAACTTGCTGTTGACTAAAGTCAACCTGCTGCCCCACACTAGGGTAGTCAACGCTGGTCAAACCAGAGGTCAGATTGCCTCGGTTTGCATGCCAAAATGTGTGGCCTGCCTAAGAGAGGTAGCCACACCAAAACCGCACTCTTCTAAGGTCAACGCTTGGTCAACGCTAGTCAAAGAGACCTTCAGCAGCTTCTACGTCTTCCTTGCCCTTCTACGTCTTCCTTCCCATGTGTGAGTTGCTCCTTGTGTAACCCAAAGCTAAGGAGAGAGAGAGAAGAATGAGTGAGATGAGATGAGTTGATAATGAATCAACGTCACTTGTACTTATATGATTTGTTGGGCATGTGTGCCACACATTTAGCTGTTGGACGACCTTGACAAATTGTCAAGTAAATACAAATAAATTCATATCTCCATAAATACTTGTTGGAATCGGATGATCTTTAGATCAATCCTACACCTCTCGACAAGAGGAATCTAGGAAAAATATCAGCTGCCATAAATAAGATGACCCACATGGATTTTGGCCCTAGTTGCCAATTTTAACACTTAGCCTCTCCACCAAATTTCATGGTTAGAGCACATCCGATGCTACCCCAAATCAACAATTTCCATGCTTTGGATTGGTGGGAGATCATGAGTTGATATCCTATTGACGAAGTGTCATTCTTAGTCAGGAGCATAGTACAACATGGGCCCTTATAGATAAGTGATACTACATTCTCCCATTGGTCGTAGGATGTAGGTTGACCACTCATCAGCGTTCCAACACAGCATCAACATAGTGGGATTGACCTTGGTTTATGCCAGGGGTTGGATTGGAGAGAGGTGATGAGTTAGTTTTCTATTGGTGGAGCAGCATCTACGACCAAAGATAGAACATAGCTACAGCCATGGGGTATGTGCGATGATGATTTGCCATGGTGGCTTTGGGATCCAGTTGGATCCATTGATGGTAGGTTGAGTCGAAAATTGGTTTGGGATCTAGGTATTGAGGGATCCATTCACGGTTGGAGGCACAACGTAGCACAGTGGTTCATATGGGATCCTGGTATCAGTTTGCAGATGCCTCTGTGGTGGACAGATACAGATTGCTTGAGGGCAAACAATTTTCGAGCGGGAGGATTTGTCATGTCCCCATTTTTATTTTCCTCTATAAAACAATCAGGATGGATTTCCAAGGTATGTGATGGCCAAGCCACCAGAGCAGGATAATGTCATTAGGGAGGAGTTTTTATGGGATCTAACGAAATTTTCTTAGCATATTCATTATCATGAGCAATTCCACACAACTTGTTTCTGCTTCTGTGGCTTTCTGATAATTCTCATAAAACAGGGTTATTATTGGGCATAACTTAATTAATTACGCTTTAGGTGGCATTCTAAGAGAAATATTTGATGGAACACCTTAGGGTAATATCTCATTGGAATCAGAATGAGAAGATCTACAAAATGAGATGCTAAGAAATGAATTCCAGTTGCCAGAGAGAGTAGGTGGGTGTTATCACCAAAAGATTGATCATCTAGCCTAATTTACTAGATGGATCGAAGTACACCATGTAAAGTCAATTTTACCATAGTAAAATTGCTTTCACTGTGAGAAATAACTTAATAAACCACCTTTTTTAAGTAATTTATAGTCAAACCCATGAAGAATAATTAAATAAATCACTATTTATTGATTTTCTTCTAGGAATAATTAATTAAACCATTTTTTTATTATTATTCCTTGTCATATTTGACCCAATCATGAAAAATAAACAGATAAATCATTAATTATCTTATTTTTCTACAAGAATAATTAATTAATCACTAATTAATTATTATTCTTTGTTAAATTTGAATAAATCCCTTAGGAATAATTAAATAAATCCTTATTTGTTTATTATTCCTTAACTAATTCCTTGAGATGATAAATAAATCATTTATTTATTTATTATTTCTAAATAAAAGTTTAAATATTTTTTCCCTCATAAACAAATATAATAAAATATTCCGAGTGGTTATTCCAAGAATGAGATCAATAATATTTTATTATTGCTCATTATTTGAGGATAACTCAATATTTTGTTATAAATAGAAGGGTTTTCCATTTATTATTCACTTTTGATTATTTTCATTGTTACACTCACTGTTGTAACTCTGATTATTTTCATTGTTACACTCACTGTTGTAACTCTGATTATTTTCATTGTGGCACACCATATTTTTGTTGGGTTTATGCATTATAGAGGAGAGAGACTCTACATAAGCTGAAGACGTTTGAGGATAGCCAAGAACCCATCCCATAGAGGGGGACTCGTAACATTTATCTGTTCCCTTCACGGATGTTATTATTAAATTATTCTTTACATATCTAGTTTCCATTAGACGATTGCGGTTATTACTCTTTCTTTCCTTGTTTAACTATGACCGGAGCATAGATCAAAATTTTGGCAAGTTTTATTTCTATCAATAGCTACGTACAATGTTTAGCAGCCATTTATATTGTTGAGATTTTTTTCATCCACAATCTTAAGTGAGTTCTTTTCATACATCATTGACAAGAAAACACTACAACAAATTGGCAACTCCACTGAGTTTTATACTTCAGATCTAGAAACCTGGGTGACCTTTGGTTTTTAGCTTAGGGTTTCTTATTTTTTCAATTCTCTTGATGTTTCCTAGTTTTTTAACCCTAGATCTGATAAATTTCTAACTTTCGCAAACTTTTTGGTCGTTTCTGCATGTCATAGGAACCAACCGCGACAAAGGCGACACTTTTTTCCGAGATTTGTCGATTGGGATCCTCAGAACATAAATCGCAGTTTTCAGCCCAAAAAGTGCGTCTGGGCTTCAGAACGCACCTTTTAGCCCAAAAAGTGCGATCCCTGCAGAGAAACAAGTAAGATGCTTAGGGTTTATCACACTTTAGTAAATGCATTTAATAAACACTTTAATAAAAGTTACAAAATTCTTTTTAAAATGTTATAAAGGGTTTATGGTATAGGGTTTAGGGTTTAGTGTTTATGGTTTAGGGTTTATAACAATTAGGTAAATGGTTCTAATAAAAACTTAAATAAAATGTTATAAAATGCTCAGGGTTTAGGGTTTAAAATGTTATAAAATTCTTAGCGTTTAGAGTTTAGGGCTTAGGGTTTATAACACTTGAGTAAATTCTTTTAATAAACACTTTAAAAAGAGCTACAAAATGCTTGTTAAAATGTTATAAAATACTTAGGGTTTAGGGTTTAGGGAAAGTTTAGTAAATACTTTTAATAAACACTTTAAAAAAAGTTACAAAACGCTTGTTAAAATGTTATAAAATTATTAGGGTTTAGATTTTATAACACTTGAGTAAATGATTTTAATAAACACTTAAAAAAAATGTTACAAAACACTAATTAAAATGTTATAGAATACTTAGGGTTTAGGGTTTAGGGTTTAAAATGTTATAAAATTCTTAGGGTTTAGGGTTTTAAAAAGTTACAAATCATTTGTTAAAATGTAATAAAATGCTTAGGGTTTAGGGTTTATAACACTTTAGTAAATTCTTTTAATAAACACTTAAAAAAAGTTACAAAACGCTATAAAATACTTAGGGTTTAGGGTTTAGGATTTGGGGTGTGAGGTTTACGGTTTACGGTTTATAATGCTTTAATAAATTCTTTTATGAAACACTTAAATAAAAGTTACGAAATAGTTTTTAAAATGATATAAAATGCTTAGGGTTTAGGGTTTATAACACTTTAGTACATGGTCTTAATATAATTAAATAAAATTTACAAAAAAAAAAATTAAATGTTATAAAATCCTTACGTATTAGGGTTTGGGTTTATGGTTTATGGTTTATAACACTTTAGTAAATGCTTCTAAGAAACTCTTAAGTAAAAGTTACAAAACTCTTTATAAAATGATATAAATCTCTTAGGTTTTAGGGTTTATAAGACCTTTGTAAATGCTTTTAGGCTTTAGGGTTTATAAGACTTTAGTAAATGCTTTTAGGGTTTAGGCTTTAGGCTTTAAGAATTAGGCTATAGGGTTTGGGATTTGGGGATTATGGTTTAGGGTTGATAAAGCTTAACTAAATTCTTTTAATAAAAGTTACAAAACATTTTTTTAAAATGTTATAAATTTTAGTGTTTAGGGTTTATGGTTTGGGATTTAAGGTTTAGGGTTTAGGGTTTATAAGGCTTTAGTAAACGATTTTAATAAAAACTTAAATAAAAGTTACAAAACACTTTTTAAAATATTATAAAATGCTTAGGGCTTAGGGTTTAGGGTTTAGGATTTGGGGTTTAGGGTTTAAGTTTAGGATTTATAACACTTTAGTAAATTCTTTTAATAAACACTTAAATAAAAGTTACAAAATGCTTTTTAAAATGTTATAAAATGCTTAGGGTTTAGGGTTTAGGGTACTTTAGTAAATGCTTTTAATAAACACTTAAAAAAAGTTACAAAATGTTTTTTAAAATGTTATAAAATGCTTAGGGTTTAGGGTTTAGGGTTTAGGGTTTTTGATTTATAACACTTTAGTAAATGCTTTTTAAAATGTTATAAAATGTTGCGGGTTTAGGGTTTAGGCTTTAAAATGTTCTAAAATTCTTAGGGTTCATGGTTTAGGTTTTATAACACTTCAGTAAATTATTTTAATAAACACTTAAAAAAAGTAACAAAACGCCTTTTAAAATGTTATTAAATACTTAGGATTTAGAGTTTAGGGTTTATAAGAGTTTAGTAAATGCTTTTAATAAACACTTAAAAAAGTTACAAAAATCTTATTAAAATGCCATTAAATGCTTAGGGTTTAGGGTTTATAATACTTTAGTAAATGCTTTTAATAAACACTTAAAAAAAGTTACAAAACGCTTTTTAAAATGTTATAAAATTCTTAGGGTTTAGGGTTTAGGTTTTAGGGTTTGGTGTTTAGAGTTTCGGGATTATAAGACTTTAGTAAATGCTCTTAATAAACACTTAAATAAAATTACAAAATGTTTTTAAAATTTTATAAAATGCTTAGGTTTTAGGGTTTAGGGTTTATGGTTTAGGGTTTACAGTTTAGGGTTTAGGGTTTAGAACACTTTAGTAAATTATTTTAATAAACACTTAAATAAAAGTTACAAAATGATTTTTAAAATGTTATAAAATGCTTAGGGTTTAGGGTTTAGAGTTTAGGGTTTAGGGTTTAAGGTTTAGAGTTTAGTGTTTAGGGTTTGGGGTTTAGAGTTTAGGATTTAGGGTTTAGGGTTTATAATACTTTAGTAAATTCTTTTAATAAACACTTAAATGAAAATTACAAAACACTTTTTAAAATGTTATAAAATTCTTAGGGTTTAGGGTTTAGTGTTTGGTGTTTAAGGTTTAGGGTTTGGGTTTATGATTTAGGGTTTAGGGTTTGGGGTTTAGTATTTAGGGTTTAGGTTTTATAATAATTTAGTAAATTCTTTTGATAAACGCTTTTTAAAATGTTATAAAATGCTTAGTGTTTAGGGCTTAGGGTTTGGGGTTTAGGGTTTAGGGTTTATGGTTTAGTAAATGATTTTAATAAACACTTAAATAAAGGTTACACAACGCTTTTTAAAATGTTATAAAATACATAGGGTTTAGGGTTTGGGGTGTAGGGTTTAAATTTTATAACACTTTACAAAATGCTTTTAATAAACACTTAAATAAAATTTACAAAATGATTTTTAAAATGTTATAAAATGCTTAGGGTTTAGGGTTTAGTGTATAGGGTTTATGGTTTAGGGTTTATAAATAGTTAGATAAAAGTTAGAAAACTCTTTTTCAAATGTTATAAAATACTTAAGGTTTGGGGTTTAGGGTTTATAACACTTTATTAAATGATTTTAGTAAACACTTAAATAAAAGTTACAAAACACTTTTTAAAATGTTATAAAATTGTTAGGGTTTAGGGTTTAGGATTTGGGGTTTAGGGCTTACGGATTAGGGTTTATAAGACTTTAGTAAATGATTTTAATGAACAAAAATAAAAGTTATAAAACACTTTTTTAAATGTTATAAATTGCTTAGGGTTTAGGGTATAGGTTTTGGGGTTTAGGGTTTAGGGTTTTCTGTTTAGGGTTTATGGTTTATAACATTTTAGTAAATGCTTTTAGTAAAAACTAAAAAAAAATTACAAAATGCTTATTAAAATGTTATAAAATGCTTAGGGTTTAGGGTTTTAAAAAGTTACAAAACGCTTGTTAAAATGTAATAAAATGCTTAGGGTTTAGGGTTTATAACTTTAGTAAATTATTTTAATAAACACTTAAAAAAAAGTTACAAAACGCTTGTTAAAATGTTAGAAAATAATTAGGGTTTAGGGCTTGGGGTTTAAAATGTTAGAAAATGCTTAGGGTTTAGAGTTTATGGTATAGGGTTTAGGGTTTAGGGTTTGGGGTTTAGGGTTTAGGGTTTATAACACTTTAGTAAATGGTTTTAATAAACACTTAAATAAATGTTACAAAACACTTTTTAAAATGTTATAAAATCCTTATGTTTTGGGGTTTGGGGTTTAGAGTTTAGGGTTTATAACACTTTAGTAAATGCTTTTAATAAACACTTAAGTAAAAGTTACAAAACGATTTATAAAATGTTATAAATCACTTAGGGTTTAGGGTTTGGGGGTTTAATGTTTAGGGTTTAAGGTTTAGAACAATCTAGTAAATTCTTTTAATAAACACTTAAATAAAAGTTACAAAACACTTTTTAAAATGTTGTAAAATGCTTAGGGTTTAGGGTTTAGGGCTTATAACACTTTAGTAAATTCTTTTAATAAACACTTAAATAAAACTTACAAAACGCTTTTTAAAATGTTATAAAATGCTTAGAGTTTAGGGTTTAAGGTTTAGGGTTCAAGACGATGCGTATGTGAACCTTATTTCTCAGGTTGATGCGCCAGGTAATGCCACCGCATCATGTAGTCAGTCTTCCTCTTGTCTACCCATCTTCCAAACTAACGAGGACACCGTGGAAGCTATGTCTACCCCTGATTACCCCTACACTTAATTAAGGGGGCATTTCTTCAAGGATTATGAAGGCCATTTCCTTCCTAATTCTCCCCATACGCTCTACCTCCAAAAATTTCGCTCATAGCACATCCCTTTGATTTGCATGTCTTTATTTCTGCCATGAAGTTAGGTAGATTGCATCGTCTCATCAATTGTCTTTTACACCTTTCAAATGGATCCATCATCCACACCGTATATCGGTCATTCCGACGGTGCAAGTCGTTTCTCCCGGAATCTAGCTTCGGCAGCCTAGGCCATTTTTAGCCCCTTGCATACGTTAGTCCTTTCAAACGATGTCTGCATTGGATCTGCCACCAATAATTAGGTCGAACATGATGCAGTGATATGTTTGTTAGTCGATGCCTTCGCTCATCGCATCCTTCATCTTCATGTTCGTTTAGATTTCTTGCTACTTGTCATGCAATTGAATGGTGTGTATCATGTGCATAACCAAGTCCTATTTAGAAAATATCTACAAGTGAAGCTATTGGTACATGAATTTGAAACCATTACTTTCAGTCATGTGCCTAGAGCCCAAAATCACTATGTAGATACCATTGCAATCAACATTCTAGATTGGCATTTATCACATGTATACCACAGAAGATAACAAATCAAATGGCGAACCATCATCGTCATATAAAATGCATAATCATATTATGTATCATACAAGTGTTTGGAGCCCTTAGCTGTAAATACATCTGGTCCGCCCATAACATACTAAGGGGGGGGGGCACATAGGCCCCTACATCTCATTATCATCCTTTGGAGGATCTCGTGCCAAGTTGGGTCGAGATGCTTGAATCCATTTTTCGAGCACTCGGAACACAATGGCGCTCCACAAACTCCTCCTGCTAGGGGGCATCATTCCCACCTTTGCATACCAGATCAATCCCCTCCATCACATATGTGTGTGGGAATTATCTCATGCTTGGGGGCATGATGGTTTTCCCCTGGCCATCTTCTCAATTAAGTCTCGGCCTAGATCCCACTGGATCTAGGTATGGTCGATTATCCTCCCATTCCTTGGATAGTTTATCCTATCGGCCTCTCCAGCGAGCCATATGCACATCGCATATCGTAGACATTTGATACCATATCTTCAAATGTTCTACTCCTTTACCACCTAGTCCCCATGTTTGACTTAGTGGGCGAGGATGATTCTAGACCTCCTCTAGTAGTTCATTCTTGTTTTCCTCTTCCCTTAATTCTTCACCAGGAACCATCGTTCCAAGAAGCATTAAGGCCATCTTTAGACAAGTAAGGCCATTTGCCTGAAAGTCGTAGATCCCGATTCCAACGGTAGGTTTGTCCACTACGATTTAAGGCCTTTTCCTCCTCTCCAAATTCACCACAGCTCACTTAGAAAATGAACCCACATTAGAGGGAAAACACCCTTTTATAAGAAAACCCATAGTTTTTCTGTCGCCCATTGCGACTAGACTTTAGCTCAGTTTGATGAACCGTCAGCACCATTGGAAATCTCTCACCAAGATCTATAATGGGTCTTCCTTAGTTTTGATGATTTGACACTTCACCAGGAAGCGTTTTTTCCAAGAAAGGTCACTTCATCACCTCTCAAAATCGAATTTCGTCATAAAGCGACACTAATACTTTGAGGTCCACCTCCTCTTAATACTTGTCGTACCATATGTTGATTTTCGTCATGAGTAGCCATCATTTACTCATGTTTTCATGGTCCCCACCGGACCTAGTCTGTGTGGCAGCGTCATCGAGTCACCCTTGTTCAGAGCATCCGCGATGAGTCACCCTTGCATTCTTGGAGTCTATTTCCTGCCCCATCATATCATGTCACAGTCTTCCAACCATAGTTACATATCGTTCATCTCGTGTTTCCCATTTTGGCCTCCAATCATACTATCCCCATCCCCTCCGGAGTTGAATCAATTGTTGCCAGGTCAACCATGCACTTTATGCTCTGATAAGGGTAGCCCTCTATTTGTCCCTCAATCCCACTTTTTGTCCATTATCCCTGGTGTCAGTCCATCAGTCACATTACTATTTTCCTTCGTGCTTTAGTTGAGGATCCTCATTGCCTCATCTATCGCGGGCCCTATTCTGTTGACATCAAAGCATTTATTCCAGAAGAACGACTTAGAGGGTGATGTATCTCGGTTCCATCTTCCATTCTTGTTTGGAACCTTGGATCGAGCAGAGGGTCTCATTATTGCCCTTTGACTTGGTCGTTTCATATTCATGATCCATAAACTTGATGGTCTAGTGATGCAGCAGATTGTACCAGTGATTCCTTGGTGTGTGTGAGATGTTTCAGACCTCATGAGGGGGTGGTACTTTAGGTAGCCCCCAACATGCCTGGATGCATACCTACTATGCTACAGCCTCAGATGCAATTCTGCAGAGTTAATGGGTTCGGTTCCTACCGATCGCAGTGTTCATAGCATGCACGTCTCCTCCAGATGATCCATTCAGTTTTGCAGAGCCCTTCCTTGTTTAGCAGGGCTTCTCCGGTTGTTCTACCCTGCCTCCCACCCATTTTTTTTAAGGAAGGGGCTTTGTATCTCATGTACTCGGATATTATTGTATTTAGTCCTAGCTCATGTTT
The DNA here is from genome assembly GCA_031772625.1 of Pinus tabuliformis. NCBI lineage: Eukaryota > Viridiplantae > Streptophyta > Pinopsida > Pinales > Pinaceae > Pinus > Pinus tabuliformis. The sequence goes on from CM062806.1 coordinate 583,530,315, forward strand.
TTTCCAAGTGCATTACATATATGGGACACATTGTATTATTTTCTGGCTCTGTTATGCCAGCATGTCATGTACTATTCAGCATGTACTTCATTGCTCAATTTTATATTTCTGAGCGAACCATTATTATTGTACTAATTTATCTCGGCGGGTATAGGTATGCCTCCCTTGCCTCATTTAGGTCCGGTACCACAACATAAAAGGAGACTTACATTAGTCTCACCCCCTTTGTCCCTATCCTCTTTCAAATTCAGCTTCATTGGTCTCTTTCTCTCTCTCTCTGGCTCCCCAGTGTTGTCTAGTGATTGTGTCTTTACAATGTACTTCAGTCATACATTTTTCTCCTAACACTCGTACTTTGGGGGGCAATCTGTTATCACCAAAAATTTGATCATCTAGCCTAATTTACTAGATGGATCGAAGTACACCATGTAAAGCCAATTTTACCATAGTAAAATTTCTTTCGCTGTGAGAAATTACTTAATAAACCACCTTTTTAAAGTAATTTATAGTCAAACCCATGAAGAATAATTAAATAAATCACTATTTATTTGATTTTCTTCTATGAATAATTAATTAAACCATTTTTTATTATTATTCCTTGTCATATCTGACTCAATCATGAAAAATAAACAGATAAGTCATTAATTATCTTATTTTTCTACAAGAATAATTAATTTATCACTAATTAATTATTATTCTTTGTTAAATTTGGCTAAATCGCTTACGAATAATTAAACAAATCCTTATTTGTTTATTATTCCTTAACTGATTCCTTGAGATGATAAATAAATCATTTATTTATTTATTATTTCTAAATAAAAATTTAAATAGTTTTTCCCTCCTAAACAAATACAATAAAATATTCCAAGTGGTTATTCCAAGAATGGGATCAATAATATTTTATTATTGCTCATTATTCGAGGATAACTCAATATTTTGTTATAAATGGAAGGGTTTTCCATTCATTATTCACTTTTGATTATTTTCATTGTTACACTCATTATTGTAACTCTGATTATTTTCATTGTCGCACACCATATTTTTGTTGGGTTTATGCATTATAGAGGAGAGAGACTCTACATAAGCTGAAGACGTTTGAGGATACCCAATAACCCATCCCATAGAAGGGTACTGGTAACATTTATCTATTTCCTTCATAGGTGTTATTATTAAATTATTCTTTACACATCTGGTTTCCATTGGATGATTGGGGTTATTACTCTTTCTGTTGTTGTTTAATTATGATCGTAGCATAGATCAAAATTTTGGCAGGTTTTGTTTCTATCAATAGCTACAGATCTACAATCTTTAGCAACAATTTATATTGTTGATATTGTTTGTCATCCACAATCTAAAGTGGGTTACTTTCGTACATCATTGAAAAGAAAACACTACAACAGTGGGTGATTTACCATTTTCATACTTAAAAATGACATTAATTAGTCATTTAGTTAAAAAGGAGGAAAATAATTAATTGGAGGAAAAAGGCCAAAAGTGACTTAAGTGAAAGAAAATTAAATTAAAAGGTCGCTTAAGATAAAGTCAAGGGAGGAGCTCCTAGAATAGTAATAAAATAATAAAATAAGATGCTTCTAGAGGCTTGGAGATCTATCTATGGAATCTTAAAAGGAGGGAGAAGAGATCATTTAGGATATCTTGGAGTTGAGTATTTTTATTGTGGATAGGTTTGGAGAACCGAGAGTTCCCAGCGTCAGCAGTAGCCTAGGAAGAAAACCCTCAGGTGATTCAATGAGAGTGAGCGAGTACCCAACTCTCTCCTTAGTGAATTCACTCAGAACTCACAGGTTGTGCTAATAAGTTCAACTATTTTGGAGCCCTGATACATTTACAATTAATATTTTTGGGAGGCCACCGTCATCCATTTCCAGCATTATCTATACTCTTTTTATATTAATAAAATAAGGTTGATATTTCTCTGCATGTTTATCTAGTTTATTCTTCAGTTGCAGAAAATATTTTCCAGTTTTTGTCGTTGATTTTATGGTTCGATCTACATAACTTGTTATTCAAATTGACGGTGCACATTTTTGAAGTAATATCCAACAAATTTATAATTTGGAACATTACATTGCCACCCCAGTTGGATCATTTCCAGTGCTTTTCCTAAAGATCTAACTAAGTTTATTTGTAGTCTAAGTTCTTCCATGGTTATGTTGTTCTCGAAGGGGGCCAAATTATATTCTCCAAGAGGCCGCATTTTTCCTAGCTTCAAGAGATCAATTTTGGAAAAGAAAACACATACTCTAAGGGTCGAGTTTCGGCTTGAAGAAGAGGGGTCGAGTACCATCATTGAAAGAGGGTTGAATATACCAATTTCAAGGGTCGACTTACTGTGGTTAGGATGGCTAAGTTTTGTGAAATTTTCAATTCTATTGCAGCAACTGGAAATTATTCTTCTAAACGATTAATATTAAGTGCAATTTATTTGCCACGGGAAACAACGAATAAAATCACAATTGCAATTTTCACCATAAAAACAATGGAAAATAAAATGCTGGAACTGAGAAATATATAGAGTGCACAAAGTAAAAATGACACCGTTATTTTTGGACAAATGTCCACAGAAAAACCCAATGTGGGAAAATTTGTGTAGCAGATGAGGGTTTTATTATTATTATGCAACAACAAAATTTTTGAGTACAAATATGGATGCCAGACTGGCTATCCTCTAGAAAAATATACTGCCAAAATTATTTGGAGGAAATTCTTCCCTTCTGCAACCAAACTCAAATCCTTTGTTCCTGCTTGCACTTCCTCCCGACAACTCACATTGGCCAGAAATGTGCATTTCTTGGCCTAGATAATTCGCATTGCCTGTTAGCTAGCTCTGGATGACTATTCCGGCCTCCCTCTAGACCTGGAAGTGACTCGATATTCCTTTCGGGTGATCTCCCAACCTCTAGCAACTGAAACAATCACCTTCCAATACTTCAAACTAGGGTATATGGCTGCTTGCACTGACTGCTCATCCTCTCTATAGAAATATTTTTCCTCCCAGCGACTGCTGCTCTACTGCTAAGAAATTCTGCTGGAAATGACTTTTCTGCTCCGTCAATCTCACTCCTGCCTCCCTTCTGGCTCCAACTTCTCTCCCTCGCTTGATATCTGCAACTGGGTAGCTCGATCTGCCAAGGAACTCAAACTACTAGGTGTTAGACTTAGGAAATATTTAATTATTGATCAATTAACTTAATTGAGCCATCTCTAAGAGTTTTCTCTTGAAACCTTTTCTGGGTTTTCGAGATCTTGTGTTCTTTAGCCCATCTAACCAAAGTTGAGACTAGAACATCTGCTCGATACTACAAAATAACACTCTTGCTTAGAGAGGAAGGTGTTCTCTCACTCTCTCATAACATCTCCTCATACATGTTGTTGATTTCTGATCACTGTGACAACCTGCCACTGTTCACCAAGCCACTGTGCATACTGTAATTCATCTGCCACTCTGTAACTGAACCACCCCGCATTTGCGTAATTGCTGCTGACACTGTACTATACAACATGTACCGCTACCAGCTCTGCTCTGCACTACAACTGATCTTATGTTGTTGTTGTTGCTACAACCACTGCAACTGAGAACAATCTATGAACCTCATCTCACACTACTAATGCTTTTGCGCTACCACTACGCTACTGCAACCACTGCAACTGTGAACAAAATCCTCTATCAACTGTTTCCCTGTAATGGCTCTGCAATTGTCTCTTGAGTACATGACTGCAACTAACCTCTACACTGTCCACTAAGTAATTATCTGCGCTGCAACGTTTCTGTGCCCCTTTGCATCTAACTGCAACTAGCTATGAAACTATCCCTCAAGATTTGACTGAGCCATGCTGACACTGATTCAACTACTACTGAAAACTGTGGGCCCCTATAGCAAGGGTAATGATCCATCAGGAAACAACTATTTGATGCTATCCTCAAGGGATCCTGCCTAAATCACTGCAACTCTGAGGAACTAAAGCTCAATGTCTCCCCACCGCTCACCTAGAAGTATAGTTGTATACAATGCAAATTTATCCTCCAACATGGAAGACAAATCTCTACCGACGCTACTGCTTTCTCATGTTTCTCCTTCTTTTCCTTTTTCCTCTTCTGACACTAGGTACTATAGTGACCAAACTCACTACATCTGAAGCACTTGATCTTGACAGATCCTTTTTCTTGTTTTCTCCTCCCTGTGAGCCTTGTCCCTGGCTGGGACATTTCTTTACCTTCCCCTTTAATGCAAGGGCTACATTCTCCTCTTCCTTCACACTCTCAGTCCTCTACTACTGTTGCCACTGATATTGCTCTCAACTAGAGCAAGCCTAATCTCCTCTTGCGTAAAATATGCCCACAATCGATCCCAACTTCGTAGATTATCTCGTCTAGTGATACCTTGGATGAAGGTATTGGAAATAATACTAAGAGGGGGGAGGGTTGAATCGGTATTTACAATTCAACAATCTTCATTTTCCAATCAGATTTATATACTCTACTTTAGTGAAGTGAACTTGCGTGTGCACGCAACTGTGATTAAAGAAACCAGCGTATACCCAGAGAACTTATGATTTAGTTAATTCATCATGTGTTGATATTTATTCAGTGCATCAGTACTTTATTATACAGTAACTATGTGCAGTAATAACCTCATAAAGCATCACACATAAGCAACACACATGAACAGCAAGATTTAAGGTGGAAACCCAATGCAGGATAAGCTTTGGCACAAAATGGAGGAACTTGGGGTTCCTAAACATTTGAGAGCAACTGTGCATACGCTGTATGGAGAGGTGAAAGTCAAAATTAAAACTTCAACAGGCATTTCTGAAAGTTTTAGAAGCGATATCAGGGTCAATCAAGGTTGCCCACTGTCTCCTACCCTTTTTGGTCTATATATCGACAAGCTTGAGGAGTGGTTAAATTCGCAAGGGGGTGATAGTATCTATTTGGGCAAGTTTGTTAGAAGGCTTCTTTTATATGCAGATGACCTTATTCTGATTGCTAAATCGGCTCTTGGTTTGCAAGAGCACTTACTATCCCTTGAGCATTTTTGTAGAAGTGTGGGGATGCAAGTCAATATCAGCAAAACGAAAGTAGTGGTCTTCTCTAAGAAAAGAAAACATAACCAACATAAGTTCTACTTTGAAAGCAACATTCTGGAAGAAGTTGCTGATTACAAATCCCTTGGAATTGACTTCAACAAAAATCTAAGCTGGAATGGTTGTAGAAAGAAAAGAATTTTGGGGAGTTGGAAAGCATTTTATGCTTTTCAAAATAGGTGTACAGAGGCAGAGTTATGGGACTGGAAAACCACTCAAACCCTTTTTGGGCTTCTAGTTATTCGGATGATTCTCTATCGTTGTGAACTGCGAGCTAGCAGTAAATACAACATGCAGTGGAGACAAATTGAGAAAATTCAAAAGCATTTGATTACAAACAAATTTAAGATTAAAAGTGCAGTTCCTTATGATATCTTGTTAATTGAAATAGGGACTGCTCCTATTGAAGCAATTGCTATGGTGCGAGTCATAAGGTATTTAAAAAAAATTGAGAAAATGGAAGAGGTAGATGGCCTAAGTCTGTCCTTAATGATAGATTGTGCAAGAGCAAAAAAATTTGGATGCAACAAAATAACAAATGGTTTAGTAAATGGGGTATTTGCTTGAATGCGTGTCCCATAAACAGCAAAGAGATAAAAGATTTTGTTATGGAAAAGTTCCACAAACATACTTGGGATAAGGAGCTAGGAAGAAAGAAAACTTATTATATTGAAGTGTTTAATCCCACTCATAGTCATCAACCAAAAGCATACATAGAGGCCAATATCTCTTGGAGAGCCAAAATTCTTATTGCTCAGTTAAGGACTAATTCTCATCAACTCCGTTGTGAAACAGGGCGCTGGAAAAGGGCAAAAGAAGTGTGGGAGGAAAGAGTATGCATTTTTGTTCTTCCAAAAAAGTGGAAACATAAAAACATTTCATTTTAGAATGTGAGGCCTTCAAAGACAACAGGGAAAGTTATGCAGATATGTTGGCAGCTAGCTCTTGGGATAATCTATTTAGCGAGGGGTTTGTCAAGAAACTGGGAGCATTTATTTTGAAGCTTCATAGAAAAAGGGCCGAATACATCAAGAAGATGAAGAAGCAATCTGTCCCATAGGCTATCTTTAGCCTCGTGGACATTAAAATAATTTCTTTCCTTCTTTCTTTCTTTCTTTCTTTCCTTCTCCTCAAATAATATGCAAGTGGACCACGAACTACTAGTCACTTCACAATGTGTATAAGGTGTGAATAAGCTCATGCAAACTGCAAGTGGAATCTTCTAGAAGGGCGCACTATCTAATGGCCTAGAAAATTGTGCACGTGTGAATGCGATATTCTATGAAGAGGATCGGTGAATAGATGGTCAAAAACCTAGGGTGCATGCTCAAATAATCCCCTAGTCAACTCAACATTCAACAACTTCCTCAAGCTGCATGCTAGAGGATAAGAATGGTTAAAATGACAATTTAGTATGTGTGAACAGCTCTAATGTTAGGAAAAAACGAATTGGCTATTTTGAGTGACTTTCCTCAATATGTGTGCCACAGGGGAGTGCTAGCTTCATGTTATGTATCACATAGACATAAATATGTGTTTCCTGGTGATAAATCAGCTATAAAATTACGAAATAAATTTTAATTAAGAAGTAAATCATTAGAACATTAATATGCTAATAATTAAGCACTCAAACTAAGGTTTAGGATTTAATTACAATATCTCAACCTAGTTAGCCATGTTCCCATTGGAAAACGTGGAAATATGAGAAATGAGATGATAATATGGTATAAAACTCTGGGAATTATAATAAACAAATGTCAGGTGTCTCCTAGGAGATGGAAAGTGGTAAAAGTGTAAGTGAAATGAAAATTTTACCTAGATAAAAGGGAAAAATGTGATGTGATGGAAAGTGGTAAAAGTGTAAGTGAAATGACATTTTACCTAGATAAAAGGGAAAAATGTGATGTGATATATAAACATTAACTACCTAGGCAAATGATGAAGTGTGATGAAATTGTAAGGTTGAAGAAGATTCCACATGGGAAAAAAGTGAAGATATGATTGCACCAAACAAGTTATGTAGGTGAAATTATCTAAATGTTATGAAACATGAATAATACTAGGAAGACACTGGGCAACTACACCACCATGGTAGAAGATATTCAAAATTAAAGCATGAACTAACCATACAACACAAAGTGAAAGTGACTTGAACACGACTAGGTTACTATCACAAAATCGGCCCATGAAGAGCATGATGCACAACTGAAGCAACTTCTACCAACATTCTATCCTTAGGAAGGTCCTGCAAAAAGTCTGTACCATGTCATCAAAATCATATGTGCAACCCTCATGTATTATAAGTGGTAAGAGGGACCATGTGGACCACCCCTCCTAATAAAAATTGAATACATCATGTGTAAACACAAAATTAATACCATACGAAAGATTCTTTAATGTCAACCATAGTGCATCAATTGCTAGAAACCATGATGTGCTCTAGGGGCAGGATCAAATAATGTGCAAGTAATTAACGTTAATTTATCTACAAGAAGTTAATATTAATATAATTACAAGGTTCAATTTCTATTGTGAAAGGTTTATATGACCATACCCAGAATGCTTCTTGTGTAAAAGGGATAATTGAGTAAAACTCCTCAGTCAGAATTTCCATCAAAGAAAACCAAGGGCAAAGAGGCGATTTGCTGAAGCAAGTTGCTGTCTCGACCATGAAAGCAAAATAAACATTAAATCTTGATTATATCAATATATATTAGTGATAATCATAAGAATGATTTGAATTGAAGGAATACCAGGATTCACCAAGACCAGGACAAGATCTATATCAGGATTATTTGCAGCAAGAGCCAAGCCCAAGGATCCACCCAAAGATTCTCCAACTAAATAAATTGGTCTTGAGGGTGCACGTCTAAACTCCCTTTTCAATGTTTCCTCAACAAAGGTCAAAATTCCTGTCATAATCCACTCAAAACGGGAGAAAATAAGTGAGAAAAACGGTTCAAATAAGGGTACTTACTGATTATAGCTTAGTTCGACATGCAAGATAGAATGCATTCATGGATGTGCAAAATTATGTTTATATTACAAGAAAATAATTCATAATAAGCAACTGCATTTTCTTTAATAGTAACAGATAGTTCAAAAGCACATACATATTCATCTGCTAGCTTCATTAGTTTGAGTAGCTAATAAATACTTTTGAGGACAATCTTCAAAGCAACAAATAACTATTTCTTAAAAAGATTGCAAAGTTATCATATTCTTCACGGTTCTATCCCAAGACAAAGTGTACATTTTGAATCATTACCTCATTTGTTCACTAAAAGTGCAAAATATCAAACACAAGTCACAACTACATGACTTGGCATAACCTTTCGTTTGTTCATATTTATAATATGGTGAAATAAATCAAGAGTAAATTTCAGTTGAAAGAAACATTTTTAACATCCACGACACTTCTTATCTGTGTTATCATTTGTGTTGTGATCTATGATATAAACAAGATGGATCCTTGCTACATCACAGTCTCTTTATGCACATTGTGCATGCCTCAAAGAGAGAGAAAGGGATAATAAGAAAGAAACTATCCTGATATCTTTCAGATGAATGTCTTACATAGAAGACAAGCAAAAACATATAAGAAAAACATAGGTAATTTTTTTATTCGAAAAATAGGATGACTTTCAAAAGTAAGCACTTGAATAATTTGTCCATATTAGAGAGTGTTACAACAAAAACTGGCACCTAAGGTGAAAAAGTCCCAATCATCAAGGTGTAAGCTCAAGTTGAATTAAGGAATCTTTCCCCTTGTCATTACAATTGGGGGGCCTTCCCTAAGGTAAATCTAAGTCAAATTTCTAAGACGTGAATGTAGCTTTCAAGTACTCAAGTCAAAGCTTATTTGAAATTAGTTGAATTGTGTTTCAAATTGCCAACTAGATGCAAGCATAGTATAGGATAATGTAATGTCCCTTTTAAAGAATGGGCCAATTCTAGTGGCAAATTAATGTTAGTTTTTGTAGCATCAAATAGTGTTCTAGTCTCAAACTTTGTGGAGAGGCTAAAAGACATAAGTTCTCCAAAACCCAGAAATTGTAGAGATTGTTCAATTAAATTAATTGACCATCATTTAAATTTTTCCTAAGCCTAACTTAGGAAAACTAGTTAATTAATAGTAATTAATTGAGAAATGTGATAATTCTCTAGAATCTCACACAGATCGACTTGGAGATGATCTCAGCCATCAATTAAGTTTTAATCTTGGTTGTTGGAGTCCCAACTAGAGATTACAATAGGAGGTCGATGGGTAGATGGAGAAACACACAAGAGAGAGCCACTAGTGTGTGTTCCTTCGGCAGTTCGAGATAGCCAGCAACAGAGTTCGAGCCAGAGAGGATGCAGAGCTAGAGAGGGTCAGAGACAGTGATCCGTAGGAAGTTTTCCAGTTCCAGAGAGGCAAAGAGAGAAGGCTAAATTTATTTCTCAAAGAGGTTGCACAAGCCCTATGCAGAGCCTCAAAGAGGTAGTTCGATCTAGCTGAGCTGGAGGTGGATCAGAGGTTGGGAATATTTCTAGAAGGTCGGGAGGATTTTTTCTAGAGCAAAAGGAGGCAAGACAACTTGAACAATAGTAATTCCAGGCTGAGCGTGTGACAAGTTGCGCAGAAGTGAAACAGAAGCCTGCGCAGAGGGTTTGGATGGCTCACTTAGAGTTGTCAATTTGTATCAAGATTGCTTGGAGAAGAGGGTAATTTCCCTCAGTTGATTTTGCCAGTATTTCTCTCAGATTGGATAGCCAATTGGGCATCCATATTTATTGTACTCAGAATTTCACTATTGCATAATAATAAAACCCTCAATTGTTGCACCGATTTTCCCACATTGGGTTTTTCTGGGGACAATTGTCCAAAAATAATTGTCATATTTTATGTGTGTGCTAGCATTTCTCAATTTCCAGCATTTTTATTTCCACAATGTTTATTTTATTTGGTGAAGAAATTACAGTGTGAATAATTCGATATTAATTAGAAAATTAATAAACCATTAATTGATTAGGAGAATTAATTCCATTTGTTGCATTTCAAGGAATTTTCACATGGTATCAGAGCATATTTGATAGATGGGAGGCTCATGTTGAAGAATCAAGGGCCATTCTATCTAGTGTGATTCTTCTTGACTTGATAAAAATTTGTGGAGTCTTTTTACTTTTCTTGTTAGCTTAATAGTATTCTTCTTCTTATTAATGCATGTGTGCGTACTTCATCAAATTTCTACCAAAAACATAAGAACAAGAACACAAGATGTTGGCTCTCTTCCATGGCCAAAACCTCTCTTCTCTTGAGAGGAAAAACCTTTAGTAAGTTTCTCTTATTGAAGCTTCTTATTCATCAATGCCAAACCCTAGACCCTTGACTAGAATGTCCTCCAAGCACAAGTCAAGTCCTTTCTCCTTTTTTATACTTTGTTCCCCAGCACTTCCTTCTTCCGGCACTTCGTTCCCTAACATTTCGTCCTCCTCCTTTTGGAATTTTGTTCTTCTTTCAACTGTTGGTAAACCTTGTTGCACTTGCTCTAGATAAGATGCTTCTCTTCTATACTTAGAGATATCCTTCACTTATGTAGACACCTTCCTTCAAATGAGATCCTTCTTGAGATGTAGGTGTAGACTGAAGTGACTGTACAACAGCCCTAGATTCTCGCACATGTGGGAGTTTTACTTGATGTTGTATGTTGATTTTTCTGAATCTAACACATCAAAAACTCCTACTGCATTATTTGGTTTATTTCACCTACTTGTTTATTTCTTAACAAGTTATTTAAACATATAAATACTGAAAATAAACACAAATGCATTCTCAACCATCTATAGATCATCAATTGAAAATAACAAACAAACACACAAGGGACACCGTTATTTTTGGACAATTGTCCCTGGAAAAACCCAACTTGGGAAAATTGGTGCAGTAGTTCTGAGTGTTTTATTATTAAGTTGTTTTCTTGAGTACAACTAGGGTGCCAAATTGGCTCACCCAAGAAATAAATCTATTTGGCAATAATACCTCTCCTCGGAAGCAGATATTCAACAAGTTTTCTCCACAAAAATCTCTCTGGTGCTTCTCTAAAGCTCTGCGTCAGCCCTCCTGGCCTTTGCATCACTCAGAAGCCTCCTACATCAGCCTTCTTCTGCTTTGCACTAGCTCTCTAGCCTTCTGCATCACCCACGCAGTCCCTGCTAGCCTCTGGCAGTCACTCTGGCCCTCTATGTGGCTCCTAATGCCTCTGCGTAGCCTTCTCTGCCTCTGCGCTAGTCCTTCGACACTATCTCTGCCTCCTTACTATGTACTCACTGCCCCTCGCTACAACTCAAATCACTTGTTAGATTTCTCTCAACAAATTCCGCTCCAGAAAATCGAACTGACTGATCAATCTTGGTGTATCTCCAACTGATCCTCAAGCCTCCTCTTATACTTTTCCTGTTGAGTCTTCAATGGTCAAGATTAAGTCTCTAATCAACAGCTAAGATTAGATTTGGTTTGATCCATGTCATTTAGAACATTCTCACCCAGTTTTATATTAATACCCATTAATATCTTAATTTTCCTAAGTTTAAACTTGGGAACCCCATTAAAAATATTAATTATTTTAATATCTCTCTACTCAGGTGGAATTTCCCCAAACCATTTATGGGTCTTGGAGATCTCATGTGCTTTAGCCTCTCCACCAATTTTCATGGCTAGAACACATCCGATGCTACCCCAAATCAACACTCCCTCTTAGCAAGGAATGTGCTCTAGTAATGCCCCACCACTAAACATCATCCCGATCATTCGGCACCAGTACTTGTGTTGATGCTTGGCCTGCTGCCCAACATCCTCTATGCTGCTGCCTCCTGTACTGCTGCCCATGGCTCTGCCATTGCCACGGGTACATCTGTACTGCAACTCCCTCTGCATCCGCGCTGTTGCTGGTCCTTCCTCCCAACATTGCAACTCTCTCTCATCATGCTGCATCTCACTGCCCATAGCACTACCACTGCTAATTGCGGCACTGCAACTCAGTTACTGAGAAGTAAGTAACTGATCTACCCAAATACTAACATCCTTGTCAGCCTGGAACCCTCCTGATGCTGAAGCTACCTCTGTTGCTATCTAGTGCCTTTTCTATTGCCTTTGCGCTGCTGCAAACACCTATGTGCCTCTCGCACTGTTGTAACCTCCTCTGTGCCTCTCGCACTGTTGTAACCTCCTCTGTGCCTCTCACACTGCTGCAACCTCCATTGCGCTGCTTCAGACCTCTGCACTCTAGCACTGCCTTGTCGCTCCATCCGGATCTTGTTCCACCTGACATCCTTCATCCTGCTACTCTCTCTCGGGGCTCCCGTAGTCGGATATGATCCAAGAGTTTGGGTACCTTAAGGATCCTGCCCCACATCTTCTGTAGTCCTCCTTACTACAGCTCAATGTCTCCCCACCTCTTCTTTAGAGGTGCATGAGAACTCATGGCACAGCCATCATTTGTCTCGACTTCTTTCTCCGCCTTAGTCGGAGCTGCCTTGGAGTCAGAAGCCTCTTCCTTATTCTTCTTCCTGGGACACTAGGTTGCATAATGACCCAACTCCCCACAATGGAAGCACTTTATCTTGGAGATGTCCTTCTTCTTTCTCTTCCCCTACTGTCCCGCAGATGCCAAAGCTGCATCCTCGTCCTCCTCTTTCTTGATTCGACCTCCTTTGCTGTTACTTCCCACCTTGGTCAACCGTCTGATCTCTTCTTGTCAAAGATCTTTCCACATCTCTTCCCATCCTGGAAGAGTAGCTCTGCCCAAAATGCTTGGGACAAATGTCTCCCAATCCTCGGAGACTGCATTCAGGGCGGTCCTCACCATGAACTCCTGATCCGGCATGGCCCCTATGGAAGTAAGTTGGTTCGAAATCTCTTACAACCTGCCGAGGTATAGATCTATCTGCTCCCCCTTCTACATCTGATATGACTGCAATTGATTCTCCAGTAGCATCTTCCTCTACACGGAAGTGCCTTGATACAATGTCATCAAGGTATCACACATCTCCTTTACCGTATTTTTATTGGTAAAATGTTGTACTACATGATCCTTGACCCCATCAAGGATTATGCACTTTGCCTTGGCCATTGCATCCTCATACATTTTGTTATTAGCTGGGTCGACTGGGATAGCCACGGTTCTCAAGGCGAAGCCCTTGATGCAATGTCTATCCAGAACAGACATGATCCTGGCCTTCCAGATGACAAAGTTGGACGCCCTGTCCAACCTATCATAATCCCTCAGTCCGTTCATTGCCATCTATGCTCTTCTCCTTGACTCCCTTTGAGTCTCGACTTCCTTCCTGAAAGTTTTCTCTTAGACTCCCTCTGAGTCTCGATTTTCCTCCTTGAAATCCTTTCCTAGACTCCCTCTGAGTCGATTTCCCTCTTAGAAATCCTTCTACCAACAGTTGAAATGCTCCTCTCAGATCCTCTTTGCACCTGCAACACGGATCTGGATTTCTTGGCTAGAAATCCTCCTAGGTAGCGACTTCCTCTACCTTTGTTTTGTCCCGTTAGGAACTGTTTTGCTTCGACAGCAATAGCACCCCACCAGCTTCCTAATCCACAATCTTCCCACAGCTCCCTAGGCCCCAGCAGCTAAAGAAACTGAGCCTCTTAGCTCTACGCAATCTCGGCAAGGTTGAATCGCTCCTCTGGCCAACTGCGTCACTCCTACCTAGCTGAGTAGGATGACATGGCTCTTCATCAGCCTCTTCTGCCTCTCACTACCTCTCACTGCCTCTACGCTGACGCTCACTCTGGCTCAAAATGATGACACAGGCCCTCTGCGCCACTCCTCTCCTGCCTTCTGCTTAGGAACAGCTCTGTCTCTCTGGATAGCTATTTCTACTACAAATTTTCTAATTTAGCTGGTGCCTTCAGTTCTCCTGTGATCTGCAACGCTTTGATACCCATGTTGATTTTTTTGAATCTAACACATCATAAATTCCTACTGCATTATCTGGTTTATTTCACCTACTTGTTTATTTCTTAACAAGTTATTTAACCATATAAATACTGAAAATAAACACAAATGCAGTCTCAACCATCTATAGATCACCAACCGAAAATAGCAGACAAACACACAAGGGACACCGTTATTTTTGGACAATCGTCCCCGAAAAAACCCAATTTGGGAAAACCGATGCAGCAGTTCTGAGGGCTTTACTATTAAGCAGCTTTCTTGAGTACAACTTGTTGATTTGGGGTTGCATCAGATGTGCTCTATCCACGAAATTTGGTGGAGAGATTGGGGCACATGAGATATCCAATACCTAAAAAGGATTTGGGCAAATTCTAAATAGATCAGGAGATATTAAAATAATTAATATTTTTAATGGAGTCCCTAAGTCTAAACTTAGGGAAAATAAAATATTAATGTGTATTAATATGAATCTATGTTAGAATGGTCCAAAAGACACGGATCAAGCCAGATCTAATCTTAGCCATTGATTAGGGACTTAATCTCACCCGTTGAGATGTCAATAGAAAAAGTATAAGAGGAGACTTGAGGGTCACTTGGAGAGTACACCAGATGATCTGTCATTCTATTCTCTAGAGAAGGGTTTGCTAAGAAAGATAGAATCAGTGATCGAGAGATCAGATGAGGGGCATTGAGTACAGAGAGATAGAGAGGTAGAGATAGTGTCGGGATAACAGCAGAGCAGCCAAAGAGAGAGACGCAGGAGTAGCCAGTGCTCACGCAGTGGCAACTAAGTGTTACGCAGAGCACCAGAGGGGCCAACATAGCTGACGTAGAGGCTCAGAGAGCTGACGCAGGGCTTCCTGGGCTAATGTAGGCCAAGATAGGCTGACACAGGGCCAGCGCTGGGCTAGGAGAGGCTGACGCAGTCTAGATTGGGCAGGCGCTGGGGTTTCAAGGGCAAATTGGTGCTGAGTAGCTGCCAGAAGGATTATCTGGGGTTTCAGCCAGTATATTTGTCTGAAACAGAGAGGTATTACTGCTAAGGAAATTCTCTGTTGGGTAGGCCATTTTCGGCACCCAGATTGTACTCTGATATTGCTTAATAAGAAAACCCTAAAATACCTGCACCAATTTTCCCGCATTGGGTTTTTCCAGGGACATTAGTCCAAAAATAATGGTGTCATGTGGTGTGTTTGTTCTTGTTTCTTTTAGTTGTTGATCTGTAATATGTTGAGCATGCATTGGTGTTTATTTTCAGTATTTACTTTGTAAATAACTTGTTAAAGAAAAATAACAAGTAGGTAGGAATAAATCAGAAAAAATGCATGAAGGGTTTCTAATCTAAGTAAACTTAGAAACTTCAACACAACTAGGGTGCCAAACTGGCTCACCCAACAAAGAAATCTATCTAGCAGTAATACCTCTCTTCGGAAGTAGATATTAAACAAGTTTGCTCCACTAGAATCTCTTTGATGCTTCTCTAAAGCTCTGTGTCAGCCCTCCTAGCCTATGCATCACTCAGGAGCCCCTTGTGTCAGCCTTTTGCTACTCTATTGCTCTGCGCTGGCTCTCTGACCTTCTGCTGCTCTGTGCTGGCTCTCTGGCCTTTTGCATCACCCATGCAGGCCCTGCTAGCCTCTGTGCAGTCACTTTGGCCCTCTGTGTGGCCCCTATTGGCTCTGCATAGCCTTCTCTACCTCTGCGTTGGTCCTTTGGCACTATGTATGCCTCTCTGCTATGCACTCACTGCCCCTCTCTGCAACTCAGATCACTTGTTCGATTTCTCTCAGCAAACCTCGCTCCAGAAAATCGAACTCACTGATCAATCCTGGTGTATCTCCAACTGACCCTCAAGCCTCCTCTTATACTTTTCTTGTTGAGTCTTCAACGGCAGAGATTAAGTCTCTTATCAACAGCTAAGATTAGATTTGGCTTGATCCATGTCATTTAGAATATCCTCACCTAGTTTTATATTAATACCCATTAATATTTTAATTTTCCTAAGTTTAGACTTAGGAACCCCATTAAAAATATTAATTATTTTAATATCTCTCTAACCGGGTGGAAGTTTCCCAAACCATTTCTGGGTCTTGGAGATCTCATGTGCTTTAGCCTCTCCACCAATTTTCATGGCTAGAGCACATCTGATGCTACCTTAAATCAACATTTTATACCCTTCTCTCCTTCGCTTGAGTACCCTTCTTCTACAATTGAGTAGGAGGCGTTGTAGGCCTAGATTTAACCCCAAACAATGAGAGATGGTTGACTATTTGTTGCTTCTATCGTAACTGCAAAGAAAACCTTCCTTTCCTCGCACGTGTGGCTGTAACTAGCCCTAGAACAGTCCTCTTAGGCTCGGTTATGTATCCTTCTTCTTCCCTGCACTTGGATACCTCTTCTTCGTCCTTCGTTACCCTTTACTTGCCTCTTTACTTCGCAGATTTCAGAGATGTGAATGCATTGTCTTTGGAGGAGTGGACAACCTCTATATATAGAGGACTGTCCCTCCTTTAGGCTGACTTGAAGGCCGACTTGTTGTTTGTAGGCCAACTTGCTATCTTTGCTTCAGATGGCTTCTTTGGTGGTGTTACATGCTTGGAGGAGACTTGAATTTGCTTGGAGGGTTATTCTTTGACTCTTATACAAACATATACATGGTGTAACATGCCCTTAAGGTCTTCAACATTTTCTTTTGACCATTTGACTCACCTATAGCACTTTAACATGTGCTAGACCTATTTCAATGAGCAAGAAACTCATTGACATATATTATAAAAATAATATTTCTTTTCTTGAATAAATACAAATATCAAAAGTACATTTATGAAGACTGAACCTAGTTACATTTCCTTCAACACTCCCTCTTAACTAGGGAGGTATTCATACAACATTACAAGGTGTTTGGCTATGTTTCAATCTTGAAGAATTCACATAAGAGAAACCGGATTTTCAATCCATCTGTTATAGCATCATAGTAACCAACATTGCTTCCAAAGCAAGGCCTTGACTGAATTCTCTATCTCTCAATAGTTCAGAGCACAATGTTGGCGAGACCAATGAATTATAGAAACCCTAGTCATTGTCTCTCAACGTACATACCTACCGGGGTGTTCACTGAGTATGACCTTCTAGGACTATTCTTGTCTTGGGTTCCTAGCCCTCAAATAATATCGGTCCTCTTGCCTACTCTTGTCTTGGATGCCCTACACATTCTCAAAGAGTATCAGATGCTAGATGATTACCGAATCCTCCAATTCTTTCTTCCTAAATGAAGACAAGAATGTTGTGTCTATCACTTCCTCTCAATTGAGGAAGACATGCCCAAGTATCCTCTCACAAGGTACTTGTCCAAGTTCCTTTGTAATTGGGAACTTGTTATAACTCCCTCTTACCTAGGGACTTGTCCATTCATCAGCAACTTCTTCTTCGTGGATCCTCTAGATGGTTGATCTCCTTCTTTCCTTTGATGTCATGAAGTCTTTGTTCGAACTTCTTCCTCGTAGGGCACCATCCATCGATCACTTTCCTTCCCGGCTTGTCATGTCATAGCTTCCTTCGTGGAAAGTGGCCTTCTTGTCATATATCAGGTTCTCTTGTCATCTTGTCTATGCTTCAGACTAATCTTCACATGGATGCTTCTTTGTGCTTGCTTGTTCCCATGCTTTGATCTAGTAGCCCTTTATGACTTCATCCTAATATTTCTTCAACATTAAATGGTGCTTTTGTTGGATGGCTTCTTCATCATGACATCTTCGTAGAGTAAAATCAGTTATCTACACCTTTCGTATCTCCAAGGCCTTCATAGGTGTCAAGGGTCCTTTGATCTTTTCCTTTCTTAGTCAGAGTTGTCCTGCCTTCTTTGAGAGATGTCTTCAAAGGATCTTTGTCAAATAGTGATTCTTTGTGATCACGGTGTTCTTCACATTCTTGATCTCTTTCCTCATTTGCTTCTTCTTAGATAGATAGGTCAACCACCTTCTGATCCTTGTGAGAGAACTTCTCCATTGCTTGCTTCTAGGACTAGTCAGCATTTCTTCTTAGTCAGCAACCTTATACTCCTTATGTGAGTATTTCCTTTTGTTGACCTTCATTGAATTGTAGTACATACCTTCGAGCATGTCATTGGTGAAAGAGATTCTTTCCTACTTGATCATGTTACAGAACTATTCCCATGACTCAATAATATACATATGATATGACTAAACTTGATGCATACATACCTCATCTTGATTCTCCTTTGATCATCTTAGCTACAATTGATTGTCCATGGTGTGGGCCTTCTCGCTTCATCTTAGTTTGCCTTCATATCATCCCTTTGCTTGAATCCCATGAATGGGACTCCCAATGAGACATTTGCTTTTGTTTACGCATCTTCTTTTGAAGATTCCATCAGAGGATCTTGAAGATCCTTACCCTGCAAATGTTTCTTTCTTTTTGATGATGGAGGTCTTATAAGATTCTTAATCATGATCAATTTTCTTTCATTGTGGATGAGGTCCTTGTTGACCACTACCGGTCAACTACCCATGCAGTACACCCCCTTTTCTTTGCAAAAGGGGGTAGCACTTGATCGACATGTCTGTGCCATCTTGCAGTCATCAGCAGCTTGATCATTTATATTGTAAACCCAGTCTGCATGTATGAATTGTAAATAATCTTAGCAGATATGAGTCGTGTATGTAAATTGCCTGGGTGGACCTAACTTTCTAATGATAATCTACGTCCCGGAAGGTTTTTCGTCTCACCGATCTATGATCGACAGAGTTTTCCTTCAACCTAACCCCAAAGCCGGGATGTATTTTGTCATTAGAATTTTAGGAGAAGCCTAGTGTGTTAATCTACTAGATTATAGTTGTGTCGCAGAACTGGGTGGTTTAAGAAGGTCTATGTTAAATGGGTTTTTCCCCTTAAGATGTAAAATTGTAAAATTCATGATGTAAAGTGTCTTGAGGGTTGAAAAATGTTTTAATCCCCTCATGAGTCCTAAGTCCTAGGTCCTAAGTGATTTTTCCAAAGGCTAGGTTCGAGGATCCATTTAAGAAATAAATTAAAAAATAAATAAATCGCTGAAAAATAAAAAAAAATTATAAATTATAAAATATAAAAATTATAAAATAAAGCAAAAACCCTAAAATAATAAAATAATAATATTTTGAGTGAATGCATGCAAAATATCATTTTTTAATAAATTAACAAATTCGACGGATGAGATTAAGAGATGTCTTGATCCTCATCGACGGTCGAGATCATTTCGACATGGATCACTCGAACTAGTTGTTGGGATCATTTCCTTTAAGTAGGGTGCTAGGGGTCATTTTCAGATCATTGGATCTATGAGTCTGGTGCTGAAGAAGCTCTCTTGTAGTTCATTTTTTTTTGTGCAATAAAGAAGACTTTGGGGTTAAAAATCTTGTTGGTTTTACTCTTCTGAAAATGCTGTAAGATTGTTCTATTTTTTCTGCATAATTTCATTTTCAGCCATTGATGATAGCTTTAATGAAGATTGATCTAGGCACAGGTATCTTGTCTGATCTTTGGGGTTTGAATGATAGTTTAGATTCTGAAATATATTGGCAGGTATCTCCATTTGATCGGGGTTTCACTATTGTTTTCTCCTTCTACATTGATGGTTGATTTTAAGCTGTGCAGGAAATCCTTTTTTCAGATTACCAGGCATTAGGGGAAGTTTTCGGCTGAACCAGCCAACTCCCGGGTTGTGTTTTCTGAAAGAGCCCAGCCAATTCTTGATCCCGGGCTTATCATTCGAAATATTTTTTATGAATGCATGCAGGGTTTTCTGAAGCGTTTTACATTAAAATCAAATTTTGATAATATTACTGTGATTATTGATAAATCTGGCTTCTTAAGAGCTTTCGGTTTGTAAATACTGTAATTCTTTTGCTGGATCTAGGGTTTCATTTTTGTTTATACATAATATAGGGATTTGCCCTTTTCTTCAGCAGGTTGCAGGGTGTTCTCTGAAAGTTTCGAAGGGTTTTACTTTAAAATTTTGCATATATCTGCTGGGTTTCTGTTTTCTACTTGCAGGTTACAGGCTTGAGATAAGATCTGGAGGAAAAATTTAGTTTTGCAGAGTCATCATTCGTTGTCTAGCCCTGCAACTGCAAGCAAAAATATATACAATACAAAGCCCGCGATCAAAACATATCCCTTGCGTTCCTCCGCTGCCTCATTTATCTTCCTCTGCCTACTGCCGTTCTCCATTCCTCAGGCTACAATCACTGCAAATCTTGCCAATTATACTGGCCGTTTTCGTGGGTGCGTTCTGGCATATAATCCTCAGTATACACGTTTGGAGTCTCATTGCATCTCCAGATGGCAGCTACGTCCTGCTCTCACCTGTGATAAGAAATATAAAAATAATAGACTGCGTGTCGCTACCCTGTTTGCAAGCATTTAAAGGTCCTTTCTTATCTGCCGTCAAGGTCATCCGCAGACAGATCCGAGCCCATCACTCAGCTGACGTGCGGTTTCGAGTTTCACTTCTACTTCTTTGAGATATGCGTTGGATCGACTGCATGAGACCAACAGCATGAGCATCAGGTAAAAGGAGCATGGGTTGAAAGCCGCTCACGTGCCAGGTAAAATCTGATTTGTATTAAAGCCGCAGATTTCTTCACGCTGTGGCATCATTTTGGTTTCAACGTAAACCGTAAATTCAACGTGGTTTCAGTTTATTTTGGATTTCTTTCTAATAGCGTAAGTCTGCCCGCCTCCTAACTACAGCAGTAAGATTTTTTCTTTTTGATTGCAGCGTGAGTCTATCTGCGTCTTGGCGTTTTAGGGTTATACGATTTCAATCTTTGATTCGGCTTTTGATAGCGTAGTTTTATTTCTCAGTTTTAGGTTTTATAAAATAAAAATAAAAAAAAATCGATATTCATTTGCATTAGTTCTTTATTTTTGGCTTATGGTCCTGTATACATTGGTCTAGTTTAGATTTAGATTTTTTTGTATATTCTCATTTCATCATAAATATTAGACTTTAGGTCCTTTTATTTTTGTTTAGTCTTAGATTTAAATTTGTTTTGTTTATATATATATATATAGTCTCATTCATAACTTTAGATTAGGTTACATTAGATTCTTTTTTTTTTTAGGTTTTGTTTATTAATTTTTAGATTTAGTTTTTTTTATCTTTTAATTTATTTAGTTTAATTTTCTTTTAAATCATAAAAAAAAATAAAAAATAAAAAAAATATTGGACTTTATTTCATTTTTAAGCTTTAAATTTTTGCCATAATTCAAAAAGCATAAAAAGGCACTTTTTTTTTTTTTTTGAAAATTTTTTGCCAATTTTAGTTTCAGCTCGTCACATTTTATTTTTTGTTGAGATTCAAATATTGATGCGGAATGAATGTTCATCATTTTAGACAAGTTTGCACATGGATAGCTGCACATGATATCTGGTTAATGATTCCTAATTGCGTGGCTGTTTAAAGCATTGATCGAAATTTTCTTAATTGATGGATATCGTTATTGAGATTTGGTCGTTACAAGAACTTTGTGGTTTTAACAGATATCTTACGCTGTTCTAGTCGTTTGATGATAAATGATTGTTGTTCATGGGTTGTATTTCTATATCAATCTAGCAAGCAATCGTTTAAACATAAATCGTATAAGGCACTGGTTCTCTAAATTAATAAAATCATTTTAGTGCTTCGTGTCTCCCAACCCAACTGGTCGACAGTTGATCTCCATCACCTCATAGGGTCTACCCCCCTTAGCCGCGGGAGACAGGCTTAAACGGAGAGATCGGGGATCAGGGTGACAGCCCCCGGTCTGAGCGTTGTTGTGACAATCTGCGTGACAACATTTTTTGGCGTCGTTGCCGGGGATCATTTTATTCTCGGCATTTCAACGACAATCATCCTTCTCATTTTTCATCTTTTCATCTGGCGCGGCAACGCCAACATTTTTTGGCGCTGTTGCCGGGGACAGAGTTTTTCTGTTCCTAGCGTTTCATCGACATTCATCTTCTCATCTTTCTCATCTCTCATTTGAGCTGGCAGATTCAACCTTTTGGGTTATCATTTGGATCTTTCATCACCTTATCTTTCGTCATATCAGAAACTTCTCTTCGATTTGTTTCTTGTTTGGGTGGCGACTCCATTTTCTTATTTTCCCAGACAAGAAACCTCTCTCATATCAGCGTGTTTGTTGCTTTTTGGATCCTAGAATTAGATTCATTGTTCAAGTGGCGACTCCACTTCTTTCATCTATTAATTTTCTTGAGCAGAGATCTCGTTCTATCATCCATTTGATCCCTTATTATTCATCATGGATTATTCATTTAAACCATGTCATTTTACTGACCGTCTCCATGATTTTCCGGAGGTGGCCATTTCTAAATTACCTGTGTTCTCGGGTGGTGATTCAGTTGCTGTTAGAAGGCATCTAGGCTTGTTTACTCGTATAATGATCATATATTGTAGACCCCCTCAGTTTAATCATGAAGATATCAAAATGCGTCTTTTTGTCTTTTCTTTAGAGGGTGATGCTTTGAATTGGTTTAACAATTTTCCTAAGGATTCTTTCACTTCTTTACAAGACATTGTCAATGCTTTTAAAGATAGATATGGTGATCCAAACAGCTCGCCTTGTGCCCCTAAAATTATGCAAAAGAAAGAAAGTAATCTTATAAAAGGTCCAGCTGTTGACGAAAGATTTCAAGATCAGAATGTGTCATCCACCTGTACTATTGCAGATCAAGTCCATGATAGTGGAAAAGCAGGGACAAATGACAATGAAAAGGAAGATCAAAGGCAAATTATACAAGAACTAATGATGCTGGTAAAAAATATGGAGATTAATCAAACTAATTATGTCAATGATGTGAGAACTTTATGCACCCACCTGGAAAAACGTAATAGGGAGATGGAGATTATGCAAAATCAGCATGCTAAGGAAATTGAGGCCATGAAGACTAATCATGACACAGAAATTAGATTCATGCAAAGCAAGATGTCAGGATTAGAGGAAAATATGGCGACAATGAAAGCTAATCATGATAGCGAAATTAATTCTATGCAAAACAAGTTATTAACTATGGATGAAGAAATGACTATCATGACATTCGATCATAATAATCAGTTGGCCACCATGCAAGCAAATCATAAAGAAGAAATAAACTCCATGCAGTATTGCTTGATGAACATAAAGGAAAAGAACGATAAAGTAATAAAAGATATGGAAGAAGACCATGCCAGGCAAATCAGCGCTATAAAGGTTGAACACTCTAGTAAGATGGATGCCATTAAAATACAGGTTCAAAAGTTTCAACAATGGCCAGAGGATGAGAGAAACCAGGGGACATCAACAGATCAGGAGCCTTCTCATTTGTTGCAACAAGTTCCATCTTATTATGAGGAGGTCATTGGTTCAATTGAAAGGTGGCTAATTGAAGGTGATCCAGATAAAATTAAAAATGATAAAGATCAGATGCAGGATAAAGAAAGACATGTCACGCATATCTTACATACTTCATCTGATAGCTTTGAAACAAAAAGTTCCACGTCATCAGTAATACAGCCTACTACAAAGAAAAAGTGCAAGAGAAAGAAAATGAGAAGAAGATTTGATGCATCAGACGGCCGCGAGCAGCTTGATTTTCGGATAGGAAAAAGTCCTACCATATGCAAAATTGGACATGGCACATCCGACAAGCAGCCGACAGATTTTCCTGAAAGCAGGCAAATGCTCAGTATACCCTATATTGAACACATCTGATGCCAGGGGCATCCGCTGTATCTCTAACCCTACTCCTTGTTTTTCCACATTTTCATTTCTGTTTTAGGATTAGATTTACTTTTCTAGATAGTTAATAAATGAAGAGCTTTTATCTTTCCTGTGCTTAATGTTATATGATGATTTTTGGATGGACGCTACTTATTTTTATCTGTGTGTTGCATGGATGCAGATTCTGGATTCTCACATTCCTACAGTGCAGCAACGTGTCCCCAAGTAGAGCCAGATGTTGACCACTACCGGTCAACTACCCATGCAGTACACCCCCTTTTCTTTGCAAAAAGGGGTAGCACTTGATCGACATGTTTGTGCCATCCTGCAGTCATCAGCAGCTTGATCATTTATATTGTAAACCCAGTCTGCATGTATGAATTGTAAATAATCTTAGCAGATATGAGTCATGTATGTAAATTGCCTGGGTGGACCTAACTTTCTAATGATAATCTACGTCCCGGAAGGTTTTTCGTCTCACCGATCTATGATCGGCAGAGTTTTCCTTCAGCCTAACCCCAAAGCCGGGATGGATTTTGTCATTAGAATTTTAGGAGAAGCCTAGTGTGTTAATCTGCTAGATTATAGTTGTGTCGCAGAACTGGGTGGTTTATGAGGGTCTATGTTAAATGGGTTTTTCCCCTTAAGATGTAAAATTGTAAAAGTCATGATGTAAAGTGTCTTGAGGGTTGAAAAATGTTTTAATCCCCTCATGAGTCCTAAGTCCTAGGTCCTAAGTGATTTTTCCAAAGGCTAGGTTCGAGGATCCATTTAAGAAATAAATTAAAAAATAAATAAAAAAATTAAAAATAAATAAATAACTGAAAAAAAAAAAAAAAAAAAAAAAAAAAAAAAAAAAAAAAAAAATTATAAAATAAAGCAAAAACCCTAAAATAATAATATTTTGAGTGAATGCATGCAAAATATCATTTTTTAATAAATTAACAAATTCAACGAATGAGATTAAAAGATGTCTTGATCCTCATCAACGGTCGAGATCATTTCGACATGGATCACTCGAACTAGCCGTTGGGATCATTTCCTTTAAGTAGGGTGCTAGGGGTCATTTTCAGATCATTGGATCTGTGAGTCTGGTGCTGAAGAAGCTCTCTTGTAGTTCATTTTTTTTGTGCAATAAAGAAGACTTTGGGGTTAAAAATCTTGTTGGTGTTACTCTTCTGAAAATGCTGTAAGATTGTTCTATTTTTTCTGCATAATTTCATTTTCAGCCATTGATGATAGCTTAATGAAGATTGATCTAGGCACAGGTATCTTGTCTGATCTTTGGGGTTTGAATGATAGTTTAGATTCTGAAATATATTGGCAGGTATCTCCATTTGATCGGGGTTTCACTATTGTTTTCTCCTTCTACATTGATGGTTGATTTTAAGCTGTGCAAGAAATCCTTTTTTCAGATTACCGGGCGTTAGGGGAAGTTCTCGGCTGAACCAGCCAACTCCCGGGTTGTGTTTTCTGAAAGAGCCCAGCCAGTTCTTGATCCCGGGCTTATCATTCGAAATATTTTTTATGAATGCATGCAGGGTTTTCTGAAGCGTTTTACATTAAAATCAAATTTTGATAATATTACCGTGATTATTGATAAATCTGGCTTCTTAAGAGCTTTCGGTTTGTAAATACTGTAATTCTTTTGCTCGATCTAGGGTTTCATTTTTGTTTATACATAATATAGGGATTTGCCCTTTTCTTCAGCAGGTTGCAGGGTGTTCTCTGAAAGTTTAGAAGGGTTTTACTTTAAAATTTTGCATATATCTCCCGGGTTTCTGTTTTCTACTTGCAGGTTACAGGCTTGAGATAAGATCTGGAGGAAAAATTTAGTTCTGCAGAGTCATCATTCCTTGTCTAGCCCTGCAACTGCAAGCAAAAATATATACAATACAAAGCCCGCGATCAAAACGTATCCCTTGCGTTCCTCCGCTGCCTCATTTATCTTCGTCTGCCTGCTGCCGTTCTCCATTCCTCAGGCTACAATCACTGCAAATCCTGCAACTTATACTGGCCGTTTTCGTGGGTGCGTTCTGGCATATAGTGCTCAGTATACACGTTTGGAGTCTCATTGCATCTCCAGACGGCAGCTACGTCCTGCTCTCACCTGTGATAAGAAATATAAAAATAATAGACTGCGTGTGGCTGCCCTGTTTGCAAGCATTTAAAGGTCCTTTCTTATCTGCCGTCAAGGTCATCCGCAGACAGATCCGAGCCCATCACTCAGCTGACGTGCGGTTTCGAGTTTCACTTCTGCTTCTTTGAGATATGTGTGGGATCGACTGCATGAGACCAACAGCATGAGCATCAGGTAAAAGGAGCATCAGTTGAAAGCCGCTCATGTGCCAGGTAAAATCCGATTTGTATTAAAGTCGCAGATTTCTTCACGCTGTGGCATCATTTTGGTTTCAACGTAAACCGTAAATTCAACGTGGTTTCAGTTTATTTTGGATTTCTTTCTAATAGCGTAAGTCTGCCCGCCTCCTGACTACAGTAGTAAGATTTTTTCTTTTTGATTGCAGCATGAGTCTATCTGCGTCTTGGCGTTTTAGGGTTATACGATTTCAATCTTTGCTTCGGCTTTTGATAGCGTAGTTTTATTTCTCAGTTTTAGGTTTTATAAAAATAAAAATAAAAAAAAAATCGATATTCATTTGCATTAGTTCTTTATTTTTGGCTTATGGTCCTGTATACATTGGTCTTGTTTAGATTTAGATTTTTTTGTATATTCTCATTTCATCGTAAATATTAGACTTTAGGTCCTTTTATTTTTGTTTAGTCTTAGATTTAAATTTGTTTTGTTTATATATATATATAGTCTCATTCATAACTTTAGATTAGGTTACATTAGATTCTTTTTTTAGGTTTTGTTTATTAATTTTTAGATTTAGTTTTTATCTTTTAATTTATTTAGTTTAATTTTCTTTTAAATCATTAAAAAAAAATATATATATAAACATATATATTGGACTTTATTTCATTTTTAAGCTTTAAATTTTTGCCATAATTCGAAAAGCATAAAAAGGCATTTTTTTTGAAAATTTTTTGCCAGTTTTAGTCTCAACTCGTCACATTTTATTTTTTGTTGAGATTCAAATATTGATGCGGAATGAATGTTCATCATTTTAGACAAGTTTGCACATGGATAGCTGCACATGATATCTGGTTAATGATTCCTAATTGCGTGGTTGTTTAAAGCATTGATCGAAATTTTCTTAATTGATGGATATCGTTATTGAGATTTGGTCGTTACAAGAACTTTGTGGTTTTAACAGACATCTTACGTTGTTCTAGTCGTTTGATGATAAATGATTGTTGTTCATGGTTTGTATTTCTATATCAATCTAGCAAGCAATCGTTTAAACATAAATCTTATAAGGCACTGGTCCGCTAAATTAATAAAATCATTTTAGTGCTTCGTGTCTCCTAACCCAACTGGTCGACAGTTGATCTCCATCACCTCATAGGGTCTACCCCCCTTAGCCGCGGGAGACAGGCTTAAACGGAGAGATCGGGGATCAGGGTGACAGCCCCTGATCTGAGCGTTGTCGTGACAATCTGCGCGACAACAGTCCTATACTAGGTATGCTTTTTCTACATGAATATTTTGAGCTATATCTACCATGTTCCTATATTCTAGAAGATATTTCTAACCATGCATTTTGTTCTCATTTATAAATGCTCCTTCTACATGAGTATTTTGAACTCTATGTACATCATGCTTCTAGATTCTAGAAGATGTTTCTAGCGATGCAATTTTATTCTATTCCTACCTGCTCCTATACTACTCAAAACTTTGAAAGAAGACCTTAAGTAAAGAAGTAGACTTAGTCATAGTAGAGATCCAGAGGATCTTCCTTCTCTTGCTTCTTGTCTTCTTCTTTCATTTCTTGAGTCACATGAGCTTCTTTCCTTTTTCTTTTGTTGTTGTTTTCCTTCTTCGGTTTAGGACAATTCATTTTGTAGTGTCCATATTCTTGGCAACCATATCATTGGATTTTGGTCATATCTTTATTGTTTGTTCTTTGTGGACCAAATTTGCCAAATTTTCCCATTCTCTTGGCCATGGTAGCAAATGCTTGCTCCTTTGATCCCACATATTCCTTTGCTTTGAGTCTTGTTTTCACTATCTTGCATAGAGACCACATTTCACTTAGTGGGGTGGCTTCCTTCTTGGCATATATGATTGATGTGAAATTGCCCCAATCCTCAGGTAGAGCATTGAGTACTACAGTTGTCATTTCTCTATCAAACATGACTTCCCCTAGCTCTTGAAGTTGATCCCTCATCTCAGAGATCTTCATGAAGTGGGGAGTTATTCCTTCCTTTGATATCTTCATCCATGAAGTAGGGATTATTCCTTCCTTTGATATCTTCATCTTGTACAATTCATTTCGTAGAGATATCACTTCTCCAGCTGTGGTTACCGAGAATAGCTCTACTAGTTTGTCATAGATTTCTTTGGATGTCTCCAACTTGGAGACATAAGGAATGATAGAGTCTTTGATGGATTCTATTAGAATCCTTTGAGCTCTTCTCTCATCCTTATTATACTTGTCTAAGGATTGAGTTTGTTCCTTAGCAGGAATAGTAACATTCCCTTTGATGTGTTCTAGAAGTTCATTCTCCTTGAGAAGTAAATCAGTCCTCTTCTTCCATGCAAGAAAGTTATTGGTACCTACCAATTTGTTGCTTTCCTTGCAAAAAGACATTGATGTATATTCAGAAGGGGACATATACTTACTTGATAGGTTTAGAGATGTAGTGGACTTGCTTTCTCCTTGAAAACTTGATGTCTTTCCTTCCTTAGATATTGATGTTCTTCAAGTTGCTTTCTCCAAGTGGACTTGCTTGATGATGAGAGTTGCTTGATGACTTGTAGCTTGATGTAGGTCCTGCTTTGATTTTCTCTTCTTGTAGGTGCCTTTGTTTAAGGCTCTTCTTCTTGCTTTGTAGTCTTCATTGATGAATGATAGATGGTAGACCTTATTTTCCTTGAAGTGATTGAGACTTCTTGGCTAGATGCTTCAAATTTTGTAGATGTTCTTCCTTGATGAGTGTTCTTGAGATGCCCTTTCCTTGATGTGTCACCTTAGCTCTGATACCATGTTGAAGAATCAAGGGCAATTCTACGTAGTGTGATTCTTTTTCACTTGATAACAATTTGTGAAGTCTTTTTACTTTTCTTGTTAGCTTAATCTTCTTCTTATTATTATTAATGCATGTGTGTGTACTTCATCAAATTTCTACCAAAAACATAAGAACAAGAACACAAGATGTTGGCTCTCTGCCACAGCCAAAGCCTCTCTTCTCTTGAGAGGAAATGTTGACTTTCGCTAGCATTGGATGTGCTCTAGCTCTGAAATTTTGTGGAGGGGATAGAACACATGAGATCTCCAAGCCCAAAAATAGTTTGGTGAAATTCCACCCGGATAGTATTTTATTAAAATAATTAACATTTTTAATGGGGTTCCTAAGTCTAAACTTAGGAAAATAAAAATATTAATGAAAATATGGGTGAGAAGCTTCTAAGAGACGAGGATCAATCCTAATTTAATCTTAGTCATTGATTAGAGACTTAATCTCGGTCGTTGATCCATAAACAGGAAAAGTATAAGAGGAGGCTTGAGGGTCAGTTGGAGATACACCGGGTGAGCATATGGATCAGTCAGTTTAATTTTCTGGGGCACGGTTTGCTGAGAGAATCGAACTAGTGATTCATTGCAGTGAGAAGGGCAGAAACGGAGATTTGGATCGGAAAGTAAGTCTGATCCAAAGAGTACGTGGTAGAGAGGCATCTTGAGCGACAGGAAGACAGCACAAAGGCCTACGCAGCCCAAGAGGGGCTCACGCAGTGGCAGTGCAGAGTGTTGTGATCGTCTATAGTCCGATATTTTGTTTGAGAAGTGAAGATTTGAGCCGGGAGGGATGAACGACAGTCTTCATCCAGCATATCGATCCAGCAGTTGGGGTGACGTAGTTCTCTAGAGGCATGACTATACCACATCCAATGCTACCACAAATCAACATTCTCCCAGCAGCTGCTCTCCTTCAGAAAATCGACCTTCTGAACTCTGTGTGTGTGTGTTCCAAATGACCTTCAAGCTTCCTAAAATAATCTTGTCGTTGACAATCAATGGCCCAGTTTAAAATATAATCAATGGCTAAGACCATTTCTACTTGATCCTCGTCTTCTTCTAGAAGTTTCACCCACAGTTAGATTAATACCCATTAATTATATTATTTTCCTAAGTTTAGACTTAGAGTTCCATTAAAAATAATAAATTATTTTAACAAAGCTGTTTTTTGTTGGAATTTCCCAAAACGCTTTCTGAGTTCTTTGGAATACATGTGCCCAATCCTCCCTGCAAAATTTGAGACTTAGAGCACATCGATGCTACCATAAATCAACACTCCCTCTTAGCGAGGAATGTGCTCTAGCAATGCAACCAGCTGAAGCATCACTCTTTTCTGTAACATCTCCCTCTGCGTTGCTGATGTCTGACATGTTGTCCACCAATCACTGCGCAAATGTTGCATCTGTACTATCGCTGAACCTCCCTTTGAATTTCTGCATCCATGCTGCTGTTGGCACTGCCATTGCCAACTACCTCTACACTGCAAACTACTACTGCTACTGCATCAACAATGGAAAAACATCCTAAATTACTCAACTGATTGTGTTTAGTATGATACCATGTGAATGTTGGAGCTTGACTGCTGCTAGTCTCTGCACTGACCCTCTAAATCTACTGCACTGCTGCTGACCTCTGCTCTGGGTCATCTGCACTGCTGCCAACTCTGCTCTGCGTTGTTCAATCTTTGGCACTCCTAACCAATGCAACTATCTCTTTGATACTCCTCGGCACCATCCGACACTAGTCCATCCTGCTACTTCTGATCTGGGTTCTCGTAGAGAAGAATTGATCTGAGAGGTGGGTTCCTCAAGGATCCTACCCATTTGTAGCTCCTTCGAACTACAACTCCAAATCAACCCACCTCCCTCCTAGAGGTATATCGGCTATCATGGCAAACTCTTCCTCCTCGATCTTCATGGGTGTAGTGTTTGGATTGTGCTTTTCATCTTTGTCCTTCTTCCTGAGAGGACATTGTGTTGCATAGTGACCCATCTCACCACACCTGAAGCACTTTATTTTCGAGACGTCCTTCTTACGTCTCCACTACTCCTGCTGCCCCTTCAATGCAAGGGTTGCATTCTTTTCCTCCTCCTTGGGCTTCGACCCACTACTGCTACTTCCATCAAGCTTACACTTGACCAAGTCTCTCCTCAGCTCCTCTTGCTTGAGAGCTACCCACATCTCATCCCAGTTCGACAAAGTTACCCTGCCCAGGATACTCTGGATAAAGATTTTACACTCATCTGAGACAGAATTGAGGGCTAGTCTAACCAACTCAAAATCTTGAGGTGTAGACCCTACAACTGATAACTCATCTCGGGTCTCCAAAAGCTTCATGAGAAACGGGTCTACACGCTCCCCCTTCAGCATATGAGCAGATCTCAGCTTCTCCTTTAAGTACATCTTCTGCTACTCAGAATATCCCTGATACAACGTAGACAATGCATCACACATCTCCTTAGTGGTCTCTTTGCTAGTGATGTGACAGACTACACAATCTTCACTCCGTCGAGGATCATTCTCTTTGCCTTAGCCATTTATGCTCGGTACTGCTTCAACGGATCTGCATCTGTAGGCACATCCACCACACTATCAACATATGTCTTGAGAGCATACTCATCTAGAAGGAATGACATTCTCGCCTTCCAGATGATGTAGTTGGATGCCCCATCCAACTTGTCCTGATCTCTCAAGCCATTGGTTGCCATCTCTACCATGAAAATGTCGAACTGCTCCTCTCTGTTTCTTACTTCTTCTGCTCAACCAATAAGAAAACAAACTTCTTGGCAGGAAGTCTTCTGAGGAAAAAATTCCCTCAATGTGCTTCTCTTCTCTTTTGACGTCTTTCTGCCTAGCAAAACGGCCTGCAGAAGAACTGCATCCCACTAGCTTTTCCTCATGTTGAGGCTTCAGCGTTGCTCCCTATGCCATGACGATATTTCGATTTGGAAGCCCTTCTCTTTGTCGAACTTACTCAGAGAGAGATTGCCTCGAAATTCAGCCCTCCGGCTAGGATTGCGCAAACCCCTCTAGGGATTTGAACTGCTACCTCATGCAGCTTCTTCAACCTCCTTTTCAGCTTAGCACTGGGTTCTTTGGCACTGTTCTTCTTGCTTCACTTGCACTTGCTCTAATACCATGTAAAGATTACTAAACCCGGAATCCCTACTGATTTCCGCTCAAAAACACTCGTGTGCTAAACAACACTTGCAGACTTGGCTTCAGCTCAAGCATGCCATGTCAAAGACAAGTTTTTTGGAAAATGAATGAGCAAAAAAATGGGTGCCTTCCCTTCCTTTTTGTCAAAATGCCTCCAACATACTGATGTGGGCCCATCTCGATTTCCTCCCACCGAATTTCCCTCCAAGGCATGCGTATTCTCCATGTGGACCGCAATCTCCATGGGTGCCCCCCATGCTCCACTAGTGGCTCGATACTCCCTTCCACATCTAATGTTTTGGGCTTGATTTTAATCAAAATTCAATGTGGTGCCTCTATACTCACATTTCCTAAGTGCAAACATGAATTAAGACAAAATTTACCAAAATTGATATTTCACTTAGCAATAATGCTAAGTGGGAATATCGCAGCATGTCCCAACCTTAATGAGCGATCAACTACCTAATCTTAAGGAATAACTTGAATTCTATATCATAAAAATAAAACTTCAACCCTTGAGCTATGCACCAAAATACAAAGCATTATCAAAAAGAAGTAAAAGGCACAACAAAGGAGTGGATTAAGTACACTGAGAAGGGTAACTCATGCATCCAAGATTGTTCCCTCCATTACATCTAGACACTCAGGATGAAGACTCCCATTAGCTGGTCCCCTAACCATCACAGTTAGCTATGAAGTCTTTCCTTTTCGTTGTCACTTACACCAACAGGTATTGATTGAAAGGTTAACCTTGGAAATGCCACCTCCCCTTGGGAGATGGAAGTACCTAATAGGGTTGATTGCTAAGCCACCCCTATAAAGGTAGGGAACACATTTACGAAACTTGGTCTAGTTATATATTTGAACGCTAAGTCACGAGACACGGAGGAGACGTAAATACGAGTATTCAATACGAAACGCAGCGACCCAGAAACAGGACACGAGGGACACGTTTTATATATATATATATATATATATACCGAAATATAGTATTAATTGTATTGCAAGTGGAAATGTAGTATTTAAAACTGTTAAAAATAAACAGTAGGTACACTCAGCACTGCATGCTAGCTCGAATGAAAACCTAGTGGCCTGTGGGTTGAAAATCATCTGACATAAATGATAATCATTATTATATTATCGTAACATAATCATTTGATTAGATGACACTGGGCAGTGGACAAACTTATTTATATACCGGCCCTGGAATTTGACAGCGTAAGCTGCATAGTGCACACACAATCAAACACATTTTTTATGGGCTTGCTGCTTAAGTTTAATTGCGTCTATGGCATTATACATATGGTCTACGGGCCACAGCTTACCTGAACCAGTGAACCTCACACATGCTGCCAAGTTGCCAAACCTTCCAGCGGCCAAACGGCTCCATGAGTCCACAGAGATGACTCGGCTCCACACGATGATTATACATTGACGGAGAGTGACGACATCAGAGGAAAATAGCAAAAGAACCCCGAAAAAATAATTGCGTGGGCTTTAAACCATTGATTTCGTGGGGTATGTATTCAACTGGAGAAAAAACGTTAGGGCAACATTTTTTAGACTCTGAATACTCGTTTTCCATGACTAGGACACGAAGAAAACAACTGAATATGTTCTATGTTTTCCAAGACACGTTAAAAAACGTTTTCGACACGTTTTAGGGCCATTTTCATGTCCAACACGTTAAATACGGGACACGGGACCTTGGAGGACGTGTCATGTGACTTTGTTTGAAGGTGATCCCAGTTTGAAGCATTAACATGCCCTAAACACTTAAGTATGGTCCTCTTAGGTGCATTTATGATCTTTGTCTTTAATGAATCACTTCTTTCACTTGAGTATGAGTTGGTTTTTCTAGGTGTTCCAAAGTAGTAGAGACCTTGAGAGCACCCTACTCCACATGATGATGAGGCCATACATCACATTCCAAAGATCATGATGACTTAGAAGATGAATCGTTTCCCGCTTTTGACAGAGAGTTGGGCCTTTTGATGACTTGAGCAATTGATATTCATCCCAGAGCACACCTAGGAGCTAGAATGCTAGGCTTCTCTTTCCTAGCATGGAGGATTCTTGATGATGTACCTGTGGACCTAGCGTGCCCCTAGGTTGTCCTTGACACCACTTGAGGGGCATGTCATGATTCAGGGCCTAGATGAGGATGGTCATCCTTAGAATGATTAAGGAGTGTTTGTTGCACTTGATGGATCCCTAACGCTAGAGAGAGGAGGCACCACTTTTCTCACTTGACACTGTGGAGATGACGTATACCACCCACGACTGGAATTTGTACTTGTGATGCATGATTTGGTGATTTTTCTAAAATGGAGGATGATCATGATGCTTCGAGACATTTTTTGCTTTGTTTTTCCTTGATGGAGCATTTGGAGCCCTAAAAGGGCATTATGTCATCACCTTTTTAGTTCTACCACTCACATGTATGGGATTAACCTAGCATATTATGTTGTAAAGCTAGTGGGTAGGCTTGTAACCCAATTTCTTTTTTGCACTCAAAAATCAAACTTGTGTGGGAGTTTTTAATTAAAAATTAAAAGAGCTAAACCTCATATAAATAGGGAGTCACCTCTTTCATTTTTTTCATCATCACTTGTGGAGATCTCAACCTCTCTTTAGATATTTCAGCCTATCCTTTTGTACTTCCCTACTTTGTGGAGATGTGATCTTTTGTGGATATATGGCTATTGGAAACTAGTGCTTCTTGTGGAGATGTCATTTTGGGATAAAGAAGGCTTGTTCTTGGATATCTTGTGAGTATTTTTACTAAATATCTTTTATAATTATTGCATGTAATAAATATTGCTATGGTTTCTATGTTTTGGATCCTTAGACTATGAAAATTGACAAGTATAATTGCAACAACTAGAAATTTACTCCTCTAACTATAAATTAATTATGCGGTTTATTGCTACAACAAATATCAAATAAATCACACCGCAATTTTTCACCATAAAAATAGTGCGGAAAATAAAATGTTGGACACTGAGAAAATGCTAGCACATACATAAAAATGACAATTATTTTGGGACAATTGTCCCTAGAAAACCCAATGTTGAAAAACCGGTGTAGCAGCTAAGGGTTTTATTATTATGCAACAGTGAACTTCTGAGTACAATCTTTGGATGTCGAAGTACTGGCAATCCACAAGAAGAAATCTGACTAAAATATTAGAGAGGATTTTTATCTCTCTCCACTGACAATCCCAGCTATTGGTTCCCTCTGAAGGCTAGTCATCCAACCTCTTCGCAGACCCTTCTGCACTACTTCTACGCAGGTCCAACACATGTGTGGATGGAAACACCCTCACAATAAGTCATCCTGCCTGTCTTTGCTACTGGACATGACTCTCTAGCAGTCTGGTAAATCTCCCCGGCCTATGGATGCTGAATTGATCTTCCCCACAGCTAAATCGAATTTCTTATGAAGATGTCTGCCCAACCTCGCTATGGAATATTCTGTCACTTGTTGCTCAATGGAACTGGAAAACTTCCTCTAAATTCACTATCTTTGCCCCTCTGCGTCCCTTCTGGCTTGAACTCTCTTCCTCTGCTTGACCTCTAAAGATGGATAGCTCGACCTACCAAGGAATTTGCTCTCCTAGTGTATTCCTCTCCAACCCCATTGACCTCCTCTTATAATCTCCAGTTGAGTCTTCAACGACCACGATTAAATCTTAATTGATGGTTTGGATCATCTCTAAGTCAGTCCATGTGAGTTTCTAGAGAATTCTCACCTTTCTCAATTAATTCCCATTAACTAATCGATTTCCCTATGTTAGACTTAGGCATTTTCAATTGTCGATCAATTAATTTAATTGAGCTATCTCTAGGTGGAATTTCCAGAAACGATTTATGGGTTTTGGAGACCTCCTATGTTTTAGCCTCTCCATAAAGTTTGAGGCTAGAACACCATCCGAAGCTACAAAAACTAACACTCCCTCTTAGCAAGGAAAGTGTTCTAGTGCTGCACTGCTACAACACCCTATCTCTGCATCAGCCTCCCATACACGTTGTTGATGTCTAACAACTATAGTTGCGTACCACTATCCATCAACTACTGTGCTATCTATGATTCATCTACTACTGGTTATGGTTGAACCATACTGCATCTATGCTGCTACTGACCCTGCACTATACATCTTATACTGTTTCCAACTCTGCATCTACATTGCAACCCAACTAACACTCCCTCTCACTATTGTTGTTGTTGCTGCAACTACTGCAACTAAGAAGTATCTGAATCAACTGCGTCTCTATGCTGCAATTGTCTCTTGAGTCTCTGACTGCTACTATCCTCTGCACTGTCCACTGGGAACTTGCGTTGTTGTTGACTTTGCATTGTGCCTCCTGTACTACTATCAACACTGCATTGCACTCCTCAGCATCTGACTGCAACTACTCTGCAACAGTCACAATTGACTGCACCAACTGACATTAATCCTCTTGCTACTAAATATTGTGGGCCTCTATAGCAAGGGTAATGATCCGTGTGAGGAATAAACTGCAATTGCTGCTCCTCTATGGACCCTTCCCAGCTCTGCGCAACTTTGGAGTCTAGAACTCAATGTCTCCCCACCTCTTGCCAGGAGGCATAGCTGCATACAAAACGAATTGTTCCTCCAACTTGGAGGACAACTGATCTATCTCCGCCGAAGCTTCTGATTGCACATGCTTCTCCTTCTTGTCCTTCTTCTTCTGAGGACACTAAGTGTTGTAGTGACCGAACTCACGACACCTGAAGCATTTGATCTTGGACAAATCCTTCTTCTTCTTCTTCTCTCCTTGCGAGCTTTGTCCTTGACTAGGACCTTTTGCTTTCCCTTTCAATGCAAGGGCCACATTTTCTTCATCCTTCACACCCTTCGATCCTCTACTGCTACTACCGCTAATGGAGCTCTTTACTAGAGCTCGCCTTATCTCCTCTTGTATGAGATCTTCTCACATACACTCCCAACTAGCTAACGGATCTCGTCCTAGAATTCCTTGGACAAAGGTCTCCCATTCCTTGACGACACTGTTGAGGGATAAACGCACAAGTTATATAGCTGGAGGTGACTCTCCTACGGCTACAAGCTCATCCCGAATATCCTAAATTCTGGTGAGATAGGGTTTAATGCCTTCACCCTTCTGCATTCGAACATTCCTCAGCTTTTCGTTTAGGAACATCTTCTGCTTCTCGGAAGGATTCTGATATAGTGAGGTAATGGCATCCCACATTTCTTTGGCTGTATTCTTGGCCACAACATGTGAGACTATATGATATCAAACTCCATCGAGAATCAACCTCTTCGCCTTGGCCATCTCCTTATTGTAATTCTCTAACTGATCAATTTCTGTAGGTACAACTATAGCTCTTTTTGCGTACATCTTCAAACCATACTCATCTAGAAGTAAAGCCATCCTAGCCTTCCAAATACAATAGTTTGATGCACCCTCTAATTTGTTTTGATCTCAATGTCCTATTGAAACCATCACTGCAAAAACTCGACCTGGCATGGAAATCCCCCTCTTTCACCTGCTTGTCTACTAACACTGCTACTCGCACTCCTCCCTAGAGTGAGAAAATATTCCTCCTACTACAACTGGAAATTTTGGATTTCTGAAACTAGAAACCCTTTGACAGAAACTCCCTTTGTGTGTGTAACTTCTCTTCCACCCGACATTGATTCTGCTATTGTAAACTACTGCAAAACCAACTGCGCCCAAACATGGAATCTGCTCTGGGAAAGTACTGAGTTGCTCACCCATTGCATGCTGGAATCACTTCTCGAACAAATCAACCCTTCCCACACTCAACAACTAGAAATTTGACCCCCTCTCCAACAATTTGCACTGTCATGCTAGGCACTGCGCAGCCCCTAGTAAATTTGTGTTGTGGCTCCCTATGAGCCACAAAATTCTCCCTCTTCGTCTCTTCGTCTCCTTTCCATCAACTGTGCTCTGATACCATGTGAAAATTTATAGGTCTAATTGCAGCAATTGGAAATTTATTCTTCTAACTATAAATTAATTATGCAGTTTATTTGCTACGAAAAATATCGAATAAATCACACTAATTTTTCACCATAAAAATACTGCGGAAAATAAAATGTTAGAAACTGAGAAAATGCTAGCACACACATAAAAATGACAATTATTTTTGGACAATTGTCCTAGGAAAAACCCAATGTGGTATAACCGGTGCAGCACTTGAGGGTTTTATTATTATACAGTAGTGAAATTTTGAGTATAGTCTTTGGATGTTGAAGTCCTGGCAATCCACAGCAAGAAATCTGAAAAAAATATAAGAGAGAATTTTTCTCTCTCCACTAACAATCCTAGCTACTAACTCCCTCTGAAGGCTAGTCATCCAACCTCTGCACAGACACTTATGCACTACTTCTACGCAGGTCCCACACACGTGTGGCTAGAAACACCCTCATAATAAGTCATCCTACATGTCTCTGTTGCTGGAAGTGCCTCTCCGACATTCTAGAAAATCTTCCCGACCTCTAGATGCTAAATCAATCTTCCCCACAACTAAATCAAACTGCCTATGAAGCTGCCTCTGCAATCTCTCTGTGGAATACTCTGTCACTTGTTGCTACTCACCAAAACTGGAAAAGTTCCTCCGGATTCACTATCTCTGCCCCTCTGTGTCCCTTCTGGCTCAAACTCTTTTCCTCTTCTTGACCTCTAAAGCTGGATAGCTCAACCTGCCAAGGAACTTGCTCTCCTTGTGTATTCTTCTCCAACCCCATCGACCTCCTCTTACAATCTCCATTTCAATCTTCAACGACCACGATTAAATCCTAATCAATGGTTGATATCATCTCTAAGTCGATCCATGTGAGTTTCTAGAGAATTCTCACCTTTCTCAATTAATTCCCATTAATTAATTGATTTCCCTAAGTTAGACTTAGGAATTTTTAATTATCGGTCAATTAATTTAATTGAGTTATCTCTAGGTGGAATTTCTAGAAACAATTTCTGGGGTTTGGAGCTCTCTTGTGTTTTAGCCTCTCCACAAAGTTTGAGACTAGAACACCATTCGATGCTACAAAAACTAACATAGACTTCCCTTGAGAACCTCCTATAGAGTTTTTCTCTAGTAAATTTATCCCCTCATAAAGTGATAGTGGTTAGCAAGTGAAAACCTAGGGTTTTTCCACTTACTCCCTTTAAGGATTTGATATTTCCATGGCTAAAGTCCCTTAAGACTCCATCACCCAAGGATATAGATCATAGAAGGCACTTGCATCGGTATTGGCCCTTAAAGGCAAGCTGTTAGGGTTAGGGTTTAAGGTTGAATTCTACTAGGGCATAAGCATTGAAGTAATTGGAGGTCTTTCTAC
Source organism: Pinus tabuliformis (assembly GCA_031772625.1). Classification (NCBI taxonomy): domain Eukaryota; kingdom Viridiplantae; phylum Streptophyta; class Pinopsida; order Pinales; family Pinaceae; genus Pinus; species Pinus tabuliformis. The sequence goes on from CM062806.1 coordinate 583,569,782, forward strand.
CTTGTTAAGCATTTAAACATCAAAATCTAGCAATTTGCATGGCTGAAAGTGCTTCCCTAGGGATAATTGCTAAAATTTCTAAGTTTGACAAGTCAGAAATTCCTACTGCATTATCTGGTTTATTATCTCCTACTTGTTCTTTCCATTAACAAGTTATTTATAAATATAAATACCGAAATAAACACAAATGCAGCCTCAACATGTATATTGATCGACAATTGAAATAATTGATACAATCACACAAGGGACACTGTTATTTTTGGACAATCATCTGCAAAAAAACCCAATACGGGAAAACCAGTGCAGCAGATATGAGGGTTTTATTATTATGCAGTTTCTGAATACAACAAGGGTGCCAGAAATGGCTCACCCTTCAGAGAATTTCCTTGGCAAAAGTACCTCTCCTTGGAGACAGATATTCTGGCTAATCACCCATCGGATGATTGATCCCACAACAACTACAACAACTCCTTAGCTGGATAGCGAAAGCTGCTCCAAGCTTCTCCACTGCTTTACATCACTCTCCAGGGATCGCATCACCCTCTCAGCTCCAATCTACCCCACGAAAATCTTCAGCGCTTCCTCTTGGCCTTGCGTTATCTCTGCTAGCCTCTACGCAGCTACTGCTACCTCTGCGTCAGGCCTCTGGCCCTCTGTGTCACCCACGCTGACTTCCTCAGCCTCTATGTCAGTCCCCGCTGCCTCTACGTCAGCCTTCCCAGGCTCTGCACCGTCTCTCTGGCACTACCTATGCCTCTGCTATGTATTCTCGGTCTTCTGCCAAAATGCCCCTCGCTGCAACAGATCACTGGTTCGATTCTCTCAACAAACCCCGCTCTAGAAAATCGAATTAACTGATCAATTTGGTGTATCTCCAATTGACCCTCAAGCCTCCTCTTATACTTTTCTTGTTGAGTCTTCAACTGTCGAGATTAAGTCCCTAATCAATGGCTAAGATTAGATTTTGCTTGATTCTTGTCTCTTCGAATATTCTAACCCAAAATTATATTAATACACATTAATATTTTAATTTTTGTTAAAATTGGCAACTAGGTCCAAAATCCATGTAGGTCATCTTATTCATGGCTGATAATATTTTTATTAGATTCCTCTTGTCGAGAGGTGTAGGATTGATCTAAAGATCATCCGATTCTGATAAGTATTTATGGAGATATGAATTTATTTTGATTATGGAATAATTATCAAGCCGACCAGCAACTCATGTAGGCTCAGAAGCCCAACAGTCGCATCTATTCAATCATCAACATTTGTGTATAAATACAGGAGGAATTTTCCTCATTTGCACTCACTCATCTCATCACATCTCTCTCTCTCTCCTACGCAGAAAAGAGGCTCTTCTCCTACTGCGCAGAAGGAGACTCTTCTCTCACACGTGTGGAAGGAAGACACAAAATTTAGGACTGCAACTGCAGATCGGAAGTTTGACCAGCATTGACCATCAGACTCTCTCAGAACTGCGCTGTAGGTGGAACTGACTCTCCTCTGAAGGCCGCATTTTTGGTGAAGGAATCAAGCCGATCTGACGGTTGGTTTGCAAGAAATTGTCTGCCCTAGTTTGGCTGATCTAGGGTTTGCTACTGCTGCTGTAAATCAGATTTATGTACTATTTCTCTCTTCTGAATTATTGGAGATAAAGGAAGATTTGATCAAAGGGTTTCCCCACATTGGGGTTTGTCCTTGGCTAGCCGCCACATCTTGTGTCTCTTGTCTTGGCTTGTTTTCTGTCGATCGTTTAATGTTCTATCTGCACTTTACTTTATGTACATGTGATTGCTAATCTGTGGATAATAATAAGAAAGATAAGTAAATTGCTCTAAGCATAGAACATACCATAACTTAACATGGTATCAGAGCTGAGGTGAAGACAAAGCCCGAGCAAGAGCAAGAGCAATCATCGAAGAGAAGATTGGCAAGGCTATCCTAAAAGAACTATGGGGTCCTCAACACTCTTCCCTGCCGAAGACAAGCTCCGTGAGAAAGCTGACTATCACGGATGGAAGATGTCTCTCGATCATAGTTGCGGGGGAGCGCCCCCCCTCGCTCCCGCTCCTAATACGCGCTCCAGGCGGGAGCGACTCGAGAGCGGGTCGGGAGCGCGCTCCCTAAAAAAAATTTCGCTCCCTGCCTTTTCAGGAGCGTTTTGCCTTTTTTGCATTTTTTTTTTTGTAGTAATGGTCGAAATGCAATTTTTTTTGAAAGTGACATTTTCTTTAATTTTCATTTTCATCCTTTTACTTAAATTTTTAACATTACCATGAAATGACTCAGGATGTTTGAGAGTGGTTTCGTCCTCATTGGATTTCATATGGAGAAAGTAGAATTTTAGATTTCATTCAAAATCCAGCAGACTTATCAGTTTTTCAGGATTTCAGGATTGGGGGATTGCAATGTTTCCATTGAATTTTGTCATGTATTAGGGTATGTAACTCGTATTTAATCAAGAGTACCAATCCCTCTATGTACCTTGATGTTAGTGACATTGGTTGTCGAACTCCTCTATCATGACCCTTCTAAAATGTACGCATCACTCGAACAAAATCTTGACTTGACATGCTATGCTTTTTCTATCTTATGTTAATGCTTAGAGGGTGATATTAATGACAAAGATCCCTATACAGATACAAAGGTAATGACAAAGATACCTCTGGATATTAATGCTTGGAGGGTGATATTAATGACAAAGATCCTGATTTTGCAACAAGACTAAAAAATTAGACATTTCTCGTGGTGGCAAGAGGCCCAAGCATAAGAAATAGATAATAGCTTTACTTCTCTTTTATAGTTTCTAGTAGCTTTTATACTATTGACTCTTTCATATTTATTATGATATTTCTTTAAACAATATATGACAATTTAAGTTTGAAGTTGGCAATTATAACTCATTAGTAATGAATTATGAATATGATGCTTCATGAAAGTTGAAAGTTGTTTCATTTCATTTCATTTTATAACATTTCATTTCATGTTAGATATTATTTGTTGTAATGGTTAAACTTAGCTTACAAGTACAACTTTGGTGATCAATGATGATAAATGTTATATATTGAATTTTGAAAGCTTGAAACTTTAAGATTGATGAATCATGAGACTCAATATGTTGTATGTTACTATGTTACTAACTTGCGGACATGGTTGATGAAGATTATAACTTCTAGATGATTGTTGTTATATGGTTCAATCTATGCTTTTTTATGTTTTTTTATATCTAATTCATCATCCTACAATTTTTGTTGACATATATGTATCAAAAATAAAAAAATTAAAAAAATATATATATATTTTTAAAAAATCGCTCCGGGATTCGCTCCCAAACCGGGAGCTTCTGAAAATGGTCGCTCCCACTCCCGCTCCCAAGTAACATGGCTCTCGATCTAAACTTAGAAGATCAAGGAGTGTTGGACCATGTGAGAAGCAATATTGTTGAGCCTCCATCAAATGCACCCGCTGCTACCAGGAACAAATGGAAAATCAGCGAAGTCAAAACAAAGAAGATCATCCGGGACTCTATCGACAAGCACTTGGTGGCCTACATCTCCGACCTGAACACCTCCAAGGAAATCTACGATAGATTGGTGAGTTTATTTAAAGTTAATGATGCAAATCAAGTCTTGCTTCTTAGAAATAAGCTGAAGGAAATTAAGAAGGGTAAAGATGAGAGTATGCAAGCATACTTCTTAAGAATCATCAAGATCAGGAACGATCTCCTATCTATTGGGGAGATTATTACTGATAGGGAAATGGCACTCACGACTCTTGGAGGAATACCATCTGAATGGTACGTGTTCAGGACTACTCTTCTGAACAATAATGTAATTCCTGGTCTCGAGGAATTAATGGCTAGATGCATTCAAGAAGAAACAAGGGTAGAAGAACAAGAAATGCCCATGCCTAAAGGTCCTCATGCTGCCTTGTCTTCTCATGCTAAGAAAAGAAATAATTCCAAGACTAAATAAAAAATAAAGGCTCGACCTAAGGGTGGAAGAAAAGGACGATGTTACATTTGCGATAAAGCAGGTCAATATGCAAGGGAGTGCCTTGATAGAAGGGACTCACACTGGGACGATGATCAAAATCTCTCTCATGGAAATCAAAGGAATGGCAAATCAAATAGCAAAGGTAAAAGGAGTGTTGGAAATCAAGGAAGAGGACAACCATTCAAGAAGGCTAGAAATTTCAGGTATGAATCCAACACTGTTGATAATAAGCAGGATGAATATTATCTACCAACTGCTCTATCTACCTCTCCTCCTTCGGACTCAATGGGAATTTGGCTCATTGATAGTGGTGCCTCAAGGCACTTCACTGGTTACAAAGAAGTTCCCCATAATCTGATAAAGAAAGAAACTAACCTGGAAATTGTCCTTGGAGATAATATGAAATATCCCGTGAAAAGTGTAGGCAATTTCTCTCTTAAATTGAATCAAGGTAATACGATCCACTTACAGGATGTATTATATGTACCTAACCTCAAAAAGAACTTGGTATCCATCTTGGCAATGGAAGACAAAGGCTACAAGGTGACCTTCAACAATGGCAAGGTACATATATGGAAAAATAATGTTAAAGATGCCTTCACTCTTGGGTTTCGAGTTGATTCATTATATCAGGTCGGTGGAAGTCCATTAGGTGTCATGTCTTGTGACACATCTCTTCAGTCCGAACTTTGGCATCGGAGGTTTGCCCACCTTCATTATAAAGCTCTAGCCGATGTAAGACAAATGGTAACAGGGATGCCCGAATTCCAAGTAGAAAAAGAAGGTGTATGTCTGAGATGTGCCAAAGGAAAGCTCAAAAGGGGACCATTCCCCTCAAGCCAAAGCAAGACCTCTGATATATTACAACTGGTTCACTCAAGACATATCTGGTATGATCCCTATGAACTCCTTGGGAGGATATTCATATTACCTTAATTTTACAGATGACTATTCTCGAAAGACTTGGATATACTTCTTGAAAAAGAAGGATGAAGTGTTCTCTTGGTTTCAACACTTCAAAGCCTTGATCGAGAATGAAACCGAAAAGAAGATCAAGATCTTAAGGACTGATAATGGGACTGAATATGAATCTAACAAGTTTCATGAATTTTGTAAAGAGGCTGGCATCAAGAGGGAGACTACTACAACATATACTCCTGAACAGAATGGTGTGGCAGAAAGGAAGAACTGTACGATTGTGGAAGCTATCCGTGCCATGCTTCATGATCAAAGACTTCTGAAGTTTCTATGGGCCGAAGCTGCAAACATCGCCGTATATGTACAAAACCGATGCCCTCATCAAGCATTGGGTTCCAAGACTCCTGAAGAAATGTTCACCGGTAAGAAACCTAATGTATCTCATTTTAGAATTTTTGGAAGCCCTGTATATTTTCATGTGCTGAAAGAGAAAAGGAATAAATTGGGTGCATCTGGAAAGAAAGGAATCTTTGTGGGCTATGATGAAAATACTAAGGGCTATAGAATCTATGTAGCCAGTCAAAGGGAAGTCATGATTAGTCATGATGTCACCTTTGATGAAGATATGGCTCTCAGCAAGGTGGAAAATCTTCCGACTTTGAGGAGCTCTCAAGAAGCCGACACCAGGGAACCAAAAGAAAAGGATGATGAAACAATGCCTGATGTGGAAGAACCCATGGATCCTATTGATCCACTTGAGCCTTCCTCTTCTAGGAAGAGGCCCTCTTGGCTTAGGGGGCTACTCGATGATGCTGAAGGACACACTGCACCCTGAGGAACCTTCCGTGAAAGCAAGAAACCCAACAGGTATCAGGGATACCTAACCATCATGAGCACGATCATACAAAATGAGCCTTCATCATTCTCAGATGTCGTCAAGCATCAAGTATGGAAGGATGCTATGACCAAAGAATATGAGTCTATTATGAAGAATGATGTTTGGGAAGTAGTTCCCAGACCCCAGGACAAGACAGTTGTCACTTCTAAATGGCTTTACAAGATAAAGCATGCAGCAGATGGAAGTACAGAAAAATATAAGGCTCGTTTTGTCGTTCGTGGCTTCTCCCAGAAGGAAGGTATAGACTATGACGAGATATTTGCACCTGTTGCCAGATTTACCACCATCCGCTCAATCATAGCCCTTGCGGATTCACAAGGATGGAACCTACATTAGATGGATGTCAAGACCGCGTTCTTGTATGGTTCGATCAAAGAAGAGATCTATGTGGAGCAACCTAAAGGATTTGAGATTTATGATCGAAAATCTCATGTATGCAGGTTGAAGAAGGCTCTCTATGGGCTGAAGCAAGCACCCCGAGCATGGTATGAGAGGATCAATAGCTGCTTGATGAAGCTGGGATTCACTAGGAGTGAAGCCGATCCTAACCTCTACTTTAAGGTTGAAGATGACAAACCTCTCATACTAGTGTTGTATGTGGATGACCAATTTCTAACAGGTGCAGACCCTCTCATTCACAAATGTAAGAGGGAGTTGGCTTCTGAATTTGAAATGAAGGACCTAGGACTGATGCACTATTTCCTAGGACTTGAAGTCTGGCAGAAGCCAAGGGAAATTTTCCTATCTCAAGGAAAATATGTGGTGAAGATATTGGAAAGATTCGGTACGGTAGACTGCAAGCCTTTAACTACCTCGATGGAGCTTGACTTCAAGAAGTTAAGCGGTAGTGTTGTTGGACCTGTTTTACGAAATGCTATCGATTATCGGCAACTCGTCGGAGCATTAATGTTCTTAGTGAACTCCCGTCCAGATATATGCTTTGCAGTCACACATTAAGTCAACATATGGTTGAACCTCACCACATACATTGGATTGGTGCCAAGAATCTGTTAAGATATCTTCGTGGCACAATTACATATGGGTTAAGATACACTGCCAGAGATGTGAGACTACTTGGATACACTGATGCTGATTGGGCAAGTAGTGTGGTGGATCGTAAGAGCACTTCCGGAAGTTGTTTCTCCTTGGGATCTGCTTCGATATCCTGGATGAGCAGGAAGCAGAAGTCGGTGGCTATGAGCACTACCGAGGCAGAGTATATTGCTACTAGCATGGCCTCTTGTGAGGTACTCTGGTTGCGAAAGCTCTTCAGTGAGCTATTTGGATTTATATTGGATACCACCGTGATTCTATGTGACAACCAGAGTGGGATTCGTTTGTCAGAGAATCCTGTATTTCATGATTGCTCCAAGCATATCTATATCAGGTACCACTATATTCGAGATATGGTGCAGCGGGGAGCTATAAGGCTCCAACATATCGGTACAGATGAATAGGTTGTCGACATTCTAACAAAGCCCCTAGGAAAGGTCAAATTTTTGACTTTCCGAGAACGACTTGGTGTCGTTCAGAAACCCTCTGATGAGGGTCCTGTATGATGTATGGAGCTCTTGTAGCTCCGGGGGGTGCGGGGTACTTCTTGGAGCGACATATGACCACAAGGTAAAAGAATCAAAACTTTCTCTGTGACACCCCGTGGCGACTATGTAGCAGGATGATTAGTTCTCCTGTGAGGTCTAGATGATGTGTTCTCCATGACGATTATGTAGCAGGATGATTAGTTCTCCTGTGAGGTCTGGATGATGTGTTCTCCATGACGACTATGTAGCAAGATGATTAGTTCTCCTGTGAGGTCTGGATGATGTGTTCTCCATGACGATTATGTAGCAGGATGATTAATTCTCCTGTGAGGTCTGGATGATGTGTTCTCCATGACAATTGTGTAGCAAGATGATTAGTTCTCTTGTGAGGACAGGATTGATTAGTTCTCCTATGAGGATAGGATTGATTAGTTCTCCTGTCGAGGTATCCTACCCATGCAATCTGGGACTCATGGGAAGTACCTCTCATCTGATCAATGAGTAGGGAAATGAGGATAGGGACCATAGAAGTACCGATGGATGCATCGGTGTATCTACCATACTCCCTATGCTAGGATGACCTTCATTGATCTGGGATCAATGATACTGGTTTGGGACCAGTGATAGGAGTTGTACCCACTATGACACTAACTTCGGGTCGGTTGAGGACTGGTTTGGGACCAGTGGTACACACTCTGAGACTGACTTTAAGTTGGTGGAGGATGGTATGATACATCCTCGATCATTTCTTCCTCTTCATAATTCGAACAAAGAAGAACAGAGCAGGGGTCAAGCTATACAAAGTAGTGCATTTGATGGATGAATAGTAGCAACCGACAGAAGAATTGCAGATGGAGTTCTCCCTAGTTGAGGGGGAGTGTTAAAATTGGAAACTAGGGCCAAACTCCATGTGGGTCATCTTATTCATGGATGATAATATTTTTATTAGATTCCTCTCGTTGAGAGGTGTAGGATTAATCTAAAGATCATCCGATTCCGATAAGTATTTATGGAGATTTGAATTTATTTTGATTATGGAATAATTATCAAGCCGACCAGCAACTCATGTAGGCTCAGAAGCCCAACAGTCACATCTATTCAATCATCAACATTTGTGTATAAATACAGGAGGACTTTTCCTCATTTGCACTCACTCATCTCATCACATCTCTCTCTCTCTCCTGCGCAGAAAAGAGGCTCTTCTCCTACTACGCAGAAAGAGACTCTTCTCTCACACGTGGAAGGAAGACGCAAAATTTAGGGCTACAACTGCAGATCAGAAGTTTGACCAGCGTTGACCATCAGACTCTCTCTCAGAACTGTGTTGTAGGTGGAACTGACTCTCCTCTGAAGGCCACATTTTTTGGTGAAGGAATCAAGCCGATCCGATGGTCGGTTTGCAAGATATTGTTTGCCCTAGTTTGGCTGATCTAGGGTTTGCTGCTGCTGATGTAAATCAGATTTATGTATTATTTCTCTCTGCTGAATTATTGAAGATAAAGGAAGATTTGATCAAAGGGTTTCCCCACATTGGGGTTTGTCCCTGGCTAGCCGCCACATCTTGTGTCTCTTGTCTTGGCTTGTTTTCTGTCGATCGTTTAATGTTCTATCTGCACTTTACTTTATGTACATGTGATTGCTAATCTGTGGATAATAATAAGAAAGATAAGTAAATTGCTCTAAACATAGAACATACCATAACTTAACAATTTTCCTAAGTTTATACTTAGGACCCCATTAAAAATATTAATTATTTTAATATCTCCTCATCTGGGGAGAATATCTCCAAACGATTTATGGGTTGTGGAGATATCATGTGCTTTAGCCTCTCCACCAATTTTCATGGCTAGAGCACATCTGATGCTACCACAAATCAACAATAATGTCATCAATCCTAAGAAATTCTAGGGCTAGAAAAACCCTAATTTTGTGTTAATGCTACAACTTAGGGTCACTTGAAGGTTTGTGGATCATCTTGTTGATTATTGTGAACGGAATCCTATTGCAGCAACTGGAAATTATTCTCCTAATTGTTATTTTAAATTAACAATTTATTTACTGTTTCCTACAACAAACACTGAATAATACACACTACAACCTACACAAATAAAACTGCGTAAGAATACATGCTGGAAGAAATGCTAGAACATACACATAAAATAACACAGTTATTTTTGGACAAATGTCCTTGGAAAAACCCAACTTGGGAAAATTGGTGCAACAATGAGGGTTTTATTTTATTATGCAGCAGTGAAATCTGAGTACATCTATGGATGCCCAACTAGCAATCCAAACCGCAAGAAAAACTGGGAAAAATACTAAAGGGAATTACCCTTCTCCCACAAGAAATCTCATGCTCGGCTTTCCCTACCAAAACTTGGCCACCTGGAGCTCTGTGTCAACCTTTGCCCTGCTACGCGTCGCTGGCTAGATGGCTTGCTTCGAACTGGGCTCTGATGAAGTCGTTCTGCCTTTGGTTGCTAAGGAAATCGCCTCTCCGGTCCTATAGGACTTCTTCCCAGCCTCTGGAACTAAGAATGATATTTCCTTCCCCTAAATCGAACTGTCTAATTGAAGCAACTGCGCAGTCCCTCAACGCTGCCTCTCCAGGATAACTTGGCCCTCTTGTTGCTGTTTCTCTGGATGTGGAAAATCTTTCCTCCAGATCACTGTCCCTGCCCCTCACTCACTGCTTCGATCTTTAGATCTCTCTCCGGAAATTGACTGCTACTAGTCTGGAAATCAATCTTCTCTGAAATCGAACCTCTCAAGTGTCTTCTCCAAGTGCCCATCGACTTCATCTTATAATCCTCTATTGGGACTCCAACATCCAAGATTAAATCTTAATCGATGGCTAAGATCATCTTGAATTCAATCCATGTGAGTTTCTAGATGATTCTTGCCTTCACTTAATTAATCATATTTTCTAAGTTTAGACTTAGGAAATATTTAAAAATTAGTTAATAATCTAATTAAGTCATTTCTAGGCAGAATTTCCAGAAACAATTTCTGGGTTTTGGAGATGTCATGTATTCTAGCCTCTCCACAAAATTTCAAGGCTAGAACACATCTAATGCGACAAAAACTAACACTCCCTCTTAGCGAGGAATGTGTTCTAGTGCTCTACTGCCCATCCTGTAGCAGCACCCTGTCTCTGCATCATCTCCTGTCACGCTGTTGATGTCTGGCTGCTGTTGCCCACCAACCACTACGTAAATCTAATATGTCTTGCATCTGTGCTACTGCTGACACTGCTAAACTGTTGCCAACACTACATCTGCATTACAACTCCCTCTCATATGTTCTTGTTTGCAATTGCAACAACTGCAACTGAGAAGCATCCTAAATACTGAATCAACTGTGATCAACATGATGCATCTGTCTCCCGAGTCTCTAACTGCTACTAGCTACTGCTCTGTCTACTAAAGACTCTATGTTGTTGTTGACTCTACACTGTGCCAACTACACTACTGCCAACTGTACACTACGCTCCCCTACATCTGACTGCTACTAATCTGCAACTATCACTTGGCCTCTGACTGCATCTACTGCCACTGTTCCATCCTACTACTAAATACTGTGGGCCCCTGTAGCAAGGTATTGATCCATGAGGTGGACCTCCTCAAGGATCCTGCCCATCTGTAGCGCTCTGGGGCTAGAACACCAAATCTCCCCACCTCACTCGAGGAAGTATGTCTGCAAACATGGAGAAGTCTTCCTCCAACCTGGAGGACAACCTATCAATCTTGGCATGAGTTGCCTCTCGGTCTTGCTTCTCCTCTTTATCATTTTTCCTGAGAGGACACTGGGCATTGTAGCGACCAAACTTGCCACATCTAAAGCACTTGACATTTGACATCTCCTTCTTCTTCCTCTGCTCCCCCTATCCCTGATTGGGACCCTTTGATGTGAGGGCGACATTCTCCTCCTCCTTCACCTGATTCGATCTACTACTGCCATTGATGGAGCTCTTCAATAGAGCTTGTCTCAAGTCCTCTTGCCGCAAATCGGCCCACATCCTGTCCCACCTTGGCAAGGTGTCTCTGCCCAAAATACTTTGGACGAATACCTGCCACTCCTCGAAGACACTGTTTAGTGCCAATTGCACTAGCTCTGTGGGTTGAGGCACTGCGCCAACCACTGACAACTGGTCTCGGACCTCCTGAATCCTAGTGAGGAAGGAGTCTATGCCTTCCCCATTCTGCATCCCGATGAGCCTCAACTTCTCTTCTAAGTACATCTTCCACTGCTCGGAAGTTCCCTGGTACAACGTGGAAAGTGTATCCAACATCTATTTTGCCATTCCCTTGGTCGCTATGTGTGATACTACTTGATCCCGGACACCATCTAGGATCAATCTCTTTGCCCACGCCGTCTCTTTCTTGTACTCATTCAGTTGATCTGCATCCTAGGGTACTGCTACCACTGCATCAATATATGGCTTTAGGCCATAGTCATCTAGAAGGAAGGACATCCTTTCCTTCCAGATGACATAGTTGGAATCTCCATCCAACTTGCCTTGATCACGAAGTCCAACAGTGGCAATCTCAGCAAATGTAAAAAATATCCTCTTCCCTTCTGCTCAACTGCTGCTCAGCTATTCACACTCCATTCTAGAGTGAGAAAATCTACTCACAACGATTGTTGATCTATAAGGAAAATCGAACTTCTTGAGACTAGAAGTTCCCTGATGAAAATTTTCCATCATTGTGTGCTCTTCTTCCTTCCACCCAATGCTAGCTCTGCTCTAGAAAACCGCTGCAAAACTACTTTTTCCAACTAGAGATCTGCTCTGCAAAAATATTGGGTTGCTCCCTCTGCCTCTAGAATCCCTCGACTGGGAGAGATCAAATTTTTCTATCCCTTAGAAAAATAGAATCTCCCCAAGAAACTCAGCCTCTTGGCAAAGTGACTACGCTGCCCTCTGGGGTTTCGATCTGCTGCCCACACTGAATAGAGAAACTCCTTTTGTCTTCACTACTGAGCTCTCTGGCTGATCAACTGCGCTCTAATACCACGCAAAAATTCTGAAAACCGAAATCCTATTGCAGCAAATGGAAATTATTCTCCTAATTGTTATTTTAAATTAAAAATTTATTTGTTGTTTCCTAACTCACACTACAACCTACACAAATAAAAATATGGAAGAATAAACACTAGAAGAAATGCTAGCGCACACAAAAAATAACAGAGTTATTTTTTGACAAATGTCCCCGCAAAAACCCAACTTGGGAAAACTGGTGCAGCAGTGAGGGTTTTATTTTATTATACAACAGTCAAATCTGAGTACATCTATGGATGCCTAACTGGCAATCCAAACAGCAAGAAAAATTGGGCAAAATACTGAAGGGAATTACACATCTCCCATAAGCAATCTCTGGCTCGATTTTCTCTACCAAAACTAGACCTCCTGGAGCTCTGTGTTAGCCTTTGTGCTGCTATGTGTAGCTGGATGGACGGCTTGCTTTGCACTAGGCTCTGATGAAGTCATTCTGCCTTTGGATGCTGAGTAAATCGCCTCTTCGGCCCTCTGGGACTTCTTCCCAGCCTCTGGAATTGAGAACGATATTTCCTTCCCCCAAATCAAACTGTCTGGCTGAAGCAACTGCGTAATCCCTCAGCGCTACCTCTCTGGGATAACTTGGCCCTCTTGATGTTGCCTCTCTTGATCTGGAAAATCTTTCCTCCAGATCACTATCCTTGCCCCTCACTCACTACTTCGATCTCTAGCAACTCACTGCTATTACTCTAGAAATCAATCTGCTCAGAAATCAATCCTCTCAAGTGTCTTCTACAAGTGCCCATCGACTTCTTATAATCCTCTATTGGGACTCCAGCGGCCAAGATTAAATCTTAATCGATGGCCAGGATTAACTTGAAGTCGATCCGTGTGGGTTTCTAGAACATTCACACCTTGACTTAATTAATTCTGATTAATCAACCATATTCCCTAAGTTTAGACTTGGGAAATATTTAAAGACTGGCTAATAATCTAATTAAGCCATTTCTAGGCGGAATTACCAAAAACGATTTTTGGGTCTTGGAGATCTCCTGTATTCTAGCCTCTCCACAAATTTTCAAGGCTATAACACATATGATGCTACAAAAACTAACAATGATATCATTAAAGCAAACCTTTTCTCTCTCCTTGTATGCCTAGTGCTACTTTTGAGTCATGCATTGAAAACCCCAAGCTACAAGTCCATCTTTATAGGCTTCTTTGTAGGTATGTTATTACTTATCTCCTAAAATTGAGCCTTGTCCTTAGTTTGAGTATCTTGAGTAAGCCTAATGAAGTGTTGCCTTTGAACCTTAAACCTAGAATATCCTTTAGGTGACCTATATTGGGAACCCTCCCATGTGGTAAATTCCACTAAAGATTAGGAGGTGGATTACTAAGGTGATAGTGGCATCCACCTCATTGTTGTGTCTTAGTTTTGCCTTTGTCTTGCAAGGAATCTCACAAGACCTACAATATTTCGAGGCAACAACGACAACAGAGGGGAAATGCTTCATGGCAAGGTGCCATGGTCATGGGACTAGCTAATGGAGGTCCATCATCCTGAGTGTATATATGTATGGAGGGAGCAGTGGTTGAGGCATGAGTCACCCCTTTTCTCAGCCTCCTTTTCCACCCCTTGAGTGTGCCTTTTACTTCGTTTTAAGTTTTGATAATGCTTTGATAGGGAGAATGCCTCAAATGTCCAAGCTTGCTTTTAATGATATAGAATTTATTTACCCTTTAATGATGAGTCATCTTCTTTCTCATCAGGGTTGGAACATGAAAGGGTTCCTCTATTATGTGATGGAGCATCTAGTGCTCAGGAGCTGGGTGATGGCTAATGGGGTTGGGGGAGGGGAGATGGTAGAGCTCATGCTAGGCTTTTTCCCACACACTAATTAATGTCCCTGCCATCTTTCATATTTTAACTTTTCTTTTCTTTCATGTTGGTCTTCTTATGTTTTTTTCTTGTAGCTGCATCAACATCCTGGGTAAATTTTTTGGCCCAAACTCATGGATGAGGATATGAGGGTGCCAATCCCAATGAATCAATGACAATAATCCTGAAGGATGGACATGAAATTAGAGGAATGGTGAAAAGTGGCAAGTATGGAAGGGCGACTTCAATCCAAGTTTCCTAAGTAATGCCCCTCCTAGGACCCTAAGGCCTTGAAGGAGGTCCCATTAGACTAGGGTGAAAAACTAACCCCCCTAGTAAGGTGAGAGAACAAGTTTACAATCAAGATCGATCGATCATCCAGATCACCCCTTAATCCATGTCAGAATGCACAAAACATTAAGTAAAAGCATATGATCGCAAAATGGTTAAAGTACGTGCCAAATGGTGACCCACCTTCTTTCAAGAGGAATGCCGGATGGGGAGAGGTGTCTGACTGGTGCAAATGGCGGAGGAATATGGTATATCATCATATACTAAGCAATGTAGGGCTGATGGTTGGCTGGCTATCAAAAAAAATTCTCCTATGGGGTTACCCACTTTTGGTGGGTAATAGGCATGAGTGTAGAGAAGCCTACAAGCCGTACTATTCCTCATAGAAAAATATGTTATTTTTCTTTATATCATGGTTGTTTCTAATGTCCCTGCAGCTGTGAACTTCTATACTCTTCTCATTGCATGCACATTGTAGGGTTGTCACAACCTTAGGTTGGACAGAGACCACAGGCTATCCAAATAGTCGTTCTCTTTTGTCCTCTATGATCAGTTTCTCTCTTATTCTTTGTTGTCCAATATTTTAATCTGGACTTAACATTTGGATACTAGAGAATGGATTCAAGGCCCCAACTATTGATTTAAAGTAGATTCCATGTGTTTGGGCCAAATCCATGACTTTGGGACAAAATCCGTTCCCTTGGGGCATAAAATATGCATTTGAGAACAAGAGCATGCATTTTCAAGGCATAAATATGCATATATTGTCAAAACCATGCATCTGGACCTTAATCCATGGAGTTAGGACACAAAGCATGAGTTTAAGGCAAAACTTAATATGCTGGTGACCTAATCCATATACTTAGTTGTAAATTATCTATTTGGAGCCCAAACTACATACGTAGTTACAAATTCATATGTTGAGAGCCAAATCCATGGGATTTATTCTAAGGTATTGACTGATAAAAATCCTAGTAGATAGTGCCTAGATCAAGGGTCTGGGGATAAAATCATGCATCTAGGACAAATCTCTTCACTTGCAGCTTAATAGTTTGGGATCTAATCCATCGAATTTAGGGCTTAAAGCCTTATATTTGGCATTAAATCCATGCATTTGGAGCCTAATATGTGTGTTTGAGGTACAAACCATGTCTTTGACGTAAAATTTGTTTATTCAACAAAACGAATGAAACTAGAGCCTAAATCATGCATTCAGGATCAAATCAATGGGATGACGGACTAAAACAAGTATTTAAGAATGAACTCATAATTTAGGACCACATCCATGAATTTTGGACCAAAATGCTCTTCCTGAAACCAAAATACTGCATTTGAGGCCAAACCCACACATCTAGAACCAAAATATGGCATTTCAAGTTCAATCCATGCATTTGGAGCCAAAACGGTGCATTTGAAGCCCAAATGAATTATCTTGAGGCCTTTAAATAGATGAGTATGACAGACTAATTAAATCATTATGGATCAAATTTATCAAGGGTCAAATTAATCAACTAGAATGCCAGTTAGTTTATAATTAAGGCCAAAACCATCCATTTGAGGGACAACCCAAACCCGTGCATTTGAGGGACATAGCATTCATTTTGAGCCAAAACTATACAATTTTTTCTCAAAGTTAGAACCATTAGCTTGCTTCCACCCTACTGTAAAAAATGCCAGAATAAGTATCCCTGTCCCTTGTAAGCAGATCCATGGAAAAGAACTGTGAGAAAATTGCTGCATCTATCCCTTTATAAATTTAATAAAAGGAATTGGTTGGACTTGTTTTTGTGCATGCAACAATCATTTGAAAAAGTTTTTCTCACCTTTCCACTACAATGCACAGGGAAAAGACAGCAACGGCAATGCTTTAGATGTAATTTCTAAGACAATGATCTGTAAAGACCCCAGATATTCCATAGAATTATTTAGGAAAGAAGTGATTTCACATAACTATATCATTCTGTACATGAGATTCTTCCATCATGTAATTCATACACATTTTATTTATAAGTGATACTTACAATTTCCTTTTTAATTGTTATGTTGAGTTAGTGTTTTACCAGAAGTTCTTTGGCAATCAATTCATGACTTGAATGGTAGCACATAATTCTTGTACAACCAAACATAAAATCTGAGATATAGATGCTCAATGCTAATGGACAATCAAAATAATGTGTGGAAATGAATGAATATAATGATTGAGCCTAGATTCTTAAGTTTTAGATGCTGAGGAAAGGATCTTATCAAGTAAATTGACCAGGTCTAGATTTTTAATAGAACTCCCACCTCCCATCAAAAAATATCATTTGTATCTCTTTGTCCAGTAATGTAAATACAAGATGCATTTTTCCAGAAAAGAGAAATGACTTTCTGAATTCTCTTCTGCTTCTATTTCCCATCGTGCTTCTTGCCCCCCGTTGCGATTCCATAAACCTAATTTCCTTCCTCTCACATATCCAGCCCCCACTTCAAATGACATATATGCTCAACAACATTTGTATTTAGTAGATAAAAAATGTATAGAGGGCTTATACCTTCAAAGGATGTGCGATCCATTGATGGAATATGCAGGCATAGAACCTCAAACAATCTGCATACAAAAAAAAAGAAGATAACGGTACTTTAAAAAAGAAAAACTCAGACTGACATTAATTATACTTAAAAAGAACGCTATTATCAGATTTCATTCAGATATTCATTAGATGCTGGGGATATTACACTTGAGAGAAACTTACTCTCCAAGAGACTGATGATGCGATGCCATTCCCAAACCGGTTCCATCTATGCCTGCATATTTACATAAGATTTGAGAAATATGCTGCAAACAGATCTTTAAAGGATTTAATCCTAATTTACAAACTTATAGTTGTTAAGTATTCAATTATAAAATTTTGTCAATAACAGCTTCGCTCACTAGTGAGGATGATGGACTATTAAGCCATCCACAAGGGTTCCATTCTTTTTATGGTATGCCACTGAATCACATGTTAGAAAGGGATGAGATCGGTTGCAATTCCCAACCAATTTTGGTGGAATAGATACCCTTGAGACCCACCACCTCAGCAGAAGGGAATCTGTGTTATGTGATGCAACGGTGCAACCTCAAATCTTTGGGCATGTTTCTCAAAGAAACTTCCAAAAACAATATTTATCAAATTTTCATACAAGGACTGTCCATCAATATTTATTAAAGATGGGGAAGAATGATCCCTTCCCCTGCGTTGGGAAAATATTGAGAACTGGTAAGGATGTTATTTAAGCCCACAAGACCCTTTGCTTAAAAGATTCAACACAACATTGTAATCTTTTAATGAATCTCCAACGGTGAATAGTGTCTGCAAAAGTTGTTTAAAATAATTGGTCCTTTCTTTCTCTTTTATGGCCACAAGTCTGTCCAAGCAAAAAAAATAACTTCTAAAGACGAAAGTACAAGCATTCATTGCATTCCAGTGAAGTAGGTGTAAATATTATTGCAGAATGTTTTATTTTTGGTTCTTTTCCTAATATATCATTGTGGGGAAGGATACCCTTGAGCCATTCTCAGCAGATGTATAAGTTCAAGCCTCAAAATATAGTTTCTGAATAGGTTCTTGATTAAAAAGTATGATTTGTCCAAATAATAATAGTTGTTTTTACCATATCTGGGAAAAATTGTCACTTACTATTATTACCCTGTCAAACTCAGTTCAGCCCTGCTGCCAAGATTTGACTCTGTCAGAAAGTGAAACTCACTGACAGTGAGTCTGATCGACATGCAAAGCATGGGTTACTTGGTGCACAACAACTCATACTTCGGGGTGGATGAAAAACAGATTTGTAAACTGCCATGGATATTCTATTGGACAGTTCATCACATCAGAGCTGATAAATTAAACTGAAATTTATATTATGAAGGTTAAATTCCTTAAAGATTCCAAATTTGTTAAGTATTGATTTTCTACTTATTTGTGAAATAGATAAAATGAAGAACATAGAGAGAAACAAATACAATCACAGACCATCAATGATGAACACAAGGATTTTCTTTGGTAAACACTTAAGAGAGAAAACCCAGCTAGAAGGTGAGGTTGCTCTGCTCTCTTTTCTATTATGGAAATAATGCAAGGACAAAGGAGAGGGCACTCTCTATGGAGTTCCCTGATACCTATGGCCTATTAGACTACTACTGAACACTAATCCCCTTTGTTAAGCTCTCTCACTCACACTCCTAGTTACTTTGTTTTAATGTGGAACAAGATATAACAACAAAGAATGGAACCCCTTCTCCTCCTAGTGGCCTAGTTTTAACATAACTCGATAGCCAACTAGGGGTCAGGTTTGACTCCACCAACTATCAACTAAAGTTACAAATTTGACCCTCCTAAAGTCTTCTTCATAGCTCATACATAGCTAGCCCCTTTTGCATGAGTATGGGGACTGATGTGGCATCCTCTCGAACTATGGTGATCAAATCAGAAGTTCAACTTCCGAGAGGCATAACTTTTGCATACGAACTCTAATTGGCATATTTCTTGCACCTTTGGAAAGATCTCTGAGTGTAGAACATCACCTAGCAGTTTGGCACAGTTTTTGGACCCCCAAAAACTTCATTTAATGTCTCAAAATAGACTGAGAAGGTTTCAAACCCCAATTCTCCAAACTAGGACTTGTCGCTAAAATTAAAGTAGTGAGCTAATTTATCCAAATTTTCCACTCTGAAAGCATCAAGATAGATGACAGCTAATATAATGACCCAATCCATACAAAAAAATCATACATACTAAATATAAATGCCAAAAGAAAAGAAAACTCCTTTTTTAAAGATTGTTTGCTGTTGAGGGGGGGGGGGGGTGCGACTGGTGGCTCTACAATCTGAACTAGGGTTTGAGTTAGGGTTTGGTCGCTGGTAACCATGGCGGGTCTTGGAGGAGGGAGTTCTGCTCCCTCCTACAATCAAATAGTCGCGAATAGAAGCAAGGGAACTGGGTCTTGGAGGAGGGAGTTCTGCTCCCTCCTACAATCAAATAGTCGCGAATAGAAGCAAGGGAACTGATCTGCATTTCTTCAAGAAACCAACAGAGGTGATAACTGAGAATATTAACACAGGAAATATCAAACCTCACGGATAGAAAGAAAATCATGAGAAAGATAGCAGGGAGAAGACGAAAGAGGATAGCAGTCAAAAAGTTGCACCTATGAGTGTGACAGGGGTTTGTAAACCCAAATCGACCATTATTCCCTAGGTCGTTTTAAGTGACCCAGCGCTACAGGTGCACAGAGTTCACATGGTGGAACACGTGGTTATATGAAAATTTATGGGGATTTGGCCAACGGAGAAACCCTTACATGCATGGATAAGGAACCACTGGAAACCAAAGGGGGGAAATAAACCTTCACCTTGGATCCAAGGGCTTCTTTACGGTGGTGTTCACGAGCTTAGAAGATAAAGACAGAGTGTTCGAGGGAGGACCCTATTTTTACGCTGCTGCAGGCCTTTACATGCAACCATGGGTGATGAATTTTGTCCCAAAACAAGAAACGTTCACTTCAGTACCGGTATGGATAAGACTATACTCCCTTCCTTTAGATTATTGGTTGCCGGAGTCTTTAAAGGCTATTGGCAACAAACTAGGGCATTTTATAAAGATATCATATGCGACTCTAAGAGGTAAATACACTTCATTCGCCCGGATTTGTGTGGAAATGGACTTATCTGGGGCACTTCCAGACGAGATCATTTTAGAAGTGTATGATGAAGAATGGGTGCAAGCGGTGGACTATGAACATGTCCCATTTAGGTGTCGTAAGTGCCATGAACACGGGCACCTATATAGAGACTGCCCATCAAACAAACTGGAGAGCAACACAAAAACCACCACAAGCAAAGATCCCGAGGGTTTCACTAAGGTGGGGGGTAAAGGGAAAGGAGGAAAGCGGTACCAAAAGAAAATCAACGAGGACGGGCAACCGAGCCACAATAGTTTCAAAATCTTAGAAGAAGAAGTTGGAAACAACGGAGCAAACCAGGAATCGGAGACTAATACCAATGAGAGGGAAAGAGATGCTCGCATGGAGAATATACCAGAGAACAACCAGGAAAAGGATGATCTACCGAGCATTGTGGAGCTCAGTAGGGACCATGAGATGACCCCAAGTGAGGCGGGAACAGAGGACCATGAACTGTAGGATATTCTTGATAGGGAGAACTTAGATCTAGAAAAGTTTCCGGAGCAAGGTATTGCCAAAGGGGTTGACTCCCTGCCAAAGGAGGAGTTTGACAGGGTTCAACAACTCTTCCTTTGGAGATCCCAATCGAAGGGTTTTGGAGTCAAAAGAAACCATGACAGCCAGGAGAATAGAGGGATGAAAACAATGGAGGAAACACCGGGGCACTCTTCCAAGAATCCGAGTAGGAAAAGAGGAAGAAAAAGACAGAATGAGTTGCTAACCAAATGTGGAAAACTCATGATTAACTCAGGTAAGATGAGAGATCTCACCAGTTACTCCTTTACAAACCTTTCTTAATGAAGCTTACAACCTGGAACATTAGGGGCCTAGGAAGTAAAAGGAAACAAAGAAATCTTAGCAGTAGAATAAAAGAAGAAAAACCAAATATGGTTTTTATTCAGGAAACTAAGTGTTCGATGGACAAGATCAGAGAAATACATAGCAAATGGTTAAGCAAGTATGAGTATCTAGAGGTTAAGGCAGATAACTCGGCAGGAGGGATTCTTACGCTTTGGGATCCCCAGAAACTTGGAATCCTAGATGCGGAAGCATCCAGGAACTATCTATCGCTGGTGATTCAACCTTTGGGTGATAGGGAGACTTACATGATTACAAATGTCTATGGTCCTCAAAAACTAGAAGACAAACTCAAGCTTCTCACCTCCCTTGAGGAGCTGAGAGAGAGATATCCTGATATGCCCTGGATTCTGGCAGGGGATTTCAATATGATCAAATCTCTTACAGAGAAAAAAGGTGGCACCAGAACACTAGGCAGAGACTCCATTGCCTTCCAGAACTTCATAAATAAAATGAGACTAGTGGATGCTGAAACAATAAATGGCACTTTCACCTAGAACAACAAGAGAGGAGGGGCTTCTCAAGTTGCCTCTAAACTAGATAGATTCATAATCTCAGAGGACCTCCTTCTCACAGGCCTTGACATGTTAGCTCTAATCCTTCCCTTTGGAGGCTCAGACCATTGGCCTGTCCAGCTTGAAGCCACTTTTATGGGTACACCGAGGAACAGACCTTTTAGGTTTGAAAATGTCTAGCTCTCTCACCCTGACTTCACCAACAATATTAACAAATGGTGGATGGAAGATTTGCCCATTCAAGGCACTAAAATGTTCATGCTGCAACAAAGACTTAAACACATCAAATCCAGACTCAAAGATTGGAACAAAAAAGAGTTTGGTAATATTTTTAAAGCTAAAAGAGAAGTTGAATAGAAACTCTAGGGGATTAATCAGATCATAATCACAGATGGTTTTATCAAGGAAAGGAAAACTCAAGCTGATTCTCTTCAAAAGGAATGGGAAGATAGGTGCATGCAAGAGGAGATATTCTGGAGACAGAAATCGAGAGTGCAGTGGATTAGAGAAGGGGAAAGAAACACAAAGTTTTTTCATAAATCAACTTTGGATCATAGGTCACATAACATAATTTCAAAAATCAGAGATTTTCAAGGGAAAGAGCTCATCTCCCACAAAGAAATGGAATCTGTCCTAGTACAACACTTCCTTAGCATTGCAAAGGAGCCTCTCTTAGACAGGTCACGGTTCATTAACAATTTCACAAAGTACATTCCCAAGCTTGTAACAAGGGAAGACAATCACAATCTTAATAGGCCAATGTCTGAAGATGAGGTCAGTGAAGTTCTCAATGAGATGCAAAATAGGAAAGCTCCTAGCCCGAATAGATTCAATGTGGACTTCTTCAAAGAATTCTGGAAAAAAGTCAAACAAGACATCCTTGATGTAGTGGAAGACTCCAGAAGATCCAGAACGGTTTTGAAGGCTCTCAATGCCTCTTTCATAGCTTTGATTCCAAAGAAGGAAAAAGCTATGACACCAGATAGATTCAGACCCATAGCTTTATGTAATGTGGAGTACAAAATTATTTCCAAAGTGATCGCTGACAGACTCAAGCCCCTTCTTCCAACTCTTGTCTCAGAGGAGCAAACTGATTATGTGGAAGGAAGACAGATTCTCAATAACATCATACAAGCTCATGAGGTGGTACACTCTCTTAAGAGCAATAAGCAAGTTGGTATGATCATACAACTTGACCTAGCGAAAGCTTATGACAAACTAAGTTGGTCTTACATCAGGGCAGTGCTGAGAGCTTATGGTTTCAACCACAACTGGATTAGATGGGTTATGGCCCTTGTATCCACGACTAGTTTTTCAATCCTGCTTAATGGCTCACCCTCAATAACCTTTATGCCTTCTAGGGGTCTCAGACAAGGAGATCCGCTCTCCCCCTTCCTCTTTGTGCTCATGATGGAAGGGCTAGGCAGAGCGATAAAAAGTGCAAGTGCTGAAGGAAGAATCCAGGGACTGAAACTTACCATAGATGGAGCTGCTTCAACTCACCAACAATTTGTGGATGACACTATGCTGCAGGGCATTCCCACGGTCAAGGAAGCCAAAGCTTTTAAACAAATCTTGAATGACTTTGCTATGGCCGCTGGTACAGAGGTAAGCCTTGACAAATCAAAAGTTTTCTTTTTTAACACTGACATTGCTATTCAGAGAAACCTCACCAGAATTCTAGGGTTTCAAAGGGATCAGTTACCTTCTAAGTACCTTGGAATGCCTCTTACGGACAAACCTCTAAGCAGGGGAGTGTGGGAGCCGATAATTAACAAACTTCAGGATAGGATCAGGAAATGGACATGAAGATCTTTGAATTTGGTAGGGCGCCTTGTGCTTACAAAGGCTGTCATGCAAACCATACCCATTTTCATGATGTCAGCTCTTCCTGCTCCTACAGGAGTTATGCAACAGATCAGGAATATTCAAAGAGATTTTCTTTGGGGCAAAGGGGAAGAGAAAAAGAAATGGGCTTTGGTAGCTTGGGACAAGGTCTACAAACCTAAGGCCCATGGTGGTTTGGGGTTTCACGACCCTGAAACCCTTAGCAGAGTTTCGGGTGCAAAACTTTGGTGGAGGTGGCTTAAAGAATCGGCAACCCCTTGGCCAAGCTTTGGAAACAGAAATATGCAAATAATTGGCAGGAGAGGGATCATATCCAAATGTCTGGGCTTATCAAGGGCTCCCACATTTGGAATCTTGCTTGGGAAAACAGAGCCATTGTCTAGCAGCATAGCTTCTAGGAGATCCGAGCTGGGAACCTAGCAAGATTCTGGGAGGACCGCTGGCAGCATGAACCAAACTTGTTTAGGGAAGAACTAACCACTCTCAAGAATGACACTGACAACAAAGGTTTATGCATGGTAAGTGACTTCTGGGATCAGGTAAGGAATAATGGTAAATGGAGAATATGGAAGGATCTGGGCTATAGTGAAGAGAGCCCTTTGAAAGCTCAAGCGGGCTCTCTTGCTCTAGACTTCGAACAGAGAAAGATTTTGGTATCATCGTCGTCTAAACAACTGAGATGGGGAAGAAACACAAAAGGTAACTTTAACCTCAAAGAAGCTAAACGAATAGCCCTAGGGTTTGATTATCAAAACCCTGATAAGGTATGGAAGGACCTTTGGCAACACCAGCATTGGATGAAAATAAAGTTGTTTATGTGGTTGGTTCAACAAAAGAAAATTCTAACTTGGGAAAATCTTTTGAAAAGGGGTTTTGTTGGCCCATCCAAATTCCATCTATGTGGTTCACAAGAGGAGACGATGGAACACTTACTCAACCTCTGCCCATTCACCTCTACCTTGTGGGATTGGGTGGCCTCAGTCTTCAGGCAAACTGACAAGGACAGACTCAGTATTACCAACACTTTGAAGAATTAGAGAAAAGACTTCTCAGGCAATGAAATCATCAACAAAGCTTGGACTCTGGTTCCAGGCTTCTTAATCTGGGATGTCTGGAAAGAACACAATGGCAGGATTTTCAAGAATAAAACTAGCTCAACCCAGAACATTATTGCACAAATATTAAGACAGCTCAAAGACACTGTTGGAGCCCTTTTAGGGAGACCTCCTGAGGACCCTACTCTGCCCCAGGACGCTCGTATACTGCTGCAGTTGGGTCTCCATTCGCTAGTTCCCCAGAGCATAAACAAGGGTGTGAGCCAGATAAATGCTGGTAAAGACTTTTGGCAACCTCCTCCTCATGGTTTCTTGAAATTCAATATAGATGGAGCCTCTAAAGGTAACCCAAGGATGGTTGGTTTTGGAGGGGTCATCAGAGATGAGCAGGGGTGCATTAAGGATATCTTTCACAGTCATTTGGGGACTGCCACTAATAACATGGCGGAGCTCATGGCCTTAGAGTAGTGCCTGGAAATACTAATCGAGTCAAATTTACATAATGCCATCATTGAAGCAGACTCTGAATTGGTTATTAATGCGGCCAAGAAGATATGTAATGGAAAAGCACCTGGAAAAGTTTCAAAACATTGGTGGCTTTTGCAGGTCTTTCAGTGCATTCATTCCCACCTACAAACCCTGAGAACAGCCAGCTTCATTCATGTGCGAAGAAAAACCAATATGCTAGTTGATCGCTTGGTGAATAAAGGAGTGTTTTGCAAAGAAAGTTACAGCAGGTATGCTTGGGATTCGACACCCTCGGGGAAATTGCGTGAGGATTGTCAAAGACAAGTGGCCAAAGACATGGAGTACTTCCAGACTATTAGGAATGAACAAGAAGGAAGACTAGTGGAAGCAGGAGTAAGCGGAAGCGAAAGTCATTCTTAACCGTTGATCCCTCAAAAATGCTTAAAACAGAGCTTTCTACAGGGGAGGGGCACTTGGTAAACAGCAGGCTTCTTAGAAGGTCGTCGACCACAAATCTTGATAGCCTTCGTCATCGAATGGCTATCGGGTGGGAAAGTGATCGAAGGTTAACTATTCAAGCGGACCCGAAGATTTTTAGATCAGCGGTTCATAATCTTCATTGGGTCCGTAAAGAGGGTAAAGATCATGCAAGTTTCTGATCTGATATCTCAGAGGACCGTCAGATCAACAGGGGCCTAATCGTATGGATATCGGGTTCTAAAAGTAATCAAAGGTTAAGTCTCAGACCGGACCCGAACATTTATAAACCAATGGCTCATAATCCTTATCGGATCCGTGAACCGGGTAAAAGGGGCGCATGTTTCCGAGGCGATAGTGTTCATGACCGTCGGATCTTACGGGATCTGGATCGAAAGGATATCGGGTTTCAACATGGGAGGAGGTTAAGTCCAAGAACGGACCCGAAGTTTTATACATTGATAGTTTATTTACCCTGTCAGCTCCATAAAACTAGTAAAGGTCACACATATCTCCAAAGCGATTTCTTTAACGACCATTGGATCACTGGGGGTCTTATTGAATGGCCATCGGGTTGGATAATGGGCAGAGGTTTAGATGTAAGATTTAGGTATAAGGTTTCGGGTTGTGTAGATGGTTAATCTTCATCAGGTTAGCCCTTGTTGGTCTTTACACTTGTAAAGACATGTAAAATATGTAATATTTCTTGTGGTTAATAGAAGGCTTTACTCTTACTTGACCAAAAAAAAAAATTGCCTGCTGTCGAGTTTTTGTTGAACCCAAATTGAACTCTTACCCCCTAGCCTAACGGAATCACTTGGCAAGCCAAAATTTTCAACATTGATTTTGTCTTGAGAGATCATCTTACAGTTGAATCTAAGCATAAAGGAGCATCAACTAAGTTTTTGACCTATTAGTTTCTAGAGGTTTAGATGAGTTGTCAACACATAAATAGACTATATGTTGTTTCACAAAAAAGTGTAATACTACTCAATCCTTCATGATCTTGACTCAAAAATCAAACCACTTCCGGAGTGCAAGAATCAATGAAACTTGTGATACTATAATTTCCCAAACTAAAATATTTGGCAAATTCTTGGAATTTAACTCAACAAAAATTACTTCATAAAATTTTATTCATTTAATAAAACATTGCCATGTAAAATGGGACAAATAGAATATGACAACAAAAATAATCTCAACTTTTATTATAATAAACTGCGATTTACATGCAAATACAACCAATATAGTTGAGATGAAAAAGTTGGCCTCAAGAATTTGCTCCAACGTTGCACCAGCCCTCCAAAATGGGACTACAACTGCTACGCTCTCCTGTGAATTCTAGATGAATTCACCAAGGGGAGAGATGGGTACTCATCCACTCTCATTGAATCACCCGAGAGTTTTCGTCCCGGGGCTACCGCTGAAGTTGGGAACTCTCGGATCTAAAAACCTATCTACAAGAAAATACTCAACTCAAAGATGTCCCAAATCATATCCTTCTCCTCCTTTAAAGACTCCATAGATAGATCTCCAAGCCTCCGAAAACATCTTATTTTATTATTTTATTATTATTCTAAAAGCTCCTCCCTTGACTTTATCTTATGTGACTTTTAATTTTATTTTATTTCACTTAAGTCAACTTTTGCCTTTTTCCTCCAATTAATTATTTTTCCCCTTTTGAATTAAATGACTAATTAAAGTCATTTTTAATCTGGTAAAATGGTAAATCACCAACCATACTCTCTCTGACCACTGGAAGTCACTTCTCAACATCTCGTCCTGTAGATATTTTCGTTCCAGTTCTAACGAGCTATTACACTAAGGCATTCCATCAAATGGTCCTCTTGGAATGCTGCCTCACACGTAATTAATTAAGTCAGGCCCAACAATAATTTTGAATTGTCAAAATGTAACGGAACTACAGGAAAATTGTGTGAATGATGGAATATGCCAAGCGAATGCCATCAAATCCCATAAAAACTACCAAAAACCTCTTCGATACCCCTGATGATGTAATCCTGCTCCTGTGGCCTAGCCATCACCTACCCTGGAAATCCATCCTGGCTATGCTATACAGGAAAATAAAAATGGGGACATGACAGATAACCCTCGTAGTTTTTGTAGCATCGGATGGTGTTTTAGTCTCAAACTTTGTGGAGAGGCTAAAACACATGAGTTCTTCAAAACCTAGAAATTGTTTATGGAATTCCACCTAGAAACAACTCAATTAAATTAATTAGTCAATAATTAATTATTTCCTAAATCTAGCTTAGGAAAGTCGATTAATTAATAGGAACTAATTGAGAAAGGTGAGAATTCTCTAGAAATTCACATGGATCAACTCAGAGATGATTTAAGTCATTGATAAAGATTTAATCATGGTTGTTGGTTCCCCAACGAGAGATTATAAGAGGAGGTTGATGGGGTAGATGGAGATCACACCCAATTGCAGATTCTCAGTGATAAAGGCAATTCAGTTTTTCCAATAGAAAGTGATTCAGCAATGATATCGAGCCAGTGGTCGAGTAGCAAGTGGAAAAGGGGCAGAGTAGCATATTTTCGAAGGAGTTTCCAGTGTCATAAGAATCAGGAGAGGAGGCCAAGTTTCATCTCCGGGAGGTTGCGCAGAGGCTACACAGAAGACTCAAAGAAGCAGTTCGATGTGGTTGAGTAGGAGGAGGTTTTAGGTGTCGGAAGCCGAGAAGATTTCCAAAGGACCTAGCCAATGACTTCCAGCAGCACCTACAAGGAGAATAACTAATTCAGAAGCAGTTTCGGAGGAGTGCAAGTTTGGCCCTCGTAGGGTCTGTGCAGAAGGTTGACGTAGGGATTGTTGAACCAGTTTTCTATGGCTAGTTGGGGCCAGGATTTCTTATGGAGGGGGGTAAAATTCCCTCAATAATTTTGTAGTATTTCTCTCAGAGAGGATTGTCTGTTTGGCATCCATTTTATTGTACTCAGAATTCTTGTTGTTGCATAATAATAAAACCCTCATTTGTTGCACCGTTTTTACCACATTGGTTTTTTCCAGGGACAACTGTCCAAAATAACAGTGTCAATTTGTGTGTGGTTGCTCTAATATTTTCAGTTCTGCATATTTTATTTCCGCAACGTAATTTTTATTTGTGAAGAATTGCAGTGTGGATTATTCATTGTTTGTCATAGCAAATAAATTGTTTAATAATTAACCAGTTAGAAGAATAATTTCCAGTTTCTAAATTTCAAGGAATTTTCACATGGTATTAGAGCGATTTTGATCAAATCGATAACTTAGAAGTGAAGAGGGAGAAATTCGTTGTTCAGAGAAAGCAGTAGCACAATTTCTCTAGGGTCTGTGTAGAGCCTAGCCAGGCAGTGCGAGTAGCAGAGTAGAAGTTTTATTCCTAGTTGCAAAGTGGAAAAAAAAGTTCGAATTTCTCAAAGGAGAGCTCCAATAGGCAGAGGTAGAGCCAAAAAGTAATTTCGAAGAGCCGCACAACAAAATTGTTGAGCAAATTCAAGCAGAAGAGGAAGAGAAATTGCACACACAAAAGTCCAAAATTTCCAGTTGTAGTAGATAGTAGTAGCAGGCAGATTTTCTCTCTCTAGGGAGCAGTGTGAGTAGCAGTGCTAGAAGCCGAGCAGGTGGAAGAGGGAGATTTCCATCCTAGGTCGATGTTTTTTTCAATGATGGCTTTAGCAGGACTCGGAGATCAGAACATATTAGAGGGTGCATCAAACTATTATATCTGGAAGGTTAGGATGGTTGTAATGATCCACCTCAAGTTATAGGGAACGTAGAAATATTAGCATGCATACGAGACATGCATATAGTAGCTACATATGCATGCATCACATGTACTTCACTAGTACACATACTGGCTAACATTGGAAAATGTCTAGGTTTAAGGTAATGAATTGATTATTGAAGCAAATTCCTAACTCACTAGAATATAATGAATATATCAAGTGGGGTACTTGATAGGTATACCACCATTATATATATATATATAATGGAATCATGGAATTATATATATATATATATATATATATATATATATAATGGAATGATTCCATTATATATATATATATAATTCCATGATTCCATTATATATATATATAATGGAATCATATATATATATATATATATAATGCATTAATAGAAATGGATAAATACAATGGATTTGAATTAAATTTACTTAATTTATATTTTAATTAAATAACTTTATTTATGAGTTAAATAAATCACTTTATTTAAAAGTTAATAAATTACTTTATTTAAATAAAGCACCCATTTTATTCCCATAAAAGATACTTATGAAGTTGTTGACATAGCTCAAGTATTTATAAATGAAATCATTAGATTTCATGGAGTTCCTAAGAAAATCATATCAAATAGGGATTCACAATTCACTTCAAAGTTCTGGACTTGTATGCAGACAGCTTTAGGAACTCAACTAAATTTAAGTACAACTTATCATCCTGAGACTGATGGAAACACAGAAAGGGTGAACCAAGTACTAAAATATATGCTAAGGATGTACATTATCGATCAACAAACACATTGGGAAAAGTATTTCCTTGGTTGAATTTGCATACAATAATAGTCACCACAGTTCGATCGGAATGCCTCCATTTGAAACATTATACGAAAAACCTTGCAGAACACCATTATGTTGGGACATGTTAGAGGGCCAAGTGATAGTGGGGCAAGAATTAATTCAAGATATGGAAGAACATGTAAAACAAATTAGACAATGGTTAAAGGAGGCATGGCTTCTAAAGCTCGAAATGGTGTATCATGGCATGATGAATTGATTTCTGAAATTTGGGAAAGAAATTCCATATTGCAAAGCTATTGGAAAATGTTTTTTGTAAATCCTTGATACTCTAAATTGAAGTTTAAAGATGTTGTTGAACTCGGCATGGCATCTGATAGTTGATTGAAGTATTATTGATTTCATTTTTGAAAAACCATCTGTATATATATGATGTGCATAGAAACTAAATAAATTCATGATTGAGCTACTTCACTCACATAGAGTTGCCACGAGCATGATTTGAAATATCTGCATGAGGTATTATATTTTGAGAATGAGATATTTCTCCTATGGTATGTGTCTACATAGATGTATTGCTGATATTTGAGATTATTGTTGATAAGCACATTTGGATGTTGCTTTAGTATGAGATCTGCCATGATATCTTGGATGAGAAGTCCATAGCATGACCGAGGTTGATCATGATGCTGCTAGCATGGCTAGCTGTGAGGTAGGATACAGAAGAGCCTTAGAAAGATGTTTGAGCATGATCTAGATATGACATGGTTACATATATATATATATATATAGTTGGGATCAAGATACTCTCACATATTGAGACAATGCAACTGTTCGAAACAAGCTCAGGCTTGTGGTTGGCACCTCCTTGAGAGGGAGGATGATTATGGTATCCTTTTGTGATTTATATGATTATATATGATCTGACATGATATTTGATTTGATGTTTTGTATGAACAGGAAATAACGGCAATTGAGACAAGCAGATTGTAGATATTCTCACAAAGGCATTACCAAAAAGAAAGTTCTTGGTTTTCAGCAAACAACTTGGACTGATGGATGTATCCCCTCCGAATGAGGGGCAGCGTTGATTGAGGACATTGAGCCAACTCTTCCTACCCTGTTTGAGCTCCCAGGGTGAGGAATCGAGATAGAGGTCTCCTGAGGTTGAGGGAAATTTGGAAAATAGGGCGTTAGCCCTATCTGTTACCCATAGGGTTGAGGGTTTTACTCCCCTGTCTGGTCTTTGCAGAGTATACCCCAGTTGGCATCATACCCACAAGTCAGGCTTGTTGGGAGTACCATTCCTCGTCTGGCCAATGAGTTGAGAGTGTACTTGGGGGTGTACAACCTAAGGCGATTATGATGTAGGTGTTCTACCACATGACTATTCAGGGTCATTGTTGGGAAGATCGGTAGGCAATAGGATTCCGAGTTGAAGGTAAAACTCCCCGATGAAATTCCAGGGTCGAGGGTGTACTCCCTTGTGAGATCCATGGTCGAGGGTTTACTCCCCTGTATGATGAGTTATACTATTTCTTGGTATGGGTGGAAACTATTTCTCCCCGGTGTGATTCCAGGTTGAGATGTGCTCCCTAATGATATGCTCTTCGATGATAATTGATGATGATCTGGGTAGTATCCCACTGATAGAGATTCCAGATAGAAGCCTAATGGATAGAGGGTGGTAACCTGAGCTCCCCTCCAGTAACAAATTCTTCTTCTTCTAGATTCGAGAATGTTCAGCATACGAGCAAGAACAAACAATAAATAAACAGGAATAAGCAAAGGATAGATCGAGATGTAGAATGATGATTTGTGATGATGAGACACTTGAGATGGACATGGCATGACGACTACATGATAGAGATGATCTGTGATGATACGTGATGACACTCGAAGATTCCAGAATTGCATATTGTTCGATGGACAGATATTGGCCAGTGGAATTCTCCCTAGTTGAGAGGAAGCGTTAATTTTTTTGCAATTGTGGTAAAATTCCACCTTGGATAGCTCAAATGTCCAAGATAATGATTGCATTAGATTCATATTTTCGAGAGGACAAAAATCGACCTAAAGATTACCCAATTTGATCAAGCAGAAGTTGAGTTATGAATTATTTTATTCATACATGTATTATGGAATGGGTCGGCCCTAACCACATGAGTAATTACTTGGGTCAGTCTTAAACCCAAGTGAACCCTCAGGAAATCCTATAAATAGAAGAGACCTCAAGATCATTTAGACACATCTTTTCTTCTCTTTTGTCTTGATTCACGCAGGTTCGACGGAAGGAATTTGCACAAGGGTTCGAAATCATAGGCGAAAGGTTCGCTTTGTGTTAGGGTTTTCTAGATCTCAGATGTTGGCACAGAACAGGGAATTTTGGTCCCTGGACGCTGGCACAGAACAAGGCATTTTTATCCCTGGCACTGGAATAGAACAGGGCATTCTGGTCCCTACACATTAGCACATAAGCCTATGTGAGCGACCAGAGACCCTTGGATGCTGGCACAGAAGCTTATGGGAGCGACTATGGCTTCAAAGGCAGATCTGGAGGTATCAGTCCCCGGTCACTCTCACAAAGTGGTCCTGAGAGCAACCAGGCTGTCCCGGACACATGCACAGTAAATTCAAGGGAGTGACCAAGGGTTTTAGGTGTGTTTCACCTTGTTCGCATGCACAAAGTCTTCCAGAGAGCAATCGAGCAGTCATAGTCGCCCTCACACAGTATCCAAGAGAGCGACTAGGGAGTTGCAGTCGCACATAGACAGTCTGATGAAAGAGACCAGAGTTCAGATCTAGGGTTTGACATCTTGGCTTCAGTTGACTTCAGTGATCTAGTAGATCTGGGTTTATCTCTGCTGTTATACAGATATGTAGATATGATTTGTTAGTATCTGTTGCAAACATATGTATTGGGCTCATTGGCAGTGACAGCAGTGCTCAATAGTGTTCGACATAGTGATAGCAGTATACAACAGTTAACATCAATTTGTGACAACACATTACAACCATCAGTATGAGGGTGTTGATTCCTAGCATTATTAGATTTGTTTCATAGATATCATTATTTTTTGATGCATAGATAAAGTTATGGATCATTATACTCTCTTTTGCTACATCATTTGATGATGATCTAAGAAGAAGAAGATTTGCAAGGGTTTTCCCCATAATGGGTTTTGCCCTAGTCGCGGACCAATCCTGGTATCTCTATATGTGTGCATGCTTTCTTATATTGTTCCTTTTATGTTCTGCTGCATTGATGATGATGGTGATGTTGTTTCTTTCTATGTAATTGCATATGCTGATGTATAATGGTGTAGATCTGGATAATGTAATGATGATAAGGGGTGAACTTAATGTATTAATGATGAAATGCAATTATCAAAGAAAAGAACAATGTTGCCCTATGAAAAATTAACATGTTCGAATGCAGAAGGGTGAAGGCATTATTGTTGCACAGATTATCTGGGCAGCACGACAATGCTCAGACCAGGGGCTGTCACCCTGATCCGCGATCTCTCCATTTAAGCTGTCTCCCTAGGCTAGGGGGTAGACCCTATGGGATAAAGGAACACCAACTGGAAGCAGCTGGCTTGGGATACACAGCAAGACAGATTAGCACCTGAGAAATTAATGTACCAGTGCCCTTATGGAGTTAGTGATTAAATAATTGTTTATTAATGCTGCAGAAATATGAACTTTGTAATTCCACAATTAACAATCATTTATCATCAAATAACCCAAGCAAATGCAAGATATTCAATAAAAGCACAACGCTTTGACCATGCTCCGACAATTAAATTTCCAGAAAAAATCAAATACTTTGAGCATCCACGAAATTTAAATGCTAACCAGATTCAAATAGTTAATCTCCAGATATAAACATTTAGGGTCATTTAACCACAACAGAAAAAGATTTTAAAAGGAATTTTCAAAATTTAATTTTTGTTTCTTTTTTATTTTTTATTTATTTATTTTAAAACCCAAAAAAATAAAACAAAACTAAACTAAATGCTAAAAGGATATCATAAGGAGGACTAATATATAATCTATATATATATATATATATATATAACAAAAATATAAAGTTTAAAAATCTGAAGTCAGAAAAATCAAAACTAAAAATTAAATCCTAATTAAAAGAAAATGAAATTTAAAATAAAAAATCTAATTAAATTCTAGAATCTAATATAAAATTTAAATCTAATGTTAATTTAAACTAAGAAACAAAAATACAAATAAAATATTTAACTAAAATTTTTATACGTGCAGCCTACAAAAGATTGAAAGGAAATCATGATTTTTTGTTTTTCTTTTTGGTTATATGTGTGAATGCAGGTGTATGGAGGAGCTCGACGCAGGTTGGAGAGCGAGACGACAGCAGAGTGAATGGGGTTGCAGGTTAGTGGATGGCGGGCGTGAAGACTGCGTGCAACGTGAGAGGCGAACAAGGCAGCGTGAGGGATTTCTTTGTTTTGCAGGTGGCTGAGAATGGAGCTACGGGGCACGTTGAAGAGGGAAGGAGACGCAGCTCTAGAGGATCACGCAGGAAGAATGGGCAATGCAGATAGCACGCAGATGTGTGGAGAGTTGAAGTGATGGCAGCGAGGGAGGGAAATCGCTGAAGGAAAAACGCGTCTCAGGGACAAACTATGGATCAAAGGATGCAGGCAGATCGTGAAGGGAGCTACACAGAAGACTAAGGAGTAACTGTGTGGTAGAGTGAAACAAATCACTGCGTGAGGACTGACAATGGGTTAGAACATTCAATCAAGTGATGGCAAGTGTTAAAATTGGCAACCAGGGCAAAACTTCATGTGGGTCATCTTACTCATGGCTAATAATATTTTTATTAGATTCCTCTCGTCGAGAGGTGTAGGATTGATATAAAGATCATCCAATTCCGATAAGTATTCATGGAGATATGAATTTATTTTGATTATGGAATTATTATCAAGCCGACCTACAACTCATGTAGGCTCAAAAGCCCAACAGTCGCATCTATTCACCCCCCAACATTGTGTATAAATATAAGAGGACTTTTCCTCATTTGGACTCACTCATCTCATCACATCTCTCTCTCTCTACTGCGCAGATATGAGTCTCTTCTCTACTGCGCTGAAATGGGTCTCTATCTCTCACACATGTGAAGCCGGAAGCTGTTGAATTTGAAGCTACAACTGCAGAAGTAAAGATTGACTTGCGTGGCCTAGAAGATCTCCTCTTTGGAACTGCGCTGTAGGTTCATCTGAACCTCCTTTGAAAGCCGCAACTTTTGGTGGTGGAATGAAATCAATCCGACGAACGGTTTGCAAGATATCGACTGCCCTAGTTTGAAGCCGGAAACTGCTGAAACTGAAGCTGCAACTGCAAAAGTAAAGATTGACTTGCGTGGCCTAGAAGATCTCCTCATCTGAACTACGATGTAGGTTCATCTGAACCTCCTCTGGAAGCCGAAACTTTTGGTGGTGGAATGAAGTCAATCCGACTGTCGGTTTGTGAGATATGGTCTGCCCTAGTTTGACAATGAAGCCGCTAATGTTGATGCTACTGATTTAGGGTTTGCTACTGCTGATATGAATCAGATTTATTGTACTATTTCTCTCTGTTGAATTATTGAAGATAAAAGAAGATTTGATCAAAGGGTTTCCCCACACATTGTGGGGTTTGTCCCTGGCTAGCCACCACATCTTGTGTCTCTTGTCTTGGCTTGTTTTCTGTCGATCGTTTAATGTTCTATCTGCACTTTACTTTATGTACATGTGATTGCTAATCGGTGGAATATAATAAGAAAAAGGAGTAAACTGTTATAAGCATAGAACATACCATAACTTAACATGGTATCGGAGCTGAGCTGAAGACAAAGCCCGAGCAAGAGCAAGAGCAATCATTGAAGAGAAGATTGGCAAGGCTATCCTAAAAGAAGTAGAACTATGGGGTCCTCAACACTCTTTCCTGCTGAAGACAAGCCCCATGAGAAAGCTGAATATCACGGATGGAAGATGTCTATCGATCTAACCCTTGAAGATCAAGGAGTGCTGGACCATGTAAGAGGCAATATTGTTGAGCCTTCATCAAATGCATCTACTGCTGCCTGGAACAAATGGAAATATGGAGAAGTCAAAACAAAGAAGATCATCCGGGACTCTATCGACAAGCGCTTGGTGGCCTACATCTCTGATCTAGACACCTCCAAGGAAATCTACGACAGACTGGTGAGTTTATTTAAAGTTAATGATGCAAATCAAATTTTGTTTCTTAGAAATAAGTTGAGGGAAATCAAGAAGGGTAAAGATGAAAGTATGCAACCATACTTCTTAAGAATCACCGAGATCAAGAATGATCTCCTATCTATTGAGGAAACCATTACTGACAGAGAAATGGCACTCACAACTCTCGGAGGATTACCATCTGAATGGTATGTGTTCAGGACTACTCTTCTGAACAATAATGTAATTCCTACTTTCGAGGAATTAATGGCTAGATGCATTCAAGAACAAACAAGGGTAGAAGAGCAGGAAATGCCCTTGCCTAAAGGTCCTCCTGCTGCTTTTTCTTCTCATGCTAAGAAAAGAAATAATTCTGGGTCTAAATCGAAAAGAAAGGATGGATTTAAGGGTGGAAGAAAAGGACGATGTTTCATTTGCAATAAAGCAGGTCACTATGCAAGGGAATGCCCTGATAGAAAGGACTCTCACCGTGACGATGATCAAAATCCCTCTCATGGTAATCGAAGGAATGGAAAATTCAACAACAAAGGAAAAAGGAATGTGGGAAATCAAGGAAGAGGGCAACCATTCAAGAAGGCTAGAAATTCCGGGTATGAATCTAACACTGTTGACGATAAGAAGGCTGAATATTATCTACCAGCTGCTTTATCTACCTCCGCTCCTTCGGACTCAATGGGAATTTGGCTCATTGATAGTGGTGCCTCAAAACACTTCACTGGTTACAAAGAAGTACTCTATAATCTGGTAGAGAAAGAAACTAACCTGGAAATTGTCCTTGGAGATGACATGAAATACCCAGTGAAAGGTGTAGGCAATGTTTCTCTTAAACTGAATCAAGGTAATACGATTCACTTACAAGATGTATTATATGTACCTAATCTCAAAAAGAACCTGGTATCCATCTCGGCAATGGAAGACAAAGGCTATAAGGTAACCTTCAGCGATGGTAAGGTATGCATATGGAAAAATAATGTTAAAGATGCTTTCACTCTTGGGTTTCGAGTTGATTCTTTATATCAAGTCGGTGGAAGTCCGCTAGGTGTCATGTCTTGTGACACAACGCTTCAGTCCGAACTTTGGCATCGGAGGTTTACCCACCTTCATTACAAAGCTCTACTCGATGTAAGACAGATGGTGACAGGGATGCCTGAATTCTGAGTAGAGAAAGAAGGTGTATGTCCAGGATGTGCCGAAGGAAAGCTCAAAAGGGGACCATTCCCCTCAAGCTAAAGCAAGACCTCCGATATATTACAATTGGTTCACTCGGGCATACCTGAGGTTGGCATTAAGAGGGAGACTACTACACCACATACTCCTGAGCAGAATGGTGTGGTGAGAAGGAAGAACCGCACGATGATGGAAGTTGTCCGGGCCATGCTACATGATCAAAGACTTTCGAAGTTTCTATGGGCTGAAACTACAATCACCGTTGTATATGTACAAAATCGATGCCCTCATCAAGCATTGGGTTCCTAAACTCCTGAAGAAATGTTCACCATCGGTCAAAGGGAAGTCGTGATTAGTCATGTTGTCACCTTTGACAAAGATATGGCCCTCAGCAAGGTGGACAATCTGCTGACTTTGAGTAGCTCTCAAGAAGCCGACACCAAGGAACCGAAAGAAAAGGATGATGAATCAATGCCTGATGTAGAAGAACCCATGGATCCGATTGATCCTCATCCTCATGAGCCTTCCTCTTCTAGGAAGAGGCCTTCATGGCTTAGGGGGATACTTGATGATGCTGAAGGACATGCTGCACCCTGAGGAACCTTCCATCAAAGTAAGAAACTTAACAGGTATCAGAGATACCTGACCATCATGAGCACGATCATACAAAATGAACCTTCATCATTCTCAGATGTCATCAAGCATTAACTATGGAAGGATGCTATGACCATAGAATATGGGTCTATTATGGAGAATGATGTCTGGGAAGTAGTTCCCAGACCCTAGACAAGACAATTGCTACTTCAAAATGGATTTACAAGATAAAGCATGCAGCAAATGGAAGTATGGAAAAGTATAAGGTTCATTTTGTTGCTCGTGGTTTATCCCAGAAGGGAGGTATAGACTATGATATTTGCACCTGTTGCCAGATATACGACCATCCGCTTGATCATAGCCCTTGTGGCTTCACAAGGATGGAACCTACATCAGATGGATGTCAAGATCGCGTTCTTACATGGTTCTATCAAAGAAGAGGTCTATGTGGAGCAACCTGAAGGATTTGAGATTTATGATTGAAAAACTCATGTATGCAGGTTGAAGAAGGCTCTCTATGGGCTGAAGCAAGCACCTCGAGCATGGTATGAGAGAATCGATAGCTACTTGATGAAGCTGGGATTCACTAGGAGTGAAGTTGATCCTAACCTTTACTTTAAGGTTGAAGATGACAAGCCTCTTATATCGGTGTTGTACGTGGATGACCTCTTTCTAACAGGTGCAAACCCTCTCATTCACAAATGTAAGAGGGAGATGGCTTCTGAATTTGAAATGAAGGACCAACGACTTGAAGTATGGCAGAAGCCAAGGGAAATTTTCCTATCTCAAGGAAAATATGTGGTAAAGATATTGGAAAGATTTGGTATGATGGACTGCAAGCCTGTGACTACCTCGAGGATCTTAACCTTTAGAAGTTATATGGTAGTGACATCGGACCAGACTTGGGAAATGCCTCTGAGTTTCAAAAACTCATTCGCATTGATGTTCTCGGTGAACCTCCGTCCGAACATATGTTTTGCAGTTAGCATTGTGAGCTCATATTTGGTTGAGCCTCACTGGATTGATGCCAGGAATCTTCTGAGATGTCTTCAGGACACAATCTCTCATGGATTAAGATACACTGTCGGAGATGTGAGACTACTTGGATATACTGATGTTGATTGGGCAGGCAGTGTGGTGGACCGTAAGAGCACTTCCGGGTACTGTTTCACCTTGGGATCTGCTTCGATATCCTGGATGAGCAGGAAGCAGAAGTTGGTGGCTTTGAGCACCGCCGAAGCAGGATATATTGTTGCTAGCATAACCTCATGTGAGGCAGTCTGGTTGCGAAAGATCTTCAGTGAGCTGTTTGGATTTACATTGGATACCACTGTGATTCTCTGTAACAACCAGAGGTGGGATTCGATAATTGAGGAATCCCGTATTCGTCAATTGCTCCAGCAGATAGACATCATCTGGGATATGGTAAGTCGATGAGCAAGGAATCTCCATCACATTAAGATGATGTACAGGTTGATACACCTTGTCAAAGCCCCGAGGAAAGATCTAATCTGTGATTTTCCCAAACGACTTGGAGTCGGCAAGAAACCCTTGTACAAGGATCCTGCACGTTGCATACATTGAGCTCTGGGAGCTCTGAGGGCTTGCGGTTCCTACTGGAGCAACATATGACCACATGGTGACTCACCCTCCCCTAGTGGTGCACACTGGAACAAGATGATTCGCTCTCTTGTCGGACAAGATGATTCGCTCTCTTGTGGAACAGGATGATTCACTCTCCTGTGTAGCAGGATGATTAGTTCTCCTGTGAGGCCTGGATTGATGTGTTCTCCATGGCAGCCTGGATTGATGTGTTCTCCATGGCAATTGTAGCAGGATTGATGTGTTCTCCTGTGAGGACAGGATTGATTAGTTCTCCTGTCGAGGCATCCTACCCATGCAGTCTGGGACTCATGGGAAGTACCTCTCATCTGATCAATGAGTAGGGAAATGAAGTCAGGGACCATAGTAATACCGATGGACGCATCGTTGTAACTACCGTACTCCCTACGCTAGGATGACCTCCATTGATCTGGGATCAATGATACTGGTCTGGGACCAGTGGTAGGAGTTGTACCATACTATGACGCTGACTTCGGGTCGGTTGAGACTGATCTGGGATCAGTGGTACATACTCTGAGACTGACTTTGAGTCAGTGGAGGATGATATTGGTCTGGGACCATTGGAGTTGTACTCACTATGACGCTGACTTTGGGTTGGTTGAGACTGGTCTGGGACCAGTGGTACATACTCTGAGACTGACTTTGAGTCAGTATGATACATCCTCGATCATTTCTTCTTCTTCATAATTCGAACAAAAGCAGAGTAGAACAGAACAATGCAAGAGCAGAGCAGAACAGAACAGAACAAAACAGTACAGATCAGTGCAGGGCAGAACAAGACAAAGCAGAATAGGCAAAATAAAGCAGAGCAGGGCAAGGGTCAAGCTGTACAAGGCAGTGCATTTGATGGATGAATAGTAACGACCGATAGACAGATTGCAGATGAAGTTCTCCATGGTTGAGAGGGAGTGTTAAAATTGGCAACCAGGGCAAAACTTCATCTGGGTCATCTTATTCATGGCTAATAATATTTTTATTAGATTCCTCTCGTCGAGAGGTGTAGGATTGATATAAAGATCATCCAATTCCGATAAGTATTCATGGAGATATGAATTTATTTTGATTATGGAATTATTATCAAGCCGACCTACAACTCATGTAGGCTCAGAAGCCCAACAGTCGCATCTATTCACCCACCAACGTTGTGTATACATATAAGAGGACTTTTCCTCATTTGGACTCACTCATCTCATCACATCTCTCTCTCTCTACTGTGTAGATATGAGTCTCTTCTCTACTGCGCTGAAATGGGTCTCTCTCTCTCACACATGTGAAGCCGGAAGCTGTTGAATTTGAAGCTGCAACTGCAGAAGTAAAGATTGACTTGCGTGGCCTAGAAGATCTCCTCTTTGGAACTGCGCTGCAGGTTCATCTGAACCTCCTTTGAAAGCTACAATTTTTGGTGGTGGAATGAAATCAATCCGACGAACGGTTTGCAAGATATCGACTGCCCTAGTTTGAAGCCGGAAACTGCTGAAACTGAAGCTGCAACTACAGAAGTAAAGATTGACTTGCGTGGCCTAGAAGATCTCCTCATCTGAACTACGCTGTAGGTTCATCTGAACCTCCTATGAAAGCCGAAACTTTTGGTGGGGGAATGAAGTCAATCCGACTGTCGGTTTGTGAGATATGGTCTGCCCTAGTTTGACAATGAAGCCGCTAATGCTGATGCTACTGATCTAGGATTTGCTACTGCTGATATGAATCAGATTTATTGTACTATTTCTCTCTGCTAGATTATTGAAGATAAAAGAAGATTTGATCAAAGGGTTTCCCCACACATTGTGGGGTTTGTCCTTGGCTAGCCGCCACATCTTGTGTCTCTTGTCTTGGCTTGTTTTCTGTCGATCGTTTAATGTTCTATCTGCACTTTACTTTATGTACATGTGATTGCTAATCGGTGAAATATAATAAGAAAAAGGAGTAAACTGTTATAAGCATAGAACATACCATAACTTAACAGCAAAAGACAACAAAGAATGATGCTACGTGGAGAGTGAGGGGTCCGTCGAGAGCAGCGAAATGAAGACGCAGAGGAGGAGAAGAATGGCGTAGAGAAGGTAATCGAAAGGAGCCGCGTAGGGATGGAGATGAGATGGCTGCGGGGTGAGCAGCAACGCGCTGTGGATCTGGAGTTCTATGGTGTGGAGGGGAATGCTGCACGCAGGCAGAGAGAGAACCGATGAGGGCAGCGTGAGTGGAGTTGCGGATCACAACATGCAGGCAGAAGCCTGTGCGTGGATGGGCTTGACAGAAATAAGGGAGAGAACTAAAAGATGGCAGCAATCCAGCAGCTTCACACAGCCTCCCTAAAAAATTTCGAAAATTTTCCTGCGAAGATGAAACCCTAGCAAGCAGATAGCTTGGACAGACCCTCGACTTTCTTCAGAAAAATTGAAAACCCGTTGAAGATTATCCCTGCAAAAATGATGCTGAGGCCAGATCTTACCCTCCAGGGCCTAGATCTGGCTTCAGATTAAGATTATATCTTCAGATCTGAAACCTGTAACAGCAAAAGCAAAACACCCAGAAATAATATTCACAAGGATTAAAACTAAAACCCTACAAACCAGTCAAATAATTACAATATCTACAGATTAACGACTCTAAGCAGCCAAATTTGTCAATAATCCACAGAAATATTTTCAGAATTTTAGATTTACTATGAGATGCTTCAAAAAACCCTCATGCATTCAGAAGAAAAACTCGAATGATAAGCCCGGGATCAAAACTAGCTGGGCTCTTCAAAAAAAAGTGCTTCTCAGGAGTTGGTTGGTTCAGCCGAGAACTTCCCCAAACGCTTGTTGATCTTCACAATCTAGATTTTCCTGCACAACTTACTTCAACCATCAACAAAGAGGGAAAAAACAATACTAAAATTCAAATCTAATGGAGATACCTGCCATCACATTCAGAAATTCTACTATCATTCAAACCCTAGTGACTAAACAAGATACTGTGTTTAAAATTACTCTTGATAAATCTATTATTAATGGTTGAAATTAAAATCATGCAAAAAAATGAAACATCTTATAGCATTTTCAGAAGAGTAACACCAACAAGATTTCAACCCCAAAGTCTTTCTTTATTGCACAAGAAA
This sequence comes from Pinus tabuliformis, assembly GCA_031772625.1. Lineage (NCBI taxonomy): Eukaryota > Viridiplantae > Streptophyta > Pinopsida > Pinales > Pinaceae > Pinus > Pinus tabuliformis. The sequence goes on from CM062806.1 coordinate 583,612,494, forward strand.
AAGATTACAAGAGAGCTTTTTTCAGCACAAGACTCACATATCAAATGATCTCAAATGACCCCTGACACCCTATTTAAAGGAAAAGTTCCCAACGGCTAGTTCGACTGATCCATGTCAAACTAATCTCGACCGTCGATGAGGATCAAAATCTCTTTTAATCTCATCCGTCGAAATTTTAAATGCATTTTAATATATTAAAAAATTAAAATCTTGCATTTATTTCCTCAAAACTTTGACTTTTTATTATTTTATTATTTTATTTTATTTTTTAATTTATTTTTAAATTTTCATTTTTTTATTTTTTATTTTTTAGTTATTTTTTAATTTTTTTAATTTTTTAATTTTTTATTATTATTATTTTTATTATTTATATCTTTTATTATTTTTATTGGACCCTCGAACTTAGCCTTTGGAAAAATCACCTAGGACCTAGGACTTATGAGGGGATAAAACATTTTCTAACCCTCAAGACACTTTACATCATGACTTTTACAATTTTACATCTCAAGGGGGAAAACCCATTTGACATAGACCCTCATAGACCACCCAGCTCTGCGACACAAATATAATCTAGCAAATCAAGCAATTTGTAATAACCTAACCAAATAATTAGGATTATTTCCAAATTACTTTTACATAGACTTGAAGCACACTAGGATTCCCCTAAGATTCTAATGACAAAATCCATTCCGGCTTTGGGGTTAGGCTGAAGGAAAACTCTGCCGACCATGGGTCGGTGAGACAAAAAACCTTCCGGAATGTAGATCATCACTAGAAAATTAGGTTTACCTAGGCAATTATTTACATGACATAGATCTGCTAAGATTATTTACAATTTACACATGCAGACTGGGTTTACAACATAATATGATCGGGCTGATGATGACAGTCGAATGGCACAGACATGTCGATTAAGCGCTATCCCTTTTGCGAAAAAGGGGGTGTACTGTTATGGGTAGTTGACACGTAGTGGTCAACAGGCATCACCTCCTATCTCACTAGAATTCAAGATATTCGAGATGAGCTTGCAGTTGTAGGAGAGTCACCTCCACCTACATAACTTGTGTGTTTGGCCCTCAACAATGTCACCGAGGAGTGGGAGACCTTCGTCCAGAGCATTCTGGGATGAGATCAGTTACCTGGATGAGACTGGATATGGGTAGATCTCACACAAGAAGAGATGAGGCAAGCTCTAGTAAAGAGCTCCATTATTGGCAGTAGAAGTAAAGGATCGAAGGGTGTGAAGGAGGAAGACAATGTGGCCCTTCCATCGAAAGGGAAAACAAAAGGTCCCAGTCAAGGATACAGCTCATAAGGAGAGAAGAAGAAGAAGGATCTATCCAAGATCAAATGCTTCAATTGTGGCAAGTTTGGCCACTACAGTACTGAGTGTCCTTAGAGGAAGAAGGACAAGAAGGAGAAGCAGGATCAGGCGGCAACATCCGCAGATATCAATAATCTTTCCTCTAGGCTAGAGGAAGATTTCGCTATGTGTACAACTATACCCCGGGAGAGAGGTGGGGCAAAGTAGAGCTTTAGTCCCAAAGTTGCGGAGATTTGGGCAAAGCCAGCGCAGATGCGACAAGGGGATCAGTTCCAGATTGTTACAGAAGGACCATACCTTTGCTACAGGGGCCCACATTATTGAGTAGCAGGACGATTAGTGTCAGTTGGTGCAATCAGTTCCAGAGTGACAATTGCAAACTAGTTGCAGTTAGATACTGAGGGGCATAGACCAGTGTTGATAATAGTGCATAAGACAGCATGGAATCAACAACAACGAAAATTTCCCAGTGGATAGTGCAGAGGCTAAAAACAATCAGAGACCCAATGTAATGATCCTTAATAGGAATACAAATGATAACAAGCAAATAATACATGTAGCAAATTACAAAAATGAAATATTCAGCAAACACCCATATAAAAGCTGCAAATAGAGAACTTCTGAGCCATTTTATTATATTTCTGCAAGTCAAATACAATAGATGATGGAATGGTGCACCTGGGCTTGTCTAAAAGAACAAGCAGGACCAAACCCAAGTAGGAAAATGGTTGATCTAAAGGCTTCCCAGCTACTACACCAATCTCCACTATGATGCCCAGAAACTACTACTCTGCTAAAGTTCGAATGGCTAGAAGGTGCAATGAAACTGCCCAAAAATTTATATGCTTTTAACCCTAGACTCCTTAACACATATTTCATTAAATTTAGAATTATACAATGGATCTAGAATTTAAAAATAACCAAATAACTCAATTCTAGTGTTGCACCTATAATAATTTTTTTCCAAATTTAATGAAATATGTGTTCCTTGGCCAAAACCCACAAAAACCCAGAAATTGTTTGGCTCGATTTGGACTTCCCAAAATCGACCCCCAAAGGCACTATTCAATCCCCAACAATTCTACATTGTCTGCTACAAAGATATGACTTAAAATCCCACCTTTGGTGCTCAGAAAATTATGAAACTTTATATTTGGAATCCCTGTCAAAAACCCAGAAAAACCCAGATATGATTTTGGTTGGTTTAGAATTCTTATTTTCAAACCCCTTGGAGCCTCACCTTAGCTCTAGCTACCAATTTCGACTTGCTGGAAACTACCTGTAAATCCACCTGAAAACTTCTCCAAAATGCTGAGTTCACCTGTTCTATCCAATCCATAACTCCCCAAATGATCTCTTGGCCCAACTCAATTGCTCCCAAGTACCCCGAAAATTTGTTGTGTGGCCTCTGCGCTGTCCCCCAGCCCAGCGATTCGAATTGTTGGAATGATAGCTCAGCTGGCTATAAAATCCAGCAAGAATGTTGGTCTAATGCTGCTACATCAGCTCACCAACTCCCGGACAAGCAATCGGATCTCTTCTTGCCTCAATCTCCCTCTGCGTGTTTCCTGGCTGCCCAAAAATACGCATTGCTTGCTCTACGCTGGTTGGTGGTGTTATGTCACTACCTTGGAACTCCTCAAATCCTTGTAGAACTGCCTCTCTAGGGCAGGCACGGATGATCCCCCAAAGTAGAAGTTGAGTCTCCCGCTTGAGAGATTCGTGGCTAAACAAGCGGTTGACTCAGCTAAATAGTAGAGTGAATAGTCAAGTGATTTTGTTTGCAAGATGTATGAATGAATCCCAAAATGAGAGCTTCTCCCTCCTTCTAACTCCTTGGGCCTCCCTTGCCTCATGTGGGCCCCTCCATCCACCTATTCGACTTTCCCTCCAAGCTATTCGAATGGGCCAATTTGAATTCCCATGTGGATGGCCCCCACATTCCACTAGCAACCAAATTAAGTCGAATTGCCTCCTAAGTCCCTAAGTCAAAAATGATGGATTCTCTTCCTTAAGCCAAAATTGTGAAAAATTGTGTAGCAAGACCCTGTTACAAAGGTGTTTGAGAAGGGACATGACACCCAAGAGATAGTTGCAGCACAGAGACACAGTTGATTCAAATACTTCTCAGTTGCAACAGCAACAACAACAGTGAGAGGGAGTGTTAGTTGGGTTGCAATGCAAATGTAAAGTACACAGTAGTACATATTATACAGTGTAGTGTCAACAACAACACAGATGCATCATTGTTCAATTACAATGAGTAGACGATGAATTAGAGTTAGCACAGTGGTTGATGGACAATGGCAGGCAGCTACAGTTCTCAAACATCGGTAGTGTGTTTGGGAGGATGATGCAGAGACAAGGTGTTCTAGTAGTGCAACACTAGAACACCTTCCTCGCTAAGAGGGAGTGTTAGTTTTTGTAGCATCAGATGGTGTTCTAGTCTCAAACTTTGTGGAGAGGCTAAAACATGATTTATTCAGAACCCATAAATTGTTTCTAGAAATTCCACATAGTGACAGCTCAATCAAATTAATCAGTCAACAATTAATTATTTCCTAAGTCTAACTTAGGAAAGTCAATTAATTAATAAGAATTAATTGAGAAAGGTGAGAATCCTCTAAAAACTCACATGGATCAACTCAAAGATGATTTAAGTCATTGATGAGGATTTAATCATGGCCATTGGTTCCTCAATGAGAGATTATAAGAGGAGGTCGATGGGGTAGATGGAGATCACACCCAGTTGCAGATACTCAGTGATCAAGGCGGTTCGATTTTTCTAGTAGTAGGTGATTCAAAAGTGAGATCGAGCCAGTGATCGAGTAGCAGGTGGAAGAGAGGCAAAGTAGCATATTTCCTTATGAGTTTCCAGTTCCGGAAGAGTCAGGGGAGGAGGTCGAGTTTCATATCCAATAGGGTGTGCAGGAGCCTCAAAGAGGCAGTTCGATTTGGTTGAGCAGGAGGAGGTTTCAAGTGTCGGAGGTCAGGAATATTTCCAGAGGGCTTAGCCAGTGACTTCCAACAGCAGCTACAGGTAAAGCGACTGATTTAGAAGCGTTCCATAGGAGTGTGAGTTTGGCCTACGCAGGGTCAACGCAGAAGGCTTACATAGGGATTTGTCAGAGCAGTTTTTTGTGGCTAAAACATGAGTTATTCAGAACCCATAAATTGTTTCTAGAAATTCCACACAGTGATAGCTCAATCAAATTAATCAGTCGACAATTAATTATTTCCTAAGTCTAACTTAGGAAAGTCAATTAATTAATAAGAATTAATTGAGAAAGGTGAGAATCCTCTAAAAAGTCACATGGATCAACTCAGAGATGATCTAAGTCATTGATGAGGATTTAATCATGGCCATTGGTTCCTCAATGAGAGATTATAAGAGGAGGTCGATGGGGTAGATGGAGATCATACCCAGTTGCAGATACTCACTGATCAAGGCAGTTTGATTTTTCCAGTAGCAAGTGATTCAAAAGTAAGATCGAGCCAGTGATCGAGTAGCAGGTGGAAGAGAGGCAAAGTAGCATATTTCCAGATGAGTTTCCAGTTCCAAAAGAGTCAGGGGAGGAGGTCGAGTTTCATCTCCAAGAGGGTGTGCAGGAGCCTCAAAGAGATAGTTCGATTTGGTTGAGCAGGAGGAGGTTTCAAGTGTCGGAGGTCAGGAATATTTCCAGAGGGCTTAGCAAGTGACTTCCAACAGCAGCTACAGGTAAAACGACTGATTTAGAAGCGTTCCATAGGAGTGCGAGTTTGGCCTACGCAGGGTCAACGCAGAAGGCTTACATAGGGATTTGTCATAGCAGTTTTTTGTGGCCAATTGGGGCCATGATTTCTTGTGGAGGAAGGTAAAATTCCCTTAGTAATTTTGTTAGTATTTCTCTTAGAGAGGATCGCCAATTTGGCATCCATTTTATTGTACTCAGTTTCTGTTGTTGCATAATAATTAAACCCTCATTTTCTACACCATTTTTCCCACATTGGGTTTTTCCTGGGACAATTGTCCAAAATAACGGTGTCAATTTGTTATTGTGATTGCTCTAATCTTCTCAATTCCACATATTTTATTTCCGCAATGTAATTTTTATTTGTGAAGAATTGCAGTGTGAATTATTCGTTGTTTGTCGTAGCAAATAAATTGCTTAATAATTAACCAGTTAGAAGAATAATTTCCAATTGTCGCATTTCAAGGAACTTTCACAATATTGTATGAGAGTTAAATGTGTGATTTTCATCACATGACATATTTTCAAGGGTAACGTATAGGGATGTTGATAGACTAGAGATACAAACCTTTCATTTTTTTCTAGGACATGGTACATCTTGATTGGGCATATTTTTTTATTATGGATCCTCTTACTTCACCATCATGTTGCATGAGATGTTGATTTAGTGGGTTATGTGATGGAGTACCTAGATTCATGTTTCTTACTTCATGGTCACACTTGACACTTCATATGGATAGTGATGGTATAATCCTTGGGGCTACGATATTGGTGTTTTTATCTTCATATTCCATGCCTTATCTGGATGAATTTATTTGATGATGGTGTTAGCTATATGGAGGCTTGTGTTGAAGTTGTAACTAGGTTCGGTCTTCATAATATAAATTTATCATTGATGTGTTTATTATATTTATTATATTTTTGTCAAAGCATGCTATTCATGCTTAGAGTCAAAGAGAAAAGAAAATTTTATTTGAACCATGTCCCATATGGACATGTCTAAGAAAAAGAATTTGAATTTTATTTTTGAGTCATAAGCCCACAAGATGACCAAGTCGGGCCTCCTTGGACAAGTTGGCCTAATGGCACCTATTTGACCCTCCTAGACAGCTATATATAAGAGACAGTTTGACCTCTTGGAGAGCTCATTCATTCATCACAACATATAGTATCTTCTGCACCTAACAAAGAAGAAACAAGAAAGAAGTCAAAGGAGAGAGAAGGAAGTCAAGACAGAAAGAAAATTGAAATTTCTACCCAATTGCAGCTCGCATGTGTGAAGAAATTGCTGTGGAAAAGGGCCTAATTTTCCGAGGAAATTGCAGGTCGGAATTCAAACACTACTACATGACTGAAATTCTAAGTTTGACCATATTTCGAAGAAGTTTGACCATCGTTGACTTTGACTTTTGGAGGAGACTTGGAGGAGGGTTTGACTTGGTATCTTTGTGGCAGTTTTGTCTTGGTCTTGGTATTGGATATCTCTCATTTGATATGATTCTATAAGAGAAGGATTGTTGAGTTTTCACCTTGTGGGTTTTGCCCTGGCCTCTGGCCTAATTTCTGGTGTCTCTTGTCTCATTGTGATCTTTATGTTTTGAACATTTGTATAAATGCTTGATGAAGCAGAGATAAGAAGTAATAATAAGACATCTAATATTCACAAGTAATTATCAAGAAAAGGAATTAAGTGTTCAACTACATTGCGCTTGGTTTCTCAACACGATTTCAGAGCTAAGGTGAAGGAAGGAAGCTTGAAGATCACAAATTGTTGACACTCTTGATTGAAGACATCTTTGTAGCAACTCTCTCTTGTTGATTTTGGGTAGCATCGGATGTGATCTAGCTACGAAATTTTGTAGAGGGGCTAGAACACATGAGATCTCCAAGACTTAGAAATCGTTTGGAGAAATTCCACCTGGATGAGGAGTTATTAAAATAATTAATATTTTTAATGGGTTCGTAAGTCTAAACTTAGGAAAATAAAAATATTAATGGGTATTAAAAAGAATATGGGTGAGAAACTTCTAAATGACGAGGATCGAGTTTGTTTTAATCTTAGCCATTGATTTGGGACTTAATATTGGCCGTTGATTCATCAACAAGAAAAGTATAAGAGGAGGCTTGAGGGTCAGTTGGAGATACACTTGAGAGATCATTCAGTTCGGTTTTTCTAGGGCAAGGTTTGCTGAGAAAATCAGACAAGTGATCTGTTGCAGTGAGAGAGGCAGTAGCAGAGACTTGGATTGGAAGAGAGTTTTGAGCCAATGAGTAACTGTCAGAGAGGCAGCAGTAGCATTATAGAGGCAGCACAGAGGCCTACGCATCCCAGGAAGGGGCTCACGCAGAGCTAACACAGGCCAAGAGGGTTCTTGCAATGGCAGTGCGAGATAACCAAGGGAAGTTCGAGATTTTGCTAGGAGTTTGATGTTCTGAACCGGGAGGGCTGAAGTCGAAGCTTTTGAGGGAAAATCAATCCAGCAGAGAAGCGACGCAATCTCCCAGAGGCAAGATGTTGGCCCACACAGAGAAGATTGTGATGGGATTTTCGCAATGCTTGCTGGAGTCATCCATTTAATGGATCAGTTGAGACTTGGAGAACGAGGTAAACCCTCATATGTATTTCTTGCTGCCATAATATCTCTGAAAGGTTAACCACTATGAGAGGAAACCTATTGTACTCAGATTTTGCTTGCTTAATAATACAAACCCTCTATGTGCTGCACCAGTTTTCCCGCATTGGGTTTTTCAAGCGATGATTGTCCAAAAATAATGGTGTCCCTTGTGTATTTGTCTCATTCTATTTCATTTCATGATCTGTATGTATGTGTAGTCTGCAATAGTGTTTTCTTTGCTATTTAACTAATTAAATAACTTGTTGAATGTTAAAACAAGCAGGAGATGATAAACCAGTGATTGCAGTAGGATTTATGATGTGTAGATTTAGAAATTTTCACATGGTATCAGAACATTGCAGATCATAGGACACTGAAGACATCAGCCAGGAGATCCAGTGAATTTGCTGCAGAGAAGCAGCTATCCCGAGTGACAGCGTTGTTTCAGAGGCAAAGGAGCAACTGAAGGAGTGACGCATAGCCAGAGAAGTGATGTAGAGGCTCACATAGTGCCTGCATCAGCATTTCTAGCATGTAGAGGGTGACGCAGTACCCGAGAGGAGTTCATGCAATGACTGCATCAACTCTCTGGGCCAGCGCAGAGACTGAGAGGCTCAAATCAGTCAGTTGTCAGGACTGGAGGAGCAGAGGAGGTTCGATCAGTAGAGCTGGTGGGATGCTGTTGTTGTTGGTGCAAAACAATGTCTGTGGAGACAAATCCAAGTAGAGTGAGTCATTGCCTTGACAGATTTCTAGCCAAAGAAATCTAGATCTGGGTTGCAGTAGCAAAGGAGGATTGGAGAGGAGTGATTCGACATTTGGCCGAAGGATTTCCGTGAAGGAAATCAGGACTCAGAGGGAGTCTAGAGGAGCTTGTTCCTTAGAGGGTTTCTTGCGCCAAAGAAATCCAGATCCGAGTCTTGCTGGATTAGCAACAGGAGAGGGAGAAGAGAACCAGTCCTATATTTTTTGAGCAGAGATGGCGGTCAATGGACTGAGGGATCAAGACAGATTGGATGGAGCATCCAATTTTGTCATCTGGAAGGCCAGGATCTTGGCAATCCTAGACAAACATCGCATCAAGGACTATGCCTTGAAAGTAGTTGTTGTTCCGGTCGACGTTGATCTGCTGCAGAAGTACGAGGAGGCCCAAGCGAAGGCTAAATGCATGATTCTAGACGGGGTCAAAGATCATGTGGTACCACACATTGCTAAGAAGGACATAGAAAGGGAGATGTGGGAAATGTTGACCACCTTGTACCAAGGGACTTTCGTTCAACGGAATAGGCTACTATTGGAGAATCAGCTGAGACAATACCAGATACAGAATGGGGAAGAGATTGATCCCTTCCTTCTCAGGTTGGAAGGGATTCAAGACTAGTTGACTTCTGTGGGGTCTACACCAGATCTTGAGTTCATGGTCAGGACTGCCCTGAATGCAGTCACCGAAGACTGGGAGACATTTGTCTAGAGTACCTTAGGCAGAGCTTCTCTCCCCAGTTGGGAGGAAATGTGGGCAGCTCTTCGATAGGAAGAGATCAAGAGGCTGACCAAGGCAGGAAGTAGCGGCAAAGAAAGCCCGGGTCAAGAAGGAGGAGGAGGAGGAGGATGCGGCTCTCGCATCATCGGGACAACATGCGTAGCAGAAAAGGAAGAAAAAGGATATAACCAAGGTCAGATGCTTCAAGTGTAGTGAACTAGGACATTTCGCCGCTCAGTGTCCCCGGAAGAAGGGCAAGGAAGAGGCTTTTGACTCGAAGGTTGTTCTAGCAAAGGATGACAAGGAGGATGATAATGAGGATTGTGCCATGAGTGCTCATGCACCTCTGGAGAATAGGTGGGGTGACATAGACTTGTAGTCAAGAGGACTGCATGACGGGCAGGATCCTTGAGGTGCCCAAACTTTTGGATCACATACGGCTACGGGAGCCCTTAACTACAGTAGCAAAATGATGGGTGTCAGTTGGTGCGAGGTGTGATGGAGCGACAATGGCAGAGCTAGGGTGCCAAAGTCTGAGGTAGCGCAGTGGATGTTGTAGCAGTGCCATAGGCACAGAGCAATTTGCAGCAGCACAGTAGCAGCAGAGGGTCAGCACTGATTAGCAACAGAGGTAGCTTCAGCATCACAAAGCATCCATGCTAACCAACATGTCAGTTTTTGGGTGAAGTTTCAGTTACTTACTTCTTAGTAACTGAGTTGCAATGCAGCAGTTAGTAGTGGCAGTACTATGGGCAACATGATGCAGTGTTTTGAGAGGGAGCTGTAATACAAATGTAGCAGTGACAGTGGCAGTCATGGACAGCAATACAGGATGCAACAATGAAATAGATGAAGGGCCAAGCACTAGCAACATAGAGGACCAATGCAGTGGATCAGTGTAATACTTCTATTGAGAAGTATTGCTAGAGCACATTCCTCGCTAAGAGGGAGTGTTGATTTTGATATGGGGTTGATGCACTATTTTCTAGGATTGGAAATATGCCAAAAGAATGGGGAGATCTTCCTTGGGCAAGGGAGATATGCTACAAATATTCTGAAGAGATTCAGAATGAAGGATTGCCGACCCATGACGATGCCCATGATCACCAATTGGAAGAAGATAGATGCATCAAGGGACAAAGAAGTCGACCCCACCTTGTACAGATAGATCATTGGGTCGCTCATGTATCTGGTTAACACTAGGCCAGACATTTGTTTCACTATCAATACCCTTATTCAGTTCATGGTAGAACCTAAAAGGGTACATTGGGCAACAGCTAGGCACATTCTTAGATATGTGCATGGAATAGTCAGATATGGGTTGAAATATACCTGATAAGACGACGTCAGATTATGCGGATTCACAGATCCAAATTGGGCAGGTAGCTTAGCGGACAGCAAAAGCACCTTCGGGCACTGCTTCATTGTTGGATCAGGGATGGTCTCTTGGTTCAGCAAGAAGCAGAAGCCAGTAGCACTGAGCTCAGTTAAGCTGAATATATGGCAGCCATCATAGCTACGTGCGAAGTTATATGGCTTAGGAAGTTGCTCGTGAGTTTTTTCATGAAGAAGATGGGAGCGAACAATGTTTACTATTATAATCAGAGTTGCATAAAACTCTTTGAGAATCCAATATTTCATGATATATCGAAGCACATTGATATCAGATGTCATTTCATCAGAGACTACGTTTAGTGTGGGGCAGTCCAGCTACAGTATGCTCCCACAGGAGATCAGGTAGAAAACATACTCACGAAAGCTCTAGGGAGAGATAAGTTCATCCAATTCATGGAATAGATGGGTATGGTGGAGAACCTATTTTAGTAACAGAAACAGATGGATTCTCAGTTGCAGTAGCAGCAGATGAGAGGGAGTTGCAGTAGTTGGCAGCAGTACAGCAAGTTCAGCAGCAGCACAGATGCAGCGCATATCAAAGTTGCGTAGTAGTTGGTGGGCAACAATTGCAAGAGATCTGTTAGCGCTTGAAATTTCACCTCAGGCTGAGAAAGGTAAACCTCAAGGCTACATCAAACCATTCAGCCTCGTAGCTAGCCCTACGGGGCAGGAGAAGGCTCTCTCCGGTCAATCTCGGTAGATCTTCAATGGGATGAGATGACCAACAAGGTAACACTGATATTAGGCTAGTAAACTGATTAAAAAGGTTGATTTGGGGTTTTTTGGGTTTTTGGTGGCAATTTGAGGAATTGCAATTTTGGGTGCGGGGATTGGACACAGTTTTTGCAGGGGGTTCCTTGGGGCGAGGTAGGAAACAGTATTGATGCCTTAACTTGAGATGGATGATCAGGAATGAAAGATGAGGAGCTAAAGAGAGCAAACAATGACTTTGAATTCCCTTTAGACAGTAGAAAACATGGAAATTAAACAAATTTAAAAGCAGAGCATGGCTAGCATGAATTCATACTTTAACACTTCATTTGTTTAATGTGCAGCAGTAAAGAAAGGAAATGAATCACATAACAAAGCTTACAAGAACATGAAGAAACACACCATCAACACATGAGTCCACAAGAATCCCAAAGATGACTGCAAAACCCTGGTCTTCCTTAGCCAAAAATTGCAGAGATACAAGTGAAATAATACAATGATAGCTTCTCCCTCAAGAGTCCAACCATGAAAATGAGCAAGAAAGTACATAATATAGATGATCTAACCTCTTTCCCTGCCTCCATGGGTCGAGCTCACTATCCTAGGAGCTGTTTCAACCACCTCTAAACTAAGCACTACAAAATAGGAAGTCAAAACAACTTGCCTCTATAAACTTGGAAACCAGTTCATACATCACATATTTACCCATTACATAAATGAATCTTCTAGAAGTGTTAAACAAGAGTAAAAGTATCTAAAAAGTGTCACAATTACATCCAAGAGGACCATCATTAACCTCAAAAAGTCAAAAAGAGTCAAATCTGCGTTTTATGGGCTGAACAAGTCAATTCTAGCAAAATCTGCTCAACGGGTCGCGCCCCCCTGCTCAACGGGTCGCGCACCTTTGGAGCTCTGTTTGAGGCACTTGCAGGTGTCAGAATTGGGTGCAGGATAGCTCGTTGGAAAGGTCTGTGAGTCTACTTTCCAACCCAACTGGAATTTTTGGATTTGGAGGTCATTTGCCCTGTCAAAACGTAATTCTCCCAAGACTGGTTTCTGCAACTCAAAAAAGGGGCAGAAAGTCAAATTTTGCATGTATTTTGACCTTTTGGAGGCCCAAAACTCCATAAAAACTCAAGTCCATCCATAGGCATATGTAACTTTGCATGACAAATCTAGAAATGCTGAGTTTTTGCAAAAAGGATCTGCCATGACAAAGGGTCTCACCGGGGGTGAGACCCGTTGAGGAGCCAAAACCTGTAAATTTCCAAAAATTGCCAAAATTACCCAAAATTTTCAGAATTTTTTGGGATTTGAGCTGTGGCTAGGCTAATGAGTGCCATTATCTTTGAGTGAAGCCTCAGCCAAGATATGGAGGGGATTTGGCTTCTTTCTCCGTTTTTGGGCCTCGGTCAACCTCCTTGGATCCGGCGATTGTAATTTTGGAATTTCTCTAAAACCATGACACCTGTGCAAAAAGTGAAGGAGGTTTTTCTTCTTTGGCATGTTATGGACAAAAACCTCTCTCATTTTTCCAAAATTCATCTTTTATTGCTCTGAAACATCATTTGAGTGCAACTTGTCCCGATGTGTGAAACAAGGGATTTTGTCGAAATGGAGCGAAATGAAGGGGATAGGGGGATTCTAAATTCTTGGGGAAATTTTTGGGAGTGGGGAGGGATGTTAGGGAGCAGAGGAAAGTGGAATCTCAGAGATTGAGCAAGGGGAAGAGGTCCAAAAGGGCAAAACACAGGCCAAACCTAGAAAATTGCCAAGTTGTAGCTAGAAACTAGGGTTTGCGCAAAAATGAGGAATTTGGTGGATCTAAGGGATGGGAAGTGTTTGATAAGGTATTTTAAGGATAGGGGAAGGTGTATGAACATCAGGAAACAAGTTTTGCCGGTGATTTAACCATCCAAGAAAAATTGCCTTCAAAACCCTAGGAGAGGGAAATGAGCTTGCCTAGGCACAACTGAAGCATGAATAAGGTGTAAAATGACTCATTAGACACTGACATGATAATGAAAACCCTCTGAATGATGATAGGCTCAGCTGAATGATGACATGGACTGACATTTGGGCAAACCCTAGACCTAATGCCTAGTGACCAAATTTTGCTTGAAGACTCACTGAAATGACAAAATTTGACCTTGACACTCTGAGACCACTTTGTAAGAGCATATTTGATCACTGTAGGAAGGCTGGAAAGACTGACACTAACAAGATCAACAACATGACAGGAGATGGCACAGAGACAGTGTGTTGTGATAGCAGTTGCAATGCTAGAACACTTTCCTTGCTAAGAGAGAGTGTTAGTTTTTGTAGTATCGGATGTGTTCTAGCCACGAGATTTGGTGGAGAGGTTAGAATATATGTATTCTCCAATATCCAGAAATCATTTATGAAAATTCCACCTTAAGACGACTTAATTAGATTTATTAATCAGTTTTTAATATTTCCTAAGTCTAAACTTAAAGAAATATGATTAATTAATCAAAATTAATTAATTCATGGTGTGAATGTTCTATAAACTCACACAGATTGACAAGGAAATAATTTGGGCCATCGATTATGTTTTAATCTTGGCCATTGGTGCTCCAACAGAAGATTATAAGAAGAATTCGATGGGTAGATGGAGAACACACTAGTGTAGTTACTCAGTTTCCCAGGCAGATCGATTTTCTCAGTGGTTGAAGTTCAGCAGAGGAGATAGAGCCAGAGGGTGAGTTGCAGGAGAGAGAGAGAGGGTATCAGCAGTGGTCTGGGAAGTGCAGGACGAATTCAGGAAGAAACAACATGAGGAGAGACGCAGTCCACTAGAGAACTGCGCAGAGGGTGACGCAAAGACACCAGCGTATGGGCAAAGGGCCCATCTCGAGGTCAGGGAGTCACTGTGGAGACTGAGAAATTTGTTACTAAATTTCTCTTAGTATTTTTCATTTGTTTTGTTGTCTGAATTCTTGTACTTAAATTACTGTTGAAAAATTAATAAAGAAAACCTCATCCGATGCACCGTTTTCCTGCATTGGGTTTTCCCGAGGACAATTGTCCAAAAATAACTGTGTTAATATCTTTATGTGTGTGCTAGAATTTCTCTAATTTTCCAACATTTATTTTTCTGCAGTATTTGTTTTGTGAAGGCTGCAGTGTATATGTTTCAATATTTGTCATAGGAAACTGCAAATAGTATGTTTAATCAATTTAACAAATAGAAGAAATATTATCAGTTGTTGAAGTAGGATTCCGAATTTCGGAATTTTCACATTGTAGCCATTTCTAACTTGTCCTCTTGCAGCTACTTGCGGGATTCATCTTCAAAAAACTACTTACAAGTTTGCATGCAAGACCTTGGGACTTGAATTTAGATACTGCTTCTACCTTTAGGCCGAGTTCTTCTTGGACAACGTCATGTTCTTCTTGAGGGAGTCCAAGTTCTTTTAGCCATCTCTCTCTCTCTCGGCCGTGGGCATTGAAGAGGCTTAGTCTCTCTTCTTCTTCTTTAAAATCTGAATTTTGTTGAGCTTTTTTGGGCCTCAAAATTGCCGAAGTTTTAAGCAAGGAAAGGTCTATGGGTTGAAGCTAAACTGTTAAGACTTTCCTTGGGTTTTAGAGAAGACGTCATGGTCTTTTCCTTCTTGCAACAATTAATAAAATTTCTGATTTTGGAAGTGTGGATTTTACCCATTGGTATCCCTATCTCTCCACCTTTTGGAGAGGATGGGTGGTTTGATTTTTGCTGGTTTATTTCACTTGCATGCATCTCATTTAATTGGGTAGTTAACACAACCATGCATCACACTCATTCTACATGTTTTTTAGTTTGATTTACTACATGTTTTAAGTCCATAACAATTTTATATTTTTTGCATGCAAGCACTTTTAACTTGATTTTATTTGGCTTGAACATAGTTCCAAGTTTACTTATGCTTCACCATTAAACACATCTTACATGCATCAAGTATTTTAGCAAATTTTCCTCCATAAAAAAACATTTTATTTCATGTCAGGCAAGTACATTTCAAGTTTAAGTTTAATTTTTTATTCTCTAGTTAATTTACTTACATGTCCCAAGCATCACTAAAATTTACCTCCAACTTAAGTTGGTTGAATAGACATTTTAGCTACCCTTTACCTCTATGGACTCCTCACTGAGAGATCCAAATCTTTGGGCGAAGGTGATGTCTGAGGATTAAAGTCCAATTGTAACCTTATTTTAGAGGTAATTAATAAAATAAACCAAGAGTACTATTTCATCACATTTACTTTGCAAATTTCTCAAATTTCTTGCTATCTTGATGATTTAAAGTTTCACATGCAAATTTTATTTCAAGAAGAACTTTGGATGCAAGCTTTGTAATCTCTTAATTTTGCAACAAGTTTAATTTTCTTGTACTTGGAAATTGGCTTGCCTTTGTAACTCCATTGCATGTTGTCATTTTGATGATCATGGATAATTGATTTCACTTTCAAGTACTCTTATTTTGGGTTGAAAACTTAATTGCATGTGGTTATCTTCGTCTAACATTTGAGTTTTTTCTATCAACTCATTTACATTCTCATAAGTAGATTACTAATTGTTTCTTTTTTGGGAAAGATATCTTCACATGCTTTGACTCATAAATTTGTTTATCTTAAAAGCATTTATAATATCCTGTGCTAAAATTTTCTTGTTTCACTTTTTAGAATTACTTTTGCTCTCCATTTGAAATAATTTCACTTCATTTAAGCAAATGCAATTTCATTTTAAAGAGCAATACTTTGAAGGCACTAGTTTTCATATGCTTTATGCTTATTTTATGTATTGATGGTTATTGCTCATATCACTTTTTGCTTATAAATCTTAAGAAGTAATCTATTTAACTCTAACAAATCTCCTAGAAACTCAGATATTTAACTTAGTTTTCCTTTAGGGACCACCCCCCATAGCTAACCTAGGAGATATCTTAAACGAAGAGAGTTGGGAATAGGTGACAACCCCTTCTCTAGGTTCCTTGCCACCAACCACACCTTGTAGAGTTAAAGGCTTTTCTCACTAACTATAGGTAGGTGTATGCAGCAAGGTCAACAGGAACCAAGGTGATGGCCATGAGAATGGGGTAGAGCTCATGCATCGTTTTTGCACACGTGGTAAATGTGTTTGTCTCATCCATCTTTTGCATTTGGTGGTACATTTTCGTGTTGAATGTGACCAATTATGCTTTTACTTCTTTTTTTTTCAGTTGCATCGACCTCTAGGGCATCATTCCAAGCCTGACCTAAGGTGTGGGCAAGGGGTGGGAGAAGGCTAACCCTATGTGGACCCAATGGAGGGATGTGGACCTAGGTGGGAGAAACATTTGATGGGGTTATAATGAGTGGAAAGTGGGAAATATAAGTGGATGAGGGAGTGGAACCACACAACCAAAATCAATGTTTCCCATGAAATACCATCCCTAAAGCCGAATGGTCAGTAAAAGAGATCCCATGGGACTAGAATCCAAGGTTAATATCCAAAAAGGGTCTAGGGGACAAGAGCACATACCTAGCCCATTATTTCAGCCAAATCCCCCCATTAATCCATGCCCAAAAGTGTCCATGATAAGAAAACTATTAACACATGCCAAAGCCCATTCATCCTTTTACCACATGCCACCACCTTTTAAGGATGTACTTTGAACATATTATACCCGTTAGAAGTAGAAACAACCTAATAGGATACCTGGTTAACCCCATTTGGAGCTTGGAGACATTAGCACATGCCAAAGCCCATTACAGAAGGGCATGCCATTATGAAGTCCCCACCTGTTGTCCATGGTTTGTAAGATATTTTACTCAATTTCCTTGATGACTTGTTGTACTGGAAAGCTAGGGGACGCATTGGAACTTATGCAGGATTGCAGGTGGTCTCCATCTTGGCTTTGGTCTCCCTATATGGTGTCCTTACCCTCCAGAGGGCTACATTGGCAAATGTAAGGTGTGTGTTGAGAACCATGGGCCTCCACAGCAGTAAAAAACACTCGATGGATCTTAGAGACTACTCAAGATTCACTTATTAGACGAGGAAGATGCACCTGGTTCACCTTTGCCCAACCAGCTCCACATTTGTACCATGCACTTGGAAGATGATCCAGGACTTGTATGTTGATGTGGCATCATTTACACCATCATCTGAGCCCTTACAGATGATCTATAGGCATCTTCGACTTACTTGGAGACCCATGAGGTTACTTGTGTGCCCTCACAGCCATTGGGAGCACCGCAGGTTTATTATGTGGAGAACAAGGGGCCAACCCCTTGCCCATTACTTTTGGAAGTCCAACTCATCATTTTGGCACTTATGGACTTCATCGGGCCTCTTAAAGAGCCCAACGACATGCATTATTAATTATTCAACCTCTTGGGAGGCTTATTATTTTATTTATGAGCTAGTTTGGTCGGCTTGTCACCAATAGATAGTTATTTGTGCATTATTTTAATTGATGGGCTAATGTAGGCTCAAATTAGGTAATTCAAACTCCCAATGAGTGTATAAATAGGAGAGACATGAATTCATTTGTATCATCACATTGGATTCAATC
The DNA here is from genome assembly GCA_031772625.1 of Pinus tabuliformis. Classification (NCBI taxonomy): domain Eukaryota; kingdom Viridiplantae; phylum Streptophyta; class Pinopsida; order Pinales; family Pinaceae; genus Pinus; species Pinus tabuliformis. The sequence goes on from CM062806.1 coordinate 583,630,307, forward strand.
ATTTTATCTCTCTTGAGAATTTCGCATTTCTTTCTTGGAGGATGAATTGGAGCATGGATGAATTTTGATGTTTGGATTGGAATTTCTTATCTTGGAGCTTCTTTACTGGCAAATGTATTGATGGTTAGATATGTTCTCTTACATGTAAGTACACAAATTTAATGTTATTCCTATTTTACTTTGTCATGTGCATTTCAATGCGATTTTCACTATAATAAGCTAATTGTTGCATTGTATAATTGTGAAATTGTGGAATTATTGTTTCTATATAACATCTCTCAATGTATGGGCCATGTATGTTGAATGAATTTCCTAGGGAAAATTCTACCATTGAATTTATCTTGATAAACTATCTTTTTTTCCAAAGAGAAGTATAAAGCTTCAAGGTCACTTCTTGTCCTAAAGGGCAAGCGAAGTAGTCCTTGAGGCCTCCTTGACTGGAAAAACAAAGTCCTTTCTCATTATTCTCCAAGACTTGATTCCCCCCAAGGGATTAGGCACTGGTCTACCAATAGGTGGTCACTCAAAAAACCATTTTTCATCACCTTTCCCCTTCTCTTCTAGGTCTAGCCAAGTTGGGTCACCTAGGGCATCATTTTCCCGACAAAGTAGCCATAGGAAAAGTTCAATCTCCTAGCCTCTACTGCGCTAGTTTGTCCTCAAGGTACCTTGATCGACGTGTCCATACCATTCGACTATCATCATCAGCTTGATCATGTTATGTTGTAAACCCAGTCTGCATGTGTAAATGTGTAAATAATCTCAGCAGATCTGTGTCATGTATGTATTTGCCTAGGTAAACCTAATTTTCTGATGATGATTTACATTCTGTAAGGTTTTTTGTCTCACCGATCTATGATCGGCAGAGTTTTCCTTCAGCCTTACCCCAAAGCCGGAATGGATTTTATCATTAGAATGTTAGGGGAGTCCTAGTGTGCTAAGTCGAGTCTATGTAAAAGTGATTTGGGAATAATCCTAACTATTTGGTTAGGTTATTTTATTACAAATTGCTTTATCTACTGGATTATATTTGTGTCGCAAGACTGGGTAGTCTGTGAGGGTCTATGTCAAATGGGTTTTCCCCCTTGAGTTGTAAAATTGTAAAAATCATGATGTAAAGCGTCTTGAGGGTTAGAAAAATAATTTATCCCCTCATAAGTCCTAGGTCCTAGGTAATTTTATTTTTTTTCAAAGGCTAAATTCGAGGGTCCTTTAAAAAATTAAATTTTAAGAGGTCCAGGGACTAAACTTAAATGATTATTTTGCTAAATTTTAGGCCCTTGGTCCCTTGGGTTAAGTCAAAGTCAAAATTTTGAGGAAATTAATTCAAAAATTAAACTTTTGAATTAATTAAAATGCATTTAAATGATAATTTCAAATTTCCTCATTATTTTAATTTTGACGAATGAGATTAAAAGATTTTTTGATTCTCATCAATGGTCGAGATCGCTTTGACAAGGATCACTCGAACTAGCCGTTGGGAAATTTTTCTTTAAATAGGAGGTCAGTTGTCATTTGAGATTATTCGATCTCAAAGTCGTGTGCTAAAGAAAGCTCTCTTGTAATCATTTTTCATGTGCAAATAAAGAAAGACTTTGGGGTTAATCTCTGCTGGTGTTACTCTTCGGGAAAATGTTGTAAGATGTTTTATTTTCTTGCATAGATTTACTTTCAGCCATTGATGTTAGCTTATTGAAGATTGATTTAAACACAGGTATCTTGTTTGATCACTAGGGTTTGAATGATGGCTTAATTTCTGAATATAATGGTAGGTATCTCCATTAGATCTGAATTTCTCTGTCGTTTTCTCCCTCTATGTTAATGGTTGAATTAAGTTGTGCAGGAAAATCTTGATTTCGAGATCATCGGGCGTTTGGGGAAGTTCTCGGCTGAACCAGCCAACTCCCGAAAAAGCATTTTCTGAAGAGCCCAGTTGGTTTTGATCCCGAGCTTATCATTAGAATTTTTCTGGTGAATGCATGAAGGGTTTTCTGAAGCACCTCATACTAAATTTAAAATTCTAAAAATATTTCTGTGGCATACTGACAAATCTAGCTATTTAGAGCTTTCAAACTTTGAATATTGCAATTATTTAGATGTTTTTTGGGTTTTTAGTATGATCCTTGCATATATTGTTTCTGGGTGTTTGTTTTGTCATTGCAAGTCGCAGATCTGAAGAGGAGATCCTAGTTTGAAGCCAGATCTAGGCCCTGGAGGGTAAGATCTGGCCTCAGAATCAGCTCTTGCAGGGACATTTGTTTCAGATCTAAAAAATTTCGTGGGGTTTTTAGTTTAAAGTAGCTGATTTAAAAATCTCTAATTTAAGGTTTCTGAAGAGGTTCAAGGTTTTCCAAGCCATTTGTTTGCTGCTGCCTGGGGTTTCATTTCATAGAAAATTTTCGAATTTTTTTTAAGACAGGTTGTGGGATTGCCGCTTCACCTCCACGTAGTTTTCTCCCACTAGCAGCATTTTCTCCCTCTGTGTTTTTCTTCTCAGCTATCCGCAGCAATCACTTCCGAAACCCTTAGCTCACTCCACGCGTTTTCTCTCCCCATTCTCACACTGCTCCCTCAACTCGCCTTCAGTTATGTGGTCTTTCCCTCTCCTCATCAACCCGCAGTTGCCTTAAGTTTCCATTCCTGTTGCCATCCCTCAGACCTGTATGCACACGCAGCAAAACGCATTTCCAAATGCTGCTATCCAAAACCTCCCTTCTTATTGCTGCCCTCATCGGCTATCTCTCTGCCTGCATCCTCCATTCGTCGAGCCCCTCCACATTCCACACACCTGCAACAAAACTCTTGAACCCTCAACCTTCATCCTACGTGACTTCCATACTTGCTCTCCGCTGCCCTTAAAACCTGCAAACCCTGCAACGTTCCTCCATCGTACCCATCTCCCTCACTTCAAATCCGCTGCCATTTCTACGTTCTTTGATCCATGCATATCCCTCAGTGATCAACAAGCGGATTCCTGCGCCCATCTTCCTCAAGCGCTCGACGCCAGCCTTTAATCACCTCCATCGTGTTGTTCCTCCCGCCGTCACAAACCTGCAGAACCAATACGATATACACCGTTTGATCTTCTTTTTTGTGTTTCATTTCTTATGTGTGCGGGTTAGTTTAGGGTTTTTCTTCATTTACATTTGAGTCCAGTTTATGTATATTGGTTAGTTTAGAAGTTAGATTACATTCAATTTGTTAAGTTAGCATATATTTTTGCTTCATATAGTTAGGTTTAGTTTTGTTTCTTTTTATTTTAAATAATAAAAATAAAAATATTTAAAAATTTAAAAAAAAATTGAAAAAAGAGTAATTAAAATTTGAAAATTCCTTTTGATGTATTTTTGTGGTATTAGTATTTATCATTTTACCATAGCTAAATGTGCTTAGATTTTATCTGAAGATTAGCTATCTGAAAGTGGTGATTCATTTTATGAACTGGTTAGCATTTTGTGGTCATTTAAAGTATTCTATCTTTTGAAAATTTGATTGCTAGAGCTTTGCTAGGTTATTAAAATTGATCGTGGTTGATTGAATGTTTTAATGCTCATCGTATGCTAGAATATATTCAAACAATTGTTGAAAGATTTGTTTGTATTTATATTTCCTAAGCAGTGAATCAATTATTCGATTTCCACTTCATCTAGCAAAGGCACTGGTACAAAACATTTAAAGATCTAATCAAGTTTTAAAATCAATCAAGTGATTGTTTCCCTCGTTGTGTCTCCCAAGCCAGCTGATTTCCAGTTGGTCTGCTTTTATCCCATAGGGTCTACCCCCCTTAGCCTAGGGAGACGGCTTAAATGGAGATATCGGAGATCAAGGTAACAGGCCCCGGTCTAAGCGTTGTCGTTGTGCTTAGACACTCTATTCGACAACAAAACTAACTTGGTATTTTGGAAAGTGAGAATGAGAGCATATTTGCAGTCTCTTGGAGCTAATGTATAGGCAATCGTTGAAGGAGGATATCAATATCCATCCTCCATTCCCACATATGATGCAAGGAAGAAATAGTATGAGACCAATGCAAAAGTAATCAATGTTCTCTTAGGAAGCTTGGCATAATCAGAATTTGTGAAGGTTATGCAATTGAATATCGCAAAAGCTATACGGGACAAGATTATGCTATGAATGTGACACTAAGGTAAAGAGTGCTAAACTTCAAACGTTTAGAATTCAATATGAGACTCTATGGATGCATAATGATGAAAGTATTGCAAGTTTTTTCCTTAGGGTAGATAAGATCATTAAATCAATGAAAAATTGTGATGAAGTAAAAGATTCAATTATTGTTGAGAAAATTCTAAGATCTCTAACCCCAAAGTTCGATTCCAAAGTCTCTTCCATTGAAGAAATGCAAGATTTGAAGAATCTCACTATTGAACAACTCCATGGGATTTTAACAACTTATGAAATGAGAAAAGGGGATGCATCAAATATCAGCGAAGGAGCATTCAAAGCTACATACAAAAGGAAGGAAAAGGAAGAGCTTAAGGAAACATGTTACATTTTAAATGAAGAAGAAGTGAATTTTAAGAAGAAACTTCAAGTAGGAACTAGCAAGTTTAGAGATAAGCTTCCTTTCAAATGTTTTTCATGTGGAAGGTGTTAGCGCTTGGAATTTCACCTCAGGCTGAGAAAGGTAAACTTCAAGGCAACATCAAACCACTTAGCCTCGTAGCTAGCCCTACGGGGCAGGAGAGGGCTCTCTCCAGTCTATCTCAGTAAAGATCTTCAATGGGCGAGATGACCAATAGGAAAACACTGATTTTAGGCTAGTAAACTAATCAAGAGGTTTAAATTTGGGATTTTTAAAGTTTTGGTGGAAAATTGGGGAATGGAAATTTCGGGTGCGGGGATTGGACACAGTTTTCGCAGGGAGTTCTTTGGGGCAAGGTAGGAAACAGTATTGATGCCTTTGATAGAGATGGATGGATGAGAATGACTAGTGAGGAGTTAAGGAGAGCAAGCAATAACCTTGAATTCCCCTTAAACAGTTGAAAACATTGATATTAAGCAAACTTAAAAGCAGAGCATGACAGTCATGAATTCTACTTTAACACTTCATTTGCCTAATTTGCAGAAGGAAAAGTAAGGAAATTATTCACATAACACACTTACAAGTACAAAGAGAAACACACCATCAATACATGTGACCACAAGAATCCCAAAAAGGACTGCAAAACCCTGGTCTTCCTTTGCCAAAAATTGCAGAGATACAGTGAATAATACAATAAGAGCTTCTCCCTCAAAAGTCCAACCATGAAAATGAGCAAGAGTGTACATAATATAGATCATCTAACATCTTTCCCTGCCTCTAGGGGTCGAGCTCACTATCCTAGGAGCTGTTTCAACCAATTCTAAACTAAGCACTGAAAACTAGGCAGTCAAAACAACTTGCCTCTATAAGCTAGGAAACCAATTCATTCATTTAATTTTCACCTATCTCATGAATGAATCTTCTAGAAGAGATACATAAGTGTAAAAGTGTCATAAAATTACATCATTTACAACAAGGAGGATAAAAATCAACTCCAAAAAGTCAAACATAGTCAAAACTGCGTTTTGCTGAGCTGTAGGCTGAAATCCTGAGCAATTTGCCTGACGGGTCGCGCGCCTCTGACGGGTCGCGCGCCTGGTTCAACGGGTCGCGCGCTTTCCCAACTCACACAATTCGCTCAAACTCTCTTGGAAACAATTTCTCTATCACTTGAATGCACAATGAGGCTTGATGGAGGGAGATTAGGGCTTTTATAGCCTTGTTTGAATTAATTTCATGTCAAAACCCTCTTTCTAATGTTTTTCATGACACTTTTTAAACTTTGAATGCTGCTGACTTTTTGGTTTCCTTTTGTCCTGAAATTGGTTGAATTGATGTTTTTCCTTAATAATTTTTGCAGGGATAGCTTCTGAAGAGTCTTGGTAAAGGGGACCAAGGTTGCGTGTTGCCTTTCAAAGAATTTTTGAATTTTTACAAAATTTTGAGAAATGACCTTGGCTTTAAAAACAAGGTTCTTAAATCCAAGGTAAAAATTAACTGTACAAGATGAAATCTTTTAAAGAAACATTTTGAAAATCATCCCTCTGGCTCGCTGGGCACTTATTGACCTTCAGAGACATGACCTTGAAGATAAATTTGACCTAAACCCTAGACCTAGAAATTTTGACCTCAAGACAAGACAAATAACCTTGAAAAAGTTTAATGACTAAAACAACTTGATCCAGCAGTGCCAAGAGGGGAATAAAGACACCAGCTCCTCCATCAGGGTTATGGCATGCCTAATGGAATGCAAGACACTGATGAGACACCTACTTATGCAAATGCAAAGAGCTTTGATCGCTGATGGAGGGCTACTAGACCGACTCTAACATTGGCTCCAATGGGGATGGTAACTCCTTGGAGGTGCCAAGAACCTCAAACCTCTGAGAGAGCAGACCAGTGCTTTCATTCATTGGGCAATGGAGTCAAAAACTCAAGCTGAAATGCATGACTGAAAAACGATGACTTGACAACACAAATTGACTCTCACTCAACTAAAAACTGACTCAATATTTAAACACAACCGACAAACTGGAAATGATGCTCAAAGTGGAGCTTATTCATTAAAACCTACTCTAACAGTTTCATTCATCACCTGATCAAGTGAAATGAAACAACCAGTGCAACCAAGTAAGTATCCCATCTGTCGTTCGAATTCTCCGCAAGTGCTCATTTATGAACAACAAAAGAGAACTACTGAAAGGCAACTCCCATGACAACTTAGAAACAGATCCGTTGAATGATATGGATTCACTATCCACCTCCAAAAACACTGCATAAGGATCTTGAAATTCATGCACACTGGAACTTAGCTCATCTAATGGATTACTTCTCGTTTCCTCATACCATGAATGCAAACTTTGACCTGAGCCTTGTGACGAGACCTCTGCTGAAAATGAGAAAGAAACTGGCTGCCGGATCAAATTCATATCAGCACATGTTTCAAGCTCACCTGTACTCAATGGAAAAAGACTTTGACTGCAAACCTCATTCAAAACATCAGCTATTGGATCATGAAAAACTTGAAAAGACTGTTGTAATGTATCCATTGAAAATGCATGACATCCTTCTAGTTGTTCATCTTTTTCTTGAGAGATTTTATGAAGATTTTGCCTTATAAACTGAAATGCTTCGAAACAAAAGGGTATAGAATCTTCCTGCATCATCAAATCATGTATTTCATCTTCCGCAACTTCATCTGTAATCTGCCCTTCAATTTCATTTGGTGGCTGCAAATCTGATGCTACAGGCTGCTCAAGAATTTTGTTATCTGTCTTATCCTCAACATTAACACTGAGAGATTGCTGATTTGTTATAGGCTGTTCATTTGAAGATTTACTATGCAATCTACCCTTAAAAAACTGAAATGATTCAAAACAAAATGGTACGGAGTCACCTTGAATCATTAAATCATGCGTGTGCACTTCCAAGTCTTCATCTGCAATTTGATAATCAATGGCTTTCGGGGGTTGCAAATCTGAATATGAGAAGTCTTGAACAAGGTTCTCATTGCTCTTTATATGATTCAAATCAAGACTTGTTGACATTTGATTTCTGATTGCATGGTAGTTATCTCTGATGAAATGAAACGAATCAAAACAAAAAGGCAAAGACCATTCACTTACTTCAAACTTTGATGCACTTTCCTCATCATTGTCATAGCTGTTATGCATCATTTGATCATTGTACTCGAGCTGTTGTAAGTGAACTTCTTCCTCCTCCCACAAACTAGCTGCTGATTTGTCTGTAAGATTAGTTTCTTTTTGGAGAACATAATCATCATCATACTGATCAAACTGAGGCAAATCATCAGTATAAAACACATCATCAAGCATACATGTCATATCAACAGATCTCTCTTCTCCAAGATGATCTACAAAACAATCATTATCGGATCTATGACAACTAGGATCAGAAACAAAATGTTTTGGATCAGCAACTTGTTCTTCTTCAATCAGCGAGCCATGAGCTTGAGCATCATAAGCATTTCTTGCGGTGACCTTCTCCATCATCTTTTCCACTGCACTTACCAAAATGTCAAGCTTCACCTCTAGAGATGTCGATTCGGCCGGATCTATGTTTTTCATCTCTTCTTCTTTCAACCTTGCCCTTCGGATCAGCAGATGAGCCTCTACATTTACTGCACTGTTTTGCATCTCGTGAAGTATTGCAATATCCCTTTCTCTCAGCTGAAACTCCATCTCCGGGTCAAAGGCACCCGGATAGTGCAAGAGAGCAGATCTAGGAGTAGGCCTTATATCAGCTGGCATCGAATAATAAACTTGGTTAAATCTGGCTGAAAACTATTGTACTGTCTCCCCTGGCAATCTTTTCAGCTGGTTATACTCTTTTACAATCAAGAAAAGGTTCTGCCCGATCATCCACCTGTCGAGAAAAACTTTGACAAACTGCTGGAAATCTGAAATGCTTGCATCAGGCAGGGTTTTAAACCAACTCTTCACTTTGGCTTGCAAAGAAAGAGCAAAAAGCCTTATACTGACATCTTCTTCATCAACTTCAAAAAGATCTAGAAAATTCTCAAAATTCTGCACATGTTGCTCAGCATTGACATTCTTACTTTCACCATCAAACCTCGGCAAGTATAGATCATAGTTTTTGGGGAAAGCACGGAGAACAGAAGGTAAAACAAGAGGTTTATACCAATCTGGAATTTTACAAGGTGTAGGGGTATGTACAGCAGGTATAGAATTAGTTTTGGTCTCTTGAGACTCATCAATTTGAAGATGGTCATCATAAGATTTAGAAGAAAGGTCTTGATCAAGCTCAACGGTATAAAAATCTTTGGTATTCACAATCTTCAAAGGGAAAGAATCAACTGCAGGTCGAGGATCTTTTCTCAAGCATAATATACCTTGCAAAGAAGTTTTGACATTCTCGGGAAAAGAGAAGAAATAATTTATGACAAAGAACAAAATGTCTTGGATGAAATTCCAACTTGAATACCTGATCTGCCCATGTTGTCCTTTCATGTTTCTGTTGGTCGGGATCATCCTCCAGTGGAGTCTTTGGATCTGATCTCGAAACTGATTTAGAGTCACCGGGTGAATGATTTCAGCCTTTCAAGTGTCTGATCGTTGTCCACCATCAACAATCAGATCTGAACTTGATACATGTACTGGGGTGAAATGCAAATGAAGTGTTGTATTCACAAGCTCACGGAGATTGACTGAAGCAACGTTTATCTACTTCCGCTAATGCAAAGCAAAAGCGTTTCGAAGGCTACCTGGCATAACTTCAGGCTCCGTCTAAGACTTATGAAACCAACACATCAATCAACAAGCAATTTGTTCTCCCCAGTATGGTCGCCAATATGTTAGCGCTTGGAATTTCACCTCAGGCTGAGAAAGGTAAACTTCAAGGCAACATCAAACCACTTAGCCTCGTAGCTAGCCCTACGGGGCAGGAGAGGGCTCTCTCCGGTCTATCTCAGTAAAGATCTTCAATGGGAGAGATGACCAATAGGAAAACATTGATTTTAGGCTAGTAAACTGATCAAGAGGTTTAAATTTGGGATTTTTAAAGTTTTGGTGGAAAATTGGGGAATGGCAATTTCGGGTGCGGGGATTGGACACAGTTTTCGCAGGGAGTTCTTTGGGGCAAGGTAGGAAACAGTATTGATGCCTTTGATAGAGATGGATGGATGAGAATGACTAGTGAGGAGTTAAGGAGAGCAAGCAATAACCTTGAATTCCCCTTAAACAGTTGAAAACATTGATATTAAGCAAACTTAAAAGCAGAGCATGATAGTCATGAATTCTACTTTAACACTTCATTTGCCTAATTTGCAGAAGGAAAAGTAAGGAAATGATTCACATAAAACACTTACAAGTACAAAGAGAAACACACCATCAATACATGTGACCACAAAAATCCCAAAAAGGACTGCAAAACCCTGGTCTTCATTTGCCAAAAATTGCAGAGATACAGTGAATAATACAATAAGAGCTTCTCCCTCAAAAGTCCAACCATGAAAATGAGCAAGAGTGTACATAATATAGATCATCTAACATCTTTCCCTGCCTCTAGGGGTCGAGCTCACTATCCTAGGAGCTGTTTCAACCAATTCTAAACTAAGCACTGAAAACTAGGCAGTCAAAACAACTTGCCTCTATAAGCTAGGAAACCAATTCATTCATTTAATTTTCACCTATCTCATGAATGAATCTTCTAGAAGAGATACATAAGTGTCATAAAATTACATCATTTACAACAAGGAGGATAAAAATCAACTCCAAAAAGTCAAACATAGTCAAAACTGCGTTTTGCTGAGCTGTAGGCTGAAATCCTAAGCAATTTGCCTGACGGGTTGCGCGCCTCTGACGGGTCGCGCGCCTGGTTCAACGGGTCGCGCGCTTTCCCAACTCACACAATTCGCTCAAACTCTCTTGGAAACAATTGCTCTATCACTTGAATGCACAATGAGGCTTGATGGAGGGAGATTAGGGCTTGTATAGCCTTGTTTGAATTAATTTCATGTCAAAACCCTCTTTCTAATGTTTTTCATGACACTTTTAAACTTTGAATGCTGCTGACTTTTTGGTTTCCTTTTGTCCTGAAATTGGTTGAATTGATGTTTTTCCTTAATAATTTTTGCAGGGATAGCTTCTGAAGAGTCTTGGCAAAGGGGACCAGGGTTGCGTGTTGCCTTTCAAAGAATTTTTGAATTTTTACAATTTTTACAAAATTTTGAGAAATGACCTTGGCTTTAAAAACAGGGTTCTTAAATCCAAAGTAAAAATTAATTGTACAAGATGAAATCTTTTAAAGAAACATTTTGAAAATCATCCCTCTGGCTTGCTGGGCACTTATTGACCTTCAGAGACATGACCTTGAAGATAAATTTGACCTAAACCCTAGACCTAGAAATTTTGACCTCAAGACAAGACAAATAACCTTGAAAAAGTTTAATGACTAAAACAACTTGATCCAGCAGTGCCAAGAGGGGAATAAAGACACCAACTCCTCCATCAGGGTTATGGCATGCCTAATGGTATGCAAGACACTGATGAGACACCTACTTATGCAAATGCAAAGAGCTTTGATCGCTGATGGAGGGCTACTAGACCGACTCTAACAGAAGGGTTGGTCACTGTGCTTCTAAATGTCCTTATAAATAAAATCATGAGAAAGCGAAGAATTCTTTAAGAGGGAACGTTAAAGGATGGTTTGATAACAAGAAAAGTTTTTATACTCACGAATATAGTGAATATTCTACCAATAATGAGGATGTTGAATCTGATCAAGATTGTCAATTTCTTATGGCATTTGACAAAAAATGTGTAGATAAATTTGATGATGTTTTTATTGATGCTCTAGAAGAAAAGGATATCTGTAAGGAAAATACTCTTGTTGAAGAAATAACAAACATCAAATTATGTACGAGACTGTACTAAATAAGACTCGCGTATATACGTGCCTTGTCTATATAACACCTGCGGACAGATCTCATACTATTGAACACTGAGGAACCATACAAGACCATTTCACAAGTTACAGATTACTGAACAAATCAAATATTTTTTAACCAACTACAGACCATAGATCATATACCCAGTCAAATTTATGTATCATTAAAACTGATCAATTCAACCAAGTCACTTCAATTTTCACAGTCAAACATAGATCATCATGATAGATACATCATCGACAGACAATAGCGAGTAAACTAGACAACATCAACTATAAACATCAATCATCAGATCAAACCCTAGTTGGTGTATGCGACTTCCACAAGGAATATTGGCATATGTACGCGCTTACTATGCACAACACCCACGTACAAATCTGAACATACTGAAAATTATCTCACAAAATATATACACGACCCTACAGAGATGGATTCGCGTGTGTATGCAACTATGCCCAAACATACCTGCGTACAAATCTAAAAAACTTTCGTTGCAAACATATTTCACTTTTCACAACCTTTACTTTCAATACTACAAACTTCTGAATAAATCATTTAGATCACAGTATCACAATTTCATCAATATTAGCTACTTAGACATTTGCAGTAACTCAATCAAGCACATAAGTCAACATATTTCAGATCTTTCAGATCTAAGTCTTCTCCTTGTTCCCTGGTGCACCCCTGATTCAGATCAAATCATTCATAGACAACCCAATACTTGTACACCCAACACCTTGATCTCCATCTCTTTATATAGCTTTAGCCTTAGTCAATACCTTAGTTCAATCCCTTAGTAATGTCGTTGGTATTCTTTTACGGGATCAAATAACCGTTGTCACTGTTGAAAAATGTGTAACTAGGTTCGGTCTTCATAAATACGAAATGTACTTTTGTTTCTTGTATATTGTAAAATGAAAGAAAAAATATTATTATTTATTTTGGAGGATGGGTTTCATGCTCAAGGTATTTTATTTTATAAGTCAAGCACCCATTGAGTGCTTCTAGGGTTTGTCTTAGGTCAAGAAGTCAAAAGAGTCATTTTCATAAGTTGAAGACTCCTTCAGGCACATTGTAACTAGTAAAGAAAATTATTTTTGTCATTTAAAGAGTCAAAATACCCTCCAAGACCAATTCGGCCAGGCAGCTGGCAAGTCGAGCTAAAAGGAAGAGCCACATCCACCTTGAAGAGGCTATATATAGGAGTAAACTCTACCTCCTTGAGACACATTCATCCATCACTCATTCTAGTGAAAACGGAGTAAAAAGAAGGTAGTGAAGAAGGAAGAGGACGAAGGAGAATTTTGTTTGGGCTATTTCTCTCTCACACATGCTGAGGACTAGGGTTTTAACAACAGATCTAGGGTTTTTAATTTCAATCTTGGAGAAAAGAAGACAAGAAGGTCAAGAAAAGGTCACCAAGGGTCATCCTCAAGCTCCAGAAGTTAGGGAAAGGCAAGTGAAGGTCAAAGGAAGGATCAAAAGGTATATCGAAGCTCACATGTGTGGCAGCAGCAACTGCTGGGGGGGTTGAAATTTTGAGATTTGTAGTGGAGGCCGAAATTCTGTAGCTGGAGGTCGAAGAAGTGCTACTAGAAGAGATATGACTGAGTTTGATTGGATCAAGGTTAACACATCATCCGGAGAGGTTGGTCTTGTTCTTGGAGGGTATTGGGTTCAGTCTTAAGGTCTTGGAATTTGTCAATTGAAGAATCTATAAGGAAGAGAAGAGATTTGCGGGTTTTCCTCTCAAGTGGAGAGGTTTTGGCCCTAGCTTGCAACCTATATTTTGTGTTCTTATTCTTCTTGTTTTGGTAGTTGTATGATGATACACACACATAATAATAAGTAACAAAGATAATAAGTAAAAAACATCACAAGCAATTATCAAGTAAAGAGAAATCAATGTACTCATTTCCCTCTAGATTTCTCAATAGTCGCACCCATTACTATGGGCCAATACCATGGTAAATACCCCTGGTATCCATATTACCATGGTGCGGATTTTGTACGTGACTTTTCTTCACAATACCTACATATGTACGTGACCTTTCTTTTCGGGACCCACATATACTATCTCAAACTTTTCTTTTATCATTGTTTTGTCTCTGAACTAACATTCCTTTGTCCATATCACTTGTAGCATCTCTATCATTCTGCATAACCATCCTATTATCACAATGTTGACATATTTATCAAGTACGTCGCCATCAATGACAACACATTAGCCATTATGCCAACAATCTCCCCCTTTGGACTTGATGGCAACCACTTTGGTGTTTGGTCACCACCTACAACTACCAAGATTTCTTACCATTCTTCTCCAAACACCAAGCTTCTATGAAAATGAGTTAGATTTGAAAATGAAATGCCTTAGATATGATAGAGGAGGAGAGTTTATATCAGATGAATTTTTCCATTTCTATGAACAACATGCCATCAAAAGACAATTTTCTATAGCTAAGACTCCTCAACAAAATGGAGTAGCAGAAATAATGAACAAAACAATCCAACAAATGGCATGTGCCATGCTTTATGAGTTAGGAACACCGCATACGTTCTTGGGGGAAGTAGCACATACAACCATGAATATTATTAACAAAGCTCATGTTCAAGTAAACAGTGATAAAACTCCATATGAACTATGGTATGGTAAGCCTGCAACTGTCAAACACTTTAGAATTTTTGGAAGCAAATGTTACATAAAGAAAAATGATGATAATCTTGGAAAATTTGAATCTAGAGTTGATGAAGGAATCCTTCTTGGATACTCTTCTATAAGAAAGGTATATAAATGCTATAATAAAATGCTTCAAAGGATTGTTGAATGCATATGTAATAACCATTCACACACAGTAACTAAAATCTGAAATACAGAAGCCTGAAGAATTAATTTGTACTTACCTTAACTGCTGCTGATTCTGCTACTGATCTGGTGATTCTGCTGCTGGTGATGCCGTGTCTATTTTGATCCAATCTCCGGGAGACCAATACCACCCAACCAGACTGAGCAAACCTAGCTGCTCAATCCAGAAAGCTGCTCAACAGAAGCTCTCTGTCCGTCCGTGCCCAGAACCTCAGACGGCTTAAAGCTCTTCCAATAGATAATTATCTTCTCCTGGTTTTCTCCTGGTGAAATTCTGCTTCCGGTTCTCTCTGCCCCTCTCTGGTTTTTTTCCCCTTCTCTCGATCCAGGCTGCCGGTTTTTATCCATGGGCCTGGCGGTGGCCGCCTTCCTACCTGCAGCCACCGCCTTCCCGCGACTTGACACGCCCTCCATGCAATTTAACCTTCAGATCTTTTCCTGGCAAAAGGGCGCTCTGCTATAAATTCTCAGTTGGTTGGACGCGCCCCTTATTAATGGATCCTTTAATGATTCTTTTAGGTACGCTAGCATAGGTTGTGTTTTACGCTGCATATGTATATTCATAAGTTTAGCTTATATATATCTTATAACATTTGGATTATATATATATTATAAAGTTCCATTATATAGTATATAAAATTTATAAAGTTCAATTATGTATTTTGTAAATTTAATATATATATATATTATAAAGTTTAATTATATATTTTATAAAATTTAACTTATATATATTTATAAATTTAAATTGTATTTATAAGACTTAACACATTTATTGTTTAAATTTCATCACATTTGTTTTATTATAAGGTTTAAAACTTTATATAATGGATCAATTTAGCTGGGTCGTTACAGCATAGGTGTTGTAATTGACGAAGCATCCATGGGGATCAAAAGAGAAGAACCAACAAATAACAAACCTCTCCCTACTACAAGCCAAAAGGTTGTCGGAGAAAGAAATAGAGAAGCATCAGAAGAAGGAAATGAAGATACAGATACATCAAAAAAGACTCCTTCAAGGTATGTTCAGAAAAATCATCTTAAATCTCAAATTATAGGTGAAAAGGAAGCAGGAATACAAACTAGAAGAACTCTTGTTGGAACTTCTAGTTACTTAGCCTTACTATCCACAATTGAACCTCAAAATGTGAATCAAGCAAGAAAAGATGAATGTTGGGTTAAGGAAATGCATGAAGAACTTGATCAAATAGAAAAGAACCATACATGGGAATTAGTACCAAGGCCTCATGATAAAAATATTATTGGGACAAAATGGGTGTTCAAAAACAAACTGAATGAAAATGGAGAAGTAATTTGAAACAAAGAAAGACTTATATGCAAAGGCTATGCTCAACAAGAAGGGAAAGACTTCGAAGGAACATTTGCACCTGTATCTAGACTTGAAGCCATAAGAATGTTTCTTGCATTTTCAAGTTTTCATAACTTTAAAGTATATCAAATGGATGTTAAATCTGCATTCTTAAATGGGGATCTAGAAGAAGAGGTCTATATAGAACAACTTGAAGGGTTCATTCTTGGCAATGATAAAAATATTGTGTGCAAACTTAATAAGGAATTGTATGGATTAAAACAAGCTCCTCGTGCATGGTATTATCATCTTGACAGTACCTTCAGCAACAAGGGTTCAAAAAGGGGTCTGTAGATAGCAAGCTATATATCAAAAACTCTTGACATCATATTTGGAAGCAATGTAGAGTCTATGAGTCAAGGATTTGCTTCAGTTATGCAACAAGAATTTGAAATGTCTCTACTTGGTGAACTAACATACTTTCTTGGTCTTCAAGTTCAACAAACTGAGAATGGTATAGTTCTTTCTCAAACGAAGTACCTCAAACAAATTTTGAAAAAATATGGGATGGAGGACTGCAAGCCAGTATGCACACCAATGGTAACGGATCCAATCTTAGTCAAAATGATGATTCTCCTTCAGTCAATCAACTAGAATACAAATCTATGATTGGCAACTTTCTCTACCTTATAGGTTAAAGACCAGACATTATGCATGCAGTTGGAATCGCTACACGATTTTAAGAAAATCCTAAGGAAACTCATCTCCAAGTTGTTAAGAGAATATTCAAGTACCTACAAGGAACTCAAGATCTTGGTCTATGGTACCCAAAAAATGCAGATTTTACACTTCATGCTTACACAAACGCAAATTGGGTAGGTAATATTGATGACCGCAAAAGTACTAGTGGAGGAGCATTTTATTTGGGACCCCGCTTGATTTCATGGTTCAATAAGAAAAAAAGCTCCATCACTTTATCTACTGTTGAGGTAGAATATGTTGTTGTTGCATCTTGTTGTACTCAACTTCTATGGATGATCCAAACATTGCAAGACATTCAAGTCACTTGTCCTCAACTAGTACCTATTCTCTGTGATAATACTAGTGCCATAAGTATCTCTAAGAATCCTATCATGCACTAAAAAACCAAGCACATCCCAATCAAATATCATTTTCTAAGAGAATAGGTGCTTGAACAAAAGATCAAACTGGAGTATGTTCCTTCAAAGGGATAAGTTGCAGATATATTTACAAATCCACTTCCACATGATTCCTTTGAATATCTCAGACAAAAATTAGGAATGATTCTTGCTTCATCACTCTGCTAATTATTCTGACAGGTATGTCATGTTCAGGGGGAGCTGTGACTATAAATTACTACAGTTTACTTTTTGTACACAGATGATGTGAAGGACAGTCGCATATGCACGCGGTTTTTGAGTTAGACAGACGCGTATAAATCTCAGTGATTGATAAAATGGCTCAGATTCAGGGGGAACCTCCTATATGCATTCACCATTTCATGTTTGGTCTTTGGTTTCTGATATTGGTTTGTTGCAGTTTGTTGGTTTAGAGGAGCAACTATTATAACCCTAAATTCCCTTTTTGGCATTATGGTTTCATAAGCATGTCTTGTTGCAAATATTTTCTCATGGCTGGATATTTCTATTGTTACTGATGGAAATTTATATGTTGTTGATCTGTCACTAGTTATCAATAACGCATATGATAAAGTTTATCTATTGACATTCTTTATGAGGAGGATGTTCATGTTACTTCTATGATGTTGCTATCAAATATTCATGTTGCAGGTTCCTATATGGTATATGGTGGTTGTTGATGAATATCATGATCTTACAACCTCATTGAAGGTCTTGGTTTTGGTTATATATATCTTGTATGTCCCTTGATGTAAAAGTTCATGCAAAGGCCCATGTTGTAAATCATTGTAAACTTCTATCATGGGCTACTGGGGTCAATTCATTCATGTATGTAATCCCATTATGTTGGGACATTGATATAGAGTTGGGTCAACTATGTAACCCGACTGTGTTGGGTGATTGATGTAATTATGAGTCATTGGTGATAGGAAAGGTATTATTTGGTTGAGACATATAGTCTTGTGCTTTTATTGTATATCTTTATAGGTTCCAGCATATGCTCAGGGGGAGCATGGTCAGTATGTAGTTTTCATATTCAACAGATCAGACCTACAGTGATATTCTCTACAAAGGGGGAGAGAAGCCTACATTCAACATTGGTCAGCCCTTTCCCTTGATGTCAAAGGGGGAGAGAAGCTTGGTGTTTGGAGAAGAATGCTTGTAGAAGCTTGGTAAGAAGTCTTAGTATTTGCAGGTGTGTTTGCAAGTGGCGACCAAACACCAAAGTGGATGTCATCAAGTCCAAAGGGGGAGATTGTTGGCATTATGGCTAATGTGTTTTCCTTGATGGAAACCTACCTGATAAAGATGTCAACATTGTCATAATAAGTGATATGGACAAAGGAATGTGATGGATGATAAAAGAAAAGTTTGAGACATATGGATTCAAACTAGATTTAATTAATACCCTTTACTTAATCACATTTCCTAAGTTTAGACTTAGGAATACATTAAAAATGATTAATTATTTTAATTAAACCATCTCTAGGTGGAATTTTCCTAAACGATTTTTGGGTCTTGGAGAATGCATGTGTCTTAGCCTCTCTGTAAAATCTTGAGGCTAGAGCACATTCGATGCTACAAAAATCAACACTCCCTCTTAGCGAGGATTGTGCTCTAGTGTTGCAACCCACTAAAGCATCACTCTGTCTCTGCACCATCTCCTGCTTGCTGTTGATGTCTGCCTCTGCTACCCATCAACTACTACGCAACTTTGGTTGTTGCATCCATGCTACTGTTGGCCCCGTTGAACTGTTGCCATCACTGCATCTGCACTGCAACCTTTTCCAACTGCAACGGAAAAGCATCCAAAATACTGAACCAATTGCGGTCAGTATGATGCATCTATCACTCGAGTCCTGACTGCTACTAGACTTTGCATTGTCGCTGAAGTCTCTACGCTGCTGCTGACTCTGCTCTGTGCCAAATGCACTGTTGCTAACTCTGCATTCTGCTGTCTAGTATCTAACTGCTACTAGCTACTACATCTGTCACTCTAGCACCTGACTGCACAAACTGCCACTGATCCATCCTACTATTGCATGCTATGGGCTCCCGTAGCAAGGTATTGATTCATGAGGTGGACCTCCTCAAGAATCCTGCCCATCCTGTAGCTCTCTGGAGCTACAACTCCAAATCACCCCACCTCACCCCTGGAGGTAACTCAGTGATCATGGTGAAATATAATATACTCACTGTGGTTGCTACTACTTTGTTGATGATTCTGCACTGTTGTTGCAACTACTGCAATAATGAGTCTGATCTCCCCAGATCCAGAAGTACTAGCTTCGAGAGGGTTTCTCCCTTTGAAACTAGAGTTCCTCTATGTCTCGATCTCCCTATGGGAAATCTCTTTACTCCCTCCTGGCAACTCACAGTCCTCCTACACTAGAAACTAGACTGCAAAGTTCTGCGCTAGGAATCTCCTGGCTGGAACTGCACTTGCATAATGCAACTCGGAAATTCACACTGCCTGTGTCACTGCAACTAGTTCTACAACTGTCTTCTTGACTGCAACTAGCTATGCAACTTTCATTTGAATGAATAGCTGCATCTGCTGACACTGTGATCCTCCTGCCACTGATTCTATTGGGCTCCCGTAGCAAGGACACTGATCAATGTGAGAAATCTACAACAACTGGATCTAATCTGTTGCTCTTCCATGGGTCCTGCCCACCTGTAGCCATCTCTAAAAATGTCAAATTCCTCCTCTTCTCCTCTGCACAATTGTTGCCCAGCTATTCGCACTCCCTTCTAGAGTGAGAAAATTTGCACACAACTACTGCTGCTCTGCTAGGAAAATTCAAACTTCTTGGCTAGAACTCCCCTGAGGAAAGAATTCCCTCAGTGTGTGCTCTTCCTTCCTCCTGACGCTAGTTACACAAGCAAACTGCTGAAAAATCTACATCCCAGCTGAAGATTTGCTCTGCAAGGAAACTGCTGCTACTCCCTCTACCTTTGGTACTCTTCGATTTGGAAAATTTTATTCTCTGTCGACTCACTTAGAGAAGTAAAATTTCCTCTAAAAACTGACCCTCCTGGCCAAGGAAATACACTACCCCTCAAGTTTCGAATTGCTGCCAATGCAGAAATTCAACCCTTCTTCTCCCTTTCTACTCTGAGCTCTCTAGCTTACGAACTGTTCTCTGAAACCATGTGAAAATTCGAAAACCACGAATCCTACTGCAACAACTAATTAAGTTTATTCTATTTGTTAAATAAACTGAACAAATTATTTACTGTATCCTACGGTAAATATCAAAACTAATACACTGCAGCCCTCACAAATACAATATTGCAGAAGAAAAATACTACACAGGAGAGAAATAAACACACACACAAGTACACCGTTTTTTTTGGACAAAAGTCCCCGGAAAACCCCAACAAACCGATGCAGCAACTGAGGGTTTTATTATTATGCAGTAGTATTTTGAGTACAAATCATTGGATTCCCAAACTGGGTATCTAATGCAGAGAATAAACTGGCAAAGAGGTAGTGAGAAATATTCTCACACTGTCATTGGCAATACGACACTGATCTAGGCTTTGGATGAGCTGCCCTATGCTATCTCTACAGAGTCTCTACGTGGGCTCATGCAGTCACTGTGTCACAGCTCAAGGGACTGCGTCACCCTCTCCTTCTGATCTTCTACACACTGGAAACTTGACTCCCTGGCCTTCCGGACTCACACCCCGACTTCTGGCACTACATCTCGACTACTCCCCAGCAAAATTTCAGACTCCCTCTGAAGCACTGTGCTGCCTCTCTGGACCTCTCGATGCCTTCACTACCTTGCACTCACTGGGACTGGAAAAATGCTCCTCCAGTCTACTATCTCTGCCCCTCACTGCAAGAATATCACTTGATCTCTCTCTAGCAACTCACCACTGCTACTCTTGAGAAATTTGATCTCTAGATCTCACTATCTCGGTGTGTTCTCCAAGTGCCCACAAAGCTCCATCTTATAATCTCTCGTTGGAGCACCAACGGACAAGATTAAAACATAATCGATGGCTAAGATTAACTAGGGGTTGATCCTCGTCTTCTTCTAGAAGATTCACACCAAATTTAATTAATACCCTTTAATCAATCACATTTCCTAAGTTTAGACTTAGGAATACATTAAAAATGATTAATTATTTTAATTAAACCATCTCTAGGTGGAATTTTCCCAAACGATTTCTGGGTCTTGGAGAATACATGTGTCTTAGCCTCTCTGCAAAATCTTGAGGCTAGAGCACATCTGATGCTACAGAAATCAACAGTCGACACTTGTGTCGTAAAGGTACATCTTAAGTGTCACACTTGGAGATAAGTGTCGCTTTACTGTCGTTTTGTTGTATGCATGTTGGTTTTGGGTACTGTGTATCTTCTTGCTATGTGCATGGGTGTATATATGTGTGTGATCACGTTCAAGACCTGTTACATGCTTGTATTCTCTTGTCGCATTAATCTCACACTTAGTCAATCTTGGAGTTCATCCCTGTCCTCACATCTTGCGCAACTCATGAGCACATTCAAATTCTAGTTAAGTGATGAGCGCATTGTGTACTCCTAAGCCTCAATGATGAGACCCTTACCTCCTAGACCTGCGCATTGCGCCCATCTTGAGGACAACCTCCTCAACTGCGCATTGAGCAACCTCTGAGCAAAAACCCTCCACCTTGCTGCTTACACTTGTCCACTGTGTATTCCTTGATCCATCCTATCTTATATTGTGCACTGCACATTCTTAGTGGATAGTAAGGCCATCCTCTCCTTCAAGCATTGTGCATTGCATAGTCACAGTACCTAAGATTGCTATCCTTGCCTCCTGGACTTGCCCAAGGCGCAATCCATGACTTACCTCTCCCTTGTCATTGTGCATTGCACAATCACAATATCCAGACCCTCACTCACTACCTCCTAACTCTATGCACTGTGCCCAAGAAGGCCTCTCCCTTCAATCATTGCACACTGTCCCATCACAGTCAACATGTTGCATAAGGAAACAAGGTAGACTAGGTGATTTTGGGACTGATGTTTTCTTGTGATGAGTGAGCTTCACTTGTAGGTCTTTTCATCTCAACATGGCAAGATGTTTCTCAAGGAGGAAATCAAGGAGAGGTTGCAAGAGGATACTTAGGGAGATGAGATACAAAGAGATCATCGTGCAGGAGTAAAGGAATCTTGGGCCACATCAAAGAGATGACAACTCATGTTGACTTAGAAGGTTCCAACACTTATCTAGATCCTTTGGAGGGTGAAGATGAAGTACAAGTCAAATCTATCATGAAGAACTAAAAACATAGAAGCAAAGAGAAGAACCTTACACTGATACACTATAATAGAATCTTATGTCACAGTCGCCAAATTATGGCTTCTCAAAGTGCCATCACAAAAGTCTTATGTTGTCCATGTATTTTGCCACAATTTGTTGAATGTAATTTTGTATTTCCAAAGATGACAAAATGTAAAATGTGTGGAAGCCCAAGGGTCACATATGGAATGTGGAAAGCCACTAGGAAGTCCTAGAGTCATGTAGGAGCTCAAAGGTCACATAGAAGCTCAAAAGTCACATGGGAGCTCAAGATTCGTGAGGGAAGTCAAGAGTCATAGGGGAGGTGAAGAGTCACCTCATTTTGTTATAAATAAACCCTCACAGCTCAAGCAAATGACTTTTCACCTTGGCTTCTCTAGCTTGGCATAGGAGAGAAGATCATTCTTTGGAGGATTCCACTATTGGAGCTAGTGTTGCATCATTGTAATTGCATAGTGGAACTTTCACTTAATATTTGAAGCTCTCAGAGTTGGCGCACTTTCATGCATGTATCGTGGATGTTGTAAGACTATTCTTTTAATGTTTGTGGTATATGTTTGTTTTCATACATACTAAATAAAATGAACTATTTCATTGGCTTTGGTATACATCTTGTTGAATGTGCATTGTTACTTGCTTTCATGATCATTGTTACTACGTGAACTATTTCGCAGGGTACGATTCTTTCTATGCTCCCATGTGTGTTTACTAGAATAGTACTATTACTTTTCTCTTAAAGAATCACTCTTTCTACTCTGTTCGAGAAAGAACTTTATACACATTGCAATTGTATGTTTCACAATGTCAACTTACTTGCTTATCTCAAAGTTTCTGTGTAATCTCTTATGTTGATAATTGCAGCCAAGGCAAACTTTTAAGTTATGGTGGCCGGGCCTATTATCCAGATGGGGCTCCTATCCCAAACGGTGAGAGGTCTAATTGGGACTTCATACCGGAGACCCTCTTACTGTTGGCAGGTTCCAACACTGTCAACAGGTATATTGTAGGAATAATACAGTATGGAATTTTGTACACTGATTCCAAAGATAGCCATCTTATTAGTTACATAGATAGGGATTTTGCATAAAGTATTGATGATAGAAAGAGTACCCTAAGATATGCATTTCAACTAGGTACAGGACTAATTTCATGGGCATCCAAGAAGCAGCCCATTGTCTCCATTTCATCAGCAAAAAAACAGAGCATGTAGTGGCAACAGGAGCAGCATACCAAGCAGTTTGGTTAAGAAGATTGATAAGTGATCTGGAGCCTAAAAAGAAAGAAACCCTTATTTTCTACGATAATAATTCAGCTATTGCACTTTCCAAAAATTATGTGTTTCACCGCAAAAGTAAACACATTAACACCCATTTTCACTTCATCTAAGAGCTAGTCAACAATGATAAAATCAATCTTTGGTTTTGCAATTCCAAAAATCAGTTGGCAGACATCTTTACAAAGCCATTGGCAAATGCAAGCTTTGAATTTCAAAGACAGAATTTACGAATTCTCTGTGCTGAAAAGTATAATGAAGATGAAGTCAAAATTAAGGGGGAGTGTTGAATGTAATTGTTGACTACATCATCCAGCTGTTAAGTAGTTTACATAGTCAATAGTTTTGGCAGTGTAGTGCATTCAATGCACAAGTAGTAGTTTGCAAAAATGGGTAAGACTGTATCAAACAAGGTATACCATATTAGATTGAGTCAAACAAGTAGTTCTATATATTCTCTATATAACCAGTTTTTGGTGTAGTGTGGCAAAATGGTATATTGATGTGAGAAGAACTCCATTGGTTTTTCAATTTGGGTAACTCTATGTTTTACTGTGTTTTTTCATTGTTCCTCTTAAATTACCACACACACAAATTGTGCCAAAGTGATTATCCAAGCTAACTACCATTGATAAGCTAACTACCATTGATATTCTTGTGCATGGGTGCCTAGAATAATTTGCTTAAATATTGACACTCGACCTAGTTGGTAAGAATTGATGCATACCCGTCGCACTTGTTCAAATTCGGCAGACACGAGCCAACACTTTTTCAGATTCAGTCGGTTAGATGCCACTTAAACCACCAGCTGAAAACTTGGCTTGACTTTTAAACGAGTTGAGTTTACTAATTTTGGCCAAATTTAATCAAACCTTGTCAAACATGCCAAGACTCGCATGGTTTGAACAAGACTGGGTGAACTTAATCGAACTTCACTAAGCCTTTGGTGAATTTGATCAAGGACCATTGAGTTTGATCAAGACTCAGTTACTCAACCAGTTTCAGCCAGTTTGGCCATTTTAACTTTGGAAGAACGATCATTTTGTCTTTAAGTAACATTGGCCTAGGCCTATCAGTTTTTCTACAATTTTCCCCCAAGTCTGAGACATATTCTTACTCTTTGGTTTTTCTTCCCCAAGTCCAGGTTATGAGACTAAGCTGATAGCAGCAGTATACAGCACTGTTGCAAAACTCTCCAATTTCAGGTGACTTCTCTAAGTTTGTCAGGTCACTAATTTTTCTATGTTCTCCTGAGTTTTCATGTCCAAGTTTATGATCGCCTAGTTTTGCAGGTTTTCCCCATACTTTTCCAGTTTTCCCAATTTCCCAAGTTGATGACCCCACCGATTTTTTGTTGATGCTAAGTTTTGCAACATTCGTAAACGCTCAGAAAGTCCTGGGCTATTGTCTGGTCAAAGTAGTTGCTGATTAAAAACATTTTGGATGGCGCCTATGCATATCAGGCCAACTGTATTTCAAATTAAACAAAAGATGCTTAACAGAACATAATAACTTTGGTCAATGAGAAACACCTATATTTTCAATCCTATATGTGAGATCATTCCTTCACAGGTGTTTTGAATATTGAAAAAGAAAAAGAACCTGGAAGATAGAGAAGCAAAGGAGCATTTGGCGGAGGCTTTCCACAATCGAGAGGAGTGAACCAGCGAGGAGGACCGCACTGACCAGATTGCTTCATCATCTTCTTCGCCTGCTTCACAATCTCTTCCACTCTCTTCCCAACCACTATACTTCTTTGACTCCGACAAGAGAATATTCTGAGTTTGAAGGTTTTTCTGTTTGGTAACTGCTTTGAGTTCGAGTACTCAGTGAATTTTCTTCTGTAATGTAACTGTAACTGTCTTGGGTGCTCTCCAAAAGCACAGAGAGATATAGGATCGGCCACTGTTGCCATCTTCACTGCCAATTCTGCTCGCTATTGCTTCGATGTGATGTGTATCTTCAATGTTTTCGATGGTGTTAATGTCTCTGCATTCTTCTGGGGAAATAGAAATGTAAAGATAGAAAGAGCCACCCACCTCAAAGATACGAGTACTATTTTCATCCAACTCTCTGAATTATTCCTATACTCCAAAACCAGCGTGCAGAACACCATGCTGGCGTATTACGTTTCATTAAATAAATGACCATGCTGGCGTATTCCGAGATATTCGATGGAATATATTATTGGCGTATTCCGAGATATTCGATGGAATATATTATTGATCGAAGAAAGACAAAATTACTTGATCGAAGAGAGCGTGAACACATCAACACAAATTACATGATGCAATTGACTAAAAAATTACGGAACACAAATTACCGTGCCACTGTAACGTCACTGGTCTTTCAAAATTAAAACACAGAACACCTCCCCATTTAAATATATGAACACATAACACCTTCCAATTTTAAATGTATGAACTCTTCGTAAAAGCAAGAATATAATTTTAAAATTTTAAATTCCGTGGTCATTCATGACTTACATGAAGCACAATATATATTATAAAAATGGGTTATATTTTCAACGACTGGTTTTATCATACAATCCTAAAATTTATAACAAATTAATCGTTGCTTTCATTATTAAATAAACTCTTAAATTAATCGTTGCTTTCATTATTAAATAAACTCTTTCATGAGTATTGATGTCCATTATAATTAATTTTTAATTTTTTTTAACGAGTTACTTAAATTTTGGTTTGAAATCTCCGGATGCGGGTGGTTAACGCGATGGGACGGGAGATGGAAGCAAGCCACATGCCGATCCATGGGCATCACGTGGCCTTCCATGCGAGAGGACGGAGGACGGCACACTCCTGGTTTAAATTGAAGGGACGGGGGATAGCAGATGTGAATGCCCAGAGCATTGATGCAGTTATAGCGGATGGGATTTCGAGGCGGGTTGGTGACGATGGCGAGCTTATATCCGGCTGGGAGCAAGGAAATATGGTTATGCAGCACTTGGCTGGCCTCTCTGGTGTTGAGACGGCCCCCTCGCAGGCGGTGGAGTATATTACAGTGCTGGTTCTGGTTTGCGACGGTTTGGCTCATCTGGCAGTTGGCAGGGAGGCTCAAATCACCATGGTGAGACCCAGACAAAGGTTGTTGAGCCGTCGTGGTTCCTCCAGAGGCGGGGGCTCGAGCAGACCTGTGAGGAATGAAGTGAGGCACTGCTGCCACTGTAATCTGGTCAGCTCCATTGGAGCCGCTCCCCTGCTCTCAGGCCATCATCTGGATGCAGAGGCTTCCAGCTCGGCATCCTTGCCAACCTTCGGCTCCACGATTTTCAACTTCACCAGCTCCACAACAAATCCGAGAATTAGTGCTCATGTCTCCATTCTGTTCATCGAGAGCCCTCCGGAGGTGGATGACCCCATGGATGCTCAGGAGCAGGGGACGTAGGACCACCAGAAGGATGCAGAGCAAGCTCCGACTACTGAGATGGAGCAGGATGACAAGAGCCGGGCCATCATTGAAGATACTTCCAAGCAATCCCAAAATGCTCCAACAGCCACTGCGGGGGAAGTGGAAGCGACCTCGCCTACCCATGTTGAGCAGGATTACTACGGCTGGTACCCAATTGTGGAGGAGAAAATGGATGAGCCGAGCGAATAATCTCGACGGTGCCCCTGCTCCACCTAGGCGCAAGCACGCTGCCGTCTCCTGGTTTGTTGTTGTGTCAGTCTATGGTTTTTGTTTCAGAATATCAAAGCTGATAGGTTTTTGTGTCTCCCCTGCACGGGACGACCTGAACAGTCCTTTTTGTGTCAATGGTGTTAGTTCTTTCTGTATCCCCTGCGCGGGCTTGTGTGTCTATGGACAGTCTTAGTTTTGTCTCAGTTTTGTCTATGTCTGGGCAAGAGCAAACGGGTCTAACCTGATGTATTTTGTACTCTGTAAATATTTAATAGAATAGTTTTGTTACCGAGAAAAAAAAAATTGGTTTGAAATAATGTGCAATGAGCTTTGTCAACTCTTTTTAATTCGATAATTTGCATGTGATTTGTTATCGTGTTTATCTTGAGGGGTTCTTTTTTTTTTCTAGAAAAAGATTTAACTGCAAAACAACATGAGGAAAGAAGGGAGGAAATTTTAAAGGTTAGGGCAGCAAGAGATGAAGACAAGAGAGCATGGATTTATAAAGGCAAAGCTGTGATAGTGTGATTTGGACCTCCTTCCAAAACAAAGCAGCAAGATGGTAGTAAAGAACATGCAACAAACTCTTCAACAGGAAATCAGTAAGCAAGGTCAGTATTGAAAGCAGGGACAAAGACTTAAATGTGAGTCTTGCATGTCAAAATAAATAGCAATCAATTCATACCCAGGGTTCCTTAAGATTAGTTTGTTAGAATTGCAAAGGTTACCCATGGAGACAAGGACCTGGGTTAGGGCCTATTGCAGAAGATAGAGACATAATTTGCCTCATAGAAACACATGAGCATGAAGGGTGCAAGACAAAACTATTTGAAGGACACTAGAAAATGGCAGTGTGGAACAAGGCAGCAGGGAATGGAAAAGGGCATAGGGGTATCGTGGTTTTAGTAAGGGAGAAAGAAGGTCGTCTCATTCAGTTAGAAAAAGAATACTCAAATAAGCAATTCATTTGGTTTAAAATATCAGAAAATGGAAACCACATCAGAATTGCAGCATGTTATTTTGCGCCGCAGGTTTCAAAAATCTACAAAGGTAGAGGGCTTGACCACAAAGATCCATTTGCAGCCTTAAAAGCGGATATTGCAACATATTCACAGCTAGGTGAAGTCCTTATAGTGGGTGATTTCAATGTTAGGACTGCAAGTGAGCAAGCTAGCATTCTTTGTTGTAAAGATGATTGTAACCCTATTTGGCTTACAGAAGAAAGTAATCATTACAGGGAAAGAATTTCAGAGGAAAAGGGTTGTAATCTCTTTGGTGAACAATTTCTTACTCTATGTGGGGCCTTTGATTTAGTCATTTGTAATGGCTTGACTATATAGGCAAAGTCCAGTAATTTCACTTGCAATACTTACAATGGAGAAAGTGTGGTAGATTATGTAATTTCCTCACATGGTTTATGTGAGAAAATGGAGAAAGTTTTGATTGGAGATCAACTGTGGGACTTGAAATCAGATCACAAACCAATTTATTTATGTTTCTCTTGGATTGGAAAGAAACAATGAGAGTCAAAAATTCAGCATGTCTAACAAAATCTCCCACAGGGCAAAATTCTTTTGACCCCAGAAAATTGTAATACATTCAAAATGACACTGGAGAGGCTCTTCGAGAAGGAGAAAATTACAATTCACAGCCTTCATAGTCATGAATTAACACATTTAATTCAATGCACACTTGCAAAGTGCAAAAGAGCAAAAATTAAGAAGTCTTAAACAAATTGATTTCCGGTTAATGCTTGGTTTGACAAGGAATGCAAAAAGGCAAGGAGAATGTGGAAAGAGTCAAACAAGGATAACATAAAGCTCAAATCTTACAAGTAGTTATTAAGCAAAAAAAAAGGTCGATTTCATGGTTTCAATGAGGGAAGAACTAATCTTCCTTGGGAAAAATAATCCCAAATTATTTTGGAAGGAGCTCCAACCAAAAAAGATACAAATTGGAAATAATATTACAGCTTTTAAATGGTTTGACTATGCAAGACAACTCTATGAGCAGGTTCCCAAGGTTGACCCTCCTCCCTTGGTCAACACTGATACTAAACTCTTCACGATACAAGAGGTAGAGATGGGTATCAAGAAGTTGGGTGTTGGAAAAGCAAAAGACTTAGCTGAACTCCAAGCAGAAAATCTAAAGTGGGGCTCAAATATTCTTACACCTCACATTACAAAAATCTTCAACAACATCATACAACAAGAGCTCCCCACAAATTGGACAACTAGTCTGGAAATACCTCTTTTCAAGAGTGGTGATGTCAATAATCCCTCCAATTATAGGACCATCATGATAAACCCTTTGTTTGCAAAGCTATTTGGAAGTATGCTAGAAAACAAAATTAGCAAGTGCATAGAAGGAAGAGATAAGTGTGCTAAATGGCAAGCAGGTTTTAGACCTAAACATTCCACAGTTGATCAATGTATAGCTTTAAGGCACATCATTGAAAAAGTTTGGGAGAAAAAGGAGGAAGTCTTTTGTTGCTTTGTTGATTTCAGAAAAGCGTTTGACTTGGTTCCTAGGGATAAGCCTTGGCATAGAATGGAGGAACTTGAGGTTCCTAAACATTCGAGAGCAGTTTTGCATAGGCTATATGAAGATGTGAAAGTCAAAATTAGAACTTCAGCAGGCATTTTTGAAAATTTTAGAAGTGATATCGGGATCAAGCAAGGTTGCCCACTGTCTCCTACCCTTTTTGGTTTATATATCGACAAGAATGAGAAGTGGTTAAATTCGCAAGGGGGTGATGGTATCTATTTGGGCAAGTTTGTTATAAGGCTTCTTTTGTATACAAATGACCTTATTCTAATTGTTAAATCGGCTCTTGGTTTGCAAGAGCACTTACTATCCCTTGAGAATTTTTGTAGAAGTGTGGGGATGTAAGTCAATATCAACAAAATGAAAGTAGTGGTCTTCTCTAAGAAAAGAAAACATAACCAGCATAAGTTCTACTTTGAAGGAAACATTGTGGAAGAAGTTGCAGATTACAAATACCTCAGAATTGACTTCAACAAAAATCTAAGCTGGAAAGGTTGTAGAAAGAAAAAAACTTTAGGGGTTGGAAAGCATTTTATGCTTTTCAAAATAGGTGTAGAGAGGCAGAGTTATGGGACTGGAAAACCACTCAAACTCTTTTTGGGCTTCTAGTGATTCCGGTGATTCTGTATGGTTGTGAACTATGGGCTAGCAGTACATCTGACATGCATTTGAGACAAATTGAGAAGATTCAGAAGCGTTTGATTACAAACAAATTTAAGATTAAAAGTGCAGTTCCTTATTATATCTTGTTAAGCGAAAGAGGGACTACTCCTATTGACGCAATTGCTATTGTGCGAGTCATGAGGTATTTAAAAAAAAATCAGCAAATGGAAGAGGGTAGATTGCCTAAGGTTGTCTTTAATGATAGATTGTGCAAGAGAGAAAAAAAAACTTGGATGTAGCAAGATAACAAATAGTTTAGTAAATGAGGTATTTGCTTGAACGCGTGTCCCATAAACAACAAAGAGATAAAAGCTTTTTTTATGGAAAAGTTCCACAAGCATACTTGGGATAAGGAGCTAGGAAGAAATAAAAATTACTATATTGAAGTGTTTAATCCCACTCATAGTCATCAACCAAAAGCATGCATAGAGGCCAATATCTCTTGGAGAGCCAAAATTCTTATTGCTCAGTTAAGGATTAATTCTCATCAACTCCGTTGTGAAATAGGGCGCTGGAAAAGGCCATAGGAAGTGTGGGAGGAAAGAGTATGCATTTTATGTTCTTCTGGAAAAGTGGAAACAGAAAAACATTTCATTTTAGAATGTGAAGCCTTCAAAGACAACAAGGAAAGTTATGGAGATATGTTGGCAGCTAGCTCTTGGGATAATCTATTTAGCGAGGGGTTTGTCGAGAAGCTGGGAGCATTTATTTTGAAGCTTCACAAAAAAAGAGTCAAATACATCAAGCAAATGAAGAAGCAATATGTCCCATACGCTATCTTTAGCCTCGTGGACGTTAAAATAATTTCTTCTTCTTCCTAATTATAAAATATTGAGTGACTTTTATTTATTTATTATTAGTTTATAATAAAAAATTATTAAATTAAGTAAATTTTGTAATATTTTTTTATAATTTAAATGAGGTTGGGATTTAAAAACATTTCAATATTTTTTATAAACGTTTTATTCATTATGAGAAATCCATGTTTGTTAAAAAATTAAGTAATAAATAATATTAATCTAATTATATAAATTTCAATAAACATCAAAATTCATATTTCATCGTATCAAGATTTAAAAAATAATTAAATTATAATTTTATTTTTAGGTATTTCTTTTGGAATAAAATTTCCTGAATTATATGGATGATAGAGATATAACCTCCAAAAATTTGGTTATAATATTTTTTGAAGAATTCACGAATGAATTAAGATTTTTGATTTCATCAGCGAGCCAACCAACTTTCAATATTTGTTGTTATGTTACATGATTTTTTTACTACCTAACTGTCTTATATTTAGTACAAATAGCATTTTTTTATGGCATAATAGTTTTTGTCTCTTATAAAAAAGCACTTCTAAAATTTTGATGTGATCTAGATTACTACCAGTGCCATCTTTTTTGTGTGACACTTTAAGCCCTTGTTATTGTTGTAGAAAGTTGTAGATTTTCCTTGGTGATCTAGTGTCTACATAGGGCTCGCTCATGTACTCTATTCTTATTAATAGAATGGATGTTTTCTTCCTTACAACAACAAAAAAACAACCCCCAAAGAACATTTTTAGAAAATTATTTTTTTTGGAGGTTATATCTGTACTATCCACCTAATAATTATTGATAATTAAATTAAAATTTTTAAAGTCTATTCCAAAATGCCCGATAAAAAATCTAACCATTAAAAATCAGTTATAAAGTATTAATATTAAACTAAATTGAGTAAAAATCAATAATATAAAAAGAATCCAAAAAATATTAACTTATTCACTCAAATAAATTATATTATAAGATAGTGTAAGAAAAAAACAAACTTTACAAATAATTAATAAAGATAAAAATGAAAAATTAATATATTGAATAATATAAACAAATTAAGTTAATTGATGAAAAAAATTACACTTGAGAATTAATTGATATTGATGATGATGATTAACGTCCATTAAGAACAATATGGTTTATTGAACCTTAGGAAGGTAAGAAATTGATCGAAATTCTTTAACATGTTATTTTTATGCTTGATCACCATAGTTTTGTTGCCTTAATAGGTCAAGAAGGTTAGTAGTGTGATAGATATTTTGAAAATTAGGACAAATTTGATTATAAGTTGTAGGTCAAAAAGGTTGGTAGTGTGACAAATATTTAAAAAATTAGAACAAATGTGATTATAAGTTGGGAAATCTAAGATAAAGTGTTTTTCATCTTCAACCCTCTTAATATCACACAAGTGACTGTCTTTCTTCCTATGTTGTTTTGGAAGTAGACCAGCTTCTAGTTTCACTATGAAGCTCATGAGAATTAGTTCATCTTAGCAATGCTCATTATTTTCTTAATGCTAGTTAAGGCATATAAATATATAGCTTTCAAGATTAGGGTTGATCACCTTGTATAATACTTAATTTCTTTTTTCCCTCTAACTCTTTATTGCTCCATAAAATTTCCTTAAATTTGGAAATACTAATATTTTTAATGTTATGTTTATTCTGCAAGATGATCTCATTCTTTATCCCCCAATGATCTAGCCAAAATTGGACATCCTTATGTCATCCTTTCTTGAGCCAAATGTGGGAGTTTTGGCAAGATTTAGAAGAAATTTTGGAAAGCCTCTTGGCTTCCATGTTGTATAACTTCTTCTTATGCATGATATACCTAGTCATAACCATGCTTTCAATAAGGGAAAGGCTAGTTTCAATCAAGAGGATAGGGTATGGAGTGCATCCTTTAATCTTGAGGTTGTAGGTTATAAAATTCTTTTGAAACTGTTCAATCTTCCTCCATGACTATCAAGATGTTCTACAACCCCAAACGTCACATCCATATGAAATAATAGGGGTGACCAAAGTCTTAAAGAGGAATTTTTTTTATCCCAAATCCAAATATCTATTGACTTACAATTGTTTTCGAGCCCATAGTAAGCTTGCCATCCTTCACTTATTCTTTTCTCAATGTTATAATTCCAATTGAGTTGATGATTAATGTCAATTCTCATATATTTGTATGAAGGAGCTTCCTCCAAGTAGTTATTATATTAAATGAAATTGTCGTAGGTAATCTTTTTGGATTTAGTTATCATGACTTTAGTCTTGTCAGTGTTAACATTCATATCAATCTTGGTGCAAAAATATTGGAGGATTCTTAGTTGATTACCAAGATCATCATGGCTCCGTGCCACAATAACAATATCAACAATATAAAGGAGAAGAGTTATGATAATACTAGTGAGTGTGGGGCCAACACATCTTGCACCTTGTAAACCTCTTCACTCTTATCAATGTAAATGCTAAAAAGTGTATGGTATAAGGGATACCCTTGCTTGACTCTGATGTTGCAATTAATTTCTTCTAACCAACCCTCAATGGTTTTAAGCTTGGAAATAACATTCTCATACAACCTTGTCACAATAACCCTGAATTCGAGAGGAAACATTATCTGCTCCAGCCTCTTCCATAGCTTCAGGAACAATGTCAAAATATTTTCTCAAGTCCACAAAACAATAGAAGAAGTTAGACATAATATTACGACATTTCTCTACAATGATCCTAAGAGTAACAATATGGTCAATAGTTGAATGATGTTTCTTAAACCCAACTTGGCCTTTAGCTCTTTTACCATGGCTTGCAAGCCATGGGATAATTTTCTTTTCTAAAATAAGTTCATACATCTTGGCTAAAATTTGACTGATCATAATAGTTTTATAATTAGAGGGAATGTTTTTATCACCACTTTTAAAAATAGACACAATGAGGCTCTGCGTCCAAGGCTTAGGAAATCCTTGCTTCACTGTCAAATTGATGAGCTTGTCTATGTGAGGGATAAGGACAGACCCTCCCATTCTAAAAATTTCAACTTGACAACATTCAATATGCTTAGATTTCCCATTAGTGAGGTGCTTAACCACAAATTCAATATCTTCCAATGAAAAGATGTTATCCTCTATAGGAGAAATCAAAATGGTTCCCCCTGGAATTAGGAGATACATAAAGGATTTTGAGGTAGATATTTCAATTCTTTAAGTGAATCACTTTATTTTCTTTGGATTTACAATTATAACATTTCTCATAAACTTTTTGGGACCAACTTTAGAAAGGTGAAGTAATTTCTCTTACTTCATATTTATATAACATCTCTTATTTATTTTAACGGGAGCTTTGTACAAATTTATTTATCAAATTTTAAGGTTTCACTAGGAGCATCCCTTATCAACTTTCTAGCAAAATTAAAATCATTATCATACTAAGGGTTGGTAATTATATTATTATTTTTATATTTCACCTCATTAGAGAACTTGCCAATAGCAGTGCAAAGGGTTGTAGTAAAATTATGATAGAGGTGTTCAATGTTATCCTCATAAGTTAAAAGGTATAAATCTATTTTAAAATCCTTCGAGAAGAAATCCATTTTACTTTTGTCAAAGAGTAGGTGCCTTTTCTTATCATAATTCTCTTGGATGTGGCTAGTGTGCATGTTAAATTTTAGAGTTAAGGATAAAGGTCTATGATCAGAATCAAGGTCATGGTCATTTAATATGTCAAAATTTACAATTTGATTGGAGATATGGATAACATATATCACATAATCCACAACACTACTACCAAGCCCATAAATACAAGTCATCTAGTTGGAATTTGGCCACTTAGTTATGCCATTACAAATTATAAAGTCGTGGGAACTATAAAGCTTGACTAATTTAGTACCAAATAAATTATCACTCTGATCTTCAAAGTTCCTTTCAAATCTACTAGCTATATCAAGGTCCTCATCTAGCCAAACATGAATATGGTTGGAGTCATTGCTTCAAATAATAACTTGGTTAGTTACATTTCTAACATTGAAGCCTCCTAACATGATCAAGAGCTCAAAATTTGTCAAAATTCCAAAGTGTCAGAATTTTGATAAGTTTAAATTCATATTAAAGAGCTCATCATTATGAATCCAATGGTGCAAACAACACTCAAATCCAAGCTCGTATGCAGAAGTTAGAGACGGTCAAAGTTCAGGGTTGATTTGATGACATGGCAAAGGTCCTAGCCAATCGAGAGGTGCCAAGCGTCACTCTGCCATTGGCCCTCGTAAATCACACATCATGTTAGGGTCATATAATTTATAGGATCTCAAGGTGATTAAGCATTTCATAGTTTGCAGGTTTCAAATTGTTCATAAGATGTCAAATTTCAATTGATTTCATTAAAAAGAAAAAAGAAAAGAAAAGAGAACCTGAAATGTTGTTCAAATCATACAGTTTAAGCATGATTGAACAAATTTCAATTTATGTTCATAGGTTAGAAAATAAATATTTTCCAAACAATTTAACCTTGACAAATCACTAGCTAGGTAGAAATTGAATTTGGTCCAATTGTTTAATCTGGACCAAAGGGGAGAAATAAGTGATAGAGTAGGTTAGATTTTTAAAGAAAAAGATATGCAAAAAAAAAGAAAAAAAGATGGAAGTGTCTGTAGGTCTAAGTGCACCCTGCAAATGGAAGAGAAAAAAAAATGTTAGGCTATGGAATAAGGGTAAGTAGATTCAAAGAAAAGAGAAGGGATATCAAAAGACATTTTTCAAAAGTTGGAAGTCAGTTTCCAATATTTTCCTAAGGTTAGAAGAAAATTCCAATCTTTTCTAAGGTCGAAATAAGGAAATTTATAAGGAAGGGGTCTTATATCCCATTAATAATCATTCCCCCTTAAACCTTATTTATTTACCCCTTTGTCTCTATAGTTCACCCCATTTATCTCCCGACCCCACTACTGTACTCACCTGTCATATCATGGCTAATCAACCTACCATCTTTCACCCCATCTCCTCTCACTCCACCTGATCTAACGGCCCACGTCCCTTTCTGGCCCCCCCTCACCCTCCGAAAGTTAATCCCGGGGGTAGTCCGAAGTCAGCGGTTTCCGCCCCCATACATGTCACTCCCTCATGAGTTCACACCCCCCCTCTCATACCACCTACCACTCCCTAGGCCCCCCTATTCGATACCATCCAAACCACTCACCTATTCGACCGTTGGACACCCACCACCTCATGGCGCCAAACCGTCCCATCCACCCAATCACTTCCATTCCTGCCATTGGGAAATAAATGGGTTGGGCTGTTAGCCAATGGACCCGCGCCAAATCAGGCCAATCCAACGGCACGATTACAAATAATAAAACCACCAATTCACACTGATTTCAAATTTTAACTATTATTGTTCACTTGCAGGCGTCTTTCCACTCCATTAAGCCATTACCAAGAATGCACAGTGAAGCCAAAGCACAGTAATACAGTGCAAGATTACTCATTTTCTTGCAGCGATCATCATTTCCCACTCTTGAATCCCATTTCTATTTAAATCCCTATTCTTTCTCCCTCACTGAAATCCCACTTCTTTTATCCCTTTTTGTTACAGATTTAGCACAGGACAATTTTTAGAGGAAAGCTGCAGAGAAAATAGCAATGGCACCAAAGAAGAAAGAACCAGAAGTATTCAACCCAATGGTGCACCCACCACTGGATTTAGATCATTTACCATTGGCCGACAGGGATTTCAAGATCCATGAAACCCTCTCAGAATTTGATCTATTTAATATATATTGCTGGTGGGAGGACAAATTCATGGAGGAAATGGATGACATAGGCCTTTGGGACACCAACCTGCCTTTTTATATCTTCCCTAAAACACATAGTTTCCCAGAACTGATCAGGAAGTGTCATTCATGTTACAAACCACAGCAAAGGGCGGTGATGGCCCCAATAGGACATATTTATTCACAAATGATGAACAATCCATCGTGCAGATGATGCAGGCCCCGGTTATTGAAGGATTCCTTCCTTTTTCACATGAAGTTCTGATTCCAATGTACCAAAAACTTGATTTGTCCAAGAGAGCTAAAACATTAGAACTTTTCATGGTTGTGAACACACCTCTGCCAAGCAAAAACCCTCCTTATTCCTCCTCTGTTTTCCCTGAAAAAACTAAACATATTGCCATAGTTCTATCCTATTTACTTGGCTATTATTTTGACCAATGGCTTGATGAAGCTATTATAGCTTTCCTATCTATCCTCTCAACTGAATCCAAGCCTTATGTCCTTTTCAACTTCAGCCAATTTCTAGCAAATACAATCCATGAACAACTTGTCAATTTTTTCACAAATGAAGGTTTTCATTACTCCTCAATGTTGGTTTACATGTTTTTGTATTTTTAAGCAGACAGGTTCCAGTTTTCATTAAGAAAAATGAATGAGGAAGGTGAACCTCAATCAGTGATATTTTGGACAACATTGGTAATGAAATATCAAAAAGACTTCAATTACAAGACATTTTTGGAAATGTTTGTCCACCCAGCAATGAGCCTCCTCAGTGGGACTACAAAACCAAGGATAAATGAAGATATAAAGAGAATTATGCAATTGCCTAATCAAGCCAAAACTAGTGATTGGTACTTGTACCAAAACTACACTGAAATAAGAGTGTATGGTTGTGAGTTGGCCCCCTACAAGCTGCCAAAGTTCCTCCCCATGAGGATATTTGCATTGGAGTACATAAGACAGATGGTTAATTAAGATGAGATGCATTTTGTATCAGCGAAGACGAAATCCCATGATCCAAGATCTTTTGTTTATAGATGTATTAAAGAATTACATGCATAAATTGTAGCTTAAACATAGAAATTTAATGTGCACATGAGAGAAGAGGAGAAACACATAAAGCATGAAAGAAGACAACAAGACTTGATAACGGAGTTCGTCCAACTTGGACTATGTCTCTGGGCCCTGCTCGATCAATGGGGAGGCCTTCATTCATTAAGTGGCATGAGAAAGAAGAGTACAAGCATCAGTTACAAAAAAGGAGTCTTATACCTCCATATTGAAAAATGGCCGAAAAATGCAGAATTCTGATGGAGAAATGAACAACGCCATTGCATTCGTGGCATCGAGAAATGCTGAAACCATATAAAATTTGTCAAATTTGACAAAGTGAAAATTTGGCCCTCCTACAAAAATCTCCCTCCTGTCCTAGGCACACTGATGAACTGTGTTTAAATAAAAAACAGGCGGACAGACTTCACAAGAGTTCCATTGGCGAGTTGGTTTATGATCCGGTTATTATGGAGGAGGTCGGGCAGTCAAACCCTGCCTCATCCTTTTTTTACATAACGAATTGTTTTAATGGGAAGGGAGGTCGGGTTGGGTCCACCTTGGGCGGCCTGCCCATCTCACCTATCCCTTTGTTTCAGTGGCCCATACACATAACATGGCGT
This sequence comes from Pinus tabuliformis, assembly GCA_031772625.1. NCBI lineage: Eukaryota > Viridiplantae > Streptophyta > Pinopsida > Pinales > Pinaceae > Pinus > Pinus tabuliformis. Next base: position 583,668,774 of record CM062806.1, read on the forward strand.
GGTCTTTCGATTGGGTCCGTGCCCCAAGGGCCAACCCACCTTTATTGCAATGGCCCCGACGGTGATGAATGGTGGTTCCATGGGAGGGGGGAGGGGCCAAGGTTGGTGGCCCGCCCTCTGTTAATTTGTTGCGGTGATAAGGCTTGGGGTGCCAGGGTTGGTGGCCCGCCACCCCCTTTTAATATTTTTTTTATTTATTTAAAACAATATGACAATTTTGAAAAATCCAGATTTTGACCGAAGGAGTCATTTTAATCAGGTGACAATTTCGCTTGGAATCTGGCTAGAGTTGGTCAGATTTCGTCTGCTCGAAAAAGTCCGAATTGTGTCTTCATTAATCCTGCCCATTCAACAGAAAGTCAGCCCAACTTTGACTGCCTCTATCTTCCTCATCCGGACTCGGATTGGAGTGTTGTTCGCACCGTTGGATTCAGGGTGACGAGCACTTCGATCTGATGTTAAGTTAATCATCTTTCTGCCACTTTGAATTTTGAGCCTTTTCAATGCCACTGGTGTCTGAAGATCCACCTGGATAAATCCTTTACATTGAAGAGCTTTTGGATCACCAAAAGCTTTATTAGTCAATTGGCAAGTGAGGGAATTGTTCCCTCACTCTTTCTTTTTCCGGCCATTTTGCCTTGCTAGGGTGCATCCCCTTGAAACCAACTCGAAGGTATTCCACATCTCCCCGTTGTGAAGTCCTGGTCCTTCTGTCAAGGATGATGTCTTCAGGTAACTCATCAAGATACTTTGGTGCAAAGTCATCAACTATAGGAATTGTGCTTACCTCTTCGGTGTCCATAATCAATGGTGGCTCATACAGCTTTAAGTTTTCCACATTCGCTACAGATTACATTTGCATATATATCGGCAAATCGAGATGGAAGGCATTGTTTCCAATCTTCTCCAAGATGGTGAATGGACCATACCAGATTGGTCGCAACTTCTTCCCCCCTCTCCTTTCATCCTGTCCTTGCTGATATGGAAACACACTTTGTCGCCCACTTGAAATTGATGGTCGACTCAGTGTTTGTCATGTCAAGCCTTGTACCGGGCTTGAATTTTTTCCAACTACTCCTGTACTGCTTGGTGAATCAACTAGACTCGCTGAATGAATTGCTGCGCTTTTTCCCTGTCACCACGCCCACTGGAGTCATCTTCCCTTCCAAATATCATACCAAAAGGATCTTTTGGTAGGTAGCCAAAACATATCTCAAATGGTGAACGATGCATAGATGAGTTCACTGCTCGGTTGTAGGAATGTTGCAAATATGGAAGCTGCTCATCCCACAACTTAGGATGTTTCCTACAATAGCCTCGCAACAAGTGTACCACAGTGCGGTTGACAACCTCTATCTGTCTGCTAGTCTGTGGATGAAATGTCGTGCTTCTTTTCAACTTGGTGTCCATCATCTTCCACAAGCCAGTCCAAAACTCTCCGAGAAAGCGAGAGTCTCGATCTGACACAATTAATGTGGGCAACCCAAAATGGACCCAAACATGCTGAAAGAAAAGATAAGAAGTCTGCTCTGCAGTGATCTGCTTTTTACAAGGCATTAAAGTACACATCTTACTAAAACAGTCAACGACGACATACAAACATTCGTGACTTTTTCAAGACAAAGGCAAACCTCTTACAAAATTCGTCGACACCCTTTCCCATGGATGACTCGGAATAGGGAGTGGTGTGTAGAGCTCAAATTTTCTATTAGAGGGATTTGAAACAAAACACATCACACATCCCTTTACGTAGAGAGTCACAATGTTCTTCATATGAGGCCAAAAACAAAATCTTTGTACATGACACAATGTTTTTTCAACACCAAAATGACCAGACATAAGGGAGGTGTGGGCCTACTGGATTACATATACCCTTTCTCCTGTGGGTATGCACAATTTTCCAAGGCGATACAACAATTTCCCCTGCAAGTGATAGTTGTCCACCTGTGAACCATGGGTTAGTTTTGCATAAATCTCCTTAAAGTCATCATCGTTAGCATATTGTTCAGCATAACTTTCAAAAGATAACGAAGCATTATGCAAAATAACAGAAGCAGAATTAGGAGGGCGAGATAGCATATCAACCACTTTGTTGCTAGTCCCCTTCTTATACATTATTACCAAATGAAACTGCTAAAGAAAACCCATCCACCTGAAATGACGAGATTGCTGCAACTTGGTTTGTGACTAAAGATACTGCAAGGGTTGATGATCTGTATGGATGATGGTCTCCTTGCCGAACAAGTAGTGTTTCCACTTTTTCACACTCTGAACTAAGGCATATAACTCAGTGTCATAAGTGGGATAGTTTATCACAGCCTAAGAAAACTTCTCTGAATGGTAACATATCGACTTCTTTTGATTCATCAGTACAACTCCCATGGCATATCTGCTGGCGTCTGTCTCGATCTCGAATGGCTGTTGGAGATCTGGTAAGGCCAAGACCGATGCGACGCTAATCTTTTCTTTCAATGTTTCAAAGGACTTCTGCTGCTTTCCTCCCCATTGAAAGACTTTCTTTACACTTGTCAATGCATGTAAAGGTGTTGCAATAATAGAGAAATTGGCAATAAATCTCGTCCAATATTGTACTGCACCCAAAAAGCTGTGAACCTCGGTTACACTAGTAGGCTTAGGTCAATTTACAATTACTTCAACTTTAGAAGGATCAATTTTTAGTTGACCATGACCAACAATATGACCTAGGTAAGCCAAAGAGGTTTTCCCAAACTCACACCTTGACAATTTTACATATAGTTTTTCTTTTTTCAATACATCAAGCACTTTCTTCACATGGCATACATGTTCATTCCAACTTTTACTAAAGATAAGAATATCATCTAGATATACAAGAACAAATTCATCAATGAAAGGCCTAAAGAGATCATTCATGATCCTCATGAAAATAGTTGGAGCGTTGCAAAGTCCGAATGGAATCACCATCCATTCGAACAACCCCTGTTTGGTCTTGAATGCAGTTTTCCACACATCCTGCTCTGCAATTCGGACCTGGTGATAACCACTACGCAAATCCAATTTGGTGAAATAGATAGCATTCTTTAACTGATCTAATAAGTCATAAATGCGGGGAAGAGGGTAACAATTTTTCACCGTGATTTTGTTTAGTGCTCGATAATCCACACACATCCTCCATGTGCCATATTTCTTCGGCACTAAGAAAATCAGTGAGCCGTATGGAGAAGTGCTTGGTCTGATGACCCCTTGGTTCAATAGTTCCTGCACCTGCTTTTTGATCTCCTCCATCTCAATGGTTGACATCTTGTACATGCCAATATTTGGTAAAGGAGTGTCATGCTGCAAATGGATCTCATGTTGGATTTCCCTCTTCGGAGGTAATCCCCTTGGTTCCTGAAACATCTCATCATAGTTAGAAATTAATTCACATAATTCCTTTTTATGCACATGATCACAACCCTAGAAAGCATTGGATAATTCTGCATCTTCCCCCTTACAACCATAAGCATGCAACCCTTACTGGAATTCACCAACCTCTTCATTTGTCCTGCACTTACAAGGTTGGCATTTATTTTAGTTTGATGAGCCCTTACAATATATTCTACCCCATCTTTTGTCATTTGGTATTTGTTTTCATGACGGAAGAATATTTCCTTTCTATCATATAGATGTGGACTCCCTAACACCATGCCGCAGATATCCAATGGTATCACATCAAGTTTTACCTCATCCACTAACTTAGAAGCGATCACAAATTTAGCCTTGCACTGCTTAGTTACATTCAGTTTTGATTTATCATGTATCCATCCAAGTGGGTAAGGTTTTGGATGTGGTTTGGTTTCTAAGCCTAACTTCTTTACCAAGGACTGTGAAATTAAGTTCGCTTAGGATCCGGTATCAAAAAGAGTTTCCAATTTTGTATGATATATGATAACTCTAATATGAAGTAGCTCAATTCTCTTCCGTTCATTAGGAAGAGACTCATCTATTGAACTAGTGCCTTCATGTGATTTGGAGTATATCTTTTTCCTATTGTTGTGATCAATGCTTCATCTCCGAAATCGGATCCAAGGTCTTGCTGCACAGTTTCCATTGTCTTCTGCTTGCTTTTTCCTCCATACTTCTTTGGTCTCTTTTTCGGGTACAGGTTCCAACAATGATCGTCGTCATGACCTTCCTTTTTGCAGTGGGTGCAATAAGGCCTTTCTCCTTCATATTTCTTGGTTAATGTCGTCCTCTTCTCCTTTCCTTTTCCTTTCACTTTGGGTTTTCCATTTGGAGGTTTGAAAGGTGGTTTCTTGAAATGATCATCTCTTTAATTTTTGCCCCTGTTCTCAAGATTGATGGCCTTTACACTCGCTGAGTCAATAGTAGTTCGTTCAAACAATAATAATGAATGTCTAAGGTAACTATGTAATGATCCAATATACTTAGTTACTACTTCAGGTGAGTCAAGTGCAATGCCCAAATTAAGTGCTTGTTTTCTAAATTCCTCTGTAAAGCTTTGAACATCCTGACCTCTGCCTTGCCTTAAGTATTGCCAATCCATTAAGGCTTTTTGTTTATAACCCAAGGGATAGAATTGTTCCTTTAATGCAGAAATGAAACTAGGCCATGAGGAAAGAAGATTACCCACACTCTTATTGCTTCGCAATTTGCTCTCCCACCAAACGAGAGCGGTGCTACTTAGTCGAAGAGAGGCCAGCTGAATCTTTGCCTCGTCCTCTTCGATTTGTTGAATCCTGTAGTAGATTTCAATCTGCCTAATCCAGTTATTAAGCTTTTCTGCATTACTTTCATCGTTAAACATGGGAAGATCAAATTTGACATCTAATTTAAAGAAAGGTTTCACTCGTGGAAGGAGAAGGATGGGTTCTTCTCCACCATTTCCATGCACTGAACCTTGTTCTTCTAGAAACTCTCTTTTGCTTTCTCCAGCCTTGAAAGCAACTGACCGAAAGTTTCTGCCATTGTATAGAAGGTTTTGCAGAAATTGCACTCCTCTTCATGATGAGCCTCTTCATCTGCCATGTTTCTCCTTCGATTTGCACGCCCCGCTTGGGGATCGAAATACTTTAGTTTCCCTTTGCCTCTTCAGAGTCTGTTCCTTGTTAGCATACAAACATGAAATTCACATCTAAAAAGACCTGCTCCGATACCACTTGATCCAAGATCTTTTGCTTATAGATGTATTAAAGAACTGCATGCATAAATTGTAGCTTAAACATAGAAATTTAATGTGCACATGAGAGAAGAGGAGAAACACATAAAGCATGAAAGAAGACAACAGGACTTGATAACGGAGTTCATTTGACTTGGACTACGGCTCCAGTCCCTGCTCGATCAATGGGGAGGCCTTCATTCATTAAGTGGCATGAGAAATAAGAGTACAAGCATCAATTACAAAAAAGGAGTCTTATACCTCCATACTGAAAAATGGCCAAAAAATACAGAACTTTGATGGAGAAATAGACAGCGCCATTGCATTCGTGGTGTCGAGAAATGCTGAAACCATATAAAATTTGTCAAAATCTGACAAAGTGAAAATTCAACCCTCCTGCAAAAATTTGCCTCGAACTGTGTGCGCTCCCTCATCTCCTGGGCGCACTAATGAAGTACGTTTAAATAAAAAATGGGCGGATGGACTTCACAAGGGTTCCATTGGCGAGTTGGTTGATGATTGGTTATTATGGAGGAGGTTGGGTGGTCAAATCCCGCCTCCTCCTTTTTCTACATAAAGAATTTTTTTAATGGGAAGGGAGGTCGGGCTGGGCCCACCTTGGGTGGGCCACCCACTTCCCCTATCCCTTTGTTTCGGTGGCCCATACACATAACATGGCATGGTCTTTAGGTTGGATCCGCGCCCCCAGGGCTGGCCACCTTTATTGCAACGGCCCCAACGGTGATGAACTGTGGTTCCGTGGGAGGGGGGAGGGGCCGGGGTTTTGTGGCATGCCCCTCCGTTAATTCATTGCGGTGATAAGGCTTGGGGTGGCAGGGTTGGTGGTCCACCACCCCTTTTTAATATTTATTTATTTATTTAAAACAATATGACAATTTTGAAAAATCTGGATTTTGACTGAAGGAGTCATTTTAATGAGGCGATAATTTCACCCAGAATCTAGCCAGAGTTGGCCATATTCCATCCACCAGAAAAAGTCCAAATTGTGTCTTCATTAATCCTGCCCAGTCAGAAAAAAGTCAACCCAACTTTGATTGCCTCTATATTCCTCATTTGGACTCAGATTGAAGTTCCCTTCGCATCGCTGGAATTGGGGCGATGAGCACTTCGATCTGATGTCAAGTTAATCGTCTTTCCGCCACTTTGAATTTTGAGCCTTTTCCATGCCACTGGTGTCTGGAGAGCCACCTGGATCATCCCAATTCAGGATCAAGTCCCAAATTGGTCCCTTCATTTGCAACAACAGAGCTGCAGGAGAGGAGGCATAGAGAAGATTAAGAGAGATGAATTTCACCAATAGCTTCACATGATCTTATGACCCATGGGACATTATTTCAAAGAAGAGGGTGGAAAACGAGTCCACTGCCTACATCCACACTCAAAGGCCTGAAATTGAGAAATATATGAAACAAATAGACTGGAGGCCAGATACATTACAGGGGGCCGAGGAGCAAGTAATTTCCTCTTCCAGTGCACAAAATCCATAGAAGCAGGAGAAACAAATTACTGAAGAAAGCTCTGAGAAGGGAAAAGAACAAGAGCAAGGGATAACAGGGAAGAGGTCCAGGGAATATTAGTCACCAGGAACTGATATTTCCATGAAAGAATTCAGGTTGAAGTATAGGAAGAAATCTAGAAAACACATGGACATAGATAAAGGGTCACCACAACAGATGGTGATCAACATTATTGATATTACAGATTCCTTGCCAGCTGGAGGACAATCATTTCCTTCTACTCCGATTTCAGAAAGACAACAATCTCTTCAAGTGTCCTCGTCTTCAAAGGTGACTGAAGAGAAAAAAGAGACAATCTTTGATACCTTCAGAGAAATCAAAATCAAAAATCAAATACTAAAGAAGAGCACCTATGCTCAGTTTTGGAAGTAGAGTGCAATTGCACAAGGTAGACTTCTCTCTGCCTTTGACTCAGAGAAGGGAAAAATGCATATGGCATTTTTGGAGGCACAAACATCAGAGCCCAAAACTCCAGCAGACTACAAGCAAACTTCCTTTGAGTTTGATGTCAAGAATGTCCATCCAATTGATCAACTGGAGATGCACAAGCAAACAGGGGAAATGATTTCATCTACTTTAACCAACACTTTTATGAATTTGTTCAAAATGTAGGTGGCCCTCTTAAACACTCAGTCTCAATTGAAGATGGAGAGGATTTCGTCATTGTCAAAGGACACCCGGATTAAGTCTATGGAAGACTTAGTAATACAAATTGGATATGATCCCTCAGATATAAAAGAAGCTGAAGAAGTAATAAAGAAGAAAGAGTTAGACATTACAACTCTGTAGAAGCAACTCAAGCTACCTACTACACATGACCCACTGACCAAGGAAATAGAGGAAACATAGAGAATAAAGGTTGACATGATGAAACTAATAGTGGAAAAGTCCATCCAAATCAAACAGATGGAGACAGAGATGGAAAAGATGGTGCAGGAGAAAGAAAAAATATCACAGATGGCTAGCACAACAGTGGAGGCCCTTCCTCTAACAACCCTACCCATGACTACTCTAGTAGGTGCAGCCATAAGAGCAGGAAGAAATGCAGAATAGTTGGAAAGATCTATGGAAGGAATGAATCTGCAGAATGAACAAATCAAGAGGCTGGAATCCCAAGTTGGTGTGCTACAAGATCAAATTAAAAGAGCTTAAAAAAATCACTTGGTAGAGATGTAGAGAGCAAAGGCATTGATAGAGAAGCTTCAGAAGTCAGAAAAATAATCCTCCATTGGAAATAATCTAGGGAGGGTTAAGGAGATTGTTTGGCACAATATAATAGATCGTATGAATGAAATTTGGCCTAGCATCCAAATTAGTTTTTAGCAGAAAGAGTTAGTATAGAAAGCCAAAGAAGCCATTTCAGCCACCAATACAGAGTTGGGAGATATGCGAGCAACAACAAGTAGAATTATCAAATTTCTGAATGCAAGAAACAAATATGAGTTGGAAGACTTGGGAGTAGTAGACAAGACAGAGACCATACTACAATTCTAAAAGGTGTTGACAAAGAAGAGTTTAAATGTGCATCTTCAAGAAAAATGCCAAGTTCTAGAGCTGACAGTCAACAGTTTTTTCAACAAAATGCAGCCTCTACATCAAAAAGGCCTTCCCTCTCTGTTTGTTATAAATGACAAACTCATTGATAGAGGGGATTATGTCAAGAAATTACAGGGCATAGCCATAGATGCTGCAAATCTGTCCAGCATCAAAGGCAACATAACAATACAGGCTTTAATAGAAGCAATCAACAATCAAATTTACATTGAACATGAGTTTAAGCATGTGCTTTTGGTCAAGCCATCGTTTTCCAAATATATTGATGTTGATGAGGTTTATCGAAGATTAACCAAGATCAAGATCCTAGAGGGGGAAGCGTGGAGTGACTTATGTGACTACCAGGAAGAACGAGACAAGGATGACTAGAGTGACCATACAGGCATGAGTTAGCACCAACCATGTTAGCAGAACCACTCCATTCAAATTAATACTTCAGGCAACAACATCCCAGAAAAGAGGGACACATGTCCCATTTTTCTTGGCGTGGCCACTCCTTTGCTACATTAGTCAATTTTTCCCTTCATTGTAATAAATGATAGATTGCCAAGTGTACAAGGCAAATCATTGTAGGTTTTGTTTAAGTACTCCATGCATTGGGAGTATCAGGGGTTGGACCCTAGTCATTGGAACGATTTTTCTATTTGGAGCATTGTAATTTTGAGTTGGAGCATCAATAAAAAGGACAATTTACAGGATACTTGATCTGTTTTGACCTGGTGATGTTTTCTTTCTATGTTTAATGTATTTCTGTTTATCCATCCATGCATCTTTAATTCTTATTGTAAAGCATAAATTATAGTTTAAGATATGCTGTTGGAGCACCTTACTCCTATCTGTGTTTACAATCTATATGTTTTCCTCTGAAGTACGATTAAAAAATACTTAAATGCTTTTTAATCTTGACTAATATCATTTTTTCTGTGATTCCATTTATCACTCTGCTCTAAAGATCTAGTAGGAATAGTTAGCTTGCCCTGTAAATGCTCTATAAGATTGATGCTACCCCCAGCCTGTGACTCCATAGCCCAATGGAAAATATTAAAAAATGATCTTTCTCCAACCAAATGAACAAACAAATAAACAATATTTTTACTCTTAATATCTAGCCTAAAACATTATAACACTAAAAACAAAGTTAAATCATAATTACATAGAGAGAGCCCTCTTTGAGTCCAGGAAGGCTAGGTCCTAGACTCATAAGTGGTTTGATGTATCTTTTGTGACTTTTTCCTTGCCAATCTTCGAAATCACAGAATGATAACACATCACAGCGGAATGTGGATCACATTTCAGAATCGGTCCCCCACATAATCATATATGTGTCACCGACGATAACAAACGATTGCGATAAGTCCTGGATGCGGGATTTTATATGTCAAAGTTTAAATCCCCATCAAGTCTGCCCAAAACCACATTATATGCGTTCAAGCACGGTTTTCATAAGTTGTGTTTGTGACAGATTGTCAGACGTGATACTTTTATGTGTTGCAAATTAAAGTCCTGGTGGGTCCATCATATCGCACTAATTAGGTCCCCGCAGCCAGTTTTTGATTGCGATGAGCACCCTAGATGTGATAATATTATATGCCACAGTTTAATACTCTAGTGGGTCCGCAATATCGCTAGTTCGCATATTTCATGTGTTAAAGTCCTGTGTAATGTGTATTACCCCTGGCACACCGATTGTGATATTCGATAGACAGTGGAACCGTAGCCTTAACCACCAGACCACCACTCCATAAGTGACCACTCGACCTTTAACCGTGAGATTGGAAAGAATGATGGCAGAACCGCTGATTGTGGCAGAACTGCTAGTTTTGTCTGTGGATAATGAATTTAACTGGTAGTAAGCCAGATTTGGAGGAGAAAGTTGTGGGGAGGCTGGCAGAAGTCATAACTAACGAAATTTTCGACCAAATGGGATGTAAAAAGAGGCTAGATAGCCATTTTTGGACATTCTGAACTGATTGGAACATGATTCAAGATCAAAGGAGCACTTCTGGATATGCTTTTTGTAAAGTGAAGCCTATGGGTGCCCTGGTCAACCAGAGTGTTGATTCAGTTTATGGAGGAGTTCCAAGATGGAGATAACCTTGTAGGGGTATTCCAACCTCCATATGTTTTCTGTAGCAACCATTACAACAATGTTGTATCTGTTTTTCTTCTTTTCTCTATATGTGTATGGAGAAAGAGACTTGTTTAAGTGCTTCAAGTGGATTGTTGTACTTGTTTATGCTCTTGGAAGTTAGAGTATGGGGTCTTGATTTGAGAGCCCTTAGCTTTCTGATTGTTTCATGACTAAATGTAGGTTGTCATATGTTCATAGTGAGAATTATTTGCAGAATAATGTGTCCTTGAAGGAGAAACTAGCCATTATTTTTGTCAGCACATTTATGTACTCTTTATCTGAAGAATTGTGAGCATAATGAGAAGGGGTCAAGCCTTTAGAGTTGATCCAAGGAGATGTATCCTAGGAGGGGTGAACTCCTTTATCACTGGCTCGTGTATTATTGTTTGATGCATGCTTCCATTGAGTGTTTTGGTTTAATGTTTTACGTTTTCTTCATGAAACTATTTTTAACAAAAAACACATAAAATTCATGCTTTTACTTGCTATTTTGGAGTACAACCTATTGTACCTCTGAGATAGTTGTAGGTCAGCTACCAATGCCAGAGCATCTAAAATGATTGTGTTTGGGGTTTTTGGTTTAAGTTTTTGGAAGACCAATGAATGAAGACAGATGTAGAATTAAAGTAATTAATCCTTTGGGTTATATTAATACTTCAACAAAGGGTTGCTATAAAGCATTACACAATGATATATATCAAAAATAGTGGCGAGTAGAAGACAACAAAAAATATGATTATCACAGTTTCCAAACTGTAAAACAGAACAATCATAAGTTGGAAAACCTTCTAAACTACGTTCCAAAGGTTCAAGTCAGTATACTTAATGCTTACACAAGATGATGATGATTTATTGATTAGAGGGGATTAACTAAACAGACAGTTCATTAATCCATTCTCTTAATAGATGATCACTTCAGGAGCTTATAGGAAGTAATTGAGACACAATTATTCCTACCTAGATATCTCTATAAGTCATAAGCATATGAAGAAAAACACAATGATTGATAACTGGAAAAACTTACATGATAACACAAAGTTGTTTAAAACCAGATTCAGAATCCTCTGCTTTGTATTAAGGTTCCAGAAAAACATAGTACATCAAGTGTCTGCAAAAGCTTCCTTCAAAGGTGGCTTCCAGGTTCAAAGTAGTATTAACAGTCAAGACTTTACAAGCAATGAACTATGAATCTTGAACTTCAAACCCATAACATCTACATAAGAGTGTTATTTATACAATAATAAAACTAAAAATATCCTAAAACTGAATGAGATTTATTCTAGGAAAGGAAAAGATCTTCATGCAAGAAGATAGGAGCAGCTATTGAACTGCTTCTTGCTTGTCCCCTTTTATTCAGGTTGTGCTGGCTTTGTTGGTTGATATTTTACCCTTTAAGCTGTTAAATTGTTTGAATCCTTCGCGCTTGGTTGATTTATTCATTTAATCCTTCATCTGATACTCTTTAAACTCTGTAAATATCCTTTAACCCTGCTGAGTAACCTTTACTGTTTCTTTTTACCTTTACAGTGCTTTTAAGGTTTTTACTGTGTTTTTCAACAGTAAATCACTTCAGATTTTATGTTACAGGGTAAAGTAATCTAATATGATCACTGTGTTTGTCTTCAAATTGTATGCAGGCTTTTCTTTGTAAGCCTGGAATAGAAGCTTTACCTGCAAAACACATAAATTATTAAGAAAAACAGAGGTGACAAAGATGGTTGTAAATGGCTTTTTTGAGCTTGAAAGGACATTGGAAGGAGTCCAGAGTGTATCGGAAAGTCAAATGATGGTTTTAGTGGTCGCAAAGGCAGATGGAAGGTTTACTGTGAAAATAGGCGAAAACAGAGCAAAATGGTCATTTTGGAATTTAAACGGGAAAGACAGTTTTCCATTTAAATTATGGTGCGATAGTGAACAGTAACCACTTTTTCATTTTGCAGAAGGTGGTTTTCATCGCATCGCTTATAAGGCGTGGGTGGTTTTAGGAGGGGGTTACCCGAAATAACTTGAGCTTGACACGTAGCAATGAAGGACGATGGAATACCACTTTTCGGGTGGGTAACGCTCGTACAGAGAGCTAACCCAAAGTCACCGAGGGCCGTTGGATCTGAACACATTGGATCAGACGGTAGCGGAGCGAAGGAGTAGTATGGAGGGTACGAACAATTAAATATGGCGGTAATGGTTGTATTATGGCTTAAAACCCATATTAGCGGTGTTTTTATGGTTAAACGAAGGTTTAGTTATTTCTTCATTTAAATCATAAAAAACGATTTAACAAAGAGATTCTTTGCAAAATGCATATGGTGGACTTGAAATTTTATGAACTCAGGCGGATAATGATATCGGGTCCGGGTTTATATCGCATATCGCAATCGAAGTTTAGCGGAGGACGACCCATTGCAAAGGAATGTGATAGGTGCCGGACGCGACATGGGAATAAACAATATATGATATGTGATTGAGTTCGGGTCCCAATCGCAATCGGGGATCTCAACTAACCGAGGTTTATGCTATTAATGGGACTTGCGATGTGGGGTGGATGTGATATGGGTATTGATTATAATATATATTTGGTTGGGTCCGGTCCCATCGTTGATCGCATATCATAATCGGGAAGGTGTATTCATATGAATGGCTTTCAATGCGACAATATTGCGATGTGATATTAAAATACATAGTTTTATTATAAAACTAAGGTTTCGGGATATTTAATGTTGGACAGCGGATCCCACCATAATGGATTTTTGGGGCTTAAAGCCCAGTTTTGGATCAATGTAATGTAAAGATCCCGCAAAATGCGGGTGCGGAGCATGAGAGTCTACGGTAGTCCGCCCTAAAATATTGTAATTTAATTTAGAATGTGTCAGCCTACCCATGGTCCGCGAACCATGGGAATGTATAAATAGAGTGAGGCTCTAAGGGTAGAGAGTAGTTTTTACTAGTTTTGATCTTAAGTGATATGGATTTCTGAATGTGAAATTCACTCCGAGTTTGTAAGTCCGAGTCGTGGTTGGTAGTAGTAAGAGTAGGCTCTGCAACTATGTGTGCAGAGGCCTGGTAGAATCTGTAACTGTGTGTGCAGACCCCTACAGCTGAGTGTGCAGGGCGGAGTTGAGGTTGTAACAGAACAAAAGTGTAATAAAAAGATAAGTTGATTCTAAAGTATTGTGCATCTGCTCGTAGATCTGTGTGTTTATGCTTTTGTTATATTATTATGCATCTCTTTATAGTTTATGGTTGCGTGCACTTGTTATGAATGTGAATGATTAATAAGACTACTGGGCCCACAAAATTAAGTCAGATCTATAATAATAACATAGTAAGGGTAAAGGATCTAGACAACGCCTCTTCGCACTCTATACCCAAAACTACGTGAAGGTCAGACAACTGCACAGAGCAGTGCGAGCGCAGGATTGGATCGCGACCTTTCCAGACCTCATCAAGACAACCCTAGGGTGTGGAAACCTAGTTCCAACACCCTCCGATACTACCTCGAGTGAGATCTCAATCCACACTCCGCGAACTGTTGCCAAAAGTGCCGGTAGTGAGGGATTTGTTTGGCTAAATCACTTCTGAACCTGGGTCAGGCCCCAATAAGCCAACAAATGGTTCTGTTGTCGGGACCGGGATCTACCTAAGGGATGTCTGATGTCGGAACACTGGAACCCCACAAAAAGGGAAATTGAAGAGTGGTTGGATCAGAGGCTTCACGAGTTCATGGTACAGGAAAACAGAACTCCGCAGATATCTGAGAAGAGGTGGCTGGATCACTATGTATATACAGAAATCCACAAGATATTCTTCGTGTCCTTCTCTTCTGAACTATATGATTGGATCACGAGGTTAGTCGACAGCCGGGGAAGGTATAAGCTCGATCAACCGTTAGTTTGGACTCCGGAGTTAGTGCACAGACTAGAGGCATCAGAAGATAAGATCGCGCGGGTCGTGGACCATTGGCTCGACTGGATAATAGGAGGATTTATCACTGAGTTTGCGGTAGATATGACTGTGAGCTATAGCGAAGCAGAACGACGTTTTCTCAAGGGACCACGAGGTAGGTATATCAAATCCCTGAATACCTGGATTAAGATGTTGTTATGTGAAAATCAGGTTATGCAAATACATTGATGGTGGGAATGACGCGGAGCGGAAAGGCCTACAAAGGTATCGAAGGATTAGGAAACAGTCCCTTAATTTCCCCTCCGCGAGAAAGCGAGGAAGAGCACGCTTAGGTTTCTCCGAGAAGTGTGGCCAGTTTGATAAGGCAGCACATTCCACAGTTATCACCTCCACTTTTGCCATCACCTGCTTCACCTACTTCACCTCCATCTTCAACCACTTGACCTCCACCAAACCGGCAGTTCAACATGGCGAGCACAATCAAGCTACCCGTATTCAGAGGAGTAGGGAATGAGGATCCAAATCAGTTCTATTTCATGGTAAGAGCAGTGTGGGAAGCACATGGGGTCACAACTGACAACATTAAGAAGGCCACCTTGGTAAGCGCACTACAGGATCGTGCGTTGACATGGTATATTAAGCACTTGAATGATCACCCAAATGCAGGAATAACGGAGATCCAGAATGCGCTGAACAGAGAATTTAGTCGGCTGAAATCAGAGACACAATCAATCATCGAGTTTAAAGAGATCACGATGCTTCCAAGAAAGATCCCCTGGGATCTGGATCAGAGGTTGAAGATGACGATCCATGAGGCTAATATGATACTGACAGATGCGCAACACCGCGCGTGGTTTGTGGCATCTTTGACACCACACCTGAGGACAGCGTTGTCACAGCAGAAGCTTTCAACACAGGCAGAAGCATTGGAAATGGCAATGAGGTTGCATGAAACACCGATACAGGATCCGGGATTGGGAGTCCAACAAATCCATGCACAACTACAAAATTTATGCTTGGATATGCAGAGTTTGAAGCAGGATAGGACGCCGCAACCAGAGGTGCGCGAAGAAGTGTGGTGCATAAAATGCAAGGGCCAGGGCCACGCCAATGATCACTGTCTAATATTCGCGAACTACTTGGCAGGAGGGGGACCAATGCCGTTGAGACGAGAGGCATAGGTGGGGCCAAGTGCGGCACCTGCACTCTGGTGCGTGATCTTTCAGGTGGGAGGAAAGCACATGGCGGACAACTGTCATTTGTTGCAGAAATATACACTAACCCCCCAGCAGCTATTTTGCAATTTGTTTAGATCGGTGGGCCACAATGAGCATACTTGTCGAAGCTACAAGTTAATGTTGGATTGAACCCCAACCTATCGGATGCAGATAGAAACACGAGCCCTCAACCCAGCAGCGGGGATGGCGCGTGGGGGATTTCAAGGGCGAGGTCAAGGACGAGGGGGAATGGGGCCAGGAAGGGGCTGTAGATAGTTAATCTGTTATAATTGCGGGGTACCAGGGCACTACGCTCGTGATTTTACCAATCCGACGAGACTATCTTGTTCATACTGTGCTCAATTCGATCATGAAGCAGTAGATTGTCCTATGCTGATCACACAAATGTGTGAGAAAGGGGTACTACAGCCTACTCTGACTCAGAATATCCAAATGATGAGGTCTGAACCGCGTGAAGAAGACCCAAATGTGAATATGGTGCTTTGAAGTGGCACGATGACAAGGGAAGATAAGGGGAAGCAGCCCCAGGAAGATACATGGGTTCACAAGGCTCCTACAAAGGAACCTGAGTTTGAATTGGAACGTGCAAGGGAGACACTTATGGATGCTAAGAAGAGCTTCACGGAGGCCTCTAATTCAGGTAGTAAGGATCAGCCAAAGCTGAGAATGGATCCTTCTACGCTTACTACCTTTTTAGAGACATGCAAGAAGCTGTTGTGCGACAATATGGAAGTTAAAGGACTACAAGAGCTAATCACTAGGTGCACAGGGCCGGGTGAACCACGTGTAGTCTGGAAACTTGGAAAGCATGCATTACGCATCGGGAGAGAAATGAGATTGACGACACAGATTAGCGAGTATGAAATGGATCAGGTAACCCTGGACTTGGGTTCGGATGCGAATGTATTACCCAAACAGACATGGGAACACATGGTTTAGGTCTTCATTGCAGTGGTCCTCGATTCAATTACGGATGGCGAACAAACAAAAAATCTTGCCCATGGGGAGGTTGTAAGGGGTAACAGTGGATATCGAAGGTGCGAGCACGAAGACGGACTTTGAGGTAATAGAGATTGTGGATGACAGTAACCCTTACTCCACATTTCTAGGAATAGACTGGGCCACTAATATAAATGGAGTCATCAACATGAAGAAGTGGAAGACGATATTTGAGAAAAAGTCTCTACACGTAGTAGTTTCGCTGGATCCAGTCGAAGGAGCACGCTACACTGAACCTGTAAGCGATGATGACAACGATGATGAACTGGATTGCATTTACCAGATAATAGCGCAAGACCAGGATCAGGTGAACCCGACAGTGGACGAGAGAATCTCATGGGAACGTGACAGTTCCTGTACTTCGGATTCAGATGAAGAAATAGAGCGCTGACAGAACCGGTTGCACGAAGTAACAATGTTGAATTGCAACATGATGATTAGATCACTATGGCACGTGATGACCGAAGCAAGGGAACTGCCAACATATGAAGGGGCAACCAGAGTGGGTGAATTCTTAGACAAATTTGAAAGTGTAGTACCAGAATAGCAGCAGTGCGGTGTGCTAGAACAGGCGTTGCGCGCGACACCTGCATGATGGGGGAATATACATCAGAAGACTATGGGGAACTGGTGCGAAGGTAGAAGACGGATGCGCTTACGACCTAGAAGTCCCCAGTGACGAACGCGAGCTGGGCAGCCAGGACGCAATAGTTTGCACGCCCATTTGTGTCGATGGGTGCAGACATGTGCTGTGCAAGCACCTCCCAGACTAGGGATAAAAAATCAGGGAACATGACGCAAGCCACAAAAAATTCACTTTGGAGCCTTCACAAAGCTATATGGGATCATGAACAAAGTTTACCAGGCAGGGCGAACTGATTGGGACCTGTTCGTGCCAGCAGTCTGATGGGCATATAGGGCCATGTGCAGGAACCGGGGCGCGGAAATGGTTCCGAAGACGACGAGTGGAGTCAAGGTCGTAGTTTTGGGAAAGAATCCTCACACAATCACTCCCACAATTGCAACAGGATGCGAGGACCTGGGTAAAGGAATTAGGTAGTTACAGGAAACCGTTCGACGACGGAGCTTGAAACTTTGTGCACTCGATGAAGATTGGGCACGGATGAAGAAGAAAAGCGTGACATTGGACAAAGAAATCAACAACCTGAAAACCGAGGTTGCGCAAGTGGGCCGTGAGAAACTAAGCATGATGGGACCAAGTATCACTAGCCCTACTACTACATTAGGAGTTGCAACCCTACTACCATGGTTGCGACTACATCGTACTAAACAGGGGAGCATACCATACAAAGAAGAACGCGACGCGAGGGTATTTGAAGGGTGCCCGCGGTCCGGGCTAACCAGAGAAGTGAAGTCTCGCACCAGGGGTGCGACCACTTGACTATCTGTAGGAAGCACAGTCTCAACACTCCAAGCAGTTGAAAGAAGGCGCGGGACTATAAATGAGTCTGTAGGAGAGCTGCACGGGAAGGAGGTTCCGCGCAGGGCTAGTATGTCACAGGGGTCACGGTCGCGCGCAAGGGGTTGCGCTACTGCGTGGGCAAGCTGGGAGGTGACCGTTGATGTCACTGTTCATGACAAGAGGTCCAATTTAAGGTAGAAAGGAGTGGGCGACGGGCCATTAAGACAGGAATTAAGAACTAGATTCGGGACAATCTGCCTCTAAGAAGGTATTAATGACTTAGAAGTGGAGGGAATGGTCAAATTCAAATTCAAACGTGGCTATAAAAACCATTGGGGTAGCTTCGAGGCAACACTTGGTTGTTTAATATTTGCACTAGTAGAGAGCATTGAGCACCAAGCTACCTTGCCACCCATGAGTACGCGACCAAGCGAATCTCGTATAACAACGATGACGGCTGCAAGAACCAGAGTGAGATGCGCAGAGATTACCCCAGAGCCCCGTGTGACCTAGGAGGAGCTTGGAGACACATCAACTGCACCAGAGGTTCCAAAGTTCCCACGCACACTGCGACCATAGAAAGACAAGCAGATAATGGGGCCAGTCTGGGTATCACCACGGAACCCATGATTCAGTAAATTGTCAATGGCAGAGAAGGGAAAAGCTGTCACCATCGAAACCGAGGAGGAGGAGGAAGATTTGCAAGCCCTGATCGCTCAAATTGAAGCACAGGACGATGAGGCGGAAAATGTTTCCCAAGTACCTTCGGCGATAAAGTTACCCCCCTACATGGCCTCGTGGAAAGGGACAGCCAAGATACTGAAGGACCTGGAGGCCACGAAGAGTGTGCTCTAGACCCCGTTTCTTCCAGATGAAGTAAGGTTTGACGGTCCGTCGCTAGGACGGGTACCGAATATAAAGTTTGAAGACTGGGACCTCGTGGACAGGAAGAAGTTCCCACAGTTGGCCGAGGAGAAATTACTGCAGCAGAAATGGTTATGTAGTGTGGAGAAGGCTGGGTTACTCCATCTACGATGGATACCCCACTACCACTGCACGCCCATCACAATTTTTTTCATCTGGAAGCTACTGTGTCTAGTGCATGATGGGTATCTATGGCTGGAGGAGCCGATTCCCATCATGGCCAACTTAATTTACCAGATTTCTCAGCTACCCATCAAAGGAAACAATCCCGCAACCATAGCAGGAGAGAGCAGCGACTTGGGCCTCGCAGAAGCTATGAAGGCCAAATATAAGCTAGAGAAGAGGAAGAAAGGGTATGTAATAGCAAGCATCAAGGACTGAGGGGTGCGCATTGCCACCCAGCTGCTGGCTGGCAAGCTCATGAGGAAATGTCACACATATGAGGTGCCAGTGTCTGTAATTGCATTGGCAGAGCAGTGTGCAGAGGGGGTCCAATTCAAATGGGCATAGTTTCTCTGTGACGAATTTTTGACAAATTGTAGGGAGGCCCAAGAGTAGGATAAGACCTTCCACTACGTGTGGTTGCTCTTAACCATCCTGTTGGTTGTAGGGGAGCTGCCGGAGGATAGCCAGTTCCCCACCATTGAGAAGAACCTACCCGAAGCCGCGAGGTACACCTCTCTCTGGGTGACAAAAGACGCGACGAGGGTTCGCAAGATCAAGGTGTTTTGGGTGTTCATGGAGGCGAGCATCCGAGCATGGATCAATCACAGGCTGCGCTTGTCCCTGATAATATACAACAGTTTGCAAAGCGCGATCGCGGTTGAGGCAACAACGACAGCACATATGGCACAAACCACAACTGCAACCACCGAAGAGACCGAGGAAGGCAGGGAAATGTCCACAGAGCAGGACATACAGGGGGAGGCTGAGACAGAGGAACGCACAACAAAATTGACCCAACTCAAGAGGTCGCGCGTCTAGGAGAAGCCAACCACACGGAAGAAGACAAAGACAACGAAGACCTCTAAGGGAGCCCTTCTTGACAGTGGCGAACCAGTTCACGATGTCACTAAGGATGCTCTTGAAGAATTAATGACAGAGCAGACAATTGTGTTGGGGGCGCTTAGAGCACAGTTGCAAGCATTACAGGTGCGACCCATAGGAGTGATGACATCGCACCTTGCGCAAGGTGCATTTGAAGCTGAGAAGATGTTGCCTGCCCGCTCAATGAACACTTTGTTGTTACCAAAAGGTGTCGTCCTAGTAGAAGCCAAAGGTGACAGGAGGGGTTGGGGGCTAAATTTGGTCACGCTTCCCAGAGAAACCCTATACTAGCTGCAGGATGGGGTAACTGCTGAACTCCGCGCCAGGGAGGGTTGCGCTCTCCAAATCTTGAGCGAGCAGAAGGTAAATTTAGGACATCTCAGCCTACAGCACGACAACCTGGTCGCGAAAAACTAGGGATTAGAACAGGTCATGGAGGAGGGCTATAGCAGCATACCAGAGTTGGCCGTGTCGGCGACACTCCCCATCGCGGAAAAGATTCACCACTTCGCAGCTGGAGTCCGCAAGACCTGGGAGGAGGCTGCGAAGGTCTAGTTGGAACTAATCTTGCAGATTGTGGAGCTGAGGCTGAAGGCGCATCCCTCTACACCCCCGGAAGTCAGAGAGCAGTGTCACTGCACCATTCAATCGTGGTTGGAAGTGATAGAGTGCGTTGTACAGCACTGCACGGGATTGCTGGATCAGTCCCTCCTTACACTCATGTTACTGCAAGAAGGCCCAACGCTGTAGCAGTTAGAGACAGAAGCGCGGGAGTTGTAGTAGGCTTATGACAATGTCTGGGGGACCGCGCTAACGGTCACCCTCACTCAGCGATTGGCCAACATGAGGGAGGCTCAGGTTCTGAAGGAACATGTGGACGCCGCATGCTAGAAAGAAGCAGGGCTTAAAGCATGAATCTAGCCTTGGCTCGAGGAAGAGTTCATGGTCACCGCCACGATCGAGGGAAAGCTGGCCCAGATGTAGGATATATATGCACTAAGGCAAGAGGGTGCCTCTGACAACACTGCATCAGAAAGTCACACACACTTGATACAACGGACAACGGAGGAATGAGTGGCAGACGTCACCGAAGCGCAGAAATTGTTGGATGGCCTTCACGCGAAGATCACCGCACTAGCTGAGTGACTCGAGACGAGTCACGATGATTGTGTTGGGGGCTTATTGGGCAGCAGATCCCCCCATAATGGATTTTTGGGGCTTAAAGCCCATTTTTGGGTCAATGTAATGTAAATACCCTGCAAAATGCGGGTACGGAGCACGAGAGTCTAGGGTAGTCTGCCCTAAAATATTGTAATTTAATTTAGAATGTGTTGGCCTACCCATGGTCCACGGACCATGGGAATGTATAAATAGAGTGAGGCTCTAAGGGTAGATAACAATTTTTTCTAGTTTTGATCTTAAGTGATATGGGTTTCTGAATGTGAAATTCGCTCCGAGTCTGTATGTCGGAGTCATGGTTGGTAGTAGTAAGAGTAGGCTCTGCAACTGTGTGCACAGAGGCTTGGTATAATCCGCAGCTGTGTGCACAGACCCCTGCAACTAAGTGTGCAGGGTGGAGTTGAGGTTGTAACATAACAAAATTTTAATAAAAAGATCAGTGGATTCTAAAGTATTGTGCATCTGCTCGTAAATCTGTGTGTTTATGCTTCTGTTATATTCTTATGCATCTCTTTATAGTTTATGGTTGCGCGCACTTGTGATGAATGTGAATGATTAATAAGACTACTGGGCCCACAAAATTAAGCTAGATCTATAATAATAACACAGTAAGGGTAAAGGATCTAGACAACACCTCTTCGCACTCTATACCCAAAACTACGCGAAGGTCAGACAGTTGCGTGGAGCAGCACGAGCGTGCAGGATCGGATCACGACCTTTCCAGACCTCATCAAGACATCCCTAGGGTGCGAAAACCTAGTTCCAGCACCCTCCCATACTACCTCGGGTGAGACCTCAGTTCGCGCTCGGTGAACTGTCGCCGAAAGGGACGGTAGTGCGGGATTTTTTTGGCTAAATAATTTCTGAACCTGGGTCAGGCCCCAATAGGCCAACATTTAATAAAGAAGTTAATAATATATGGGAAAGTGAAATTTTAGGGTTTTAATACTATAGTTAGTGTTAATATGGAAAATGAGTGGAAAAAAGTGTAAATATATGCGAAAAGGGGATTTATAGGCGAAAAATGGAAATATATGAAATATGAGCGAAAAAGGGGCAATACACTAAGTAAAGTGCTTTTTAATGATTTTTTTACTTTTCATATATGCGTCAATACTTAGGGAAAACATATTTTTGTGAGTTTTTTATGTAAAAAGGGATTTTACATGGGATTTTGACTTTTCCTAGACAAAAAGGGTTTTGACCTTAGGAAAAGGGGTTTTGTGGAAAATGAGTGAATATCAATGTATGAAGTTGGGAAGGGGTAATTAGTGAATATAGGGATGAATGGGAAGTTAATTAATCTATGTTGTAAACCTTATTTTTCTTTGTGTAATTGAATCATGGACACAGAAACATATGGTGAAACATGATAATGTACCTTTAGTCCAATGAATAATCAAACTTCTGCAACCTTTCTCTACTTACCCTTTTCTTATCCTATCATTTTTTCTTCACTTAATGGGTGCATTTAAGCTAGCAAACCCTTTTCCTTTCTTTTTATTTTACAAAAACAAACTATCTAAATCTACCCTTATAACCTCCAAGGGCTCAGATTAAACTGATGAGCACCTTATTATTCTCTACCTAACTACTAATCTGCCAAGATTAAACAGTTTGGTCAGATCTTTATTCTCTAACTATAACATCAAATTTAAAGCATGAAGCAGTCAAGATTAAACTATTTGACTGTCATGGGTTGTGGCATTTAACACAAGCTGCACACAACCATTATTTTGTAGAAACATAGTAGTGGCATTTAGACTTGCTCACTTTCAGAGTTTATTTGTTTTCTTTTCATTCTAACCTAACATTTTCTTTTTGCCTTGATTTTTTAGAGCATCTATCCTAACATTTTCTTTTATATGGACATTATCATTAATATATTTTCTCTTACTAACATTTTATTCACTCTTGTTAAGTCCATATCCTAACTAACATTTTTTCAAATATTATATCTTATCAAAACCCAAAAAAAAAATGCTACAACACAACCTCAAGCACATTTTTATATTATGATGAGGGGAATTAGCATAACATAACTAATTTGCTCCAATTCTAATCAAGTTGGTATCAGAGGTTAGGTTTTCTTTGTGCAAGAAGGAATTGACTGTTGTTTCCAAGTAAATGTGTTTTGAAGCTCATTGAGGAGAAATTTTTGGAAAGGAGAGCAAGATTATTTCAATTTCTACCACTAAGTTCTACCTCAAATTGCAGCAAAAGCTTCAAACAAAGCATGTCCCAAGGAGGAGAGCCTGCAAGAATGTCACAAGATGTGAAGGCTTTTAGAAAGGCTTTCTTAGACATGGAAGAAATGGTGAAAGTCCTTTATGAAGAGAGGAATACCAATTTTCAAGGTGAAGGATATAGACCTCCAAGAGGAGAATGTTCTCCAAGCGAACAAGGTGACAAGAATGGCGATAAACCACCATCTTTTCCATAATTTTCATGTTTTTCTACAACTATTATTCAAGATGCTAGTGTAGAAAGTCCTTCAGAGAAGGCAGATGGACAATTTTGGACCTTCTATCTACATGATGTGGAAGATGAGGTTCTATCAACACCCAAATCCAAGGAGATGAAGAGTCCAAAGGACACGTCTTGAATTAAAGGGTAATTCAAAAACATATTTGTATGCCAATCAAAGGATGCAGCAAATGGTAAGAATTTACATGCTTCTTCCTTATGCGAAAGTATTGATGTAAATTCATTTGCGGCCTTTGAAAAACACAGTAAAGGCATTGGATCCAAACTCTTGACCAAGATGGGTTACAAGGGAGGAGGCCTTGGAGTAAATCAGCAGGGCATTAAAAATCCAATTGCAGCCAAAGAGAGGCCTAAATATGAAGGCTTAGGCTATGTCACCAAAGAAGAATGGTCTTCTAGTGATGATTCATGGGTCATGTGTTCCTATTTCCGTAAGGGAGGACACGAGGAGGCAAGATGTTGGAGCCTACACCCAGAACTGGTTCCTACGAGGTTCCTTAAACATAAGGAGGATTTAAAGGGGAAAACGTCTCTAGAGAGAGATGAAAGTGTCAAGGAAGAAATAAAGCTTAGTTCTTTAAGCCACACGAGTTCCTCACGCAGACAGCGTAAGCCAAAATACAACAGAAAGAGGTATAACAAGTCCGTTCATTCGAATTATGATAATTCAAATACTGTTAATTCAAATGTTGTTAAATGAAATGCTTTTCATGGTGGAACACAAAACATGGATTTGAATAACATGTTAAGAAAAATGTTTCCATGCACTTTTTGCCTTCATCTAACCATTGTGTAGATAAGTGCGATAAGAGGAAAAGAATCATTGAGAATATGTCTGTGTCTATTGGAATTGAGACCGAAAGAGGAAAATCTCATTCAAATATAAAGTCAAGTGAGCCGAGAGGAGCTCAAAAGAACTTATGTACTCACTGCAATATCTGTGGGCATTGGGTCGACAAGTGTTGGGAATTGTTTCCACATCTTCATCCTGGTAAGGGAGAGCAAATAATGCAAGCACCAGAAGAGGAAGCGGCAATAGAAAAAGTGGCACAAGATGTGACCATCGCTGAAGTAGCTACAAAATAAGAGAAAGTTCAAATAGAGGGTTCATTCACCTGGTTAGGTAAGAAATGGGTGGACTATTTGTCCAACTGAAGTCTGTAAGTTTCGGTTTTGCACTATTTGAATATCCCCATAGTTGGGTAATTTGTAAAAGTGATGTTCATAAATAAATCACTTATATGCAATAGTGTTTATCTTTAAGCATTACATTGCTAGTTTAGTTGTTGATAGTCAATTTGAATGGAGAAATTTGGGAGTCAAGTTTATTCCATTTTGTAAAATTCTTTCTTGAAAACATTTTGTAAAAATAATTTTAAGGTTGTTGTATGAGTAGTTGCAACACATCTAGGATGTTCCAAATGTGTGTAGCACTCGAGTTATACAAGTATTCACTATGTGAAGCTTGTTTTGCGTTCATTTGACAAAGTCTTTTAGGATCTTATCATTGATAACAATTTTGCAGATAATCTTCTTGGAATTCTTCTTGGGAAGGATGTTGATGTGGATGGCCATAGTAACATGGACAAGTCAAGAAGGTCATCAAACTTGAATTCTTTGATTGCATAGCAAAACATGTAATTTGCAGGATATTGTACAACAAATTTCCAGGGGATGCAGGTGTCAACTCATCACTTATGGCTTCGATGAACAAAGGAGAAGGATAAGGAAGGATGGCATGAAGGATACTTGTGGTGTAGATAAGTACAAAGTGTTGCAGATTATTTAATGCTTTTGGAGACCAAAATATTTTTAGTAGGGAAGAGTGATCAAGAGCTCAAAATTTGAAAGTGTCAGAATTTTGATAATATCAGCTTCAGATTGAAGAGCTCGTCATTCTGAATCCAATGTCATGAATGACACTCAAATTCGAGCTCGTATGCAAAAGTTAGAGCTAGTCAAAATTTAGGTTTGACTTGATGACATGGTAGGATTGGATGACATGGCCAAGGTCCTAGCAAATCGGGAGGCACTAAGTGTCACTTTGCCATTGACCCTCATAAATCTCACATCACAGTGACAGGCAGATCACATTATAGAATCAGCCCTCGGCGCAAGGCAGGTTGCGATGCGATGCGATCACAATCACATATCACATAATGTTAAGAATCGGCCCCCGACACAATCATATATGTGTCACCGATGATAATAGCCGATTGGGATAAGTGATGCATGTAGGATTTTATATGTCGCAGTTTAAATCCTCGACGGGTTTGCGCAAAACCACAATATATGGGTTCAAGCACGGTTGGGATAAGTTCTGATTGTGATAGACTATCGGATGCAATAATTTTATGTGTTGCAAATTAAAGTCCCAGTGGGTCTGTCATATCGCACTGATTAAGTCCCCGTAGCCAATTGTCGATTGTGATGAGCACCCCGGATGTGATAATCTTATATGCCACAGTTTAATACCTTGGCGGGTCTGTAATATCGCAGTTCGCATGTTTCATGCGTCAAAGTCTTGTGTAATGTGTATTACCCCTGACACGTTGATTGCGATATTTGATAAATAGCGGAACCGTATCCTTAACTGCCAGACCACCACTCCAAAAGTGACCGCTTGGCCTTTAACCACGAGATTGGCGGAACCCCTAATTGCGCGAAACTACTACTTTTTTTCTGTGGATAATGAATTTAATTAGAAGTAAGCCAAATTTGGAGGGGAAAATTGTGGGGAAACTGGCAGAAGTCATAACTAAGGCAAATTTCGACCAAATGGGATGCAAATAGAGGCTAGATAGCCATTTTTGGGCATTCTAAACTGATTGGAATAGGTTTCAGGATCAAAGGAGCACTTTTGGATAGGATTTTTGTAAATTTAATCTTATGAGTGCCCTGGTCAAGTAGAGTTTTGATTCAGTTTATGGAGGAGTTCTAAGATGGAGATAACCTTGTAGCGGTATTCCAACCTCCATATATTTTCTGTAGCATCCATTACAATAGTTATGTAGTTGTATTTCTTCTTTTCTCTATATGTGTATGGATAAAGAAACTTGTTTAAGTGCTTCAAGTGGATTTGTGGATTTGTGTACTTGTTTATGCTCTTGGAAGTTAGAGTATGGGGTCTTGATTTGAGAGCCCTTAGCTTGTTGATTGTTTCATGACTAACTGTAGGTTGTCATATGTTTAGAGTGACAATTCTTTGCATAAGAATGTTTCCTTGAAGGGGAAACTAGCCATTCTTTTTGTCAGCACATTTATGTACTCTTTATCTGAAGAATTGTGAGCATAATAAGAAGGGGTCAAGCATTTAGAGATGATCCAAAGAGATGTAGCCTAGGAGGGGTGAACTCCTTTATCAATGGCTGGTGTATTATTTTTTGATGCATGCTTCCATTGAGTGTTTTGGCTTCATGTTTTAAGTTTTCTTCATGAAACTATTTTTAAGAAAAAACACATAAAATTCATGCTTTTACTTGCTATTTTGGAGTACAACCTCAAGCACACTTTTATATTCTGATGAGGGGAATTAGCATAGAATAACTAATCTGCCCCAATTCAGATCATAACAAGATGATATTACCTTCATTCCTTAGATTATGAGTATCCTGATCTAAGGTATTATAGGGGAAATTCTTATGTAGATTATTTTTCTTATTGAAGGTAGAGTTCATATGTACAAAATAATAAATTGTGATATAAATCCTCTAAGTGTTAGTGTTAGATATTTCAATATAAATGTATCGATTGAGGGATTCTACCCTATGAAGCCAAGTGTTAAGGGAAACAATGTTTTTTATATAACAACATATACCTCCAATTATTTTGTGAGAGGATTTCTTGTTCCATGCCAACCATATAATGAATCCCTATATGTGAGGGATGTTAGATTCCTCATGTTCCCAAGTTTCGACTAAGAAAACAATATTAATTTCACTCAAGATACAGCGTAACATAGGATATTTATGCCATCGAAACCCATGAAAATTCAAAAACAGGATACAAAGTGTTCCAAATTCCTATTTATAACTCTCATTTTGGTCTCTGTCCCTAATAATAGCTTTTCTATTTCTAATAATTCCCCATTTTCCTTCTTTTATAACTTTCTTTACCTTTTGAACTTCTTTCCTTAATCTAGCTTGGTTGGTTGGAATTACATCCTCATTTATAAAGATTCTTGTCCCTTTTAGCCTAGGAGATTGACTAAGTATGCCAAATTTATGGTCACTACACCTTATCCTAATCTGCATCAATCTATATATATGCTTGAGCATCTTTTCCAATCTTCTTGCTTCTATGAGATAAGTTGTTTCAATTTGTGACTTATTTTTTAGTTCTTCGTTTACATTTCTAATTGGTCTTCATTTTTCTTCTCTTTTATACCAACAATTATGAGATTTGATTATGTTTTATTGTGACATGATCTAGATCAATTAGTTTGTTTGTTTCCTCTTTGATGATTTTGATATGTAATTTATTCTCTATGCTACTTACAACCACATTTCTATTTATTTTTTATTTTAACTATTTAATATCATCTCTCAAGATGTAATTTTCTTCAATTTTTGCTTGTTTTTGGTTTTCCATTTATTGTAACCTATCTTTCATTTTTTGTAGTTCAGTTTGAAGCCCCAAAATTTTATTATCTAACAATCTAAATTTGTTATCAAGCATTGCAACTAATTCTAGTTTATGTTCCATTTCTCTTTATTCTCTTTTTTTCTCCAATGAATCAATGTGATCATAGAGACTTTCTAGGGTGACTTTGCTCAGCCTCCCCTTGCTAGATGGAGGTTTTGACTTGAAGTACACATAATTTCAACAAATAAAAAGTAAAAGTAAAAGTAAAAAGAAAATAAATAAAAAGAACTTATGACCTATGTTTTTAACAAATAAAATGAAAATATATAGTAAAAATAAATAAAAAGAACATATACACTTAGGTTATGAGCTACAACAATTAACCAAGTGAATCATTTTCACCACCATAGTTTAATTGTAATCAACATTCACTTCAGGTAAAATAAGCTCACAACAGGTCTGATTCTTCAAAAAAGTTCACCTAGAAAATTTCACCATAGGTTCCATACTCCAAGAAAAATTCATGGTAGGTCCAAAAATTAAAAATTCACCAAATGTTAGAGAATTATAAATTCACTCAAGATCCAGAATTTGTCGCAAGCCCAAAAATAATTAATATGAATGTATATATATATATATATATATATATGATGTTAAAAAGATATTAGAAGGAAAACATTAATAAAATAGAGAGTATATATATAATAGTTTGGAGATTTCTGTGGTGCAATTTTTGGGATTGAGAGATCGGAAAATCCACAGTCTGCATTTTTATGTCTAGGTTTCGAGTCTAGAACTCATCTTCATGCCTGAATCTACAAAAAAAGAGAAAAAGATGAAAGCTATAAATATGAGATGTAATGCTACTAGGATGGGGAGTCAACCAACTCATTAGAAAGGAATCTCATTATTTAATTAGAATTTTAATTATAAGTTTAATAATAAATCCCTTTTTGACTTTTGAGTTAGAATAGAAATGTATGATATATTTTTATATTTAATTTTAATTTTTTTTGTTATAAATATTTTTTGACTTTTTGATTTAGAATAGAAGTGTATGCTTAATATTTCACTTTATTAATTATTTTAAACTATGATAAGATTTAATATACCTATTTTTTTTTAACTATTGTTAATACATTTTAATATAAATCTTATTAATAATTAATAAATTATAATAATTTTAATATATATCTTTTGTTATCTGGTAATGGTTGTACACAACATATATGTGTTTTGTGTAAGGCTTTGGTGGTTCTGGGCCTACTTTAGGGTTCTCCTTATGTCTGTCGGTTATCTTTGATGTTGTGATAGGGATAGACACGACTTTGTAGTCTCTAATTGTTTGTCATATTTGAGGCACAATGAAATTGTCAGATCTTATATGAGTTTTAGATTTTAGACTTCTGTGGGAGTTTTTTGATTCATGATCCGGATTAACCACAGTTCTCAGTTCATTCTGCCAACGTTTCAAACCCCAAAGGGGGTCCATCATCAGGACAAATAAGAAAGAATAAGAATGAGAGATTATTGGTAGAATGAACTTATATGAGTTTTTGGGGGGTTGTTGTTTGTTTGTTAGTGTTAGATGATGACTCTCAATGGGAAATATTGTTTGCATTTGTGACTAGAATACGTTGGTCAGATAATCAAGCCATCTTTGGCCTTGATCCATATGTAATCCATTCATCACAATCTTTTCTTTTCTTTGATGTCAATGGAAGTATGAGGAGGCCATATTGTACCCTCTATGATCAGATTTGCTATCTATGTAAAACGTTTTTTTAAGTAATATAAATTATTAATTCACAAAAATTAAAATAAAATAGAGAGTATATAATTTGATTTGTTCTAATGTAAAATTTTTATGAATTTCCCCCCTTTTTGATGTCAATATAACAATAAAATATTATTCATTATTAGTCTATGACAAAGAAAAAATATAACTTGTAGAGATATATTTAAACCACAAATCTAGCAAAGGGCTAAGAGAGATCAAATATTTTGAGGTGCATATTTCTTTTAGAATGAAAAACTTGAAAAAAGGTTTCCACATCAAGAGATTTTATCCCATTGGTTTCTGGATAGATCCTTGGCGAAGATGGATATATGTTTAAATTGAATTTTTAATGTATAAATGGATTCAACAACTTTAAAATCTCCTTCGGCATTTGGATTGAGTAAACTACATAACTTAAACTTAATACCAACAAACCTTTGCCAAATTTCAAACAAAATTGAGATATACTTGAAAAAGGGCCCAAATGTAGAATAATGAAACTAATTTATCTCACACACACACACACACACACACACACACACACACACATATATATATATATATATATATATATAGATATATATATATATCCCTATGGGGGTGGAGGAACATGGTTATATTAGGGAGGAGGGCAGGGACTAGCCCCTCTTGATCATTTGAACAAGGGACATGTGGTGTTTCTAGATAACATGCAGTACAAGTTGCCTAAAATTTTTGAGATCACGGAAGGTAGCCTTATATGCGGGATGACGAGAATGACATTATTGTTTGAGAGCTTGGTTATGGGCATACATGAGGGTGGTGGAGGCTGTGAAGAGTTTCCACATGTTTCCAACTTGTGCATGCTTCTTCATCTTCAGCTCTTTGTGACAAAATACCTTGAATGCAAGTGGAGAATCCCCTGTGGTGATGTTGGTTGTTAGATGCGCTAAGTTTGAACTAGAAAACTGGAGTTTGCTCTACCATTGGGTGGTCTTTGTGTAGAGGGGATGCTTCCTGAATTGGGAAACTAGTGGAGGGTTTCTGAATTGGGGCTCTAACGTAGATACTCTAGTGAGTCTTCGTAGATGCTCCTTTGGTTCTCATGATATTTTTATTTCATTTATTCGAATGTTAGAGCTTTGTAGTTGTGTATGTACCTTGCTACTTTCATTTTTAGTTGAGGGATAAAGGCCTCAAGGTTAATTTTTTCTGTAATTGGGGGTTGTTCGCAAGTTCTTGGGTTGTGATTAGATTTGGGTATTCGAGAGTTGGGTCTAGTAATTACGAGCTCCCTAGAAAAAGATGGTGATTGGGGTTTAGGGGGTTGCAAGTGTGGAAAACACATAGTCTTGTTGTGGGTGTTTCCATGTTTCAATATTCTCGCAGTGAGTGGGAATTCCCAACAAGTGGTGGATTGTAGTAAATTTTGTCTTTGACCTAAGAGAATTAAGGCTCTAGGTTTCTTCTCAATTCTTCTGGAACAAATCTCCTGTTCTGGGGAGTGTCGAGTCACTTTGGTTGGGATTTCAATTGTTGAGAGGAGGGAGTTGACATTATTCTATGGTGAAAATTTGGAAGGGAAAGGTGGTAGCTTTTGTTGGGGGTTACCTTTCCTAAGTGAGGCCAGGGTTTGGTATTGTCGGATCTCTTCTGTTGGATACCATGGTTAGGAGTTGTGATCGGGTCTCTGCACATTGTTGGATGTCTGAGAGTGGTTGTAGTGGGCTAGGTTGGTTTTATCATGTATAGGAAGAGTGGAAAAGTGGTCAGTCCTAGAGGGAAGAGAGGTGAGCATAGAGGGGAAGTAGAGGATGTGGGGGGAGTAGGTAAAGTAGTAGAGAAGTTGGAGGAGGTGGCCATCAACCATGCCCCCTCTCTTCATTGTGTTGACCTTCCTCCTCCTTTTGATACCTTGGATTCACATTTCAGAATGTCACCCATCTCCTGGAATAATTGGGACAAAATTGCCGTGATGATCGTAATGAGTTCATTGGCTTCATGAATTATTTGTAACAAAATCAATGGAATATGCATGATAGTTTGGCTTCACTTTGAAGGGACCATAAGAGAATGTCTAAGTGTTTGCATCACCTAGAAGGAGAATGGATCACATTGAATTTCATGTTCATGGCAAGCTAAGGCCTGCATTTTTGCAGGGTAATGAACTAGATAATCCAACTCCGACTAATGCTCCCACTCCTTAATGTTGGTTTGCATCTCCATATTAAGGGTATTCTGGGCCCTTTGGTCTTTTCGTTTTTGGTTCCTCAATAGGTTTTGGCACTTTGTAATAAGTTTTTATGCTTCACTTCTGGCCAACAAATTTGGTAGGAGTGAGGCTGAAAGAAAAGTAAAATTTGTGCAGCCATGTTGTAATTTTTGCATGACTTAATAAAAAAAAATTTACTGACAAAAAAAATATTAACCATAATATATACATAATTAACATTGAAATATTTTATTTATGAACAACATTGTCTACGTGAAAATGTTTATTTGTTATCAATATATTTCTAAATACATGCCAATATTACGTAACCTTGCACATTAAAAGATTTTACTTATGACCCACACTGGATTTTTTCCTAGATCCATCTTAAATCCAATTCTACCAAGCATAGAGAGCGATTAAGTCTAGAGTTAAGTTGGATCTAAGGCGATACTCTTGCATTCCATAATGGATTTCCTCAAGCTTTTAAATAGGCTTCATTATAACAAATACCATGGGAAAAATAATGGGTTGTCAAAATTATTGACTTTAGTTATTTATCAAAATGTTTAGATAACATAACATAACACCAACATGACATTATAACATCTCTTCCATATTGGCTTGGAGAGTACCTTTTGATGCAATTATCAATATTTTTTTAAATACCACATATCAATTTAATATTAGGAATTATATGAATTACACGTTTCCTTTTTATTTGAAAATAATTGAATTTTTTTCCTTTTCAATTACTTTTATCTTTCGTAGATATTCAAATAATTTATTTAAGTTCTATATTGAAATATTTTTAAAAAATATTTAAATTATACATCTTCTTCACATTTGAAAGTGAAAGTTTCTCACTTTTAATTAATTTCTATTTCGTTTGGAAGTAAATTGTGTCCAAGTTTAACTTTATATCAAATTTAGAAAGAGATCAAATAATTAGTGGGTCGAAATTTTCATGGTCATTTATATTTATGATAGTTCGTTTGGAAGTAAAATGCATCCAAGTTTAAGAAACGATTGTTTAAACTTGGATGAATTTTCATTTGGAAAGAATTATTACGAATATGAGTGATTCTGAAAATATCCAGGAACTAATTACTTTATTTTTATATAATTTAATGCTATTTAATATGAAAATTGAAATACTTTATTCATGGCTAAGAGTAAGAGTGAAATATTTAAGAAAATATTTTTTATTTATTTAAAAAGTACATGTTCTGTAAAATGCATCTCTTAACCCAACAATAGATTTTTTTTATAACTATTATTAATTTCCCTTACAATGTCTAATGTTATGTTACACACACACCAATCATATTTTAAAAATAAGACTTTTAATTTATTCACCAATCAGATTTTAAAAATAATACTTTTAGTTGCCTCGAGAGGCACGTCCTACAAGTACGAGGGAGATATGTAATTCCTCACATAAAGAAATACCCTTTATATATATATAAAACAATGTTCACTATAATATAATAAAAATGAATATGTATGTTTGGTTAGTATTAATTAAAAGCATTATAAAAAAATGAATAATCCCACACTTGGTATGGTCACTTAGTTGAGTGTTGATGTTACAACCCAATATGAAGGAGATGTGATAAAAAAATTTCACTCTCGCTCTTATCCATAAATAAATATTTCGATGTCCATGTGAAGTCACATAATTTTACATCAAATTTAAAGAGAGATACAATACTTAAAAGTATCTAAAAAATTGGGTGGCAGGAGGGGGAGGAATTCTCATTAATTCCAAATGAAATATCAAAGACAAATATTCTTGGGGCCTGTTGTAGTGGCTATAACCACCCTCCAAAATTTTTCCTTAGCTTTGTTTTGGAGCCTCCCTACCAACCATCCTTAGTAGCATGTCTTGCATTGTCAAGTACATAGGCTTCAACTGATTGTCAGTGGATTGCCAGCCCGTGCATGTCAGTTTTCTTCACTCCCTTCATAGGCTTCCATTCCAGACTTAAGCTAATTGCTAGCTGAGAAGCTCCCTTAGAAAATTTCTTAATTCTGGAGGGGAACCAGTCTTCCCTCCAGAAATTTCGCAAATCTGCTGGGCAATCTGTTAGGCTCCAAAATTTCGTCGAGCAGTCAGACATGCTTCCTTGAGAAAACTGCGCAATTTGGCCCAACATTGTTGCTTAACCCATAATTTGCACAATTCTGGGAAGCAGTCAGCTACTCACCCCAAAAATTGCGCAATCCCTCAGGGACAACCAACCCATCTCAGCTCATAAACTATGCAAATCCCTCTCACAGTCTTGCAGGTTGTTTCATGTGCCTTCAGGTTGACCGGTTCCACTCGAGACCCAACAAACTTGCTTTGCATGCATGGGCTGCTTTTTTGGAAATAGAAAAAAAGAAACATGCAAAAATCATTCCAAGATTTTAGGGATCTATTTTTAGCAGCTAGAGATTACATGCAAAGATCGTTTTAGAAGCTTCCCTCCAAGTGTCGCTTTTTACTAGATTTGTGGAATGCGCATGATAAGCCTCAAAATTATTTATTCGACGCTACAGAGGTCATTCTTCACATCGATCTTGGAGCTTTGACATCCCACAACACATCTAGGAATATTCAGTACATCCAACTCAATTATTTCTGGGTAAGTCCGCTTTACATGTCTTTTGCAACATTTTTGTCGCTTTTTTTCCGTTTTGGCTTGTGTGACTGTTGTCTGCTTGATTTCTATGAATGCTTGCTGTCATTTGCATGCATGTTAGCCTACACAAGCACTGTTTTAGTTTTCGTTAGCATCTCAATATTGTTGCATGCATGACACTGTTTTTACACTAACAGTCGTTGATTTGGTGACCCGTTTCACACGCATGCATGTTTTCCCATTTTCTGAATCTTGCATTCATTGTTTGCATGCATGATCATTCACTCTTGCCTACACTCAGTCTCGCCATGCATTCATATCTTCACATGTTTTAAGTGGCCCTTTGGCGGGTTTGGGCAACCTTGGCCCAGGCCTTGCCTTGCCCGGACAACATTGCGCATTTCTGAGAGGGAAAGCTCTACCTTCCTCACAGAAAATGCACAAATCTGGCCATAAACTATCCTCCATGCTTGCTTTGCACAATTCTGAGAGGCAATGCTGTGCTGGCCCTGAAAAGTGTGCAATGCAGTCCTTATGCCTACATGAATTGCTAGCTAAAATTGCACATTGTGCAATCTTAACACCCAGCAGGTCAACCTGGATTACGCATTGCGAAATTCCAACAGTCAACCAGCCTCCCAATAGTCCAGACCTCCTTTTGGGCAGTTTCGGAAGTTAGTCTCTTGGCCTCCCAGTGAAAATTGCGCAATCCTTGCCATCAGTCTCCCAGGTATGTTGCATGTCAATCCTCAAGTTTGCTTTGTTTTCAACTGACAGATTCCTTTCCATGCATGTTGCCATATCTCTAGGTATAGAAGGTGTTCACTTGTCTCTCAGCATTTAAGGTTCAATGGCCTCCAAGAGAGCAGGGTCAAAGGACACTAACGAAAGTGCAACTGGAGAAGCAGTTGAGCAAGTGTCTATGAGTTTGTCGATTTACAAAGACACCAAGCTGATCGTAGACAAAGACATCAAGATGAAATGACAGGACATCAATGATGCATTCACAGGCACATTTGAGGAAGATCTTGAAGACTGCAGGGTCTATGTGAGCATTCACAAGTTCAGCTTGTACCGGATTGCATGCAGGTATCCAACGTTTCCAAGCGTGGACATGATACATTAGATTGTCTCGCACACTAATCCTGAGATGATGGTGTTAAGCAGTGTTAGCAGGATAGAGCTTGCTACATTCAGGGCACATGACTATGAGCAAATGTAGCACTTTCTGAAGCCAGTAAACATAATGGAGACACCCTTCAACATACCCACCAGTAGTGCAAACTCCAGGTATATCTTGAAGAGCTAGGTGAAGGATCCAGCCAAGTTCAGGATGACACCCAACCAGATTTACAATATTTAAGATACTACGGAAGGCATATTAGTACTTATTCATCTTCGCATGCTGCTTGTACAAACAAGAGAGCACGAAGACCTTCCTGCAGGGTTGGGTGATCACGTTGGACCAACTGGCCAGTGAAGGAAACCCATGCAACTGGTTTGACATGTTGGCTCTGTTAACACCCAGGTTGTTCCCTTTGATTCCCAAGGGAATATGGCCGGGGTAACCACTAACCAATCTTTGGATTACAGTTTCTAGCCAAACTGTAAACAGAGAGGGCTCTCTCTTTAAGGTTTGTCTCTGTTTTGTGAAGGTTTTAGGCTAGTTATGAATTCAGGGTTTGGTTTTATGTTTTGGTTGAGGGATGTCTTCTGTACCTAAGGTGGAAATCTGCAGATAGTTCTAGTCCATTGGGAAATGGAGTCTGTGGCTACAGGTTGTCTGATATATTAAGTTGAGTTGCTGAAATTGCAGGGCCATTCAAATACATCATGAAACAAAATTTAAATTGTGATTATGAGCTGTGATTAACCAGTGAAAAGCAATTAAGAATTTTCCACTAAGCTGAGGGTGTAGGAAAGAGATATATTACACAAGAGCAAACTTGAATTCCTGAAACAACAATCACTGTGAAAGATATAGCTTGGAGGTGTAGCAGTTAAGAATTACACCTTATGACTATAACTGAAGAAAAACATTTATAACAGCTTAGATTGAGTTCAGGGTATTCTGTGAATAAATCCTGAAACTATTCTTTTTCTTTGCTATTAACTTATGAAACACAGAGACATGAATGAGCTATGAAAAGATAACAAAACACATAACGAAGATTTTTTAAAGAGAACTTATTGTGCCATGAAGTACGTAGGAATCCTGTAACTTTCAGCAAAACACTAGAATGCCTCAGATAACACAGAGCTTTGGAAATTCCATCACTTTTGTATTAATACTCTGGAAATTTACAGCATAAGAAACTCTAGAAGAGAAATCAACAACAACCCCTGCAAACTTATGCGAGGGGGAATATATACAAACGGTGATACAAAATATCTCAGGCGTTGAGTCATCTGAGAAATAAATATTTTCACCAACTTGTACAGAACAGCAGATAAAAAGTTATTACAGCTTTGAATACAACATAAATTCTCTTAAATTCTGTCAGAAGACTTTTTGACCTTTGGAGGCCACTGAGTCGGTTGAATTTTCTGTTATAAATGATGAATGACGTGTCTTTGTAGCTCTGTCCTCCTGTAGCTTTTCGGCCTTGTCACCTGTGACTGTTAGTGCTGCTTTAGTGGCCGAATAGTTTTGCTGAGTTGGCTCAGCCCATTCTTCTCTGTGCATGTTGATTTTATCAAAATGTTCATGTGTATGATAACTTATATTTTTAAATGAAAAAACTTGAATCCAGGCACTGGTTACAGTATTGTCTGTATCATTTTGGTCCAGAATTCCTGTGTGGGCAATTGATGTCTCAAGATTGCCTCTAGAGTCTCATCTGCCTCTGTGTATTTGTAGAAATTTGGAGGCACTTCAAACAAATGTTGGATTTCATTCATAATGAAAAATAAATTCTCAACCCTGTTGTAGAGACTCTGCCCTGATGCTGGCCCTGATTCTTCTGAAGTGCTGGGTCTTTCTATAATCTGATTTGTAGCAAATGTGTTGACCCTTTTGGCATAATGTTCATGAGAAAGTAGTCTGCCTGCGCTGTTCAGTAAGCTAGGAAGACCTCTGTTTTGCAATGCCACAAATTTGTCCGTGAACTTATTAATCTCTGTCTGCATATCCTGGTTTCTTCTTTCCAGTGTTTGTACCAGGTTTCTCAGTGTGAGGACCCTCTTTATTAGTTGGATGGTTTCAGTTCTACTGGAGATTCCCGTTGCTGCCAACTGAGCACTTGTTCTGTTATTAAGCACATTAATCATTCTGTTGGCAACCTCAAGCATATTGCCTAGAGATGCCCTTGCTCTTTGGATTTCTCTATGTGCTTTCCCTATGAGCTCTATCTGCTCATGAATGGTCTCAATGTATTTCCATTGATCAGTGATTGATTGGCCAATGTTGGCCCATAAAACTATCCTAAGCTCAGCTATCACTTTGTCAAGTGTGAGCTCCTTCTCCAGCTCCTTTATCTTATCTTTGAGAGCCTTTATCTCTCTTCCTTTCTCCGCTACAGTCTGCTTGGATTTATCATATCTTTCATTGAGCTTGGCTAGACTCTCCCTGGCCTCATTTAGCTCTGCCATTTGGGCTTCCAGGGCTTGGATTTCATTCTTGAGCTTCTGCATATCCAGGCTTGGAGCCTGCTCTGTTGTTGGTGCAGTTGCTGATGTAGATGGTGTTGTCTGTTCAGTAGGAGGAGCCGTAGTCTGAGGAGGTTCCTCCAGATTAAATATTTCTGGAGGAGGCTGAGATGTTTGTCCTCCTTCTTTTTGTTGTAATGCTGCCTGTAATGCAACCTGTGCAGCCTCTGATTCTCCCAATTTCTCTTGTGTTTGGATCAGCTGTTTGTATAGGGACACTAGCATAGCTGCTGCATCTTGGTCATGTCTCAGCTGGGCAACTTCTCCAGTTTGTGGGTGAATGGTTGCTGGGACTTTTACCATTTTCCTCAGTGCTGCCATATCTGCATCTCTCAACTTCAATAATGCTTGTACAACCTTGATGTCCTTGGGATCATGCCCAAGTTCTATGATTATCTCCTCTAAGGCTTTGATTCTGTTGTCCTTTGCTTGAGAGGATGCTCTCTCCAACTCCAGTTGGGCAGCTGTATTATTTAGGCTATTTTCTAGCCTGTAGTTCTCCAATGTCTTATCTGCCAAGGAGGTATACACCATCTCACCCGTTTGCTTATGTAATTCGATTTTATCCATTGGGTGGATGTCCTTGGAAAGGACCTCAAGGTTGGTCCTTATGTAATCTGCAGCTGACTGCGGCTGCAACATGGCTGGCATAAAGTGGCTCATAATCATCTTGCCCTCCTGGACACCAAATGCAGACATTAGTCTTTGCTGGTTAGTGGGACCCATTTTCAACAAATGATTATATAGCTGTACTCTTATGGGCTCATTCCTCTTCTTTATGTCAATGAACTGCTGCTTGATGCCCACCTCAGCTCCTCTTTGCTGGCTTGAGGAGCTGACTTCTCCTCCCACTGTCCTCTCTTGTTCCTGCTGGAAGGAACTTGCAGATGCCTCCATGCTAGGTGGGCCCATGCCCAAAGATTGCCCTATTGGCATTTCTTCCTCAGAAAGGGGATTCATTCTGTGTCTTTTCTCCCCATGAGTTGTTGATGTTGTGAGGGGAGTCTCTCTGTCCCTCTTTCTGCTTATGTCTTCTTTTTGTGGGGTTTGGAGGACTGAGGCCTCCACTGTTGTCTCCTGCCTAGGAGGCAGAGTGTCCTGAGCTTGCTGCTCGGTGGATTTTGGGGCCTGTGATGTTTGCTCTTGTTGCACCGGCTGTTCTTTTTCGTGCTGCCCCCCTTGTTGCTGTTGTACTTGTGGCTGTTGCTGAACTTCCTGTTGCTGTACCTGTTCATGAGGTGGCTGCTCTGGCTCCATCTCTTTCTCTTTGCCTTTGCCAGAGGTTTGATCAGTAGCTTTGGCTGCTTGCTGATGTGCTGTGGAGGACGAGGCAACTGCTCCCACTTGAGTGCCTGGAAGAGCAAATACCTGTGCACAAAGCTCTAAGTCAGTCATCTTTTGGATATTTTTAACTACTCTCTGATTTAAATCTTCTTGTGTGACAGCTTCCTCTAAGGTGCCTCTCCTCCACTTTATTTGATTTGCATATTTTTCTATATGAGGCAACCTTACGTGGTCATAACTGGCCAGCCTATACTTGACCCTTCTTAAAGTTATGAAGTGATTGGGGTCATAAGGTTTCCAAAGGAAACTGGTCTGTAGGCCAAGGGATTCTAGCATTCTGTCTGCTTCTTGCCAACCTTCCTCCCTTTTGTTATAGATGAAGTGGCCTAATTGGTTTCTTACTTTGAGCTGTGCCTTCTTGCCTTTGGCTGAAAAATGTAGTACATCAACATTCCCAAACTGCCTGAAGTATTCAAGGGAAAACAGTCTCATGGGCACATATTTGGGCAATCTGTATGGGGGCAACTCACAACCATATATTATGATGACTGTGTGGTGTTGGTAATAGTACCAATCCCCAATGCTGTATACCTTGGACAGCTAAAGAATCCTCTGCATCTCATTAGTTAGTCTAGGAGGAGGTGAGCTCATAAGCAGAGACATGGCTGGGTGGATGAAGAGGTCTATAAACTCACAATAAGTATATGGAGAACAAGATCTGCAGTGGAAGGCAGAGGACCAATAAACCACTGACCTTGGATTTCCTTGTGCATCCACTCTCTTCATAGCAAAGTGAAACTTCTCATGTTGATAATACAAAATTAAGTGGTAGATGTAAGAGGTGTATCTGAACACCCTTTCTCTTGCCAAGTTCATGAATTGCTCATGTATTTTGTCAGATATGTAGGTGGCATAGTCATAGCAGATGGGAGAATTGCCAGGGGAAAACATGAGCATCATCACCAGCACAGTTTCATCAACAAACTCAATTGAATTATAGCCCAGAATGGGACTGATCATATCTACAAGGTCCCTGCCCAATTGGTTGAGGTAAACATGAGAAATGGGAGGGTACTTCACGGTGTCAGAGTCAATGTATAATTGATTTAGTTTGGTGACCTGAGCATCTGTCAATTTAGCTCCTTGCTTTATCAGATCAGACAGTGATAAAGGAACTAATTTCCTCTCAGTTTTGAAGTGCAGCATCTCTCTGATGGCTTCAGGGGTGACATAGAAAACAACTGAGCCTGAAGGGTCAATCACAGCCCTCTGAGTGGCGTCGTAGCATTCAGCACATAGGTGGATTAAGTTAGGAAACTGGTTGAACTAAGGGAGCTTGAAGAGAGGGAGGAAAGAATCCCAAATGCCCAATACATCTGTTCTAGTCTCATGTTTAATCTTTAATTCGTTTAACAAGTGGATGTGGTACTTGCTGTGCATTAGCATTTCCTCTGATATCTGATAATCCAGGTCTGCTAATGGTTGGCATTCCAATTCTCTCTGAGGGGCATTTAATGGAGCAATGTTCAAGGCTACAGGAGCTACTGGTGCATCCATGGTTACTTTAGGCTTCTGTTTGTATGCACTGGTGTTACTATGCAGAGCAACACAGAGGAGTATTTTTGCAATATAGAGGTGAATTGCAAGGAAGAGAGGGTAAATTGTAACAGCAGCAATTGGAATACTGCACAGAGCACTGATAGGGCAAATGCTTGGCTTTAGAAACTCTCTATACGGTGAATTGGTGCAGCTTGGGTTCTCAGTTCACGAATGCGCGAACCAACTGTATGTTTTGTGCAAACTCGGGTAGACAAGGCTCTGCAGGCGAATTTCGACTTAACAGTTGAAAATGGAGGCTTGCCACAGGGGATTTGCTGGTAAATTATAAGCTTGCCCACTCTTTTAATTTTGTTTTAGACAATTACGGACACAACCGAGCGCAAGGGAGGTAAATTTGATAAATACCTGGTGAATTGCTTGGCAAAGTTTGCAAATGCAGGTGGGAAGGAAGCACTGGCGGTCTCCTGGTTGATTTCAACTGGTCGACGATGGATTTGGACGTAAAATGCATGCAGGGGGAGTAACAGTCTTTTTCGCGAAATTAACAAAAAACATGAATTTTGGCCAAAATATAGACTTTTGGGTTATTTGGCGCCTTTTTAGGATGACATCAGCATGACGTCATCAGGTGGGGTCAAGGTTGGATGACGTCAGCATGATGTCATCGAGTGACGTGGCACCTTGGGAGCGGTCCACGGGGATGGTGAGGTGGCAGGCAGGTCAGAGCAGTGGCAGACGGGGGCGTTGACGCGGTGGTGATGCAGCAATGACGTGGTAATGACGTTGGCATAGCGGGTTAACGGAAACCGGAAACAGTAAGCGGTTTGATATCGCACCGCCTTATATACGGAAGCGGGATTGTCAGAGGGTGCTCCGATACGATTTGGGGGTGACGCGTGGCAGAGGCCTGACGTCACCCTCTGACAGATTTCAGACGGTAACTTTCGGACGTCGGGCCCGGTCCGAAATGCATGAGAGCCGTCGGATGTAAAGGGCCAGATTCGACGGTCGACGGATCGTTAATGTTCCAGGTCAATATGGATGTGGGCGGGGTTTAAAATAATATATTTTTTGGAAGATGCGCTCGGCGGGAACCTTTGGAGTTTGGCAAATTTATATGGTTTTCAATGTATTTTTATAAAAAAACGCGCATAGCGTCCAAACTTTGGGTAAAATGAAAAAGTGGGTTTTTCATGTGTTTTCGCAAATAAAGCGGGTTATGGGTGAAAATGGGATTTTTTACAAGGTTCTTTTGCAAATGAAGGGGTTAATGGTTTAGATAACTTCTGAAGGGGAAAGAGGGGTTGGGTTTGGGTTCTTAAACTGACCGGATGTCAATTTAATCCCAGACAGTGAACATATGGCTATAATGCCAGGGGGGAAAGGATATTTATAGAATGCTTGGGGTTTATACACCATAGTGTTTATAATAATAGGGAAAGGGTAACATAGGGGATTTACATAATAAGAAGTTAGGGGTTAATATGAATGGAAGAAGTGAATGAGGAGTGATATCCCTAAGTTTATATGAAAACAACTTAGCTTAGGGAGTAGATCAAAATGAAAAGAATTTTAGACAAGAAATGTGGCTTTTAAAGGAATAAGAACCAACACAAAACCTTAAATTCTTTCATGAACACAACTGATGAAGGGATGTTAGTAATGAAAGTGAAAAGGGAGAAAAGGGAGTTAGTCATGCTCCTTTGCTTTGTTGCAACATGATGGAGAAGAGGAGCTTCTCTATCCACTGATGTTCCTTTATTTTAGACCAGCAGGATTCAGTTGAAATGAATGACATTTCTGCAACCCCATCTGCCTACCCATCTACTTGTCTAGCATTTTTTGTTTCTTCAGGGAGGG
Source organism: Pinus tabuliformis (assembly GCA_031772625.1). Lineage (NCBI taxonomy): Eukaryota > Viridiplantae > Streptophyta > Pinopsida > Pinales > Pinaceae > Pinus > Pinus tabuliformis. The sequence continues at coordinate 583,711,868 of CM062806.1, forward strand.
TGCACTTAGACTTGCAGACCCTTATGTGCCTTTTCTTTTCTTTTGGCTTTTTATTTTGATTCTCTATCTCAGGCTACCCTTATTGCTTCCAAGGTCCCAGATTAAGCAGTAGGGAACCTTACTTTCTCTACCTAGCTACTGGTCTGCCAAGATTAAACAGTTTGGACAGACTTCTTTCTCTATTCTACAACAGAAAATTGAAACATGGCATGATCCAGATTAGGCTGTTGGATCATCCATCCAAAAATTGAGTCAACATCAAGCTTTTGTACACACCTTGTCTTCTGATGGAAATATGGGATCTTTGAATCACCAAAGCAGAGCATATTTGGAACTTTTATTTGCCAATCATGAAATATGAAACCTATTGGTATAGGTAGCTAACAGTGGCTCCACATGGGGATGGTTTTTCCATTTGAAAGACCAAGAACAGCAGGTCAGAATGCCTTGGTCCATGAGTTCTCTTACCAAACTTGGAGTACTTCTCTTTGAAATCTCAAAATTGTGCTCTTCCCCTCTTGGTGCATCTCTGAACTTATTTGCCTTTTGCTGATAACTAATAAAACTTGAGAAACTGCATTTTTACATGTTAACAGAAATTAATATATACACCTGAATATGTACAAGGGAAACTTAGGCTACACTCATGGGTAATAGTCAAAATAGTGCTTCAACATCCTGCCATTTACAGGACCTTCATCCAAATCAGTTTCATCAAGATTCCTAAGGAAGTAAGTATTATTTCCTTGCACTTCTTGAACAGCAAATGGTCCTCTCCAAAGGGAATCAAATTTTCCATGTTTTCCTTTATCTTCCCTTCTTGAATCCCACTTGAGGACTTTATCACCTATGTTGAAATGTTCAGCCTTAGTCCTTCTGTCAAAGGCTTTCTTCAACTTTTCTTGTAAAACTTGAACTCTATGATAGACTTGGTCTCTGGTTTGCTGCAAACATATAATTTGATTTACCCTTCTTTGCACATCATTTGGTTCTGCCTGGCTTTCTTGAAGAAGTTTCATGACAGGGATCCCTAGTGATGAAGGAAATTTGGCTTCTAATCCATAGACTAATTCATATGGGCTGACCCCAATTGATCTCTTGGTTGTTAGTCTATCTGCCCATAAGGCATTGACCAGCTTCTTATGCCAATTCTTCTTATTTTCTTCCAACACTTCCTTTATGATGTTTACAAGGCTTTTATTTGATGATTAAGCAAGGCCATTTCCTTGGGGATAGTATGTAGTAGAATGGCCCAAGGTAATGTGAAATTTGTGGCAAAAATTCACCATCTTCTTAGATCTGAAGGCAGCAACATTGTCTGTTATTATCTTATCAGGACAGCCAAATCTAGAAAGAATATTGGTCTCAAGGAACTGAATGATAGTGGAATCATTTGCTTGTCTGCATGGAACAACTTCAATCCATTTAGTAAAGTAGTCTGTAGCTGTTAGAATCCATCTATGTTGGCCTGAAGATGAGGGATGAATTTCCCCAATGAAATCCAAGCCCCATTGTTGAAAAGGTCTCTCTGTTGCAATAGGCCTTAAAGGAAGTGGCAGTAACTTTCTCTTTCCCTCAAACACTTGACATTTATGACATGAGGTGGTAAATTTCTTGACATCAGAGAAAACAGTGGGCCAATAGTAACCAGCCCTCAGTATCTTATCCACAGTGGACTTCCAATACAAGTGTCCACCACAGTCACCTGCATGAAATTCTTTGGTGACATTGTTAGTCTCATTCTCAATCAGGCAGTTCAACAGTATACCCTCATGGTTTTTCCAAAGCAAATTTCCATCCATAACACAAAATCTTAAAGCTTTCATTTTTAGGAACCTACATTTAGTTCTGGACAATCCTGGGGGAGCACACAGGTTTTGTAACACATAACAGATATCAGAATACCAAGGGGATTGTTCAAAGGCTACATTGATCTTTGGAGTCGCCAGCTTCGGTTCATTGTCCAGCTGGTTTATGTCTAAGGCTTGGAAGTTTGCTTCTGTCATTAGTTTGGCCAAACCTTGCCCTTTTATTAGTTTTGTAGGTTTTATCTCAATATCAAATTCCAAGATGTTGGCAATCCATTTTCCTCTTCTTCCCTCTAAGTTTTCTTGAGTGAGTATGTCTTTCACAATGGGACTTGGCACATAAGCTATAACATGGGAATAAAGGATGTAAATCCTGAAGTCTTTAATGGCCTTGACCAAAGCATAAGCTTGTTTCTCCATGATCTGATATTTCAGAGGTGCATCTCTAAGAGCTCTACTAAAGAAAGCAATGGGTTTCTCATTTCCTTGGTCATCTTTCTGTAATAAAACAGCAGCAATAGTATGCTGGGAGGCAAAAGAGAAAATGATAAATTCTCTATCAAATTGAGGATTTGTTAAGACTGGGGTTTGGGTAAGGGCCAATTTTATACCTTCAAAGGCTTGATTTGCTTCTACTGTCCATTTCTCTTTTGAATCCTTCTTTAGCATGTTGTTTAATAATCTGATCAGTTCTGCTGAGTTTGGGATAAACCTTCTTAAGAAATTGATCTTCCCTAAGAAAGCCTGCAATTCTTTGATGTTTCTTGGGTGGGGCATTTGTAAGATAGCCTGTATCCTGTCTGGGTCAATTCTTATGCCCTCCTTTGAAATGATATGCCCTAACAGCTTACCTTCTTCCAAACCAACTAGAGACTTCTTGGGATTCAAGGAAATTCCATATTTCCTACATGTTAAGATCTGCCTTAAATGCTTCAAGTGTTCTTGGTCAGATTTTGAGAAAGGTGTGAGGTCATCCAAATAAATGACAAGAAAGCCATGAATCTCTTTGGCAAAAGCAATATCCATTGCTCTTTGAAATGTTGCCCCTGCATTTTTCAATCCAAAAGGCATTTTTACATATTTGAAAGTTCCCCATGGGGTTGTGAATGCAGTTTTGTCCTGATCATCAGGGTGCACTAGGATTTGATTAAAGCCTGAGAATCCATCAAGTAATGAGATCCTTGAGGCTCCTACCACTCTTTAGAGAATGTGATCCATCTTAGGTAAGGGATAGTTGTCTTTGAGGGACACTTGGTTAGATTTCTAAGATCAACACAAAGTCTTATCTCACCAGTTTTCTTTCTTGTAGGTACCAAATTAGAAATCCAATCAGAAAACCTGATGGGTGCTATGATGCCGGCTTTAAACATTTTTTGCAGTTCTTTTTCAATTGAAGGGAGAAGCATGGGATTGATCCTTCTTAATTTCTGCTTGAATGGCTTTTGATTAGGCTTGAGAGGGATAGTATGCTGGATAACCGAGGTGTCATAGGATTTTAAATCCTCATAACCCCATGGAAAGACATCTTGAAACTCTTTGAAGAGGTCAATGTATTTAGGTTTTTGATCAGGAGGTAAGGATGCAGACAATTTTATTATTTTGGGCTGCTCAATAGTTGCAATGTTGCATTCCTCAATAGCAGCATTAAGGGGCTGCATTTTTGGTTTTCTAGGGATATCATTTGAGTCAAAAATGTCCTCCAATGGAGTTAGGCCTGTTGGAAGAAAATTGTCTTTCAGCTCTATGATCTCAGCCTCTGTAGCAGCTATTTCTTCATAACTGGTTTGTTGAATTTCTTGTATGTTGTGTTTGTTAAAAATTGTTGGATGTAAGATTTGGTGAGCTGTCTTGGGTGATATTGGCTTGTTATTCTGTTCACTCTGTATTTGTGATTGACTTGCTCCCTCAGTGTCAATGTTTAATCCTGCAAATTCTTGTTGCAAGGTCAAGAAATTATTTATTTGTGTATCATCTTCAAATACTTGCCAATCTTTAACATTGTTTGGGACAGAAGGTCTGTGTCTTACCTCAGCTGTAAAACAATGGCTAGGTTCAAAGGGTAGTTTACAGGTGCTTGCAAATGTGGCCAAACTATGGGCATGCAGGTTATGGGTTCTAGGAATTTTGGTAATTTGAAATTCGGTGAAGGACTTTAGTAGTTCAGCAGCAACAGATCTGTAAGATCTCAGTCTTTTATCATTGGTGACAAAATTACCCTTTACTTGTTGGACAACTAGGTCTGAATCTCCTAGTATTGAAACTTTTATGGCTTGTAAGGATTTTACTAGTCTGAGGCCTAGTAAGAGAGCTTCGTATTATGCCATATTGTTGGTGCACCTGAAGTTTAACCTATAGGCTCGGCCTTCTGCATGACTGTTTTGTTTATTATGTATCCAAATTCCAGCTCCTGCCCCTAATTTGTTGACTGACCCATCAAATTCAAGAAACCGTAGGATCTCTTTTTCTAGGGGAGACTTAATAACTTCTCTGTAATCTGGGATTGTGAGTTGAAGTTCTGGTTTTTCATTTAGTTTGTCTTTTAGGACAGTCTCATCACTTGATTGGATCAGCTTTATTTCTAGAGCAACAGCTTGTTCATTAATGTCCTGATCTTGTTTGAGTGTCTTGGTTTCATCATCATTTGTGAGACCTGAATTATCATTGAAGAGAATATATGAATCTATATCAGAATGGACAACATATATGGGAAAGTTTTGAGGTTTTTCTTCACTGCTGACCATGTATTTCATAAGTGACTCTCTATATAACCTCTTGGGTTGACCAAATACTGAGATGGTTGCATACGACATGTCTAATTGTAGGGAACCTTGGAGTTTAGCCCCCCATGATCTTGATAACAGCATCCCATATTTGGGTGGGATGTCAGCAACTACAACATCCATTAGAATTGTTTTATTTGGGTACTGAACTAGGGACACACAAAGATCTTTTATCAGACCTAAACACTTAACTTGGCTGGAGTCAAATGAGAATAGGTCCTTATATGGTCTTGTAATATCTAAATTCAATCTTTCCATGAATGATTTAGGCATCAAGTTGTGAGAGGCACCTGAGTCAAACATTGCATTGTGTAGTATCTTATCATGGACATGTAGGCTGACATAGAAAGGTAAGATCCCTGTAACTGCTGTCTTTCCATCAACCTCTGGACCGAAAAGCAATTCTGGGGTGTCATCCAACACATTGACATTATCTTTATTACGAGTAATTTGAAGGGACTTCTTGATTTGTTGTCTATAAATGTCATGCTTGGCTAGTTCTGAAAGAGGAATAGCTACCTTTAATTTCCCAATTTCAGCTTCTAAGTCAAAGGGTCTTTCAGATAGGGTCTTTGTGTTTTGGTTAATAGCCCTTTCCTTTTCAATGGAATCCTTGATGCCCTCCTCTTGATTCTCTTTTCGATCTTGAGGCTTATCCCTTTTACTTGTCCTTTGAGAAATGTTGCTTGGGTTGTGTTGAAAGGGTGTTGTATCTGCTGGTTGCTGTTTTGAGGGGGATGTTTCAGTTATTTCCTCAACAGTTACCCCATCTGTAATTAGACCAGTTTTGTCACTTGGTTCTGTGACAATAGCTTTCTTAGGCTGTGGAGTGTCCTTTGTCTTGTCAGGCTGTGTCACATTTATAGTTCAGCTTCTTAGCTTGTATTGTTTATGAACTTCATAAACAGCTGTGTCATATCCTTGTTTAAAGTCAAATGACTCACCTGACCTGGTTTGGAATTGCTGAATGTCATCATCCTTATGATCTTCTTGACTCAGAAAAACTTGTTGCTCATCATTCAGGCCCATCAAGTTGATGTGGGTGTCATCTGTTTGCTCATTCGGAGTGGATGCCTCAGTATAGTTTTCCTGGAAAGGAGGTCTTATGTCTGGATCAGAAACGGCCTTGCTCACGTTTGGGTTTTGATTTCTCCTAAAATTGGGATTTCTGATAGGGTTATTTTGTGGTGCTTCCCATGATGACTTTCTTTCAACTGATTCTACTCTATCACCCATTCTCTTCATACCAGTGAGTATTGCATCCAGTTTTTGATCAAAGGCTGAGGGTTCTTCTTTGAATGTGGTTCTCTTTTCCAATCTTGCCCTGTTTCTTTTGGCAATCAGGTTAGCCTCTACTGTGACAGCAACCTTTTGGGCATCTTCAAGGGTTTCAGGAGCTCTTTCCTTCAACTGATATGCCATATCAGGGTCAAAACCATCCGGAAATTTGTACAAGGCTAAATCAGGAGGAGATCTTAAATTCTGTGGTATTGCGTTATATACATTGTTGAATCTTGCACAATACTCTAAAACGGTCTCTTGAGGACCTCGTTTAATTGTACCATATTCACCAAGTATGTGCAGGGGATCTTTCTTTTTCTCCCATCTGTTAGTAAAGGCTTGATAAAGCTCATCAGGAGTTGTGATGGTATTTACAGCCAGTGATCTAAACCAAGTTCTTACATCCCCTGTGAGGCTCTGAACAAAGATTCTCATTCTCACACTGTCATCATCTATTTCATAGTTCTCAAAATGGTCTTGCATCCTTCTGGCATGATGAATTGCTGTGAAAGGGCCAGTGGAGTCAAAATATGAGATCTTGGATTGGTAGTCCTGAGGTAGAGCTGCAACATTAGCAGGCAATTGCAGGGGTGCATATCTATTAGCCATATTTGCAGGATTTATAGGATTGACAGGGATAAGTGGGATAGCATGAACGACTGGTACAACAGGGGTAGTGGGGATGGTAGAAACTAGAGTGTTGGTCAAGGGAATATGTGTAGTGGATGGAGGTGTGAACGGAGGGCTTTGAGATGTGGATGGGGAACTGGGGGAATCAAGGGTAGATCGAAATAGAACCTTGATTGGAGTTGGAACATGGTTTGGATAAGCTGTCTCAGGACTTAAATCAGCAAGAGTTTCCTGTCCTTGCTGCTTCCTAATGATTTTAGGAATTGTGTTAGGATTTTCAAAAACAGTTGGTGGGTTGGGGTCAGGATTTGACCTTGTATATCACGGATTCTTCTTGGGAGCCAGCTTTTGAACTTGTTTTTGAGTATGTTTTTTGGAATATTTTTGTGTCTACAAGGGCCAGACAAGATTTTGGAGTGACTGTGTATATCTTAAAGCTAGCATGAAAATTGACTGAAGCAGCTTTAAGAAATATACAGAAATTAGAAAATCCTGAGGAAGTCCCCAGTGGAGTCGCCAATTATGTTAACACCGAGGTTGTTCCCTTTGACTCCCAAGGGAATACGGCCGGGGTAACCACTAACCAATCTTTGGATTACAGTTTCTAGCCAAACTGTAATCAGAGAGGGCTCTCTCTTTAAGGTTTGTCTCTGTTTTGTGAAGGTTTTAGGCTAGTTATGAATTCAGGGTTTGGTTTTATGTTTTGGTTGAGGGATGTCTTCTGTACCTAAGGTGGAAATCTGCAGATAGTTCTAGTCCATTGGGAAATGGAGTCTGTGGCTATAGGTTGTCTGATATATTAAGTTGAGTTGCTGAAACTACAGGGCCATTCAAATACATCATGAAACAAAATTTAAATTGTGATTATGAGCTGTGATTAACCAGTGAAAAGCAATTAAGAATTTTCCACTAAGCTGAGGGTGTAGGAAAGAGATATATTGCACAGGAGCAAACTTGAATTCCTGAAACAACAATCACTGTGAAAGATATAGCTTGGAGGTGCAGCAGTTAAGAATTACACCTTATGACTATAACTGAAGAAAAACATTTATAACAGCTTAGATTGAGTTCAGGGTATTCTGTGAATAAATCCTGAAACTATTCTTTTTCTTTGCCATTAACTTATGAAACACAGAAACATGAATGAGCTATGAAAAGATAACAAAACACATAACGAAGAGTTTTTAAAGAGAACTTATTGTGCCATGAAGTACGTAGGAATCCTGTAACTTTCAGCAAAACACCAGAATGCCTCAGATAACACAGAGCTTTGGAAATTCCATCACTTTTGTATTAATACTCTGGAAATTTACAACATAAGAAACTCTAGAAGAGAAATCAACAACAACCCCTGCAAACTTATGCGAGGGGGAATATATACAAACGGTGATACAAAATATCTCAGGCGTTGAGTCATCTGAGAAATAAATATTTTCACCAACTTGTACAGAACAACAGATAAAAAGTTATTACAGCTTTGAATACAACATAAATGCTCTTAAATTCTGTCAGAAGACTTTTTTACCTTTGGAGGCCACTGAGTCGGTTGAATTTTCTATTATAAATGATGAATGACATGTCTTTGTAGCTCTGTCCTCCTGTAGCTTTTCGGCCCTGTCACCTATGACTGTCAGTGCTGCTTTAGTGGCCGAATAGTTTTGCTGAGTTGGCTCAGCCCATTCTTCTCTGTGCATGCTGATTTTATCAAAATGTTCCTGTGTATGATAACTTATATGTTTAAATGAAAAAACTTGAATCCAGGCACTGGTTTACAGTATTGTCTGTATCATTTTGGTCCAGAATTCCTGTGTGGGCAATTGATGTCTCAGGATTGCCTCTAGAGTCTCATCTGCCTCTGTGTATTTGTAGAAATTTGGAGGCACTTCAAACAAATGTTGGATTTCATTCATAATGAAAAATAAATTCTCAACCCTGTTGTAGAGACTCTGCCCTGATGCTGGCCCTGATTCTTCTGAAGTGCTGGGTCTTTCTGTAATCTGATTTGTAGCAAATGTGTTGACCCTTTTGGCATAATGTTCATGAGAAAGTAGTCTTCCTGTGCTGTTCAGTAAGCTAGGAAGACCTCTATTTTGCAATGCCACAAATTTGTCCGTGAACTTATTAACCTCTGTCTGCATATCCTGGCTTCTTCTTTCCAGTGTTTGTACCAGGTTTCTCAGTGTGAGGACCCTCTTTATCAGCTGGATGGTTTCAGTTCTACTGGAGATTCCCATTGCTGCCAGCTGAGCACTTGTTCTGTTATTAAGCACATTAATCATTCTGTTGGCAACCTCAGGCATATTGCCTAGAGATGCCCTTGCTCTTTGGATTTCTCTATGTGCTTTCCCTATGAGCTCTATCTGCTCATGAATGGTCTCAATGTATTGCCATTGATCAGTGATTGATTGGCCAATGTTGGCCCATAAAACTGTCCTAAGCTCAGCTATCACTTTGTCAAGTGTGAGCTCCTTCTCCAGCTCCTTTATCTTATCTTTGAGAGCCTTTATCTCTCTTCCTTTCTCAGCTACAGTCTGCTTGGATTTATCATATCTTTCATTGAGCTTGGCTAGACTCTCCCTGGCCTCATTTAGCTCTGCCATTTGGGCTTCCAGGGCTTGGATTTCATTCTTGAGCTTCTGCATATCCAGGCTTGGAGCCTGCTCTGTTGTTGGTGCAGTTGCTGATGTAGATGGTGCTATCTGTTCAGTAGGAGGAGCCGTAGTCTGAGGAGGTTCCTCCAGGTTAATTATTTTTGGAGGAGGCTGAGATGTTTGTCCTCCTTATTTTTGTTGTAATGCTTCCTGTAATGCAGCCTGTGCAGCCTCTGATTCTCCCAATTTCTCTTGTGTTTGGATCAGCTGTTTGTATAGGGACACTAGCATAGCTGCTGCATCTTGGTCATGTCTCAGCTGGGAAACTTCTCCAGTTTGTGGGTGAATGGTTGCTGGGACTTTTACCATTTTCCTCAGTGCTACCATATCTGCATCTCTCAACTTCAATAATGCTTGTACAACCTTGATGTCCTTGGGATCATGCCCAAGTTCTATGATTATCTCCTCTAAGGCTTTGATTCTAATGTCCTTTGCTTGAGAGGATGCTCTCTCCAACTCCAGTTGGGCAGCTGTATTATTTAGGCTATTTTCTAGCCTGTAGTTCTCCAATGTCTTATCTGCCAAGGAGGCATACACCATCTCACCCGTTTTCTTATGTAATTCGATTTTATCCATTGGGTGGATGTCCTTGGCAAGGACCTCAAGGTTGGTCCTTATGTAATCTGCAGCTGACTGCGGCTGCAACACGGCTGGCATAAAGTGGCTCATGATCATCTTGCCCTCCTGGACATCAAATGCAGACATTAGTCTTTGCTGGTTAGTGGGAGGCATTTTCAACAAATGATTATATAGCTGTACTCTTATGGGCTCATTCCTCTTCTTTATGTCAATGAACTGCTGCTTGATGCCCACCTCAGCTCCTCTTTGCTGGCTTGAGGAGCTAACTTCTCCCCCCACTGTCCTCTCTTGTTCCTGCTGGAAGGAACTTGCAGATGCCTCATTCTGTGTCTTTTCTCCCCATGAGTTGTTGATGTTGTGAGGGGAGTCTCTCTGTCCCTCTTTCTGGTTATGTCTTCTTTTTGTGGGGTTTGGAGGAATGAGGCCTCCACTGTTGTCTCCTGCCTAGGAGGCAGAGTGTCCTGAGCTTGCTGCTCGGTGGATTTTAGGGCCTGTGATGTTTGCTCTTGTTGCACCGGCTGTTCTTTTTCGTGCTGCCCCCCTTGTTGCTGTTGTACCTGTGGCTGTTGCTGAACTTCCTGCTGTTGTACCTGTTCATGAGGTGGCTGCTCTGGCTCCATCTCTTTCTCTTTTCCTTTGCCAGAGGTTTGATCAGTAGCTTTGGCTGCTTGCTGATGTGCTGTGGAGGACGAGGCAGCTGCTCCCACTTGAGTGCCTGGAAGAGCAAATACCTGTGCACAAAGCTCTAAGTCAACCATCTTTTGGATATTTTTAACTGCTCTCTGATTTAAATCTTCTTGTGTGACAGCTTCCTCTAAGGTGCCTCTCCTCCACTTTGTTTGATTTGCATATTTTTCTATATGAGGCAACCTTACGTGGTCATAACTGGCCAGCCTATACTTGACCCTTCTTAAAGTTATGAAGTGATTGGGGTCATAAGGTTTCCAAAGGAAACTGGTCTGTAGGCCAAGGGATTCTAGCATTCTGTCTGCTTCTTGGCAACCTTCCTCCCTTTTGTTGTAGATGAAGTGGCCTAATTGGTTTCTTACTTTGAGCTGTGCCTTCTTGCCTTTTCCTGAAAAATGTAGTACATTAGCATTCCAAAACTGCCTGAAGTATTCAAGGGCAAACAGTCTCATGGGCACATATTTGGGCAATCTGTATGGGGGCAACTCACACCCATATATTCTGATGACTGTGTGGTGTTGGTAATAGTACCAATCCCCAATGCTGTATACCTTGGACAGCTGAAGAATCCTCTGCATCTCATCAGTTAGTCTAGGAGGAGGTGAGCTCATAAGCAGAGACATGGCTGGGTGGATGAAGAGGTCTATAAACTCAAAATAAGTATATCGAGAACAAGATCTGCAGTGGAAGGCAGAGGACCAATAAACCACTGACCTTGGATTTCCTTGTGCATCCACTCTCTTCATAGCAAAGTGAAACTTCTCATGTTGATAATACAAAATTAAGTGGTAGATGTAAGAGGTGTATTTGAACACCCTTTCTCTTGCCAAGTTCATGAATTGCTCATGTATTTTGTCAGATATGTAGGTGGCATAGTCATAGCAGATGGGAGAATTGCCAGGGGAAAACATGAGCATCATCACCAGCACAGTTTCATCAACAAACTCAATTGAATTATAGCCCAGAATGGGACTGATCATATCTACAAGGTCCCTGCCCAATTGGTTGAGGTAAACATGAGAAATGGGAGGGTACTTCATGGTGTCAGATTCAATGTATAATTGATTTAGTTTGGTGACCTGAGCATCTGTCAATTTAGCTCCTTGCTTTATCAGATCAGACAGTGATAAAGGAACTAATTTCCTCTCAGTTTTGAAGTGCAGCATCTCTCTGATGGCTTCAGGGGTGACATAGAAAACAACTGAGCCTGAAGGGTCAATCACAGCCCTGTGAGTGGCGTCATAGCATTCAGCACATAGGTGGATTAAGTCAGGAAACTGGTTGACCTGAGGGAGCTTGAAGAGAGGGAGGAAAGAATCCCAAATGCCCAATACATTTGTTCTAGTCTCATGTTTAATCTTTAATTCGTTTAACAAGTGGATGTGGTACTTGCTGTGCATTAGCATTTCCTCTGATATCTGATAATCCAGGTCTGCTAATGGTTGCCATTCCAATTCTCTCTGAGGGGCATTTAATGGAGCAATGTTCAAGGCTACAGGAGCTACTGGTGCATCCATGGTTACTTTAGGCTTCTGTTTGTATGCACTGGTGTTACTATGCAGAGCAACACAGACGAGTATTTTTGCAATATAGAGGTGAATTGCAAGGAAGAGAGGGTAAATTGTAACAGCAGCAATTGGAATACTGCATAGAGGACTACTTAGAGCAAATGCTCGGCTTTAGAAACTCTCTATACGGTGAATTGGTGCAGCTTGGGTTCTCAGTTCACGAATGCGCGAACCAACTGTATGTTTTGTGCAAACTCAGGTAGACAAGGCTCTGCAGGCGAATTTCGACTTAACAGTTGAAAATGGAGGCTTGCCACAGGGGATTTGCTGGTAAATTATAAGCTTGCCCACTCTTTTAACTTTGTTTTAGACAATTACGGACACAACCGAGCGCAAGGGAGGTAAATTTGATAAATACCTGGTGAATTGCTTGGCAAAGTTTGCAAATGCAGGTGGGAAGGAAGCGTCGGAGGTCTCCTGGTTGATTTCAACTAGTCGGCGATGGATTTGGACGTAAAATGCATGCAGGGGGAGTAACAGTCTTTTTCGCAAAAGTAACGAAAAACATGAATTTTGGCCAAAATATAGACTTTTGGGTTATTTGGCGCCTTTTTAGGATGATGTTAGCATGACGTCATCAGGTGGGGTCAAGGTCGGATGACGTCAGCATGATGTCATCGAGTGACGTGGCGCCTTGGGAGCGGTCCACGGGGATGGTGAGGTGGCAGACAGGTCAGAGCAGTGGCGGACGGGGGCGTTGATGCGGCGGTGATGCAGCAATGACGTGGTAATGACGTTGGCATAGCGGGTTAACGGAAACTGGAAACAGTAAGCGGTTTGATATCGCACCGCCTTATATATGGAAGCGGGATTGTCAGAGGGCGCTCCGATACGATTTGGGGGTGACGCGTGGCAGAGGCCTGACGTCACCCTCTGACAGATTTCGGACGGTAACTTTCGGACGTCGGGCCCGGTCCGAAATGCATGAGAGCCGTCGGATGAAAAGGGCCAGATCCGACGGTCGACGGATCGTTAATGTGCCAGGTCGATACGGATGTGGGCGGGGTTTAAAATAATATATTTTTTGGAAGATGCGTCCGGCAGGAACCTTTGGAGTTTGGCAAATTTATATGGTTTTCAATGTATTTTTATAAAAAACGCGCATAGCGCCCAAACTTTGGGTAAAATGAAAAAGTGGGTTTTTCATGTGTTTTCGCAAATAAAGCGGGTTATGGGTGAAAATGGGATTTTTTACAAGGTTCTTTTGCAAATGAAGGGGTTAATGGTTTAGATAACTTCTGAAGGGGAAAGAGGGGTTGGGTTTGGGTTCTTAAACTGACCGGATGTCAATTTAATCCCAGACAGTGAACATATGGCTATAATGCCAGGGGGAAAGGATATTTATAGAATGCTTGGGGTTTATACACCATAGTGTTTATAATAATAGGGAAAGGGTAACATAGGGGATTTACATAATAGGAAGTTAGGGGTTAATATGAATGGAAGAGGTGAATGAGGAGTGATATCCCTAAGTTTATATGAAAACAACTTAGCTTAGGGAGTAGATCAAAATGAAAAGAATTTTAGACAAGAAATGTGGCTTTTAAAGGAATAAGAACCAACATAAAACCTTAAATTCTTTCATGAACACAACTGATGAAGGGATGTTAGTAATGAAAGTGAAAAGGGAGAAAAGGGAGTTAGTCATGCTCCTTTGCTTTGCTGCAACATGATGGAGAAGAGGAGCTTCTCTATCCACTGATGTTCCTTTATTTTAGACCAGCAGGATTCAGTTGAAATGAATGACATTTCTGCAACCCCATCTGCCTACCCATCTACTTGTCTAGCATTTTTTGTTTCTTCATGGAGGGTGCACTTAGACTTGCAGACCCTTATGTGCCTTTTCTTTTCTTTTGGCTTTTTCTTTTGATTCTCTATCTCAGGCTACCCTTATTGCTTCCAAGGTCCCAGATTAAGCAGTAGGGAACCTTACTTTCTCTACCTAGCTACTGGTCTGCCAAGATTAAACAGTTTGGATAGACTTCTTTCTCTATTCTACAACAGAAAATTGAAACATGGCATGATCCAGATTAGGCTGTTGGACCATCCATCCAAAAATTGATTCAACATCAATCTTTTGTACACACCATGTCTTCTCATGGAAATATGGGATCTTTGAATCACCAAAGCAGAGCATATTTGGAACTTTTATTTGCCAATCATGAAATATGAAACCTATTGGTATAGGTAGCTAACAGGCTCATAGGCTGAAGGAATAGGTAACAGGGGCTCGACAGTTGTCCAAAGGTTAGCAAGCAGAAATACACATGTTGACATACATCTTGGATGCAATCTGTGCGCATCAGAAGTTCCCAGTCTTGAATTGGGCATGGACATCAGTGGAAATCTCTGTGAACACTTACTGCAAACTATTTTATGAATGCGGTTTCCACAGATTCATCACACAATTGCCAGGCCATTTTGTCACCCTAGTGTACAAGATGATATTTGAGTAGGATTCACCTTGCATGTCGAAGGAAACAATGGAGACAATGATTGACATAACGGATTGTTATGCCTCACTTTTTGGCACCTTCATACGGATGTACAACGTGGAGAAGCCTCCGCATGTTTTACCGAAGTTTGCCATGGACATGCTCGTCATGCAAGAAGTGTCGTACCACATCTCGACAGGACTGTTAGCTAGACTGCATCGAAAGAAGAAGGCACCCTGGCCCACTCTTCCATTGCAGATCAGTTTGTACGAGATACATAATCCCAAACATGCTGATGTCGAGACAAAAGAGTTCAAAATATTTACTCTCAGCACTAAAAGCTTCAATCCGTATGACTCGCATTATTTTGTAAAGGATCACTGCACGAGAGTGCAATTCCCTTGGATCCACGAGGCTTGCCATTGCGCTAAGGAAGACCCATTGAGATATTGTCACAGCTTCTCCAAGCCCAATGAACTGGTCAACATCGTTGTGGAATGGTTAGAGAAGTAGCATTTAGGAGAGCACCATCATCAACAACAACATAGGGTAACATACCTGTGCATGAAAAAGGCAAGAGGAAATATTGTTGACAATGTAGAGGTAGAACAAAACTGCAAGTACAAAGCAGACCCACTTGTAGAGAAAGAAGCTTTGGAGATAGAGGCGAAGAGGTGACATCGTGACAAGAGAAACACGCAAAGGAAGAGAGATAAACAAAGGATGGAGGAAAGAGTGAAGGAGTTACAAGAGTTGAAGCAACGACTCTAGGAAGAACAAGAGCTGCGGAGAAAGGAGAAGGAAGCATAACAGAGATAGACATAGCAGGAGGCGTAGCATTCACATATTGATAAAATTGTGCCCATACAGGGGATAGACTCATATGAGCAGCTGGCACAAAGAAGATAGGGTGAGTAGTCCCAGGATCACGAATTCGCTCAAGAGATTGAACAAATACTTGAGTAGATGGATATGGAGATGTATCAGCCAGAGTTAGAGAAAGACATCGACCTCATGCCTTACAACCAATATGTCGACCCAATGACTTCACCAGATTTGGAAGCAAAGAAAATCCTGAGCGACCAAAGTGATATTGAGATCCTTGGAGACAATCCGAAAGCAGATGTGAGCAACATATCATTCGATCGGTCGCAACATAGAGTTGTGAAATCATGCGGAGTGTCTACTCCGGATGTCTACACATCTCCTACGGAGTGTTAGGAATGAGTGATCGTATCTGATATGCACAAGCATCTAGCAACATTGGTTGATGCTACCAGAGCATATACTGAAGCCACTGGCTCAGGTGTTCACTTCTTGATAGCAGAGAACAAGCGAATGGGTAAGGAGATACAAGTGACCAAGCAAGGAGGAGAACAAGTTACAACATCTTCCAGATCAGAGTTAAAGAAGGCAATACTGGATTGATGAAGCCTAAGGTGGTAGGATTGAAGGCATGCATCCAGAGTCAGACTCAGAACTATGAGGAACTCCCATAGCTCATCACTAGTTTGCAGTCTTCCCATGCATGGGTTTTTAGAAGCATGGATGTTATTGCGCGTGCGCATGTGAACCCATCTATTGGGACACTCACCAAGGAAACTATAAAGAATCAAGTCCGACTAGAGCTGGACACATACTTTGATGAGTTGATGTGCATATCCACCAGCGCAAACTTGGCGATGAGCGCGGACACTATGCATCAGTATGTCGCTGGTCAGACAACACTCAAGACGATGATGCGAATGTTATTAGACGGGTTGGATAGAGGAGCCAAATCAGTGTACTCAGATGCAATAGAGGCAAGAGTTCGTTTCCAGAAAGAAGTCAGCATGGTTTTCTCAAGCCATTTTGTCTCACATGGGTACATGTGTAGATTGTATGTAATATCTTGTAAATTGGAAGTCCAAGTGTCGATAGTTGAATGTAACAGTCATGGAGTAGTTGAAGAGTCATGAGGGTAGGTGAAAAGTCAGAAAGGGGAATGTCAATGGTCACCCCACCCTTTGCTATTTATTGTACCTCATAACTCATTGTATATCCTTTTGGTCAGCCAAGATTCCAATAGGAGTATCTTAGAGAAAGCTTGGAGAGTATTTTAACTAGCCTTGAGTTCTCCATAGTGCAGAGCTAGTAGATGTCTTTGGAGGAGTAGGCGGCAGTGACTGTAATGTTATGTGATCGGGACTAGTGGTTGGTCATGGTTGTACTGTATGATTGGAACTTTCACTTCTTAAAATAATAGAGCCAACACGTTTCATGCATATGTTGTTATGTATTTTAGTTAACTTGGTTACTCTAATGATATATGTATCTATTTTCTTATGCATGTATGTATAGACTCTTTCTGTATATGTAAGTATGAATCTTAATAAGATGTGTTTGTTGGTTTAACCATCACTTTAAATTGCTTTAGCTTCCTTCCAGTTCATGATGCATCTTTGCTCTTGTGTTCCCTTCCAAGTTGTGTGTTTACACATGTTTCCAAGGGTTGCACTCATTCCACCTTCCGTGTGTTAAAAACATTCATGCACCTTCCTTGGCTTGCTGTGCATGTCATGCCCTTGCTACCAACAAGGAAATTTCACTTACCTCTGTGTGCAACCGCGGAAAAGACGATACCGTATGACCCACTGCTGGGACTCCTACACCAAATGGTGTGAGGTCTAGTTGGGACTTCTTACCGGGGAGATCCCCTGATATGTTAGCGAGTCGAGCACCATCAACATTTCTGGTGCTAGAAGGGGTGCCAGATGAAAAGTTGTGTCCTCTCATCCTATTTTGAATCTTCACACATCTATCATGGATATTATTAGACTCGTGCCTCTGTGATGCTTTTCGGATGCCAAACCTCTAGACATCATGAGGGAGTTTTCTGATCTCTTGTCTAATTTCACATATGATGGTGAAGGCAAAGTAGCATGACCTGAGTACTTAGAAGACTTCTATGCATTCCTTGTAGACGAGTTCTATGTAGAAGAGGCTAGCGTGTTGCTTGCATACACACTTTGTGAATCCCCACAATTGTGGTGCCGAAGTCTGTCGCCCGAAAACATACACTCAATAGAGTAGTCTTGTGATCTCATTGAATCTAATTTCCATCATTTTGATCTAGAACCTCTTTACAAAAAAATGTTAAAACAACAGAAGACTCCTCAAGAATCACCTCAGGATTTTTGGGAGTGCTTCCATGTATTGTAGTTTCAAGCTGTGAAAAGTCAGATGAAATTCCAGTATCTCATGGATAGATTTGAAAATTGTCTTACCAAATCTGTCAATCCCAAGAATAAGTTCAAGCTAAAACCCTATTTAGCATACTTCGGTGATGGATCTGCACAATCACAAATGGAAATGGTCACTGTCACAAGTGACTATCCACCGTCCCCTCATCAAACAGCTCCACCACCGCAGAGTGTTGTGGGAGAACACACACACACACATATTTGTTCAAATTTCACATCCTTCCAGCATCACTTCTCTCATTTTTCGCGCTGATTTGGTTGCGAAGCCCATGTGTTGTCACATGCATGTCTTACCTCAACCTCCGTCTCCATGTTCTGTTCATCTTCCAGATTACACTGTCTTGTGTTCTTCCATTCCAAACTCTACAACTGTCATGAATGAGGATCAAGCTATCGATGGAGTTGGTGTTGTACAACCAACCTGCGCTGTCATTCATGAAGAGTATGGCTAGGATCCTGAACATCAACCTTCGATGAAGGATGATTCCCTTCTGTCCACACCTTCTCTGTTTTTCCCTGACATCTTTGGTGATTCTACCATCCCTGATTTCGCATGTGTATCTCCATCTATGGATGCACCCATTGTTGATCATTCGCAAAACACACTGGATGTTAGTCCATCATCCGACAACAGAGAGGAAAAATCATTCCTTAAAAATGCACTTGATTTTTCATTTGATTTTTCTGAAAACATAGAGGGTGGAAATTCTTGCTTCTCATTTACCCCTCTGTGTGATTCATCAAATCATGAGGTTGCTGACAAACATCCTAAATTTTCTGATCTTGGTTGTCGTGATCTCTCTACTTCTCCATCTGATCACAATGTTGATTAAATTGTTTTTAATATGTCTAAGACACTAGTCTATGATGATCTATCTGTCGATGAAGTCGAAACCCCCACAGACCATCAAGGCACTTCAACCCGAGCTGATGGTTATGTTAGGCCCTCACTGTCCTGAGGTTGGTTTCACTTCCGATCAGGAAATTGCTGAAACACCCAAGGCTCCTCATCACTCGTCTGTATGCATTGAAGATCAATCTCACACATAGATTATGCTTCCTTCACTCAAACTAACAATCCTATCACTAATGTATTTGAGGAATCTTACATAGCAAGCACACGTGCACGATGCAATTTGTCTTTGTTTCTTTCGTTTGCTTGCATGCCATAGTCAAGAGTATGTGTATGCTTAACATTTGCACGCAGTGTTGTACATCACCATGGTAAGTCCACGATTTCATGTCATGCACTTGCACTCACTTATGTTCTGTGGATGCATTTAAACTTGGAGTGTGTCTATCTTCATTGTTATATCTTTCATGTTTGTTGGTTCAGACAACTATGTTGGTCACGAACCATGCCTTCACCAACATGGGTCGACCAATGCACTGGTGGCTGCATTGGAAGTATCAGTTCACATGAGCAGACCCATGTACTGTTAGCTTAGGAGTAGGAGTAGTGTTTTCTTTTGGTTTGTTTTCTTGCATGCATGTTTTCTTCTTAGTTTGATTTGCTTGCTTGCTTTTTTGCTTACTCGCTTTACTTACACATTTACTTTTGCTTTTACTTTATTTTGTTGTTCGTATGATAGTTTCGCATGGACCGTGTGTGACTCTTGAAACAAGCTAGGTAAAGTACAAGAGGACTTGTGCAGTTATCAATACTTGGTTATCTGTTGTCCTGCCTCTGTATGAAGAACTTGTTGTATTTAGTCCATGGTACATCAATGGGAAATATGTGTTGTTAGCAGTGAAGCTTGGTGAAAACACAACTCTTGCACACTAACTAGTATCACCTACTCTAGTCGGTTTTTTTGGGTTAACCCTTGTCAGTGCAGTCAAGTAGAGTAAGGTGAGGGGGAAAACCTTAACAAACATGTCATAGGTATATACAAACTACTTCTCTAAAGGAGAAACCTCTTATGCTCTCAATAAGTTGGGATCCTTCTTCCGCCTTTGAAATGAATAAGTGTTATGCACAGTTATAAAAAATAAAATTGAAAATGTGAAAAAAATCAAAAAAATGAAAAATGAATAAGGTGAAAGAAAAGAAAGGATTCCTACGCAGAGAGGTGATACAAGTAAATCCACCGGGGTACTGACTAGTCTCGCTGGTAGTGGAGCGATGCTTGTCTTGCTGTGTGATTCCGTCGGGGTATTGTCCAGGCTTGCTGGCAGTGAACCAACACTAGAGATGAAACTAAAACTATAATGATCATATGGATTGTTCACCAATATACCCATCATCCCCAATTGAAACAATTGTGTTGGCTTGGCTTGGAATGTATGTCGACCGACCAAGAGCTTAGCAGATGATACATATTACAATCAAGCAAGTGTGGAAACCAAGACGAACATAGAACTGAACATTACTTTCAAAGGTGCTAGACTTGCTTTTCATGAATAGGGTCCATTCGAAGAGTTGGAGTTCTACCAGTGTGTCGCCAAGTGTTGTAGTAGCTACAACCACCCTTCAAAATTTTGCCTTAGCTTCGTTTTGGAGCCTCCCTACCAACCATCCTTAGCAGCATGTCTTGCTCTGTCAAGTACATAGGCTTTAGTTGATTCTCAGTGGCTTGCCAACTTGTACATGTCAGTTTGCTTCACTCCCTTCACAGGCTTCCATTCCATACTTAAGCTAATTTATGGTTGAGCAGCTCCCTCATAAAATTTTGTAATTTTGAAGCGGAACCAACCTTCCCTCCAGAAATTGCGCAAATCTTCTCGGCAGCCTGCTAGGCTCCAAAACTGCGCAGAGTAGTAAGGCATGCTTCCTTTAAAAAACTATGCAATATGGCCCAGCACTGTTGCTCAGCCCCGAAATTGTGCAATTCTAGGAAGCAATCGCCTTCTGACACCAGAAATTGCGCAATCGCTCAGGGACAACCAATGCAACTTAGCTCAGAAACTACACAAATCCCTCTCCGAGTCTTACATGTTGTTGCACGTGCCTTCAAGTTGACCAGTTCCACCCGGGACCCAGAAAACATGATTTGCATGCATAGGCTGCTTTTCCCGAAATAGCAAAAAGCAACATGCAAAAATCATCCCTAGATTTTAGGGATCTATTTTTAGTAGCCATAGTTTACATGCAAAGATCATTTTAGAAACTTCCCTCCAAGTGTCACTTTTTCCTAGATTTGTCGCATGCATGTCATAAGCCTCAAACTTATTTATTTGATGCTACAAAGGTTATTCTTCACATCAATCTTGGAGCTCTGACATCCCACAACTCATCTAGGAGTCTTCGACACATCTAATTCAGCTATTTCTGGGTAAGTCCACTTTACATGTCTTTTCCAGCATTTCTGTCACTTTTTTTGTTTTAGCTTGTGTGAGTGTTGTCTTCTTGATTTCTATGAACGCTTGTTTTCATTTTCATGCATGTTAGCCTGTACAAGCACCATTTCAGTTTTCGTTAGCATCTCACTACTGTCGCATGCATGACACTGTTTTTACACAAATGGTCGCTGATTCGACGACCCATTTCACACGCATGCATGGTTTCCCATTTTATGAATCTTGCATTTGTTGTTTTCATGCATGATCATTTACTCTTGCCTACACTTAGTATCGTCATGCATTCAGATCTTCATATGTTTTTGGTCGCCCGTTAGCGGTTCTGGGCAACCTTGGCCCGGGCCTTGCCTTGCCCAGACAACATTGCACATTATGAGAGGGAAGGCTCTCCCTTCCTCCCAGAAAATGCATAAATATGGCCAGACATTGTCCTTAAGGCTTGCTTTACGCAATTCTGAGAGGCAGTACTATGCTCGCCTAGAAAATTGCGCAATGCAGTCCCTGGGCCTGCATGCCTTGCTGGTTGAAATTACGCATTACGCAATCTCAATGCCCAATAGGTCAGCCTAGATTGCGCATTGCACAATTCCAACAGTCAACTAGGCTCCCGACAGTCCATACTACCTTTTGCACAGTTACGGAAGTCTGTCTCTTAGCCTCCCAGTGAAAATTGTGCAATCCTTGCCATTAGTCTCCTGAGTATGTTGCATGTCAATCCTCAATTTTGCTTTGTTTTCAACTAATAGATTTCTTGCCATGCATGTCCTATGTCTCCAGGTATACCATGTGTTTGTTCGTCTCTCAACAGTTCAGGTTCAATGGCCTCCAAGAGAGCATGGTCAAAGGATACTGATGGAAGCGTAACTGGAGAAGTAGTTGAGAAAGTGTCTATGAGTTTATCAATTTACGAAGACACCAAGATGATCATAGACAAAGACATCAAGATGAAATGGCAAGACATCAATGATGCATTCACAGGTACATCTGAGGAAGATATTGAAGACCGCAGGGTCTATGTGAACATTGACAAGTCTGGCTTGTACTGGATTGCATGCAGGTGTCTCGCGTTTCCATGCACAAACATGATACATTGGATCATCTCACACACGGATCCAGAGACAATGGTGTTAAGTAGTCTCAGTGGGATAAAGCTTGCTGCATTCAGGGCACAGGAATATCAACAGATGTACCACTTGTGTTGGCTGGAGAAATCATTCTTGCGGACAAGATCGATCTCCCTAGTATCAACACATATCTAGCAACAAGTAGGACAAGAAAATCTACCTTTCTCTAAACATATTGTGATTCATTAATAAAAACGAAAGACGTGTTTTAGACCCTACCTTAAATCCAACGCTAGTTTGTGGCAGCCACGCTTCGACCGTCCGAAAGAGTTTCCTTTTGAGAACCTGCAATCACAAACAAGCACACATCAAATAACACCTGCATAGCTAATATAATAAATCATGTTCATCATGGTGATCAAGGAATCCATGAAATAAACCATAAAACATAGCTTATTGAGAAAAATAAACTTGATTGTATTAACTTTGAAATAGAAGAACTTTACAACCTTTGGTGCCTTGATGCTGTACAAGCTCTTCCCAGGGTCCAAACAGAAATCTCCTCTACTTTGACAAGCCTCACTCTCTTCCAAATGAGATCAAAAGGTATGTAATCTCTCCTCTCAAAAGCTCAATTAGGAAGACTAAGTTCTAGCAGCATTTACCCTAAAAAATATTTAGCTTTCAACCTCCCAAGTAACCAGCCCAATGCTTCATTTTATAGTGCAAAGGAAGGAGGTTATAGGTCCACCATTGAAGGGATAGAGTCCTCCTTCAAAGGGATAAGCTCCTCACATCAAGGGGTTAGATCCTTAAGGTATGGGATGCATGAACCTATAAGGAGCGAACTTGCCACCTCAAGATTCCCTCTAGAAGCTTCCAGAAATGACTCAAAGTGAGTTTTTAAGAATGTACGTGCGCCTTTTTGACTTTTACAGGGGTCCGCACCCATTACATAGGGACAGAGCGGTTAGGTGTGCAGGGGTAGGTGTGGGACCGCAGGTAATGCTAAGAGAAAGTGCGGAACCAGAGTTTTAGAGATTTTTAAGGTCTTTCTCTTGTTTTCAAGGCTTGATATGAAGAACTGAGGTTTCAAACTTGCAAAGGAGGAAGGTATGAGTGGTGATAGACTCACATAGATTGCAGAATGTCAAGGTGACAATTTTGGTGCAACAGATTGCCCCCTAAAGTGTGAAGTCTGTAATAGATGAGGATAGTTTTGTCATCTAAGAAGAGTGAAGTACTTTATCATTTCAAGGATCTTCATGTGGATACCCTGGTCGGAACCTGTAAAAACATTCAATGAAAAATATATATATGAACATATCATCGCCGAGGTAGGCATTCCCATACTCAGATCGTAACTGACTAGAAAACTATCTAAATTTCCCTGATACAGGAATGATTTTGTAATACATCACAAGTATAGACATATGTAGACACAATATGGGTGCAACCATCTGTTTATGAATAGTCCACTGTATAATGAATAACAAAATTCCTCGCAACCTGGATGGTGGAAACTAGATCCAGGGTCTTGATTTCCACTTCTCGAACTAGTACGATTCTATCCATGTGAAGGAATGTGTCGAAGTCGAACATGGTAGAAACCACTTGATTACTAGTCAATGATGTGAATTGTTAAAAAGTGTGAGAGAAACCACCAGTAATGTCAAAGGCCCTCAAAGTACTCAGTACAATCCATGAAATGTGAATAGATGAGTCGATGTCGAACACGTCACAGAATCCTTTGATCGAAGGTCAATGATGCAACCTGTCGTCAAAGGCGAGAAACCTGCCATTAGGACATGCAAATTCCAAGGTACTGACGATTTCTAGAACATCTTTCTAGATAATGAGTTGGAGTCGACAGAAAGTGATCCATCGTAGGCAAGCCCACAACATGAAATCATAGATCAAGTTGTGAAGAAATGTATTTGGCGAGGACTAACTCAGGGATGGTCAAGATGGCTGACAGATATTTTGCAAATGAATGGTTTATTTGAATTGACCTCTTGAACACATAACGACACTGCAAATGGTTTGGTGACAATTGACCTGTTGTGGTCACCAACAACCCCCCTCTTCGTTTGATATTAGTAATAACATCAAGCAAAGGGGGACCCTTAGCCAAAAATCCAAAAAATATTTTTGTTTGAAAATTCTTTTGTATCAGCTCCCTAAAAGCTATATCGCGTCGCAACGGAAAAAGGAGCGCTTGCCCAAAGCGCATAAATACACTAAAAAGGAGCGACGCGAGAACCCATCGCATCGCGCGCATTAAGAGCGTTTGAAAAAGGAGAACCTAAAGAAACGCCGACGGCCGATATGCGACGTCGCACGTCGCAATGCCACACGAGCAGCACAAAATGACAAAGTGAAAACCTTGCGATGTTGCGATCTGCGATCTGCGACCATGCAAAGCTGCGATCTGCGATATTAGCAAGCTGTGACCATGCAAAGCTGCGATCTGCGATATTAGCGATCTGCGATCTGCGATATCTGCGATCTACGATAACACTTAATAACGTCGTAGCCATCGATACTGTGATACCAATCGCAGAAAAAACTCATCGCAAGAATTCTTCGACATACACGGTAGATCCAAAAATGAAAGCGTGCCTTAAGGGAAATTAATGACCGCATGCTCGAATATCCAGAAATGATTGCATCACATTTATCAAAGAGTCAAGTTATGATGAATGTCATTAATTTCGCATTCATTAGAATTTAATGCTTTCATGTCAATCTTTTCGTCATTTCCCTTCTTCTTTGCGTAAACTGCAAGACATGCAACTTATGTAAATCTATATGCATGAAACATCTAAGGAGAAGGGAAGAGCGCCAATAAGACAACAAAGAGAAGATGCCTCTGCAATTGGATGTCGCATGCAGCAGAACCGCGGATTCCATAGTATTGCCCAACAGGCACTGATGAAAATAGACTGTCCAAGACTCAGAGTCAAAGGCGCACAAAAGCAGCGTGTTTACAAAAGATCCTGAACCTCAGACTTGGTAAAGCAGAGAAAGAAGCGCAAGAGAAGAAAGACGCTCCAGAAAAGCCTGGAACAAAGAACAGAAACAGTTCTCGAAACAGGGGATTGTCCATACAGCGCAGCTTCTAACTCATTGAGTCATTCGCACGACCAGAAACCGAAATAGCAATAGCAAAATCAGTTCGAAAAGAAACTGGGTTGTACTAAGTGTGCGCACAACGAATACACCCAGCTAGAGAAAGGTTTTCGAAAATATCTTCTAATCTAACAGAAAGAGGTGCCAGTGCTTGTTGTTTCTAATTTTCAAGCTCGAACAAAAGGAAAGGACAACCAGCCGACTCTTTCAGGGCGAACAGCGCATTGCTTACAACACTAAGGAGCAGATACAGAAACGGTTAGAAATTAGATTCAGTTTTTAGAAATAAATTTGTTTTTAGTAAAAGGGCGGTCATTTGAAGCCGTTCCCTGAATTTGTGTAAAGTAAAATTAGTCGGTTACTAGTATTTAACCCTTCTCGTTGCATTGGAGAAGGGTCCGAAATATTGTCAAAAAACTTGTCCTCAGAACATGCACTTTTGCACCCTCGGAGGGGGTTTTTGATGAATGGACAGATCAAGATTTATTTATGTTTGCATTTTAATACCTGCTACTGATGTTGCACTTCTGTACTCTTTGTAGGCATTAGAAGCAAGTAGAAATAGATCATTATTGCTTAAGGTCTGTAAGTTTAAAATCAATCATAAATGGTACTTTTATCTCTTGACTAGTTTCTGCTTGCATTCTTAGATTAATATACAGCTGATGTTATTTATATGTTAACGTATGAATGAGTGGACTACCATTTGGCACTTTTGTACGGTGGAGTCATTGATTTGTGCTTAATACATGAATAGCTGATTATGCAATATGCTGTTCACAACCGTTTTTCTTAACTTCTTACGCAAGATGGTTCATCTTAATTGATTTATATTCTCATAATAGCTGAATAATCTTCATTACTAGTTATTCTGTGAAATCTTTCTAGATTGCATAATGGAAAAATTCTATCCCGGGTTAGTGTAGATTAGATGTATTGTTTTTGTTAGATTAAAGTAGTATAAAGTCATTTCAGAATTTAGAATTAGATTAGTTAAGGAATAATTACAGATTTTCTACTATCATTTTCCACACACACACATCACCATTTTCTACACACACACACACACCCCTTAGAACGGGAAGCTGGTCCCGTCATCCCCAGTCGGACCCGCTACACCAAACGGGCACGGAGCCGCCAACCAGGTTCTCGACCGGGTGGGTATCCCCCTTGTTGTTGACCTGATTTCGGGGCCCTCAACATATTTGGCGCTAGAAGGAGGGCACGAACTATGAATGGCACCTAAAGCAATATCCAAATACCATTCTGAGAGTAATACACCCTCATCAACTCCCTCGACTTCTCCAACATGGTTAAACCCAGAATTTGAAGTCGCTCGAGTATCCACCACTGCTACATATTCGAATATATCAGACCTATCTATTATTGAATCCCTTGAAATTCAAACTTTGATTCGTAAACTCCAGGGATTCTCCATTTTTAACCAGAAGTCTGATAAATCTAAAAGCAGCGTGACTTCGCAGTACAACCCTGCTCATCCCCTTACCAGATTAAAGAGTGAAAAATTTGGCATACAACCAAGTGAACTCCCTCTTCCTACCAGAAAAAGAGCAAGGAAAAAACCTCAAGAGTCTAACAGAGAGACTCTCTCATCCACTTCGTCCATATCAACTCCCTCACCGCGAAGTCAACCACCCACTTTTCCATTCCAACTCACTCACCCGTCTTCCACAAACCTTCCTCTTCGAACATCAAAGATCCTGATTTCTTCACCTTCTCAGCATCAGGGGTCAGTTTCTGCACTTCCATTAGCTAGCAGCTCCACGATGGCAAATCTCCATGGAACAATCCTGGGGCGGTTTTAATGCCTCCACCCCTGAGCCCTATACCGGCCCATCCAGAGAAGTGGCTACCTAAATTCAACCCAGAAGCAGGTATGCTAGCCGAAGAACATATCAATAATTTCATGCTTTCTGTTAATCTCAACGGAGTTACTAACGAAGACACTGTTGTCCGACTCTTCCCTTATACAATGCAAGGAACAGTCGGGTCATGGTACTTTTCGTTACCTTCCGGATCCATCACAAGCTGGGACATTTTTCAAAGTCAGTTCCTCACTAAGTTTGGTGATGACCGATCTATGGCGACATTGATTAATGATCTATCTAATCTTAAGGCTGAGGCTAGAGAACCCATTAAAGACTTTAACTTACAGTTCAATAAAATCCTCAACAAAATCCCCGTTTCTTCACAACCCAGCGAGGAAGTAAGATGTGAATGGTACATCACGGCTTTACCTCCAAACTTGGCTATCTTCGTAGATAGGGCAAACAAGACCACATTAGTTGACAACTTGACAGAAGCGTTAGCAGTGGAAAGACGCGTGGTAGCCCTAGAAAAGAGATCTGCTATAGAAGAACGTAAATCAAAGAAGATCTCTTTCAAAGAAGACACCAAGAAGAAGCAAACGAAAGATCCTTTCGATTTGGAAGGGTTACAAAAAGTGTTGAAAGCCATGTCCAATGAGATGGTCGATATCAAGAAACAAGTAGCAGAGACTTCTTCGAAAAAGCCCTTTAGGACTTTTAAAAGAAATCCTCCCATGGAGGTAAAACCACCCAGTGTTGTCTCAAACGTTGAGTCTGAAGAAGACGAAGAAGAAGAGAATACCACTGAAGGGCAGACCGACGAGGAAGAAGTTGTAGAACTTCAAGGAATGCGGGATTTCATCCTCCCACAGGAAGAGGATCAAGAAGCACTTCCTGTTAGCACGAGAAGCAAAAATCAGCTTGATCCTCCCCAAACTACCCCAAAACAAAAGGGCGCAAGCCCTGCAACAAAAGAAAAGGTCGTAACCAAAAAGACAACTGCTAAAGCGACCCAGTTTAGCCCAGTCCCATCTGAACAAGCACCTCCATCAAGAACACTAATAGTGTCGGATGAAATGGATTATAACATTATTGACGACATGAAGAAGACTAGGGCTAATATCCCTCTGTATGAATTGAGTAAACTGAAACACTAGCAGAAAATCATGATGAAAGAATTACATGTTGTGCCTACTACACCTTTACCTACAGCTATGGCTTCCCACAATCTGGGAAGACCTCCAACCAATACGATAAATAAAATTGATCCAAATGACATCGCCTTGATTGGAGGGAGATCAAGGTCTCATACTCCTCCTTTTCTTCTCACATATGAAATCTTTAACAAAAACGTGCACAATTGCTTGGTTGATTCTGGTGCTTCAACGAATATTTTACCCAGGTCAATATGTGCCAAATCGAATGTGCAACCTCAAAAATCTGCAGTACGTATAGTTCAACTTGATCGATCCCAGGTCGAAGTGATTGGTGAACTTAATCAGGTAACCATAAGATTGTCGACTAACCCAAAAGTGTGTCAGGTTATCGACATTCTGGTAGCCGATATCCCTGAGTTCTATGGCTTGATTCTTAGCAGGGATTAGTCGGAGAAACTCCACGGATATTTCTCAACCGACTGGTCGCACATGTGGTTACCATACAATGGTAAACCAAATCAGATAAAGGTTGAACGAGAGTTGCACCAAAAATACATAGTGACAGAACTAGAAGGAGAAAATGAAGCCATCACATACAATAGCAGCATTGTAGGCAATTACGCAATAGATTCTTTCCTAGGCAATTTCAGTGCTCATATTTCACCATACTTAGAGAATTCAGTTTTATCCCAAGTTGAAAATTTCTCCCAAACTAATGACTCAAAATGTTTTAGTTTTTTAGATAATTCTGTAAATACTTCTTTATTTTGGAAATTATATTTTGACGGATCTAAATCCAACGAGGGGGCAGGAGCAGGATGCGTTCTGATCAACCCAGACGGGAACAAGATTATGCTCACATGCAGACTTAAGTTCGATTGCACGAACAACACAGCGGAGTACGAAGCCTTGGTTCAAGGCCTATACAAAGCAATCGGATTGAATGTTAAGTATCTTCAAGTCTTTGGAGATTTTGAGATCGTCGTAAAACAGGTACGTAACACCATACATTGCCTGTCTAGTCATTTAAAGCATTATCAATCGTTAGTGCAAGATCTCACTGCACATTTCATAGCATTTAACATCTCGTCAATTCCAAGAATTCAAAACGCAAGCGCAGACCTGTTAGCTAACGTAGCCTCTCGACTTATCCCTTCCGAAGATTTTAGTCTTGATAGGTTTTCAATAGAATTAATTTTTAAACCTTCCATTCCTGACAATATCACGAACTGGAGAGTGTTCAACGACGACCCAGACATCGTAAGTTTCATCACCTCTGAAGGATCCTACACAAACCAGATAATTGACGAAGACTGTCATGATCACCAGATACAACAAAGTAGCACTGATAATGATATACCCAAATCGGTGGTCAAATTAGAAGACTTATATGACTTGAAAAGTCGGTTCAAAAGGTCGGCTAATGCCAAGATTTATAGTTCAACTCTGAACTACGAATCAGTCAACCTAGGAACCGACGAAAAGCTGCAAAACATTAATCTAGGCCAGGGCTTAGCCCCTGAAGAAAAATCAGCATATATCCGCCTTCTGAGACAGTACAAAAACGTTTTTGCCTGGAACTACGATGAGCTGAAGACTTACAACACTTCCATCATTCAGCATGTTATCCCTATGACTGACAACGAGAAACCTGTCCAGCAGAAGCTCAGGAAAATACACCCTAACCTAGAAAACCAGATAAAAACTGAGCTTAATAAGTTGTTGAGAGCCAGAATAATCTTCCCCGTTAGGCATTCCAAATGGGTATCCAATATGGTGCCCGTTAGGAAGAAAAACGGAGACATTAGAATCTGTATCGACTTCCGAAATCTCAACAAAGCCTGCCAGAAAGATAACTTTCCCCTCCCACCTATGGAGAAAATTCTACAGGCAGTAGCAGGCTCAGAATTAATGTCATTCCTGGATGGATTTTCAGGATACAATCAAGTACTGGTGCATCCCGATGATCAGTTAAAAACTACGTTCCGAACCAAGTGGGGAACTTATGCATATCGGAAGATGCCATTTGGTCTGATCAACGCCGGAGCTACCTTTCAAAGAGCCATGGACATCGCGTTTAAAGGATTGGTCAATAAATCAGTAGTGATTTACCTGGATGATATAACAATGTACTCCATAAAACGAAACAACCATCTCCAAGATTTGAAGCAAATCTTTCAAAGATGCTTGAGGTATGGGATTTCGCTAAATCCAAAGAAATCTTTCTTTGCATTAAGCGAAGGGAAATTGCTCGGATTCATAGTATCTAAATCTGGTATTCACATTGAACCCGACAGAATCAAGGAAATTTCTGAAATATGCATACCTCATAACAAGAAAGCCATGCAATCCTTCCTTGGACAGATCAATTTTGTCAAAAGATTTGTCCTGGATTTTTCACGTATTATTTCCCCCTTACAAAAAATGATAAAAAAGAATTCAAATTTCAAATGGGGTCTAGACGAGCATGAAGCGTTCAACTTAATCAAACAAGCCATCATCAACGCTCCATCTTTGGCTACCCCAAATTTTTCAGAACCTTTCATCTTATACACGTTTGCCTCAGAAAAATCTTATGCTGCGATTTTAACTCAAGCAAATCACGAAAAGGTAGAAGCTCCAATCGCATTATTTAGCTCGAACTTACAAGGTGCTGAAATCAATTATTCTGACGTCGAGAAACATGCATATGCCGTTTTCAAAGCAATCAAATATTTCAGACCTTTCTTGCTAAAAGCCCATACCAAAGTCATAGTACCGTTTCCAGCGGTAAGAAACCTCCTGATACAGAAGGATGTGGGCGAGAAGAGAGCGAATTGGATCACCGCCTTACAAGAATACGACCTTGAGATCAAACCGGCACACATCGTAAGAGGCCAAGGCTTCTGCAAGATGTTAGCTGGAGCATCGCAAATCCCTGAGAACTCGTCTGAAGAGGTACACGCGTATGAGGTAAGCCTAAACGACGCAGAATCATTATATGCTGACACCATTTATTTTCTTAAGAACGGGTATGCTCCATCACGTCTGGATCATACCAAGAAAAGAGCTCTGAGATTAAAAGCTAAGCAATACCAGCTCATAAATGATGTCCTGTTTAAAAGGAATTATGATTATGTACTTCTTAGGTGTCTTGAGAAAACTGAGGCCGAAAAGGTTTTGTAGGAACTCCATGATGGACCAGCAGGTGGACACTATGCCGGAGATGCGACTGCACACAAAATCTTGCGTGCAGGATATTATTGGCCCACGCTGTTCAAAGACTCATACAATCACGTAAGGAAATGCCAAATCTGCCAGACTGCTGCAGGAAAACAAAGGAAAGTGTCCATGCCGCTACAACCGGTCAACATCGACCAACCATTTAGTCAATGGGGCTTGGACATAATAGGTGAGATCGTTCCTCACTCTTCTAAGCAGCATAAGTATATCCTTATGGCAATTGATTATTTTACCAAATGGGTAGAAGCAGTTCCGCTCAAGACAGTTCATTCTGAAAACATTATTGAATTCATAGACCAATTTATCATAACTAGGTTTGGATTGCCAACGACCTTAATGTTTGATAACGCTTCATATTTTTCTGGAAATGCTATGACTGAGTTTGCGCTCAAAAGAGGGTTCAAACTGAAATATTCTGCCAACTACTATCCGCAAGGTAATGGGTTGGCTGAATCAACAAACAAAAATCTAATCAGAATTATCAAAAGAACAGTCGACCAAAACCAAAATAATTGGCACAAAGTGCTGTTAAATGCTTTATGGGCTGATAGAATCACAAAGAAAGCTTCGATTGGCACTTCTCCCTTTAATTTAGTTTACGGGCGGGAAGTGGTTCTTCCGACTCACTTAGCCATTCCCTCTTTGTCTTTAGTACAGTACATCGATGAAGTACCTACTTCCTCATTACAATTAAGACAAATGGAAATAATCAAACTAGAAGAACAAAGAGAACAAGCTAGGAAAACCCATGCACATCACCAAGCGCTAATAAAATCTTCTTTTGACTCAAGCATCATAACCAGAAAAAACTTTCAGATGGGTGATTTAGTTTTGAAATGGGATAAGGCACATGAAGAAAAGGGCAAACATACGAAATTCCAGAAGCTGTGGCTTGGCCCTTTTCAGATTGTAGAAGTCGTAGGCCCGTCCACATTCGTGTTGCAGGATCTGGCAGGTAGGAGAGATTCTTTACCTGTCAATGGATTGATCCTTAAATTATATTTTCCATAGAAGAGAAATTCTTCTAATTTTTGTAGGATAGATTTAGTTTTTTTTTATATTTCATTTTGTTTTGTTTTTCTCTTTTTGATGAATAAAACCCGTTGTAGATGATCATGTGAAAAGGATTCATGAAAAGAGCACGCCAATTCTCTATCAGATTTTGATTTCGCTTGTACAAATAGCAAAATTTTTGAAAAATCTGAATTTTATTATTAACAAATAGAGTTAACTTCACCTTGATTACGATATTAGTTTCAACCTCAAAGAACTTTGACGAAGGCAACCTTTGGTGAAAAAATTGTTTTGTATCAGCACCATGAAAGGTATCATCAATAATAAAATAAGTACTCTCTGCAAAGCTGTTGCTTTCAAAAAACTCTATTATTGTCGTCCAGAGCTTTCTTAAGGAAAAACAATGACTTCCTCCCTGCTAAAAGGGAATTGCAGCATTCAGAGAAATAATCCAAGCAAAACACTATATCTCAAAGAATAAGAGGTCTCATCACGAGCCGGCTTATCATGATCACAGATATTATAACTTGCTGACTTTGCCAATACTGTCTATCAAAACAGGGCAACGACTTAAGATTGTTGCAATCAAAAGACAAGAGGTCTCATCACGAGCCGGCTTGTTCAGCAAAAGTGTAAATCAAGTGAATGACTGTGTCATAATTTGGCCACCAAACCAAGACATTGTTCTTTAGAGAATTAAAAAAGGAAAAGTGTGTCAAAAAGGATTTTTCTCTGGAATGTTGCGAGTAACCTCAAGCAGGAAAAAGGATCATTGTTGGATAACATGGTAACCTTGTCGAGTCTATGGACGCTTGCGGGCAGCAGAGGCTCTACCTACGACAAATGAGTATACTTTTAAGCCAGTACGTAGAGAAGACCTTATTTTATCTTTAATCAAGACCAAGTAATGTTTGGTGCGAATGCAAGAAAAATCCTGAGGAAGCAAGCAATTGAGATTAAAAAGGCTGAGACAAAGTATCGTTGACAAGGTGAGGGGGTCTACTCTATCTGTTCATAAAAAAATTTAGACATATAAGAATTTTGCTGTTTCGGAAGTGAACGGTCAATAGAAATGCAGAGATAACTGGTTCTTCACAGTGAATCGCCATTGTTGTGGTCACCAACAACCCCCCTCTTCGTTTGATATTAGTAATAACATCAAGCAAAGGGGGACCCTTAGCCAAAAATCCAAAAAATATTTTTGTTTGAAAATTCTTTTGTATCAGCTCCCTAAAAG
Organism: Pinus tabuliformis; assembly: GCA_031772625.1. NCBI lineage: Eukaryota > Viridiplantae > Streptophyta > Pinopsida > Pinales > Pinaceae > Pinus > Pinus tabuliformis. The sequence goes on from CM062806.1 coordinate 583,745,484, forward strand.
CTATATCGCGTCGCAACGGAAAAAGGAGCGCTTGCCCAAAGCGCATAAATACACTAAAAAGGAGCGACGCGAGAACCCATCGCATCGCGCGCATTAAGAGCGTTTGAAAAAGGAGAACCTAAAGAAACGCCGACGGCCGATATGCGACGTCGCACGTCGCAATGCCACACGAGCAGCACAAAATGACAAAGTGAAAACCTTGCGATGTTGCGATCTGCGATTTGCGACCATGCAAAGCTGCGATCTGCGATATTAGCAAGCTGCGAACATGCAAAGTTGCGATCTGCGATATTAGCGATCTGCGATCTGCGATATCTGTGATCTACGATAACACTTAATAACATCGCAGCCATCGATACTATGATACCAATCGCAGAAAAAACTCATCGCAAGAATTCTCCGACATACACGGTAGATCCAAAAATGAAAGCGCGCCTTAAGGGAAATTAATGACCGCATGCTCGAATATCCAGAAATGATTGCATCGCATTTATCGAAGAGTCAAGTTATGATGAATGTCATTAATTTCGCATTCATTAGAATTTAATGCTTTCATGTCAATCTTTTCGTCATTTCCCTTCTTCTTTGCGTAAACTGCAAGACATGCAACTTATATAAATCTATATGCAGGAAACATCTAAGGAGAAGGGAAGAGCGCCAATAAAACAACAGAGAGAAGATGCCTCCGCAATTGGATGCCGCATGCAGCAGAACCGCGGATTCCAGAGTATCGCCCAACAGGCACTGATGAAAATAGACTGTCCAAGACTCAGAGTCAAAGGCGCACAAAAGCAGCGTGTTTACAAAAGATCCTGAAGCTCAGACTTGGTAAAGCAGAGAAAGAAGCGCAAGAGAAGAAAGACGCTCCAGAAAAGCCTAGAACAAAGAACGGAAACAGTTCTCGAAACAGGGGATTGTCCATACAGTGCAGCTTCTAACTCATTGAGTCATTCGCACAACCGGAAACCGAAATAGCAACAACAAAATCAGTTCGAAAAGAAACTGGGTTGTACTAAGTGTGCGCACAGCGAATACACCCAGCTAGAGAAAGGTTTTCGAAAATATCTTCTAATCTAACAGAAAGAGGTGCCAGCGCTTGTTGTTTCTAATTTTCAAGCTCGAACAAAAGGAAAGGACAACCAGCCGACTCTTTCAGGGCGAACAGCGCATTGCTTACAGCACTAAGGAGCAGATACAGAAACGGTTAGAAATTAGATTCAGTTTTTAGAAATAAATTTGTTTTTAGTAAAAGGGCGGTCATTTGAAGCCGTTCCCTGAATTTGTGTAAAGTAAAATTAGTCGGTTACTAGTATTTAACCCTTCTCGTTGCATTGGAGAAGGGTCCGAAATTTTATCAAAAAACTTGTCCTCAGAACATGCACTTTTGCACCCTCGGAGGGGGTTTTTGATGAATGGACGGATCAAGATTTATTTATGTTTGCATTTTAATACCTACTACTGATGTTGCACTTCTATACTCTTAGTAGGCATTAGAAGCAAGTAGAAATAGATCATTATTGCTTAAGGTCTGTAAGTTTAAAATCAGTCATAAATGGTACTTTTATCTCTTGACTAGTTTCTGCTTGCATTCTTAGAGTAATATACAGCTGATGTTATTTATATGTTAACGTATGAATGAGTGGACTACCATTTGGCACTTTTGTACGGTGGAGTCATTGATTTGTGCTTAATACATGAATAGTTGATTATGCAATATGCTGTTCACAACCGTTTTGCTTAACTTCTTACGCAAGATGGTTCATCTTAATTGATTTATATTCTCATAATAGCTGAATAATCTTCATTACCAGTTATTCTGTGAAATCTTTCTAGATTGCATAATGGAAAAATTCTATCCCGGGTTAGTGTAGATTAGATGTATTGTTTTTGTTAGATTAAAGTAGTATAAAGTCATTTCAGAATTTAGAATTAGATTAGTTAAGGAATAATTACAGATTTTCTACTATCATTTTCCACACACACACATCACCATTTTCTACACACACACACACCCCTTAGAACGGGAAGCTGGTCCCGTCATCCCCAGTCGGACCCGCTACACCAAACGGGCACGGAGCCGCCAACCAGGTTCCCGACCGGGTGGGTATCCCCCTTGTTGTTGACCCGATTTCGGGGCCCTCAACATGACCCAAAGCTAATACCCAGAAACTGGCTAAAGACTTTCAATATGGTTTGATTAACTGTTAGGCAAAGGATTTCCCAACCCATGTGAACAAAAAGTGTCGTGTTCAAGAGTGGTTAACTGCTTTTCTAGACACACAGTATAACAAACAAGTTCAATTTTCTCTCTTTCCCCCACCGTTTTTGGCAAGTACCTCTTTATTTTTGACAAGCTTGAGGAGGATAACATTTTCTTGAATATAAGCTCATCCTTCAGATGAGTCCAACTTAGTTTAAAATTTGAACCCTAAGAAGGAGTGGTCCGTTCCTGTTTAAATTTGAATAGGTCCTTTACTGTTAAATTTTAACGAGTCTAGTATAGGAAAAACTCGGTGTTTTTCAATTTTAGGGAGTCAGAAGAAAAACTTAAGAAAACTCCATGGTTGTCATTTTTCATAAATTTGTTTCCCCCAAGCCCGAAAAAGTATAAAATGATACTTGAGAGAACTGCTTGATCATTATGATCAAGGAGTACTTTTCATAATTAGTGGCCCTGATTTGAAAAAGTAAAAAAGAGATTAAAGACACGTCGTTTTATTACCAATATCGAACTTGAAACGACAAAAGTCCGGCAATCTTTTCATGTTTATACGGTAAGAAAAGATTTGTAAGTGGACCGTCCTTTTAATTTCATTTTTACGAGTTTAAAAAGAAAAACTCAGTGATCTTTTCATATTTTACGAGTCAGAAAAGAGCTTTAAAGAGGACTCCAATGTTTTTCATTGAAAATGATCAATTATCCCTGAAAATCCAATATTCTTCACAAAAACTCAAACATTACTCATACCTGTTTAAAATAAATAAAAATGTATTAAAAAGTTACCTTTTCAAAGTGAAAAATAAACAAATTAAAAATTCATTTATTCAAAAAAGCTTATAAAAAGGGCTTTTGTAAATTCATTTTTACCGTTTGATTTCAGAGAGAGCTTTTGGGTAAGAAACTTCTTGTGAAGATTGCGGAAAATCCAACCGTTGGAATCGAAAACCGTCAGCTCCAGGTAATCCACATCATCTCTATCTTGCATTTCAACCGTTTAATTTTCATTTTAGGGCTTTAAAATTGATTTTTTAGGGAAAGTTTGATTAAAAAATCGCTCGCGGGGGGTCCGCAGGTGCAACATGTGGCGCCTGCGGACCCTGACTTTTTCGTACAAAGGAAAAAGTCAGGGTCCCGCACCTGCTCCTAAGGACAAGTGCGGACCTACGCACTATCCCCCACTAAGGAGTGTAAACCCGGCAAAATACGTTTTAAAACATCAATTCTTTCCATTTTCTGCCCAAGAAATTTTGAAACCAAGATGTTCTAATCTGCCTTTTTTGCAATGTAGATATACAAAATTCTCATTTGGCAGGAATGGGAACACGAAGATGTGGATCTAGCCGCATTAATTCATCCACCTACAATACAGGCATTAAAAACATGCGGGCTATTTAAATTCTGGGCCATACCCGACATGAGGGCTCAGGTAGACTTTTTGCAATGGCTGGTAGACAGGTGGAGCACACAGGACCAGTGTTTCATAATTGGTGGCCACCGGCTCAAAATCGAGCTAGAGGACATTTACTTCTTGACTAGTTTGCCCAAGAGAGGCAAAGGATTATCTCTATTCGGGAATAGGCCAGGTGGCCAGTCTATCGCTAGTCTCTGACTAGAGTTTTGTAATGACCAAACAGCGGACAAACGGATAGATATTAAGACTATCTCCCATCCTGAACTTAAAGTGATTGCATTTACTATCACCAGACTATGCGGGAGCGCAGCATTGCATGTAGCTACTAGATTCCAAATGTGAATGGCAGTAGCCTGTTATCGAGGCACCATCTTCAACTGGTGCGAAGCTGTGTTGGCGAATGTAAAAGGCCAACTGACTAGAGCAAAGAACGGGCAACTAAAAAACAGTGGATATGGTTTCTTAGTTGTGAGCTTTGGCCTAGAGAGGGTCCCTATGTTGGTCCCACAACATCTTTCCGTTGAGGCTGGACTTCCCCGAGAGCCTAAGATTATGCGCTGGGTTGCAGTGATGGCCCGTCATCCTGAGGAGGGTACAAAGGTTGTCCAATTTCCACCTGAGTATTTTCGTTGGTTGGGGAACCAACTTTTCGTGATTCAGGACTTTCCATATGCTGGGATGGATTATCGTGGTGATCCAGACATGGCTCTTCCACCAGGAGAGCAATGGGATGATTAAGGTAAAATCATTTTCAACATTTTCTAAAAAAATTTAACTAATTTTTTTGTTTTTAAATCGTCCAAAACTGATAGTAAAATGTTTTAAATGCAGATGTGGGTCCACGGCAACCAACCGCTCTCCAACCCTATGAGAGAAGACACCCAACTGCAGCAGCACTGACCCCACAGGACTAATCAGTAGAGACCTTGACCGAATTGGAGAATCATCTAGAGCGTTTGACAGTAGATATCCCAGAGACTAGTATAGATGATATTCCACTTAGGTTACGGTATTATGTGATTGGGGTCCCAGGACCTTTTAGGAGGTTCCTTTATAGGGTGGCCCGAGTAGTGGTTTCTTATCGTGATCATCATCAGGGATAGGATGATCGCCTTTGTAGACTCATACGACATTTTATATCTTTTTGTACTATCATTTTTGCAGATCATAAAGTGTTTTTCAACCTATGATCAAAGACGATGTATATTTGACACACTTCTATGCTATGACATATCACTATTACTAGCTATCTTCTATAACATGTTTATGGAATGTTTTTAAATTTACTGTCTTGATTATTGCAAATGTCTATTTAACATTCGAGAAGCAACTGCATCTGCTAATGTATTTAAATATCTTGGAATAAGTTGATATTCAATGTAGTCAAATTCACATTCCAAGAGACAAACTCTAAAAAATAATCTTAATAACACTGGATTTCTAATGGCATAAACCCTGTTAAGCTGTAATACAACGAGTTCAGAATCTAACCTAACAATCAAACTCTGAATCCCAAGTGAGATGGATTTAGATAATAACTCAATCACTGCACTATATTCTGTAATGTTATTTGTTGTTTGACCGAGGCTTACCCCATGCATAGATACTAACTCGTCAGAGGGTGAATAGATAACCCAAGCTGCAGAAGAAATATTCCGTGTACTACGACAAGCACCATCATCAAAACCAATGTATGTTTGAAGAGACGCCGACATCTGCAATATCAAAGGTGAAACCAAGATAAGTAGGAATAATGATAAAAACACTCTCTAAACTAGGGACACTTTCTAATCTAAAATACACCAGCTAGAAAGAAACTATTCTAATAAAAAACTCCACACCACACTTTAAGAATAATATCTTTTCAGATAAAGCCCATTTCTGGGTCTACCTAAAGAGACACCGTCAAAATCTACTAATTCATAGGCCCCTTTAGCCAACTTTCACTTAACAACAAAAGGACCATGCCACATGGGTACAAATTTTTCAGCCCCTAGCTTATCGTTTGCTTGATCGTATAGTAAAACTAGGTCTCCTTCCGAAAAATTACGAGGTGTAACATTTCAGTCGTACTGAGATTTTATCCGTTTTGCATGAGTCTCGATTGCTAATGCAGCATCACGTTGATTCTCATCTAGCTGAGCTAAGTACAACAAACGTTTCTCCTCTTCGGAAGTGGCTGGGAGTAATTCTATGGCTATTTGCAATGACAAAATTTCACATTCAATGGGTAACACTGCTTCCAACCCGTAAACTAGTTGAAAAGGAGTGAAACCAGTTGATGTTTTGATTGAGGTTCGGTATGCCCAAAGCGCTGAAAATAACATGTTATGCCAATTTGACTGATGAATACCAATGATTCGTTGGATCATAGTGACTAGAACTTTATTGATTGCTTCAACCAGACCATTCGCCTGTGGGTAATATGGAGTAGAACTATTGTGATGCAAGCCAAGTTGATCTGTTAGTTCAGTCATCATGATGTTTCGAAAATGACTTCCATGAGCAGTGATAATCGCTTGAGGAACACCGAATCTGGAAATTATATGATTGAAAACAAAAATTGTAGCAGTTTTTCTGTCTGCTGAAAATGTAGGCATCGCCTCGGCCCACTTGGTAAAATAATCTACCGCAAGGATGATATACGCATGCCCCCCCGGCCGAGTCAGGGTTACATGTAATAAAGTCGATACCCCACTTTGCGAAAGGACCGACGACAATTATAGGGTGGAGAGGAGTAGGTGGATCACGCATCTTTTGATTAAAAATTTGGCAATTGTGGCATTTCCGGACTGCATTGATACAATCTTTAAATAGGGATGGCCAAAAATAACCAGCGCACAATATCTTTTGGGCTGTGGCATACCCAGACATATGACCGCCACATGCTCCAGAGTGACAGTCATTCAGAACCCTTTCAGCTTCTTCATGAGTTAGATAACGTTGGAAAATAGAATCCGCTCCACGACGATAGAGTGTATCTCCAATAATATTGTACTGTTGGGATTGGAAACGTATTTTCCTTCGCTGAGATCGTGAGATTTCAGGCCAAAAAGATTGGGTTTGGAGATAGACAATTATATATCCATATCATGGATCAAGAGTACTGTTAAGAAACAAGGATTCATCCGTAATGGGTTCTTCCGCCACAGTTTCAGTATCAGTACGCGGGAAATCACACATCAGTTCCACAAAAACCAAAGATTTCTTTGCCTTGGATTTTTCAAATTCCAAGTCAAATTTCTGCAGGATAACTATCCATTTGGAATACTTGCCCCCTAGCAATTGTTTGGTCAAAATATACGTCATAGGGTTACAGTTAGAAATTACTGTGGTTTTGCGTAATAAGATGTAGTGACGAAATCTTTGGACAACTTGAACAGCTGCCAAGGCCAATTTCTCCACTTGCGAATATTTAAGCTCAGTTGGATTCAGAGTTTGACTAAGATAGTAAATCACATGTTCATTTTTGAATTCATATTCCTGAACTAAAACCATCCCAATGGTGGAATGAGAGGCGGTGAGGTACAAAAAGTAGTCCTGGTTGTAGTTGGGAGGATGCAATAACGGTGCATGGGTCAATGCGTGTTTAAGTGCATCAAAATATTTGTCATCTATCTCATCCCAAAAGAATGAAGTGTTCTGTTTCAACAACCTGGTAAAACCTTTTGTTATCTTGGCGTAGTTAGGAATGAAACGACGTAAAAAGTTTGCTTTCCCTTGCAAGCTTTGGAGTTGGCGAAGAGTCGAAGGCAGAGGTAATTTAACAATAGCTTCAACCTTCGAGGGATCGACACGAATGCCGGATTTTGAGACAAAAAATCCTAGTAAACGACCCGTTTCTATACAGAAAACACATTTGTGTGGATTCAGCCGAATTCGATAATGCCTACATCTCATAAAGATTGCTCGTAAATGAGTGAGATGATCAGCTCTACGTAATGAATGAGCAGGTAAATCATTGAGATAAGGCTGCACAATGTGCTTGATGTCATGAAATGCGTAAGACATAGCCCTTTGAAAAGTTGCTCTGGCGTTCTTCAATCCAAAAGGTAATTTGCAATAAGAAAATGTGCCCCATGGACAAATGAAAGCAGTTTTAGGTTGATCAGCAGGGAGTATGTTAATTTGATTGTAACCAGAAAAACCATCCATAAAGGAGAATATTTCACTGCCGGCACAATCATCAATAATTTGATCGATATAGGGGGTTGGATAATTGTCTTTAGGACAAGCTCGTTTAATATCCCTATAATCAATACATATTCTTATCATTCCTTGCTTTTTGTTAGCAGGAAAAATATTTGATACCCAATATGTTAAGGGAATTGGATAAATGAAATCTTCTCGAAGTAATTTCTCAACTTCAGCTTTAATAGCAACAACTTTTCTTGGATGTATCTGACGCAAACATTGCCGGACAAGTTTAGCATCCAGGTAAGTTTTAATTTCATGGACAACAATTGATGGATCGATTCCTAGCATTTCTTCGTATGATCAGGCAAACACGTCTTGAAATTCTTGAAATAGGGCTTTATAAGTCTGGATTTCCTCATCCATACAAGAAGCACCTATATGAATGTTTTCAATAATTCTGAGTTTCACTGAAATGTCAATAGGAACCATTTGAGAAATATTTTCCAAATGAAACTCAGAATCAGGATGTTGCAATGGATTCTGTGGTTCTTTGACATAATCAGTGGTAAAAATAGATGAGAAATCATTTTCAAAATGATCAAGCTTAGGTAAAAACAAAGATCGATGATGAAGATCTTCCCATGGTAAATCATCAACAGACAAAAGTTCACGAATCTGCTCATCAGTATGAACAGGATCAGAAAAAGTTGTTGAATCTGAGGTTGAGATTGAAAGTGACTCCCCATGGACCACATTCATTGGGTCGATTTCAGTTGAACGTGAGTCGGAAAACGATTGTACAGCCTGATATGCAACTTCAAAGGGACTCAAAGGCATTGCATCACCAAATGAGTCCACCTCAGAACCGGAAGGTACGATCCAAGGATCATCAAAAGCAATAGTGTTCGATGAAATCATATGAATGGTTGCAAAAGAAGGCGATACGTTAGGAGGAGGAAAGGAAAAAGTTCCTAGTAAGCCAAAATCTTTAACCAAACCTACCCCAACATCCTTATAAGGGATAATTGTTTTACCGACATGTTGAATACTATAAGAAGAGGCTGGGTCGGATGAAAAATAATTTAACTGGTCTATTGTAACAGTCTTTCCATTATGAGGAAACTTAATAAGCCGAAATACTGATGAAACAATAACAATCATAGCGTAAGACCAACTGCGACCCAAGATAAGGTTGTAATCTAGAGGGGCATCAACCACGTCCACATCTAGATTGACAATTTTTCCTTCTACCCCTATAGGTAAATCCTGCAAAATGCCAAAAGGATGAAACCCTCGACCATCAAAAGCCTTTAGAATCATCAAGGATTGATTGAGTGTAGGAGAACCAAGCGATCTCCAACACTGGATTGACATAATACACGTTGAAGCTCCCTCTTCAATTACAGTCCGAAAGCAAGGTCTATTTTTGACTAACACTGGGATCTGGAAAGCCATTTGATGAGGTAGGCAAGGTGTACTAGTTTCTAAATCGAAGATGATAAGATTGGAATCTTGAATATAAACAGCTCCTATAGCAGACAATAGAAATTTACACTATGTTGGGCATGATTGCAGCACCTCCAAAGCCGACATTGCTGAAGGAGAAACAACTAAGTCTTCAACAATGTTATAGTTCTGAGCAGCTCTCGCATGTGGAATGAAAGCTGACTTCCGAAGTATACCTTTAGCAGGCAGTTTGATTACTAAGTCTGGATTAGGTTTCTCAACCTGTAGCGGATTAGAACCAGAAGGAGTTGAAGTTGATGGGTTTGAATTAGAAGATTTTGTTCCCTTACCACCAACAGGATTCTTACTACCGTAATCTTGCAATCGCGTCGCAATCCTGACATGGGACATCATCATAATGGGTTCTTCTAAGGCATTTGAGGAAGAACCTATCATCTGACTATCTTGACTAGGAAAAGGATCCTTCAAGACAGCAGGCGTTTGAGAACCTTTGACGATTTTCGAAACCTTAGCTTGATGTGGACAATCTCTTGTAAAATGATCCTCGTCACAAATGAGACAAGGATAGCGAGGTTTACGTTTCTCATCAGTAGGTTCGTTTTTATCTAATTTCTCTTTTGAGTTTTGTTTATTTTTCTTCTTTCCTTTCTTTTTACGGCCAGATTTTGATTTGGCCACAGATGATTCTACGACATGAATATCGGCAGGAATTTCAGTGGAAGATTCTCCTATCGGGGAATCTGGTAAAGTTATAATAGGAGAATAATTCTTTGTAGATTTCTTCTTACTTTTGGTACTAACTGAACCAATCATACCATCAGCGGCATGAGACCTTTAAGGAGCTGCAGTTATTTGATTTTGTTTCGGAAGATCGGGGATTTTTTCATGTAAAGTACCTGACTGTGTATAAACGAGGTCCATGTACTAAGCCTGAGCAATTACTTTCTCTTCAGTAACAACTCCTGCCTTAGCTACATCCTCAGTGATTTTAGGTAATAATGATTTAACAAACCATTCCGCCAAAATTTGATCCGGAATAAAAACTTTTACTAAACGTCGTCGACGTCACCATTCATGAATATGATCTGAAATATATGTGGACATTGACTGCTTTAATGAGGTTAATAATTCCGTGCCGTTGTCGTATCTGACAGGAAACTGAAAATGAGTTAAGAATGAAGTGGCTAACTGACTAAAATTATAAAAAGAGCTTCGTGGTAACTCAATGTACCACTTGGCAGCGAGACCAATTAGAGTGCGTTGAAAAAGACGTAAGCAGATTGAATCGTCTATAATGGAATTGGATGCACACCAAAGGTGATAAGTCGTCACATGATTTGACGAATCCTCTCTTGACTTACCCTCAAACTTCGGGATATCATTGGGCAAGTTATCAGGCATTGGCAACCAATACGGAAGATAATAAATTAGATCCTTCGTAAGGCGCGACAAATCAAGTAAATCCAAAGTTGCAATAAAAGGTAACTGACGGTTAGGGTCTTGAAAACCTTGGGTCACAAGACCAGCTCCAAGAGGAGGATATCTAGGATAGCCTGGAATTGGATTTGCATTAGGAATATTATATCCTCTCGGAAAACCAGGATTAACCAGAGTAAACTGGGGTTGTTGAGGATGTTGATAAGTATATCCAGGGTACGGTTGATAGTGATAAACTGGATTTTGCACAGCAGCACCGCATTGATACTATCCCTGGTACGGTTGATAAGTGAATTGTGGTTGACTTGTGACAACCGTACTTGGCCCAGGTTGTCCTACAGGCATCTGAACCGAAGTCTGAACCATAGGTCCTGACTGTGGTAAAGAGGTCTGAGGAGTTGATACAGGAACAGTAGAAACCAGAGCTGCCGATACTCCAGAAGTAGGTGGGGTAGATTGAACAGAAGCTACAGTAGTTGCAACAGCAGTTTGGGGCGGAGTCTGAGGTGAACTAGGCCCAAACTGATGAACTACAACAGGTGCAAAAGTTTGAATAGTAGGCTGGACAGGTCGATGGGTTGAACCAGAAACCAAAGGTTGTCCAGATTGATATGACAACTGCACATTGGGTTGCAAAGTCTGTTGAGACGAATCCCACACCACGTTCATTCCGGGGTATGGACCCATAAAAGGTTGAGCATATTGAGGACTATAACCAGGTTGAGGGTAGGACTGATAATTGAAAGGTACATTTCTAGCTCCTTGTACAAACGATTGACCAGAAGGTGGTTGGAAACCTTGAGCTGGGTACTGACCTTGAGGTTGATAACCCTAAGGCATGTACCAAAACTGGGGTTGACCTTGAGGTATATGTTGATACTGGGGTTGACCTTGAGGCATATACTGAGTCTGGGGTTGAACTTGAGGTATGTACTGGCCCGAAGGTATGTACTGTCCTTGAGGTTTTCCCCCAGGCGGTATCTGACTACCTTGAGGTTGCCCCCCAAGTGGTAATTGAGTACCTTGACGTTGCCCCCCAGGCAGTAACTGACTACCTTGAGGTTGCCCTCCAGGTGGTAATTGACTACCTTGAGGTTGCGGATTTTGAATAGCTTCAGACATCATAAGAATTTCCTCTACACTCAACGACGTAGTTCCGTTATTACCAGTTGGTATCCCATGTTCAATGGGTTGAGGAGACGCTCCTAAAAAAGTACCAGAAAGTGACTAATACCCAGATGGAACAGAAGGACCGCCATACAAAAATGTTTCCAGTGTTTGGGAAAACATGGATGACCATTTTGACATGTTCGAAGGAGGATAATAACCTTTGGGCGTAGGGTGAAAAGGAATACGAGGTGGTGAAGAAGCAAGACCCGGATTTTCTAAAATTTTCATCAATGATACGTACCAAGCGTCACTTCGAAAAGGACTGTAGAAGATTGATTCACACTCCCTAAGTTCTAAAGTTGGTTGATTTTCAGGGAGAGTTATATCTTCATCCAAACTAACAAGTTCTTCAATAGAAATGAGTCCAGAAGGAAGATTTTGGGTAATGAAACTTCCTACCCTGGGTGAACCAGGACCACTAGAAGCTAGAGAAGCAAATCCTGAGGATGGAGTAGCAGTAGGTTCAGTTTCAGGTTCAGAAATTTCAGGTTCTTCAATTAATTCACTAGTAGGAGAAATACTACCAGTAACTTCAGAAAATGAAATCGGTTCAGAAATATACTCTGTTTCTTGAACTTGATAGTGAGGGTGAATAATTAAGGAAGATTCTCCGGCTTCCGGTGACCCAACTCTACTGTCACTAGGTGATACAAGAGCTCGTAGCCCTTCAAGCTGACTTGGTGTATATTCGGGAGGTTTCCCCCGAAGCCTACGGGATTATCTCGGTAATTTAGCCACAATTAAATATTTAATTACTTCACACGCAAACAAAGAAAATCTCAATAAAACCACCTAAAGTCTCTAAAGGACCAAAAAATTGAATCACACGCCTAAAAAAATCTAAAAGTTCAAACCACACACAAACAGTAACTTTCCATACCGAAAACACTAGTTGGTGATGAAATCCAACGTCGCAGAATTCAATACAGAAATGGCGGTTGGAACAGTTACCCCGACAACCTGCTTAATGAAACAGACTGGCACAAGTTTCTTCATAAAACCATCTCGAGTGAAGAGAACCCCCTAGAGAGTCCAAGTGAGTCTAGTTGACATCTACTCCAGGTACAGTGAGACCCGTCCTTCACAGTCACCTAAGGAAAGAATCTTAAGATTATGGTCACTAAGGTTACCAACAGTAACAAATGCAATTGGGGGAACAATCTACGATCCAATCTACGCGCAAGGGCAAAGTAGCAAAGCTCAATCCCCTTGAAGGCTCCTCGACATGATGAGTCCGAGGTTTACCAACAAGTGACCCCAGGCTCCTCGACAATGGTTAATCCGAGGTTTACCATTTTTAATACGCGCAAATCTGCTATCTTTCCCAATGAGACAGACTTGATTCTCTCAAAGGTTCAGACATGATCTCGTGATTGACTCCTTTAAGAGGAGCTTCCCAGATTATATCAATTACAATTGGATTTATTTCCTACTGCAAGATACAACTACTTGTTTGTTTTAACTATCTTGGAGAGTTAATTACTCCCTACTCCAAGATACTAGCCTAAGCTATATTGGTGATAAGAGCCCTATAAATAAAAAGATTACTAGATTAATTTTAATTAAACGTTATTTTTATTGGTTGTTCCTTAAGTCAATAGGTGTGGAGATGAAACTTTTATGGTGTGAAGACTCGAGTCCAAAAACACTAAAAATGCACCTAAAATGATAAACAATTCATTTTTCTTTTCAATGAATCTCTAGCTAAAAGAAAGAGTTGAGAATGCAATTCCTTGGAAAGCAAAACTTTCCTTCAACATATAAATGAAAAGAAAAACTTTTTTGTCTTTTTCAATAAACTCAAACGAAACTACTAATTATGCTCACAAAATAAATCCCTTTTCTTTTCAACACTCAAAACTACAGAAAACAATTCTTTTAAAAGAGAATCTACGATTTCTAGAAAAACACTCAAAACTATGAAAAATCTAATCTTGAGATCCAAGAACTTCTAAAAACCTAATCGAAATAAAAGCTTGAAATGTTTTTGAGGACATTTTACTTAGTTATTCAGTAAACTAAGGATTAATTCGTTCAGAATAACAAATAAATCAAAAAACATCCAACTATGTTTTCTTTTATAAAAATGAAATTCACAACTTATGACCAAGTTCATTCAAAGATTTGCACAGAGAAACGAAATCTATTTCTCACCAAGGGAATATTTCACAAACCAGCCAAACTCATCAAGGAGACAAAAAGATACCATGGTGATCTAAGGTTTCTTAGGCTTCTAATCTTTGGGTCACTACAGAGACCGAGTGAAAACCAATCCAGGTATGCAAAACTTCTAGAAATTCATCTAAAACAACAACACCAATGGAACTTACTCACAAGAGACCTTTGACAGGACACATGTAGATCTGGGCAGAGACTAAAAGTAACAAAATAATCCTAAACTTAAGTGGGTAAAAATATTTTAGGTTTTTCAAAAATTTTGACAGGGTCCGCAGGCTTCTAGTATAACCAGGTGCGGTACCGCTCTGTGTAGTAAAGTAACAGTGCGGAGATGTCCGCACTGTAGTATAAATAGAAGGTGTGGTCCTCTTGAAATTTTCGAAAAAACAAAAAAGAATCCAGAACCTAAACACTACCCAATCCCACACACATCAAGAAAAAACCAGAAACAAAGACAAGTTTCTCAAGTCAAAGACAAAGGAAAATCAAAAAACCAAATTCAGTTCCCTAGTGGAGTCGCCAATTTGTTGGCCGGATAAATCGTTCTTGCGGACAAGACCGATCTCCCTAGTATCAACAGATATCTAGCAACAAGTAGGACAAGCAAATCTACCTTTCTCTAAACATATTGCGATTCATTAATAAAAACTAAAGAGGTGTTTTAGACCCTACCTTAAGTCCAACGCTAGTTTGTGGTAGCGACGCTTCGACCGTCCGAAAGAGTTTCCATTTGAGAACCTACAATCACAAACAAGCACACATCAAATAACACCTGCATAGCTAATATAATAAATCATGTTCATCATGGTGATCAAGGAATCCATGAAATAAACCATAAAACACAACTTATTAAGAAAAATAAACTTGATTGTATTAACTTTGAAATAGAAGAACTTTACAATCTTTGGTGCCTTGATGCTGTACAAGCTCTTCCCAGGGTCCAAACAAAAATCTCCTCTACTTTGAAAAGCCTCACTCTCTTCCAAATGAGATCAAAAGGTATGTAATCTCTCCTCTCAAAAGCTCAATTAGGAAGACTAAGTTCCAGCAGCATTTACCCTAAAAAATATTCAACTTTAAACCTCCCAAGTAACCAGCCCAATGCTTCATTTTATAGTGCAAAGGAAGGAGGTTACAGGTCCACCATTGAAGGGATAGAGTCCTTCAAAGGGATAAGCTCCTCACATCAAGGGGTTAGCTCCTTAAGGTATGGGATGCATGAACCTTTAAGGAGCGAACTTGCCACCTCAAGATTCCCTCTAGAAGCTTCCAGAAATGACTCAAAGTGAGTTTTTAAGAATGTACTTGTGCCTTTTTGCCTTTTACTGGGGTCTGAACCCATTACATAGGGACAGAGCGGTCAGGTGCACAGGGGTAAGTGCGGGACTGCAGGTAATGCTAAGGGAAAGTGTGAAACTAGAGTTTTAGAGATTTTTAAGGTCTTTCACTTGTTTTCAAGGCTTGATATGAAGAACTGAGGTTTCAGACTTGCAAAGGAGGAAGGTATGAGTGGTGATAGATTCACACAGATTGCAGAATGTCAAGGTGACAATTTTGGTGCAACAAATTGTCAAAGACAATAATCATAATGGAGACACCCTTCAGCATACCCAGTAATAGTGCAAACTCCAGGGATATCTTGAAGAGATGGGTGAAGGAGCCAACCAAGTTTAGAATGACACCCAGCTAGATTTACAAGACAAAGATACTGCATAATGCATATCAGTAATTGGTCATCTTCTCGTGCCACTTGTACGACCAAGAGAGCACAAACACCCGCAGAGTTGGGTGATCACGTTGGACCAACTGGCCAGTGAAGGCAAACCATCCAACTAGTCCGACATGTTGGATCTTTGGCTGAAGGAACAGGTATCAGGAGCTCGGCAACCACTTAAAGGTTAGAAAGAAGAAATACACATGTCCGCATACATCTTGGATGCAATCTGTGCCCGTCAGGAGTTCCCAAGCTTGAAGTGGGCATGGACATTGGCAGAAACCTCTGTGAACACGTACCGCAAACTGTTTTCTAAATGCAGCTTTTGCGAAGTCATCACACAGTTGTCAGACCATGTTTTCACACTCGTGTACAAGATGATATTTGAGCATGATCCACCTTGCATGTCGAAGGAAGAAATGGAGGCACTGATTGACATAGCGGATTGATATGCCTCACATTTTGTCACCTTAATACAGATGTACAACGCGGAGAAATCTCCGCATGTTTTACCAAAGTTTGCCATGGACAATCTTGTCATGCAAGAAGTGTCGTACCACATATCGACAGGACTATCAAGTAGACTGCATTGAAAGAAGAAGGCACTCTGGCCCACTCTTCCATTGCAGATCGGGTTGTATGAGATATGAAATCTCAAACATTCTGATGCCGAGACAGAAGAGTTCAAAATATTTACTCTTGGCCCCATAAGCTTCAATCCGTATGACCCACATTGTTTTGTAAAGGATCACTACACGAGAGTGAAATTCCCTTGGATCCATGGGGCATGCCATTAGGCTGAGGAATACCCATAGAGATATTGTCACAACTTCTCTAGGCCCAATGAACTAGTCGGAAACACTATGGAATGTTTAGTGAAGTAACATCTAGGATAGCACCATCATCAGCAGTAGCAGAGGGTAACATACCTATGCATGACAAAGGCTAGAGGAAGATTGTTGACAATGCAGAGGCAGAACAAAGCTACAAGTTCAAAGTAGACCCACTTATGGAGAAAGCAACTTTGGAGATAGAGGCGAAGAAGTGACAGCACGACAAGAGAAACTCACAAAGGTAGAGAGATAAACAGAGGATGGAGGAAACAATGAAGGAGTTGCAAGAGTTGAAGTAGCAAATTCGGGAAGAACAAGAGTTGAGCAGAAAGGAGAAGGAAGCGCAACAGGGATAGACACAGCAGGAGGTGAAACATGCATAGATTGATTAAATTGCCCCCATACAGGTGATAGACTCATCCGAGCAGCTGAGACAAAGCAGACAGGGTGAGTAGTCACAGGAGCAGGACTTCACTCAGGAGATTGAACAAATACTTTAGCATATGGATATGGAGATGGAGCAACCACAGTTAGAGCAAGACATCGACCTCATGCCTTAATACAAAGAGGTTGACCCATTGACTTCACCAGATCCGGAAGCAGAGCAAGTCCTGAGCGACCAAGGTGATACTGAGATCCTTGGAGACAGTTTGGAAGCAGAGATGAACAACATATCATTCAACGAGTCGAAACATAGAGTTGTGCAATCATGAAAAGTGTCTACTTCGGATGTCCACACATCTCTTGCATTGTCGCACGGAATGAGTCGATCTTGCGGACAAGATAGACCTTCCTAGAATCTAAAGAAGACCTAACGACAAGCAAACCAACCAAACACTATCTTTCTCTAAATATGCTTTAATAAACAATAGCAAACAAGTGTTTTTAGGGCCTACCTTTGGTCCAATGCAAGCTTGTGGATGCCCTCGCTCCTTTGATCCAAATGAGCTCCTTTTCGCGAATTTGCAAACACAAACAAGGAAAACAAATTAAATAGCACCTGAAAAACCAATTGCATAAAACATATTTAACATGAAAGTCAAGGAGTCCATGAAACAAATAACATAAGATACTTGTTGAGAAAAATGAGTTTGATTGTATTAATTCAAAAGAAGAAGAACTTTACAACCTTTGCCTTGACGTTGTACAAGCTCCTCTGAGGGTCCAACAAGATGTCTCCTCTACTTTGACAAGTTTCACTCACTCTCCAATGGAACCAAGAGGTATGTGATCTCTCCTCTCAAGCTCAACCAAAGAGTCTTAATTTCACCAACATTTACCCTCAAAATGTTCAGCTTCTAACCTCTCTAGTCCTCACCCCAATGCCTGTATTTATAGTGCAATGGAGGGAAGTTACTAGGTCCTCCTTCAAAGGGATAAAGCCCTCCTTCAAAGGGATAGCTCCTTTAGTCAAGGGATTAGCTCCTTCTCTTTTGGGATGCATGAACCACCTCAGAGCGAACAATCCACGTCAAAATTCCTTCTAGAAAACTCTAGAATTAACCCAAAGTGAGTTTTTTAAGATAAAACTTGCGCCTTTTGACTTTCACAGGGGTCTGCACCTACACCGTTAGGGACAGAGCGGGTAGGTATGCAGCTTTTGTACACAGAAGGTGCAAGACCACAGGTGACCATGAGAGAAAGTGCGGAACCAGAGTTACATTGATTTTTAGTGTCTTTCTCCCACTTCCAAAGCTTGATTTGAAGAGCTGAGGTCTTAGACTTGCTTAGGAGGACAGTACAAGTGATGGTAGACCCATACTAACTGTAAATAATCATAGTGACGATATTTTTGTGTAACATACTGCCCCCTAAAGTGCGAAGTATGTAGTAGATGAGGATTTCATTTATCATATAGTAAGAGTGAAGTACTTTATCATTTCAAGGATCATCTTGTGGAGATCCCAGTCGGAACCTGTA
The DNA here is from genome assembly GCA_031772625.1 of Pinus tabuliformis. Lineage (NCBI taxonomy): Eukaryota > Viridiplantae > Streptophyta > Pinopsida > Pinales > Pinaceae > Pinus > Pinus tabuliformis. Next base: position 583,763,972 of record CM062806.1, read on the forward strand.
AAAACATTTAATGCAAGATATATATATATATATATATATATATATGAGATCATATCATCGCTGAGGTAGGCATTCCCATACTTAGATCAAAACTAACAGAAAACTATCTACTGCTCTGATATAGGAATGATCTTGTAAAACATCACAAGTATAGACTCATGTGAACACAGTATGGACACAACCATCTGTTTATGAATAGTCCACAATACAATGAATACAAAATTCCTCACAGCCTGGATGTTGGAAACTAGATCTAGGGTCTTGATTTCTACTTCCCGAAATAGTATGATTCTATCCATGCGAATAAATGTGTTGATGTCGAACATGGCAGAAACCACTTGATTACCAGTCAATGAAGTAAACTGTTAGAAAGTGTGAGAGAAACCACCAGTATTGCCAATGGCTCTCAAAGTACCCAGTACAATCCATGAGATGTAAATAAATGTGTTGATGTCGAACATATCACGGAATCCTTCGATTGAAAGTCAATGATGTAAACTGTCGTCAAAGGCGAGAAACCTGCCATTGAGACATGTAGATCTCAAGGTATTGACGATTCCTAGATCATCTTTCTAGATAATGAGCTGATGTCGATAGAAAGCGATCCATCGTAGGCAAGCCCACAACACGAAATCATAGATCAAGCTGAAGAGATTTAGTTACAAGGACTGACTCAGGGATGGTCAATATGGATGACAGATATTTTACATATGAATGGCTTATTGGCAGTGACCTCTTGAGCACATAACGACACAACAAATGGCTTGGTGACAATTGACCCAAAGTTAATACCTAGAAACCGGCTGAAGACTTTCAATGTGGTTTGATCAACTGTTAGGCAGAGGATTTTCCAACCCAGGTGAATAAAAGTGTCGTGTTCAAGAGTGGTTACAAAGTATGACAAACAGATTCATTTTTCTCTCTTTTCCCCCACCATTTCTGGAAACTACCTCTTTATTTTTGACAAGCTTGAGGAGGATAACATTTGCTTGATTATAAGCTCATCCTTCGGATGAGTCCAACTTAGTTTAGATTCGAACCCTAAGAAGGAGTGGTTCGTTCCTGTTTGTAATTGAACAGGTCCTTTACTGTGAAATTTTGACGAGTCCAGTATAGGAGAAACTCGGCGTTTTTCAATTTTAGAGAGTCTGAAAAAACTTAAGAAGACTCTAGGGTTGAACTTTTTCGTAAATTTGTGTCTCCCAAGCCCGAAAAAGTATAAAATAATACTTGAGAGAACCGCTTGATCTTTTACGACCAAGGAGTACTTTTCGTTATTAGTGTCACTGATCCGAAAAAGTAAAAAAGCGATCAACGACACGTCGTTTTATAACCAATATCGAATTTGAAACGACAAAAATCCGGCAATCTTTTCATATTTTTACAGTCGGAAAAGGGCTGTAAGTGGACCGTCTTTTAATTCCGTTTTAACGAGTGTAAAGGAAACGCTCGACAATCTTTTCATAGTTTAGGAGTCAAAAAAGGGCTTAAAGATGACTCTACTTGTTTTTTCGTTGAAAATGATAGGTTTCGCCTGAATAATCCTTAATTCTGCACAAAAACACAAACATTACGTATACCTGTTTGAAATGGATAAAAATGTCACAAAATACCTTTTTAAAGTGAAACATAAACAAATTTGCGATTTATTTACTCAAAAAACTTATAAAAAGGGCCTTTGTCGATTCATTTTTACCATTCGAGTTTGGGTGAGAAAATAGTGCTTTTGCTTAGAAAACTTCCCGTGAAGATTGTGGGAAATCCAACCGTCAGAATCGAGCGCCGTCTTCTCCAGGTAATCCACATCATCCTACTCTTCATTTTCAACTGTTTAGTTTTTTGATTTAGTCCTTCATTTCATTTTTTTGGAGGATTTTTAGGCGCAAAACCCGCGCGCGGGGGTCCGTAGGTTTACCATTGCAGACCTGCGGACCCCGACTTTTTCTCCATTGGGAAAAAGCTTGGGGTCCACACCTTCCGTGTAGACAAAGTGCGGACCCATGCACTGTGTCTAACTCGGAGGGTTCGTACCCCGCCGCAAGCGTTTTGAACCCAAAAATTCCCAAAAATGGACCAATCAAAATGTTTTCTAGCAATTTAATTAATATTTATACTTGATGCAGAGAGTATATCATGCTAGATTGGCATGAACGAGAGCATGAGGACGTGGATACTGCCGCATGGAATCATCAGCCTTCACTTGATGCTTTGAGGGCGTGCGGATTGTACAAATTCTAGACCATTCCTGGCATGAGGGCTCAGGTGGATTTCTTACAGTGGCTGGTTGAAAGATGGTGTTTTTTCATTGGCGGCCACCGGCTCGAAATCGAGCTGGCGGACATTTATTTCTTGACTGGTTTTCCTAAGAGAGGCGAGGACTTGACTCTGTACGGGACTAGGCCAGGTGGCCAGTATGTCGATAGTCTCCGGCTAGAGTACTGCAACAGCCAGGCTAAAGACAAAGGGATAGACATAAAGACCATATCCCGTCCTGAGCTCATGGTGATTGCGTTTACTGTCACCAGACTTTGCGGAGCTGCCGCATTACATATTGCCACCGGATCCCAGATGCGTATGGCAGTTGATTGCTTTCGAGGCACCATCTTCAACTGGTGCAATGCTGTGCTGGCCAATGTGAAAGGCCAACTGACCAGGGCCAAGAGTGGACGACTAAAGACCTTTGGTTATGGGGCTTTGGTCATGAGTTTTGGCCTGGAGAGGGTTCCTATGCTGATCCCACAACATCTTACTATTGGAGCTGGGCTTCCTCGAGAGCCCAAACTGATGCGATGGGTCGCAGTCATGGCCCGTCACCCGGACGAGAGGACAGAAGTTGCTCGGTTCAAACCTGAGTATTTCCAATGGTTGGAAAACCAGGTCTTTTCCATTCAGGACTTCCCTTACGCTGGGATAGATTTCCGTGGTGACCCAGACATGGCTCTTCCACAAGGAGAGCAGTGGGATGAGTCAGGTAAAATCCTTTTCAACTTTTCCTATTTTAAATTTTTTTATTTTTTCCATTGTCTCAAAACTGATAGTAAAAATTTCAAATGCAGATGTGGGTCCACAACGACCAGCCACTCTCCGGCATTTCGAGAGGAGGCAACCAGTTGCACCCGCGCCAGCCCCACAGGACGAATCGGCAGAAGTTTTGGCCAAGTTGGAGGGTCATCTCGAGCGCTTGACAGGAGATATTCCTGAGACCACTATAGACATTCCTCGTCGACTTCAGCGCTATGTGATTGGAGTCCCAGAACCTTTTAGGAGGTTCCTTTGCAAGGTGGCCCGTGCAGTGGTTTGTTATAGAGATCATCACCAGTGATAGGATGATCGCCTTTTGTGGGCACATGTGACATTTTGCTTTTTGTACTTATCATTTTTGCCAATCATAAGGTGTTTTTCAACCTATGATCGAAGACGATGTATTTTTTGACACACTCCTATATATATATCACTATTACCGGCTTATCTTGTAAATCATGTTATGGAATGGTTTTAAATTTACATGTATGATTATTGCAAATGTCTATTTAACATTCGAGAAGCAATTGCATCTGCTAATGTATTTAAAGACCTTGGAATATGCTGATATTCAATATAATCAAACTCACGTTCCAAGAGACGCACTCTCAACAATAATCTTAATAACACTGGATTTCTAATGGCATACACTCTATTAAGCTGTAACATAACGAGTTCAGAATCCAACCTCACTATCAAACTCCGAATCCCAAATGAAATAGATTCAGATAATAACTCAATCACTGTACTGTACTCTGCAATGTTGTTTGTTGTTTGACCGAGGCATACCCCATGCATATAAACTAACTCGTCAGAGGGCGAATAGATAACCCAAACTGCGGAAGAGATGTTTTGTGTATTACGACAAGCACCATCAGCAAATCCAATGTATGTTTGGAGAGGCATCGACATCTGCAATATCAAGAGTAAAACCAAGATAAGCAGGAATAATGACGGAAAAACACTCTCTAAGCTAAGCACACTTGTTTTAAACTAAAACACACTAGCTAGAAAGAAAAAATATCCTAACTAAAAATCTCCATACCCCATTCTTTTAAGCATAATACTTCTTCAAGTAAAGGCCATTTCTGGGTTTACCCAAAGAGTCCCCATCAAAGTCTACAAATTCATAAGCCCCTTTGGCTAGCTTTCGCTTGACAACATAGGGACCATGCCACATAGGAACGAATTTTCCAGCGCCTAATTTATCATTAGCTTGATCATAAACTAAGACTAGATCCCCTTCCGAAAAATTTCGAGGGGTCACATTTCGATCATACTGAGCTTTCATTCGCTTTGCGTGAGTCTCAATCGCCAATGCGGCATCACGTCGATTCTCATCTAATTGAGCTAAGTATAACAAACGCTTTTCCTCTTCAGAAGTAGCTGGAAGTAACTCGATGGCCATTTGTAGTGACGGGATTTCGCATTCAATGGGTAACACGGCTTCCAAACTATAGACTAGTTGGAAAGGAGTGAACCTTGTTGATGTTTTTACTGAGGTTCGGTACACCCAAAGCGCTGAAAATAGCATGTTGTGCCAATTCGACCATTGAATCCCAATGATTCGTCGGATCATGATAACTAAAACTTTGTTGATGGATTCAACCAGACCATTCGCTTGTGGATAATAAGGGGTTGAACTATCGTGACGTAACCCAAGCTGGCCTGTAAGTTCGGTCATCATAACGTTTCGAAAATGATGCCCATGATAAGTGATTATCGCTTGTGGGACAACAAACCTAGCAATTATATGATTGAACACAAAAATTGCAGCTGTTTTTCTGTCTGCCTCGAATGTAGGCATCGCCTCCGCCCACTTAGTAAAATAATCTACCGCAAGGATGATATACGAATGCCCCCCGGCCGAGTGAGGGTTACATGTAATAAAATCGATACCCCATTTGGAAAAAGTACCAACGACAATTATAGGGTGGAGAGGAGCAGGTGGAGCGCACATCTTACGATAAAAAATCTGGCAGTTGTGGCATTTTCGGACCGCGGTAATACAATCTTTAAACAAGGACGGCCAGAAATAGCCAACGCGTAATATCTTTTGGGCTGTGGCATACCCAGACATATGACCGCCACATGCTCCAGAGTGACAGTCATTTAGAACCCTTTCAGCCTCTTCGTGAGTTAAGCAACGTCGAAAAATAGAGTCCGCCCCACGGCCATAAAGAGTATCTCCAATAATTTTGAATTGTTGGGAGTGGAACCGAATTTTCCAACGTTCCGACCTTGAAATTTCTGGCCGAAAGGATTGGGTCTGGAGATAGACGATGATATCCCCATACCACGGATCTAAAGTGCTGATTAGAAACAAAGATTCGTCCGCAATGGGATCCTCTGCCACAGTTTCCGTGTCAGCACGCGGGAAGTCACACATTAACTCTGCAAAAACTAAAGATTTCTTAGAATTAGATTTTTCAAATTCCAAGTCGAACTCCTGCAGGATAATGATCCATTTAGAGTACTTGCCCCCTAGCAATTATTTGGTCAAAATGTAGATCATAGGGTTGCAATCCGAAATTACCGTAGTTTTACGTAGTAAAATGTAGTGACGAAAACGTTGGACAGCTTGAACAGCTGCCAATGCCAATTTCTCCACATGTGAGTATTTTAGCTCAGTTGGATTTAACGTTTGACTAAGGTAATATATCACATGTTCCGTTCCGAATTCATCTTCCTGAACTAAGACCATTCCAATGGTGGAATGGGAGGCAGCGAGATACAATAAGTAATCCTGGTTGTAGTTGGGAGGATGCAACAACGGTGCATGGGTCAACGTGTGTTTGAGTGCATCAAAAGATTTCTGAGCTATCTCATCCCAAGAGAATTGAGTGTTCTGTTTCAACAACCGTGTAAAACCCTTTGTAACCTCGGCGTAGTTAGGAATGAATCGTCGTAAAAAGTTTGCTTTCCCCTGCAAAATTTGGAGTTGGCGTAGACTCGAAGGAGGAGGTAAATTGATGATAGCTTCGACCTTCGAGGGATCAACGCGAATGCCAGCTTTTGAAACTACAAATCCCAGCAATTGACCTGTTTCTATACAGAAGACACATTTGTGTGGGTTCAACCGAATACGATAATGCCTACACCTCATAAAGATTGCTCGTAAATGGACGAGGTGATCAGCTCGATGTAATGAATGAGCAAGCAAATCATCGAGATACGGTTGCACAATGTGTTTGATGTCATGAAACGCATAAGACATCGCCCTTTGAAAAGTTGCTCCGGCATTCTTAAGCCCAAAAGGTAATTTGCAATAAGCAAATGTCCCCCATGGACAAATGAAAGTCGTTTTTGATTGATCGGCAAGTAGAATATTGATTTGATTGTATCCGGAAAAACCGTCCATAAAGGAAAATATTTCGCTGCCGGAAAAATCATCAATGATTTGATCGATATAGGGAGTTGGGTAGTTGTCCTTTAGATAGGCTCGATTAATGTCCCTATAATCGATGCATATTCTTATTGTTCCCTGCTTTTTGTTAACCAGAACAATATTCGATACCCAATCCGTTAACGGGACCGGATAAATGAAACCTGCTTTCAACAGTTTTTCAACTTCTGCTTTAATTGCAGCAGCTTTTCGCGGGTGAATCTGACGCAAACGTTGTCGGACGAGTTTAGCGTCCGGGTAAGTCTTGATCTCATGAACAACAATCGCGGGATCAATTCCTGGCATTTCCTCATAGGACCAGGCAAACACATCGCGGAATTCTTGAAATAGGGCCTTATATAATTGAATTTCGTCATCTGTACACGAGGCACCTATATGAATGTTCTCAACAATTCCGGGCTTAACCGAAATGTCAATGGGAATAGTTCAAGAGATGTTTCCCAAATTTGAATATGAATCGGGATGTTTCATTGGATTCTGAGGTTCCTTGACATATTCAGTTGTAAAAATTGATGAGAAATCATTTTCAAAACGATCATTCTCGGGTAAAAACAAAGATCTGTGATGGAGATCTTCCCATGGTAAATCATCTACACATAGGATTTCATGAATTTTCTCATCAGAGTGAACAAGTTCAGAAAACGTTGTTAAATCCGAGGTTGATGTGAAAAGTGATTCCTCACAGACCACATTCATTAAGTCAATTTCGGTTGAACACAGGTCGGCAAAAGACTGCACGGCTTCATAGGCAATTTCATATGGACTCAGAGGCATAGAATTACCAAATGAGTCTATTTCAGATTCAGAAGGAACGATCCAATGATCGTCATTAAAAATGGTGTCTGATGTAATCATATGAATGGTTGCAAATGAAGATGATGCGTTGATTGGAGGAAAAGGAAACGTTCCCAGTAAACCGGCATCTTTAACTAATCCTACTCCAACATCCTTATATGGAATAGTCGATTTACCGACATGTTGAATACTCTCCGAAGAGGCTGGGTCGGATGAAAAGTAAGCCAGCTGGTCTATTGTTACAATCTTTCAATTATGTGGAAACTTTATTACTCGAAAGACCGATGAAACGACCACTGTCATAGCGTAAGACCAACTTTGACCCAAGAGAAGGTTGTAGTCTAGAGGGGCATCAACTACCTCCACATCTAGACTAACAACTTTTCCTTCAACCCCTATAGGCAAATCCTGTAGAATGCCAAAAGGATGAAACCCACGGCCATCAAAGGCCTTAAGAATTGTCGGGGATTGATTTGGTGAAGGAGAACCAAGCGATCTCCAACACTGTATCGACATAATACACGTTGAGGCTCCCTCATCAATTACAGTCCGATGAATAGGCCTGTTTTTGACTATCACTGGGATCTGGAAAGCCATTTGATGAGGCAAACACGGTGTACTATTTTCTAGATCAAAGATTATCAGGTTCGTGTCCTAAACGCCAACAGCTCCTATAGCCGACAAAAGTAATTTACGCTGTGCTGGGCATGATTGCAGCACTTCTAAAGCCGACATTGCTGAGGGTGAAACAGCTAAATCCTCAAAATTGTTATAATTCTGAGCCGCTCTCGCATGTGGATTGAAAGCTGACTTTCGAAGTATACCCTTGGCGGGCGGTTTGATTACTAAGTCTGGATTAGGTTTCTCGATCTGTAGTGGATCGGAACCAGGAGCTGAGGTTGATGTATTAGAATGAGAAGATTCTGCTTCTTTACCATCAACAGGACTTTTACTACCATAATCTTGCGATCGAGTTGCAATCATAACGTGGGACATCATCAATATGGGTTCTTCATTGGCACTCGAGGAAGAACCTATCATCTTACTGTCTTGACTTGGAAATGGATCCTTCAAAACAGCAGGAGTTTGAGAACCTTTGACGATCTTCGCAACCTCTGCACGATGAGGGCAGTCTCTTATAAAATGTTCTTCGTCACAAATGAGACAAGGATAATGAGGTTTGCGCTTTTCATCATTGGATTCCGCCTTTTCAGGTTTCTCCTTTGAACTTTTGTCCGTTTTATTCTTCTTCTTTCCTTTCTTCTTCCCACCGGATTTTGATTTAGCCGTAGATGACTCTACAACGTGAATATCGGCAGAAACCTCTGCAGAAGAATCTCCTGTCGAGGAATCAGGCAAGGCTATGATAGGAGAAGAATTCTTGGAAGACTTCTTCTTACTTTTAGTGTTAACCGTACCAATCATACCGTCAGCGGCATGAGATCCCGAAGGAGTTGCAGTGATTTGATTTGTCTTGGGAAGATCAGGGATCTTTTCGTGTAACGTACCTGACTGAGTATAGACCAAGTCAAGGTACTGTGTTTGAGCAATCACTTGCTCCTTAGTAACAACTCCGGCTTTAGCAACATCTTCAGTGATCCTTGGCAGCAGAGATTTTACAAACCACTCAGCCAAGATTTGATCCGGAATAAATACCTTCACTAAACATCGTCGATGTCTCCACTCATGAATATGATCTGAAATGTACGTGGATGTCGATTGTTTTGGCGAAGTTAACAATTCCGTGCCATTGTCATATCTGACTGGCAACTGAAAATGAGTTAAAAACGAGGTAGCTAACTGACTAAAATTATAAAAAGTGCCTCATGGTAACTCAATGTACCACTTGGCCGCGAGACCAATTAGAGTGTGCTGGAAAAGTCTAAGATGGACCGAATCATCTGTGATGGAGTTAGATGCACACCAGAGGTGGTAAGTCATCACATGGTTCGACGGGTCCTCTCCTGATTTACCTTCGAACTTGGGAATGTCATTGGGCAACTTATTCGGCATTGGTGGCCAAAACGGAAGATAATTAATCGGATCGTTCGTTAGGCGCGACAAATCAGGTAAGTCCAAAGTTGCGATAAATGGTAACTGCCGATTAGGATCCCTAAAACTCTGGGTCATGAGACCAGCCCCAAGAGGAGGATATCCGGGATAACTAGGAATAGGGATCGCGTTCGGGATATTGTATCCTCCCGGAAAACCAGGATTAACCGGACCGTACTGGGGTTGTTGAGGTTGTTGATAAGTGTACCTAGGATACAGTTGATACTGATAAACTGGCTGCTGGACAGCAGGACCGAATTGGTACTATCCCTGGTACGGTTGATAGGTGAATTGTGGTTGACTTGTGACAACCGTACTTAAACCAGGTTGTCCTACAGGCATCTGAACCGTAGTTTGAATCGTAGATCCAGACGGTGGTAAAGATGTCTGAGGAGTAGATACAGGAACAGTAGAAACCGGAGCTGTCGATACTCCAAAAGTAGGTGGGGTAGATTGAATAGATGTTGCGGCAGTTGCAGCAGTCGTTTGAGATGGAGTACGAGGCGTAGTAGGCCCAGACTAAGAAACTACCGAAGGTACAGAAGTTTGAATATTATACTGGACTGGTTGCTGGGGTGTATCAGAAACTAAGGGTTGTCCAGTTTGAGATGACAATTGTACACTTGGCTGCAACACCTGTTGAGTTTGCGATGGATCCCACACTATGTTCATTCCGGGGTACGGACCCGTAACAGGTTGAGAATATTGATGACCATAACCGGGTTGAGGGTAGGATTGATAATTGAAAGGTACATTTCCTGTTCCTTGAACATAAAATTGACCTTGGGGTGGTTGGAAACCTTGGTTCGAGTACTGACCTTGGGGTAGATACCCCTGAGGCACGTACTGATACTGGGGTTGACCTTGAGGTATAAATTGATACTAGGGTTGACCTTGGGGTACATATTGAGTCTGGGGTTGACCTTGAGGAACGTATTGTACCGTAGGTATGTACTATCCTTGAGGTTGCCCCCCAGATGCAAATTGTGTACCTTGAGGTTGCCCCCCAGGCGTTAATTGAGGCTGCCCCCCAGGCGGTAACTGGCCACCTTGAGGTTGAGAATTGGGAATAGAACCTGACATCATAAGAATGTCTTCTACGCTCAACGGCTTTGCACCATTGCTTCCAGTGAATAACCCTTATTCAATGGGTTGAGGAGATGGTCCCGAAAAAGTACCAGAAGTGACTGATACCCAGAGGGAACAGAAGGACCGCCGTACAAAAAAGATTAAGGCGATTGAGTAAACATGGACGACTGACCTGACATATTTACGGGAGTATAAAAACCTCTAGGATGATAAGGAGCACGAGGTGGTGAAAAACTTAATGCTGGGTTTTCCAAATAATTAGTCAAAGAAAGATACCAAGTAGTACTTCTAGGTGGACTGTAAAAAATTGATTCACGCTCCCTTAGATCAATAACAGGTTGATTTTTAGGGATAGAGATGCCTACTTCTTCTTCCGGAGCAAGTTCTTCAATAGCTATCAAACCAGAAGGAAGATTTTCGGTGATTACTCTTTCTACCCTAGGTGAATTAGGACCACTAGAAGTTGGAGAGAGAAACCCCGATGTTGGAGTAACAGGTTTAGATATCTCAGGTTCTTCACCTATATCACTAGTAGATGAAAAGCTACTAGCAAGTTCGGAAACCGAAATAGATTCAGGATTATAACCTGTTACTAGAGTTTGGTAATCAGGATGTACAACCAATGAAGACTCTCCTTCTTCAGGTGACCCAACTTTACTACCACTAGGAGTTACAAGGACTTTCAAGCCTTCAAACTGGCTCGGGACTTCTTCAGGAGGTTGGCCCCGAAGTCTACAGGACTTCCTCAGTAAATCAGCCACGGTTACAAACTCAGGAGACTGGCCCTGAAGTCTACGGGACTGTCTTGGTAATTCAGCCACAGTTAAAAACTTTTAACTACTTCACACGCAAACAAAGTAAAATCTCAATGAAAAACACCTAAAACCTCTAAAGAACCAAACAAATTTGAATCATACGCCTAAAAACAATGTAAACTTTGAAACGGGAACTGATACTGTTACCCATTTTGTAGAGATAGCAAAAAATGACCCGATTTTCAAAAGTGGTGATGCAGAATACACATGTTTTTTTTAGAACATGGTTTTTGGAACTTTAATTTTTTTCATGTGCATTAAGTTTTAGAATGGTAGTGATTTTCATGCTGATTTTAAAAAGTGAGTATTCTGCATCACACCCTTTTTTTAAAAGACCTATTTTTTGACTTTAAATTTTCTAGTGTGTGAAATGTAAATAATTATTGCGTAACCCTTTTTTTAAAAGACCTATTTTTTGACTTTAAATTTTCTAATATATGAAATGTAAATAATTATTTCATAAATTTAATAATTTTGGAAGTGATATTCTTCTTCATATTTTCTAGTTTTTATTTTTTTTATTTTTATTTTTGTAGTGGGGCTTTTATTGATTTGCATATTTAAAGAAAAAGGTCGATATTTTACATTTTTGATATTCTACATATTTATACATAATTAATTAAATTTTCAATCCACATGAAATAATTGTCTCTAAAAAACAAATATAAAAATATATATAAAAAAGACAAAAACAAAAAATAAAAAATGTTAAAAAAAATTTATATCATAAACCATAAAAGAATTTGGAAAAAAAAACAATTATATATATATATATATATATATAAAATTAAGTAAGTAAATAATATATATATATATATATATATATATATATATATATAAACAAAAACTAGGAAAAAAAAATAGAAACAAACTAGTTTAAAGAAAAAAATCGAAAAATAACGAAAAAAGTTTAAAAAACTAGTGAAATTAATATTTAAAAAAAAAAAACAAAACATGTAAAAAAATAAAATCTCACAAATCATAAAGAATTTGGACAAAAGAAAAAAAATTAAAATATATATATATATATATAAGTAGAAATAGAGAAATTAAAAAAAAAACATTAGAAAAAACTAGGAAAAATAAAAAAATAAAAAAATAAAAACAAACTAGTTTAAAAAAAAAATAGAAAATTAACGAAAAAAATAAAAAAACTAGTAAAATTAATATTAAAAAAACAAAAACAAAATTAAATTATAAAAAAAATAAACCAAAAAAATGGTTTTTTTATTAAAAAAAACAAAAATACAATTATCTTTTATTAAATATACCTATTTTATTTAAAACTAAATAAATAATTTTTTTTTTTTAAAACAATCTTGTTTTTTATTACAAAAAAAAAAAAAACAATTTTTATTATTATTATTTTTTAATTTAAAAATTCAAATTATTAAAACTATATTTTATATTTTCAAAAAAAAAAAAATTAAACATACATTTTATGTTTAAAAAAAAAAATTAAATTAATTTTTTTTTTTAAACCATCTTTTTTTAATTAAAAAAAATTATAATGTTTTTTTAAACTTATGTCAAAATATAAATCATAAAAAAAAAAAATAAAAAAAAAATTCAAAACCAATTTTAATTTTTTAATTTAAAATTTAAAACAAAATTTAAATTTATTTTTTATTTATTAAAACAAATTTTTTAAAACATATTAAATTTTTTTAATTAATATTAAAACATATTTAATTTATTAAAAACATATTAAATTTTTTAATTAATTTTTTTAAAACATATTAAATTTATTTTTTAATGTTTTATTTAAAAAATAAATAAATAAATAAACCCCCGCCCTCCCGCCGCCCCCTCCCCCGCCCACCCCACCCTACCCCCGCCCACCCCGCCCCCTCCCTGGCCCCCTCCGCCCACCCCTCCCTCCCCCCGCCCCCTCCCCGGCCTCCTCCATCCGCGCAGGGCAACCCCCGGGCCGCCAAGCCCCGTCGCCCGTCGGGCAGGGCGGGGCGGCCCGGGGGTGGTGCTGCGCACGGCAGCGCCCGCGAATCGACCCGCCGCCCGTCGGGCGGGGCGGGGCAGCCTCGGGGTGGCCCTGCGCGGGTGGAGGAGGTCGGGGAGGGGGCAGGGGGAGGGAGGGGTGGGCGGGGGGGGGCCGGGTAGGGGGTGGGGGGAGGGCGGTGTGGGCGGAGGAGGGGGCAGGGGTTTTTTTTTTTAATTTTTTTAAATAAAACATTAAAAAATAAATTTAATATGTTTTAAAAAAATTAATTAAATAATTTAATATGTTTTAATATTAATTAAAAAAATTTAATATGTTTTAAAAAATTTGTTTTAATAAATAAAAAATAAATTTAAATTTTGTTTTAAATTTTAAATTAAAAAATTAAAATTGGTTTAAATTTTTCTTTTTTTTGTTATGATTTATATTTTGACATAAGTTTAAAAAAACATTATATTTTTTTTTAATTAAAAAAAGATGGTTTAAAAAAAATGTAAATTTAAATTTTTTTTTTTTTTTTAAACATAAAATGTATGTTTAATTTTTTTTATTTTTTTTGAAAATATAAAATGTAGTTTTAATAATTTGAACTTTTAAATTAAAAAATAATAATAATAAAAATTGTTTAATTTTTTTTTTTTTTTTTTAATAAAAGACAAGATTGTTTAAAAAAAAAAAAAGTATTTATTTAGTTTTAAATAAAATAGGTATACTTAATAAAAGATAATTGTATTTTTGTTTTTTTAATAAAAAATAACCATTTTTTTGGTTTATTTTTTTAATAATTTAATTTTATTTTTGTTTTTTTAATATTAATTTTACTAGTTTTTTTATTTTTTCGTTAATTTTCTATTTTTTTTTAAACTAGTTTGTTTTTATTTTTTTTCCTAGTTTTTTTTTAATTTCTCTATTTCTACTTATATATATATATATATATATATATATATATATAAATTTTATTTCTTTTTTCCAAATTTTTTATGGTTTGTGAGATTTTATTTTTTTTACATTTTTTGTTTTTTTTTTTAAATATTAATTTCACTAGTTTTTTAAACTTTTTTTCGTTATTTTTCTATTTTTTTCTTTAAACTAGTTTGTTTCTATTTTTTTTTCCTAGTTTCTGTTAATATATATATATATATATATATATATATATATATATATATTTTATTTCTCAATATTTACTTACTTAATTTTATATATATATATATTTTTATAATTGTTTTTTTTTTTCCAAATTCTTTTATGGTTTATGACATAATTTTTTTTTAACATTTTTTATTTTTTGTTTTTGTCTTTTTTATATATATTTTTATATTTGTTTTTTAGAGACAATTATTTCATGTGGATTGAAAATTTAATTAATGATGTTTTGTTTTTAGTATATATTTTTATTTATGTTTTGTTATTTTTATTTTTTTTTTTTTTTGTGTTTTTTCATTGTTTTAATTTTAATTTTTAATTTTTGAAATTTTAATGTTTTTTGGGGTCATGATAAAATATTTTATGCTATTATTTTGAAATGTTGAAATTTCACCCTTGAAAAAAAAATGTTATCCCAGCATCAACACTTTTCGTTTTGAGGGTGTTTTTTGCACAAAATTTACCATTGAGAAAAAAAAAATGTTATTCGAACATCAACACTTCGTTTTGAGGGCGTTTTTTGGACAATTTTTCCACCAAAAATTGGTTTTCACCGTCATTTTTAAAACATGTTGAAAATTTAGCTTGGAAAAAAAAGGTGTTATTCCAGCATCAACACTTTTCGTTTTTAGCACTGTTTTTATGTTTTTTCGGGGTTTTTTTGCCAGAGTTCCCGTTTTGAGTTTATAGTTCCCGTTTCAAAGTTTACATTGTTTAAAGAATCTAGAGATCAAACACACACAAACAGTAACTTTCCGGACTGAAAACACTAGTTGGTGATGAAATCCAACGTCGCAGAATTCAGTACAGAAATGGCGGTTGGAACAGTTACCCCGTCAACCTGCTTAATGAATAGACTGGACCAAGTTCCTCCACTTAACCGTCTCGAGTGAAGTGAACCCCCCAGAAAATCCAAGTGAGTCTAGCCGACGTCTGCTCCAGGTACAGTGGGATCTTCCCACCACTGTCACCTTAGGAAGAATCCTAAAGAATATGGCCACTAAGGTTACCAACTGAGA
Source organism: Pinus tabuliformis (assembly GCA_031772625.1). Lineage (NCBI taxonomy): Eukaryota > Viridiplantae > Streptophyta > Pinopsida > Pinales > Pinaceae > Pinus > Pinus tabuliformis. The sequence continues at coordinate 583,779,269 of CM062806.1, forward strand.
AATACACCTGGGGGAACAGTCTACGATACGATACGCATGCAAGGGAAGAGTAGCAAGCTCAATCCCCTTGAAGGCTCCTTGACATAATCCAAGGTTTACCAACAAGTGACCCCAAGCTCCTCGACAATGGTTAATCCGAGGTTTACCGTTTTTAATATGTGAATATCTGGCATCGTTCCCAATGAGGAAGGATTGATTCCCACACTGGTTCAGACATGATCTCGTACTTCTCCTTTAAGAGGAGCTTTCCCAGAGCATAAATGCAACAATTGGATTTCTTCCTACCACAAGATACAGCTACTTGTTCGTTTTTACTGTCTTGGAGAGTTAATTACTCTCCTACTCCAAGACACTAGCCTAAGCTAAGTTGGTGTATCAGAGCCCTAGAAATAAAATGTTACTAGGGGAATTTTACTTTAAGCGTTAATTTTAGTGGTTATTGTTTAAGTCAAGAGGTGACAGAGATGAAACTCGTGGTGTAAAGACTCGACTCAAAATCACTAAAAAGATGCACCTAAGATGATTTAAACAATCTTTTCTCTTTGATGAACTTCTACACTAAGAAAGAGTTTGAGAATGCAAATACTTTGTAAACACAAATCTTTCTCAATTAAACAAATTTAAAGAAGAGTTTTTTCCTTTCCAAAGCACTCAAAACAAGACAACTAGCTATTTCACAAAAATTTCCCTTTTCTTTTCAAAGCACTCAATCACTACAAAAGCAAACTTTTTCCAAAAGAGATTTTTTTTTATATTTTCTAAATAAAACACTCAAAACTAATGAAAATGACTAACTTTGAGAGCTACAAACTATAAAAAGCTACTTGAAGTCAAAGCCTACTAAAAGTCTTTTTGAGGATGTTTTACTTAGCTAAATGTGAGCTAAGGACTAATTTATGCAGAATCACAATTAGTCAAAAAATAACCAATCTCTCGTTTTCTTTTTTTAAAAATGAAAATTCCAACTTTCAAATACAAGTTTTTCGAAATTTTGAAATGAGAAAACACAAAGCGGATTCCTCAACAAGGGGAGATTTCATAAATGGTCAGACTCATAAGAAGACTAGTAGACACCAAGGTAATCTGAGGTCCCTACTGCTTCTAAGCTCAGAGCCACTACACAACCAAAAACGAAAAACAAACCCAACAAGCAAAATTCCTAGGAATTC